>OX243891.1:1263877-2520254 GCA_945859645.1 Amphipoea oculea | reverse complement strand
AAACAAAAATCTCCTTACCGTTCCAGTTTCCAGTGGTAAGTGTATTATTTTTATTTATCATTTTTATGCGTTGTAATAGTCGCCCTAAGATACTCTTTGCTTTGATTAAGTTCCCAATTTTTTAAGATCTATAAAGAACGTATAATGTGAGAAAGTGTACAAATACCTAATTACCATTTATATAATTACCATTTTTCCCGTTCGTATTTTGGCGAACGGTAATGAGCAATTGAAAATGGTAATTAGTACCAGTATAAGCTGGCCTCTAATTGTATTGAAACTCCTTACTCCGCTAGGTCAGCCCAAGGTCGAATTGTTACTATCAACGCGTGATCGATTATTGATCGTTCGGTGTGAACTAATAACACTTCCGCAACAAAATAAACCTACACACTGACTACCCACCTACTTCTAACAACATATTTTTTTTTTCAGAGTAAATAAACATGCCTCGGAAAAAACAGCAATCGAAAGAGGAAACATTGGCTAAAGCCAAAATTGCACGCCGGAATCGATACGCTAAAATCAAAGCTGACCCTATTTTATACGCCCTTGAAAAAGAAAAAGAACGACAACGATACAAAAAACGAAGAGAACAGAAAAACGACATGGACTGTAAACATACTAAATTTGTCGGAAAATTATACTGTGAAGACAAAACTGAATCCACACATATTACAAATAAAGAGAATGTAAATAATAATATGATTGATGCGACCACAATCGTAATACCTAAAACTACACCGAATAACAGAACCATTAAAATCTTAAGTAATGTTTTAATAAAGCCAAAACGCAAAAAAAGACGTAATCAACGTTAAAATGCTGTCTGATTTAAAACCTGATAATAAATTACATTTGGACGCTGATATACACATTGAGAATATGGTAAATCAGTATAATATTGCTGGCAGTGGGAGTGATATGAATTTTTCGGGTATATTTCAAGACTACGTTCAATCTACATCGCAACTAAGCGCAAATGAGATCATTGATGGCCAGCATAATGTTCTTGGATCATCATTGGTGTGTGATGATCTTGCAGATCCACATGAGACTGCATCTGAGACTACCTGCAAAGTTCCTAGTCATGACAGTGATACAGATTCGGATTCAATTTATAATATTTTTTAGTTTTTGTATCTGATCTCATTATATTTAAGAAATATTTTAGATGAAACTTTTATGTTGCTGAGTTCTATTAACACCGAGTTTTTAGTTGATTTTATTTAAGTTACTGGAAAGCTAATTACTATTATATTGTTTTTGTTTTGAAATCCTGTTTGTTTTTCTGTTATTTTCCTTAATTTTTTAAATTAAGTCTAGGTCCATATTTACCAAAGTTTGATAGAAACACCAAATCTTTTGAATTTTTCTGTTTATCATTGCCGTGTGATGATTTTGAAGATCTACTTAAGACTGACTTATTTTATGATTAAGCACATGAGTAGTTTCGAAAGGGAGACTAATTCGGATTTAAGTATACCTAAATATTGTGTTTCTGTATAAGATCTCATCGAGTTTAAGAAATATCTAAGATGGAAATCATGTAGGTCTAAGTTTTACACTGAGTTTGAGCTAGTTTTGTTGATTTTATTTGAATAACTAGACAGATAATGTTATTGATTATTGGGAAACCGGTTGATTTTTGAGTATTTTGTTTTACATTAAATCACTGCACTAAATAGCTAAGTTTTACACTGAGTTTTGAACTACATAGTTCATTTGATTTTATTTGAATTATTATACAGATAATGTTATTGATTATTGGGAAATCGGTTGATTTTTGAGTATTTTGTTTTAAATTCAATCACTTCACTAAATAGCTAAGTTTGATGTCATTTATTGTCACCTAAATAAATATGTGATTAAAGTATGTTATTCATTTTATTTCTAATTATATTACCAATGACGAAGCATAATTACCATTTTCTTAATGCTAATTACCGTGTGTTTCATATCTCATCACCGTTCGACGAAAATTTTCAACTTCAAATTCAGACCTGTAAAGCAGTTCAAATACTGTGCGTTTGATTTATTTCGTTAATCTGCACTATAAACTTTACGTTAAATCTATAAAACCTGTAATTGAAAGCATTATTTGAAGTTAATTTACGAATCCTGAAAATGTCTATCTTCAAATATTCACCCAGGTATTCCAGTACCTAAAGATTTTGGTCCCGGCTATCGTTCGCAATCTTAGACATTCGTTATGGATCGTCAGATGCCCGAAAGTTGACCACCAGTCTTGCCAAGGAGTATCATATTTTACCCAGTGGCTGGGTTGTGGAGGTCAGATAGGCAGTCGCTTCGTGTAAAATACCTACTGGTATCCAGCTGCATCAGCTTAGGGATGCTGGTGTCCGCAACTCCACGTCCAAGTGCGTATTACGGAACTGTCTTTGAAGGCGGTGCGTGTCAGAAGTTGAGCGCTCAACGCAAATAGTACCTACTACTATAATAATACGGTTCAACGGAATTTAAGCGCCACGAATTTTATTAGTACTTCCGTCCATAGAACCTGCCGCGCCGTCACGGTGATTCCATGCTCTGTTAGCTGGCTACCACCATAAACAATGCTAGGAAAAAAAAGAACAGAAAATAAAATTGTTTCAGCACAAACAAAACGCAGATTACAAAAAAAAACATAATTACACACATACTCGTACAAAGTAGCCAAAAGCCCCGTACTCCAGCAATAATAGGTTGACAGTTTTGTCCATTGCTTGAAGTCAGTAACCTGTTTTGCGACACTGGGAAAGTGGAAAATGGCAACAAAAAAAAAACAACAATTTAAACAAAAACAAAATGCCGATTGCAGAGTGGGAAAATAACTACTTTTGTAAAACCAACAAACAAAAAAATAATAAAAATCAAGCCGTGCGTCGCGTCTAGGGTCTTTTAGTGCTTGCATAACGCAGGAGAGCATTTTTGGTAAACATCTGTAAAATTGTCACAGAAATTCTTCGATATCAACAATATGACATTGTATTGAAAAACAAGAGGGCGGCCTTAGTTCCGATTTTCGCCACGCGCCAGTTCTTAAACAACTATAAATACACAGAGTCAAATTAAATGAGCTAGCGAAACTCTACAGATATATAATAAAAAAAAAAATAGATCATTTGATGGTCTTTTTCGGGGTACCAAATCAAATCAAAAGTCATTTATTCAAACTAGGCTGAGAATCAGCACTTTTCGAACGTCAAAATTACAAAAGACAGTCCCCCAAAACGCCCGCCCTTCGCCACTTCCTAGTGCTTTCGCTGGGGAGAAGAAGTGGCGGAACAAACTCCCCAGCAGCACAGCTGTCTGTTCAGTTAGAAATAATTAATTTTATACAATACTATGTGTACAAAGTAATTAACATTACAGGACACAGAACCTTAAATTAAATTATTTGCCATAGGTTAACTAGCCACGCCAATATACCAACAAATACAATAAACACTATACGTACTCAAGCAAAAAAAAAAAAAAAAAATATATAACCAAAAAAAAAAAAAAACTTACTGACCAAATAAAAGCCTCCAGGTATAAAGGGCGTGACAGCTTACATATGTATGCAATGCTGGGTTCTGTTTACATAAAGCCCAAACCCATACCCAAAGTATGAGTTGAGAAAATCCGTTTGATTTTTTGTTTTAACATGTTTAGATATCAATACCCCCATCACGTTTGAGAAGTATACACGAAAAAGCAAAAAAAAAAATTGAAATTGATATTTGAAGTAACTACACTACCTAAGGTCATGGACCCCATTTTTTTTTTCGTTTCTCACGTTTCCCCATCACGTCTGCGGAGTTTCGCTACCTCAATTAATTTGACCCTGTATAAGATTATTTAGAAGACATTTTTACGACAATTTTATCCACCATGTCTCAATCTGTTAGTCGAGATTTCACCACAGATAATTTAGTAGATAGGTACGTATTACCACAACATTAATAAATTCAGCTTTTATGCCTCTGCGACATCCTATGCTTTCTTAAGTAAATATTAGGAAATAAATAAACGGATTACATTATTAAATTACAAATACATTGGATCGTACATTTACATAGCTACCTACACAATAATTGAATCAGAACTTTATTTGCAATTAATGTTGGTGCAGGTATAAGATGTTGTACATATATTAAAGATCGACTAGGTAGACTGTAGGCGATCTCTTTAATTTATGTCGCCGTAAGGTTACGGCGTGCAAATTATCACATAATTTAAAATATGAATACGTACAAACAAAAGAGTGTCAACAAAACAAAACAGAAATTCTTCTTCTTAGCGTGTCGATAGCAATCTAAATGTACTCGGCTACTTGTTTGGCGCCATAGATATCTATGTTTGGCGCCATCACTAGCGTCCATCAGTTCCTATAACGTGCAGCTGACAGGACACGCAGGGCACGATATTAAGTGTCCCATCGTTTGTGGAACAGCACGTCAGGATTAATTATAAAAATCATAATCTGGATAAATTCATATAATGTAGAAAGTCTTTCACTGAGTAATAACATTTGCCTAAAAGTAGTGCAGTTACCATAGATTAAAAATGTTTACAGAATAATCTTTATAACCAGTACAGTGCAGTGCAGTGGGAACATTATAGACCGGTCATGACCAAGACCGAAGATGAGAAAGAAAGAAAGAAAAAGTATTTATTATGTGTTGTGTAGTGTTTTTAAAGGACAAAAATAATCTATACAAATAAATAAAATTGGAGTGTCTGTTTGTAATATTAAAATAACCGATGCATATGGATGTATATGTTACAGTCAAAGTGATTAAATAGCTATTATACATAATGACTGGTCATTATACAGGGTGATTGGAAGATGGGTGCAAAGCTTTAAGGTGAAGATAGTATAGACAATTTAGGACCATTTAAGCCATGGTTGTCTTAGACGAAGTCTTACCAAATTTTTTTAACCAAATTTTTAAGTTTTTTTTCGGAAATTCTCAAAATTTAATGAAAACTGCATAATTATGGCCAAATTGAATGATAAATGAATTAATTTTTTATTTATTTAATTAAAGTAATGTGTAAGCAACCAAGCAAAACATGTTTTAGGCTTCTGTGTCATTAGACATTTTTTTTACAGATATTTAAACCTCAGAAAAAATAAAAAATTTGTACAATACGTCTTTTAAACCTTATTTAAAAAAAAAACGGAGGGTGCTTTTTTGTTCAAACCTTTTTGAAGACATGCTTGATAATCGCTCTTTCTTTTGAGGTATCATTTATGCGGATATCTTACAAATTATTGAAATTAGGACCTAATAAACCAAATCGAGGGAGAAATTTTAAATTTTAGGCAGTCTAACAAAACACAAAATTTTTGCTTAAAAGAATACTTTATGTGCTCGAAATGATAACATTGTTCAATTCTAAGAATTTTTGGCACATGCAGGAACCAATTGAGGGGAACCCATTGAGGGGATTCTCTAAACAATGGCCACCGAGCGCGGTGCGACGGCATTTCCAGGTAGAACGCCCAATGAATAGCAAAAAGCGATAAAGAGTTGGTTTTTACAGCAAAATGGTCTTAGTTACTGAGGCAACAAAGTCGTTTTTCTTTAGTCAGGGTCAGTCGGTCTGTGATGAAGCCGTTACATCTTTTACTTATTAGTCAAACTACTGCCCTTGTGAGTGGACGTTGTCGTGTTGATTCACAATTTACCGTGTTCAGTTGTAGCCCTTTGCGTTCCTGCACGTGTTGTTTGCGTTAGTTTTGAACTTTTTTGTTTCACCGTGTCCAGTCGTAGCCTCGCGCTCCTGCACGTGTTGATTTTTGACTTAATTGTGTTGAGTTGACGTTTAGTGCGCTCCTACGCCGTTTTTCTTAATTGTTAAGTGACTATGGCTACTTTTTCCAATCAAGAATATGCGGATATCGTATTTATGTACGGTAGAGCAGACGGCAATGGATCTTTGGCGCGACGGATGTATCAAGAGCGCTATCCGAATCGCAGGATACCGAATGTCCGAGTGTTTTACAACACGTTTCGTCGTCTTGCCCAAGATGGGTTTCACCGCGTGGAACCTGGAGTCAACCCGGGCAGACACGAAACTGCCGTCGACGAAGACATTTTAGCAGCATTTCAAGCGGATCCTACTACCAGTACTAGAGCAGTAGCTCGAAATTTAAACATTTCTCAATGGAAGGTGTGGCATACAATGCACCAAAATGATAAGTATCCGTTCCATGGCAGGAGTGTGCAAGGTCTAGTAGAGCAAGATCCTCAAAGAAGAATTCAGTTCTGCCGTTTCCTCCTCAACAGAGACATCGAAGATGCGTGGTTTCTGAAATCAATCTTGTGGACGGATGAAAGTAAATTTTCAAGAGAAGGTATTACAAACTTTCACAACATCCATGAATGGGCCGACGTAGACAACAATCCACATTTTAAGAAGCAGGTGTCATTTCAGATGAAATTCTCTGTGAATGTATGGGCTGGAATAATTGGCAGAACATTGATTGGGCCCCACTTTTTGCCTGATCCATTGAATGGCGAAAATTATTTGCAATTTCTGCAAATTGATTTACCACTGCTGATAGAGGAATCAGGTGTCCCGATCTTCGAAAGAGACCGAACAGTCATCTTTCAGCAAGACGGCTGTCCAGCGCATTGGACTTTAAATGTAAGGGAACACCTCAACAATTGCTTTCCTGATAGCTGGATCGGCAGGGATGGACCCATCCCTTGGCCCGCTCGCTCCCCAGATCTGACCCCGTTGGACTTTTTCGTGTGGGGCCGGGCCAAGGAACTGGTGTATAACAACAAAGAAATTAACACTAGAGAAGAATTGATACAAAGAATAAATTCATCGTTTGAGACAATGAAGCAGGAGATGATGTTGAAAATAACGACTACAGAAGTTAGAAGACGGGGCCGTGCTTGTATTAGGAATCACGGCCGTCATTTTGAACATGAAAAATAAATAATTTTAATTCAAATGTTGTTTTAATTAGTCTGCCTAAAATAAAAAAAATTCTCCCTCAAATTGGTTTGTAGGCCCTAATTTCAATAATTTGTAAGATATCCGCATAAATGATACCTCAAAAGAAAGAGCGATTATCAAGCATGTCTTCAAAAAGGTTTGAACAAAAAAAGCACCCTCCGTTTTTTTTTTGAATAAGGTTTAAAAGACGTATTGTACAATTTTTTTATTTTTTCTGATCTTTAAATGTCTGTAAAAAAAATGTCTAATGACACAGAAGCCTAAAACATGTTTTGCTTGATTGCTTACACATTACTTTAATTAAATAAATAAAAAATGAATTCATTTATCATTCAATTTGGCCATAATTATGCAGTTTACATTAAATTTTGAGAATTTCCGAAAAAAAACTTAAAAATTTGGTTAAAAATATTTGGTAAGACTTCGTCTAAGACAACCATGGCTTAAATGGTTCTAAATTGTCTGTACTATCTTCGCCTTAAAGCTTTGCACCCATCTTCCAATCACCCTGTATTAGGTCCTTACATATGAAATTGGCGTTTTGTATGGAAGGAACAAAAAGTCGAATATTTTTTAATATAATATATTTAATTAATCAAAGTATGAACCATTGTTTTCAATGCACTTTTGCCATCTTATAGGTAGTTCATTGATCCCTTTACTAAAAAAACCAGTCGGACGGGAATCAATAAAATCTTTGAAGGCGATTTGGACTGCCCCATCGGAGTTGAATTTTTTCCCTTGCAAAAAGTTATCCAAATTGCGAAAAAAATGGTAATCTGTTGGAGCAAGGTCCGGGGAGTACGGAGGATGTCTAAGACATTCCAATTCAAGCTCTTCTAATTTGGTAGCCGTCTGTTGCGCAGTGTGTGGTCTGGCGTTGTCGTGAAGCAGCAGTGGCGTGGAGCGATTGACCAGCCTTGGTTGTTTAGCCGCTAGCTTTTCCATCATGGTTTGTAATTGCTGACAATAGACATCAGCTGTAATAGTCTGGCCAGATTTGAGAAAACTGTAATGAACAATACCGGCACTAGTCCACCAAACGCTTACAAGTAACTTTTTTGGGGTTAATTTTCGCTTGGGGCAGGATTTGGCTGGCTGGCCAGGATCCAACCATTGCGCTGAGCGCTTCCGATTATCGTAAAGAATCCATTTTTCATCACAGGTAATGATTCGGTTTAAAATACCTTCATTGTTGTGCCGGTTCAGTAATGTAACGCAGCAGTCGACGCGCGTTTGCCGGTTTGCTTCAGTCAATTCGTGAGGTACCCACCTTTCAAGCTTTTTAATCTTCCCAATTTGCTTCAAGTGAATTAAAACAGTTTTATCACTAACATCGAAGCCTGCAGCTAACTCGGACGTGGTTTGCGATGGGTCCGCTTCCACAATAGCCTTCAATTCTCCATTATCAACTTGGGTCTCAGGCCGTCCAGGGGCTTGTTCTGCAGGTCGAAATTTCCAGAACGAAAACGTTGGAACCAAAAACGAACTGTGTTTTCTTTTGCAACATGACCGCCATACACATCATTCACCCTTCGAGTCGTTTCCGCAGCACTAGTGCCACGGCGGAACTCGCGTACTCGTAAATAATGCGATATTTTAAATTTTCCATTTTGTAAAATGAGTGACGCAAACAGAAAAAACAGAAGAAAAAAAACAAATGAATGACGGTCATCGAAGCACAAATACATGAGTAAATAGCTGTACAAATTTGAATTTGGAATTCCTTACCAAAGAGGAGAAATTCGTGATTAAAGTGGCCAGTACGAAAAACGCCAATTTCATATGTAAGGACCTAATATTTATTTTATTTTGTTTTTAGTGTTTGTTATTATAGCGGCAACAGAAATATATAATTTGTGAAAATTTCAACTGTCTAGCTATCGCGGTTCTTGAGATACAGCCTGGTGACAGACAAACGGACAGACAGACAGCGAAGTCTTAGTAATAGGGTCCCGTTTTTACCCTTTGGGTACGGAACCCTAAAAGAATTTAGGTGTGAAATCGTTTCGGTAGTTTTTGCTTTTGGTATAATGTTCCCACTGCTGGGATACAGGCCTCCTCTCGGTGAGAGGATGTGGGCCGTAATCTACCACGCGGGCTCAGTGCGTTTTGGTAGATGTCACATGTCTTTACATGACGGTTTCCTCACGATGTTTTCTTTCACCGTTTTGAGAGCAGTGGTGATGAAATACACACATCAAAAGTGTCTAGGGATCAAGCATTTTTATGCGGATTTCTTGAGATTGAGATGTGGCTTTGTAATAAATTTATGATTTTATAAATTTATATGGATCCTTTTTGGTGCATTTCATAATTTGAATCAGGAACTGTGAATCAAATTCGAGTAAAAGATGAAAATCAGCTGTCAATATTTTCCCTATAAAAACATACAACGCATTGAAGACATTATTAGTGCTACTGTTTCCCTACTACTGATTAAAACCAACGTTATTATGGAGCGGCGACGTCATTTAAGCAGGGAAGAAATGCTCAGAGCCGTGGGAATGATAGAAGCTGGTTCCCGGCAACGTACTGTGGCTTTAGCTCTGAATACAAGTCAGAGTGTTATCAGTCGACTTTGGACACGTTACCGAAGCACTGGTACCGTGGCTGAGCGCCATGGAGGACGGTATCGCTGCACCACACGGAGACAAGACCGATACATTCAAATCTTAACTCGAAGAGCTCCAACAATAACCGCCATGATGTTAGCCGTGAGGCTTCATCACTCTTCAGGGAACTTAATTAGCGACCAAACAGTCAGAAACCGCTTGCATGAAGTGAACCTTCATTCCCGAAGACCGCTACGGGTACCACCTATAGCAATGCACAATCGTAGGATTCGATATCAATGGGCTCTTGAACACAGAAATTGGGCAGAAGAACAATGGCGTTTCGTGTGCTTTTCTGATGAGTCTCGTTTTGGTATGAGACCGGATACAAGACGTATACGACACTGGAGAACCCCTGGACGCCAACAGCGATTAAAATCCTGCCAGGAAGTCCATCCTTATAGTGGTGGAACCATCATGGTATGGGCGGGTATTTGGATCGGCGGAAGAACTGAGTTGATTTGGATCAGAGGCAACCTCAACGCTCAAATTTATGCTGAGACGATTGTATCAGACGTCATCGTTCCTCTACAAGTGCAAATCGGTCCCTTATTTCAGTTAATGCATGATAATGCACGACCGCACACCGCAAGAGTTGTAAGACAGACTCTCGCCGCAGCTAACATCAATGTCCTGCCGTGGCCTGCTCAGTCGCCAGACTTGAACCCGATTGAGCATGCATGGGGTATGCTACAGAGAAGAGCTCTGCCGAATATGGAGGGTATCCAGTCGCAAGAAGACCTTTTTTTGTTGTTGCAACGAACATGGGCGGCCATTCCACAGCGTGATTTGGATGAACTCATTTTGAGTATGCCAAACCGATGTTCTTGTGTTGTTAGTGTTCGCGGTAGAAACACGGATTATTAATTGTTTAAGTTACCCAATAAAATTTTAAAGAAAACTGTTATTTCAGTCTTTTTTTCGAACTTTTGTGTTAGTGGTTCAAATGTCAAAAATCCCTTTATTAGGAAAATGGCAAATTTCTTTATTAATGCAAAGGTGACTTGGTTTATCGTTACTGTGACAAACGAAAACACTTTATTTGATGAATCCTTAAAGAAAATTTTAATTAATATCAATCAGGAGAAAAGTTATTGCAAAAATATATGTTGATCCCTAGACACTTTTGATGTGTGTAATTTATACAAGGTAAAGCGCCTGTCTATGGGTTCGAACCTACGACCTAAGTAAGTCAAGGCCGTTACCACTGGACCACTAGTCACTACTGCTCATTAATGCGATTTCATTAATGATATTGTAACCAATATTTTGCAAAAATATAATTTAAATAAAAGAGTGTCCAAGGAGTTTCTTGCCCGTCTTTCTCCATAGGTACCTCTACGCTTTGGAATGGGCTTATTTTGAAGGATATTGCTAATCCATTACTTCATAAATGTTCGAAAAAGTCAGATCAACAACGTAAATAACGCAATGAATGTTGTTGAACTGTCAAAATGTAAGTCATTGCTAATGAAGGTGTGTCACGCAATTTATCCCACTTGTCACGTTTGCGACCACATAACTGATGTTAGGCAAATCTATACTAATACTACTATACTAATACTAATAATATTAAGAGGTAAAATTTGTTTGTAAGTTTGTATGTAGGGGGTAATCTCTGGAACTACCAGTCGGATTTGAAAAATTCTTCTTGCATTTGATAGCCCAATTCTTGAGGAAGGCTATAGGCTATTTAACATCACGCTATGACCCTTAGGAGCCGAGCAAAAATAAAAAAGTCAAAAAGAACGTTAAGTGATAGCGCGGGCGGGTGATGCGATACGACGGGGTGGCTCGGGGGAAACAAGAAGTTTCACGCGAATGAAGTCACGGGCTGAAGCTGGTATTAGTATAAATTAAATCATAAATCTAGTTAAACAAATTTCAAACTTGAAGACGCGTCAAACTCATAAATTATTATGATTGATCAATAATTAAAATTCATTATTGCGTAGAAGTTTGTACAACATCTTCATGCATAACATTGTTGTTCTTCACAACAGTGATATAATATCATCATCTGCCTAGCCTTTTCCCAACTAGATACCGTAAACCGGGGTTACTTTGAATCAAAACTTCTTATCGACATAAAATTGCAAATTGCGTAAAACGGAACAACTTTTGGTAGATTTTTTTTTTTCGGATGACTACACTGGTAAACTGTCACAATCCTTTTTGCGGGTGCGCTGGTGATGACACGTTGTTTCATGCAAAAAAAGGTAAGTTTTTTATCAATACCGATTTTTACCAGATAAAATGATTTATTGGGGCTACTTTCAGATTCTATGTTAAAAACGTGGGGTTCCAAAGTAACCCCAGAATCATTTTAACTTTTATCACTTTGTTTTATTTGTTTTTTCTGAAAAACTAATGGATTTTTTTGATTTTTTTTACTTTTACAGAGAGAACTATAAAAACCGATTTTTAATTTTTTTTTAGAACCACACATTCAAAAATTACAGTCAATTAAAGTTCAAAATTGATCAAAGTAACCCCAGTTTACCGTACTTATGTTGGGGTCGGCTTCCAGTCCAAGCGGATGCAGCTGAATACCAGTATTTTACGTGAATCGACTGCCTAACTGACAACCACAGATATAGATACACCTAGATAACGCAAGAGCACCTACTTCGCGTGCCAAAAATCGCACAAGTTTACGATCGAAAATCATAAGCCGCCACTTTCGCGCTCAGTCCTGCGTACTGCCGGCTGGGTGAGCGTGAGCGAGAGAGCACGAGCTTGTGACGTCATAGTAGGTAGTCAAAACGTGGCACGCTTAGTTTTCATACAGTTCGTGATACTTGCGTTATCTAGGTATATCTATATTATGTAAGGTAGATAGATAGGTACACACGGCTACGCAACAAGCTATACATAACCAGTATAAGCTGAGTTCTGATTGTACGAAAAACCTATACAGTGCGAGGTCAGCGAAAACTGGAAATGTATAGCTTGATGTGTCGCCGTGTGTACAGTTTTGACAAAGCGAGTCAAAACATACAACACGAAGATCAAACTCAAACTCAAAGCATTTATTTCAATTAAGGTGAATGCGCAGTGGTAGACCGCGAAATTTTTTTTTTTTTTACGTTTTTTGCAATTTGTAGGTCAGTGTCAGGTTGTATCTTGATCAAAATATGATTTGCGACTAAGTATAATAGACATGTACCTATTTACAGAATTATAGTCATTAGAATCATTAATATATCTCTTTAAGTTAGATATCTACCACAAACACTTTTCCATACGAGATTTGTTCTTAACGGTAGAAATCTAACTTAGAAAGATGTATTAATGATTCTAATTATTATAATTCTGTAAATACGCACCTGTTATAGTCGCGAATCATATTTTGATCAAGATACAACCTGACACTGATCTGCAAATTGCAAAAAACGCAAGAAAATTTAAATTTCGCGGTCTACCATGGCACATTCACCTTAAACCAATTACAGGCACTTTTGAATTGTCAAGGGGTCGGTCAGTCAGAAAGATGAAGCTAGTTGCCCATTCCAAAGAATAGGTACCTATGGAGAAGAACGGGCAAGAAACTCCATGGACACTCTTTTAAATCAAAATAATATGTTTACAAATTCTTGGTTACATCATTCATGTTAAAAATTATACATGTGAGAACAATGCAGAACGTTGCAGAACGATCATAGAAAGGAAACAAAATGAAATACAGTACAATTGAATAGTCGACTCTTCACGTGACCAGAGGGCTGGCCTATTTCTTGGCCAAAGAATTAACATTGCCATACAACGTGGCAATGCTGCCAGCCTTTTGGGCACTGTTCCTGTTGATAGCAATGTGGACGAATTCTTTGATGCCCTATGATTATTTTGTTTATTTTTTCATATAATTGTACATATTATTATAGTTTATATATATGTTAGCTTATGTTATGTAAATATCTATACCTACAAATAAATGGAACACTTAATATGCAAAAAAAATACAAATGAATAATATTAATACAAAAAATAAGTTGAATAAAAACTGAAGAATTATGCGAATGCATAATGTAACGCAGCGAGCTCGTATAATAATTATGCACAATTTTTTTAGTACCTACCTACTATAATACGTTTGGATTGTGGAATCTAACCTTAACCTTTCCCAATTAGAAAATAATATTTTAGAAATAAGTATTTGGTGTATTTTTGAAGCGCCGCACCCTACTTTCTGCCGCTGTACTACCAAGGGGCGCGCTCAAGCGTTTGGGCACCAATGTTTTATAGAGACAAGGCCTGTGTCCCACGCACGAGGGAGAGGCAATCTTGGCGCCCTCGCGCCCCTAGTCGCCGCAGGAGACGCCCTGGGCGTCGGGAATCGATAGCCGATTCCCGGCCACCGTAGGCGCGGGCTTGCGGACGGCGAGCAATGGGCAGCTCGCCGTCCGGTAAGTACCAGGACCGGGTCGACGGCGCGTTGTGTTCCACGCGCGCCCTCAAAAGATGTCAGCACTAACTGACGGGGTATACCAGGACCGAAACCTGCCGGGGTCGCGGGTTGTTCGAAAGGGATGCCGTGGCCCCTGGCACAGGCAACTGAAGGAACACGGGTGGGTTTTAGTCAGTAAAAGTCTGACACGCCCTCTCGCTCCGCCCAGAGCGGGAGAAGTTATTTGATAATTTCCCACCCAAAAAAAGGCCTGTGTCCCAGCAGATGGAGCAACGTGCGAGGCTGATAATGTCCGACATGGTCATAATTATGCAAGCCCAACCAGGATCACGTTTTTTGTCCGTGTGTCTGTCTGTCTGTCAGGGCCCTTTATCTCGGGAACGCGTGGAGGTATCGAGTTGAAATTAAAACCATATACTCAGGTCTACAGTCCCTTGAAGCTGTGAAAAAATCTAACTTCTAAGTTAACGCAAAAAAAAGATACGGCCGTTTATGCCGCAAAAAACGTATATTTCGACACTCTCAAGGGAATCAAAATTTATAGGGTACTTCCTGTTGACCTGGAATTACGAATTTTAACAAGAAGCAATGTCATGTAGCACAAGTAAAGAAAAAAATCCGAAAACCGTAAATTTGTAGTTAAATACATACATACACATTTGTACGGAACCCTCGGTGCGCGAGTCCGAGTCGCACTTGACCCGTTTTTTTTTAATTGTATTAGCATATCCATAGGTAGTCCCACTTTGTCTGTGTCAATTTTCATTAAAAAAAAACCACAAAAATAAGAGTTTTTTACTAGGAACTAACAAATTATTATTCTGAACCTGCACTCATTGACCTGTAACCTCTTGCTTGCATAGTAATATTTAATGTTGCCAGATTTAACGACTTTGCCAAACCAACACGACTTAGTATAAATAATCAGCCTATATTATTAGTATAAGATTTAACACTAATAATCACACTAATATTATAAAGGCGAAAGTTTGTGAGTGTGTGTGTGTTTATATGTTTGTTACTTCTTCACGCTCAAACGGCTGGACCAATTTTGATAAAATTTTCTATGGAGCTAGCTGACACCCTGGATTAAGATATAGGCTACTTTTTATTCCGATATTCCCACGGGCTCGACATTTACGCGGGTGAAACCGCGGGGCGCAGCTAGTAATATTATAAAGGCGAAAGTTTGTGAGTGTGTGTGTGTGTGTGTGTGGTTTATGTTTGTTACTTCTTCACGCTCAAACGGCTACACCAATTTTGATAAAATTTTGTACGGAGGTAGCTGACACCCTGGATTAACATATAAGGCTACTTTTTATCCGTTTTGACTGGGCTACCACTGATCACAAGGCGCAAGGTTGCAAAAAAAATGCATTCAAAAATCATTCATCTCTCGCGCCACCAAAATCGAAATAAACGACGCCATCTTGATTTTTCAAAACAACTTGTCAAAATAATTTCATGATTTCCAACAACGCTTTCCTGTCAATGTCATTCAAAAGCCAAGACATAATTTAAAGTAGCATTCTTGTCATTTTACAACTAAATTATTTGAAAGGTCTTCCTTTCAAATTATTTTGATAGAATAATAATTAAAAAAATTAAAAAACCCGACTGCAACCTTATACTAAAATTAACTGAAAAGCTAAAAACAAGCCCATTTTAAATTAAATAAAAGTTGGAAGCAGGCGGGGCCCATACGATTATTATAGTTTCAAACTCAAATGGGTCCCGCCTGCTTCCAACTTTTATTTAATTTAAAATGGGCTTGTTTTTAGCTTTTCAGTCAATTTTAGTATAAGGTTGCAGTCGGGTTTTTTAATTTTTTTACTAACTTTTTTTTATTTCCAGCTTTTTAGTTTACAAATGTGAAAGATTTCGCAACGATTTAATTCTTAGTACTTACGTGTTTTTTACGATTTGTCACTTTGAATTACATTAATTTAACCATTTATAAGTTGTATATATTTTTGTAATCACCTTTTAAAACACTTTATTTTGATACCCCACTCGATAGGTTTTGAGAAAAAAAAAAAACTTTTTTGAAGGCATAATAAGGCGCCAAAAATCCGCCATTTTGTTTTATTTTTATTTTGATATAGGTACCCAGTGTCACTTTCATAGTAAATACGAATCTAAGAACACGTCTCAAGCTAAAATCCATCGAGCCGTTCAGGCTGCAGAGCGTGCCAAACAATTATACATACAAACATACATACATACTCTCGAAAAACATAACCCTCCTTCTGGCGCAGTCGGGTAAAAACAAATAATAAAAAAGATTGTTTGAAATGCTAAAGATATCTGCTTAATTAGGAAATATTAACATTATCTTAGCATTAATTTTGTATTCACGTCATGATCTTACTTAGATTAGATTTATCTACTGTAATAAAATTAAATTGTCTGTGTGTGTTTCTGGGTTTTTTAACCGACTTCAAAAAAGGAGGTTCTGTATTCAACCCCTATGTATGTATGTATGTTTGTATGTCCGCGATTTTCTCAAAAACTAATAAACCAATTTTGATAATTCTTTCACTAATGTGATCGGTATACTTTCAGGAAAGTTTTAGGATATAATACATTAGGTAATTATTCCTATGTACGAAGTTATATGCATAAATGTACTGCATCTCCGGCATTTCTATGCGAATTTTGACGATTCTTCTAGTCGGTGTCTTCAATTCTTCAATGCACTAGTGTTAATTGAATTTGTGTGGGGTAGGTAGGTACAACAAAAAAGTGAAAAATAAAAACTTTTTTACAAAAAAAAAAAAACAAGCGACTTCAATGGGCGAATCGACTAATAAACCAAAATGAAAGCCATGGCTATTGTTTGTATTACCCAATTACCCCACAGTGCGCGGTAAAGTCAGCAAAGTCACACGTAAGTACTAGTTTCATTAAAAAAACATCTCCATCAACTTCTAACCTTTTCTATTTCAAGTTTTTTAACAAATATTTAAATATTATAGTCACGTTATTACAAAAATTGTGTTTTAATTAGGTAAACAAAAAATCCCATCCTAATTAGTTGTTTTCAATCGTCTGTGTTCATAATAATAATTAAAAATGCGGTGCGGTTTCAAAGAATAATATTTATGTACGACGCCAGCACATCAAGCCACTACAATATAGATTTTCAACTTTATCGCTAAAACATAAGGTTCAACGTTTATTAGGAAAATTTGACAGTTTCGGGTAACTTGATGTGCTGGCGTCTGTACTTAGTGACAAAAATTAAAAAATGTACGATAAGAACGGTTTGGTCGGTGTCCCCTTGTTTCGCAGACAGAAATTTCATAGAATTTCGTTTCGCAGAATATGTTTCATATAATATTTGGGGGTTCCCTCTATCTGGCAGAATCTTGATACTCCGAATTTTTTTGGCATAACACACTTGGCATAATCTTCTTTAAACGAATATTTTAAAAGGCATAAAATTATTTAATATAATTATTGTTTGGCCGAATGTTTATACAGGGTGTTACAGAAAGGGTATATCAATACAAACGGGTTGAAGAGTGTATCTGGTTTAGAATCTTTGTACAAAATTTCAGCTCAAAAGCATTAACTTTGAAAATGCGTAATATTTTTTTATTTCGACATCACGGCGCTGCACTGGCGCGCGGCGGCGTGATGTGCGTGTACTAGGCGCACAGACACACTACAGATAATGGATAATGACCCTCGTAGTGCGGTGACACGTTTTTTATGATTTAATTTTATAAACTATCGAAATAAAAAAAATATTAAGCATTTTCAAAGTTACTGCTTTTGAGCTGAAATTTTGTACAGAGATTCTAGACGAGATACACTCTTCAATCCGTTTGTATTGATATACCCTTTCTGTAACACCCTGTATGTCCGAATTTACGATGGCATACTTTTAAGATGGCAGAATTTTATCTGGTATAATTACCTTTGGCAGAGTTAAAATTCCGCATAATTTCGTTTAGCATAACGTTTATTTAGAGCGGCGATTATTTGGTATAATTTCACTTGGCATACTATGAAGATGGCAGAATTTTTAATTCTGGATGAACCGTCGACCTGCTGACAGAAAACCTAACCCTAGACGGTCGACGTCAGGGGCACCCCGAGGTTCGGTTAGTTAGGTTCCTTTAAACCCTGCAGGCAGAAATAGGAGCCCCGCTGCACGGGGCTCCGTCGATCTGCTGACAGAAGCCCGTTTCATCCGGTTCATCCATAAGGTAAAAAGGAACCCTTATGGTGCGACTAAACTTCGTCCGTCTATCCGTCCGTCACTACGTCCGTTACTTTCTGAGATATGATAGTTCTGCCTTTTGATGATTTTCGATATGAAATGTATGCCAAAAGACGATTCTGACTGTGAACTTTCTGCGATATGATGGTTCTACTTTTTAATTATTAGGGATATGAAATTTATGCCTAAAGATGATTCTGACTTACAAAATTATGAGTTTTGAATGTATGATAAATGAGTGTATGTCAAACGATTTTCTGCGAAATGAAGTTTATGCTATTCGCTGTTATGCAAAATAATATTATGACATAAAAAGTTCTGCTATAAAGGGTGTACCCAATATTTGGTCCTTGTATTTTTATTTCGAATTTATTGTTTCAGTGACTTTACTTGAATTAAACATATTTCACAGAAACACAATTGAATTAATGTTATAATCATGTTTTTTTATTTAACATACTAATCAAACAGTAGAATTATTTTTTAACGAATATTGTTTGTTCGGTGTATATTTGCATGGTATTTTATTTCAACGAAAATGTAAAAACAGACGTTATGCTAGTCTCATTCCCAGAAACACCCAAAATTGAACTTGAGAACTTAGGATGCAAGAGCGAGCGAAGCCAGCTCGGGACTTGGGGCATCCCGATTCCCGACTTAGTTTAGCTTAGTTTCCTTTAAACCCTGTAGCCAGAATTAGGGACCCGCGGCGAGCGGTGAATGCTCATGCGAATCCCGCACCCCCGGCCATAGGTAGAGGTGGAACACCGCGGTGGTTTTAGCCGGTAAGAGTCCGGCATGCCCCTCTGTCACCCCCACGATAGAGGAAGTCCATGAGGACTTCCACCGCGAGAAAAAAAAGGGTTAAAAACGCCCCTATTCGATTTAATCCATACTTCCAGGGACACCCTGTATAAAATTCGAAGTCCTGACTGACTGATATATCAACGCACAGCCTAAACCGCTGGTCCTAGAGACATGAAATTTGGAGGGTGTGTTCTTTGTGAAGAGTAGGTATCCACTAAGAAAGGGTTTTTCGAAATTCCACCCCTAAGAGGGTGAATGGGGGGAGGGTGAAATTTCACGCGGACAAAGTCGCGGGCAGAAGCTAGTAAAAATATAAAAAGCAAGAGTAATGCAGTCGGTTAAAAAATAGAAGAAACTGATTTGAAAAAAAACCAACAAGGAACGTTTTTCCTACTGTTAGGTATTTCATCATCATCTGCCTAGCATGACCGCCCATTGTGTCACCCTTTGTAAAATTTCTATATTTGTCTGTAATTTATATGGTGTACATAATAAAGCTCATAATAAAGCTCGGCTGGGCAGCGTTCGGGAAGCTACGCAATATCTTCTCGTCCCACATACCGCAGTGTCTCAAGACGAAAGTCTTTGACCAGTGCGTGTTGCCAGTGATGACATATGGCACTGAAACGTGGTCGCTCACAATGGGCCTTATTAGAAGGCTGAAAGTCACTCAAAGGGCAATGGAGAGGGCTATGTTTGGAGTTTCCCTGCGGGATCGAATCAGAAATGAAGAGATCCGCAGGAGAACCAAGGTAACCGACATAGCCCGAAGAATTGCCAAACTTAAGTGGCAGTGGGCAGGGCACATTGCTCGCAGAACAGATGGCCGATGGGGCCGAAAGGTTCTGGAGTGGCGACCGCGTACCGGAAGGCGTAGCGTTGGAAGGCCTCCCACAAGGTGGACCGACGACCTTGTGAAGGCCGCAGGAACTCGTTCGATGCGAGAAGCACAAAATCGGTTGAAGTGGAGGTGCTTGGGGGAGGCCTATGTCCAGCAGTGGACGTCTTTCGGCTGAAATGATGATGATGATGATGACATAATAAAGAGTATTCTATTCTAGCATGTTCCCAACTATGTTGTCCAGTCTAACCGGATGCAGCTGAATACTAGTATAAATAATAATATAGTTAGGTATATTTATTTTAAAATACTTTCGATTTTAAAAGTCATGGTTAAATGTGATTTACAATGTTACTATTATTTTTTATCTAAATAATAAAAGAAGAAACTGACTGACTTATAAACACACAGCCCAAACCGCTTTGTCTAGAGATTCCAAATTTGGCACGTAGGTTCCTTATGAGGTCTAGGGGTGCACTAAGAAAGGATTTTTTCAAAATTCACCCCCTAAGGAGGTGAATGGGGAGGGTGAAATTTCAAACCAAATCAAAATCGTTTATTTGCATAAAATGTAGTCGGTCCAAAATATGATAATGTAAGATTGTAGTGCTGAGACACATTCCGCCATGTAATGATGGCATGCAAATATTGAATACATGAAGTAGGTATTAACAACATGTTAGCAAAGGAACATAAATAATTAAAAAAAACATATTACAAAAGATTTTTTGTTCAGAAATTCGCCGACAGAATACAAACTGCGATATCAAACATTTTTTCAAAACCACACAGAACTTTGTGAAGGTAGTTCTGTTATCCAGATAGGTAATGAGTTATATATAAGTGGCGCTATATACACGCGGACGAAGTCGTGGGAAGAAGCTAGTTATACATATACTTGCAAAATAATTTTTAACATTATTGACATTAAAAGAAGAAAACGTCAGAATAACCTCAACATATTATTCAATCTATCTAGTATTTTCCAAATTTTTTTTTTTTTATTTGAAATGGGTTTTAGGTAGACTCTAGTCTAGGTCAGAGGTGAATGTTGGGAATGAATGAATAATGAACTATGTTGGGGTCGGCTTCCAGTCTAACGGGACACACACAAACAAACACACCCCCACACACCCTCACAAATATACAACACATACAACAGTTTCGGAAAAAACAACAGTTTCGGTTAAAATTAATTATTTTCTAACTGAACAGACAGCTGTGCTGCTGGGGAGTTTGTTCCGCCACTTCTTCTCCCCAGCGAAAGCACTAGGAAGTGGCGAAGGGCGGGCGTTTTGGGGGACCGTCTTTTGTAATTTTGACGTTCGAAAAGTGCTGATTCTCAGCCTAGTTTGAATAAATGACTTTTGATTTGATTTGATTTTGATTTGATTTGAACACTGCCGCGGCCGATCGAAGGTTAAGCTACGCTTGCCGCGGTTGATTCGTGGATGGGTGACCATCCATTACATATCGAGCAGCAATGTGACGCAGCAATGTCGCGCAGCATTGCTGCCGTGCTCGGAATGTAATCACGTATAAACCCGTAGAAAATGTATGAGGACCAGTAGTGCTGCGACCGCACTGCCGCGGCAGCACTGCTGCGTGCTGGCGAGATCGGAATCATACCTTTATATTGTGTTAACACATTCGCAGCCGTGTAAGTCACCGGTGACCGCGAACAATAGATTTTCTATTGTGTCTGTTGTCTGGCAGTCAAGGTGTTAAGCCGCTGGACCTGGCTGTAATCAGTAGATCTTTGACAGTCATTACGGGTAGTCAGAAGCCCGAAAGTCTGACAACCAGTCTTACCAAGGGGTATCGTGTTACCCAGTAACTGGGTTGTGGAGGTCACATAGGCACTCGCTCCATGTAAAATACTGGTATTCAGCTGCATCCGGTTAGACTGGAAGCCGACCCCAACATAGTTGGGAAAAGGCTAGACATATTGCTGATTTTATCTTTCGTAATCTGCTTAGGAATGACACTTAATCTTATAAAACAATGCATAATTATTATTTTATTATAATAACCTAATATTTTTATTGTTTTTACCTTGAGGAATATTTTAATTAGGTGGTTACCAAATACCAAGTGTATCTAATCTGCGCATGTAAACAAATTTCTTTGTTTTTTTATTTTTATTTATTTGTAGGTAGGTATTGTAAGTTAGTTAGTCATGTATTTTAGTATCTAGTGTATAATTAGTTACTTATTATGAAGCAATATAAATAAAGTTACATTATGTAAGTAGGTACATCAAAAAATCATAATAAACGGATCCATGGTTCTTACATTTACAAAATTGAAATGCTTCTACATTGCAAAACTATAGATTGCAATTTATTTAAGAAATGAATAAAAATTGTAAGTAAACAAATACCAACGAAAGCACTAGGAAGTGGTGAAGGGCGGGCGTTTTGGGGGACTGTCTTTTGTAATTTTGACGTTCGAAAGGTGCTGATTCTCAGCCTAGTTTGAATAAGCCATTTATTATGAGTTATTGGAAAAATAACTTTAATTCCTGCACAGTAAAGTTCAGTTTACCATACAACTTCAAACATTTTAAGACTTTTTAAACAATGCTAGTCACTCTGAAATCAACATAATTACAAGTTACAACCAAAATAAAGTTGATATTTCTTTAACTTGAAATAACATCAAATTGGAAACGTTTTGAATAGACCTTACTTACAAACACGCTGTCATGGTACCGTCATCGTCAGAGACAATGGCGAAGACGAAAGTGGTATGTGTGTGTGTGTGTTATGTGCTGACGCTACTCGTCTAAACGCACACACATAGAGTAAGCACACACATTCACAGAGCGTTTGTACAGACAGATGCCAGCACATCAACCTACCCGAAACTGTCAAATTCTCCCAATTAACTTTGAACCTTATAGTTTAGCGATAAAGTTAATAATCTATTAAAGAAATTTGACAGATTGTAGTAGCTTGATGTGCTGGCGTCTGTACATACACTTGTTTACTACAAGTAAAGCGCGCCACGAGGAAACCGGCATTTCCTAGAACCAACAATTCGAAGACATTTGTGATCAGCAATGTAAAAGACCAATAAAATTGTGCGTACGACCTCGACGCGACATCTCCGAAGATATTTTCAAAAAGCACTTTCCCCGTTTCCCGCCATTACCACTGACAGCGTTTTCAAAGAGAATCACAGAGAATCACACAAGGTTGTTCTTTTTTATATTTTTTTTTATGACCATAGATACAAGTCTTTCAGTCGAATACATAGATCACACAAGTTGAATCGTTTCGGTGTTGTCAGCACATTACAAATAATCGTATACAAAAATAAATTACATTAAAACTTTGGTCACATTAAATTGCAATAAATAGTTCAATAATTATTATAAATAAAAACCGAACACTATGAAATAAAACAAAATCACGTTAATTAGACAAGTGGTTCTCCAGTTAAAAGTGCATTCAAGAACAAACAGACCGACACAGAGAGGTCATGATTTACCTAAATGTTAAGATCCGTAAAATAATTTTTTTAAATTTAATATATTTCGGCACGGCATTAGGTCATTGATACAAGAGAGAGAATGTTCAAAAGTGATCTGTCTATTCAAGTGACTTGTCCATTATATTTGATCAAGTTCATCTATACATCTACCTATACAAATAAATAAACAAATACAAATAAATAAATAAAATTGGAGTGTCTGTTTGTAATATTAAAACTAATAAAAAAACTAATATTTTTACAATTTTTGTCTGTCTCTCCGTTTGTTTGTTCCGGCTAATCTCTGTAACGACTGGACCGATTTTGACGGGACTTTCACTGGCAGATAGCTGATGTAATAAGGAGTAACATAGGCTACTTTTATTTTAGAAAAATAATTAGGGTACCGCGCAAAAAAAATTAAAACGTCTTCCGTCATGTACGCGAACGAAGTCGCGGGCACAGCTAGTTAATAAAAATGTGAATACAGAACCACAACCCATTTATTTTATTTTATAATAAGTATTTGGAAAACTTACAGCTAGGCATCGTGCACAAAATATGGACAATTACCAGTTTTACAAATAGGTAAAAAAATCCAGAGATTAATTCAATCCAGAGAGCAATGGTGGCACAGTGGTATCAGCCTTGATTTACGAGTTGTAGGTCGTGGGTTTAAACCTAAGCAGGCACTGTACTCAAGTGTAAATTATTTAGTCACCACTGCTCTCAAAACGGTGAAGGGAAACATCGTGAGGAAACCGGCATGTCATAGAACTAAGAAAAATTAAGGCATGTGACATCTACCAACCCGCACTGGGCCCGCGTAGTTTACAGCCCACTCCCTCTGGAAGAGTGGTGGCCTGTGTCCCAGCAGTGGGAACATTATAGGGTGATTATGCTGGGCCATTCAAAGAATAAGCATTAATCACCACACTTGCTCGCTGCGTGTTGGCGATTTCAGAATATTATGAGTCAAAGTATTCCTCTCAATGTTTTCCTTCACCGAAAATGTGTCCAAAATTGACATTCTAATCGAAGGGCCCGTATGGATAAGGATCAACCTCGAGAATTTCATTCTGGAGAGTTTGTTGCGTCACTTCTTCTTCCCAGCGAAAGCACTAGGAAGTGGTGAAGGGCGGGCGTTTTGGGGGACTGTCTTTTGTAATTTTGACGTTCGAAAAGTGTTGATACTCAGCCTAGTTTGAATAAATGACCATTGAATTTGATTCTTCAATAACGTTGGCAGTGAACATACAGCCTAATTGCTTGAAGGATCGGGAGCTACAAAGGTAGATACTAGTGTAGACAAGGTCTTTTTGAGTGCTCTTGCGTGTACTCACTCCATTTCGTATCTACGAAAGTTTCTCCTAAGTGCGGGCGGGCAGTAGACTGTCCTATAATGTCCATATCGTGACCACCCTAATTGCGACCACATCATGGTTTGAGTAGCGGTCGATGTTCTATTTCATGAAATACAACCATTTCATGAAATGGTCAAACACTTCATGAAATGATCAATTACTGGGCCACGACATGCACATAACTTCAAAATCAATGTCCAAGTCACTATGTGTTTATTTCGCAAATAACTTTGCGTTTATTACGATGTCAAGTGTGTAACAGTTGACCGAGTGATTATGTAAAATTAAGCGTTACTTTAATAACAAGGTCAATGGGAGAACTCATTTTAAAAGTAAGTATTTGTTGAGTTCTTAAAACTTTGTGGATTATTAGGTATAAGTACCTACATTATTTAGTACAAGTACGGTCACCAAAGGAGATAAGTAAGGTCGTCGGATACAGTTGAAGTTTAGTAAGAAACCGATGGATGTTCTCGAATCAAAATTAATTTTATTAATAGAAAACAAACAGCTCATTTATCAAATTAAATTTCAGTCCACAACATCCATCGGTTTCTTACTAAACTTCAACTATATCCGACGATCCTGCAAACTTATCTCTTTTGTTGACTGTACATATTTAGTACAAGTGCCACGGAAAGCACGGTAACCGTTGGTCCCGGCTGTCATTCGTAGATCTTTGACAGTCGTGACGGGTCGTCAGAAGCCTGAAAGTCTGACAACCAGTCTTGGCTTGCCAAGGAGTATCGTGTTACCTAGTAATTGGGTTATTGAGGTCAGATAGGCAGTCGATCCATGTAAAGTACTGGTATTCAGTTGCATTCGTTTAGACTGGAAGCAGTCGTTGGATCATTCGGTTCCCTACATAATGGTTGAGCTGGATGGTGCTGATCCACGCGTCATGTTCGTGAACGGTCGCCGTCGGTTGAGACTGGTCATCCCTTAACTGCCAAACCTTATTTCTAATCTTATTTTTTGAATTGATTCTTCATTTGTGTTTTTTTTTTTACATTGATCTCATATACAGAAGCAACAAGAATAATGTACCCAGGATTTTGTAATATCTTGATTTAAAAGAGTGTCCATGGTGTTTCTTGCCCGTTCTTCTCCATAGAGATCTTCGTCTTGGAATGGGCAACTAGCTTCAACTTTCTGACTAACTGACCGACTAACTATTTAATTTTGACAATTCAAAAGTGCCTCTGTAGGTACATGGTTTAATTGAAATAAATGCTTTGAGTTTGAGTCCCCAACATAGTTTGGAGAACGGATGGCATTTTGATTTTTTGTAGGTATGTCTTTTACTCCTAATCGTACTCTGCATGGGCACGAACTATAAAGTGCTATAAAGCCCGGTTCTCTTTCCGCTCCGCTCGCGGTGGAAACCGGGCTTGACGATTGTATTCCGCAATTACCCCGCTGAGCAGGGTTTGTTTAAATTTTGGTTTAAATTCTGAAACAGCTATCTATAAGTACCTACTTAAAAATAAATAAAATTGAAGTGTCTGTTTGCAATGTCAAAATAACAGCTTTTTACTAAATGCGTAATTATATTATGAAAGTATACATATAGGTACGGTACTTATAACAAAACACCCATTTAAAAAAAAATTGTCTATCTATCTGTCTGTTTTTTCCGGCTAATCTCCGTAACGGCTACACTGATTAAGGAAATTTGGTATGGCGATACTTTGGCGAACCCTGGGGAAGAACACTTTTTATCGGCACACCACGCGGGCGAAACCGCAGGCGGACACTAATTACATAATAAAACCTAAGATCATTAGTCATTCAACAAGTTGATAGCAGACATGACTGCGCACCCCACGCACAGTATCATCCTTCGTGCAGGGCGAAGGCCATTTATTTAAAGGTTAAATCTTTAGTTTACATCGTTCTCAGGCAGTTACACGTATTAGAACTTGAAATGTGAATCCGTCTCGTTGCTCACGAACTTGTCACGTCATGGATTTACTACCACATCAATTATTTAATATGTAATGTCAATGAATGATTCACAAATCGCAATTTTATTAGGACTTAACTTAGTAAACCTAACATTATCTGTGCTAAGGTGTATAGTTTGTGAAGGAAAGGCTTGTAGAGTTAGAAGCTTGGCTGTACATGATATCTGATACTTTTTGACAGTTCGAGCCATATACAGAATGAAATTGAAAATATACGACAAATCGAAATGGGAGATTGTATTCATCATTATGAACAACTTTTACTATGGGACCAAACCTGAAATCGCGAAAAAAAAAAAATCAGCTGCTCCGTACATTTTGACGAGTATGCGAACATAAATGTAGGGAACACCTGTTTTTTTTTCGTGATTTCAGGTTCGGTCCCATAGTAAAAGTTGTTCATAATGATGAGTACAATATCCCATTTCGATTTGTCGCATGTTTTCAATTTCACCCTGTATGTACAGACGCCAGCACATTAACCTACTACAATCTGTCAAATTTCTTTAATAGATTTTCTACTTTATCACTGAAGCATAAGGTTGAAAGTTGATTGGGAAAATGTGACAGTTTCGGGTAGGTTGATGTGCTGGCGTCTGTACAACATGGTCTCGTCTTGGCAACATTTTACATGAAAATGTTTTTGGTAGGATTCACTATTACTAATTAAATGATTCCATACTTTCGAAACCGCGTCAATTCCTTAGTTATTTACCAATTATATTATAAATCATTATTATCCTCTTTATTGTATATAATATCATTGTTATTCACGAAATCTGCTATTACGTATTCTCTATGATACAATCATGATACAATGAACGAAACCGCGCGAAATGAACACGAAGTTGGCGTGGTTTGAACGGTCAAAATACATGTTGTGCGTACGGTTGACATTTCGATTCCTTTCCGTTACAGGGGTTTCTACAAGACACGATATGGGCATGTCGGTTTCTGGCACTTTCTGCCCTGCAGTGGGATTACAATTTTAAGTTAGTATTTTATATGCCTATTTCAAACAATGCTTAGAGCTGTCAAGATATCAGAAGCATTAGGTATTTATAATTTGGAATTTATTATGAAGCTTTTAGGAATTTACCCTTTTTGTTGACAATAGAAACAAATCATTTGAGTTATTTAGGCATGTTTATTTCTGTGCGAATGTGGCGTAAATGTCAAAGTACTGACATAAGTATTATGTACTGTTTTATTACCTTCAAATGAATGAATATCGTGCTGGTTTCTAATAATATAGGTTTAGTAATAAAACATAGTAATGATTGATATTTCATGAAATAGGTAGTTATTTAATAGGATTATATGAACTTAGAGGGTTTTATTGATGATGTTAATGATTATAATTCTGTTAGTAAATGCATATAACACTGACCTGCAAATTGCAAAAAACCTAAGAAAATTTGAATTTCGCGGGCTACCCTATTGCTTCACCCTTAATTCAAAAGGGCAAATAGTTTGACACATTGACTGACACTTACCTACATGTCAAAATTCCCGCCAAAATGTCGTCAGTTCGGATACGTTGACAAAACAATGAAACAGTTGAATCGTAAATGGCAAGTGTTGCCCTTTATAAGACATTTTGATTTGGGGGCCACCGTATTGTTTCGGTATTATTATTAGTAGTATAGTATTGTTTTGGTAGCTCGGGAAATCCTCCTGGAAGGACTAGGGATAGACCTTTGCCCAGCAGTGGGACAGTACCTATAGACTAAACGAAAAAAAAATGTTTTCAGTTTTTCTTGAAATTATAACATTTAATCATTAAGAAATATTTACATAATTCTGTCAAGCGCCGCTAATGAGACACAATTGATTTTCTATTGTTTCGTCGCCGATCGGCGAACCGCGACGCTTGACCGGTTAAACAATAAAAAATAATAATACATTAAATAATAATATATACAAGTATAATATAAAAAGGGAGGGGAAATAATCAAAGGGCATCAAAAAATTCGTCCGCATCGCTGTCAACTGGAAACATGCCCAAAAGGCTGGCAGCAATGGCTGGCTGGAATCTTTGGCCAAAAAATAGGCCAGCCCTCTGGTCACATGAATAAATGTAAATCAAAGGCGAAATAAACTACCTACATGTATTTACGAGAACGCAAAGGCACGAATGGATTAGCGCCACGAAAAATGCACCTTAATTATAGCGTAATCAAGGAGGTTTTAAAACTATTGCGTAATCACAATCCTGAATCATTTTGAAGGATATTCCTAATCCATAGCTTCATATATGTTCGAAAAATTTGCCTGCTCAACAACGTACTTAAATATAATGCAGTGAATGTTGTTGACCTGTCAAAATGCGGGCCATTCCTACTGTAAGGGCTGACTTTACCAAAGTCAGTTTTCTTTTATCCGTGGAATAAAAACGTCTGACAGTTCTAGTATGGAGAAACTGTCAAAAATTCAAAATTTAGGTATTCTTAATATAAGACTACTCTTTGGTGGTATTATATTAGGTATCTGTGCTCTAGGTATAAACTATAAATGTTCGGTAGAATGCGCCCTTTGTGTGTTACGCAATTACTCCTCTGTACTTTTATTATTTTAAGCTTTCGAACAATTAGATAAGAAATTGACAAAGTGGGCTTTTCTGGTGCACGGAGCCTTAATTTATTTCATTGTGATAGCTTGATAACAGTAGCGACAGGTGCCTCGTTGCCACATCATAATCAGACTATAATGTTCCCACTGCTGGGACACAGGCCTCCTCTCTGTGAGAGGGAGTTGGCTGCTGTAATCTACCACGCGGGCCCAGTGCGGGCTGGTAGATGTCACATGTCTTCGAATTCTTGTTTCTAAGACATGCCGGTTTCCTCACGATGTTTGCCTTCACCGTTTTGAGAGCAGCGGTGATGAAATAATTTACACAAAGTAAAGCGCTTGTCTGGGTTCGAACCTACGACCTTAACTGCCACCACTGCTAATCATTGCCATGCAGTGGGACAACTCGTTTGGCTTTTGTTAATTTCTACTGTCTTTTTTGTAATTTTATTTTAATTTCTTAGAGGTGTACCTCGATTGGAAATTAATTCAATTTAGTTTGTAGCTTTTTTTAATGTTAGACACGAAATTAATGGATCAGGTTTTATTTTCTATCTCAAATTTTCCGTCCGAAGTGAATACTTAAATAAAAAACAAAAATAATAGGAATATTATTAGATTATTATTAGGAAAATAGATTTGTTTCATTAAAAGATTAGAATAGATAATACAGTAGATCAGTAATTAACTTTTATATTGCATCAATATTGTTCGCCAATTTGGTGTTACCAACTAGAAAAATCTTTAAGGAATTCAAGAATTTTCTAGTGATTATAATATCACCACGCATCATCATCTGCCTAGCCTTTTCCCAACTATGTTGGGGTTGGCTTCCAGTCTAACCGGATGCAGCTGAATACTAGTATTTTACATGGAGCGACTGTCTATCTGACCTCCACAACCCAGTTACTGGGTAATACGATACCCTTGGTAAGACTGGTTGTCAGACTTTCGGGCTTCTGACTACCCGTAACGACTGTCAAAGATCCATGAATGACAACCTGGACCAACGGTTTAACGTGCTTTCCGAGGCACGGAGGGGTCTCGATAGGAACCTTAAGGATGGTCACCCATCCACGAACCGACCGTGGCAAGCGTAGCTTGACCTCCAATCGACCCGTATGGCTGTTATCGTTTACCCACGAGCCATCAGACAAAAGCTACTCTGATGATTATTTAAATAAAGTTCAAGTAAGGTCGTGACCTATGAAACCGGTAACTACTTATGGAAAGTAAAATCAAATATCTCGGGTCTGATTAATTTAATACATTCACTGTTAGGTATTTATTTTATTAAACTGCAAATACTCCAATCTCTTTGGAACTTATACAATTTGAGCTGTTTGGGGTTGAAACACTAGGGCCATGGGGCCCGAGTGCCCACATAGTATTTCGAGACACATAGTATTTCCAAGCGGTTGGTCGACTCTTCACATTCTTTGGCCAAAAAATAGGCCAGCCCTCTGGTGGCTGGCCTATTTTTTGGCCAAAGAATCAGCATTGCCATACAACGTGGCAATGCTGCCAGCCTTTTGGGCACGTTTCCTGTTGACAGTGATTCGGACGAATTTTTTGATGCCCTTTGATTATTACCCCTCCCTTTTTATATACTTGTACATATTATTTTAGTTTATATGTTAGCTTACATTATGTAAATATTTAATTTAATATTATTTTCATCCCACCATCTCGGAAAGAGTATTTTTAATCTTCAATATCTGAGTGGAAAAGCCGTTTTTATTCTCTAGAGGATAAAGTAAATTGAATTTAGAACATCGTGTGCACTAAGTACCTGTCATAATGTAGTAATTAATACCTAAACTGAAATAAAAGTGTACCTATCTTGTGATTGTAAACGTTTTTTTTTTTGCATTTAGTCATTTCCTCGCTGAGGTGGAATGAAAAGTTACGTGTTGCACTCGAGTGCAAAGATTTTTCACCTCGTGCTCTTTTGATTCCCTCGCTAACGCTCAGGATTCTAATTTTGAATCACTCGCTGCGCTCGTGATTCAATTTTAGAATCCTTCGCTTGCTCGGTCATCAAAATTGAACACGCGGTTAAAAAGCAACTTTGCACTCTTGTATAACAAATAACTATTAAAGGCCATTTTAATCAATCAATTGTCATCCTATTGATTAATGATCGTGAAGGTTGCTTTCAGACAGATTTAACTTAGCAAAATCTAGCTAAAATAGGAAGGTACCTAGATCTCCCAGAAAATATAGGCATGCGCTTCGGCAAACATCGTTTATTTTCCAAAATTATACGAACGCGCAATGATGAAATCTACACGATCTGGTATTACCATGGTTACAAAATTATAGAGTAACAAATCTATACAATTCCAGAAAACTTTATCACTCTTGCTCAAAGTCAAAGCATTTAATATATTTTAATTAAACCATGTACAGGCTCTTTTGAATTGTCAAAATTAAATAGGCGGTCAGTTAGTCAGAAAGTTGAAGCTAGTAGCCCATTCCAAAACGTAGATCTCTATGGAGAAGAACGGGCAAGAAACTCCATGGACACTCTTTTAATTTAAATCGAGTTATTACAAAATCCTGGGTATTTTAAATCGAGATATTACAAAATCCTGGTGCTTTGAAGGCAAACGTTCCAAAGAATTGTTTACTCTTGCTATTTTCGATACTTTAATAATTAATTAAGTAGGTAGGTACCTTCTTCATCGTAGCACTCTTCTCAGAGCGATCGTGGTCCTCATGTGGTTTCGTGTCTAGGGGCTGATGTGATTCGCCACACGATTTCTCGCCACCTACTCCAATTTCTGGTATTTTTGTGGACTAATACAAGCAGTGGCGTGCATTGGTTTTCAGAATAGGTTGGCACTAGGCCGGGCCTAGTCTGGGCAAACGCGGTCACTAATCAGAAAAAAAAGTGTGGTTATTTGAGTAGGCATGCCTACTTAAGGGTGATAAATTGCGAAGGTCAAAGGTCATGGTACGTGTGAGACGTACTTATTTTTAATACAATGTGCGAATAGTAGATACGGGAGCCGAGTAGGCCGTCCGGCGACTGCCTACTGCCGCGCGTGTTTGTATGAAGATTTTGTTTTTTGTTAGGTATGATAATTTAGTGAGTTTCTTAATTGTGGGGCACGCACAATACAATGCAATTGACAGGCTTATGTTGATATATCGAGGTACGCACTGCTTATATGCCTATATGCCATAGATATCCGACTATATGCAATGCACGCCACTGAATACAAGGGATCGCCCACTGCGGACTTAATTTGGTCAGTCCATCTCATAGGTGAGCGTCCGCGTGGTCTATACTCCATTTACTATAGCATTAGACAGAAGTTAAAAAAGGCTCTTTTAGGGGCACACTTTGAAACAAAAGTAAAACAAACATTATTACAGTCAAGATTGATGTGGAGTTAAATATAATCAATTTAAATAACAGCAGTCACACTTAATTAAACTTATTAAACATAATTATGATCTACCTTCTGAAATTACAAGGCTTTCATTTAATATTATTTAGTGTTTACATGAAATATTGTCGTGTCAATGTTTAAAATCTAAAAGAAGCAGGGTTGGACAGTACCGGGAACGGTTTTCATGTCACTATAACTCTACCAAATCTGAAATGTTACCTATTCCCTTCATAAGTTGTGGCAGCACGTGTTTTTTTATTTTGCCGGTTTATATAAAATTGTTTTTAATAAACTGATTGTTACTAAAAATTGTTTCATTTCATGTACTTATCCAAGCATCGTGACGAGTAGATAGATAGAATATGCTTTATTGTATGCCATACATTGTTACTTACAAAAAAGCACATACATTATTTATTAAAATTGTTTGAAATTAACTTGAAAATAAAAGGTTTCGTACTCCTGCTTCTGCGAGCCTCTTTTTAGGGTTCCGTAGCCAAATGGCAAAAAACGGAACCCTTATGGATTCGTCATGTCTGTCTGTCTGTCTGTCTGTCCGTCCGTCCGTATGTCACAGCCACTTTTTTCCGAAACTATAAGAACTATACTATTGAAACTTGGTAAGTAGATGTATTCTGTGAACCGCAGTAAGATTTTCACACAAAAATAGAAAAAAAACAATAAATTTTGGGGTTCCCCATACTTACAACTGAAACTCAAAAAATTTTTTGTCATCAAACCTGTACGTGTGGGGTATCTATGGATAGGTCTTCAAAAATGATATTGAGGTTTCTAATATCATTTTTTTCTGAACTGAATAGTTTGCGCGAGAGACACTTCCAAAGTGGTAAAATGTGTGTCCCCCCCCCCTCTAACTTCTAAAATAAGAGAATGATAAAATTAAAAAAAATATATATAATGTACATTACCATGCAAACTTCCACCGAAAATTGGTTTGAACGAGATCTAGTAAGTAGTTTTTTTTTTAATACGTCATAAATCGAAAACCGCAATTTACCTTTCACAAAGTTACAAGGAACTACAAGAACTTTTATATTATGTTACTTGCTGCTACGGAACCCTTCATGGGCGAGTCCGACTCGCACTTGGCCGGTTTTTTTTTTCTAATGTTATAATAAATGGAGTATAGTGCCCTCCACTCTACCCTGCACGACATGGCAATCTAAAAAGTCTCCCTCACGCCTCGAGACATGTGCGAAGTATTTGAGGACGCGCGTTTGGTACCTAGCTCATTATAAAGTTATGCAAAATCAAATTGTAGCAGTAATTCGGTTTTCTTATCAAAGGTTATTATTATGAAGTATCGTCATAAACAATATGATTTATATCACATGACGACATTTCCTCCATAAAATGTTATAAATTAAGTATGCAGCTTTGGTATTTTCAGCTTAATTATAATATTTAAATTAGCTCAGTCGTAGTCCAGTGGTAACGTTGCCGACTTACCTACGTGTCGTAGGTCGTGGGTTCGAAGTCGAAACCAGGTAGGCACTTTACTTTTTTTTTAAATTTATTTATTTAAATTATCACTGCTCTCGAAACGGTGAAGGAAAACATTGTGAGGAAACCGACACGTCCTAGAACCAAACAATTCGAAGAGTTGTGACATCTACCAACCCGCACTGGGCCCGCGTGGTAGATTACATTTCAGCCCACTATCTCACAGAGGTCAAAATGTAGGGCACAACTGTTTTTTCGCGATTTCAGGTTTGGTCCCATAGTAAAAGTTGTTCATAATGATGAGGACAATGACTTCTTAAGAGGTTGTTGGTGTTTTTGTGGATGTGTTGGATCATTTAGCTCCCTTCAAAATGGTTGAGCTGAATGGTGCTAATACATGCGTCATGTTCGTGAACGGGCGCCGTCAGTAGGGACTGGTCATCTCTTTGCTGCCATGGCTTATTTCATTTTAATATTTGAATTGTTGTTTTTTCTCATCTTTTCATTATGGGCGCTTTTAACGTTCTGCATCGTTCTCACATGTATAATTTTTAACATGAATGATGTAACCAAGACTTTGTAACCTTTATTTTCATTTAAAAGAGTGTCCATGGAGTTTCTTGCCCGTGCTTCTCCATAGGTACCTACGCTTTGGAATGGGCAACTAGCTTCATCTTTCTGACTGACCGACCCCTTGACAATTCAAAAGTGCCTGTAATTGGTTTAATTGAAATAAATGCTTTGAGTTTGAGTTTTCCAATAACCCTGTATACCTATGCTAGTTGCGCGGTAAACTCTGCTTGCGAGATGCAGGATTTTGCGTGACGTCAATATGGCACGTAGTTAGCATGTGGCGTTGTAGATACCGCTACAACACCTTTAATCACAATCTGAATGATTTTGAAGGATATTGCCAATCCATTGCTTCATATGTTCGAAAACTTTGTCTGCTCAACAACGTAAATAACGCAATGAATGTTGTTGAACTGTCAAAATGAAAGCCATTGCTACTGATAGTGTTTTTATGCAATTACCCTGCTGCAAATTGCAAAAAACGTATGAAAAATTGTATTTAGCGGGCTATCTTGGCACATCCCCCTGAACGTGCTATCCGAGGCACAGAGAGGTCTACCACGGACCACCCACGCTAGCTTTTTAACCTTCGACCGAGACCCGTGCGGCTGTTATGTAAACAAACATTTTAAATTAGTTATTAAGAGGAAGTGCGGGTGGTCGTTTCTGTGTCCATAGAAACGCCCTCGCCTGATTTTTTTCTGGTTAATGACCATAAAGCAATGATTTTTTACAGAATAATAAATATTAACTACTTGTATGTCCCTATGTTTTCCTTTTTGATGATACATTATTTTTATAAGCACTAGAACCCTCAAAAAATGCCGATTTAAACCGCTGTAGACAGAGGCCTAGTGTACAAATTTGACAACTATTAATGAAAAATAATAACATAGTATAGAGGGTGAAATTAAATTTATGAGCATCCTTTTAAGGGGTCATTGTACTCATCATTATGAACAACTTTTACTATGGGACTAAACATAAAATCGCGAAAAAAAATCAGCTGTTCCTTGCATTTGTGTTCACATAACTCGTCAAAATGTAGGGAAGAGCTGATTTTTTTTCAAGATATCAGGTTTGGTCCCATAGTAAAAATTGTTCATAATGATGATTACAATGACCCCTTAAAAGGACGCCTTTGAATTCAATTTCACCCTGTATAGGTACCTTTCTTATTCAGTTTATGAAATATCTTTTAAATTGGTCCAATATTGGAGGAGGATATAGGCGAGAGCCAAACCTCGAATTACGACTTATTACTTAGGTTTTTTCAAAAGTCTCTCCGACCGCATTTCCTCTTTAAAACTTTTCAAAAGTTACGCATATGACTGTATTATGCGATCGGTTGTCGCAACGTTGATTGCAAGTTTCTCACGGTTCAAATAAGTGGGTTACGAAGTTGTTTCTTTGAGTACTTGTATTTATTTGAGATCGTTTAGCGATAGTGTGTCAAATGGATATAAAAAAAATATATTTATGTTGAGTAATAAAGGCATACGCTTTATCTATAAGTACTACTATTATAAAACTGAAGAATTTATTTATATCTACTAATTAGGTATGCAGGGTGAAATTGAATTCATGGGCATCCTTTTAAGGGGTTATTGTACTCATCATTATGAACAACTTTTACTATGGAACCAAACCTAAAATCGCGAAAAAAAAAATCAGCTGTTCCCTACATTTTGACGAGTTACTTATGTGAACATAAATGTAGGGAACAGCTTTTTTTTTTTTTTTCACGATTTCGGATTTGATCCCATATTTGATGAGTACATGGATGCCCATGAATTTAATTTCACCCTGTGTATTATTACTATAACCACCCTACTAATAAACGTATTATATCAGATGAATGAAACACACCGATTTCTCTCTTTCAGTCGTCAGTAATTTGACTTTCGAAAGAAGAAGACAAAGCGTTGTGTAACCATACAGACGCTATACAACGTTTATTTGTAAGTAAGGGGGTAATGATATAAAGCTGAAAAGTTTGTTGGTGTTTGGTTGAACGCGCTAATCTCAGGAACTACTGGTTCGAATTGAAAAATTCTTTTTGTGTTGGATAGTCCATTAATCGAGAAAGGCTATAGGCTATATAACATCTCGCTATGACCCTTACGAGTCGAGCAAATAGAAAAAGAAAAAAAAAAAAAAAAAAAAAAACGCTAAGAGAAAACGAAGTGATAGCGCGGGCAGACGATGCAAAGATAAATTAAATTTCACTCGGACGAAGTCGTGGGTAGAAGCTAGTTTATATCACACTAATATTATAAAGACGAAACTTTGTGAGTGTGTGTTTCTATGTTTGTTACTTCTTCACGCTCAAACGGCTGGGACCAATTTTGATAAAATTTTATATGGAGGTAGCTGACACCCTGGATTAACATATAGGCTACTTTTTATCCCGATATTCCCACGGTATCGACACTTATGCGGGTGGAACCGCGGCGCGGCGCTAGTAATACCTAGATAAATAGATGATGGACTTTGCAACACCAATAAAAAAAAAAAAGTTGGTTCGTAATTAAAAACGTTAAAAATCTAATCGCAATTTCATCTCAGCGACAATAAAATGTCAAAAATGTAGTGAAGTTAAAGGTATTTTTAACAGATTGAGACTGTGAACGTTCTTAAAATTACAAGAATTGCCCCTCTGATAACACGATGCAAGTTTCTTGTCTGTGGGATAAAATAAAATGGAAATAACAAATCATTGGCATTAGACGGTGCGACTTTTATTTTTGCTACAGCCTATGATACGTAGTACTTATCTCTAAGTAGTCTGTGAGCTTATGGCCGAGGCAATTAAATTGCACCGTGTCAAACTCAAACTCAAAGCATTTATTTCAATTAAACCAATTACAGACACTTTTGAATTGTCAAGGGGTCGGTCAGTCAGAAAGATGAAGCTAGTTGCCCATTCCAAAGCGTAGGTACCTATGGAGAAGAACGGGCAAGAAACTCCATGGACACTCTTTTAAATCAAAATAATATGATAACAAAGTCTTGGATAAGTACATCATTCATGTTAAAAATTGTACATGTGAGAACGATGCAGAACGTTAAAAGCGTCCATAATGAAAAGATGAGAAAGAAAACCAATTCAAATATTAAATAAGCCATGGCAGCAAAGAGATGACCAGTCCCTACTGACGGCGCCCGTTCAAGAACATGACGCATGTAAGTATTAGCACCATTCAGCTCAACCATTTTGAAGGGAGCTAAATGATCCAACACATGCGCCACCATCAGCGAGACATTTGAGTGAGCATGACATACTCTCAGCCGCCAGGGCACATTCAAGTCAATGAAAGACGTACCCAGTAAATGGTAGCTTTATAGTATGTACGTAGTGCTCACACATGTGCTATGCAATTATACAATACTAGGAGATTGAATTTATACAATGCAAAGATAGACTTACAATCTTCAGCAACTTGTAACTTGTAAGTCAGGCTTTTATATCGCAGGTATGATGACGCCATCTTGACAAATCTGTGATATGCTTGACATTAGCTGTCATTCCAAGCCGTTCACTTTGGAGCATCAAAAACATTGAATTCAAACAACTGTTTAGCAATTATTGCATAACTAATGTAGGTACCTACTTTCTCAGTTGCAAGATAGGGCCATACATAATGCACGCTAATCTTATTTATACATAGAAGTAAGTAAACTACCGTCATAATTGGGTGGTAATGAATAAAAACGTTTTGCGAAATGTTTTGGGCACGTCTTTAAAAGGCCGTGTTGAAATCGGAGAGATAGTCATTAGATAGTTGACAAAAGGCAAGGTTACTGAAATATGAATAAATTGAAATTGGTTTTTTAATAATTAGGCATTGAAACGTCCAATTAATGAAAAAAAAGACGGGTTGCACTCCGGGAGTGCCGGCAGAAGTGAAAACTTGAATATTAACGTTGAAATAAATCAACTATTAATTGAATTAATATAACTTATTTTCTTTCGCTATTTCTTCGTCACTTTTTTCATTAATAGATGCACTTTGTTCAATTTCCATATTTTAAACACTTTATATACACGAATTTTACGAATACACAGCAGTATGGCCACTACACAGACGGTCTAGCCATCAGCTGTCACCATCCATGGATGCGCGTGGCACGCTGTGACATTAACACACACGAACATTCGCGCAAGCGCCCTGCGCCGCCTAAACGAAACAGCAGGCATACATTTTCGCCGCGCCGTAGAAAGAGAGGGGGATACTTCCTCTCCTACGCCGCGCCGGCTGTCTACTCTCCATCCGTCTTACGAATTTTCGATTAGGTCATGTGTCCTGACGGTCACGTGTCCTGACGCGAGTTTAACATTTTTTACCCATTACAAAAAAAATGTACAACGCCGCTAAAGAAGTTTTCACTTAAAAAAAAAACATCATCATCATCTGTCTAGCCCATAGAAATGTAAAAAACTAGCCTTTTCCCAACTATGTTATGGTCGGCTTCCAGTCTAACCAGAGCCCTGATTCATAACCATACGACAGGCTATCGTATCGAAAACCTGACATTTCGATAACCTGATTTGACTTCCCTTCAACAGCAAATAGCTGTTGGAAGAATAGCGGGCGTCTATTTGATTTAAACTGACAAAATTTACGGGTTTTGGACTTGTGAACAGCGTTGAGAAGACTCCTACGATAACAATGATTAATGTTCGATACGATACGGAAGCATATCGAGTGTTTGTGAATAAGGGGGCAGATGCAGCTGAGTACCAGTATCGACACCTCCAACGTATGTTATCGTAACTACCAAATTAACGAAAATTACATTTTTAGATTTACAACTACTTTATAACATAGATTATCGTATGATCTAATAAAAATATATATTTACAATAAAGTTGATCAAATACAGTTACGATAGGAAGTGTCGGTATTTTACATGGAGCGACTGCCTATCTGACCTCCACAACTCAGTTACTAAGTAATACGAAACCCCTTGGTAAGTTTGTTTGTCAGACTTTCGGGCTTCTAACGACCCGTGCCGTAACGACTGTCAAAGAAGATCTAAGAATGACAGCCGGGACCAACGTTCCGAGGCACGGAGGGGTCGCGGCGTCTAATGGCTCTAACTACACTATTATAAATGTGTTCTTAATTTTTCCAGGTGCTGGCTGCAGCCACCTTCTCTTCGTGTCAGAAAGACGACACGATCGTTCGACAGGACTTCGATGGGCCTCATGAAGACGGGTCTTACAAATGGGCCCTGCAAACATGTAACGTTTTACATATTTTTTAATGAAATAGATTATATATACAGGCCGTCAGGGACACCGACTGTATCCATGAATTCTTCAACACAATCATAATTCTAGACGACCTAGCGCAGGGATGGCGAACCAATGGCACGCGTGCCGCCATGGTGGCACGCGTCAAAATAATTTAGGCACACCATAAATTTTTCGATATCGGATATCGTTGCCGCGTATTAAATTGTTTGGCATCTAGTTTGTATCAGCAGAAGTCGCACTAATTTGTTCTTTCATTGAAATAAATATAAAATGGTGAATAATAGTTAAGGTCTATTTCTCTTTGCAAATATTGAGTATTATTCTGAAACAATTGCGTAATTTTTATAGTTCAGAAGTCAAGAATATTTGTTGGCACATCATAGCCACATTAAATCATTTATTTGGAAAAATGGCGCGTAGATCTATAGAGGTTCGCCATCCCTGCCCTAGCGTATAAATTAATTATTCGCTGGTTATAAAAAAAAGCTGGTGTATCATAGATAATCCCAATACCAACGCGATCATAATGTATGGAACAGCAAATTTTTTTTTTATAACCGTCGAAATATTTGAACCCAACGTTATTAACGAATTATAACGTTGCTAAATTGAAGAGTACAGACGCCAGCACATAAAGGTACCCGAGACTGTCAAATTTCCCAATCAACTTTGAACCTTATATTTTAGTAATCAATTTAAAAATCTTTTAAGGCGGCGCCGACCGCACAGTGGCGCCCTCATGTTTTTTTTTTGGTTATTTCTTTTATTTTAGAATGAAAATGCAGAAAATAAGCACGTTAAGTTGTGCTCCACAAGATTATACGTTAATATTATAACAAATGATAGTTTTACATTGTTTAGTTTTATTATAATCACTAAAACGGATAAAAGTGGCCACTATTGTGGCGCCGGCGTAGCTTGATGTGCCAGTCTCCACAACTGTGACGTCGCATGACAACAGAATAGATTGCAATGGTATTATGTTTCGACGTTAACCACGTCACGTGGTTTTTTTGTTTACCTTCATTGAATTACCTAAAAAAATGGAGTTGTATATAGTATGGATATGAAAAACTTGTGTAATTTATGGTCCACAGCGGGCGGTATCTTCCATGAACAGAAAGGCAGCTTCGAACCTGGCAGTTCGGGTGAACCAAGCCTGATCGTGCAGGGGCAGTACCAGTACACGGCTCCAGACGGACAGGTAAACTGGCTTTGTGGTCTCAAAGCAATCAAGGAATCGAAAAATAGGAATAGGAATCGGTGCGCCGCTTTAACGGCGACGTTCATTTAACACACGTACAAATACTTACTGTACCTATAGGTACGGTTTCACGTTTTCGTTTGATGAATATGTTCAAATTTCATTACTTAACGTTATTATTTATTTATATAAATAAAAATGAACCGCTGAAATGTATACAATACGCGCATAACTTCCGATCGACTGCACTAAATTGGATATGTTTTTTTGTTGTGTTCGGTATTGCCAGGCCAAGGCTTTTATAAAAACAAAATTCGGAAATTCGAAAAAAAATTGCACCCGTGCGCATCTGGAGAGGGCCGCAAGTCTAAAATAGCGTCTTGGAACAACCTGTACTTAAAGAACTGCAGTGGTCATATGCCGGGGTCACAGATCATAACATCGCATCAATGAAATTATAAAAGGAAACGAATAACGTGCAGAGTAGGCGAATTGAAGGAAAGAGAGAGAGGGCCCTATGTCGGTGAGCGACGCAGGCGGTAGTTTTCAAATTACGAATTGCTTTATGTTGTTATAATTTTTATGATTTCTGGCCACTGGCCCTAACCGTGTGTTAAATTATTGTCACCATGTCGCCACTATAGCGACACGTTGTAAACACCTTCTCTTCATAGATATAAATGAAACATTCCGGCTGTCGGTATTTCAAGTGTCATTTCACAAATGTTTGCTTACACCGCCCCCTGTCGACGTCATTCGAGCACCACGAGATCTTAGTAGAGTCTGGCAAACGAAAGTAGAGACTGAAAAAGCGCGGCAAATTTAAAAAATATCAGTATAGCAACCCCAAAATTAGTATGACATAGGTACCTGGAATAACCTAATTTGATACTTTCTAATTTTAAAAATTTGTTTTTGATGAAAAACGGTATTATTTGTACACTACTGCTTGACTTAGAGACTTTTGAGTTAGAAAAATGCTCAACAAGAACACAACAACACGCCATCTTCACAGAGCATGTACAGACGCCAGCACATCAACCTACACCTAACTGTCACATTTTCCCAATCAACTTTGAACCTTAAGTTTCAGTGATAAAGTTGAAAATCTATTAAAGAAATTTGACAGATTGTAGTAGGTTGATGTGCTGGCGTCTGTACCTTGTTTTGGAAAATGTAATTTGACATTTTGTCTAACATTGCCATATAAAAAGTCTACAAATAATTCAAGTGTCTACTTTCGTTTGCCAGACTAGTAGTGTCTATGGCAGTCTGTTTCTAAAACTTGTTTATTTCTATATTCCAGGTGATAAACGTCCTCTACACAGCCGGTGAGAACGGTTTCGAGCCCCGAGGTGATCACATACCCACGCCGCCTCCCATCCCGCCTGCAATACAACGTGCCCTCGACTATCTCGCTACCAAGGCGCCCTCTACTGACTACTAACCTAAAACAACAAACAAAATTGGAAAAAACAGCAATACAGGCCGACCGCTTAAAGTGAATGTGAAGTGGTAGACCGCGAAATTTAAATTTTCTTACGTTTTTTGCAATTTGCAGATCACTGTCAGGTTGTGTCTTGATCAAAATATGATTCGCGACTATAATAGATATGTATTTACAGAATTATAGTCATTAGAATCGTTTATCTATCTCTTTAAGTTAGATTTCTACCACAAACACTTTTCCATACGAGATTTGTTCTTAACGGTAGAAATGTAACTTAGAAAGATGTATTAATGATTCTAATTATTATAATTGTGTAAATACGTATCGGTTATAGTCGCGAATCATATTTTGATCAAGATACAACCTGACATTGACCTAAAAATTACAAAAAACGTAAGAAAAATTGAATTTCGCGGGCTACTACTACGCATTCACCTTAACTGAGACTTTGCCTGAGGTAGCAGCGCGGTGCGGGAGGGGTGTGGTGACGTAATGCGAGAGCGCAGTGATTCGTCAACTTGTGACAGCTATCACCCCTCCAGCTCCGCGCAAATACCTCAGGCAACGTCTCAGTTAAGCGGTCGGCCTATAGTGGCAGGTTGCGGTCATGAAACGAGGGAGCGAGAGGATATATGCTCCTGCTCAAACGTTTCGTGACCGCGACTGTGACAGAAGTAAAGAAAAATACACTTTTGGTACAGTTGACATCATAATTAATATTACCCGCAAACATCCCTGACGCCCTACAACGCCATGGCAGACGCAGCAGTACTCTGTGTGCATTATTATATTGAACAAACACGTATAATCCTACTAATATTATAAATGTAGTATCACAAATCAAGTGTCTTGACTTAGCTCGCGGGTTTGTCGACATGTGGGATGTGGACTCAGCAATCATTGTGCCGATAGTCATGACAGCCAATGGATTGATAGCCAAGAGCCTTGTCCAACACCCGAGGAGGCTCTCGTTGGGCAGCTGGATCAAGTGTTTGATTCAGAAAGCAGTACTTCTGGACACGGCTCGCATTGTCAGGAGGTTCCTCTCTCTGAAGCCAGCCAGCTTGGACCCTGTTCCCGGTACCGGTGTGCTACTATTTTTTATATTTTTAAATGTTTTTATATTCTAATATTTAAAAATATAGGCCCTTATTCATAATCCTATTTTATCTCTATTTTAGCTAAAATAGGTTTATAGAACGTTTGTCTTTATCTGTCACGTTGTCATTTTTGTGTGTAAGAAAGAGACAAACCCCATTTTAACTAAAATAGGTTTGATAAGTTTTATGAATAAGGGGGATAATTTATATGGTATTTAATTGAATAAATGTGAAAGTTTGTGAAGATGTTTGGATGTTTGTTAGTCAATCACGCGTAAACCGTTAACAGATTTGTATGAAAATTGGCACATAGATAGACTATTTCTTGGATTAACAAATGGTATACTTTTTATCCCGATATTCCCACGGGATCGAAACTTGCGCGTGTAAAACCGCGGGGTGCAACTAGTTATCTATACATTTTATGGACATAACACAAATTATAAAAGCACCTATTCAGTAACCAATTTTGATGTTGACTGTACTCATTATAACAATACTGTGGCCAGTAATAGTACAAAATAAGATTATGTTAGCTTTTAAGTCTTATTTATAGCACCGTGTGACTTAAACCCGCACTTAAGTCACGCTTTTCTGTGACTTAATTAACCCATTTTACACAGAAAAGCGTGACAGTGCGGGTTTAGGTCACACGAGCTATAAAATAGTATACGATAAGTAGTCTATTAAGAGGACTACATGACCTAAAGCGCGGTCACTGTCGGACTGCGTAGCCGTAGAAAAGAAAGCGATGCGCGATGACACAACTGGTAATTTATTGCAAAATATGAAGCAATTATCTATTTACGAAAACACTATTCGATTGGACTTAAAAATTAAAACACTAGAGTTTTAGTACGTTGCTTGTAGAATAATCTGACAAAAAATCATATTGATTGTATGTATATTAGTATGGTTTTTATTGTAAAAATAATGTTTTTAGAGGTATCTTCATGATTTTTTTCTATCGTACCAAATAAGTTGTATTATGTTTTCAACACACTATCTATCTAGCATATATCCTGAAGAATATCATATATTTTTTTGATTTTGTTTACTATATTCCATCATATACTTCTATTGTTTCTAAAACTTGCATTTTTTGCGTTTAGGTCCTGTAAGCCCCTTAATGCACGGCGTTTAGCTAATTCTACACCGTGCAATAATGGACAACATAAGTCACATGTATCATAATCTACTATGTTACAAGTGAAAAATAAAACGATTAAAAGTATAATAATTATCTTTTTATTTATTTGAATAAAAAACATGGTAGGTAAAATACAATAAATCCTTACGCGTTGTACTTTTTGTACAATAAAAGTATAAAATAAAAATATATTACCAATTTTTTTCCCTGATAATTGAAATTAAATATAAATAACAAACAACAACTTATACCTAATAAAAATAACTATAATATAATATCCAAACTTAAGGGAAAAGCGGCAGGTTAGCCCGCGAAATTTTTTTTGGATAATATTTTTGTGTTCACCAAAAATCTAAAGGTACATCTATGTATGCATTTCTAAAATATTGATCTTAAACCCGTTTAATTGTTTTACTATAATTAAACTACTCGGCCAACAAAATATGTAACATCAAACAAATTCCAAATTAACACCAAGATATAACACTTTTTTATTGTAGTGCGCTGCAAATATTCTATTGTAACAATAACTATTTTATTCTTCCCCGAAAAATACTGATCGTGCACCAAATATTCCTGAATGTTACACAAAATATTTAGTATGCATCCTAGTACCGTATACCCATTTAAAACGGTTTTGTACAACTTTTATGTTATTGAAATAATTATAATTGAAGAACAAATAATGCATTTCGTAAAACATTACTTCTAAGACTTATATTTATTTTACTGAAAATTGTTTTGGCGCGCTTGCGACGCGCATATGCCTGCCTATTGCTCTCAGTGTGCATCACAACTTTATTTACTTTTTGAAGCCACTTCTGATGCTGTTATTATTTATCGCTTAGACGCTGATCATGATCACGAGAGTATTAGTAGTCAAAGAAAACGTTTATTTTCGTTGGATCCCACTTTTGAATCCCATTTTTTAGGTATTAACGATGGATCCCGTTTGCTATTTCCGTTGAATCCCATATTATAACAACATGTGTACATTTCAGAAGAAAAGTGATTTACCTTTATCAAACACTAAAAAGAGATTATTTTTAGTGGGTTACCCGGAACTGAACTAGTTAGATTAGGTTAATTATTAAAAAAAAAAATAATGTTAGGTTAGGTTAGGTTAAAACTGTGACCCCTACGCACGAGCCGAGCGAGCGAAGCGAGCGGTGCCGCGGCAGCGGCCGGCGAGTGCCAGAAACGACTAGATTATATAGAAAATGAGTTGTTTGTGAAATAAATAGTATACGAAACGTTGGTTGTATACTTAAAATTTCAATGGAGTTTTGGTGAAACATTAGTGAACCCCTCATTTTATTATAAACAATTTTGTTTTTGAAAGTACCCGCATTCAGATTTTTCAAAGGCAAAGTGCGCTTTATTGATGCAATAATTTAAAGAAGTACTGCAGAGATTGAGTGGACTGATAATGTGAACATTGTAGGAGTACAGACTTTGTTTAACATTTTGAATTATTATGGTTCGTACTGATTAGTATTATAAAAAACATTTTTAGTAAGCATTACATTTTATAATGTGTTCATTTTTTATTAATAAAGCTACATTGGACATTAATTGGTGTTTGATTCAAATACATTTTGCAGTGCATTATCTGAAGTAAAACTAAAAAAATAAATGCTTGTTTTTAAAATTAGGTGTATTACTATTTTTACAAATTTGCAACAGTTGTTAAATAGATGCTCGTTATGACATATTTTAATGAACATATTTTGGTGCACATTTAGTATATTTGGTGGAACACAGGCAAAATTAGGTAAATGAAATGGGAATAAATTGAAGTACTTTTAAATACCATCCATTTTTTTTCAGTTTATATGGCTACATTTTACATACATACATAATCAGCCTATAATGTTCCCACTGCTGGGACACGGGTCTCCTCTCCGTGACAGGGAGGTGGGCCGCAATCCACCACGCAGGCCCAGTGCGGGTTGGTAGATGTCACATGTCTTCGAATGTTTGGTTCTAGGACATGCCGGTTTCCTCACGATGTTTTCCTTCACCGTTTTGAGAGCAGTGGTGATGAAATTATTTACACAATTATTTCATCACCAGTGCTCTCAAATACCCTATTGATTGATGATGATGATGATGATGAGTCATTTAATAAAGATAAATGAACTACAATTAAAATTATGTAAATAAATACTTGTTGCGGTCGCGACTCGTATTTTGTTCAACACACAACCTGAAATTGACTTAAAAACAGCAAAACACGTAAGAAAATTTAAATTTCGCGGGCTAACCTGGCGTTTACCCCTTAAGGTCAATTTATACTAGCGCAAAATCGAAGCGTTAATCTGAAACTTTACATAGCAAATTCACCCTTATCTCCACAACGTAACGCACATATTTCTTCTGAGATAAAAAGAAGACGCGCGAATTCGCGCGCATTCGACGAAATTCGCGCATCTGAGCGCGACCAACGCTGATTGGTGCGCGTGCATTACGTTGTGGAGTGCCATGCGTCATGTTCGTGAACGGACGCCGTCGGTTGAGACTGGTCATCTCTTAACTGCCAAGGCTTATTTTTAATCTTATTTCTTGTATTGTTTCTTCATTTGTGTGTTTTTTTACATTGTTCTCACATATAGAAGCAACAAGAATAATGTACCCAGGATTTTGTAATATCTTGATTTAAAAGAGTGTCCATGGAGTTTCTTGCCCGTTCTTCTCCATAGAGATCTACGCTTTGGAATGGGCAACTAGCTTCAACTTTCTGACTAACTGACCGACTACTTAATTTTGACAATTCAAAAGTGCCTGTAATGGTTTAATTGAAATAAATGCTTTGAGTTTGAGTTTGGAGCTATAAGGGTGAATTTGCTATGTTATGTTTCAGATTAACGCTTCGAGTCTGCGCTAGTATAAATTGACCCTTATGGTGTTCCCACACTGCTGTTATAAACTATTTACTAACATTACCTAACATGAACACCTTTCTGATTTCTAAAAACCTTTTTGATTAAATGTGTTAGATCACAATGATAGAAAATGTTTGTAAACATTTTATAACAGTAGTGTGTGCGAGCATCATTAAATAAAACTATTAACAAACAAAAATATGGCGTCGAAAAATTCCTCCGCATCATCGCTGTCGACTGGTAATGTACCCAAGAGACTGGCGGCATTACCACGTTGTATGGCAATGCTTAGCCTTTGGCCAAGGTACACTCAACAGCAAAAGTAGATGATGAATTGAGTTTATAATTTTTGGAGTCAAAACTGATCACGAATATATGGCAGCTGTACTAGTAGTAAATGTTTGGTATAATTTACAATCACATACTTTTGAATCACTTCGACGCCACACAGTTCTGACGCGAACTCCGTTCATTAGTATTGAATTTCTGATTTTCATCATCTACTTTTGCTGTTGACTTTACCAGCCCTCGGGTCACAGGAAATATTTTATTGCAAATTTCTTTAAAAATACGATATACAATTAAAAAGGGAGCACCTTTTTTTGATCGCATGATTCCAAGTTTAGCCACTTTATATGTTCAGACGCCAGCACATCACGCTACCCGAAACTGACAAATTTTGCCAATGAACTTTGAACCTTATGTTTTAGCGATAAAGTTAAAAATCTATTAAAGAAATTTGACAGATTGTAGTAGCTTGTTGTGCTGCCTATAATGTTCCCACTGCTGGGACACAGGCCTCTCGGTGAGAGGGAGTGGGCCGTAATCCACCACGCGGGCCCAGTGCAGGTTGGCAGATGTCACATGTCTTCAAATTTTTAGTTCTAGGACATGCCGGTTTCCTCACGATGTTTTCCTTCACCGTTTTGAGAGCAGTGGTGATGAAATAATTTACACAAAGTAAAGCGCCTGTCTGGGTTCGAACCTACGACCTACAACTCGTAAGTCACGGCCGTTAACACTTGGCCACCATTGCTCTAGTAAATAAACTATACTAAAACTACAAACTATAATAATTATTTGACTGCAAAACCATTTTGTTCATCGTTATTATAAATGACAAAATGCAGACTAAATCCCGAGCCTCTATACAAAGTTACAGTATTTTTATCTCACGAACCGACGCGAGTTTTACTTGTAGTAACCAGTGGCGTGCATTGGTTTTCAGAATAGGTAGGCACTAGGCCGGGTCTAGTCTAGGCAAACGCGGTCACTAATCAGAAAAGAAGTGAGGTCAAAAGTGTGGTTATTTGAGTAGACATGCCTACTTAAGGGTGATAAATTGAGAAGGTCGAACGTCATGGTATTACGCGTGAGACGTACGTATTTTTAATTTTGTCGTATTAACTTGAATGAGTAAAGACCAATGACAATGTGCGAATAGTACGGGAGCCGAGTAGGCCGTCCGGCGACTGCCTACTGCCGCGCGTGTTTGTATGAAGATTTTGTTTTTTGTTAGGTATGATAATTTAGTGAGTTTCTTAATGGGGCACACACGCTAAAATGTAATTGACAGGCTTATGTTGATATATCGAGGTAGGCACTGCTTATAGGTACGCCTATATGCAATGCACGCCACTGGTGGTAACTTAGTGCACAAACACGCTGTGAATGTGTTCGTGGAGACGAGTAGTTTTAGCACATAACACAACGGGGTGTCAAGAGACCCATCGCCAAACCAGACTCACTTATTTCTCTCTTCATTGCGATTTTTTCATTCTAAATACCACCACCAGAGGTCACCACTAGAGAAATTGTTGCTAGAAAGGGACGGCACTATACAGGGTTAAACTAAATTAGAAAGCAAAGTTCTGCAGACGTGTTGGGTATCGATATCTGAGCACGATAAAATAAAATAGATTTGATGTTTTAGCCCATCACTCCTTTTTTTTTCTTCGCGGTGGAAATCCTCATGGACTTCCTCTATCGTGGGGGTGACAGAGGGGCATGCCGGACTCTTACCGGGTAAAACCACCGCGGTGTTCCACCTCTACCTATGGCCGGGGGTGCGGGATTCGCATAAGCATTCACCGCTCCTCCGACAGGTTGCCCATCACTCCTGCGGAGTTTTGCTAGCTAAATTTAAATTGACTCTGTGTAGGACGAATAAGTCTTATCTCTTTCTTGCATTGGTACAACCGACGAGCTATTCAGTCAGAAAATATTAGTGTCCGACCGAAGCTTCGGCTTCGGCTTCGGCTTCGGCCACCTTCGGCCAAAAAAGCACCTTCGGCCAAGTCTTCGGCTTCGGCCAAAAATTTGCCGAAGGTTTGGCCGAAGCCGAAGGTTTGCTAGTTGTCAAAATTTGAAATTTACTGAACGATGCTAGAGCGAGACGGAGAGTGTGCAGAGCAGCAGAGTTTCGCCGCGCCGCCGCACCGGACCAAACGAATCGCAGTTAGTAAACTAAACGAGTCAAAACAAGTTTGAGAGCGCGTCTTAAAATTCTAATAAGTGTTTTGTTTTTAAATATTTCATATTTGTTATTACAAATTATTTTATTTATTACTGTGAGTAGTACCTGTGGAGATACGTGCCTCAAATTGTTACCAAAACTTGTTAAGTTTTTATTTTCTCCAATTGTTACCAAAAATGTTTAACTTAATTATCCTAAGAAATTACTTATAAGTATTTAATTTTCTCAAAAATTCCAAAAAATTATATGTAAAAAATAGATATTGAAAAAGCGTTAAACTTTGCTCAATTATTTTATAGAAATATTTTGTGTTCGTCTGATAATTAAAAAAATGTGACTGATTATTTGATTATTTTTGTTAAAATTACTTTAAGTAAATAAATATTTAATTAACATTGTATATTTGAAACTTTTATTTTAGACAATATTTTATTACCTACTTGTATATGTTGGTCACTCGGCTCGTTATTGGGCTAAATCTCTAAAGCTCTCACAATATGTATCTAGTATATTCTGAGATCAAAGTAACTATCGTATTTCTCAAGGTCAATGACACCTTCGGCTTCGGCTTCGGCTTCGGCCGAAGGTTTTGGTGAATACCGATTAATCGGCTTCGGCTTCGGCTTCGGCCAGAATTGCACCTTCGGTCGGACACTAGAAAATATACATATAAGGTGGAGACCAGTGGCGGATTCACACATTTGCCGCCAATAGGCTATTCAAATTTTGCCGCCCCTACCGTTTTCTACAATAATGTGTCAGTTTCTAGATAATATTTTATAACCCAACGATGTTATGATTGCACAAGGAATAGTTTTACCTATCTATGTTTCTGAGCTCATAAAAGCTCTAATTATGTACTACTAATAAGGCGGCGCCTTAATACCAGCTACTTACACAATAATGAACATTCTTTACCGCCTTAAGCTCCAGCCTACTCAGCCTGTTGGTAAATCCGCCACTGGTGGAGACATACGACAATAAATAAAACTTATGACGCTCCTAGTCTGCATAAAAATATTCAACCAAATATATCCAATAGTTTAGTCACTATAACTAGACAAAGATTAGCAAAACCCATCGTCGGGCCAGCACTACTAAAGTCCGGCTGCGCCAAATTTGCCAAAGATGTAAACAACAATGGCCGCTCGAAATTGAATAAAATTGATGTATATCGATTTTGAAGAACATTTATGTCTAGTTAGCTCGGAGATTTAGACGAAAACAAACATTACTAATAATAAATGTTCTTGTATATCGATTTTATTAAATTTTGAGCGGCCATTGTTGTTTATATCTTTGGCAAAATTGGCGCGGCCGGACCATATTTAGTTTGTTTGAAAATTCGATGTTAGGATTTATTTGATAGTTTCAAAAATAATCCTAAGCATGTATTGTCAATGTTTTCTTTTATTGTCGTATCGTATCGTACTCATCTCTGCGCAACATTAAAACTTTCGTGAAAAATATAACAAAAAATATATCTATGACTACACAAGTATACATACAAATTAATGGCTGCATTATTTTTACAAACATTACTAAATTCGTAATAGAACTCTTATAATTAAATCAGTATATCAGTTTTGTAAATAAATAAACTTATTTTATTAGAAAAAAATGGCACAATTATTGCAAATCTTAGACTATGTTGATAAGTGGGTCAGTCAGACATTTTTTCAAGTTTATTTGCAAAATTATGAAAGGCCTTTAAAGGCCCGTGGCATACCTACACGACCGCCATTTTTTTTCGAAATGGCGGCCATGCATGAAACCTAAGGTCCGGCTGCGCTAAATTTGCCAAAGATGTAAACAACAATGGCCGCTCGAAATTTAATAAAATCGATATACAAGAAAATTTACTTTAAGTAATGTTTGTTTTCGTCTAGTTACACGACAAGAAACATTACTTAAAATAAATATTATTATTTTATTTGTTCTAGTACAGACATCAAGCTACTCGAAACTGTCAAATTTTCCCAATCAATTTTGAACCTTATATTTTAGCGATAAAGTTGAAATTCTATTAAATAAATTTGACAGATTGTAGTAGCTTGATGTGCTGGCGTCTGTACATGCCGGTTTCCTCACGACGAGGTTTTTTTAACAAATACCTTAAAAAAGTTTATTCGACAATCGAAAATAAAAAGTAATTTTTATATGTCCCGCAAACTATTATAAAATGAACAGGGCATATTAATTTATTCTAATGGAAAGTCCTTCTCAAATAAAAAATAAGTTTAAAAAATATCTAGATACAAACTAGCGCCATCTATTAGCGTTACCTATCCAACTTTTCTTCGCTGTTTAGTGGTACGGTCGTGTCTTTGTAGATGGCGCTACTGTGCTCCTGTAGCATCTTCTGGCCTTCTTCTGACGTCGCTTCTTGCATCGATACTTGCTTCTCAGCTGTAAAAAGAGGAACAAGGAATAAAGAGAATGATTTATTATCAAACAAGCCGTTACAGTATTTTACATACAGCGACTGCCTATCTGACCTTCACAACCCAGTTACTGGGTAACACGATATTTATATTTATTTATACAGGGTGTTACGGAAAGGGTATATCAATACAAACGGGTTGAAGAGTGTATCTGGTCTAGAATCTCTGTACAAAATCTCAGCTCAAAAGCAGTAACTTTGAAAATGCTTAATATTTTTTTATTTCGATAGTTTATTAAATTGAAATCATAACAAACATGTCACCGCACTACGAGTGTCATTATCCATTATCTATAGTGTGTCTGTGCGCCTAGTACACGCACATCACGCCGCCGCGCGCCAGTGCAGCGCCGTGATGTCGAAATAAAAAAATATTAAGCATTTTCAAAGTTAATGCTTTTGAGCTGAAATTTTGTACAGAGATTCTAGACCAGATACACTCTTCAACCCGTTTGTATTGATATACCCTTTCTGTAACACCCTATATACTTTATTGTACACCACAAAAATACATAACATGAAAAAAATACATCAAACACTACAAAATATACGTGATACCCCTTGGTAAGACTTGTTGTCAGACTTTCGAGCTTCCGACTACCCGTAACGTATCAAAAAATGACAGTCGGGACCAACGGCTTTCCGAGGCACGGATAATATAATAGATGGTCCCCCATCCACGGGCCGACCTCGGCAAGCGTAGCTTAACCTTCAATAGACCCGAGTGGCTGTTATTATTTAGCCATGAGCCACCGCTGGCAGAGTTGACACACTTTGTAGTTTGAGTACGGAAATAAAATAATAATAATAAACATGTATTTCTCTTCCACAAAGGTGTCTTAAAAATATGAAGACAGTATAGTTAGCGCCACGAAAGATGAGACTGGACCCCGCCTCCCGCGCTCTTTCCTCCACCCCTATGACGTCCGGTCCCGTCAACTCCCGTCCCGCGCTCAGACCTCATATCGCTAAAGAGACCTAAAATCGTGTACTGCGCAAGTCAAACCACGTGGTGTGTCAAGTCTCATCTTTACTCAATACTCAATACTCAATTCTTTATTGCATTCCACAATGTAGGCTTAGGTGGTAAATTTTGCCAAAAGAAACAATCATGGACCCTGTCGGGCACAGCAAAAGAAAGATATGTGGAGAAGAGGACTTACCATTTACGTATCTTATAATCTAACTTATTCTAAACACACTTTTACAAAATACTTTACTTATAATAATAATACTTTACCATTTCACTATAATATACGTATGTGTTTTAAGGATTTGTCGTTTAAATATTCGTTGACAGTATAATAACACTTGCTTAATAATAGTTTTTTTAATTTGTTCGTGAATAGATGGAGTTTTTCTTCTGTTTTTATATATTCGGGTAACATATTGTAAATTTTTATTGACATAACTAGAGGGCTTGTTGAGTGTATTTTTAAGCGGGATGTTGGTATGTTGAGTCGTGTTTTGTGTCGGAGTGTGTATCTTGTTTGTATGTCTTCTCGTTTAGTGTAAAAGTCTTTGTGTTTGTGAGCGAACTTGCATATTTCAAGTATATATAAACAGGGCAGAGTTAAGATATTTAGATTTACGAAATGGGGTTTGCAGCTATCTGTTTGTTGTATATTTACTAAGATACGGATAAATTTCTTTTGAACAGTGAACAGTGTAAGTGCGTCTGTGCTGTATCCCCACATTATTATTCCGTAGCTAAGCCAAGCATAAGCATAGGCGTAGTATGTAACGAGGGCAGTCTGCAAATTTGTGGTTTTTTTAACTTCACGAAAAGCGTATAAAAATTTAGAAAGTTTAGATTTTATTTTTTGTACGTGTGACTTCCAGTTTATATTCTTGTCTATGGTTATGCCTAATAATGTGAATTCATTAACTGTTTCTATTATATGATTATTAAAGGAAAAAGATACATTAAGAGGATTTTTTTGATGGGGATGGAAAGTTATTAATTTTGTCTTTGCAAAGTTGATTTCAAGATTGTGTTCGTTCATCCAGGTTATTATTTTGATAAATATTTCATTAAGGGTACTGTTTAGGTTTATGTTGTCATGACATTGGGTGAGAATGGAGATGTCGTCCGCGAACAAAACGCACGGTCCGGAGTCTGCTATTGATTTTGGGAGGTCATTAATGTAAATGAGAAATAGAAGACATCCAATAACACGTGGCACGCATCACACTATCACACTAATATTATAAAGGCGAAAGTTTGTGAGTGTGTGTGTGTGTTTATATGTTTGTTACTTCTTCACGCCTAAACCACTGAACCGATTTAGATGAAATTTGGTATGGAGGTAGTTGACACCCTGGATTAACATATAGGCTACTTTTTATCCCGATATTCCCACGGGATCGAGACTTTTGCGTGTGAAACCCCGGGGCGCTGCTAGTATTTTATAAGGCTCCTTTGTGGAAGAGAAATGGTGTATAATACTGCAGCGGTATCTACAACGCCACATGCGAACAACGCGTCATACTGACGTCACGCAAATCCTGCATCTCGCAAGCAGAGTTTACCGCGCAACTAGCTATAGATACAACGGCCCGAAATGAATCATCGGGCAGTTGCCCGCCCGACACAACACCCGTCTGGTCGGAGGATCCTCCCTTTTCTATGGAGGTTGAGTGAACTTTACACCCTGTTCCTCATATCTCTATAATAACCAACCTTTTCGCTCGTCACTCCTGGATACTAGAGCGAATAGTAGCGCATGCAGTCCTGACCCTAATACTGCCGTCACTGCTAACACTCTGAAGGATGCCCGGCCTCCCAGCCAGCTGTACAGCTGACCACCGACCAGGGATCCTATGGCGAAACCTGTGTAGGAAAAGAAAAAAAAAACATATACAACGTGTTTTTTTTTTGATATCCCATAACTTTAGGGGGTCATTGTACTCATCATTACGAACAACTTTTACTATGGGACCAAACCTGAAATCGCGAAAAATAAAATCTGGTGTTCCCTACATTTGACGAGTTATACGAACATAAACGTAGGGAACAGCTGTGTGAGTTTTTATTCTCGATTTCGGGCATAAACTAACCATTTTACCCCTTTCTTACATGGAGCGGCTGCCTATCTGATATCTATAACCCAGATACTGGGTAATACGATACCCCTTGGTAAGACTGGTTGTCAGACTTTCGGGCTTCTGACGACCCGTAACGACTGTCAAAGATCCACGAATGACAGCCGAAACCAACAAAGAAGAAGGACATATGGCTTATTTATCAGTACGTACCGACTCCATCGTCCATCCCAGCCACGATGCCCTGCACGGTGGCGGAGTACCCCTCGGGCGCCACGTGGGCCGCATAGCCCACGATGGTCGAATAGCACAGCGCGTACGTGGGGCCCTGCATTATGCTCTGTGGGGCAACAGAATAATCACATTAATATTATTATGGCGAAAGTTTGTGAGTGTGTGTTTATATTATAGAGGTATGAGGAACAGGGTGTAAAGTTCACTCATACTCTATAGAAAAGGGAGGATCCTCCGACCAGACGGGTGTTGTGTCTGGCGGGCAACTGCCCAATGATTCATGTCGGGCTGTTGTATCTATGCTAGTTGCGCGGTAAACTCTGCTTGCGAGATGCAGGATTTGCGTGACGTCACTATGACACGTTGTTCGCATGTGGCGTTTGTAGATACCGCTACAATATGTTTGTTACTTCTTCACGCTCAAACGGCTGGACCAATTTTGATAAAATTTTGTATGGAAGTAGCTGACACCCTGGATTAAAATATAGGTTACTTTATATCCCGATATTCCCACGGGATCGATATTTACGCGGGTGATACCGCGTGTCGCAGCTAGTATATAATAAAAGTGCGCAGCGCTGCACACCCCTACCCTATTTCCAATTAAACAAATATCAACTTTATTTCATTGATTATTAAGTTGATTTCAGAGTGACTAGCACTATTGAAAAAGTTATAAAAATGTTTGAAGTTGTAGCGTAAACTGAACTTTATTGTATTGGAATTAAAGTTATTTTTCCATTAATTCATATTTGTTTACATTTTTGGCAAATAAATCGCGAACGCAGATTACAGACGCCAGCACATCAAGCTACTACAATCTGTCAAATTTCTTTAATAGATTTTCAACTTTATCGCTTAAAGCATTAGGTTCAAAGTTGATTGGGAAAATTTGACAGTTTCGGGTAGCTTGATGTGCTGGCATCTGTAAACTAATTAATTCATTTATTTTGGTTGACACTTCCCGTGACCCAAGGGCTGGCTTTTACCTTGGCCAAAGGCTAAGCATTGCCATACAACGTGGTAATGCCGCCAGTCTCTTGGGTACATTACCAGTTGACAGCGACGCGGAGGAACATTTCGACGATTTTAGTTAAAATACAAAAAAGAAAGGAAAATATTATGTAGTATGTTAGGGTCGGCCTCCAGTCTAACCGGATGCAGCTGAATACCAGTATTTTACATGGAGCGACTGCCTATCTGACCTCCACAACCCAGTTACTGGGTAATACGATACCCCTTGGTAAGACTGGTTGTCAGACTTTCGGGCTTCTGACGACCCGTAAAGACCCACGAATGACAGCCGGGACCAACGGCTTAACGTGCTTTCCGAGGCATGGAGGGGTCGTAAAGATGGTCACCCATCCACGGACCAACCGCGGCAAGCGTAGCTTAACCTGATCGATCGACCCGTGCGGCTGTTATTACTTAGCCACAAGGTATATACACCGTGTTCTTCACGTAATCCATAAACTTTGTCAAACGCTTCTATAGCTTTTACAAATTAAATCTAACAAAGGAAGTAGTACATAAAAAGGCTTCGTTACAAACATATTTGTTATTTCATTTGATGAAAGAAGAAGGGTCACGTCCCATAGAAAATTTACCCAGACCCGACACAAAAGGAACGCATCTCAGTTGTTTTGTTATATTAAATATAACAAAAATAAATTAACACTATTCTGAATATCAGTGGCTATCACCCATATTAATTATTGCCATTTGATTTTGGTAAGGCAAAATATTTCAAAATATTTTTTTTTAACGATAGCAATTATATCCATTTAAAATGACGCCAATTTAGATAAAATTCCAAAAATAGACAGCTGGAGGCTTAATTTATTGAGGCATCCACAGGCAAGCCCAGTTAAGCAGACGATAACCTCAAAGATAAACTGCGAGATGTCATTAAAAAAATATAAAATAAAATTGGCTTTCTGTGTTGAGATCTGTGCGTTTTTTAACCGACTTCAAAAAAGGAGGTTCTGTACCTATTCGACCCGTATGTATGTATGTAGGTATGTATGTTTGTATGTCTGCGATTTTCTCAAAAACTAATGAATCAATTTTGATAATAATTCTTTCAATAATGTAATCTACATACTTTTAGGAAGGTTTTAATATATAGAAGGTTCATTATGTTATTATTATGTACGAAGATTTATACATAAATGTACTGCATCTCCGGCATTTCTATGCGAATTTGGACGATTCTTCTAGTCAGTGTCTTCAATTCTTCAATGCACTAGTGTTAATTGGATTTGTGTGGGGTAGGTACAACAAAAAAGTAAAAAATATTTTTTTTTTACAACAAATCCACCAACTTGAAAAAAAAAAACACTACAAAGTGATACATAACTTTAATTTCGGAAGTCGGTGTCTCAAAACGAAAATGCGGAATCAACGACACCGACTTTCGAAATTAGAGTTATTTATCACTTTGTAGTGTTTTTTTTTTGAAGTCAGTAGTTTTTTTCTAAATTGTTGTATCGTCATTGAATTACCTACATACAATTACGAATTTTGTAGGTAAATAGGTATTAAAATAAAAGAAAATTGTATACAAAAACACAAGGCAATATTTTGGTGTTAGCCATTGATTTGGAATATAAAAAATATATATTTTAGCTATATTTCAAATAACAAAAAAACTGAGATATGTCTCTTTCGTGTCGGGTCTGAGTCACAAATGACCGTTCTTCTTTAATTGAGCTATGCAGTAGGAAAGGGTCTTAATTTAGTTTTGACAAGTTTCAGCCCGCCAAATCTTATGAATGAAAATACATGTCGTTGTCAATTCGGATAAAGAGGCATGCATATCGGGTGATTTACGTCAAGGTATTTAGTTTGTATGAGAATTAACAAAAAATAAAAAATAAGAATTCATTAATGTGTTCATAATGAAAAATGCTTATTACCATGGTCTGAACATATGGTCAAAGTTTATGTATATTGTCCGGAACACGGTGTATAGATAAATAAATGCATGGTGTCATGGCGTCCTTACCTCGATAAACACAAGATGCCATGGGTTCTGTATGAACGAGATGCAGATCATCCTGACTCCGTAACAGAACAGTGACACCGTTAGCGTCGTACCATAACCGAATCGCTTTATAATTTTACCTGAAAACAAACAAAAAAAAAACATTTTTAGGTTTATTTATTTATTTACTTAGGGACAACAAACAGTAGTGTAATAATATGTAAACATAGGTTAAAACTTAACAATAGATGTAACAAATACACTAAGTACTCACAACGTTATCTACATATTACTAAACAGATCTACTAATTGTTAGGAAGTACTATACATATTATGTATAAGGTGTAAAAATATTAACCTTAAAAACTTTAGGAGGTGCTTTAGACCATCGAACTGAACAACTTTCACTATGGGACCAACTCTGAAATCACGAAAAAAAAATGAGCTGTTTCATACATTTTGATCGAGTAGGTATTGAACTTTTGTATGAAACAGCTGATTTTTTTTCGTGATTTTGGAGTTGGTCCCATAGTGAAAGTTGTTCAGTTCGATGGTCTAAAGCACCTCCTAAAGTTTTTAAGGTTAATTTTTTTACACTTTGTATAAAAACAGACAAAATAAAGTAAACATTACTTAATTAATAGGGTTCTGAAAAAAACCGGTCAAGTGCGAGTCGGACTCGCGCACCGAGGGTTCCGTACAAAGGAGAACGAGTAAGACCGTACCCAGAGACAAAGTTAATTGTAGCATTATGGACTATGTCGGTATTTGTTGACCTCATAGAGTAGTTTAATTAATCCTAAGACAGCATGTCTGAATTCACTTGGAGAAAAAAGATATTTAAGGAAGTTAAATTGGTTTTGAGAAGACCGTACCCAGAGACAAAGTTAATTGTAGCATTATGGACTATGTCGGTATTTGTTGACCTCATAGAGTAGTTTAATTAATCCTAAGACAGCATGTCTGAATTCGCTTGGAGAAAAAAGATATTTAAGGAAGTTAAATTGGTTTTGAGAAGACCGTACCCAGAGACAAGGTTAATTGTAGCATTATGAACTATGTCGGTATTTGTTGACCTCATAGAGTAGTTTAATTAATCCTAAGACAGCATGTCTGAATTCACTTGGAGAAAAAAGATATTTAAGGAAGTTAAATTGGTTTTGAGAAGACCGTACCCAGAGACAAGGTTAATTGTAGCATTATGAACTATGTCGGTATTTGTTGACCTCATGGAGTAGTTTAATTAATCCTAAGACAGCATGTCTGAATTCGCTTGGAGAAAAAAGATATTTAAGGAAGTTATATTGGTTTTTAGAAGACCGTACCCAGAGACAAGGTTAATTGTAGCATTATGAACTATGTCGGTATTTGTTGACCTCATGGAGTAGTTTACTTAATCCTAAGACAGCATGGAAAAAATATATTTAAGGAAGTTAAATTGTTTTTGGGAAGACCGTACCCAGAGACAAAGTTAAATGTAGCATTATGAAATATGTCGGTATTTGTTGACCTCATAGAGTAGTTTAATTAATCCTAAGACAGCAAGTCTGAATTCACTTGGAAAAAAGGATATTTAAGGAAGTTAAATTGTTTTATTAAATAGAATTAAAAAAAAAGAATAGAACGTTATTATTCTCATTAATTATTATTTTAACTCCTTTATTTCATTATGCATGTTTATACAAATTATATTTTTAAATATTAGAACATAAAACATTTAATAATATAAAAAAGTTGTAGCCCACCGGTATCGGGAACAGGTCCAAGCTATCGGCAATCAGGGCTCCGGAGAGAAGAACCTCCTAATAATGTGGGTCGTGTCGAGAAGTTCCGCTTTCTGAATCAAGTCCTTGATCCAGCTGCCCAACGAGAGCCTCCTCAGGTGTTAGTCGACGTTTTTGGCTATTAAACCAAAGGCTGTCACGACTATCGGCACAATGATCGCTGAGTCCACATTCCACGTTTAACAACCTCGTTGTTAATATGTTTATCTTTCCCGGCACACACGAGGGTCGCAATCATGCAGTGGCGTGCACAGAGATTTCAGACAGTGTATGCACAAAAAAAAACTACATCAATCAACCGTTTGAAAATGTTTCTATTTAAACATCAACACACCAGCAGGTCTCACAGGTATAATTTTCCATTTTTACAATAATCTTACTAAATAATAATTATTCGACAGTCAATCACTTGCGGTTCTACGCATACCTCTATAGGGTACCTACATGCCTCTTCGCAAATGCTCTGACACGTATGATTTTGGGAGTTTTAATTGGTATGTGCCTAAACAAAATAAGTTCCTCCTCGTTGAGGCTAGGAAATGGTACATCGCTTTCTTCCATCGCTGTGAAACGTACCCTTTGGCGGTTGATATTACAGTCCACAACATATTAGTCACCAAACCTGTTGGAAACGTTAATTCTGTTTTCTATTATTTCGACAATGTTGTTAGCGTGTGGATTAATCTACAATGGATCACGGAACGTGTTCAATAAGGCTCCAGCGATTTAGAAAATTAACAGAACTTGATTAAAAATTAATTAAAATTGATTTAGAACTTGTATTGTGTTTTGTTTTTATTTCTTTTTTGTATCTCATTTTATGCTGCATTGTCGGTTGCCAGCAGACATGCTGACTAAGGATTATTTAAACTACTCCATGCGGGCAACGAATACCGACATAGCTCATAATCTCTGCCCCGAATAGCAGAATAGCTATTAAAACACGGGAAAAATTAACAAAAAAAAAAAAAAAAAAATTAAAGGCGGTACGAAGTTCGCCGGGTCAGCTAGAATTGAATAAGAACCAATATCAGTATGGTAATTACAATAATGAATAAAGATATTGAACTTTCCTATTATTTTATTAAAACAATTAAACTTCCTTAAATATCTTTTTTCTCCAAGTGAATTCAGACATGCTGTCTTCGGATCAATTAAACTACTCCATGAGGTCAACAAATTCCGACATAGTTCATAATGCTACAATTAACCTTGTCTCTGGGTAGGTACCGTCTTCTCAAAACCAATTTAACTTCCTTAAATATCTTTTTTCTCCAAGTGAATTCAGACATGCTGTCTTAGGATTAATTAAACTACTCCATGAGGTCAACAAATACCGACATAGTTCATAATGCTACAATTAACCTTGTCTCTGGGTACCGTCTTCTCAAAACCAATTTAACTTCCTTAAATATCTTTTTTCTCCAAGTGAATTCAGACATGCTGTCTTAGGATTAATTAAACTATTCCATGAGGGCAACGAATACCGATATAGCTCATAATGCTACAGTCATCTTTTTTTTTGGGTACGGGGCCCATACAACTTTACCCATTGTTCTTTATAGGTATGTAACTACAATGATTTTCAGATGTTTTCCTTTACTTGTGCTACATGACATTGCTTCTTGGCAAATTTCATGATTCTAGGTCAACGGGAAGTACCCTATACATTTTGATTCCCTTGAGAGTGTCAAAATATACGTTTTTTGCGGCATAAACGGCCGTATCTTTTTTTTACGTTAACTTAGAAGTTTAGTTTTTTCACTGCTTCAAGGGATTGCAGCCCTGAGTATCTGATATTAATTTCAACTTGATAACTCCACGCGTTCCTGGGAAAAAGGGTCTTGACTGACGGACAGACAGACGGAAAACGAAGTGATCTTTTAAGGGTTCCGTTTTTCCTTTTGAGGTACGGAACCCTAAAAAAAATCAGAAAGAACGCTAAGCGAAAATGAAGAATTAATTCGGGCGATGCGACGCGGCGGGTCGTCGCACTAATATTATAAAGGCGAAAGTTTGTGAGTGTGTGTGTGTTTATATGTTTGTACTTCTTCACGCTCAAACGGCTGGACCAATTTTGATAAAATTTATTATGGAGGTAGGTGACACCCTGGATTACCATTATAGGCTACTTTTTATCCAGATATTTCCACGGGATCGACATTTAAGTGGGTAAAACCGCGGGGCGCAGCTAGTATTAATTAAAAAAAGGCGAAAGTTTGTGAGTGTATTTGTATGTTTGTTACTTCAACACACACAAACGGCTGAACGGATTTGGATGAAACTTGGCACACAGATAGTTTATAACCAGGATTAACACATAGGATACTTTTTATCCCGATATTCCCACGGGATCGATACTTATGCGGCTGAAACCGCGGGGAGCAGCTAGTTATAAATAAGTTGAGTAATTTACCTGAGAAGAAAAAGAAAAGCAGCTCCCCAATGAAGCTCTGAGCGGCTACCACAATACCTTCTATCAATTTGATCTTGGCAGTATGTCCTGTCTGTTCGGCTAATTCTTCTAAAAACCTGAAAAAAATATACAATGTCTATTCAAACTAATGTTTCAAATTAACATTATTTCAAGTTAAACAAATATAAACTTTATTTCAATAGCAATAAAGTTGATTTCAGAGTGACTAGCAGTATTGAAAAAGTTATAAAGTTCAAACTTATGTTTCAAATTAACATTATTTCAAGTTAAACAAATATCAACTTTATTTCAATAGTAATAAAGTTGATTTCAGAGTGACTAGCAGCATTGAAAAGGTTATAAAGTTCAAACTTATGTTTCAAATTAACATTATTTCAAGTTAAACAAATATAAACTTTATTTCAATAGGAATAAAGTTGATTTCAGAGTGACTAGCAGTATTGAAAAAGTTATAAAGTTCAAACTTATGTTTCAAATTAACATTATTTCAAGTTGAACAAATATCAACTTTATTTCAATAGTAATAAAGTTGATTTCAGAGTGACTAGCACTATTGAAAAAGTTATAAAGTTCAAACTTATGTTTCAAATTAACATTATTTCAAGTTAAACAAATATCAACTTTATTTCAATAGCAATAAAGTTGATTTCAGAGTGACTAGCAGTATTGAAAAAGTTATAAAGTTCAAACTTATGTTTCAAATTAACATTATTTCAAGTTAAACAAATATCAACTTTATTTCAATAGCAATAAAGTTGATTTCAGAGTGACTAGCAGTATTGAAAAAGTTATAAAGTTCAAACTTATGTTTCAAATTAACATTATTTCAAGTTAAACAAATATCAACTTTATTTCAATAGCAATAAAGTTGATTTCAGAGTGACTAGCAGTATTGAAAAAGTTATAAAAGTTCAAACTTATGTTTCAAATTAACATTATTTCAAGTTAAACAAATATCAACTTTATTAAAATTGAAATAAAGTTGATTTCAGAGTGACTAGCAATATTGAAAATGTTGTAAAAAATTTTTGAAGTTGCAGCGTAAACTGAACATTATTGTGTAGGAATTACACTCTACTCACTTTATTTGGCACTCGTATACAATATGGAAACCACATATGTATAAGGTGCTATAAAAATATCTGCCACGGCTTCAATGGGAGACAGTATTGTATATAATTATAGATTACAATAGTAAAGATTACATTATTGATCGACAGTCATAAATTTTTTCATACAAAAAAATGTGCGTATAAATTTGAATTGATTTAGTTGCATGAAACCGTCCCATAGTAATTAGCTGTTGCCGCACCGTCATTTCATTTCGCAAAATGTGACGAAGCGACACATCGCGCGTAGTTTGTGAACCACGTTATGCAGAATAGAGTAAATGTTTATTTAATTACTTTATTTTCTCAAATTGTTTTAACTATTCCGGGGTACAAAATTTCTTCACTACTGTAATCTATATATATACAAAATAGGTACTGTCTCCCATTGAAGCCGTGGCAGATATTTTTATAGCACCTTATATAATAGGTAGATATAAATAAACTCTTCAACTTTGTAATACATAGTTGTATAGACAAAGCGTATGCCTTTATTACTCAACATAAAACTTTAGAAATACTTATACAATAGTATGTCATGTTCGTGAACGAGCGCCGTCAGTAGGGACTGGTCATCTCTTTGCTGCCACGTCTTATTTTAATTTAATATTTGAATTGTTTTTTTTTTTCTCATCTTCTCATTATGAACGCTTTTAACGTTCTACATCGTTCTCACATGTATAATTTTTAACATGAATGATGTAACCAAGACTTTGTAACCATATTATTTTGATTTAAAAGAGTGTCCATGGAGTTTCTTGCCCGTTCTTCTCCATAGGTACCTACTCTTTGGAATGGGCAACTAGCTTCATCTTTCTGACTGACCGACCCCTTGACAATTCAAAAGTGCCTGTAATTGGTTTAATTGAAATAAATGCTTTGAGTTTGAGTTTGAATAAATTATACCACATACTTGATATCGCCTTTTCCGACGATATACAAAAAATGAACGAAATCGGTCGCGAAAAAAACAATCAGCTGTTCCATACATTTTGACGAGTTATGCGAACATAAATGTAGGGAACAGCTGATTATTTTTTCGCAAACGATTTCGTTAAACATTTATGTGAAACATTCTGATTGGGATAGAAGTCTTTTGGCTTCGTACAAGACTTCTTTAACGTCTTTTTATTTTTGTAAAGCAATACATAATCAGCCTATAATGTTCCCACTGCTGGGACATAGGCCTCCTCTCTGTGAGAGGGAGTGGGCCGTAATCCACCACGCGGGCCCAGTGCGGGTTGGCAGATGTCACATGTCTTCGAATTTTTGGTTCTAGGACATGCCGGTTTCCTCACGATGTTTTCCTTCACAGTTTTTAGAGTCAGTAGCGATGAAATAATTTACACAAAGTAAAGCGCCTGTCTGGGTTCGAACCTACGACCTACAACTCGTAAGTCGCGGCCTTTAGCACTGGGCCACAACGAAATAAATTAAAGTAACAGCGCGGGCAGGCGATATGACCGGGGGGGGGGAGGGGGGGGACAAGTTACACGCGGACGAAGTTTCGGGGCAAGTGATCTCATAATTCAAAAACTTTTTTACAAAAAAAAACAACAGACTTCAAAAAAAAAACTACAAAGTGAAAAAACTACAGAGATAAATAACTTTAAATTTCGGAAGTCAGTGTCGTTGGTTCCGCATTTTGGTTTTTTGACCCCGACTTCCGAAATTAAAGTTATTTATCTCTGTAGTATTTTTTTGAAGTCGGTGGTTTTTTTTTTTGTTTTTTTTTTATTTTTTTACTATATAGCTGTATATACCCCACACAAATTCAATTAACACTAGTGCATTGAAGAATTGAAGACACCGACTAGAAGAATCATCAAAATTCGCATAGAAATGCCGGAGATGCAGTACATTCATGCATATAACTTCGTACATAAGAATAATTACCTAATGTATTATATACTAAAACCTTCCTGAAAGTATGTAGATTACACTAGTGAAAGAATTATAATAAAAAATTGGTTCATTAGTTTTTGAGAAAATCGGGGACATACAAACATACATACATACGGGTCGAATACATAACCTCCTTTTTTAAAGTCGATTAAAAATCATAATAGAACTTACCAGAACATGTAATAGATGATGAAGCTATCGAAAGTGCCGGCTACAACCGCGAATGTTATGAACACCATCACTTTGGGTATCCTGAGGACATTGCGCAATGCCTTGCCCGAATCATCTGGACTTGATAAAGATGGCAGCTGCAAATATATAATAATAATTAAGCGTACTGTATCCGATGATCCCGCATAGTTATCTCTTTTGTTGACTTTACATCTATACATGTAAAATTCAAAGTCCTGACTGACTGACTGATATATCAACGCACAGCTTCAACCGCTGGTCCAAGAGACATAAAATTTGGAGGGTGTGTTCTTTGTGAAGAGTAGGTATCCACTAAGAAAGGGTTTTTCGAAATTCCACCCCTAAGAGGGTGAAAGAGGGGAGGGTGAAATTTTACGCGGACGAAGTCGCGGGCAGAAGCTAGTCTATCTATACTAATAATTTACTAATAACCTTAGAATTAGTATTATTAGATCTGTGAACGAGTGAGGGGCTTGTGGCCGCACGGTTCGATCGATCAGGTTGATGGGTGACCATCTCCACATACCAAGACCCCTCCGTGCCTCGGAAAGCACGTTAAGCCGTTGGTCCCGGCTGTCATTCGTGGATCTTTGACAGTCGTTACGGGTCGTCAGTAGCCCGAAAGTCTGACAACCAGTCTTACCAAGGGGTATCGTATTACCCAGTAACTGGGTTGTGGAGGTCAGATAGGCAGTCGCTCCATCCATACTAATATCATAAATTCGAAAGTAACTCTGTCTGTCTGTATGTTACCTTTTCACGCCTAAACCGCGGAACCGATTTAGACGAAATTTGGTATAGAGATAGCTTGAGTCCCGGGAAAGGACATAGGATATGTTTTATCCCGATATTCCCACGGGATCGAAATTTATGCGGATGAAACCGCAGGGCGCAGTTAGTGTAAAATAAAAATAAAAACAACTCACCGTAAGTGCCCTACAGCTGTACAAATCGACTGCAGTCGCTGCCAACGCCACTACAAACGCTGGCGTGAAGTCCTTGTACTCCCCAGACACACTATCAATTAGGTAACCTCCTAGTAGGGCTGTCAAACCGTACCCAGCAGTGCCCCATGCTCTTTGGGCGCCGTATTTTGATCCTCGGTCTGATCCTGTAATATATATTTTTTGTAACATGATTTTTTTTTTAAATACCGGAACAAATTCGCAGAAGTGATGGGTATATAAGTACTATGTATATCTAAACATTAACAAAATTAAAACCTAATTTAACTAAAACTGAGAGCTGTGGTGACCCAGTGGTAACGGTCGCGACTTACGAGTTGTAGGTCGTAGGTTCGAACCCAGACAGGCGCTTTACTTTGTGTAAATTATTTAATCACCACTGCTCTCAAAAATGGTGAAGGAAAACATCGTGAGGAAACCGGCATGTCCTAGAACCAAAAATTCGAAGACATGTGACATCTACCAACCCGCACTGGGCCCGCGTGGTAGATTACGGCCCGCTCCCTCTCACAGAGAGGAGGCCTGTGTCCCAGCAGTGGGAACGTTATAGGCTGATTATGTATGTATGTATGTTAACTAAAACTACATTGATTTAGCGTCGAAAAATTCATCCGCATCGCTGTCGACTGGTAATGTACCCAAGAGACTGGCGGCATTACCACGTTGTATGGCAATGCTTAAAAAAAAGAATACAGTTTTGTGGGATCAGTTTTACAAATAAAGATTTTTTTTTAAACTTTTATTTCATAGAACAAAAGAAAACAGATTTTCCAAACACAAACTTCAAAGTAACAAAACTGCCGGCGGTCAAACCCAGCAACACTTTGCCCGTCCTGGCAAATCTAACCGACCTCTAGAGTTCTAGACTAAGATGTTTACTTATCATAATCAAAGTGCGGTTTTATAAATTTTGTCTTAAGGCTATCATTAATAAAACATATAGAACCTGCTTTGGCATTACAATAAAAATGAATAAAAATACAACTTACCCAGTACATCAAAGCATACGGCATCACCAATGCAGTTAGCAACATTGAACGCGACGGTACCAACACACGTCAACAAAACGAAGACCCAAAACGGACCAGTCATATAAAAGTTATCACTTTTCGTCTCGACTGTCTCAACAACTCGACTAGCATTCTTACTTAAATCTAATAAAGAATTATCATTTATTGAATTGTCTATGCTTCTTTTACTTTTATTACCCTGTATATCATCCTCATTTTCATAACAAAGTAAATTACAATCCTCTTTAGGAATACATGTAACTTCACCATTTTGAAAATCGTCAAAACCCATAGACAATTTCAAACAGGACGAATTTGACACTTCATTGTCTATGTAAACGGTGTTTATGAACGGAGCGTCTGTCAGGTAGACGTCAAAATTTCCCGCCACGCTGCAGTTCCAATGACATTTGTATTTTTCTAGGATAGTGTTGTTCGTGTATGGTTTCAAATAGATAGTGTCGTTCAGTCGATAGACTGACTCCAGTAGTGTTGTGCTGTTTGTTTCTTGGGGGGCGGGCATCGGTAGAAACCAGAGACAACAATATGACGTTGTCATTACTGTTATTAGTAGCATGAAGACTAGTTTTCTATGCGCCTGAAAATAAATAAAAAAATTAATATAGCATATACCGCATTCGGAACAGTATACTTCGTTCCAAAACACAAATCGCAGACGTGGGCAACACGGCCGCCAAACTGAAGTGGAATTGGGCAGGCCACATCTGCCGCATGTCGCAACAGAATTGGGCAAAAGTAGCCACTGACTGGATTCCGAATAACAGGAATCGGCGACGCGGTAGGCCCAGAAAGAGATGGCGTCACGAATTGGACGCCTATCTAAAGGATTTGCCAGATGTAGTAGGAGATAGGAGAATATGGAAGGACGGAAGGGAGGCCTTTGCCCTGCAGTGGGACATAACAGGCTCATAATAATAATAAAATGAGCATGACGCCTACAGACAGGATTAATCCACACTAGCTCAAGATAGAGAGGAGTGGAAAGAAAAAAGGGAGCCTAGGGGCATTTGATTCTATCTTCATCCTGCAAAAGAGGGCTGTCAGAGCCATATACAAGCTGAGCAGACGCGACTCTCTAAGGGAACTGTTTAAAAAAATTAACATCATGACGGTTCCTTGTCAATATATATATGAAAACATTATGTACGTTCGAAAAAATCTACATCTTTTTAGTAAGATAAGTGACAGGCATAATTTTAACACAAGAAATAGGAACTAATTAGATGAACCGCGTTTCAGATTGTCTAAAGTAAAAACTTCTTTTATGGGTTACTGTGTAAAATGTTATAATAAAATTCCACTCGATATTCTTCAACTAAATGAGAAGAAATTTAAAACATGCATTAAACGCACACTATGTAGACAAGCATATTATAAGTTGGATGATTATATCGCAGATAAAAATGCTTGGCTAAATGCTGGTCCTGCTCCACAGGCACTTGAGTTCATTAGTTAAAATTTCAATATTTGGAAGAGGTGCTTCCCTATATTTTTTTCTTTTTTAGTGTTTCTGACATTACGATCTTAATATTGATTTTTATTTTATTCAATCATGTTTAATGCTGCAATACTAAACACCTTTTCCTGTTTGGTATTAAAAATTTTATTCACCTATTAAATAAATTGCAATTTATAGTTTTGTATAATTTAGAAGCATTTTTTCAATTTTTGTAAATGTAAGAACCATGGATCCGTTTATTATGATTTTTTGATGTTGACTTGAAAGAGCATGGCAGTTGAGAATGTGTCATGCTCACTTAAATGTCTCACTGATGGTGGCACGTGTGTTGGATCATTCGGTTCCCTACAAAATGGTTGAGCTGGATGGTGCTGATCCATGCGTCATGTTCGTGAACGGGCGCCGTCGGTTGAGACTGGTCATCTCTTAACTGCCAAGGCTTATTTTTAATCTTATTTCTTGTATTGTTTCTTCATTTATGTGTTTTTTTTACATTGTTCTCACATATAGAAGCAATAAGAATAATGTACCAAGGATTTTGTAATATCTTGATTTAAAAAGAGTGTCCATGGAGTTTCTTGCCCGTTCTTCTCCATAGAGATCTACGCTTTGGAATGAGCAACTAGCTTCAACTTTCTGACTAACTGACCGACTACTTAATTTTGACAATTCAAAAGTGCCTGTAATGGTTTAATTGAAATAAATGCTTTGAGTTTGCCCTGCAGTGGGACAAAACTAGGCTAAAAAAAAAACTTATTTACAGGCACCAGGCATCGTAAGCCCATAGCGTGTTAATATTACAAGCTTTTTATGGGACTGTATGGACGAATTCTAAGCCTAAGAAAAATTTACTACCAAATTGCTTAAAAATATTTTTGACGTGATAACGTCTTCTAAATCGATGAACGCCGGCTGCACGCACGAAAAAGCATGACTCATTGTCACGTTCCGCCTGAGCCGAGCGTGCAAGCGAGAGCGCGGAACAAGCGATAGAGAGGCACGGTCGGCCTAAGCGTTCGGCTTGTGACGTGAATGAGTATGATACCTAACTGAATGTTTTCTTATGACGTTATCACGTAAAATTATCGTCTGTAAACCAACTTTACAGACAACCAATTTTTTTTTAACAATTTGACTTTATGAGAACGGAAGTATTTTTACAAAGAATATTTGCAATCCGGGAAAGTTTAATTGAAAAACTACTAGTAGTAAGTTGGCTAACATTTTTGCTTCTCTTCAACTTTGTCAAATATAACCTAACCAGCATAGCTATTCACAAACACTATCATTGTTATCGTAGGAGTCTTCTAAACGCTGTTCACAAGTCCAAAACTCGAAAATTTTGTCAGTTTAAATCAAATAGACGCCCGCTATTCCTTCCAAAAGCTATTTGCTGTTGAGGGCAAGTCAAATCAGGTTATCGAAATGTCAGGTTTTCGATACGATAGCCTGTCGTATGGTTGTGAATCAGGGCTCTGATATTTTTTTATTGCGAATTGGACCATCTTTTGACATCTATCTCGCCTGTTGGAAAGCGATGGTTGAGGTCTATGATGGTTAAAATGGTCCCTGACAAACATTACTTTGCTTAGAGGAAAAATAATTAAGAGCCTATACTACCTCAAATGGCTTAGCGTGATCCTCCGTTATGTCGCAAATACTGCACCATTAATTTTGAAATAAATATATGGTAAAGTTGAGGATTAATGCTAAATCTTATGTTAGACGAAAACACGATTCCATAAAATTTTCTCGATAGAAAAAAATTCCAAAGTTACCTCTAACCCGAACAATAAACCGCTGGTATTCAAAAAATACTTCAAATTAGATCATGAAACTTTGCATGCTAACTGAACTTGCTTTAAAGCAGGTCTCATGTTATTTATTTTTTTATAATTACCGTTATTTTCACTGTAAAAAGCAAATACCTAAACTATTGGCGCTTCCTGCCACCCAGCACCGCACTCTGTCTCGCTCTCACTCAGTCCGCGAGCAGTATCGTATGAGCGAGATAAAGAGTGAATTTTAGCTGAGGTAGTACAGTCAGCATCAAAAGTCGATTATTATATACCTTATTTTATATTTGCACGCCGAAGTTAAAGGCAGAATAAGAGAACAATAAAATTATGTACCTACATTTTACCAACCTTCTGTACCTTATTTATGCAAATAAACGATTTTTGATTTTTTGATTTTTTTAACACTATCATTTTTACATGTTAGTAAATTGACAACAACTTTTTTCAATAAACTGATTTCTAGCTTTTCACATAATAGACAAGAGTATATATTCTAAAAAAATCTTCTGCTGCAATTTCGAACAAATATAATTTGCTCAATAACTAAGATTAAAAAAACTGAAGTGTTAATCAACTTTTGATGCTGACCGTACCTATAGGCTCTTAAAAGTACGAAATAAAAACCATGTATCGCGTTACCCAGTAAGGTAGTCGCTCCATGTAAAATACTGACATTCAGCAGCATCGTATTAGACTGGAAGCCGACCCCAACATAGTTGGGAAAAGGCTAGGCAGACGATGATGACTTACCGGCCAAAAATCGACGACGTACCCAAATATTGGTTTGGCAGCTGCCCATAACAAAGGTAAAACGGCCGTGACCATACCCATGACTGATGGGGACACCCCCAATTGACGGCCGAAGACATTGATCTGGGGTAGTATGGGGCCCAGGGCTGGGGAAGAGAGAAAATACATATTATTAGTACAATAAACGAAGTTCTTGACCTCCTGGGCTCGATTACCACGTTGGATGAACTGCTATTGGGTTTTTTCAAAAGTAATTGCTCAGTGAGAGACCAGAAGGTCAATTCTTGTAATTAAAAACGAGATGAGTTTTTTTGGTATAGCACCTAAAGTGTTTAATAAAATTCCTGACGACATAAAAAACATGACATTATACAGGGTGTTACGGAAAGGGTATATCAATACAAACGGGTTGAAGAGTGTATCTGGTCTAGAATCTCTGTACAAAATTTCAGCTCAAAAGCAGTAACTTTGAAAATGCTTAATATTTTTTAATTTCGACATCACGGCGCTGCACTGGCGCGCGGCGGCGTGATGTGCGTGTACTAGGCGCACAGACACACTACAGATAATGGATAATGACCCTCGTAGTGCGGTGACACGTTTGTTATGATTTCAATTTAATAAACTATCGAAATAAAAAAATATTAAGCATTTTCAAAGTTACTGCTTTTGAGCTGAAATTTTGTACAAAGATTCTAGACCAGATAAGTCCAGATACACTCTTCAACCCGTTTGTATTGATATACCCTGTCTGTAACACCCTGTATAAGTTTAAAAAAGCCCTTACTAAATTATTAATTGACAAATGTTATTATACTGTAGACGAATTTTTGAACGACCAATTATTATAATGATGCATTTTTTACCTTTTGATAATAATTACTTTGACTATTATTTTTATTGATTTTATTGTATTTTATGTTTTTTCTTTTATTTCTGTTCATGTATTTATAATCTAATGACTCCTAGTATGTCACTTATAAATTTGTATGTCTCAATTATGACAAAACATAGCGCACCCCCCGATTTATTTATGTAAACACCTATGTTTCACAAATAAACGAATTGATTGATTGATTGATGAGATGAGATAACGACTAGATTTTGAACGTTATCCCTTGGTAAGACTGCTAGTCAGACTTTCGGGCTTCTGACGACCCGTAACTACTGTCAAAGATCCATGAATGGCAGCCGGGACCAACGGCTTAACGTGCTTTCCGAGGCACGGAGTAGTCTTGGTATGTAAAGATGGTCACCCATCCACGGACCAACCGCGGCAGGCGTAGCTTAACCTGATCGATCGAACCGTACGGCTGTTATTTCTTAGCCACAAGACCCTCCCTCGTTCACAGATCTAACAATTCTAATTCTAAGGTTATTAGTAAATTATTAGTATAGATAGATGTACAGTCTCAAATAAAATTTAATTTTATGAATAGAAAACAACAGCACATTTATCGAATTAAATTTCAGTCGACAATATCCATCGGTTTCTTACTAAACTCACAGAATACTTAAAGTACTACGTACAGAAAGGACACTCCCTTCCCCGCACTAACATCAGTTACCGCACCTCACCCCGCACTTCGGCGTATTCGTCGCAGTTCTTTAACAAGAGCGCTCGCAAACACAAGTACCTCACGCACACATTCATACGTATACAAACGTCATTTTTTAATTTAGTAGTAGTAGGTAATTATTTTGCGAGCGTTGTATGGAGTTTCCGGGGTGTGCTAAATTTCAACTATATCCGACGACCGCGACCCTGGGCCTGCATACTTATCTCTTTTATTGACTGTACATAAATAAGTAGGTATATTGTCGGTATTATCTATGTGAATGACTGTATATATATAGTTGTTTATAATAAACCAGCTGACCCACAGACACTTTGTACAGACGCGGACGCCAGCACATCAACCTACTACAATCTGTCAAATTTCTTTAATAGATTTTCAACTTTATTACTAGCATAAGGTTCAAAGTTGATTGAGAAATTTTGACAGTTTCGGGTAGGTTAATGTGCTGACGTCTGTACCGTCACAGTTTTTTTTTTTTTTGTTAATTTCTCCCATGTTTTAATAATTATTCTGCTATTCGGGACGAAGACAAATCTAACAAATAAAATATCATTTAAATCGGTCCAGCCGTTCTTGAGTTACAAATGGTGTAACTAACCCAACTTTGTTTTATACACCGTGTTCTTCACGATATCCATAAACTTTGTCAAACGCTTCTATAGCTTTTACAAATTAAATCTAACAGAGGAAGTAGTACTAAAAATGGCTTCGTTACAAAAATATTTGTAATTTCATTTAGTAAAATTTAATTGAGCTATGCAGTAAGGAAGGGTCTTAACTCAGTTTTGACAAGTTGCAGTCCGCCAAATCTTATGAATGAAAATACGTCATCGTCATCGTTGCCAATTCGGATAAACAGGCATGCATATCGGGCGATTTACGTCAAGGTATTTAGTTAGTATGAAAATTAATAAAAAATAAGAATTCATTAATGTGTCCATAATGAAAAATGCTTATTTCCATGGTCTGAACATCTGGTCGAAGTTTATGTTACATATCGTCCGGAACACGGAATATATATGTGTAGATAGATTGAAGATTAATTAAAACATACGACATGTGTAGTGTGCATTCGTGCAATGCATGCGAATGGCAACTGCCTCGCGTCGCTAAAAATAAACCTGGCGGGGTATACAGAATAATAAATTGTCATTTTATAGCGTTCTGAGGGGCTCGAGGCTAAATAATAACAGCCGCACGAATCGGTCGAAGGTTAAGCTACGGTTGCCGCGGTCGGTTTGTGGATGGGTGACCACCCATTACATATCGAGACTCATAGAAATGTCATAATCATAATCAGCCTTTAATGTTCCCACTGCTGGGACACAGGCCTCCTTTCAGTGAGAGGGAGTGGGCTGTAATTCACCACGCGGGCCCAGTGCGGGTTGGCAGTAGGGCATCCAGTATCGGAAGGTTTTCAATTCCGGAGTTAATTTACGATATTGGGCTCCGGGTTCAGTTCCGGAATTCCGGAATTCCGGAACTGGATCCGAAATAATTAAAAAAAAAAAAAACAAAAATACCTTGAGTAACTTTTAATCATTTTTAACATTCGTCTTTAACTCAGTCTTGATACGACATTGCCAATTAACTTTGAGTAAGCCAGTTAACAATATTATTAAAATTAGGAAAGTCTAAACTTTTTAAAAACTTAAAAATTAACAATTTGAGAGCCTTAAAATATTAGTGAAAAATAACATAATTAAATTAACACAAGAAATATCACGCTTTAGAGTAGTTTGGACATTACTAGGTACCGGTAAACTGGGGTTACTTTGATCAATTTTGAACTTTAATTGACTGTAATTTTTGAATGTGTGGTTCTAAAAAAATTATAAAAAAATTTAAGAATCGGTTTTCATAGTTCTCTCTGTAAAAGTAAAAAAAAAAATAAAAAAATCGATTAGTTTTTCAGAAAAAAAAATAAAACAAAGTGATAAAAGTTAAAAATGATTCTGGGGTTACTTTGGAACCCCCCGTTTTTAACATAGAATCTGAAAGTAGCCCCAATAAATCATTTTATCTGGTAAAATCGGTATTGATAAAAAACTTGCCTTGTTTTGCATGACACAACGTGTCATCACCAGCGCACCCGCAAAAAGGATTGTGACAGTTTACCAGTGTAGTCATCCGAAAAAAAATTCTACCAAAAGTTATTCCGTTTTACGCATTTTGCAATTTTATGTCGATAAGAAGTTTCTATCAAATTAACCTCGTGATTCGAAGTAACCCCGGTTTACGGTAGTTAAAATCAAAATATTAAAATGAGCATTTAAGTCTCTCCTCAGATTTATCATGTTTAACAACAATCTTGACATGACAACATAATCAGTTCACAATTCACATCACAATCAATAAAATTAAACAAGTCTAATTAAACTTTTTAAAACAAATCAACAAATTAAGGGCTCAACAGCAAATACTATAACACTCGTCTAGTTAGTACATGATACACGCGCAGGAACAATTGCGCGTAAAACGATGAGTAAAAAATTAAACACATTTTTAAATTAAAAATAATGAATATCGAAATACGATAAATTGAGCCCAATTCCGGAGTTGAAATATCGGAAAAACTATCCGGAATTCCGGAGTTGCGAAATTCCGGAATTCCGGAATGGATGCCCTAGTTGGCAGATGTCGCATGTCTTCGAATTTTTCGGTTCTAGGACATGCCGGTTTCCTCACGATGTTTTCCTTCACCGTTTTGAGAGCAGTGGTGATGAAATAATTTACACAAAGTAAAGCGCCTGTCTGGGTTCGAACCTACGACCTACTCGACTCGTAAGTCGCGGCCGTTACCACTGGGCCACCACTGCTCTCAAAAGAAAAATAGAAATGTGACAATCATATATCTATGTCGAGACTCGTTCACCCGCATAAGCACATGAGTAGACAAACGGAACAGAGGCAAAGCTTCTTAAGAACGTGCAAAATTGTTACCTATTTTGGTAGGGTTGTCACAATAGATTAAGACAAATTAAACAAAACATTTGTTAAATAGTTTTATTATTCAGTATGATTTACAAATTACTTACTCTAATAATTTTTGTTTTTTAATCATTTATTATTTCTTTTAATTATGTGGTAAATGCTTTGAGCTGAAACAAAAATAAAATGGAAATGCGAACCGAACACTATTATACAAAAGACATAGGTAGACCTATATTTTAAAGATTATTATGTATACCTATTTTTTAAATATTTATTTAATTTCAAGACCTACTAGTAGCGAGAAATAAGTACGATATAGGTATTAATAATAAGTTTCGATTAAAAATGCTTTTTAAACTCGTATTCAAACTTTCATGATCATGCTATTATGGCCGTTAAGGAGTTCCATCGTGAGAATACCTGTCTGCAGCAGCAGTCTATGGTGAAGATCATGTTTAGCAAGCAAAATTAAATTTATATAAAAAGTTTCACTTTCAAGTACATGCTACTAACCGTTAAAGAGTTCCCTCGTAAGGAGACAATGCTGGCTGCAGCAGCAGTTCATGATAAATATCGTGTCGAATTATCAAAATTCATCTATCATAAAAATTTCGTGATCGTGCTACTAACCGTTGAACGAGTTCCCTAGTGAGGAGATAATCCTGGGTGCAGCGTCAGGTTATATCTTATTATTGCATTATTACCGAAGTTACGCAGGTATACAAAATTTCAGCTCAATCAGACATCGGGAAGTGGTTCAAACCTTACTTGCAATATTTAAACTTAACACACATACCTACTACATACCAACCCATCCACGTACCTACAAATATTAGTAAAAACTTGTAATAATAATAAAAAGGTAAAAACACACCGTGTACAACCGTCTTCTTATCAAAAAGGTCCTTACTTGAAAAAGAAGTAATCAAATATTTACCTACCTATTGTACTCCTTGGGATAGTTGCAGTAGGATATATCTTTATTTTTTCTAGTATTATTCATACACACAGTACAATAAACCACCATTATTAACAATAATATACCACGTTTTTACATTAAAATATTCAAACTTGGAACTAACAAAACAAACAACGTGTGTCGCGCTGACCCTGAGATTGTCAACTAGCTGTGCCAGCGTAAACCGGTTTTTTCCAGTCTCGCCGCGTACGTGACAAGCGGCCAGTGGTCACGCACACATGCCCCGCGTGCTTGTAGTAGTGCAACCGATTCGCGCGGTTGTTTGAAGCTTTGTATCTGTTCCGTTTGTCTAATCATGTGGCATAAGTGTCGATCCCGTGGGAATATCAGGATAAAAACTATTCTGTGTGTTATTCTAGCTAAGTATAATATTACTGTAAAGTTTCATCAAAATCTGTTTAGGCTAGGGGCATAGGTACAGGACCTAAGCGCAAAAAACGCAAGTTTTAGAAACAATAAAAGTATATGATCGACTACAGTAAACAAAATCAGAAAAATATATGATATTCTTCAGGATATATGCTAGGTAGATAGTGTGTTAAAAAACATAATACAACTAATTTGATAAGATAGAAAAAAATCACGAAGATGCCTCTAAAAACTTTCTTTTTACAATAAAAACCATAATAATATACATACAATCATTATGATTTTTTGTCAGATTATTCTACAAGCAACATACTTAGTAAAACATTAGTGTTTTAATTTTTTAGTTCAAACAATAGATTGTTTGTAAATAGATAATTGCTTCATATTTTGCAATCAATTACCAATGTTGTGTCATCGCGCTTCTCTTTCTTTTCTATGCAGTTCGACAAAGACCGCGCTTTAGGTCATGTAGTCGCCTTCAGCAGTTTTTGCGTGAAAGAGTAACAAACATCCATCCATCCATCCTCATAAAAATTCGCATTTATAATATTATTAGGATTAATCTGTTTGCAAGATACAATTTGCGTAAATGACGAGCAGAATTTAACGAGAGCCATCGTAAAACTAAGTGCTAATATTTACTATGATTACAAACCTAAACATGCGGGACACTAAACGTCCCCAGACGCCCAGACGTAATAATAATAAAACTTATCTTGTGTCTCGTTCAGAGTCCTTCAAACGATTAAAATATACAGGTAGAAATTGAAAACATGCGACAAATCGAAATGGGAGATTGTACTCATCATTATGAACAACTTTTACTATGGGACCAAACCTGAAATCGCGAAAAACAAAATCAGCTGTTCCCTACAATTATGTTCCCATAACTCGTCAAAATGTAGGACACAGTAGGTTTTTTTCGCGATTTCAGATTTGCTCCCATAGTAAAAGTTGTTCATAATGATGAGTACAATGACCTCTTAAGAGGTCGTTGGTGTTTTTCCAATAACCCTGTATAAAATTCAAAGTCCTGACTGACTGACATATCAACGCACAGCCTAAACCGCTGCTGGTCCTATAGACATGAAATTTGGGTGTGTTCTTTGTGAAGAGTAGGTATCAACTAAGAAAGGGTTATTCGAAATTCCACCCCTAAGAGGGTGAATGGGGGGAGGGTGAAATTTTACGCGGACGAAGTCGCGGTCAGAAGCTAGTATACGTAACGTACAAATAATCATAAAATGAAGACATAAAGATCTCTCTCTTTACCGGAAAACACGGCTAATAAAATCTAACAAAGACTTTAATCTTTACAAAAACACCCACTATCCAAGATGTTATGTAGTTTCAGCCGTTTATAAGCTGTCATAACATTTAGACAATTGTTTGATAACAGTCTGATAAAATGTTAATTACCTGACTTTATTGTACTCTGTTAAAGCCATAATCTATTATCACTTTGATAATGCTCAAATGATAACGAAATGAAATGTTGTGAAGGGCTTGTGGCTAAATAATAAAATAACAGCCGCACGGGTCGATCGATCAGGTTAAGCTACGCTTGCAGCGGTTGGTCCGTGGATGGGTGACCATCTTCATATACTAAGACTCCTTCGTGCCTCGGAAAGCACGTTAGGCCGTTGGTCCCGGCTGTCATTCGTGGATCTTTGAAAGTCTTTACGGGTCGTCAGAAGCCCGAAAGTCTGACAACCTGTCTTACCAAGGGGTATCGTATTAGTCGTATTACCCGGTAACTGGGTTGTGGAGGTCAGATAGGCAGTCGCTCCATGTAAAATACTGGTATTCAGCTGCATCCGGTTAGACTGGAAGCCGACCCCAACATAGTTGGGAAAAGGCTAGGCAGATGATGATGAATGTTCTAATTACACTCCTCAATATCTTATCAGCCTAAAATGTTCCCATTGCTGGGACCCAGGCCTCCTCTTTGTGAGAGAGGGGCAGTAATCCACCACGCGGGCCCAGTGCGGGATGGTGGATGCCACATGTCTTCGAATGAATATATTTAAGTAAGTAGGTACTAGCAGCGCCCCGCGGTTTCATCCACATAAGTTTCCCGTGGGAATATCGGGATAAAAAGTATCCTATGTCCTTTTCCGGGACTCAAACTATCTCTATACCAAATTTCATCTAAATCGGTTCAGCGGTTTAGGCGTGAAAGGATAACATACAGAGCAGACAGACAGACACACTTTCGCATTTATAATAGGCTTATGTTTAACTTATCACCAGATAAAGTAAAATATTATAACATCAAAAAAACACTTTACTGCCAAAAATAGTAAACGATCACCAAAATTAAAGCTCCATTTTGTTGTAAAATACTTAGGTAGGTAAAGGTATTTGTATTTTCATTTGCTCGCTTTTGCATCCTATGATTTCTGTGTAAAGGGTTTCAAGTAACCTAACCAAACCTAACCTCGGGGTACCCAGCTAGAACTATTGTAATTTTAGACTTCATTTTTTGGTGTTCAATATATTTTTTTGGTGATCATTATATTTAACCCCTTTATAATAATTAGTATGGATTTCTCTTTTTATGAGAATGCTAAGAGGAATCTGTTACGCGACTGGATACAATAAGAAATGAGTACATAAGAGGGAGTCTGGAAGTGGCACCGGTAAGGGCCAAAGCACACACGCTACTTTTTGCATCGGCGATCAGCGATTTTGCGGCTGTATCGATGCTGCATCGCGTTTTGGCGACTCTCTGCGTTCGGACGCGGTATCGGAATCGCGCGTTTTAGCGACTGCTCCGATGCTGGCGCACATGCCAAATCGCTGCGACCGGCATCCGAATGTGTGCGGAGTGTAGCGTTCAGCCGCTGTATCGAGCTTCCGAAAAGCGACTGAATCGCAGCGTTTGTGCGGTGTGGAATGCTTGGTCGCTGCATTTAGCTTCTAAAAAGCAGCTGAATCGCCGATCGCCGATGCAAAAAGTAGCGTGTGTGCTTTGGCTCTAACTGAAAAGTTGTGTGGAAATCGATTGTCATGGTAATTCATGGTATGGGCATGTGTTACGGAGAAATGAAGAAAATATCGTGAGGAGAGTTTCGAGTATGAATGTCGATGGCTATAAGAGTAAGGGAAGACCAAAGAAATGATGGATGGACTGTGTGAATGATGATATGGTTAGAAAGGGGGTGACTACCGAGATGACGACTAATAGAGAAGTATGGAAGAATAAAACCCCGTCTACTGAAAAGGATGAAACAAGTACCTTCCCGTGGTCGCATGCTACCATAGCTTTGTATGTTAGTACAGCGGCATGCGACCACGGGAAGGTACTTGTTTCATCCTTTTCAGTAGTCGGGTTTTAGTTTTTAAACTTATTTTTTATTTAATTATTTTGGGGCTTATTTCAGTAATATTTATATTTTTGAAATGTGCTAATTAAGCCCTTTCATTTGATACCCAACTAGGCATGACTAAAAAAAAAATTAGGTCATGACTTTATGTCCGCTAGAGGGCGCCATATACAATTTATTGTGACGTCACATAGCCTATAACCAGCGGACGATCAAGACGCTTCCAACGATACCTCATTTGTCCTATTATGACAAGCAGTTTAGAAGTTATGAGGGAACAGATGAACATACATACATACCGGTCAAAAATCATAACCCTCCTCTTTGTTTCTCCGTAGTCGAGTAAAAAGATATGTTGCGCCTACCACAAATAAATTGGAATAAGAGAAGGAGAATTATGACATCTCTGTCAATTGTCATCTCTTATTAATTGCTTTGTAGGCATATCATCTTACACACAGGTGGCACTATTTGAAATACAAGATAGGAAGTGAATACAATTTAAACACCTAATGCAAATACCGTGCCTAGTTTGTTGATTTAAATGTATTAATATACTTAGTTATTTATGCAACTATTGTATAATAAGGGGTATTAAAACACGAATTTGGGTTAATAGTATCACATGAGGGTTTTAATACAGTTGCATACAAGACTTTTGTACACACATGACATGAATCCATACTATACCTACATACTAATTATTATAAATTCGAAAGTAACTCTGTCTGTCTGTTTGTTACCTTTTCACGCCTAAACCACTGAACGGATTTAGATGAAATTTGGCAGAGAGATAGATTGCATTCCGGGGAAGGACATAGGATAGTTTTTATCCCAGAAGGACTACATGATCTAAAGCGCGGTCACTGTCGGACTGCATAGAAAAGAAAGAGAAGCGCGATGACACAACGCTGGTAATTTATTGCAAAATATGAAGCCATTATCTATTTACGAATAATCTATTGTTTGAACTAAAAAATTAAACCACTAGTTTTAGTATGTTGCTTGTAGAATAATCTGACAAAAAATCATAATGATTGTATGTATATTAGTAAATTTTGTATTGTAAAAAGAAAGTTTTTAGAGGTATCTTTCATGATTTTTGTCTTTCGTACCAAATAAGTTGAATTATGTTTTCAACACACTATCTACCTAGCATATATCTTGAAGAATATCATATATTTTTTTGATTTTGTTTACTGTAGTCGATCATATACTTATTGTTTCTAAAACTTCGTTTAGGTCCTGTAAGCCCTTTAAGGGGGTGAAAATGGAAATAACGAAATCTGATTGGTTATTCAAAACACATCTCCTCTCGTCTCCTCTCCTCTCCGCTTTGGTGGATACCGGCGCCCTAATTGCGTAACACACTATCAATCGGAATCAGAATCATTTCGAAGCCAATTGCTAATCCATTGCTTCATAAGTTTGAATGCTCAACACGTAAATAACGCAATGAATGTTGTTGAACTGTCAAAATTCCGATTCCGAGATTCCGATTGATAATTATTATAAGCCTGCACTGTCCCACTGCAGGGCAAAGGCCTCATTCCCTCTTTCCACTTTTCCCGGCCTACTGCGATTGTGGGCCAATACTTTAAGAAGGAGTCCAGCTCATCCCGTCATCTCTTTCTGGGTCTGCCGCGCAGTCGTTTCCTGCCATTGGGGATCCACTGAGTGGTGGCTTTTGCATATTGCTGCTCCGACATGCGACAGATATGGCCAGCCCAGTTCCACTTTAATCCAGCAGCTGTGCGGCCAGCGTCCGCTATTTGTGTTTTGGATTGATAATGTGTTACGCAATTGCCCCGCTGGTGTTACTCCACCTTCACCTTTCATCTTCATAGTCTAGCCTCATTACAGTTGATCGATGAGTCACAGCACAGGGAACGCTGGTTGCTCCACATATCCACGACAGCTATTATGTAATTATTGTTAGGGAGGATATAAGTGTCAAAGGGGCCTTGATTACAGGGTCAGGATCAACTCCGGTCGAATATACTTAGATAAAATATAATATCTCTACTATCACAATTCACACTATCACACTAATCACATCACACTATCACACTAATATTATAATTGTGAAAGTTTGTAAGTGTGTGTGTTTATATGTTTGTTACTTCTTCACGCTCAAACGGCTAGACCAATTTTAATAAAATTTTGTATGGAGGTAGCTGACACCCTGGATTAACATATAGGCTACTTTTTATCCCGATATTCCCACGGGATTGACATTTACGCGGGTGAAACCGCGGGGCGCAGGTAGTATAATATTAAAATCACGTGTTTTATGTATGTTCGTGCACGCTAATCTCTAAAATCACCGAAACGATTTCAATCATCGATATATATGTAATGATTTCAATGAAATTTTGTGAATGTGTATGGTCGGATAGGTGGCGCTCAGTGCGAAGCAGGGGTCGAAGAAAACTGTGGGCATCTTAAAGGTCACAGCACACGTATCAAATCGGAAAGGGATCGGCACCGTATCGCCTTTCGCGTCGCCGTCAAACAGGTGTCAACCTAACGTAAGCACGTAACAAAAGCGGATCAGAAGCTCCGATACGTCGACTCGGCTACGGCTAGGCGACGACGCGCTTACGGCTCGCCGACCGCTGGTTGATGGTGCAGCAGGCAGGCCGGAGGGGTGAGAGGGGCAAGGGTGGACGAAGAGACGTAAGCTCGGGTACGGACTTACGGAGAGACGTAAGCGTGGGGACGACGAGCCGTAAGCCGTATAGTGATGGGTCGTTGAAGGTTTTTCCGTCAACGAAACGTTAACGTTGAATTGCGTTTGTCAACTAGTTGATCAACTAGTTAATTTCGTCAACGAGTTAACGTGTTACGAACGTCAACTTGCATGAACGATAAACGCCTTAACGCTTTTATTAACGTACGCTGTTAATTTACGAACAATTTGAGTCATGACTATCGCGTCGTAGCGGGAGTTTTGTAAATATAAATACAATTTACGTACGTTGAAAATAACAAAACGTTGAGTTCATATTCTCGTTTCGTTAAACGAGTTGAATTCATAAACGTCGTTGTCTCGTACGTAACTCGTTGACGAATTCAACAAGTTGATTTGTTTATGGTCAACGTTAATCCCGTTGAAGAGACATCAACGTTGATTCAACTAGTTCGTTGATTCAACGCCCATCACTAAAGCCGTAACGCACCGCACCGCGGTCCGTGAGCTTGTCCCGAGGCGAGGCGATTACGTTACGATTCCGATTAGTGTGCGTTGCAGTAGGGAGTTTCATACAAAGAATACTGAACGGCTCGAGTTGATACGGTGCCGATCCCCTTTCCGGTTTGATACGTGTGCTTGAACGCTATTGTCACATATAGGTAATTAGGTATGTGACAAACGAAATCTTACCCTTAACGCCAACGTCACAAATATATGACAAAATACACGTCGGTCGTCGTCGTTGGATATCATGAAATAAACAATTTAATCATTACTTTTGTGTGTTTTTATTTATATAATTTAAAAGTTTAAGCTTCCGTCTATATTGTATTGCATGAAACTAATATAAATAAACTACCAATATCGAGAAATTTGTTGTTTTTAGGCAGGCCGCATACGTCCGGTTTCCTGATTCGGAATTCAGTTTCGGAATTCAGATTCAGAGACCCCGAATGCACGCATTTCATACAAAATGTTCTCTCCAGCGCACACGTACTTAAATTTTCCGTTCTGAAACTGAAAATTTAAGAACGTGTGCGCTGGATTCGCGACTATAATAGACATTTACAGAATTATAGTCATTAGAATCATTAATATATCTCTTTAAGTTAGATTTCTACCATAAACACTTTTCCATACGAGATTTGTTCTTAACGGTAGAAATCTAACTTAGAAAGATGTATTGATGATTCTAATTATTATAATTATGTAAATACGTACCTGTTATAGTCGCGAATCATATTTTGATCAAGATACAACCTGACACTGACCTGAAAATTGCAAAAAACGTAAGAAAAATTGAATTTCGCGGGCTACAACTACCCATTCACCTTAAGTAACTCTTTCGAGAATTTGCAAATCGGCCGACGTCTTTCGTAGAACCCTCGGCCTTATTTGTAAATCTAGGTCTAGTTTCTAGTCCGTTGACGTCATGCGGGTCTAATCGCAGACTGTAGTAGTAGGTATACGACAATTTATTGAAGAGGTACTCAATCCTCCTTGACATTGTCGTAGAGGGTTCATCATAGACGTCCCAACAGCTGTTACACGTACGGAAACTCGCGCCATCTTCTCGTGGCATAAGCATAGCATAATCACCTAATAATGATCCCACTGCTGGGACTCACGCAGTGGCGTAACTATAGAGTGGCATTGGGGCAAAATGCCACGGGCTGCCAGCCAGAGGGGGCCCCTGGCCCGAGAGGGCCATGAGCACAGTAGGATCCTAACATAAGTTTACAAAAGCAAACTTTTTTTTGAAAATGTGCAGCAGAGGACATAATTCAGGTTTCGAACATTTTGTACATTTTCCCCATTTTTTTTTTGTATAATTTTTTGGACAGGACCTCATACTCAGCAGTAGCGCTTGCGACTACTAGATCAACGAAGCAGTCAGGTGTTAAATTTTGTAGGGGAAAATATAAAATTTACGCGGAAGAAGTCGCGGGAGAACTGCTAGTAAAAAAAAAACTATAACGTTGGTTGAGCTTCTTTATATTGAGGGAGGGCCCCATCCCTTGAATCTGCCACGGGCCCCAAACGGTATAGTTACGCCACTGGACACAGGCCTCCTTTCGGTGAGAGGGAGTGGGCTGTAATCTACCACGGGCAGTGCGGGTTGGTAGATGTCACATGCAAATATTATGTGCAACGTGCAAGTAATATTATAATTTTACAAACAATAATAATTGAAAAAAAAAATCCAAGACTGCACGACTCATAATGCTCATTTGATCGTAAAAAAAGCCATAGAGCTATACAGGTTGTAATTTTAAGCACTGTTATCCTCTTAAGGGGTCATTGTACTCATCATTATGAACAACTTTTACAAACAAACATGAAATTGAGAAAAAAAAATCAGCAGTTCCCTACATTTTGACGAGTTATCCATACTAATATTATCAATTCGAAAGTAACTCTGTCTGTCTGTCTGTATGTATGTATGTTACCTTTTCATGCCTAAACCACTGAACCGATTTAGATGAAATTTGGTATAGAGATAGTTTGAGTCCCGGGAAAGGACATAGGATACTTTTTATCCCGATATTCCCACAGGATCAAAACTTATGCAGGTGAAACCGCGGGGAACAGCTTGTAAATTAATATCAGCGTAAACTTGTTGATAGGCACTGTTTTCAGCCCAGACAAGTCTCTTTTAATATAACTCAGATAACTCTATTTTATACAAATGATCTTCAATGTCAGATAATAAGAAAAAACAGGTCGAAATTTATACTTTATACCTTATCTTTATCAATAATTCATGTTGATAAAATAAAATACCTCTGCAATTATCAAACAGTCAATTCCCTTTGATAAATTAGGTATATAAATATTCATGAAATGTAAAAATTTGCCAGAACACACTATACCAACAGCTAACTAAAAATAGAATTAATTTAAAAAAATAACTTACCGGCGAAAAAAAAGAAGAAGTGAGCCTTTATGGGCAGAAGCCCTTTGTCTATTTTGAATTTCATTTTTTTTTACCACAACAAATTCACATTCAGCCTAGAAATAATTCACGTTATTTTTTCACCGAGTACAGGTCATTGAACGCGTACGGCATAGATTTTTTCTGTAGGTGAGACAGGTTTTAGCACCAGCAACAACTTTCTACCACTAAGAACTGCACTGAAATAGTTAGGTGTCTAAGCACTGGTATCATTATGCACACAAAGGAATAGTAGACGAATTAAAGATAATACTTGAACTGCTTGATATCGCACGAGACGCGACTAACTTAAAGATAATTTTTGTCTGAATAAACAAACAGTAGATAAACTCGATCATTGTCATAATAAAACTGACGTTTGCTACGTTTTAGACCAGCTGATGGAGTTGCTAGTGTATTGATCTCAAAATTGCTCAGTTGAAAGACTGGATGGACTTTTTATTTTAATTATAACTAGCGACCCGCCCGTGTCCCGGCTTCGTAGAGATGCTTTGTATATGCTTACACATAATATATAATCTATGTCCATCTGGAATAATGTAAATACCTTTCAAATGGTGAAATAATTTTTCAAATTAGTGTGGTTCCGGAGATTACTCTCCACATATACACAAACTCACAAAATGCGCTCTCTCTTTTTAATTTTAGTTTATATAATTCTGTACAATATTTTAAAATATTATAGGTATTCAGAATACCTGAAAATTATGTTGAATAACAATGGGGCACTTAATATCGTGTCCAGTGTGTCCTGTTCTCCAGTTGTCTGCACGTTACAGGAACTGATTGACGCTACTGAAAGTGCCAAACTCGCCAAATTCTCAAGACACGCTAATAAGAAGGTGACAATTTACCAACGTCGAAGGGAATTATTATACGTTGGCAGCATCGAAAAAAGGTGTCATCGTGAGTTGTCAGCTGTCATTCTAATGTCAGGATATTTCATTGTCTGTGGTTTAGTTTTTTTTAATTTTCAGAATTTGAACTCAGAATGTCAATAGTGATGTAGGTAACTCCTGAGTTTAATTCACAATCGAGAGTCTTATTTATTTCTAGAATTCTTGCCCATTTTTGCGCGCAAGCGAATATTGTGTCAAATAAACCGTGCTCAGTTTATAATACCTATTAAATAAAAGTCCGTATTTCCTTATGATGCGTTCCTTTACCGATGTCAGTGATGTCCAAGATAAACTTAGAAAGTAGGGACACATAACCGTCCGGCCACGACTAGCGGTTAGCGGCAACCGGCGTGGCAAGCGGCGCGGTGTCTTTGTCAAATGCACTGCTAGCGTTGTCGCTGCGAGCGGTGCGTCTTGGCATGGTTCATACATTTTCGTATATTTGTTTTTACCGCTCGCCACCCCGCGCTAAGCTGCCACTGATAGCGGCAAGCAGGCCGTATATCAAAAAAGTCACATTAGTACTTGCCCGGATATGACCTCGTGCATGAGAGGCGAGTCCTTAACCAATGGGCAATCACGTGCTCGGTTTAAGTAGTGGAAAATAGAAAATGCAATAAATATAGCAGATCGCAGATACCTAATTATATAAAAACTAATACAATTGAAAGCCCTTATGTGCACCAGTTTTGTTCCATATAAATCGTCTATAGACTTTTTAAATAACTGGGATGCTGTTGAACACCAGCTTAGTCAGTTTAGCTTTCCATAGACTAACAAATTCATTTGAAAATTGAATCGATCGATTTACCAAAGTAGTTACAGTTAGTACTTAGTAACATCACTACCACCCGCGATTTTCAATTGTCTTTTTTCAGTGTTCATTTTCTTTCACCGCAAAACATGGCTGGCCTCCTTAGTTTGTAAATAAATAAAAATATTACCTAACAAAATGGAGGACGAAGAGTTTGTAGGTTGCATCAGTTGCATGAGCACCAACGATTTATGCGACCTATTTGCTGTGTACGCAGAGAACACGGAAACTTATGCGAAAATGTTTGAAACCTGTTTTGATATTAAGGTTATATATGAAGCTTTTTCTTATTATAGTATGTAGTAAATAGATTTAATATCACTTTACTTTCAACCTTACCCGAATGAAAATATTAAAATTATTACGTAGCTCGTAGGAAAGTTGTGGTGAAATACCTATTTGCAATATACTTCTGTTAGACAACAGATCTTTTATCAAAATAATAATAATACTCGGTACTTATTATACCAAGGAATAATAATTATTATTATTTACCTACGTCCATTCATAATATTGTGGTTAATAATTTAGAAATCGTTGCAATATTTACGTTTTCGATTTATAAAATAGCTCGTTAGACTAAACATAGAGGTGCAAATTATTTGATTTTCGAATATCGATATAATAATCGAATTAATTATAAGTATATTTTTGATGCTTTTTGTTACATAGTTACGATATTTTCTTAAAAAATTGCATTCTACAAAAAATGCGGTTGTCTTTTTAAGTCTAGCTACATTAATCACACTAATATTATAAAGGTGAAAGTTTGTGAGTGTGTGTGTGTGTGTTTATGTTTGTTACCTACTTCTTCCCGCTCAAACGGCTGGACCAATTTTGATAAAATTTTGTATGGAGGTAGCTGACACCTTGGATTAACATATAAGCTACTTTTTATCCCGATATTCTCGCGGGATCGACACTTATGCGAGTGGATCTGCGGGGCGCAGCCAGCTCTTTATGAATTAATGTACCTAGAATTAAATAGACAACCGCATTTTTTGTAGAATGCAGTTTTTTTTCACTAAATAACATGTTGAAAATAAATAAACAGGTCTATCCTATTTATTTATTTTCAACAAGCTATTTAGTGGGCTTACTCAAAATTGTGAAGTGGCGATGCTTGGGGGAGGCCTATGTCCAGCAGTGGACGTCTTTCGGCTGATATGATGATTCGAAACGGTTTGTTATCCAAATCGACCTCGATAATTTGACTCATGGCAGGGTTTTAGTAAATGGGACTCCAAAATTGCCCCCATTCTCCCAAACCAGAGGACTTCAGGATTCCAAAATGAAAAACGGTACGGCCAAACGCGTTCCGACCACGCACAGCGTAGGGTTCAGTAGATAATCAATGGTGTGATTTTATCGACCGCAAACCGCAAAAGGTATTTCTCGAAAACACTCGTTACCCGTGGTTCCGGTGGGTCGACCCATTACCTGGTCCATGGATAATTTGAATTACTCGTGATTGCATGGCATTAAGCTATGTAAAATAAAGTTATTTCTGCGGTTGTAACTGAAAAATTATTGACTATATTAGCAGTTTAGAAATGTCATCATCTTTTTAACGCTTTTTAATTATGGGATCCAACGATACCACACGCTTATGCATTGTTTTTTAGGGTTCCGTACCTCAAAAGGAAAAAACGGAACGCTTATAGGGTCACTTTGTTGTCCGTCCGTCCGTCCGTCTGTCTGTCTGTCTGTCAAGACCCTTTTTCTCAGGAACGCGTAGAGGTATCAAGCTGGAATTTATATCAAATACTTAGGTCTACTGTCCCTTAGACCTGTGAAAAAATCAAACTTCTAATAGGCCAGCCCTCTGGTCACGTGAAGAGTCGACTAACCGCTTGGCGATATCTCGAAAATATAACGTAAACTTTATTATGTAGGATTTGAAGTTATTTTTCCATAAACTCATAAATATTTGTTTACATTTTTGGCAAATAAATCGTGAATTCAGATTAAAACGATTCCTGTTTGTAGGTCCCAACCCATTTGAAATACATATGCTCAGACTGCGTGGAAAATCTTGAGAAGTCTGTGTACTTCAAGGGTCAGACTACTAAGAGTCTGGCGATACTGCAGAATGTGAAAGGTATAATATGTCTTTTATTTATTTATCCACTACCTGCTCCCCGCGATTTCACCCGCGTAAATGTCGACCCCGTTGGAATATCGGGATAAAAAGTAGCCTATATGTTAATCCAGGGTGTCGGCTACCTCCATACAAAATTTTATCAAAATTGGTCCAGCCGTTTGAGCGTGAAGAAGTAACAAACATATAAACACACACACACAAACTTTCGCCTTTATAATATTAGTGTGATAGTGTGATTTATTTTAGGCATCAGGGCCCATAAAAACACATACACATAAGTCAAATACATACATTATAATTACACTAAAAACTAACGCACACGAAGTGTCTGCGTCGTGTTTCGCTGACTGGTGTCATGTAGCCGGCCACGAAACCGGCGGTACACAACACCCTTCGGCCAGAACTCTTCCTTGAGGAACTTCTCGAGATGGTGTGTCGGAACACGCACCACGAACGACTTGAAGTTCGTGTTGTGACGCGACTCCAACTTCTCGACCCTCAAAGTCCAGTTGGTCTTCACACCCATGTACTCCACGATCTCCTCAACCTTCGTGGAGTGGTGCAGTCTGGACACGTACTACCGCGGACACTCCCGCCTGACCAGCACTAAGTTCTTTTTTACTTGCACTCAAAATATAGAAGCGCTCTCTAGTAAGCGCGTCAAGGTCAAATAGTTCGTCCGTAAAATTCACAAAAGGAGTACACGTGATGCGTCACTAAGCGACGCAGTGCAGGTTGCAACTAACTGCGTTATCGCTTTCCTAATACGCGAAAACTTTAAGGTGGCGTGGCTTGGCACCGCCACAGGATTTAGGCGAAAAATGACGGAAAAGGCCGCGATGGTACAGCCCCCGGTTTCGCCCGCGCGCGTGGATGATGAAAAATATCCCACGGGAACGTAGCACCGGGATGTTCATCAGAGGACTCTGGTGGCTGGTGGCTCAATGGTAACGGCCCCGAATTACGAGTTGTAAGGTCGTGGGTTCGAACCTAGCCTTGTGAAAAAAAAAGAGATTTCTGCGCCATAGGCTTCTACTTCGTTCACCTTTGATACCAGTTTCAGTATTTTTGTGCAGACGGTGAAACAAAATCAGCCTAGCCTACATAGTAAATTATCCATCTATCCCTTTCAGATGAAGAGTACTTAGACGAGTCCATACTCGAAGAAGCTGAATGCATCACCCCTGATGATTCTAAGAACATGATCGTTATGAAAACTCCATCTGACGGTGATGATGAGGATATGGATGGTAAGAGTTTCCATCAGCTTCCGTCAAACTCAAACTCAAAGCATTTATTTCAATTAAACCATCTACAGGCACTTTTGAACTGTCAAAATTAAATAGTCGGTCAGTTAGTCAGTTGAAACTAGTTGCCCATTCCAAAGCGTAGATCAGATCTCTATGGAGAAGAACGGGCAAGAAACTCCATGGACACTCTTTTAAATCAAGAATATTACAAAATCCTGGGTACATTATTCTTGTTGCTTCTATATGTGAGAACAATGTAAAAAAAAACACAAATGAAGAAACAATTCAAAAAATTAGATTAAAAATAAGCCTTGGCAATTAAGAGATGACCCGACGGCGCGCGGCGCCCGTTCACGAACATGACGCGTGGATCAGCACCATCCAGCTCAACCATTTTGCAGGGTTCATCATTGCTCTCTGAAGGAGTAGACGTGCACATTACCCCCACATTTCACCAGTAATATTTGAGTCACATGTATTAGGGACGAACCTATCACCAAGCTAGGATTTGTAGGAGCAGTGGTAACGGCCGCGACTTCCCGAGTTGTAGGTCTTAAGTTCGAACCCAGACAGGAGCTTTACATAATCAGCCTTTAATGTTCGCACTGCTGGGGCACAGGCCTCCTCTCTTTGAGAGGGAGTGGGCTATAATCCACCACGCGGGCCCAGTGCGGGTTGGTAGATGTCACATGTCTTTGGAACAGGAGAACAGAAGCTTTACTTTGTGCAAGTTATTTCATCACCTCCGCTCTCAAAACGGTGAAAGAAAAGATCGTGAGGAAGCCAGCATGTCCTAGAACTAAAAACTCGAAGACATGTGACATCCACCACCACTGCTCTCAATGTGTGCTTGTCTTTAAAGACCTACTCACCTCTATCTTGCCTTTTTTTTATCGTGTGGAAATCCTCATGTATGTCCACCACCCTGGGGTGCGTGGAGGGGTCTGTCACTCTTACTGACCAAAACCACATGGTGTCCTGCTGCTACCTTTAGCCAGGGTGCTGGAGTGCTTGCGCATTTCGTCACGCTTCCCCGGCCAGGTCTTGGCCTGCATGAATCCATGCGGACCACCACCACGGAACGGCCACCATTCCTCTACAGAGAGGCGCGCGCGGAACACGGCGCGCTGCCGTCTCGGGCCTTTCACTGTTCAGGCAACAAACTCCCCAAGTCTGTTGCCTGCAGACCTCACCCTAAGGCGGCCGGAGATCGTTCCGCGTGCTCCGGCGCCCGGTGCGTCTAGTACGGATTGGAAGGGAGGTTGTATCCTCCCTCTCCCTTTTTGCCGCCTCCTTCGCGACCATCACTTCTTCGCAGAAGGATGCGACAGCATCCCACGCGATGACGCGACCTCTATATTGCCTGCTCATCCCTATGACCTACATTGTACTTGAACATAACATCTCGAGGAACCCGGCATGTCCTAGAACTAAAACTTCAAAGACAAGTTACTTACATCTACCAACCTGCACTGGGCCCTCGTGGTAGATCACGGCCCACTCCCTCTCACGGAGAGAAAACCTGAGTCCCGAACGTGAACGTGATGATATGCCACCTTCCATACTAAAATCGGCATTATCCTGTCTTTATACGTAGAAGATTTAGACGAAGACCATGCAATCCAGGCGTTAGACGAAACAACATGCATTTACTGCGATCTTCAACTCCCAACGGTGGATGACGTGCATGATCATATACGGACGGTTCACGAATTGGAACCCAGGACTGGACTGCCTTTGAGAGAGTGTTCTCTTTGTGGAGTTGCCTTGAGGGATCCTGCTGATCATCATAATAGGTTAGTGACATCAATTAACCTGTCTAGCCTTTTCCTTGTGTTTGGTTCGGCTTCCAGTCTAACCGGATGCAGCTGAATACCAGTATTTTACATGGAGCGAATACCTATTTGACAGTGGCGTGCATTGCATATAGGCATATAAGCAGTGCCTACCTCGATATATCAACATAAGCCTGTCAATTACATTTTAGTGTGTGTGCCCCACAATTAAGAAACTCACTAAATTATCATAGGTACTTAACAAAAAACAAAATCTTCATACAAACACGCGCGGCAGTAGGCAGTCGCCGGACGGCCTACTCGGCTCCCGTACTATTCGCACATTGTCATTGGTCTTTACTCGTTCAAGTTAATACGACAAAATTAAAAATACGTACGTCTCACGCGTAATACCACACCCCGGACACTCCATACAACGCTCGCAAAATAATTACCTACTACTACTACATTAAAAAATGACGTTTGTATACGTATGAATGTGTGCGTGAGGTACTTGTGTTTGCGAGCGCTCTTTGTTAAAGAACTGCGACGGTAACCTCGAAGTGCGGGGTGAGGTGCGGTAACTGATGTTAGTGCGGGGAAGGGAGTGGCCTTTCTGTACGTAGTACTTTAGGTATTCTGTGGTAATACCATGACGTTCGACCTTCGCAATTTATCACCCTTAAGTAGGCATGCCTACTCAAATAACCACACTTTTGACCTCACTTTTTTTCTGATTAGTGACCGCGTTTGCCTAGACTAGACCCGGCCTAGTGCCTACCTATTCTGAAAACTAATGCACGCCTTGCTTTTCAGGTGTCATGGCGTCAAATCAGATTCTGATGGCAGGAAATATCCTTGCCATTTCTGTGACAATATTTACATTAGTAAAAAAGCTTGTTTTACGCATCTTCGGATGAAGCATGGATGTAAGTACTAGTATAGTGAAATAATACTTCATTCTCGTCATCATCGTTTATCATTTCAGCCGAAAGACGTCCACTACTGGACATAGGCCTCCCCCAAAGCACCGCCACTCCGACCGGTTCTGTGCTTCTCGTATCTAGCGGATTTCTGCCTTCATAAGGTCATCGGTTCACCTTGTGGGAGGCCTTCCAACGCTACGTCTTCTGGTACGCGGTCGCCACTCCAGAACCTTTTGGCCCAATTGGCCATTTCTATTTCTTTTTTCCTTTAGCTACTCTCAAACGTTGTTAATTTATTTCATTGTACCTGTTATAAAAATACATAATAATATTATTATGTATTTTTGCGAACGAGACGAACGAGGACGAAGTTCTTCGTCCTCGGATGTCCCACGACGCGACATCTCGGGACACCTTTCGTTTATTTGTTATTTCAAATACATACCTACAGGCTGAAATTTTAATCACCGTTATCCTCTTAAGGGGTCATTATACTCATCATTATGAACAACTTTTACCATGGGATCACCAAACCAGAAATTGTTCACGATTTCAGGTTTGGTCCCATAGTAAAAGTTACTGTTCGTAATGATAAGTACAATGACCCCTTACTAGGACAACGGTGATTAAAATTTCATTCTGCATAATATGTAACACACTTTAATTTGAAGGAAATTCCTAATCCATTGCTTGATAGGTATGAAAAATTTGTCAGCTCAACAGCGTAAATAACGCAATGAACCTGCCTGAACTGACAAAATGAAAGGAATTGCAATCAATTGTCATTTTATGTACGCAATTACCCCGAAGGGTGTTCATTTATTTATCTTTCTTTTAGTGAAACTCTGTAACGAGCAAACGCCAAAATACGTGCCAAGGGAACGTAAAAAGTGCCACATGTGTAACCGAGATTTTAGTCAAAAGCAGATTCTTAACAAGCATTTGTGGAAGGCACATGGATTCGAGGTAATTTCATCATCATCATCATTTCAGCCGAAAGACGTCCACTGCTGAACATAAGCCTCCCCCAAACACCTCCATTTCGACCGGTTTTGTGCTTCTCGCATCCAACGAGTTCCTGCGGCCTTCACAAGGTCGTCGGTCCACCTTGTGGGAGGCCTTCCAACGCTACGTCTTCCGGTACGCGGTCGCCACTCCAGAACCTTTCGGCCCCATCGGCCATCTGTTCTGCGAGCAATGTGCCCTGCCCACTGCCACTTAAGTTTGGCAATTCTTCGGGATATGTCGGTTGCCTTGGTTCTCCTGCGGATCTCTTCATTTCTGATTCGATCACGGAGAGAAACTCCAAGCATAGCTCTCTCCATTGCCCTTTGGGTGACTTTCAGCCTTCAAATAAGGCTCATTGTGAGCGACCACGTTTCAGTGCCATATGTCATTACTGGCAATACGCACTGGTCAAAGACTTTCGTCTTGAGACACTGTGGTATGTGGGACGAGAAGATATTGCGTAGCTTCCCGAACGCTGCCCAGCCGAGTCGGTAATTTACTTCAAGTTTATAATAGTATTATCATCCTAGCATAATATTACGTCTGAAACACCCGAAAGGTTAGGTAGAGATGTACCATTTTTGGGATACATGAAGAAGCCTCCCCGTGCAGCGCAGTTTGTTCCGCCAGTTACTCAACTGAACGCTCGGCGCAACCTGGACAGTGACACTCAACACCTTATTTGACTGGCCAATTCTTCCCTTGCGGTGGTAGGGCTAACGCCCGCCTGGTTAGCGACCACCCTCCCACCGGAGTCCGGGGTCAAGCAGCCTGCTGTGTTTCGTCGATGCGTGGGAGTTCTAGTGCCTTAGGCATCTTCTGGGCACGCTCGTTCCATCATAGACCTCATCCATCGCTTTCCATCCAGGCGTGATCGAGATCAAGAGCGGGCCCATTCAGCAATAAAAAAACCTTTAGTAGACCCACATTTCGCCAGTTATGTTTTAAAAGTCCCATATAATGGGGCAAGCCTATTGCCGTCAACCCGGCACGAACCTCCGAGCTGCTACTGAGGAATTCCTGATGGAAGAATTCAAAAACACTTTGTCTGACTTGGGAATCCAACCCTCATGCCCAGCTGTAGCGCTTGCGACCACTAGACCAATGAGGGAGTCATCATAATTTCCGTCGAAAGACGTCCCACTGCTGGAAAAAGCCTCTCCAACTTCACGGCCGATCTGATGGCAAGTTGTCAGAAAAAAAGGTTTCCATTTCTACAGCATGACTGACTGAGGGCGACCAAGCATTTTTACGTTAGCGTTATGTTATGACATAATCAGCCTATAATGTTCCCACTTCTGGAGCACAGGGCTCCTCTCTGTGAGAGGGAGCGGGCCGTAATCCACCACGTGGGCACAGTGCGGGTTGGTAGTTGTCACACGTCTTCGAACTTTTTGTTCTAGGACACGCCGGTTCCCTCGCGATGTTTTTCTTCAAGACCGTTTTTTTTCTTTTACCAGGTGGAAAAACGTAAAGCATTCATTTGCCCACTTTGCGATGAGAGAGTTAGCTACGGGTCTAATTTTAGTGCTCATCTTTTGCATGCTCATCGCGTCCATGAGCAAGTTGAGCAGCTCGAGTTCCACAATATGGATGGTAAGTTAGAACTGTACGAAAATCTTCTGGCGCATGGCCAAAATCGGAACAAATCGGAAAGAACTTACTCAAACATAAGAACTTCATTTGAGCATCCATAGCGCGTGCGTGGTGGGCGCGCTGAGCGGTGCGGGGTGCTTGGCGCGGGGAGCGCGCGGGCAACTCACGCCATAGCTCGTTCATACAAGTGGCCGCAGTGGGTGCGCGGCGCGGGCGGCCCGCGCGTGGACCGGGGTTGTCAAACTAGTTTGAGCTTTTTTATAGTTAAAATAAGCCTTCTTCATCCATAAATAAATAAATACTTATTATATTTTGACAAACACTGCAGTCTCTGTCAAAATATAATGTTTATTCATTGTGTGCATGGACACGACAACACTCAGAACGCAGCCGCGCTCGACTGCGGACAGGCAGATCGCGCGCGTTCCCGCACCCGCGCCGCTCCCCGCCCCGCGCTGCCGATCTGGCCAAGCACCTTTCGTCTAATACCAATGTTTTGCTATCACCAACTCCTCTACCAATGAGGGCTATCGCGTGTAAATTCGCCGCTAGAGGCGTTAGTGTAGCGTGACGTCTCTGAAATGTCAAATGTCACTGTTTGTGGGTGGGCTACGCGGTTTTATTTCTAATTAGAATACCTTCTGGGCACGCTCGTTCCATCATAGACCTCATCTATCGCTTTCCATCAGGCGTGATCGGGGTCAAGAGTGCGCCCATTTAGCAATAAAAAAAAAAAAAAAAAACCTAGGCCGGTATCCCACTGGCGTTTTACGAGCGTTGACGCTTCTCCAACGTCTGCGCAGCGCCAACGTTGCGCAGACGCGACGTTAACGTCGCGAGTTTAATCACGCCGTCTCGCTCTGTCTGTGTGGGCGCGGGTGGGAGTTACCACTGAAACTCGCGACGTTAACGTTGTGTCTGCGCAACGTTGGCGCTGCGCAGACGTTGAAGAAGCGCCAACCCTCGTAAAACGCCAGTGGGATAGCGGCATGTGTGAATATTTTGCAATACTTACCTGAAATTAATTATGGCACATATGAGTTACGGGTCAATGAATGTCAGTGCTTTAAAAGCGTCTCGCGGAGCTAAGGCTGAAAGAACAGTTAATTCAGAGGTTTGTTTGTTTACTGTTTACAAATACACTTGTTGTTTGTTCAAATATGATTTAAATATAAACTTTGTTTTTACGCCCGGCCCCGTAATAACCAACTTTGAGAACTATAGGTACATCGCACATCAAGGTACCCGAAACTGTCAAATTTTCCCAATCAACCTTAAACCTTATGCTGTAGTAATAAAGTTGAAAATCTATTGAAGAAATTTGGCAGATTGTAGTAGCTTGATGCTTGCTGCTGGCGTCTGTATTTCAGGCATTACTGTCAAAAAGAACCCTGTAGTATTATATTATTACAGATTTCATGATTTTCAAGAGTGCTATACAAGAGGAAACTAAGTATCGTTTTAGAAAGACTACGGCTAGCAAGCAAACCATTGAGGGAGTCAGGTCCCATTATATGTGCAGTCAATCCGGAGTCTACGTGTACCAGGTGAGAAATGGGAGGAAAAAACATGTGGGGTCGGGGAACCCCCGGCAGGAACGAAGTTCAAAAAAAAATCCAAGATGGCGGCTGCGAAAATGACAAAATGACGAAAAATTTGAAAATTTTCGCAACCGCCATCTTGGATTTTCATTTTAACCTCTATTGTGTTCAGCACCCGCGAAAACTATAAATACTATCTCTCTCTATGTCTCTTTCTAATTTATACACAATAGTCACAACTCGCAAGCAGGGGGGCATAACGCCTTTGCGTTACATGACCATCTCTAATAATTTCATCCTTATTGGAACGAAGTGTTTAGGACATGGTGGCAGTGAAAAGTGAAAACTAAGGCGCGGGCGGGAGATGAGGACGGGATGTAGACGCGGCGTCCCTTTCATGTACTTGTATCTTCATTATTTTTCATTAAAAAAAAATATTTTTCAGCGCCTAATATACGATTTAGCGCCTAGTATACGATTTAGCGCCTAATTTACGATTTAGCGCCTAGTATACGATTTAGCTCCTAGTATAATACGCGATTCAGCGCCTAGTATACGCGATTCAGCTCCTAATATACGATCTAGCGCCTAGTATACGATTTAGCTCCTAGTTTAGGCGATTCAGCTCCTAATATACGATTTAGCGCCTAGTATAGGCGATTCAGCTCCTAATATACGATTTAGCGCCTAGTATAGGCGATTCAGCTCCTAATATACGAGTGCCAAGTATACGCGATTCAGCACCTAGGTGCTGAATCGCGTATACTGAACGCGTTATGCAGGTGTGCTGAATCGCGTAGGTATACTAGTATACCTACGCGATTCAGCACACCTGTATAATACACAAAATAGACGATGTCGCGGGCAATAACAAGTATAATATTAGTTTTTATCATTCTAGGGGAAGGGCAAACGCCCGGCGCCTGAAAGACAGATATACAAGACGGGCAAAGCGTGTCCCGCGCACATGATTGTAACTGAAACAATGGATCGCGTTCTTGTAACATTCTATAAGACCCATGTAGGGCATGGACGTGAGTATATTATACAAAGTATATCTGGTTAGCGACCACCCTCCCATCGGAGTCCGGCGTCGAGCAGCCTGCTGTGTTTCGTAGATGCGTGGGAGTTCCAGTGCCTTTTTTTTGGATGGGAAATCCTCAAATGACCCCTTCCACTCTGGGTGGAGCGGAAGGGACTGTCAGACTCTTACTGACTAAAACCCATCCGTGTTCCTTCCTTAGCCCTTTGAGTTCCGGGGTAGCGGTAACTCTTTCAAACAATCCCGCTACTCCGGCGAGTTCCAGTGCCTGAGGTATCTTCTGGGCACGCTCGTTCCATCATAGACCTCATCCATCGCTTTCCATCAGGCGTGATCGAGGTCAAGAGCGGGCCCATTCAGCAATAAAAAGAATATATAGGTACTTATTTGGCAAAGGGGCTTATGGCTAAGTAGTAACACCCGCACGGTTCGATCGATCAGGTTAAGCTGCGCTTGCCGCGGTTGGTCCGCGGATGCGTGACCATATTTACATACCAAGACCCCTCCGTGCCTCGGAAAGCACGTTAAGCCGGTGGTCCCGGCTGTCATTCGCGGATCGTGGTATGCTGGAAGAGATTTCTTTAGAAATAAGCATCAACTTTGTACCTATTATTCTGTTATTTTTTTTTCTTGTCTGTTTATATGTGTGTACATAAATGATTAAATCGCTCATTCACGCAAAATCCTGCATGTCGCAAGCAGAGTTTACCGCGCAACTTGCACATATAGAACGGCCCGACATGAATCATCGGGCAGTTGCCCGCCAGACACGACACCCGTCTGGTCGGAGGATCCTCCCTTTTCTATGGAGGATGAGTGAACTTTACACCCTGTTCCTCATACCTCCATACATCTTTATCAGCCTTCATCTCAATAATCACCCCTTGTCAAGGCATTTCATCTTTCGTACAACACATCCATCGTTTCTATGGTCTTCTCCGAGTGAGATGTTCTTGTCTTATATATAATAAACATTTTTTCTTTCTTTCTTCTTTCTTTCTTTCTTTCTTATTTTTAGCTTGTCCTTATTTTGAGCCGAGGGAATCAAAGAAAATAAAGACTGAATCACAAGCGACAGCTTCAATTACAAGTCACGAAGTGTTGAAGGCAGAACTAGAACCAAAAGACGAAGGTAATTAGAAGATTAGTAGTTATAAGTAGTAGAATTCTTTGTGAAGGAGCTCGTCCGGGAAGTCCTATTATCCTTATTCTCCTGTCAAACGACAAAGAAACTTATTTGACGATGTTTGTTTTGGAGTCAACGACCGCTTGTCGAATTGTTACTCGCAGTACGAGGTGAGAAAATCGACTCGTACTGCATTTCAATCGCAGCTCCATGTAAAATACTAGTATTCAGCTGCATCCGGTTAGACTGGAAGCCGACCCCAACATAATTGGGAAAAGGCTAGGCAGATATATCTCTATTAAGTTTTCATCGAGTAAGGTACCCTAACGACCCTGACGGCCGGGCTGGTCCATAAATTCAAGGTCGCTCAGCGCGCTATGGAGCGAGCTATGCTTGGAGTCTCTTTGAAGGATAAAATCAGGAATGAAATTATCCGGAAAAGAACCGGAGTTACCGACATAGCTTGCAGAGTAAGCAAACTGAAGTGGCAGTGGGCTGGCCATGTCTGTCGAAGGACTGATGGCCGGTGGAGCAGACGAGTCCTGGAGTGGAGACCGCGTACCGGCAAGCGTAGTGTGGGACGCCCCCCAGCTAGATGGACAGACGACCTAAAGAAGGTGGCTGGGGGAGAATGGATGTGGAAGGCGGAGGACAGGGTGCTGTGGCGCAGTCTGGGAGAGGCCTATGTCCAGCAGTGGACTGCGATAGGCTGAGTTGATTGATTGACTGAAGGTACCCTAATAAGCCAGTTTTATTGAAGGCGATGCAGTCGAAGAATCTGCATGGATGTGTGACGCTTGTGGCGTATCATTCGGCGATGCTGACAAATTTAGGGACCATGTCGCCACCCACGGCTTAGAACTGTTCCCCTGCCAGTACTGCGATGATGTAAGTAAAATGACGATGATGATGTACGCTACACTCGAAGTCGTGGACGAGTATATTTACCAAGGACAAACTATCCAGTTAGGTAGGTCCAACTTCGAGAAAGAGGTCAATCGTCTGGGCAGCGTTCGGGAAGCTACGCAATATCTTCTCGTCCCACATACCGCAGTGTCTCAAGACGAAAGTCTTTGAACAGTGCGTGTTGCCAGTGATGACATATGGCACTGAAACGTGGGTCGCTCACAATGGTCCTTATTAGAAGGCTGAAAGTCATCCAAAGGGCAATGGAGAGGGCTATGCTTGGAGTTTCTCTGCGTGATCGAATCAGAAATGAAGAGATTCGCCGGAGAACCGGGGTAACCGACATAGCCCGAAGAATTGCCAAACTTAAGTGGCAGTGGGCAGGGCACATTGCTCGCAGAACAGATGGCCGATGGGGCCGAAAGGTTCTGGAGTGGCGACCGCGTATCGGATGACGTAGCGTTGGAAGGCCTCCCACAAAGTGGACCGACGACCTTGTGAAGGCTGCAGGAACCCGTTGAATGCGAGAAGCACAGAGCCGGTCGAAGTGCAGGTGCTTGGGGGAGGCCTATGTCCAGCAGTGGACGTCTTTCGGCTGAAATGATGATGATGAAGTAAAATGATCATTGTGTAAACCTTGATTTTTTCTCCTCCTGCCCAACTGCCTTCAAGTCCTCAGCTGGACTACAAAATTTGTCAGGACGACGGCGACGTATTGCCGTGTAAGTTCTGCAATTCTTCGGACTATGACGGTTACCTTGGTTCTCCCAGTCTGACGCAACTGTCTAATAAAAAAAGAAACTATGAAATGTGTACGAAACATAATGGCGGCTATCGCTGTCTCGCTTTAACGTGTGCAGTCTGTGCATAGTCTGTGTCATTTTTGTTATGTTGGTATTCAGTTTTAGTACAAGTTTCATACAAGCGACGTTTTTCATCTTTTTCTATGGGACTCCCGTCTCTTCTTACATATAATGAACATTACTTACTCTATGGGTTGTCCTGCGGATCTCCCCATTCTGAATTGCTGCAATTTTGTTTTCAGGATTTCCAAAATCTAGATGCCTGGACCCGCCACGTGCGATTGGAACACAATATGGGTAGCTTATTCTAGAAATGTGTACCTATATTTTAAATGCTAGTAACACTTGGCAGAACGTAAATGCATGGAACACAAAAGCGTGCAAGTAGCTTGCATGGCATGTGTCATTCGTCAATCAGAAGTTGTTGTCATGCAAGACACACACAATGTCATGCAAGTTACTTGCAGCCTTTTATGCAAGTTACTTGCAGCCTTTTATGCAAGTTACTGCAAGTAAAGGGGTCAGGGGAAGAACAACTTTTGTCACATTTTAATTTTTTTTTCAACTGGCAATGCAGTCTGAATGGTTATACCTGTCGCTATGTTCTGTCAAAAACAACAGGGCAATAACATCCATAGTCTCCGAGCTTTCATGCTTTTAAAATATCGATACAGGGAAAAAACATACAATGTTCGGACCGTTCAGGAAAAAAAACAACCGTTGTCAGTGGTCGACTGTGACAGCTATACCTACCCCTACCCCCTATACCATTATACCTATTACAATTAAAGTGCCTTGGGTATAAATGACACTATTTTATTAAGATCTTATCTTTTTATTAGTAATATCTTAGTTTGTTCATTAGGTGACAAAAGTGGTTCTTCCCCCTGATCCCTTCAAGTGTATGCTTGGCTTTTTACACGTTTAGGCTATTGTAAGAAAATATAACTATATTTTAGTTTAGTGCAGAAAATGAGTTTATTTTTTAACATTGGAAATGAAGTGTTCAATTTTTTTACTACGTATCATTAAATAAATATTTTTTCTACTGTTTACTTTTTTTTATTTATGCCTACACTTGTTTCTGTTACAAGTATTTCGTTACTTTTTAACCGACTGCGCGGCAGCAAAGATTTGGTGGTGTTTTTTATGCGAATAGCCTAGGTATCAAATGTATCTTTGTATGTCCTACCCTCGAAGCATCATAACGGCTGGTTGGATGGATTTTTGTATGTACAGACGCCAGCACATCAACCTACCCGAAACTGTCACATTTTCCCAATCAATTTTGAACCTTATGCCTTACTGATGAAGTTGAAAATCTATTAATGAAATTTGACAGATTGTAGTAGGTTGATGTGCTGGCGTCTGTACATAAGGTGTCGACTAATCTAGGTCGCGATTATAAGGTTTTGTTTTTTATAAAATCAAAATCACAAAAATCAAAAGTCATATCAGCACTTTTCATACCTCAAAATTACATAAGACAATCCCCCAAAACGCCCGCCCTTCAACATAAAGAATCAATGGATGGGCTGTGTGAAAGATGATATAACTAGAAAGGGAGTGAGTACCGAGATGTCAACTAGCTTAAAAATACCTTGACTTCACACGCGAAAGTAAAATTTAACGACTCTGACATTATAAAACGACTACTTAGTTTTTACTTGGGAGTATCTTTGTTAATCGTTTTTATACTTACTGTAACTAATGCCACCTAGCCTATGTATTAGGTAAGCAATGTGTTACTGTTAGTACCTAGGTAGCGGTACTGACCAAAGAAATATAGGCTTGGGCATTCTTTTACTCGATTTGGTTTAGGTAGTTAAAATCAAAATTATTTAAAATTAATTTTCGTTCGGAAAATGGAATTGATTTTAGATCTAACTAGAAATAGATATCGCGTCCAATTAGAAGTAAGTTCAAAATTCTAATCAATCATTCATTTATTGATTTGCAAACATGGGTATTTAGTAGGTACATAGGTGGTAATAGCAAAAAATAATGTAAAAAAAAAAAGTGTGCCGTGACCATGTTATCTAAGTATATATATAAAACAAAGACGGGTTAGTTACACCATTTATAACTCAAGAACGGCTGGACCGATTTTTATGATCTTTGATTTGTTGGATTTGTCTCCGCCCCTTACAAGTAAGGGGCCGTCTCCACGAGCGAGAGAATGGCGGCAATAGTCTCCTCGCCGTGCCATCAAATTTTCGCCGCGATGATATCGCCGTGTGGCTCTAAGAGAGTGTATAGAAATACTTGCCACGACGATAATATCGCCGCGATTCTCTCGCTCGTGGAGACGGCCTCTTGGGCCTTGACGAGGCAGATATTTAAACACACTCTAGCTAAAAAGTAAAAAACAAAATAAACGTAAAATAACTTTTTAATAGAAAAGTTTCTATTTAAAAAAAAGAAACAATACAGCTTACATAAATTAATATAGAACCTAAAAAATCGGTTACAAATGTTCTTACACTTGAAAAAGGGAGGGTTTGTGCTAATGACCACATTGTCATGATAGAAGCAAAACTTACGACTAAACCGAGTATACACGGTTCAGCGCCGGAGTATACGTCGTTCAACGTCACCAACCGACTGGAGCCGAACCCAGATCAACGTCACCGACCCGAACGTGATGGTTCAGTTTGTTCACTGTTTAGAAAGAGCCTCAAGCTTTTAGACGATGGAAAGAGACCAGACGGAATGACAATAATGCCCTGGAAGTTAGGCAGACCTTTGGTGTGGGATGCAACATGTGTCGACACCCTTGCGCCATCCCATCTTCCTAGCACGGTGGGCTGTGCTGGGGCGGCTGCTGCAGGTGCAGAGAACCTCAAACGGCGAAAATATTGCAACCTGATTGGGAGTTTGGGGTTGAAACACTAGGGCCATGGAGTCCGAGTGCCCACTTGGTTTTTCGAGATATCGCCAAGCGGTTAGTCGACTCTTCACGTGACCAGAGGGCTGGCATATTTCTTGGCCAAAGAATTAGCATTGCCATACAACGTGGCAATGCTGCCAGCCTTTTGGGCACTGTTCCTGTTGACAGCGATGCGGACAAATTCTTTGATGCCCTATGATTATCTTGTTTATTTTTTTATATAATTGTACATATTATTATAGTTTATATGTTAGCTTATATTATCCAATAAATAAACTTTGAGCTTTTAAGTAAATATTGAATCGGTAGAATCGACGCTGCCATCGTTGTAGTTGTCTTCGTTGTGGTCAACCATCTCGTTATTTAGACCAAGTTCTGCAATAACTAGGTAACTAGCTAGCCTGTATTGTCCCATAGCAGGGCAAACACATTCCTCTCTCCTTTGCACACAATTCTGTCTCTTGCGAGTCCTTTCGGTAAGAGTCAAGCTCGTCGCGCCTTCTTCGTCTCGGTGGCGTCGTGCGTTTAGTTGAGATTGGGACTCAGTCGGTGGTTTTCTTATCCTAATTGTCATCTGACATGCGGCAGACATGCCCTGCTCAGTCCCACTTAATTTTAGCGGCTTTCTGGGTAACGTCCGTGATCTTGGCTGTCTTAAGTTCTGCTATAGCTTCAATATTGTATTTTGTTCTTAGTGCATCTGTACATGTTTGCTCATTAAAGTTGTCATTAGCTACTTTCGAGTAATTCCGCTTAGCCAACTGGGCTTAGTGTAGATACTCGGACATACGTTTCCGTGAATCCATCTTAGGTTGGATAAACGGAATAACCTTTAAATTCTCCTTTAAAATGTATAATAAAAACACAAAGTTCATTAATTCATCGTCCATAGCTTCATGCAGTTTCTTTCTGATTTTAAAACTCAGGTAATTGCTAAAATCGTCAGGGTAGCGAGATAACACCCTTTGACCATGTTCGAATAGCAAGTCAAAAATGATTTCTTCATGGCTTTTCACGATGGCTCGCAAATCCTCATCAGTTTTAATTTTATAACCAAGAACATCACGAACGTTTTCTCGGTGTTTGAATACTGTATTCAAAATGAAATCCCAAATAGATCTTTGCTTATCCTCTCTAGTTTCTGTCTTCAATAAATGGCATATGTATTGCACGGCGAAGTATTCCGTGAATGTCATGTGTAAAAATCGTGGTATACCGTTTGCTACACTATGTATAAGACCTGTTTTCTCCGTACCTTCCTTAATCTTGTCTATGGTCTCTTTTATTTCGATCAGCTCTTTCTGGCTAAAAATCTGGTAAGCATCTTGATAGAAAACAGCGTAAGCCCCCAATTTGTAATGCTTAGTAAAAAATTCAGCTCGCACGTTCTCATAAATTATCGTATTGTCAGGATTGTACAAATCAATTTTGTTTTTCTCTTGAAAGCGTATCTTCAGTTTTGTTTCTATGAATGTGTCATAGATAGTAAAGGCATTAATCTCGAAATTCCATTGATTCGGTATAATGCTTTCTTCTTTTATTTGATTTTGGAAGTACTCAGCAAAGAGGTAAAGATGCAGTGGCGTATCGAACTCTTCCATAAAAATAACCTCGGGATTACAGTTGACAAAAAGTGTGTTAAAGGTTTTAACAACTGACTCTGGACAGACGTTAATTTCTTTCCGTAAGTAGCTTAAAAAGTTTAGACAAATGTTCATGAATAGTACCTGATTTTTAATAACATAAGTATCATCATGGACGGTCATAAATTCCATAAAACTGCATATATTATTATACTGTCTATCGCTTAAGTCTTTAAATATAATTTTAGATATCCAAAAATTCAATAAATATTCATTTTGTTCATTATTAGAAAAACCTTGTATCTCATACGGTATTCCAAATAAATGCTCTAGCGTAGATATTATTTTGTCATAAGATCTACTTGTGATGCACATTTTGTGTGTGCGAGGATAGTTTCTGACTGTTTTAAGTAGAGTTAACACTTCATCAGTGTACATCGGACAGATTTCATCAAAGCCATCGAACAAGAATATGAGTTCTTTCCTATTATAATAGTCCAAGAACATTTTAAGTTCGAAAACAGTCCACTGATCGCCGTTACAAGATTTTAGAGTAACGTCACCGTTTACCTCTTCCAGTTCAATCGATAAATCATTTGTTTTGCTTTGCTTCTCAGTCAAAACTTCACATAAATACTTCAAAGTCTCCAAATAATCAATGTTTGTTTCGTTTTCTTGCCACTTGCTAAATTTTTCTGAGTGAATCAGCAAATTGATTCTCACTATCCATACTTTATGGTTGAGTTCTTTGGTTTTAAGTGATAAGTGAGTGAGTAGAGTTGACTTGCCCATTCCGGGTTTAGCTGTTATTAATGCTACGTCGGCTATATCGTTAAGTGTTAGTAAATTATTACCAGTATTGCGAGATGACCTAACATTAGGTCCCGAGCTATTGACACGGATGACACGCCGGTCGATGTACAAGTGTTTAACTTTTTCATAATTAGAATTACTGTTTGATGTGCCTAGAACTATCAATTCGTTGTTCATGATTTTGTTTAGCACTTCTCCTTCAACGAGTGCCATTGATGTTTCGTCGATAATTGAGCCTAAGCTAACTTCTACGTCTTGGAACACAACTTTGGCTTTTTTTAAGATATTTTTTTGAGATTCTTCACTCATCTGGATCAAGTTGCATTTTTCATCCGTCACTATGTTATTTGCTTTGAAATAAGTCTTTATTGTTTCCACCGAACTCTCTTTTAGAACAAAGATTGTTCGTTTATTTTCGAGAACTTTAGCAATACTTTCCAATCTTTTAATCCAGTTCCTGTTTATGCGATTGCAAACAATAATGATTAAACTCTTTTGATTTGGTTTATTCGCTTCTTTTAATTCTGTGCAGACTGTACTATAGTCTTTTGCTGGTAGTCCTACAACATATTCTAAATCAAAGACATAATGGTCAGTTTTTTTTAAAGATTGTACCATTTTTGCAACTGTAAGCGCGCTGCTCTCTGTAACGAAAATTGTGGCTGGAGGCTGATCCGTCAATTTTAAGAAATTTAGGGCTTTTTCATTGAACGTGTAATCTGTATTTTTCTTTATTTTTATCATATACATTTTACTTATGATCGTCAATATAGGTTTGTCTACTATCGCTGCTAAAGCTTCTTCGTAGTATTTGCTTTGTTTTGTTAGATAAGATGCTTCTTTTAGCATCCACCATCTTTGTATAAAGTCGTGATATTGTAGGAAGATTGCGTCAGCTGTAACTCGAACATTATTCACGTTAAGACACTGTTGAACTTCTATCTCGTCTTTTAAAAATTTCTCTACATTCTTCTCGTCAGCCTGATTCGTGAAAAATAAAAGTTTCTTTAAGAAATCTTTTGCTAAATCCTCGTCGTCTTCATTTCGTCTAAATGAAAGTTTCGGAAACTTTTTAACTTTCGCTTCGAACTTGTATTCGTGCAAATTCTCAATTCCATTTTGCAATTTCATGAACAGCCTTTTAGAAAGTTCTCCTAGTGACTCCCAGTTATCTGCAAACTTCATCAGTTTTGTATTTTCTTCAGATACTAATATGTTACCAACAATGCCAGCGATTCCTCCGTTGAGTTTCAGGAGTCCATCACCCAGAGACTCATCTAAAGTGACGACTTTATCGGTGTTTGATTTGGTAATTAATTCAGAGATTTTCAATTTCAGATGATCCAATCTTCTTTCAGTTTTGCTCTTTTTAATTTGTATTGTTAAATCTTTATTGCCGAACGCAGCTGGTACTTTAAACGAAAGTGAAGTTAATATTTCTTTCGCGGCTAGATCAATTTCATTTTCATCTAACTTTTTTATTTTGAGTATCTCATTGCAAAGCGCATTTTTGAACAAAATATCAAATTCTCTGTCGCTTTGAAAGAAATCTTGGCGGAAGCTTGCAAGTCGATGTTCGTCGTCTTCGTTCAGAGATAGAATTTCAGAAACTTCGACAGCTTTTTGTGCGACGAGTACATGGAAGCGTAAAAGTACAGTATCTTTCATTGGCATTATAGAATCATCTTCTTTACAAATAAAGTTCCCCATAAGTTGGGCTAGCTCAGTGACTTGATCCTCTAACATTTTGAAATCCTCGTCATCATCACAGTCAAATTTTAGTTTTGGAAACGTTTTAACTTTAATATGGAATTTGTAATCGTGCAAATTCGGGATTGCAGACTGCACTTCAGCGTACAGCCTTTTAGCAAAATCTTCTAAGTCTCCGTTATCTGCAAATTTCATGTATTTAGAGTTTTCATCGGATACTAGAATATTACCAATAGTGCTAGCTAAGCCTGCGTTGAGCTGCAGGAATTCTTTACCTAACGATTCATCTATAGCGATGATGTTTCCCGCTAGTGACGCGTTGATCAAATCCACAATTTTATTTTTTAATTTGTCTATTACCGACGCAATGAACACCGAAGGTTCAACGTTGTCTTCTTTCCCTCTTATTGTTAAATCTTTGTTTCCAAAGGCAGCTGGTACTTTAAAATCTCGCTTCATTAACATATCCTTCGCTACTAATGTAATAGCTTCATTAACAGTAGATTGTAGAACGTCAACCTTTTCTAGTTGTCGTTTTAAATCATCAGACATCGATTTACTGACGAACTCCAATTTCAACTTTTTATCATTAAATGTCACTACATTTCCAATCAGACTCCCGAGTACCGAGATTTCTAACGGTTTGATAAATAGTTTTAACAATAAACTGTTTAGTTCCTCTTCTTTTAATTTCCGCTTTCTTAGCATTTCAATAAACAGCGTATCTTTGAATAATATTATGAAATCGTCATCGTTGTCAAAGAAGTCTGTTTGGAAGGTTGCGACTCTGTGTTCTTGTTCTTCATTTTTACATTTAATGTCCGAAATGTTTAAAACTTTTTGCACTAAAATTAAATGATAAAGTAACACAAGATCGTCATTCATTGACATAATGGGACCGTCATTGTGATCATTATCTTTGCTTTGACATTTGTCACCATCTTTAACATTATCAGAGAGAAACTTTGCCAACTGTACAGCAAGCGCAGCGAATTGTTCTTTCATGATGATTTCGCACAAAAACACAATATCTTCATCCTTATGAGATGGCTGTAAGCCTTTATCACCCGTACCTATCAAATTATTCAATTTTTCTGCAAAATCACTTTTAAACTCCTTAGTATTAGGATCTGCTTTAGCAGTAGTGTACATAATGAAAAGACATTCAATTTCTTGAAAGTTTCCTTTAAAAAGGACATCTTTGTTACTTGGTTTGAACAAGCGTCTTATGCTTAGGTAGCTAGAAAACCATTTAGCTAAGTCATTTTTACTGTTAAGCGTCAGCTGGACTTTGTCTCCCTCTCTGTGCTTCGCCTGTATGAACACTGCTACTGGTTTGTTCCCTCCTTTAATCTTAACTTTGGCTCTAATGCAGATATCGTCAAAAGTGCCAATGTCAGCGACATTGGTAGCCAAATTATAGTCTTTGATGTTGTCATCGAATTTAGTTCTAAAATGTATTAGACTGATCAACTTTGTCTCGTACAGTTGTCCGCGAATGCCGGACGTTCCGTCACGTTTTTTATACATTTTGTTTTGAAATATGATTTAACTCAAATAAGTGGCTGGCTGCTGCAACTCCGATAAATATTAACGGTACATTAAACTAGTCTTCATATCAATACAATTAAAATAGATGAACAAATTTAAACACAGCGCTCAGTCTAACCAAAGATATCCAAGCAAAAAAAAAAACAATGATTAAAGTGATTTTATTTTAACCTAAAACAATAAATTGCCGGCACATTAGTGTATTTTAGTTAGCTGATTTTTTTCTTGTAAAGTATCTAATGCGTTTTTCTTATATAGTTTTTTACCACCGTCCTTATTTTGGTGGTCTGAATGATTTCTAAATGTTTGTCCACCTATTTTAATGGGACCTTTGTATATGTTGTATTAGTCAGCCCCGCTACGACCTTGCTTTCTGGCAAACATTGTTTCCACAGCATGAGCATCTCTCATAGTTCTACGAGAGAAGGAACATATAAGATACCAGCGTTCTGTGCATACCATTGGCTGTTATTCTTTGTTCTTCTTATATCTTCAGAGAAAAGAGTTTGTAGTTGCTCAGCTTCTTCACGAACAATTTTGATGATCTACAAATAAAAATATGTTATCTGTAGATAATGAAAGCGGATTCGGAGCGGGGGAAAATTTACAGCCACGCTTTGACTTTACTTTGTTTAGTAAAGTAAGCGTTTCATAACTTTTTATTATAAAGTTCATATTCGTATGAGCAGTGGTGGCCCAGTGGTAACGGCCGCAACTTATGAGTTGTAAATCGTAGGTTCGAACCCAGACTGGCGCTTTATTTTGTGTAATATTATTTTGTCACCACTGCTCTCAAAACGGTGAAGGAAAACATCGTGAGGAAACCGGCATGTCCTAGAACCAAAAATTCGAAGACATGACCCGCACTGTGCCGGCGTGGTGGATTACGGCCCACTCCCTCTCTCAGAGAGGAGGCCTGTGTCCCAGCAGTGGGAACATTCTAGGTTGATTATGTATTCGTATGAAACGCTTGCTCACATTTGCTGACACGAATTTGATTATTATCTATTTGCATTAAAATTAGGTTCACGTTCGTGTGAAACGCTTATTTTAGTGAACAAAGTAAAATCCAAGTGCGGTCTGTGAGTGTTGCGTTTAGGCGGAAAAGGACGCTGATCTAAGCTGCGCAATGCAGGTTGCAACTAATTGCTTTATCGCTTTCCTAATAGACGAAAACTTGTAAGGGGACGTGGCTTGGCGCCGCCGCGCCGCAGGATTTAGGCGAAACTTTTTTAAGAGGCTTACTAGAGCTAAGTGTCCTTGAAAAACGCATGCACACATATGCAAAATCGACGCAAACGCCATCTAACGACGACGCCCATCACAATTATGACATAAAGCATACATGAGATTTAGAAGTAACGGTTTCGTGAGATTACGCCCTAGTATTCTAATAGATGGCGCGGAAACGATGTGCAAATAAGTTAAAGATCTAACACAAATTATGTAGTTATGTGTGACAACATAATAAATTTTATTCGTTTTGAGTGTGACTTGAAAAACTTAAGGATGTGGGTGATTTTGAAATAAAACTGATTCAATGAAATTTAAAACATTTTTAACCGACTTCAAAAAAGGAGGTTGTGTATTCGACCCGTATGTATGTATGTAATGTATGTATGTGTGTATGTTTGTGTATATATTTGTAGATTTTCTAAAAAACTGATGAACCAATTTTGATCATTCTTTCACTAATGTGATCTACATACTTCCAGGAAGGTTTTAGTATATTCATTAGGTAGTTATTCTATATTCATTAGGTTCATTAGGTAATTATTCTTATGTAGTATGTCCGAAGTTAATATGCATAAATGTACTGCATCTCCGGCATTTCTATGCGAATTTTGATGATTCTTCAATGCACTAGTGTTAATTGAACTTTTGTGGGGTAGGTACAATTAGAAAGAAAAAAAAAAAACAACCGACTTCAAAAAAAGCACTACAGCGTGATAAATAACTATAATTTCTGAAGTCGGTGTCAAAAAACGAAAATGCGGAACCAGCGACACCGACTTCCGAAATAAAAGTTATCACTTTGCAGTGTTTTTTTTCTAAAACTATGAATTTTGGAAACATGTAAGAAAGTGCAGTCATTACGCTTAAGGTACGTATTTTCGACTTCACGTACAACTGTCACAGTGACGTATGTGGACGACGTGTAGATTTGTATTCGAGAGTCCCCGGGTTCGATTCGAACCCGGGGACGGGTTCGATTCCTAAGGTTACGAAATCGAATTTTCTATTTAAATGTCATTTTGAATTTTTAAATATATCTATTAAATATTTTTATAAATAACTAAAAAAAGTCTGCAGGAGAAAGAAAGTCGAAAATATTAACACGGAAGTTAGGTATTTCTAATGCGCAAGTACCTACACGTTATCTAAGCTATTACAAAAATAAAAAAAATTCTGACCTAATGTTTTTATTAACAGACCGCGACTTATTGATAATGGGCATAATGAAATAGGTATCAGATTCATCTGAAAATTGCGATGAAAATGATCAAAAGCAAGAAATTAAATTTAAAATTGATTTTGTTTATAATAAATAGGAATCATAGTTATATATGAATGTTAGGTACCTAATCTTTCAGGCCGTTTACACATTATGCCGCAGCTGCAGCGGCACCGCCGTCGCGTCGTCGCTGCATCAGTCACCCTTGGATTTGTATGAACACACGGCGCCGCGGCGGCGCGCCGCAAGGGCTCATACAAATCCAAGAGAAACCAATACAGCGGCATCGCCACAGAATATAATAGTATGGCACCGCGGGCGGCGCACAGTGGTCTGAAAATCGAGCTCCATACTCATAGAAACTTAAAGTTCGGAAATAAAAAAACAAAAATTGTAATGGGTCAGGTATACCTCCCTTTACGTAATATTAACGTATGGATGGTATCAGTCGCTCCACGCGTGAGAAAAAAAAGTTTTTTATTTTTTTTGTATGGGAGAAAACACTTAATGTACATTTTTTTGAAACTGAATGGAACTGATAGGCTGGAGCTCACACGAGCTATTGTACAATACACGGCCATCAAGATGACATACAATTCATGCACCGTTCGGCGCCGCTTTGCACGTAGCAAATTTTTGAAATTTTGAATTTTCGATACGTGATTTTTCAAATCTTTGACGAGGTTAAATGAACTTGCCGATCGATTTACTTATACTATCGTTAGTTTTAGCCTGCTTATGACCTTTGTGATGACAACAATTAAAAATTATATTGATTATATACGTTTTTTTTTATTTCATTCCAAGAACTAACTCATTTAATCACCGTGATTATGGTTGAGTTATAATTATATACCAATGACATGAGCATCAACCAGCTCTAGCAGGGCCAAATGGGCCCTAGTCACAATAAAATTCTATTATCTGTAATATTAAAGTCTGTAAAACCTAATTAAAGAATAGCGAACGATAATGAGGGTAGTTGTATAAAAATAGGACGTTTGAGCTTACTTTTATCAGTAGCTCTCAGTACTTGTGCGCGCTAACTTATTACGTTATTTTTTTTATTGTGCTGTGATGGAAGGTTGTGATACCAATTTGGACATTGTCATGTTTGTGACAAACAACAATTGTTTTTTACAGCCCAATGTTTTATTTGAAGTTTTTGAGAATACTATTGATTTGTCAGAAAATGAAAAGAGGGTATTGAAACAATTCTGTCAGACTTATGTTTGTTCGTTGAGGAACAAATGGATCTCGTGTAATCGCACGAGACGTACATACATAACAAAGTATGAGACATGGCTGCAAGAGAACATAAAATGGCCTGAGATCATGAAAGGAAAGATGACCCCTTATTTAGTGTCAGTAGAGCAGCAAACCCGTTCCAGTTCTGACTTTGTTTTAAATGAGGGTGCATCAACATCCTACACACCGGAGACGTGCAGTGTTGGAACATCAACATCAGTTGTGAGGCCGAGAAAATCATTTAAAGAGCTAAGCCCGCTACAGAAGAGAAGGAGAGCGGAAGACCTCCTAACGTATAGCACTGAAAGCCTTGCTCATGCAACCGGTTTGAAAGCACATGACAAGAATATAGCAGATATCGTTAAACTAGTCTCGGAGCAAAGAGGCTACAAGGATAAATTGTTAAAGCCCAAGGAAACTGTGCCTATATATTCCGCTGACAAAGCTTTATTTATTTTGACCTCATTGAAGCTTTCGAAGTGGCAGTATATAACATTAAGATCTTGTGCAAAAGAAGAAGGAGTACCACTGTGTCCTTCTTATACTGCCATCCTTGAGGCGAAGAAGGACTGCTGCCCTCCAAAAGTTACCATTGTACATCACGGAAGGAGAGGTAAAAGTAAAGCTAAATTTTGGATAAAACTGTGCAAAGCTTGGAAAATTCCTACGTGTGGAACCTTCGCTGGATGGCAAAGAGTTAACAATTATATGCAAGTATGGCTTTGATGGTGCTTCAGGGCAAAGTTTGTATAAGCAAACTATGGCAGACGAAGACGATTCCAGTATGTTTATGTGTTCTTTTGTGCCTCTGCGCTTAGTTTGTGGCGAAGAAAAGGTATGGGAGAATCCAAAGCCATCTTCCACAATGTTCTGCTGACCAATTTATTTTAAGTTTTCAAACGAAAACAAGTTGAACATCGTGGAAGAACAGGCTCTGATTGAGGCTCAGATTGAAGCAGTATCTAATTATAACTCAACCATAATCACGGTTGTAGAATCCTGTTGATTCCGTACTTATGTTAAACATATCACTTCACTGGCTCACTACCACACCAAGCGCCATCGTATATAGCCTGCTTCACTTTGTCTGTTTCCCGCCATTCCTCGTAACTGACAGATGACATAACATAACTGACAGCAGCTACCCCGCTTGTGTGAATGATACAGTGTTTACATATCTATTTAATAGATACACTACAACGGTGATTAAATGAGTTAAGTAGTTCTTGGAATGAAATTAAAAAAAAAACGTATAGGTACTTATAATCAACATAATTTTTAATTGTTGTCATCATAAAGGTCATAAGCAGGCTAAAAGTAACGATAGTATAAGTAAATTGATCGGCAAGTTCATTTATTCACGTCAAAGATTTGAAAAATCACATATCGAAAACACAAAATTTCAAAAATTTGCTACGTGCAAAGCGGCGCCCAACGGTGCATGAATTGTATGTCATCTTGATGGCCGTGTATGGTACAATAGCTCGTGTGAGCTCCAGCCTATCAGTTCCATTCAGTTTCAAAAAAATGTACATTAAGTGTTTTCTTTTCTCCCATAAAAAAAAAAACAAAAAACTTTTTTTTCTCACGCGTGGAGCGACTGATACCATCCATACGTTAATATTACGTAAAGGGAGGTGTACTAGACCCATTAAAATTTTTGTTTTTTTATTTCCGTACTTTAAGTTTCTATGAGTATGGAGCTCGATTTTCAGACCACTGTGCGGCGGCGAGTTTTGATAGATCTTATCAAAACTCAAAAATCAAAAGATGTGTAAACGGCCTCAAGGATTAGGTACTCGTACCTAACATTCATACATAATTATTATGATTTCTATTTATTATAAACACAATCAATAAAAATTAAACTCTTGCTTGTGATAATTTTCATCGCAATTTTCGGATGAATCTGTGATTTCTTTATGCACATTATCAATAAGTCGCGGTCTGTTAATAAATTTAGGTTTTTTTTATTGTTACAATGGCTTAGAAAACGTGTAGGTACTTACGCATTAGAAGTAACTTCTGCGTTGATATTTTCGACTTTCTTTCTCCTGTGAAAGATAATTACATTGTAGACGTTTTTTTAGTTATTTATAAAAATATATTTAAAAATTCAAAATACATTTAAATAAAATTAAATCGATTTCGTATCCCTGGGAATCGAACCCGGGGACCCTCGAACACAAACCTGCGCGTCGTCTACATAAGCCAATGTAACGATTGAGTATGTCGTCGAAAAAACTGAGCTTATGCGTAATAAGTGCATTTTCTTAAACTACCAAAATTCATAGTGAAAAAAAATATTCAGTAATAATAAAATGCTCTTACTTTGTTCGGCGTTTGTTTTATATGAACGTTTTGTAGTCCTCCTAAGGGAATGTTTCACTTTATTTCCCATATTTACAAATGATATAATTGATAGCAAATTATTACGCTATTTTAACTTAAAAGTATTTTATATTTACATGAAATAAAAATATTTAGAGAAAGAAGATATGCAAATAGTAATAATAAACAATGAATGTATGTACATATAAATAATGCGGCGAAAAGAGCGACACGCCCGTATAGTATCAGGCCTCGGCCGGCACTACACGGGGGTTTACCGTTTACGTACACATGCGCACTTATTATGTTCGGAACTATGAATATGCTATTTACAATAAAACTATTGTTTGAACTAAAAAAATAAAACACTATTATTTTGGTATGTTGCTTGTAGAATGATCTGACAAAAAATCAGAATGATTGTATGTATATTAGTATGGTTTCTATTGTAAAAAGAAAGTTTTTAGAGGTATCTTCATGATTTTTTTCTATCGTACCAAATTAGTTGTATCATGTTTTCAAAACACTATTTATCTAAAAATTCAAAATACATTTAAATAAAATTTAAAAAGAAAGTACGATTTCGTAACCTTGGGAATCGAACCCGGGGACTCTCGAATACAAATCTACACGTCGTCCACATGCGCCGGTGTGACAGATGTACGCGGAGTCGAAAATACTTACCTTATGCAAAATGACTGCACTTTCTTAGATGTTACCAAAATTCATAGTTTTATTGCAAAAATAAAAATATTCAGTTAAAAATAAAATGCTCATACTTTTTACTTTCGTTCATATTATGTTCGGCTTTTGTTTTATATGAACGTTTTGTAGTCCTCTAACGGAATGTTTCACTATATTTCCCATTTATTTACAAATTATTACCCTATTTTAACTTTGTTATGTTACGCGGACCACTGCCGGGAGACACAAGTGAAACGCCCGGGAGTTGGGACTCGCCGTACAATAGATGGCGCGCGCCTTGCACCCATACATAACAAACTTAAAAGTATTTTATATTTACACGAAATAAAAATATTTACGGAAAGAAGATATGCAAATAATAATAAACAATGAATTTACAAATAAAACTTAACAAAAACATAACAATCTTGACGGAAATAGTGCGGCGAAAAGAGCGACACGTCCGTATAGCATCAGGCCTCGGCCGGCAGTGTCGCTACACGGGCGTTCACGCACACATGCGCACTTTTTATGTTCGGAACTATGAATATTCGATTTACAAAAAAACTATTGTTTTAAATAAAAAAATAAAACACTATCATTTTAGTATGTTACTTGTAGAATAATCTGACAAAAAATCAGAATGATTGTATGTATATTAGTATGGTTTTTATTGTAAAAAGAAAGTTTTTTAGAGGTATGTTCATGATTTTTTTCTATCGTACCAAATTAGTTGTATTGTGTTTTCAAAACACTATCTATCTAGCAAATATCCTGAAGAATATCATATATTTTTCTGATTTTGTTTACTGTAGGCGATCATATACTTTTATTGTTTCGAAAACTACCGTTTTTTTGCGTTTAGCTCATGTAAGCGCCTTAAGTCGTCAGGCAGAAAAGGCCGTGGTACATACGATCAGACTTAAAACATAAAATAAAATCGTGAAAACAACTACGATATGGATAAAGTGTGCGTGTGCCTACAAAATAGATAGTCTAAAAAAAACACACTTTTATTCTTCGTCTTACCACACCCCGGACACTCCATACAACGCTCGCAAAATAATTACTTACTACTACTAAGTATATTAAAAAATGACGTTTGTATACGAAGGATGTGTGCGTGAGGTACTTGTGTTTGCGAGCGCTCTTTGTTAAAGAACTGCGACGGTAACCTCGAAGTGCGGGGTGAGGTGCGGTAACTGATGTTAGTGCGGGGAAGGGAGTGGCCTTTCTGTACGTAGTACTTTAAGTATTCTGTGCTATTACTACTGATAAGATAAGTAACTTCCACAGGTAGACACTCACCAGTAAATACTGCTATAGGCAATGCCGGATTAAGACTACTGGATGCCCTAAGGGGGCGTCCATTAATTACGTGAGGTGATTTTGGCGATTTCCCCCCCCCCCCCCTCCCCCCTTAGTGAGATACCGTGACATTTTGCTCGACTCCCTCCCCCTCCCTCTAATCTCACGTGAGATTGTTATAAATGCGTGTTTTCAGTGTAAATACGTTAATATATATTATGCTTCATTGCGTTGGATTTATTAAAAAACAAAACAATTTGTTTAATTATTTTTATTTAAGACTAGTTAAGATTAATTCTACCCAGTTTTCTCGCAATTTTACACTGTTTCTTGCAGATAAAAAATTACGTGAGACTTGCCAGGACCTCCCCTCTCCCCCACGTGAGATTGGGTGAGAATCGGCTTGACCCCCTTCCCCCCATAAAAGCCTCACGTAATTAATGGATGCCACCTAAGCAATCCACGCCTGTGGGCCCCCCTATCCAAAGGTGCCTCGTATTTTTTCTAAATAATCGACGAACGATTTGTATAGATCGACGCATGTCTCTAAAGTGACTTCCGGGTCTTGTAATATCATGCTGACAAACAGCCTTCCCTTTCATGTGCTAGCAAATATTTTTTCGGTGCTGTTTATTATGCTCCCCGAGACGTGATGCCCTAACCCAGGCTTACTCAAAGTGGGGTACGCGAACCCCTAGGGGTTCGCCATTCGACGGCAGGGGGTTCGCGATAAGATTTACGTAATGACGACGAAAATACGGACAAAATAAACGCACTTATAAAAAAAATTGAATTTTGGAAAACCTGCTTGAGATCAAATATCTTTGAATGTTTTCCTCTTTTGTACGAATTTATCACGAAATAAGGGCTGAAATTGTTCTGCATCTTTCTCAACTCTCCGACGAACTGAAAAGGTATTTTCCGGATATTGATAATGCTAAAGATGGCTGGATTCGTAACCCATTTGCGGTCACGAACGAAAGTATAAATTCTAGTTTGAGTATTAAGCAACAGGAGTCATTATTAGAAATGTCCGTCGATCAAACTCTTCAAGCTGATTTAAAAAGGATGTCTTTGATAGATTTTTGGGCAGCTAGACAGGCAGAGTATTCCGAACTCTCACGCAAAGCGGTGAATTTCCTTTTACCCTTTGCCACAACATACTTATGTGAGAGTGGATTTTCACACCTAGTCACGATAAAAACTAAATACAGAAATCGACTTGATGCCGAGTCAGAATTAAGGTTAAAATTGTCCAAAATTACTCCTAAAATAGAATCCATTTGCGACAAGAAACAAGCACACCCATCACATTGATATTAAAAAGATAAGTATAATGTACCAATAAAAAATGTTTTGCTGTGCCCTAACAGGGTCTACAACGGATCTTAGCTTTAAGCCTTTTGTAAACATCTTTTTACCTTGTGGAACGCAAAATAAATGAATATGAATATGAAAGATAATTTTTTGGCACTTTATTTGTTACCTTTTATTCAAATAAAAACCTTATTTTCTTCAACAGTCAGTTTTATTTTTTCCTAGGGGATTTAATTACTCAATTAAGCCCTAACTGACTGGTGACAGCGAACTGTTAGGGGTTCGCTGTCACCTGGAAATTTTAACAGGGGTTCGTGGAGCCGATAGTTTGAGAAACCCTGCCCTAACCGATTGCTTAATTTGCTTATGGGCTAATCCGGAACGGGCTATAGGTAGGTAGGTACTTGTTGCAATAGGGATCGTTAACCTCGTACTTGATTTACCTACGACTTTTGACAATTCCCAGAAAATTGATTCTTCATTAAAGGTTGAAACTATGTAACTGTCCTGTTACATAGACAGACATAATAGTCCTTGTCGTTTTATGACGTGCAACTGTGCAAGTGGCATTCAGTAGGAAAAGCAATTGCGATTTCCTACCTTTATTTATCAATACAGAGATAGAAAAACACTTACCTAGATACACTCAAGTGTCTTTCAAAAGTCCTTCCGAAAAGCCGCCATATTTATTTTATTTTAAAACTAACTTTATGACATTACCTACACAAATTCTTAGGATATTTAAAATAGAACATAATCTATAACAACCTCAAATGTTTAATAATAGTGATGCAATGAGTCAGGCAGTTTGTTTATCTCCGTTTATCAGAAGATATTTTTACCTTGTATTCTTGAAAATAATTGCCAGACTAAAAAATAAATCATTACCTACTTACTATTAAAAAAACTCGATCATTTCTTTTTCCAAATTAAATAATATCTATGTATTATATTATTTTAATATAAAATCAAAATATTATACTAGTAACTCCATCTGTGGTTTTTTGTAACGCTAATTAATATATTTTGAATGACTGTAAGTATAGTTGAATGAAAGTTTTTGAAGTGAAACTTCTTTAGGCGCGCTTGACTTGGGGAGTAAACTGGCGAATGCGTTACGAAAACGTGTGATCGGGCGAGTAGGGAAGGTACGTAAAAAATAGCTGGAAATACCTGCTGTAAAAACCCGGTCCCGGTTGCATGAATATGCGAATGGGTTTTTACACCAGGTATTTGCTTCCAAGTAGGTACGCACACCAGGTACCGACTCAAAATACTTGCAAGACTATTAAGTATCTTATACGGCTACTCGCTCAAATACGTAGGTACTCAACCGCGTTAGTTTTCGCAATGCGATCATGCTCCTTATCAGTAAGAGTCTACGGAACAGTTTCGTATGCAAGTAATTTTTACCGACTTCACAAAAAGGAGGAGGTACTATGTTCGGCTGTTTGTATGTTTTTGAAGGAAAACTTCTTTACGCGCGCTTGATTTGGGGAGTAAACTGGCGAACGCGTTACGAAAAGTGTGATCGGGTGAGGTGAACGGGAGTTGAGTGGGGGATATAAGCAAGACAAAGCAGTGCGCGCGTACGTTTTCTTTCTCTCTTCCTCTCATAGCCAAATACGTATTAAGTTTTTTTTCTTTTGCTTATATCTCGAAAATGGTGCGTCCTATCGCAAAAATAATGAAAATTTCGACCCCCTTTATGAAACCCATAAACTCCTAAAACTCAACATGTAGGTAATCATTTTTCATATTTTCCATACAAAAAGTGAAAAAATCCTTAAAAAACACGCCAAAGCCGCCCCCTCCGCGCCTGCGGGTCTAAAAAACAATACACGGGGTTAGGGCAAATAAGTACAGACGCCAGCACATCAACCTACTACAATCTGTCAGATTTCTTTAATAGATTTTCAACTTTATTACTAAAGAATAAGGTTCAAAGTTGATTGGGAAAATTTGACAGTTTCTTGTAGGTTGACGTGCTGGCGTCTGTACCACGTGTCGACGAGTCGCGATTGTCAAATTCGATTTTTGTTGTGTCAAAATTATTTACGTGAAACTTCTTTACGCACACTTGACTTGAAGAGTAAGCTGGCGAACGCGTGACGTAAGCGTTACGAAAAGTGTGATCGGGCAAGTAGGGAAGGTACGTATTTACTCGACCAGGTTTTTGCTTCCAAGTACGCACATCAGGTACCGACTCAAAATACTTGCAAGACTATAAAGTACCTTATACGGCTACTCGCTCAAATACGTAGGTACTCAACCGCGTTAGTTTTCGCAAATGCGATCATGCTCCTTATCAGTAAGAGTCTACGGAACAATTTCGTATACAAGTATTTTTTACTTTAATGGTTTGCAAGTATTTATTTGTAAACTCGATTTTGCTCCTTATTTATAGGAAGTCATTGATCAATTTCCTATGCAAGTAGTTTTACTTCCAACGGGGCTTTTGAATACGCGATTGTACTTCTTATCTGTATGAAGTTATGGATCAATTTTCTATGCAGATAGAAAATACTTGAAAGTATCTCGCTCCGTCGTGCCTCGACGCTCGAGTACGTAGGTACTCAAATAGTTCAACAACCGCGTTTGTTTTCGCAAATGTGATCATGCTCCTTATCAGTAAGAGCACGGAATACTTAATAGTACTACGTACAGAAAGGACACTCCCTTCTTCGCCCTCATATCAGATACCGCACCTCACCCCGCACTTCGAGGTATTCGTCGCCGACTCTTTAGCAAGGGCGCTCGCGAACCGCAGCGCTGTATTGCTGACACGAAAAGTTTTATTTGAGTTTTAATCACGATGGTTGGATATTGTGATGCTTTTCCGAATTCGTATTTACATATACTGTTTGTATGATTTCGCATTTTTAATAACATGCGATTTAATAACCGATTATTTACAGACAAGTCATTTAAACTAAACTATTTTAGTGTTTTTATTTCATTACGAACCCGACTATATAAATAAACAATTGAACTACATGGTCACTTCATAATAATGCACACGTTCGGGCAGCGCCGCGCCGCCGCCGTCGTCGTTCGGTTCCTCGACACAAATTGCTTACCGCGCCATTTTTTTTACGCTACTAGATTTCACGCACACATTTGCACGTATACAAACGTCATTTGTTTATGTAGTAGTACTAGGTAATTATTTTGCGAGCGTTGTATGGAGTGTCCGAGGTGTGGTAAGACTCTTACTACACCTCGGACACTCCATAAAACTCCGTAAGAGTCTATGGAACAATTTGGTATGCAAGTATTTTTACTTTAATGGTTTGTAAAAGTATTTATTTGTAAACGCGATTGTGCTCCTTATTTATAGGAATTCACGGGTCAATTTCCTATGCAAGTACTTTTTACTTCCAACTGGGCTTTTGTTTGAGTACGCGATTGTACTTCTTATTTGTATGAAGTTATAGATAAATTTTTGATGCAGATAGAAAATACTTGAAAGTATCTCGAGCCCTGGTTTTAGGGCCTGGTTTCTTAAGGTGGACGTACTTGGAAGCCCTGGTACTCGATTTTGCAAGTACGACCCATGTCTACGGGCTACGGGCGAGGCGAAGGGGAGTTGAGTGGGGGATATAAGCAAGGGAAATCATTGCGCGCGCACATTTTCTTTCTCTCTTCCTCTCATAGCCAAATACGTTTGAAGTTTCACTTCAGTCGTGTGGTCATAAGCACACTCGTTTTTTTTTTGATCTACAGATTCGTTCACTCTTCTCAAAACTAGTTTTATTTATAATATTTTGTTTCATTTTTCATACTATTTTTAAATTTCAAATTGAATATGAGCTATTTGTAATTATTATTGCGAAACCGTATCCGAACGTAGCAAGGTCAAAAATCCCTAACAAAATTATACTGTGTTGCCATTTAATGACATGTCATCCCTAACAAAATTATACTGTGTTGCCATTTAATTATTATTATGACAATCGAGAATTTTAAGTTGGCAACTTATCATACCTACTCTATATTAGAATTACTTTAGGTAAAATCCCGCGAAATACGATCAATTTAAATAAAACCTAAGTTCTAAAAAGAATCTATCTATAATCAGCTTTAAATACTTGAAAACAAAGTCGCTTTTCGTGTCTGCTGTGTGCGCTTAGTTCTTTTTAAACTACACAATGGATATTGATACGGTTTTTCATTTTCACCTAATGCAATGAGTAAGTCGATAATCGTAAAACTCAAATTCAGGAGAAATGTTTCTCTGTTTTTACCCGACTACGGCGAAGCAAAAAGGAGGGTTATGATTTTGATCGGTATGTATATATGTATGTTCATCTGTTCCCTCATAACTTCTAAACTGTTTGTCACAATTAGACAAATGAGGTATCGTTGGAAGCGTCTTGATCGTCCGCTGGTTATAGGCTATGTGACGTCACATTAAGTTGAATATGGCGCCTTCTAGCGGACATAGTCATGATCTAAAAAAAAAACTTTTTTATCATGCCGTGTGCCGTGTGGGGTATCAAATAAAAGGGCTTACCTAATTAGCACATTTCAAAAATATAAATATTACCCAAATAAACTCCAAAATAATTAAATAAAAAATAAGTTTAAAAACTTAAAAAGGGTGAAACAAGAAAGTATCTTCCCGTGGTCGCATGCCACTGTACATACTAACATATTATAAGCTATGGTAGCATGCGACCAGGGGAAGGTACTTTCTTGTTTCACCCTTTTCAGTACTTAGCCGGTTTTAGTTTTGAAACTAATTTTTAATGAATATCTTTCAACGAGCCGAGCCGGAGTTGGGTATGTTGACGTTTCTAAAGGTAAGAGGAGAACCATTCCAGTGCCTCGGGAAACTCGGGATAGGACAGAATGGCTAACAGGACATCGTGACTGTAAGTATGTCGTGGATGGGTGACCATCCATTCATATCGAGACCCCTCCGTGACTCGGAAATCACGTAAAGCTGTTGGTCCCGGCTGTCATTCGTGGATCTTTGACAGTCGTTACGGGTCGTCAGAAGCCCGAAAGTCCGACAACCAGTCTCACCAAGAGGTATCGTATTAGGCCAGTAACTGGGTTGTGGAGGTCAGATAGGCAGTCGCTCCATGTAAAATTCTGGTAGTCAGCTGGTTCCGGTAAGACTAGAAGCCGACTCCAACATAGTTGGGGAAAACAACCGACTTCAAAAAACACTACAAAGTGATATATAACTTTAATTTCGGAAGTCGGTGTCGTTGGTTCCGCATTTTCCTTTTTTGACACCGACTTCCGAAATTAAAGTTATTTATCACTGTGTAGTGTTTTTTTGAAGAAGGTTGTTTTTTTTTGTAAAAAGTTTTTATTTTTCACTTTTTAGTTGTACCTACCCCACACAAATTCAATTAACACTAGTGCATTGAAGAATTGAAGACATCGACTAGAAGAATCATCAAAATTCGCATAGAAATGCCTGAGATGCAGTACATTTATGCATACAACTTTGTACATAAGAATAATTACCTAATGTATTATATACTAAAACCTTTCTGAAAGTATGTAGATCACATTTGTGAAAGAATTATCAAAATCGGTTCATAAGTTTTTGAGAAAATCGCGGACATATAAACATACATACATACATACGGGTCGAATACAGAACCTCCTTCTTTGAAGTCGGTTAAAAATGCTAGAGATTGAAGTATTATTTATTACTGATGTGTATATTATAATTGATACCTAAAAATACCATCATATTACAAAACAATGAAATTGAAAATCATAATTGTTAATTTACTTAAATTCATGCCTTTATTAATTTAATTTCGCGGTAGAGGCGTGTCGAATGAAATGTTTAATAGGATCCTATACGAACAATTTGCCTGGCTTTGGCCAATTTTAGAATAGGATAGAATAGATATTTATTTATTTTGCAAATATGGGTAATAATAATATCCTTTCGATCGATTTCGGTCACGGTAGCCAATCTCAAAGACCAGTCAGATAGGCAGGTTCGCAGGAGATATTATAGTGCACAAGTGTGTGCGCAAACACAGGTGCACTCTCTGTTCCTTTACTCTCATAGTCCGGTGGGACGGCAATCCGACACGACCGCGGAGAGATCAGGCGCAGCCTTTGTTCGGCACTGGACAGATTCTTGGATTGGACAGGTTAGTTAGTTCGGCAGATTCGCTACTCGACTGATTCGTGGATTCGTCATATTCTAGAGTTCGACGGATTAGCTATACGACAGAAAAATGTGCACAAAAAGATTAAACAAAAAAACAGCCTTAGCAGGGTATACCTACTTATTTATAATTTTTCTAAATCTATGATTTACAACTAATATACTCGTATGGTTAAGTATGTAAACTCCCTAAAAGCGACACGTTCTTTCCGAGGTACCTACAGGGGCTTCAAAACACTCCCGAACTCACAACTCACTCCAAACTCACTTCCAAACTCTGGGCAGTTACCGTCGAACCCAGGACCCCACGAGACCCCACTAATATAGGTTAATAAATAATGAGTGTTATTATAAATAATACCTACATTAAAGTTTAGCCATATTTCACCATTTGGCATCATCAGCCTATAGCAGTCCATTGCTGGACATAGACCTCTCCTATTGCACGCCATTTAACTCGATTTTCGGCAACACTCATCCAGCTGCTACCAGCCATCCTGCGAAGATCGTCGCTCCACCTAGCCTGAGGGCGTCCCACCTTACGTTTACCGATTCCCGGTCTCCACTCAAGAACTCGTCTACCCCAACATTTGGCATGCAACATTTATTCACATACGTTTAACCAAAAGCCAGATCCATCAATCCGGAGCAATTCTTTTCTTGGATAAAAACTCAGTTACACTGTCCGCCATTTTGATTTTTTTTTCAAAATGGCGGCCACCTACCTATATAAATCGATAGCTGACATCAATGCAAACAGAAAACATAGGTTTCATGAGAGGCTGCCATTTTGAAAAAATATCAAAATGGCCCAACAGTATGTAGATATGCCAGGGTCCATATAAAAATCTTCAGTCCTCTTTACGCAGTCTACTCTTAAACGGCACTGTTTTCAAGTCTTTCCAACCATCATCATCTGCCTAGCCTTTTCCCAACTCTGTTGGGGTCGGTTTCCAGTCTAACCGGATGCAGCTGAATACCAGTGTTTTACATGGAGCGACTGCCTATCTGACCTCCACAACACAGTTACTGGATACCCTTTGGTAAGACTGGTAGTCAGACTATCGGGCTTCTGACGATCCGTAATGACAGTCAAAGATCCACGAATGACAGCCGGGACCAACGGCTTAACGTGCTTTCCGAGGCACGGAGGCGTCTCGTATGTAAAGATGGTCACCCATCCACGGACCAACCGCGGCAAGCGTAGCTTAACCTGCACGCATAGCATGACCACCACAGAAACGGGTTCTGTCGCGTTCTGTCAGATTTCTAAAGAAGTCTGTCGTTTTCTCTATTCTGTCATTTCGTCTATTCTATCTGATGTCTATTCAATTGCAGCCTAATTGCGGAACGCCAAATCGTCAAATGATTCTGATCAGTTGGCTTAATTTCTATCACAATTGGCTTCATTTTATGATTTTCGAATTGCGAAACTCTAGTTTATTATGAAACCAATTATGAACGTTAAGGCCCTGCGCAGAAACTAGAGTTTCGCAATTCGAAAATCGTAAAATGAAGCCAATTGTGATAGAAATGAAGCCAACTGATCAGAATCATTTGACGATTTGGCGTTCCGCAATTAGGCTGCTGTTATTTTGTCTATCCTATCTGTCATTTTGTCGATTATATCTGTCATTTTATCTATTCTATCTGTCATTTTGCCTATTCTATGATTCTGTCATTTTGTCTATTCTATTATTTTGTCATTTCGTCTACTAAACTGTAATTTTGTCTGTTCTATCTGTCATTTCGTCTACTCTATGTCATTTTGTTTATCCTATCTTTCATTTCGTTGATTATATCTGTCATTTTGTCTGACCGTCATAGAAACAGGTTTGACGAGGAAGACGGCGCCCGTTCCCATAGTGGTCATGCCACGCATGCTGATCGATCGGCTCATGCGGCTGTTATTACTTAGCCCCGAAACCCCACGCCCGCCACCAACGAACAAACGAACAAAACTAAGATTTTCTAAATATCTACGTACCTAATTAATTGGACACTACTTATTTATTGCGCGAACGTCGCCTGCAAATACTCGAATACCATAAGTACATAAGACTTGAACAGTACATAGTCATTTCTCGGATTACTTCGAAAAAAGTTTTCTTTTTCTCTTTAAATTTTGAGTTCTTTTCTGATTGTTAAAAGTAAGTATTTTGAGGCATCTTTGTACTGCGTCGTAATTGCGTAACATTATACAAGGTGAAGGCGGCAGGATCTCGTTGGATGCGAGAAGCACAAAACGGGTCGAAGTGGAGGTGCTTGGGGGAGGCCTATGTTCAGCATTGGACGTCTTTCGGCTGAAATGATGATGATGATGATGATACAAGGTGAAATTGAATTCATGGGCATCCTTTTAAGGGGTCATTGTACTCATCATTATGAACAACTTTTACTATGAGACTAAACCTTAAATCGCGAAAAAAAAATCAGCTCTTCCCTACATTTTGACGAGTTATGTGAACATAAATGCAAGGAAAAGCTGATTTTTTTCATTGATTTCATTTCATTTGAAGTTGTTCAAATGGATGATTACAATGACCCCTTAAAAGGATGCCCATGAATTCAATTTCATTCTGTATATGATAGTACGAACTATCAGTAGCAATGGGTTTCATTTTGACAGTTCAACAACATTCATTGCGTTATTTACGTTGTTGAGCAGACACATTTTTCTAACATATGAAGCAATGGATTAGCAATATCCTGATAGTTTACCGTGTTACGCAATTATGGTGCTAATTCCACAGGATCAAACTTAATCTTTTGCTTACCCGGATTGTAACAACCTTGAGTTTCAGAAGCGAGGCCTCAACACGGTGAATCGACTCCTAGATTTTTAATGAAATAATAATAATGCAGCGAAGATTATTAATAGTGCTTTTTCTGGTATTCGTCACAGGTAATATGATTTTTCATTCACTTAAAAGAGGGCGCCCACGAGCAACTTAGTTGCCCAGCAACTTTTTGTTTTTGTCGCTGTCTCCTCGACGAGATTTGCACGAAGCGGGCACGGGACCGACAGCAAAACTGCTTTTTTGTTTTCGATTGAGTGCTCACATAATCAACCTATGTTCCCACTGCTGGGACACAGGCCTCCTCTCTGTGAGAGGGAACGGGCCGTAATCTACCACGCGGGCCCAGTGCGGGTTGGTAGATGTCACATGTCTTCGAATGTTTGGTTCTAGGACATGCCGGTTTCCTCACGATGTTTTCCTTCACCGTTTTGAGAGCAGTGGTGATGAAATAATTTACACAAAGTAAAGCGCCTGTCTGGGTTTGAACTCACCCCCTACAACTCGTAAGTCGCGACCGTTACCTGGGCTACCACTGCTCTCTGGATTGAGTGCTGGTATACATATACATGCCTCGGCATAGCAACGCGACGTGGAAGTCCAACGTCACGGCACGTCGAGCAATGTAAAAATCCACGTCATTAAAATCCACGTCACGACAACACAACGTGACGTGGCATTGAAGGTGTTTTGTCCCATAGTACGGGACGCTCCTGAACTAGGGTTATTAAGTGATCGACTTCAATGTAGTCCGTCATCTTTGAATATTGAATAACAAATGCTCGACGCCGATTTCCACGTCACGGCACCGTGACGTGGACTTCCACCCACATCGCGTGGCCGTGCCGTGGCACGTTGCGTCGTCATAATATGTTTATGTGTTTGAGCCCTGAGGGGCTAGCTGGCAACTTTTTTGTCGCCGTGCGCGCACTTGCTTTGCAACGAATAGACGGGCGACAGTTGCGTCCAAACCCGCGGACATTAAAGTCTCCCAGCTGTCGCGTCGCTACATGCGCGTACTTTCATACAAACCCGTAGACTGGATGCGAGAGACAAATTAGTTGCGAAGACAAAAGTTGCTCTTGGACGCCCTCTCTATGTAGTTTTAAATGAATTTGTTAAACAGGATGGCAGAGATATACAGGGTGTCCTTGGAAGTATGGATCAAATCGAATAGGGGCGTTGGCAAGTTCATTTCCAAACTTTTTAACCCTGAGAATGTCAGTGAATTTTTTTACGCTTCAAAAGTTATGACCGATTTTTATTTATTTTTTCAATCACTTCGCATAGTGCTCAAAGAAAATAATCATAAAAAAATACTATCAAGGCTAGCTATCTAAAAGAAAATAAATTCATAGCCCTGATAGTTTTTTTTAAAGATATTTTTAAAACGATTCGATATCTCTTTTCTTTTTTTTTTAGTTTTTTTTTTTTTGCTAAAACGTTTGGAAATGACCTTGCCCACGCCCCTACTCGATTTGATCCATACTTCCAGGGACAGCCTGTATATTGAGGGGCTTTTGGCTAAGTAATAACAGCCGCACGGATCGATCGATCAAGTTAAGCTACGTTTTTCGCGGTTAGTCCGTGGATGGGTCTCTTCACATACCAAGATCCCTCCGCGCCTCGAAAAGCACGTTAAGCCGTTGGTCCCGGCTGTCATTCGTGGATCTTTGACAATCGTTACGGGTCGTCAGAAGCCCGAAAATCTGACAACCAGTCTTATCAAGGGGTATCGTATTACCCAGTAACTGGGTTGTGGAGGTCGGATAGGCAATCGCTCCATGTAAAATACTGGTACTCAGCTTCATCCGGTTAGACTGGAAGCCGACCCAAATGTGGTAGTGCGGTCTTTGTCTATCATTTTTAACTTTTTATAATTGTTTGCAATGGTCTTTGAAGATCTGTGGCAGAGCTGCCCGCCATTTTGTTTTTGTTTTCAAAATGGCAGCCACGCATGATACCTACTTATACAGGGTCCCATTAAAATAGATAAACAAATTTTAACACAGCGCTCAGTACGTCTAACCAAAGATATCCAAGCAAAAAAGTGATTTTATTTTGACCTAATATATTAGTGTATTTTCGTTAACTGATTATTTTTCTTGTAAGTATCTAATGCGTATTTTATATATTTTTTTTTTACCATCGTCCGTATTATTAGTCTGAATGATTTTTAAAAGTTTGTCCATCTATTTTAATGTAACTTTATAAATATAAATCGATAGCTGAAAATAATAAGAAAACCGCGTAAAGCGTCACGTTTCTTAGATAATAACGTTCAACGTTGATCACATGTCATCCATATTTAATGAACTTGCTTACATCTTGTTGCATAGATGTGTAGATATACCAGCCAGGCTCCATGTGAAAAAGAAAACCTTCAATCCTCTTTGCAAACAATTTTTTTTTTAAGTTTGAAATAAAAAACAAATGTCATCTTTCCAATTACGAGGTATTACTTTAGCCCACATACCGCAGTGTCTCAAGACGAAAGTCTTTGACCAATGCGTGTTGCCAGTAATGACATATAGCACTAAAACGTGGTCGCTCACAATAGGCCTTATTAGAAGGCTAAAAGTCACCTAAAGGGCAATGGAGAGGGCTATGCTTGGAGTTCACATGCGTGATCGAATCAAAAATGAGGAGATCCGCAGGAGAACAAGGTAACCTACATAGCCCGAAGAATTGCCAAACTTAAGTCGCAGTGGGCAGGGCACATTGCTCGCTGAACAGATGGCCGATGGGGCCGAAAGGTTCTGGAGTCGCGACCGCGTACCGGAAGACGTAGCGTTGGAAGGCCTCCCACAAGGTGGACCGACGACCTTGTGAAGGCCGCAGGAACCCGTTGGATGCGAGAGGCACAGAACCGGTCGAAGTGGAGGTGCTTGGGGGAGGCCTATGTCCAGCAGTGGACGTCTTTCGGCTGAAATGATGATGACTATACTTAGCTAAAAATTCGTTACAGTTATTGAAGCAGCCAGAACTAGAATGCGAAATGCCCTATTTTTGGGAGACAAGTCCTTCGAAGAAACTACAAAAACAACACAGAAGAAGAGCCGTTACCAGCTAATTATCGACTACTTATTGGAAAGGGAAAAACATGGTACTGCAAACGGACATAAAAGTTCTGCCTGGTTGGACGGCATCACTAGAGATGGACTATTACGTCAGGAGAGGTACACATACACTACTAGCAAAGGTAGACCGCAATATTATGTAGACAGTGATCCACCCAACAAAGGTGGACCGCTACGTGACAGGTATTAGAACACATAAACTACAAGCAAGGGTAGACCGCAATATTATGTAGACAGCTGTTCACCCAGCAAAGGTACTAGACCGCCACACATGTACACATACAAATAGAAATAATTTATTTGCAAAAAATTTAGGTATGCATAAAATAAGGTTGTTTTGTGGAGTGACCCAATAAATTTTACCTGACGGCATGCAAAATTGTTTAACATACACGACCAAAAGAGAAAAAAAAACATAATACAATAAACAATATCAAAACAAAAACCCAAAATTATTATTTACACAAATCTCTGTCTATAATACAAAAATGTCAAAAATATAGACATGTCAATAATACAGAGATGTCAATAATAACAATGTCGACAGTAATACAGTACAGACACCAGCACATCAACCTACTACAATCTGTCAAATTTCTTTAATAGACTTTCAACTTTATCACTAAAGCATAAGGTTCAAAGTTGATTGGGAAAATCTGACAGTTTCGGGTAGGTTGACGTGCTGGCGTCTGTACAATAATTAACTCTTCTTCCATTGCCACTATCTAAATCCCACAGAACAAAAATTACAAAGAAACTTAATTGATGACACCATCGCACATTACCTACCTAAATATAACATCTGCATATATAAATATAACACAGACCGTTAAACAAAGATATACACTATAAAATAACGTTTACAAAAAAGGACAAACACAAAAACGTATTAGGTACTAGACGAAAAAAAAAACAGAATACTTTGCCATCACTCACTGACTTATCGGATATACATTAAAACCGAGTACATCCCGAGGACAGCCGAACACATCCGAAGCGGTGTCGGTTACGGTAACAGTGGCGCGAATTGAATGGTTTTTTCCCATCTCGAAAAATGCCCAACGGGCCTAAAGAAGTTTTCACTTCAAAAACAACATATGCCTAAGGTCACCGCGTACTTACCACGCAGAGTTATATAATAAATTGCCCATAGATATATGAAAGAAGGAGATATGCCCGGTAGTTGAAAATGTGGCTCCACTGTACTTCCTCACCCGTTTATTCGAAGCTTCACAATTTTAATAGTTCTACGTTTCGTCATGTTAAACACTTTCGCAAAATCCCGCATTATGAAAACTTATAGTTTTTGAAAAAAAAAAATCTTAAAGTTACGGAAAATGTAACGTGTTTACATTAATGTAACATGTTTATGTTTTTTTTTTGTCATCCCGATTACACTACACACTAAACCAACATAATATACAAAAATAACACAGTTGTAATGACAACTTAGATGCAAGAGCGAGCGAAGCGAGCTCGGGACTTTGGGGCAACCCGACTCGGACAGGTTAGGTTAGAAGGGGATGGCGGGGTCTAGTGAGCGAGCGCAGCGAGCGAACAGACCCCGCCATCCCCTTCGTGGTTATTTTTTTTAGACCATAGAGCCCCGCAAAGCGGGGCTCCTACTACGCCTTTTAAGCAACTTTTAAGTGTTTTGAGGTTAGGTTACAAAAAACATTGGGAATTTTTTTCTCGGCCACTATGGTTTTGCGAACTTTGCGGTTTTCAAATTTACACTTAAAAGGCTCTATTCTATCTAAAAAAAATTGCTTCTACAAAAATCGCAGGTTTTCAGAAAAAAAAAACTTTAGGAATTTTTTTCTCGGCCCCTATGGTTTTTCACAATTTGCGGTTTTCAAATTACACTAAAAAGGGTCTATTCTATCAAAAAAAAAAAATACCTACTATCAAAATGCGCCGGGTGAGGAAGTACAGTGGTTCCGAAAATGTATCAGAACCCGATGTCGCTAGGTTGGCCCCTCCACCGCCCCACTACTACACATGTAGTTCAGTAAAAGTAATAGATACAAAGGCGCGCACACACTTGCAATTCATAAATCAGAACGTAGTACACAATCAATTATAAACCTTAAATCGTCATACACAGCGTGCATTTACCATGCACCGTACAACTTACTCACACAAAAACATCTGTCGCTATCGTTGGGCTGTGCAAAAGCAATTTATTTTACACTAGCAGTGCCCCGCGGTTTCACCCGCGTAAATGTCGATCCCGTGGGAATATCGGGATAAAAACTATCCTATGTCCTTTTCCGGGACTCAAACTATCTCTATACCAAATTTCATCTAAATCGGCAGCCTAATTGCGGAACGCCAAATCGTCAAATGATTCTGATCAGTTGGCTTCATTTCTATTCAATTTATTACTGTACAAGAAAAATTTGGGGTCCTGAAAATAAAATAAGATATCAGAAAGTATTATATATTTTAAATAAACAAAATCACGGTCGAAAGCGCACTAGTTCGCGGAGACGGCCATTTGCCGAATACAAGCCCGCGTTGCTCATGTCGCGTGGACACAGACACGCCCCCTTGCCACTTCTCCTGTTTTTTACATTTCTATGAAATTGCCTAATGACATTAAAGAGATCACCCTAATTGCGTATCACACTATCAATCGGAATCTGATTTTAAATCAATCACCTATGTATTTATAAGTTGAGTATTATTTCTTTGATTTATTAATTTACTTCTACAACATTAAATTATTACTTATTTAAATACATAAAAACATTTAGACACTAAACTATATTATCATTTGTCAAATTTCAACCTCCCCTGATTCACCCTATTAGGGGTGGAATTTCGAAAAACCCTTTCTTAGTGGATACCTACTCTTCACAAAGAACACACCCTCCAAATTTCATGTCTCTAGGACCAGCGGTTTAGGCTGTGCGTTGATATATCAGTCAGTCAGCACTTTGAATTTGAATTAATAATATAGATTTAAAATATTGTCAGCTTCCTACAAATAACAATGTGTATGTAATTGCTATTGAATTTCTATCAAGAAACGCTATATAATGGTACACTAACTTTTTCATGTTACCCACAGCATTGTAAGTAAAATATTTGCGCATACTTAATAGGTCCCATTAAAATAGATAGACAAATTTTAACACACCGCTCAGTACGTCTAACCAAAGATATCCAAGCAAAAAAAACACTGATTAAAGTGATTTTATTTTGACCTAAAATAATAAATTGCCGGCACACTCGGTAACACCCTGTCGTCAACACTGTTGACGATCGGGAAAAAAAAGTTTCGTTCGTTCACAGTGTTGACGAACGCTACTTTTTTTTTTTTTTATAGTAATGGCTCCATCGTTTTAACGATGATTCTGCCAATGTCAAGGTTAAGGGAAACAAAGTGTATTTGTTGAGGTTGACCAGTTATACTGTCTTTAGTACGATTTAGTTACAACTGAAACTGTTTGAGTAGCCTTTGAGTTGCCATGTTATAGTTTGATGTTATTTAATAATATAATATTTCGGGTAATTCCCGTTCGGTAACACCTTTCGTTCCAGTCGTCAACACTGTTGACGATCGGGAAAAAAAAGTTTCGTTCGTTCGCAGTGTCCATGAATGCTGGTTTTTTTTTTTAAATATGGAAATAAAAATAAAACATGTCATGGATTTTTAAAATGTTTTAATGGATTGTTAGATCTTTTAAAACACAATTAACTAGAAAATAAAAAAAATGGCCTTATCATGTGCATAATAACCATTTTACACTTTGATAAGTAATAAAATTGTGACACTGATTTAACATAATCAAATATAGTTCAAATCATAAATATAATAGTTTAAATCATAATTATTGACACGTAAAAGTAACAGTGTTAACGATTTGCGTTGCTGACCGTCCCTAATACCTAAGTACCTACCAAGTTCTTATCTTCTTCCTGAAGGTCAATTCCTCTTGTTACGCACATCGATTGCTTATTTCTCGCCCTTCTATGCAAGTTATACAACCATCCCACCGAGATAATTCCAGTACCTACTTCTAATTTGGAGGCCACATCTAGTAGGTACAAAGATCAGCAAGTCTGCTTATGCGCTTAAGCTTGTTTTGATGTTTTCTCTTAATATATTACAGCCTTCCGTAATATTATTATGTTTTTGGGTAGTACATAATGCGTACAATTCTTTAGTGCATACTATGTCAGGGTACGCCCAATAAAACTTGGTGGCGCGGCTGGGAAGTATACTTCCTGGCCGCGCCACCAACACAAGGCTATAATTTCTAAAGTAATTAAACTTTCGAATCTCTTTATAGCGTACGGAAAAGAACAATTTTGGTACAATTCTTTAGTGTACACTATATCCGGGTACGCCTTATAAAACTTGGTGGCGCGGCTGGGAAGTATACTTCCTGGCCGCGCCACCAACACAAGGCTATAATTTCTAAAGTAATTAAACTTTCGAATCTCTTTATAGCGTACGGAAAAGAACAATTTTGGTACAATTCTTTAGTGTACACTATGTCCGGGTACGCCTAATAGTTTACGAAATCCGTGGTGGCGCGGCCAGGAAGTATACTTCCCAGCCGCGCCACCTAAACTTCATTATATTTCATTATTCTTTGAGGTACAATTTTTTTCACTACATGTACCCTAAAGTACATAAAGGGTACAATTTATCTAGAAACGTGTTACTTTAATTTTCCACTGTGGCGCGGCCAGGAAGTATCACACAGTTAATTGTGTTTTAAAAGATTTAACATAATCCATTAAAACATTTTAAAAATCCATGACATGTTTTATTTTTATTTCCATATTTAAAAAAAAAACCAGCATTCATGGACACTGCGAACGAACGAAACTTTTTTTTCCCGATCGTCAACAGTGTTGACGACAGGACCGAAAGGTGTTACCGAACGGGAATTACCCGAAATAATAAGTAGCGTTCGTCAACACTGTGAACGAACGAAACTTTAATTTCCCGATCGTCAACAGTGTTGACGACAGGGTGTTACCGAGCGGGAATAACCCATTTTCATTAACTGATTATTTTTCTTGTAAGTATCTAATGCGTTTTTCTTAAATAGTTTTTTTTTACCATCATCCTTATTTTGGTGGTCTGAATGATTTCTAAAAGTTTGTCCATCTATTTTAATGGAACCTTACATAGTTTATTTATGAGTACTGTTCTTTATAAGTTTGTGTATCGAGTCTTGTTTTCATGATGTTTCTTTTGAGAAATAAATGTCTTAAACCGTACATACACTATCAAGGGTAGACCGCAATATGTTGACAGCGATCCGCCCAGCGACGATAGACCGCCACACGAAATCAAAAAAATCAAATTCATTTATTTGTCCGAACATGGTACATTACATGGTCTTAAATTAATAAATGGTCTCATCACATTCTGCCACGCGGGGCGCGCAAATATAATTTTACAATACAAAAACAAAGATTAGGTTAATATTGATACTATTGAATAAATAATTACGAATTAATATTGCAATAAGAGGCATGTCAGTTAAAAATACACACATCAAAAGTGTCTAGGGATCAACATATATTTTTGCAATAACTTTTCTCCTGATTGATATTAATTAAAATTTTCTTTAAGGATTCATCAAATAAAGTGTTTTCGTTTGTCACAGTAACGATAAACCAAGTCACCTTTGCATTAATAAAGAAATTTGCCATTTTCCTAATAAAGGGATTTTTGACATTTGAACCACTAACACAAAAGTTCGAAAAAAAGACTGAAATAACAGTTTTCTTTAAAATTTTATTGGGTAACTTAAACAATTAATAATCCGTATTTCTACCGCGAACACTAACAACACAAGAACATCGGTTTGGCATACTCAAAATGAGTTCATCCAAATCACGCTGTGGAATGGCCGCCCATGTTCGTTGCAACAACAAAAAAAGGTCTTCTTGCGACTGGATACCCTCCATATTCGGCAGAGCTCTTCTCTGTAGCATATCCCATGCATGCTCAATCGGGTTCAAGTCTGGCGACTGAGCAGGCCAGGGCAGGACATTGATGTTAGCTGCGGCGAGAGTCTGTCTTACAACTCTTGCGGTGTGCGGTCGTGCATTATCATGCATTAACTGAAATAAGGGACCGATTTGCACTTGTAGAGGAACGATGACGTCTGATACAATCGTCTCAGCATAAATTTGAGCGTTGAGGTTGCCTCTGATCCAAATCAACTCAGTTCTTCCGCCGATCCAAATACCCGCCCATACCATGATGGTTCCACCACTATAAGGATGGACTTCCTGGCAGGATTTTAATCGCTGTTGGCGTCCAGGGGTTCTCCATTGTCGTATACGTCTTGTATCCGGTCTCATACCAAAACGAGACTCATCAGAAAAGCACACGAAACGCCATTGTTCTTCTGCCCAATTTCTGTGTTCAAGAGCCCATTGATATCGAATCCTACGATTGTGCATTGCTATAGGTGGTACCCGTAGCGGTCTTCGGGAATGAAGGTTCACTTCATGCAAGCGGTTTCTGACTGTTTGGTCGCTAATTAAGTTCCCTGAAGAGTGATGAAGCCTCACGGCTAACATCATGGCGGTTATTGTTGGAGCTCTTCGAGTTAAGATTTGAATGTATCGGTCTTGTCTCCGTGTGGTGCAGCGATACCGTCCTCCATGGCGCTCAGCCACGGTACCAGTGCTTCGGTAACGTGTCCAAAGTCGACTGATAACACTCTGACTTGTATTCAGAGCTAAAGCCACAGTACGTTGCCGGGAACCAGCTTCTATCATTCCCACGGCTCTGAGCATTTCTTCCCTGCTTAAATGACGTCGCCGCTCCATAATAACGTTGGTTTTAATCAGTAGTAGGGAAACAGTAGCACTAATAATGTCTTCAATGCGTTGTATGTTTTTATAGGGAAAATATTGACAGCTGATTTTCATCTTTTACTCGTATTTGATTCACAGTTCCTGATTCAAATTATGAAATGCACCAAAAAGGATCCATATAAATTTATAAAATCATAAATTTATTACTTACAAAGCCACATCTCAATCTCAAGAAATCCGCATAAAAATGCTTGATCCCTAGACACTTTTGATGTGTGTATTAGGTATCTAGGTTATGTCAGATTATTATTCAATGTCAAACTATCAACTATCAAAGATAGATTTCAGAGTATAAAAGATTACAATTAAATTAGGATGGCAAAGTCGTATCGTTCAAAAAGTCGTTTAAGGATAATAACACTTTTTACATAGCAACTCTTTAAGTTCGACAAGTAGATACACATACACTACAAATTCAAATTCTTTCCTGCATTCAAGTGTACATTAAGTTGTTACAACATAAATAAGTTCCAACATGAAACCCGGCTAGGGCACGGCAACATAATAATAATTATTATTTTAACATAATAATACTACAGACTATAATAAAATATGTAATTATTTATTATATTTACTAAATTTTTTGTTTTAGATATTCTACTACTAGCAAGGGTAGACCTCAATATGTAGACAGCGATCCACTCAGCGACGGTGGACCGCCACACGACAAGTACACATACACTACCAGCAAGGGTAGACCGCAATATGTAGACAGCGATCCGCCCAGCGACGCAAGACGGTCACACGACAAGTACACATACACTACAAGCAAGGGTAGACCGCAATATGTAGACAGCGATCCACCCAGCGACGGTAGACCGCCCCACGACAACTACACATACACTACTAGCAAGGGTAGACCGCAATATGTAGACAGCGATCCGCCCAGCGACGGTAGACGGTCACACGACAAGTACACATACACTACCAGCAAGGGTAGACCGCAATATATAGACAGCGATCCACCCAGCGACGGTAGACCGCCACACGACAAGTACCTAGCAAGGGTTAGACCGCAATATGTAGACAGCGATCCGCCCAGCGACGGTACACCGCCACGAGACAGGTACACATACACTACTAGCAAGGGTAGACCGCAATATGTAGACAGCGATCCGCCCAGCGACGGTAGACGGTCACACGACAAGTACACATACACTACCAGCAAGGGTAGACCGCAGTATGTAGACAGCGATCCGCTCAGTGACGGTAGACCGCCACACGACAAGTACACATACACTACTAGCAAGGGTAGACCGCAATATGTAGACAGCGATCCGCCCAGCGACGGTAGACCGCCACACGACAAGTACCTAGCAAGGGTTAGACCGCAATATGTAGACAGCGATCCGCCCAGCGACGGTACACCGCCACGAGACAGGTACACATACACTACTAGCAAGGGTAGACCGCAATATGTAGACAGCGATCCGCCCAGCGACGGTAGACGGTCACACGACAAGTACACATACACTACCAGCAAGGGTAGACCGCAGTATGTAGACAGCGATCCGCTCAGTGACGGTAGACCGCCACACGACAAGTACACTTACACTACTAGCAAGGGTAGACCGCAATATGTAGACAGCGATCCGCCCAGCGACGCAAGACGGTCACACGACAAGTACACATACACTACAAGCAAGGGTAGACCGCAATATATAGACAGCGATCCGCCCAGCGACGCGAGACGGTTACACGAGAAGTACACATACACTACAAGCAAGGGTAGACCGCAATATGTAGACAGCGATCCACCCAGCGACGGTAGACCGCCCCACGACAACTACACATACACTACTAGCAAGGGTAGACCGCAATATGTAGACAGCGAACCACCCAGCGACGGTAGACCGCCACACGACAAGTACACATACACTACTAGCAAGGGTAGACCGCAATATGTAGACAGCGATCCGCCCAGCGACGGTAGACCGCCACGCGACAAGTAGACATACACTACTAGCAAGGGTAGACCGTAGAACCACCAGGATAGAGACCATAGAGCTTAAAAGGTTTTTGTGTTACTAACAGTAGCTATATGGACTAGGTACAGTCACGTATATAAGTATGTATACACTTGGCTTTATTCAAAGGCGATTTTCTCCTTTATTTTTGAATGAAATTTTATGTTATTACGAAAATAGTATTTTCGAGCCCATAGGTTTATGTAAAGTGTCGTATTTCAACCTTGCATTCGTTATTTCACGAAAATATCGCAATTGAAAGTTGCCAAGTGTTGACATATTATTGCTCGTGACTGTACGTCTGAAATAAATGTCTTATTATTGTTATAATTAGTTTTGACCGCCACGCCTGGTCTAGTCTATACTTCTTTTGCTATTGTGTATAAAATCGTATTAATTTCTTTAAAAATTTCTATGTTTCATTAAGTTTGAGGTACGTCTCGAGCGGGTTGAGGCGCCATCTTGACAGATAGCGCGCATGCGTGGGGCCCGTTGACAGAGTGGGAATATTTGACGTTTTGGAAAATCGAGTTGTGTTGTCTTATTTTTAAAAGGTGTTGTTTTTTGGTGGCATAGTAAAATTGACATCGAGAACCCGCTGCTTGGACATAGGTTTCGTTGGTTTGATTAACGTTTTAATTCATATAATGTAATTGCAAAGTTCAGTGACTCTAATTATTGTAAAACTTTTAATTAAATTGTATGTAAGCGTAACAATGAATACTTTTTTTGTTCTCGTATTTTACCCCGATGACACCCACTAAACCCGTGAGTGACCAGACCACCATAGAGTAAGTAATGTTCATTATATGCAGACCACTAATGACAATGTCGAGGTGAATAGTGCTTTTCCGAGATAATTACTAGACGATAATAAGATAGGCTGAGTTGATTGATTGATTGGACTTTCCATTAGTCCGTTAAAATTTTGCCAAAAGGACACCGCTCCGCTCCGAAAAACGCGTTCTTAACTCTATTTTGATTTGAAATTGATGTCTAAATATTACGAACCCTAATGACACACCCTTTTTTATAATTTTTTCGTGTCCTGCCTGAACTTCTACAGCCCAAACCAACATTAAAAGTATTTTTAGCAAATATTGGGGTAGCTTGTTATAAAAGGTTATACCAAGCCCAACAAATGAACCTTATGAAGCCGGTGAAATGGGATCACGTAGTTTGCCCTTATTTCTGATGTTAACATTGTGAATATCACTGTTTTTAGTATATACCTATATATATTGCCTAGTATAGTATATCATGATGTTGGCTAAGATGATTTACGTCATCAAAATCGTGTCTATTTCTGTCTACTTTAAAAATAAGAAAATTGTCATAGCTGCAAACAGTACAACGTCACAGATACCTTTTAAATATAATGGTAAGTCATTGATATACACTAAGAACAAGAATGGACCCAGTGTTGAGTCTTGCGGTACACCTAACTGAACTGGTAGCCCGGAAGATTTCACACCATTAAACATTTACACATTGCAACATATTATGTATATAAGAATTAACTACGTTGAGAGTTTCGTTTTGGACACCGTAAGGACGTACTTTACGAAAAAGCGTGGCATGGTGCACGCAATCAAAGGCTTTGGAGAGATCACAGAAAGCTCCTGTAGTATTTTGCGAGTTCTCCCCTGCGTTAAATATGTTTTAGCCGAGCAACACCCTCATCTGTAGTCGAACGACCTTTGTTTGGCATATTGTTAATGAACAATATGCCTTAACAAAAGGTCATTCGACTACAGATCAGTGTTATGAAGGTGGCTATTTGAATTAAAATGTCTTAGCAACTGCTTGTCACCTGCGTAACTGGTTGAAGGGGATGAGCAGGATAGGTTGGTCCACAGACTGAATCGGAACATATACGCCCGTATCTTTTGATTTCGTTGACTTAGAAGTTTGATTTATTGACTGCTTCAAGGGACTGCAGCCCTGAGTATTTGATATTAATTTCACTTGAAAACTTCACGCGTTCCGGAGAAAAAGGGTCTTCAGACGGACAACGGAACGGTCTTATATTTTTTTGTAGACGGTGGCGTTATCGGTGTATTTTTTTTTTCACAAATTAGTATCCTCGTGGGAAGGTTTGTCCTCCTTGTAAAATATGGTCCGAAGATACAAGTTTGAGAAATCTCAGAACAACGTCTGGTAGATAATACGAAAAACGTAATATAAAACGTTTATTTTCTCTACACAAGTTATGACCTTAATGCTAGAGTTTGACAGTAGTGCAGAACAAGGAGCTAACTTTGTAAGAGACTGGAGCCTCAGATAGGTTTATATAAAAACCTATATTAAAGTGCGTTTCAACAAATACTTCCTATGTTATAATGTTGGCTCCCCTGTCCTCCGCTAGGAGTATGTGTTTCGTGCCCATGTCTGTCAAGATAGTAGATATGGGAAGATGATTCTGCGGATTTTTTTAAGATTTGTAAGGTTTCCGTATTAGTATCATGCCCCAAAACATTAAGGAGTGGTGAAGAATAAGCAGTGGTATACATTGCTGCCAACATAACGGCAAAGGAAGTATTTGTTGAAACGCACTCTACAGGTCACCTCCCGCGGCTAGATGCTTATTTGGATACACGACATAAAACAATGCAGGATACTTAACTATAAATTAAAAAACATACTTACTATTAAGTCATACAGAGTAGTGCTCCTTCAAAACTTTTAGTTAATGATAATTGTATCTCTGATGTAAAAGAAATTTGTGATGTCTTTAATAAATACTTCTCAACAATAGGATCAATACTTGCAAATAAAATACCTAGAGAATATCATAACAGCTCAAATAACCCTATTTTTAAGTCAAATAAAAAATACAATCATGAACTTACGACATTGGATCCATGTGATTCAAATGAAATTATCAAAATTATTAAAGATCTTGACTCGAATACAAGTAGTGGTATAGACAAAATTAGCACAAAAGTTATAAAAAGTTTACAAAATTTAATCTCAGACGGTTTAGCTAGATGTTTTAATAAATTAATGATCGATGGCAATGACGTATTATATATAGACACGTTATCAACCAACATCTCGGCGCTTAAAAACGGCGAAAATACTAGATAACTACTTATACGCGTAAAGAAAGGGAAAGAAAATATGACACCGTACGGCGGGATGCCTGATGCTAGAGGGAGATAAATAAACATCTTCAGTTACGTCACAGGATAAGTAATTGTCAAATTACATGCTCATTGGTCGAGCGCATGAGTGACGTAGCTATCAGAGGCATATGGGGAAAAAAGGACACTCGATTTTCTAGAGTTAATAAAATAATTGATAATTGTACCGTGTTACCTACTTTACCAATAAAGTAATACCAATATTATATCTTTTAAATGTAGTTAGTATTTTAGTATAGGGAGTTGGTAGCCAATCGTTTTCACGTCTTTGAACCCTTATTATGTTAAGCCACTTTTCTTTTATCAGCCCATCTGTAGGCAATCTAAAATGAAACGGAAAACAATAATGTATATTCATAACATAACAAGTGCATATTATATTCAAACAATATTATAAATTCTAACAACCAAAACAAACTTGTGTAATAGTGTCCCAACCTCCCCTAACGTCACGTGACTACTAACTTCATGCGCCGGCCGCCATTAGACGCAGCGTCGTACAAAATAAAATAAAATAATGTAGTTTTGTAAACTTACGCGTGAAATGACACATTTTTGTCTTTAACTTTTGGGGTATAATTTGTACATCCTCTGAAAACACACGACGGCATGTTTTCTTTATGTTTTGCACAGGTTTTCACACTTTTCACACACGATATAAATTAAAAACAAACACTAGCGCGTCGTGCGACAGGTTGGTGCGTGACTGAACGCAATGTGGCCAATTGGCTTCATTTCATGTTGCCATTTTAGAGTGCGGACAACGTATCTATAGTTTTATACATCATTGATCGATGGTGAGTTTCCTGACTCTCTAAAGATCGCAAAGGTAACACCGATCTACAAATCGGGACCAAAAACCGATCCAGGGAACTACCGTCCAATCTCGGTGTTACCCATATTGTCAAAAATTTTAGAGAAAATACTGCATAGTCGTCTTCTTAAATATCTTGACTCCTTTAACCTAATATCTGATCGTCAGTATGGTTTTAGAGCTAAAAACAACACAACTGCAGCTACTATTGACTTAACAACAAAAATAAAAGAAAACATCGATAAAAAACAGTATGTGCTGGGTGTCTTCATTGACTTGAAAAAAGCCTTTGATACCGTAAGTCACCAACTACTATTAGAAAAACTAGAAAACATAGGTATCAAAGGCAACGCATTTAAAATGCTAAAATCTTATCTAACTAATAGATTTCAGATAAATAAAATAGATGGTTTTGAGAGTAGTACATTGCCGATCACATACGGAGTCCCGCAAGGATCTATATTGGGGCCGCTATTGTTCTTGGTCTACATAAATAGCGTCACAGAACTAAACCTACATGGTCATATAACTTTATATGCAGATGATACGTGCTTATTTTATTTCGGAGCCAACATGCACGACGTTATTTCGCAAGCCCAAGAAGATCTCAATGTCCTATTCGAGTGGTTCAAATATAATTTACTAACCATAAATATTTCTAAAACTTGTTACGTTGTCTTCAGAGCTAAAAATAAAAAAATTCCACAGTACGACACACTAACTATTGATAACACCCCACTAGATCAAAAAACCTGCGAAAAGTATCTTGGCTTGAGAATAGATCAATCAAATAGACTATATTAAAGATAAACTTTCAGCACTTACAGGATCACTTCATAGTATAAACCAGTGCATACCTAAAAAGATACGTTATACTATTTATAATTCCCTTATTAAGTCGCATCTCATAGAAATTTGGGGAAGTGCCGGGAAAACGAAGTTGCAAGAATTACAAAGAGTACAAAATAAGGTCATAAAGATTTTGTTTCGCTATCCATATCTAACATCAACCTGCAAAATTTATAAAGAAACAAAACTAATGAATATCAAACAACTCTACACATATAATACTTGCGTTCTGATTAGAAAAATTATAGACAGAACCATCCACACTAACTTATCATTTATTAAGTACAGAGAAATAGACATAAGAATAGGTATTAAGTACAGAGAAATAGACATAAGAATAGGTTTATAGGAAAAAAAGGCGTGGCTGTCACCTCACCACAATGTAAATTTAGGGCTGCAGATGTCAGACTCCCTTTGTTTATAAACAATGTTGACAAAGGAACTTCACCTGCAGACATTGCTAGTTATATTATGACTAAAACACATGTTTGTGTAACATTGGAAAAAATTATAATGAAGCAACGTAAGGAGTATGATGCTTATAAGATTTTAGTTCCTAGACATAAGTTGGATACATTCATGGACGACCGTATATGGCCTGAAGGGATATCTTTCAGGCGTTTCATAGACTTTGGAAATAGAAGACATGTTCCTAAAAATCAAAATGGACAGTGAACAAGCAGGAATACCCGCACTTAGCAGTTTTATCACCTTTAACTGTAAGTCATTAGTACGTTCTGTAGACTATGTAAGAACCCTATGTCGTCGAGCAGACATAATAGCCCTACAGGAGACGTGGTTGTACCCGCACGACTTGACGATGCTTGGGACAGTCGACCAAGACTTTGACTACTGCGGCAAATCGGCTATAGACTCGTCTGCGGGCCTAGTACGAGGCAGACCGTATGGCGGAGTTGCTCTGCTCTGGCGTAAAAGTGCGTTTAGTTCGGTGACAGTGATCCCGTGCAATAGTGTGCGTCTCACGGCAATTAAGGTTATAGTGTGCGATCGTTCTTTCGTAGTGTTCTCTGTGTATATGCCGGTCAACTCCATTGAGAACTTAATAGAATTTACGGACTGTCTTAGTGAAATAAGTGCTATAATTGAAAACACCGAAGTCGCGAATGTGTACATTTTAGGAGACTTTAACGCTAGTCCGTGTGCGTTGTTTGGAAAGGAACTTCTAAGTTTCTGTAACGATCAGAAATGGGTATGTGCGGATATAGAAAAATTAGGAAGTTCATCGGACACCTTTACTTTCGTTAGTGATGCCCACGGCAGCACAAGCTGGCTTGACCATTGTGTGGTAACGGAGTCTGCGTGGCAGTCTGTGATGAGTGTAAGGGTGTTCTATGACTGTAATTGGTCCGACCACTATCCCCTACAGGTATCTTGTAATCTTTCTGTAATGAAACCACAGTTTCTATTACCTGAAAAATCCCCTAATGGCATACTGTGGGCCGATAGGGACGAGCAACAAATACAACTTTATAGTAAGATATGCAATGATCACTTTAGAACGGTAGATTTTCCATCAGAATTGTCGGGATGCTGTGACGGTTTATGTTACAATAAAGATCACAGGATGGTTATAGACAAAATGTACATGGATATTGTTACTACTATGTGTGAAGCGGCTGTAATTTCTTCTTCTAATTGCAGAGTTAATATAATAAAACGAAAACGTTGTGTAATAGGCTGGAATAGACATGTTCGTGGTGCTCACGAGGTAGCCAGGCTAAACTTTCAAACCTGGTTGCTATACGGTAAGCCTGCTAATGGACCTATCTATAATAACATGGTGGAGTCTCGGCGTCGTTTCAAATCTAAGCTAAGATGGTGTCAAAATAATGCCGAGCAAATTAAGATGGATATTCTCGCATCACACCATGCTGACAAAAATTTCAAAAGCTTTTGGAAAGGCACGAGAAAACTAAACAATAAACCCACTGTCCCCCTAAATGTTAACGGAATAGCTGAGCCGCGTGGCATAGCGAACATGTTCAAAAGTGTTTTTCAGATAGAACCTCCTTCCTGTGTGCGGGGGATGCTCGGTACTGGTGAAATCAGGCAAAATTCACCTGGGCCGTCAGTATTTCCAGCTTTTACTGCTAAGCATATATCGGCCGTTATAAACCATATGACGAGGGGTAAGTCCCCAGGCCACGATGGACTTAGTATTGAGCATTTGCGGCATGCAGGGGTTCATCTGCCAAGGATTCTGGCCATGTTCTATACATTTTGCCTTAGACACTCATACTTGCCGGATGAATGTATGAAGACCGTCGTTGTGCCAATAATCAAAAACAAAACTGGTGATGCGTCAGACAGCAGCAATTATAGGCCCATTTCGTTAGCTACTACCGTGGCGAAAGTACTGGACAGTCTGCTTGATCGTATTTTGGATAGTCACATAAAGCTGAACGACGCTCAGTTCGGTTTTAGACGCGGGCTGTCGACAGAAACGGCAGTTCTATGCCTCAAGCACACTGTCCGATACTACACCGATAGAAAGACTCCGGTCTACGCCTGTTTTCTAGACCTTTCGAAAGCTTTCGATTTGGTGTCCTATGAGGTGCTGTGGCACAAAATGAGGACAGAAACCAGCCTCCCTGAGGAAGTCGTCAACATTTTTGATTATTGGTACAACAACCAAGTCAACGTTGTAAAATGGGCGGGTGCGTTCTCCGATGCGTATAGACTGAGGTGTGGAGTAAGGCAAGGAGGGTTAACTTCGCCTCGTCTCTTCAATCTGTACGTAAACGGACTTGTTGAGGGACTCAGCAGCACCAAAGTCGGCTGCTCTATAGATGGAAAATTTGTCAACAATATCAGTTACGCTGACGATATGGTGTTGTTGGGCCCCTCCATAAGCGCCGTGCGAAAACTTCTGTCTGTATGTGTAGAGTACGCCGGGGCCCATGGGCTCAGGTATAATGTAAAGAAGAGCGAGCTCTTGGTGTTTCAATCACCAGGTCAGAAGGTTACGCACGTACCACCCGTTTGTATAGACGGTGTTTCTTTGCCCCGAGTTGCGCGTTTCAAGTACCTGGGCCACTGGGTCTCGGATGACCTCTCAGACCATGAGGATATTGAGAGAGAGCGCCGGGCGTTGGCTGTTCGATGCAATATGTTGGCTCGTAGATTTGCACGCTGCAGTAAGGCAGTAAAAGTAACATTGTTTCGGGCGTTTTGTCAATCTTTTTATACGTGCAGTCTATGGGTCAAATATACGCAGAAGACAATCAACGCCCTGCGCATTCAGTATAACAATGCCTTTAGGATGCTGATGCGGCTGCCGAGGCACTGTAGCGCGTCGGGCATGTTTGCCGACGCTCATATTGATGGCTTTCATGCCATACTCAGAAAGAGAGCGGCGTCATTGCTTAGTCGGGTCCGCGGCAGTAGCAAGAGCATTCTGAGCGTAATATCGGAGAAAATAAACTGTCCAATATTGTGGCATTGTGTGCAGTTGCATGTCTGTAAGAACAGCTTGTAACAGATCACATTCGATTTAAATTGCATTATGTGAATCACTGCTGCAAGCTGTCCACCTTGGTGTTAGGCACGTGGCAGTGATTTATATATATTTCGTGGTTTTTCTTTTTAGGCTAAGTGATTAGAATAGGAATACTAACATAGGGGTAAGGAATATTGTTACTAACACAAATGAGTCTTGTTACTTACTGCAATAAAGATTATTATTATTATTATTAAAAAATCACAAATTACTAAACGCAGTCTTCGTCGACCAAGTCTACTTGTTTTGCCAAGAATACGCACTAATTACGCTAGAAAGAACATTACTTATGAAGGAGCACAACTATTTAATAATCTACCCACTTACATAAAAAGTGTTAGCTCTTTCAGCAGTTTTAGGTCTCGGCTATCCGAACACGTAATTGAGAACTGCCTTGACTAAAGTCCTCCAATGTTTTTGAGTGGCTGAGAGTTGAACTGCTGAATGAGTATAGAATAATTATAATACTATACATGTACTTTGGTGACGGTTACCTAAAATAAGTTTAAGTACTGAATTTTTTATTTTTTTCCGTTCTCATGTAAGTGGCTTTTTTTGTCTTTATGAGAATAAATGATTTAAACCTATATTATAAAATTTAGTAACAAATATATTTATAAAAATAACAACAACAATAAAAGAAAATCTTAACTTGGCTCGCGAGGTTGTCGACATGTGGGATGTGGACTCAGAGATCATTGTGCCGATTGTCGTGATAGCCAATGGGTTAATAGCCAACACCTGAGGAGGCACTCGTTGGGCAGCTGGATCAAGGGCTTGATTCAGAAAGCGGTACTTCTGGACACGGCCCGCATTGTCAGGAGGTTCCTCTCTCTGGAGCCCTGACCGCCGTTAGCTTGGACCCTGTTCCCGATACCGGTGGGCTACTATTTTTTATATATATTTTTTTTATATATTCTAATATTTAAAAATATAATTTATATGTATATTGTATACTTATAATGAAATAAAGGTAATAAAAAAGACGTTTAAAAATTGCGTGCCCTTTTCATAATGTGTTGTATGGTACTAAGTAATTTATCTTCAAGCATTTTCTTCATACTAAAAGTCGCGTTATACTGAGGAAGAGCATTCTTCTTTTTGTCGACTTTATAAAATAATATACTTATCGTTCTCATTCAGACGATATTTTCTATCGTTGAATGTTTTTGTAGTATTCTCACGACTGTCTGGTGTTAGCCGTTTCGTATTTGTGGGGACAGCTGTAATGAAAATGAATGTAATTACTTATATAACATAAACACCACACCTCGTTTTCCCGAAGGTTGCGCCTTTTTTTTTTTTTGGATGCGAAATTTTCAAATGAACCCTGCCGCTCAGGGTGGAGCGGAAGGGAATGTCAGACTCTTACTGACTAAAACCCATCCGTGTTCCTTCCTTAGCCCTTTATATTTCGGGGTAGCGGTAACCCTTTCGGACAATCCCGCTACCCCGGCAGGCTTTGGCCCTAACAGGCCCCTTCCTTTATGCTGACATCTCTTTGGGGCGTGCGTGGAACACATAGGCGCCGTCCGGCACGGGCCTGGTCCTGATCGGACGGTGAGCTACCCATTACTCTCCGTCCGCAGGCCCGCGCCTACGGTGGCCGGGAGTCGTGGCGCGGCTCCCGACGCCCGGAGCGTCTCCCGCGGCGGCTGGGACGTGTAGACAAAGTTCTTTCTTTCTACACGGTAAGAATGAAACTACTTATTTGACTAGGCGCAAAAACGGATACGCTCGCAAGTGACGGTACGGAGCCGATCGAATGCGTGTACATGCTGCCGGACGTGATCGCCTGTCGCGGCATCCGTTCGTATCCTTTCCGATCCGATGCGATGCGAGCCGTTTGGTGGTAATCATCCTGCAGTGCGTTACGCAATTACCCCTAGATGTATTCTGCGCGATATAGCCATTGTATAAGAGTGACAGTGTCAATTGGAACATTAACCTCTCACTCTCACACGTTTGCCCGCCTGCCTGTCGAAACACCCCACGCGTCGGAGTAGTTGAATGGGCGCAGTAAAGTCATTGTTAAAGTCAAAATAAAAAAACAGGGTACTAGACAGTGCTTTTAAATAATAAAATGAAAAGAAAAACCTGTTAAATACAGTTAACATAGTTAAAATGAAGAGCTTCTAATGAAGTCGTGGCGCTGGTGGCACGAAAATCTGGAACTTCTATTGATGTCCGTGGCGGTGAAAAGGTTAACAATGACAATAGAAAAATGAAACTGTTGTGTACACTTGGTGTACCGTTGACGTTTCGAGTTCTTTTTCTTATGTACACTTGGTGTACACTTGACGCTTGAGGGGGTGACATTTTAGTTGTTAGTCAATTTGGTAAACAATCGTTTTCCCTGACTGTAGGTCTACACTGTTAAAAATAATGAAACATCGAATTACCTGCAATGAGTACAGTCAGCATCAAAAGTCGATTAACACTATCATTTTTACATGTTATTAAATTCACAACAACTTTTTTCAATAAACTGATTTTTAGCTTTTCACATAATAGACAAGAGTATGTATTCTAAAAAAAAATTTTCTGCTGCAATTTTGAACAAATATTTTGTTCGATAACTAAGATTAAAAAAACTGAAGTGTTAATCAACTCTTGATGCTGACCGTACCAGCAAAGACCCGACAATAAATATTTTCTCCATTATTTGATTAGAATTCTGGGCGACGTGTTTTTGCTAAATGTTTGGTACCTATCCAGGAGAGAGCTTGCAGTGAACGAAATAAATCTGAAATAAATGGTTCAGTTAAGATCTATAAAGGGGTTTTATTAAGCGCCAAAAACAGGTGTCAGGTACATCGATGCGCAAATTGTAACCATGAAATTCAGCACATGACTCTAGACATAGACAGTATTGGTTAAGGGGGAGGTGCCAGGGTATTCTCCACGGGTCTATTACGGTTCCGAAGATACAGCCCTGTGACAGACGGACGGACGGACAGCGGAGCTGCAGTTATAGGGTTCCATTGGCACCCTTTGAATACGCACCCTCGTAACTAGTTTCGTGTCACCCGGGCATAGGCTTAGAATAAAATAATGCATAATCAGCCTATAATGTTCCCACTGCTGGGACACAGGCCTCCTCTTTGTGAGAGCGAGTGGGCCGTAATCTACCACGCGGGTCCAGTGCGAGTTGGTAGACGTCACATGTCTTCGAATTTTGGTTCTAGAACATGCCGGTTTCCTCACGATGTTTTCCTTCACCGTTTTGAGAGCAGTGGTGATGAAATAATTTGCGCAAAGTAAAGCGCCTGTCTGGGTTCGAACCTACGACCTTCAAACTCGTTAGTCACCGCCGCGCCGTTACCTCTGGGTCTGCTCTTAGAAGCATAAAAGAATAAATGAAGGTACTCTTAATACATAGGTACTTATCTACCAATTATTTTCTGTCCTCAAAAATTGGACATAGTTTCGAAAAAAACTCGATTGTAATTAAAATTATAAATTATCTACGCGTATATTCTCTTTTAAAAAATTCTCAGGACGTGAAACAATTTTATAAAAAAATAATTAATACTGAATCTGAAATTACTATACTTAGGTATATTTAGCTAAGTAGGTACCTATTAATGTTATAATTCGACAGATCTGCGCCTACACCGCGAAATTTAATTAATTTTGTACATGAATTATAGGAAACTAGCTTTTGCACGCGTGGATGGTCGGAAAATATCCCGCGGGAACGTACGGTCGAACAAGCTATTGGTAATAGGCAAAAATATTCATCTTTCCACTACACTGCCAATATTTAGTTTTATTTTGTGCGTTATAATAACTTTTTCAGCTTATGGCATCCTTAATTAAATAGAGTGGTATAAAAGAATTGACTAACTCAACACACCATTGCTTAAAAGTAGTTGCAAGTTAGCTGCCTGTATACTAAATAGCTTTGTTCGACCGTACTACCGGGTCTAGCGGGATTTTTCCCAGGGTTTTCATAATATAATATGTATATGTAGACTCTGGTTTACGAGTCGGAAAACTTTCAGTCGGCATGATCGTTTCCGACACCTTCAATAATCATCGTCATACCTACTCATATCATATTTCAGCCAATGTACTCAAAACCTTGAATGAATTATACATACACCTAAACCTTCCTCGTGAATCACTCCGTCTATTGGTCAAAAGTCAAAACCGGATGAAAATCTTTTGGCTAGTTTTTGAGTTTATCGCGTTCAGACAGACAAACGCGGCGGGACTCAGTTTTAGTGATTCAGAAATCAGTTTTCAATTTCATAATGATGTAGTAGGCAATAGCCCGGTCAAAATAGACATTCAAGGTTACATTAATTCGCATAAAGCTGAAAATTGGTATGAATATTGATGGAAACACCATTAAAAATAAATTGTAAAGTCCCCATCGATCCGACGTGTGTAAAAAATTTTATTCAAGGTCAAATGTTGCAAAAATCGGTTTAGGCATTTTTCAGCTAAACGGTAAGTTTTATCATGCACTAGCTTCTGCCCGCGACTTCGTTCGCGTGTTTCACCCTACCCCATTCACCCTCTTAGGGGTGGAATTACGAAAAACCCTTTCTTAGTGGATACCTACTCGTCACAAAGAACACACCCTCCCAAATTTCATGTCTCTAGGACCAGCGGTTTAGGCTGTGCGTTGATATATCAGTCAGTCAGGACTTTGAATTTTATATGTATAGATAAATAAAACACTGATTTGATGTATGTATTCATAAAATTCATTTATAACTAAAAAATAAAACATAAAAAATAACAAAAGAAAATATAATTGCCTACATTATCTACGTTTAATCTTCTGTATAAACTCCTGCGCATTTTAGTTTTCGTCAAGATTATTATCATCGACACTGTTGTAGAATGGCCTTCATAAGACAGTTCTGTGTAAGGGGTGCAACACACTTGTTCGGGTCGGCACATTCGGTTCGGTAGTATTTGTTAAACAACAAAGCCGACCCGAAGCAATTACTACACGTATTCGGCTCGTGCTGAACGGCAAAATCCGTTCGGCATCCACCCACGCATAACCCAGATGTTACTGAAACTATTTTTTCCTGGAAAGCTAGGAAAACGTGGCCTTTTAAAAGGCCCGTCGTACTACAGGGGTCGTATGCATGCTGTACGTATGCGTTTTTGGTTCTTTTGAAAGGCTCGGGCCGGCTCGGCACAAAACGGGCTAAGCGAGTTTTATCCCAAACATCATCATCATCTGCCTAGCCCTTTCTCAACTATGTTGGAGTCGGCTTCCAGTCTACCCGGATGCAGCATTTATCCCGATCATATGTATATGTATCTACATTATTTGACAAACGCGTGCACTGATTGGACAGGTCTACTCAAATCTGTGTGGTTGTTTCCTCAAAAGACCATCTCAGACATACACCTGCATGGTCCTCATATGGCCTGATTAAGACTATGTCTGGACTTTAAAAGAGACTGTGACCTCTGAGTTTGTTTCGGTCTTTCTTCTCAAAGTAGTCCATTAAGAAACACCAAACTCATCTAGTTTAAAAAAACATAATTTAATTTTGACGTGTAAGTGTTTTTGTAGAACCAATTTACAGAAATGAATATAATTTTTCATTTATCATTATATTCGGATTTAACCGCCCAGCTGTGCCGAAATATGCCGACCCGAACAAGAGTGTAGCATGCCCAATAACTTGATGTTGGGCAAATGCCTAAGGCCGACAGTGGACTGCGATACAATATGCAATAGGCACGTTTCGTAGAGGAGTTATAGTCCGCGCGGGACTAGTTGGCCGCGCCTTAGGCATGTGAGCGGTGGGACGGAGGGGCGGGGGCGCATTACTCAGTACGTGCGTTGCAAACCGCCGCCTCACCCCTGTCCCCACCTCAGCGGCCAACTAGTTCCGCGCGGACTATAGTATCCATCACCATTTTTGACTTTTCAGTCTTCGAAATGAATTAGCTATTAAAAAAAATACAGGCACGCCAGTTTACCTTGGTATGCGACAAAAGAGGGTAGGTCAAGCAAGGGAAATTACTTGTTTATCAAATTGGTGATTACTAAATAAAATTGTGCGTATATTGACACTTGACAGCTGTCATTCTTTGGCAGTTATATAAAATGGCGGCAAATGGGGATAAAAACTGACATTTACATACTTTAGATGTCGCTACTAACAGTAGTCCAAGAATTTGACTTCTAGCTGTCACTATCAATATTTCTTTTGTAAGCAAGCGACTTCTTGAACGCTTAATTAAAACTATATAATTTTATTTTTGTTATAAGCCGCTCGCTTCGTCTGCTTACCAAAAAAAAACTCAAAAGTTAAATATAACTAAAAGTTCATAATTTATTCACCTTTCCACTGAAGCTGCTTTTTTACTACTGGTAAACGCTGCCGTTTTTCATAACCCGTCATTTAAATGTGTTATACTCCAAGTCGCATACAATTTTATCTGCTTTCCGTTTAATTTGTGATCGACACGACAGAAAACAGATACAAAACAAGGCGATACTAGCGGTTTGTGGACGGACAACAGTGCTGCCACCTATGACGAGCTTTCAGTTTTTAACACCATTGACTAACCCCTTACTAATAAACGTTGTATAGCGTCTGTATAGTTACACAACGTTTTGTCTTCTTCTTTCGAAAGTCAAATTACTGACGACTGAAAGAGAGAAATCGGTGTGTAGGTATTCATCTGATATTATACGATAATATAATACGTTTATTAGTAAGAGGATTATTGTGTCAATTTAATAAACGATTAATTTCCTTGCCAGTACTTTGCAGCTTTGCCTACTCATTTGTGGCATACCCTACCTAGGTATTCTAGGCGTTCTGTGAGGTCAAAATATACTATTATATTACTATATTTTTCTATACAAATTACACTAGTAATTTTTGTCAGGGTTTTAAACAAAATGAGCTGCCTATATTAAAATCAAAGTTATACTTTGAATAACTTCATAAACGGTAAATAATATAATAAATGTAGTTTTGGCGATTTATTCTAAAAATAAACACGATAAATTTTGTTTATTAAATTCTTACAAATGTAGGAAAAATCATGTTCTAGGTTCCCATATTTCAAGCTCTTACAACTTACGCGTACCTACATAACTATTAATGAAGGTTTTCATTAAAATTAACGCCACCAGTTGGCGCCACTTTGACAAGAGGTCTTTCATTTCGACGATGATTAAAAAATACTTGCACCGCCCCGAGTCGGAATATCGGGATAGAAGGTATATTATGTGTTGTTATGATGTATAAGCTATATTACTGTAAAGTTTCATCAAAATCTGTTTAGTAGTTTTTGCGTGAAAGAGAAACAAACATCCATCCATTCATCCGTCGTCAGAAACTTTTGCGTTTATAATATACTTCCATATGAAGGGATCTGGGGAAGAAAAACTTTTGTCACGTTTTTAATTTTTTTCAACTGGCAATGCAGTCTGAATGGTTATATACCTGTCGCTATGTTCTGTCAAAAACAACAGGGCAATAACATCCATAGTCTCCGAGCTTTCATGCTTTTAAAACATCGATACAGGGAAAAAACATACAATGTCCGGACCCCCACCCCCTATACCATTATACCTATTACAATTAAAGTGCCTTGGGTATAAATGACACTATTTTATTAAGATCTTATCTTTTAATTAGTAATATCTCAGTTTGTTCATTAGATGACAAAAGTGGTTCTTCCCCTGATCCCTTCATATGTGAGGGGGGTCTACATTACAAAGCTATGAGGTCTTTGCTAAGATACAAAAGTCTTAATTTTATCCAATAACGGTCCTTAAATTATAGGAATCGGCCATAAGTTAGTAAAATATAGGAACCCAGAAAAACAGCCGATCAACGATTGTTCTAAAAAAAAACTATAAAAACAGGAATGGAAACTACACTTGGGAGCAAATAAATCGAGCCACTTGCTTTTTTTTGCACGTATAATGGTTATTATTTTTGGTATTATGGAACGTATCAAATCGAAACATATATCGCCTAAGGGCTTATTTAATAATCTTTACAATGAGGGTAAATTTTTGAATGATAACCTTATTTAGTGATAAATTATTGGCTCTGAAAGAAAAACGGTAATTTTGATAGAAAATTGTAGGGTTAAAACAGTCCAGAAAATCTATCGAAATCAGGGCAAGGGGGGGTAATACAAGATATTAAGAATAAGTTTATACCATAATTTTGTTTTTAATTGTTTTTTTCTGGACTGACAATTTTCTATCAAAATTACCGTTTTTCTTTCAGAGCCAATAATTTATCATTAAATAAGGTTATCATTCAATAATTTACCCTCATTGTAAAGATTATTAAATAAGCTCTTAGGCGATATATGTTTCGATTTGATACGTTCCATAATACCAAAAATAATAACCATTATACGTGAAAAAAGGAAGTGGCTCGATTTATTTGCTCCCAAGTGTATATCTTCACATTAAAATTACATTAAACTGGGATAGACAGGACATAAATAAAGCAGTGTAAATTTGATTATTATTATTATTTTGTTTGATTTTATACATCTCGGGACCATGGGAGTCCCGGTCTTTTGGAAGGCGTCCGAGGGGCCGAAGCCAACTCATAGAGGCCCCTTACGCAATTTTAATGAAATGTGGCAGCAACCGACGATTATCCCTGTATGCACTATGCAAGTGCACACATAATCAGCCTATAATGTTCCCACTGCTGGGACACAGGCCTCCTCTCAGTGAGAGGGAGTGGGCCGTAATCCACCACGCGGGCCCAGTGCGGGTTGGCAGATGTCACATGTCTTCGAATTTTTGGTTTTAGGACATGCCGGTTTCCTCACGATGTTTTCCTTCACCGTTTTGAGAGCAGTGGTGATGAAATAATTTACACAAAGTAAAGCGCCTGTCTGGATTCGAACCTAAGACCTACAACTCGTAAGTCGCGGCCGTTACCACTTGGCCACCACTGCTCAACCACTATGCAAGTGCACCCAAAGATAACCCCCGGTTCGTGTAGGACTATTGCAGGATATGGAAAAATAAAAAGTTGGACTATGGGTTTGGGTGGCTAAAGTGGACTGGTTACCAAGAACCGTGGAAGAACTATGACTGCTGCCTGATGAACAACAACACGGATAAAATGGCAGGCGGTTTTATTTGTTATATTTGCCGTAAATAAACGTATTTTCTTTCTTTTCTTTCTCAAGTTTAAGTTGTACTGTAGAGACTATTACAAGATTGACACTGTTTCACAAAAACTGCAAATTTTAAAACTATTACGTATTATAAATTATTTATTTTATTTATATATTTTTTATAAGTTTTTTTTGTGAAAATATAAATCTTTTATAGTCAACTATAAGGTACATATTGAAAACAACATTTTATAAAGTATTGTCGATATTTTTGGAAAATAATATTTTCATAACAGTGGAGTTTGTTGCGCAACGTCTTCCCAGCGAAATCACTAGGAAGTGGTGAAGAGCGGGCGTTTTGGGGGACTGCATTATGTCATTTTGACGTTTAAAAAGTGCTGATTTTCAGCCTAGTTTGAATCAATGACTTTTGATTTTGATATTCTTAATTCCTTAGTTTTTTTTACTTAGTGAAATCGAAAAAAAAAACCCTAACAACGAAATTGATAATTTTTTTTATATTTTCCAAAAATATAGACAACTTTTTTAAGTTTTATGTACCTTGGTGCTAATACTAGCTACATACCGACCTTCAAATCTCTATTTAAAAATAATTAAATACTTATGTCGTCGATATTGCTAAAATCCGCAAACATACATAATGTATTATTAGGAACTTTTAATTCAAGTGATTTTTGCTAGCAAAGGTAAATTCTTCAGAAAAAAAAAATTACATGGTTCAAGTAATTTTTACGATAATGGGCAATTTTTTCCAGCAATTTTTCCTCGGCAACAGTTGTCGGAGGTATTTTAATTCAAATGCCTATCGTATTTAATATTTTCGTAATTTCATGTTACCAATATTGCCCAGAATTGACCAATTTAAGTTGCCCGTTAAAGGGCACCTTTACGTGACGCATTGTCGACTTCTTTTCCCATTATATTAGCGTGCAACTGTGGCGCGACTGTGGCGCAACAGTCGCGCAACTATCACGCCACAAAAAGTAGTTCAAACAGTCTTGCTGCAAAAATCTCTTAAGCCTCAAGCTCCCATAGACTACGCGACTCTATCAATCAACTCCTAGCATCGTTGATTGTCTCTGGAACCTTGATTTCTAGCCCATCCATCTCTTTGGTCAGGGTTATCTGACAGCCTAGGCGGGATGTGTCAGTCAGACCGTAGGCTAAGTCTAACATGTCGCGTTCTTCGTCGCAAGCTTCTTCAGGTAATCTGGGGAAAAAGAAATAAAATGTTTTACTAGGTCATCATCTGCCTAGCCTTTTCCAGTTCGGCTCGGCTTCCAGTTTAACTGGATGCAGCTGAATACCAGTATTTTACATGGAGCGACTGCCTATCTGACCTCCACAACCCAGTTACTGGGTAATACGGTACCCTTTGGTAAGACTGGTTGTCAGATTTTCGGGCTTCTGACGACCCGTACCGGGACCAACAGCTTAACGTGCTTTCCGAGGCACGGGGGGGTCTGGTGGTATGTAAAGTTGGTCACCCATCCACGGACAAACCGCGGCAAGCGTAGCTTAACCGATCGATCGACCTGTGCGGCTGATATTACTTAGCCACAAGACCCTTGAAAATGTTTTACTAAGTAATTGTTGAAAAGTTCGAGGGGAGAATCTCTGTGCAAGGTCTCATAGGGGAGAATGAACATAATCAGCCTACAATATTCCCATAGCTGGGACACAGGCCTCCTCTCAGTTAGAGGCAGTGGGCCGTAATCCACCACGCGGGCCCAGTGCGGGTTGGTAGATGTCATGTCTTCGAATTTTTGGTTCTAGGACACCGGTTTCTTCACGATGTTTTCCTTCACCGTTTTGAGAGCAGTGGTGATGAAATTAAATAAACAAAGTGAAGTGCCTGCCTGGGTTCGAACTAGGGTTGCCAACCGTACTCTAAAATAGAGTATTGTACTCTTTTTCTTGTAGATGTACTCTATAATCTATAACACTAATAGAGTACGCTAAAATACTCTTTTTAGATAAACTGACTTACTGAATTTGATTAAAAATGAGCTCCTGATCTATTTACACTTAGAATTAGGACGTTTGGAGTCCTACATTTCTTTTAAAAAAACAATAAAAAATTGTTATGTAGGTACTGTAGAGGCCTGCTCTAATGCGAGGCTGGCTGGAAAGCCACACCTCTACAAGACTGGCTGGTTATATTTTAAAGTATGTTCCATTCGATATTTCAAGCGAGTGTCAAATATTCTTCTAGTGTTTTTATATTTAGTTTAAAAGCTTGCTATTGTAAGAGGTGGTTCTTATCCAATAAATGCTGTAAAAAGCTTAGAGTGTCTTAATTATTGGTCGTCAGCGCCTCTGCAGCTACGACCCCAGTAGCACGGCTACTATAGATGGTGGAGGCGCCAGTTTCGAACGTTTTCTTTTTGTTGGATGGCGTGTGTAGAGCCGAATAATACTACACAAGTTTTCACGTACCTCAAAATTTGCTGTCTAATAAACTTTATTTTCAGCCCAATACATACGCTCAGGCATTATTAAAAATTGTGTGGTGAGATCGACGCCGGAGTACCTACAGCTAAGTGGTCTTAAAAGGAAAAAAACTGCACCATGTCGGATGCCGTATTTTTCTCGGGCACCGGTGCCAACTGTTTCGAAGAATTTCTTCGACAATTTAAACTTATTGCCGCTATCAACCAATGGCCGGAGAGCAGCTTAGCGCTCATTTTAGGCGCCTATTTGCAGGGGCCCGCGCTCGCATATTTTAAAATAATTTATAAAGAAAATTTAGATTTTAAAACAATCTGTGACCTTGTAAGAGCGGAATTTCCGTCAAGCGCAGATTACGTGGAAAAATTTTATAATGCGAGACAGGGAGCTAATGAAGATATTTCAGTATTCTATTATAATTTGGTAGCCCTCGCGCTTAAGGCGAATATTATCGACGATAAAATTTTTATCAAAATTTTTTTAAAAGGGGTGACTCCAGATTACAAACTAAAACTGGGGACGAGATTATATTCATCCAGAGCGGAACTGAGGGCTACCCTCGATCAAATTAAGGAGATTTTCGAGGATTCTCGCCGTGATGAACATAACCTTCCAATAGTGGCTCCGAAGGGTGTGTTAACTAAAGTGAGGTTTGATCATCCTCTATCGATAGAGAGTCAGAGGTCCCCGAGGGCTTCTAGACCCTCAAGCCCCGCGCCGCCACATTCTGCGACAACCCCTCCACATTCAGCCGGAGAGCGCAGAGAAGAGGAATCTTTTCACACCCCTAGATATAATTTACGTCCGAGATACCCCTTCACGAACAGATATAATCGTTCTCCCGTTGCCCCCAGCTCAAGCAATCAGCAGCAGCCCAGATACCCAAACGACCGAGGACACAGACGATGAAGGATGACAGGGAGTTACAGGCTGTGTCCGGGAAGGAACAACTCCCACTAAATAACAATACAATGAGTGCTTTCGGTCCTTTTATTAAAGTAAATTTAAATAGCAAAGCCTACACCGCGCTGATAGACACTGGAGCTTCAGTCTCGTGCATATCGGAGCAGCTGTTCGTGGAGCTAAAGCTAGAACATACCACCGACAAGGCAAAACATTTTGTGAGATCAATCTCCGGTTCGTGTTTAAAAGTCGTAGGCGAGACGAAGATCAGCTTCATCATCGATTCGTGTGTATTTGTAAATAGTTTCGTGATTTTAAGAGACATTAACCAAAAATTGATTCTCGGACAGGATTTTTTTTATAAATATAATGCAATCATAGATTTTCGCGATAATTGTTTGTTGTTAAAGGGGCGTATTCGTATAAATTTTTGCAAATACGCCGAGCAAAATGATATGCCGATGTCAAATTCCCTCATATGTCATGATCATAATGACAAAACAATTAAAAATAATATTGTCATAAATGGTCATGAATCCATGGAAGAAAGAAGTTCCAAATCAATTTCAAAGATTGATTATCTTTATTTTTCAAAGCTAATGCAAAAAAATGATGAACAAGAGGTTTCATCATTATCATTAAATCCAATGGATGACATTAATATAAACCCTGAGTTGGATGTTGTAGAAAAAACATCACTAAAAGAACTTCTTTATTCTTATAAGGAAAATTTTGCTTTCTCAGTTTCAGATTTAGGTAGCTGCAACTTGGTAGAAGTACAAATCAAAACAGTCGATGATATTCCCGTACATCGACCCCCATATAGAGTATCACCCAAGCAGCTTGACATTATCAATTCTCAAGTGGAGGAAATGTTAAATAATGGGGTAATACGCGAATCAAAAAGCGCGTATGCGTCGCCGGTCGTATTAGTACAAAAACCAGATGAAACGTGGCGATTTTGCATTGATTATCGTAAATTAAATAAAAAAGTTATCACAGATAGTTATCCGTTACCTATCATCGAAGATATCATGATTTATCTTTCGGGAGCGCGTTATTTTGCAGATTTAGATTTAAATTCGGGTTATTGGCAATATCGTTTGTGCGAAACAGATAAACATAAAACGGCTTTTGTCACTCCATCGGGCTTATATGAATTTAATGTTCTTCCATTTGGTCTCAAGACGAGTCAAGCTGTTTTTCAAAGAACGATGGATAAAGTCCTAGCGGGCATTAAATATAAAAACGCCATATGTTATGTAGATAATATTTTAATATGGGGTAAAACATTCTCTGAGTTTCGAGAGGCATTAGAAAATGTTATGTTAAGACTTAAAAAAGCTAACCTGACATTGAAGCCAAGCAAATGTAGTTTTGGATATCAGAAGATATCGGTATTGGGTCATGAAATCTCAGGGGATGGTGTGAGACCCGATATTAAAAAATTGCAATCATTAAAATCATTAAAACCCCCAACCAATACAAAACAAGTTAAATCCATTTTAGGTTTGTTTTCTTATTACCGCAAATTTATTAACAACTTTGCCGAGATAACATTGCCTTTAACTAAATTATTAAAGAAGGGGACAAAGTTCAATTGGTCACTGAAACATCAGGAAGCATTTGACACAATAATACATTACATGGACAACCCACCTATTTTACCCTTTTACTCAAATGATACACATGTGTTGACCCGCCTTTACATTGATGCTAGCGGAGAAGCACTTGGGGCATGCCTTATGCAGGGTACAGACGTCATGTATCCGATATCATATGCTTCAAGAAAGTTGAGTGACTGTGAGAAAAGATATTCTACGACTGAGAAGGAATGTCTGGCTCTTGTGTGGGCATTAAATTATTTTAAACATTTTCTATGGGGTTTGAAATTCCAGGTCGTGACTGATCATAAGGCATTGTGTTGGTTGAGAGATAAGAAAGATATGAATGGAAGGTTGGCTAGATGGTCGCTGTGCATCCAGGCGTATGAGTTCGACATCATGCATTGTGCAGGCAGAGAGAATGTGATAGCAGATTTTTTGAGTAGGAACCCCTTAGGACAGGAGGAAGAGGACCAGCTGCCAAAAGCACAGCAGGAGGATGATATGCAGGTGTATAAGATAGAAGTAGTAAAGATGAAGGATGAGCAGCTGGGAGATGAGTTTTGTAGACAATGGTTAGATAGGATTGCGGCTAGTGGTTGCAACAATATTAAAGGGTTTAGTGTTGTGGATGGTATGTTATGCAAGAAAGCTAAGAGGATGAATAATGTTCGTGAGCTGGTGGTAATCCCGAAAAGTTTATTGCAAGAGATTTTGAAAGAATTGCATGATGATGCATGGTCCGGTGGACATCTAGGATTAGCGAAGACCTTAGCAAAGTTCAGAGCGGCATACTTCATCAAAGATGCTGAAAAAGAAATAGATCAGTATGTAAGGAGCTGTACGTTGTGTCAGGAGCGGAAGCAGTCTCTGCAGGTAGCTCAGCTGCAACCAGTGCTGGTGTCCCATATGATGGAAAAAGTGGGAATCGATTTGTTAGGTCCCTTTAGGAGGTCACTTAGTGGTAATAGATATGTGGTCGTATGTGTGGAGTATGCTACAAAGTATGCAGTATGCAAGGCAATTCCTAGAGCAACTGCAGAGAGAATCAGCGAATTTCTGATTGAAGATGTATTTTGTCGGTTTGGTGGTGTTAAGGAAATAATATCAGATAGAGGGTCAGTTTTCACATCACATTTGGTTAAGGAAACTATACAATATTTTGGGGCCAAAACACGTTTCACTACTGCGTTTCATCCAGCGACAAATGGACTGGTTGAAAGGTTTAATAGAACATTAACACAAATGCTTTCCATGTATGTTTCGGCCGACCAAAGGAACTGGTGTAGCTACGTTCCGTTGGTATGCTATGCATATAACACCAGTAAACAAACAAGCACTAAAGTTTCACCATACATGCTGATGTATGCTAGGGAACCAATATTTCGTACGGACATGGTTGTTAATAATGATGTGCGTGATCGTGTAAATAATTATTCGACACGTCATAGTTACCATAATGCCCTGATTAGCTGTGCAATAGATAATATAAAAAAGGCACAGATAAAGCAGAAAGCTGTTTATGATAGAAAGGCTAAGGTTAGAACTTTTACACCTAATCAATTAGTTTTAGTTTATACGCCTAGGCGGATAACTAATAAAAGCATCAAATTATGTAGGTTATATAAGGGCCCGTATCAAATAGTAAGACGAATATCTAATGTAAATTACGTTATCAGAAAATTAAATAATAGAAGATTCAGGGATATAGTACATGTAAATAGATTAAAACCTTTTCATGTTAGGCTCTAAACCTTATAAACTATTTGTCTTTGGTTGACATATTTCTTGTCATGTCAAATGTAAATACGTCAGTTAGATATAAATGTCATAAGAATGTGTTATAATTTATTAATATGTTTGTGTTTGTATTTTTTGCATATGCTGAGCCTGAGAGAAAATACATCGGACGCGGCCGGGAGCGTGTGAGGTCCCGCACCTCCCAGAGGGCTGTGAGGTGCGCCCTCACACCTGCAACGGGCCAAAGGGAGGCTTGAATAAATCGTCGGCTCCATTGCTTAGGGATCAAATAGATTGCTCTTACCCCAGCATATTTTGACGCGAATTATGGGAGGAAAGTCACTCTTATAACTGTGGTCACTCCTATAGAAGGGGGGGTGACAGACACTCAGCATAAGTTGTCACCGACTTTGCTAACAGGGGTATAACCCTTGCAAAGTGTGTTTGGTTGACACTTTCGGTTCAACTTGTGTTTGAGGACCAACAGTTTTGATATTAAATAATTGATTTTCGAAATAGGTATTTGACATTCTTTGCTGGAGTAGGAGTATATGATAATTTTCTTCAATGAACCCTGGCCTCTTAAACTTTTCCCTCCCTCTGGCTCAATCCCGTCCGATGGAGTTAAAAGAATCTGATGCTAAGATCGGTTAATTCTCTTAAGCCTCTTCCAGGTCGATGTGAACTTTCACATCAGTTGTTCTTATTAGGAGGCCGCGTCGAGCCTTTTAGTCGGGTTTTGACCCGACGAGGCTTAAGCATGGCAGCGTTAGTTTGTTTGAGTGCACGTTGGCACATGTAAATGTTAACTTACTTGACACCTAGCGTGGTGTTGGATTCGCGTTTCGTTTGTCCTGACTTAAGCTTTCTCCTGTAAGAGACGGACCTCATTGTGTAAATTCTATCCCGACATAGGTAGACATTCGATAGGATAGGTGAATAGGGCTTGGAAACTCGAATGGTGTGAATAAAAGTCATGACCTATGCCCAGACTGTTATTCAAGGGTGGGCGTAGCTCATGTAGAGGCCTGCTCTAATGCGAGGCTGGCTGGAAAGCCACACCTCTACAAGACTGGCTGGTTATATTTTAAAGTATGTTCCATTCGATATTTCAAGCGAGTGTCAAATATTCTTCTAGTGTTTTTATATTTAGTTTAAAAGCTTGCTATTGTAAGAGGTGGTTCTTATCCAATAAATGCTGTAAAAAGCTTAGAGTGTCTTAATTATTGGTCGTCAGCGCCTCTGCAGCTACGACCCCAGTAGCACGGCTACTATAGTACCGCAAAAAGTACTAAAAAATACATTTTTTAAATTTAATAAATGGTACTCTTTTTTTATTAATCTGTACTCTTTATTTACCCTCTCTGAAATCAGATATAGTCTACTTCTTCTAGAAAAAGTTGGCAACCCTAGTTCGAACCCACGACCTACAACTCGGTAAGTCGCGGCCGATACGACTAACCTACCACTGCCCTAAGCAGATGATTAAGCTAATGCGCTCCAAAACAAAGATACACACATCAACACGGTCTAGGGATATTTTTAAAAAAGCGAATTACTATCAATGTGTTAATTATTTATATGACATGTATATATTTAAAAGATACGTTATTTAATATTCTACCATTTTTTAATAATGGTTAAGGTACTTAGATTAAAATTTCAGAATTTTATGGAAAAAAAATGAAGCATAGACGGAAATCGTATATGAATGAACTTTTAATTTGTGAGTAAAAACTGAAAAAAATAGAAAAATCATTTAATTTGTGTTTATAAACTTGAAGTTAGTAGTCTGAGAAAGCGCCCATGATGTTCATAACACATCGGCAACGATTCGGCATGCTCAGAACAAGGTTGTCAATGTCTTGCTGCGGAATATTGTCCCATGTCCTTCTGAGGTGCGCAAAAAGTTGATCTTCTGTAGCCAGATTTTCAGGAACTTCCTTCAGAGCTCTTCTTTGCAGCATATCCCACGCATGCTCAATAGGATTTAGATCTGGCGATTGAGCAGGCCAGTCTAAGGCCCTAACATTATGTGTATGTAACCAAGCTGCTACCGTTCTCGCCGTGTGTGCCCGGGCATTGTCGTGCATGAGCAGGAAATCTTGCCCCATTTGTGTTCTGTTGGGCAAGATTACGGGCCCCAGCACCTGTTGGACGTATCGTTCTGCCGTCATATTGCCCCGCACCCAAACGAGATCCGTCCGTCCTCCAAGACGAATTCCTGCCCAAACCATGATTGTTCCTCCTTGGTATGGGTGAACTTCCTGAGGGTTCTGGAGACGGCTCCATCGTCCAGGAACTCGCCAAACACGCGTCCTTCGTGAATCTGGATGGAAGCCGAACCTGGATTCATCCGTGAACAGCACATTGGACCATTGCTCACGGCCCCAGTCCACGTGGTTCCGAACCCATTCTAATCGTCGTCCACGATTGCCTCTCCGTAAAGGTGGGACCCGGAGTGGTCTACGAGAGCGTAGATTGCTTTCATGCAGTCGCCTTCTTACAGTTTGGTCACTCACAAGCACTTGGTGTTCCACTCGCAGCCTTTGGACCAATTGAGTCGCCGTTGCATTTGGTTGTGCTCGCGCAGTAATTTGCAAAAATCGGTCTTGTCTGGGGGTAGTGATGCGACTTGGCCCCCGGTGCCTCTCCGCTAATTCACCTGTGGCACGATAGCGTGTCCACAATCTTGAAATTACATTTTGATGTGTCCCTATGGCCTCAGCAACATTACGCTGAACAGATCCAGCTTCCAGCATTCCCACAGCTCGTAACATCTCCGCCCTCGTCAAATGCCGGCGTTTCATGGCTACAATACCTCAATTGTAACTTTATCTTTCGTTTAAAAATGAAAAAAAACTGTAAGTAAACGTAATTCGTATTGTTTTCTAAATTTCGCACAAATGAAAATGGAGTTTCCCTCTCCTATACATCAAGACATTTTTTGCCACCGAAACAAAAGAATTTTCAAAAATTTAAATTTGGAATTAGTCTGAGATAAATTACAAACAAATCGGTGTATAAAAGACTCCAATGCGGCCTGTACTTTTGGAGTTATTTAATTGAGTATGAAATATCCCTAGACCGTGTTGATGTGTGTAGTTGACGTGGCTCAAAAGGCTGCTCAACTTAAATGGGACTGGGCAAGACATGTCTGCCGCATGCCGGACAAACTGTGGGCCCAAATAGCGCAGAATTGGTGCCCTGAGACAACGAAGCGGGGTCGCGGCAGACCACGTAGGAGATGGCGGAACGAGCTGGATAGGTTCCGTCAAAACTGGAGGGAGGACGCGCGGGCTCGCGAAAAATGGAAGGAGTGGAGGGAGGCCTTTGCCCAGGAGTGGGACAGGGCAGGCAAGTTAAAAAAAAAAAACTCACCTATCAAAGTCCTCCTGCTTCAGCACAACATGACACGTGGAACAGGTAAGGGTGCCCTCACACGCGCCGTAGCCCTCAATGTTCAGATCGTTGTTCACGACCACGTCGAGTAGTGTGTCGCCGACCTTAGCTTCCGTCTCCAGGCGCTTGCCATCGTAGAGGACGAAAGTCACTTTTACTCTGTAAACAATATAAAATGGTTATAGATTTCAGTCCTCCTAACGTCGCGAAATGAGAATAGGTTGTGGCGACATCTATATCGCCACCTGCGAACTACACATGACACTGACGTCACGCACAATCCTGCATCGCGCAAACAGAGTTTACCGCTCGACTAACATAATACAGCTCCACTAGCATCCATACTAATATTATAAATTCGTCTGTCTGTATGTTACCTTTTCACGCCTAAACCGCAGAAACGATTTGGATGAAATTTGAGTCCCGGGAAAGGACATAGGATACTTTTTATCCCGATATTCCCACGGGATCGAAACTTATGCGAGTGAAACCGCGGGGCGCAGCTAGTACAGAATGAAATTGAATAGGTGCCCAGTAACTGGGTTGTGGAGTTCAGATATGCGGTCGCTCCATGTAAAATACTGGTTGACTCAGCTGCATCCGGTTAGACCGGGAGTCACCAACATAGTTGGGAAAAGGCGACGCAGTAATTGATGGCAGTTTCACACTGCATTTGTTTTTAACCAAATCAACAGTGGGAGAATGACGTGTGATCCCATCTTTTTAAAATATCGTACAGGTCAGCGCTAGGTGTAGAACGGCTGCTTTGGGTCAGCGCGAAATGCTAGAGCGTGTTTGTATCTGTTGCTGTCAGCTTTTGAGTAAAAACATGTTTGACCCTGCTCGGACACACACCACAAGGAATTTTGAAATAATTTGTGTCTTTTCTTTCGCAAATCCTTCGGTATTGATTGAAATAACACAGAGGGCTGTTGAAGTTAAGTTCCGAGGGTTGGCTCTTAAAAGAGCCGATTAGAATGGGTCTTGAAAATGACCGGTTCGTGCCATCGTAGGGATTAGTCACCTAGACTCTGCGTTACCGAGCGCTAGGTGCCCACAGTGGGCTGGGCGTTTGGGGTGTTAGGTTCCGATTTCTACCATCTCTCGGGGAGGCTCCTTTCTTACAATGGTTTGTGCCGATACAAGAGAACTGTATGTTCAACTTATAAATACAAATCACTTCAATCTATGTTCTTTAAATAAAATTATCTAAATGTTATCATGCACCTCGATATTGATAATAACCTTGGATATACAGTGTAAATACTTACTTTAGGTACTTAAGATATCAATATAATTGAAATAAAATGAATATACTGTAAAGCCAAAAGGGTTTTTTCTTTGTATTGCATCTCGCAGGTCAACCTAAGAGCTTGTTGGTTGCTTAACTGGGCTTGCGTGTGGATGTCTTGATAAATTATGGTCTCCAGCCATGGCAAGTAAACTTAAAAACTAAGCGACTACACGCTAAGGGCACCCCCTGTGGGGTACGGACCTCGGCTTAGGACGTCGCTGGGAGAGGGCTGCTAGGATCGTGATTATTTAGGGACGAATTTAAAGCTACAGGCTACGGGCTGGCTCGAGCAAGGGTCGGGGCAGAGATGGCACATAAGGACTTAACTGGGTTGATTACAAAGGTCAAATTTGAATATGGGATATTTTTTAGGCCCGACAGATTCATAATTAACACGTTGACTGCCAGACAACAGACACAATAGAAATTCTATTGTTCGCGGTCACCATTGACCGCGGTGGCAGTCAATGCCTTAAGAAATTTGAACTACAAAAAAGACATTGGTAAAAACTGGAATTTTCGTGGTTTGATCAAACACTGGAAACGTAATTTCTTTTTGTAAATGTCAAAAAACCTGACAAGCCTGACATCAACTAAAAAGTTTCAAAAGGTGCTCACTTTTCAAGTAGTCTGATGCAATTATTTTTGGCAATTAAGTTAAGCTCAGATTTGATGCCAGTCCTGTCTTTGTAACCGCGCAGTCGGGTAAAAATAGGCCTCCTTGCAGATTGGAGACCGACGAATAACGAAAAACGCATAACCTACGCAAAACTCCGTGTTGTTGATTTATTAAGGCAAATATTAACTTACTTCTCTTCTTTCAACGCTAACTCCGTCGTCGACAAAGGCGCTATGCTCCTTCGATTAACGAAACTCGATGTTACACCGTTATTCTTGACTGAACAACGTAGATTTCGTACAGACAAATTTTTCATAAAGTTCCGTAACATTTTGTCTTATTCCTAAGCCACAGGACCGTTCAAAAACGCTGTATCACTGCGTGTTACACCACCGTATATTAAGTAATTCAGCGAGATAGCGTCTCGCAGATTTATGATAATAAAAATATGATAATTTAACAATTTATTCTTGACCTTACGAGTTTCATTTAGGTTACACAAGATACGTTCCGTTTATGACATTGAATTGTTGATGATCAGCTGTTACCCAATTTATTCGATGCATATTAACTGCTTATATCAGGGTTTCTAATTATTTCTTTTTTAAAAACTAGTAACATAAGGGAAAATGTGTAATAAAATCGTCGTTTTAATAGATCTGCGTCTCTAGAAAAAGATTTGAGATTACTTAATTCAAATTTTTGCTGCTTGTGAAGGAAAACTAAAATACTTGACGTTGACGTTTTGACGTAGGACTTACGTTTAGTTATTGCTTTTTACTAAATCTCAAGGCTTTTTTCAGGTTATATAACTAAATGTTATTTTTATGTTTTATTACTAAATGTAGCTTTGCATGACCATGGACTTATAATAATACGTCAGTGATATAACATAGATTTTTTTCCGCAGTGCATGACTGCGGAAAAAAATCTATAGGTGTTCCACTTACACCATTGAAAAAATTTAGAATGTTTAGCATTACGCTTAAATAATGTTACATTAATTTACTCTAAGGTTACATCGTAGTGTTACATTCGTAAAATAAATAGATAAAAAAGCCCTTTCACAGTTATTTTACAGCAACCCATCAACTTTTTATTTTGGCAACTGAGTCGATGTCCGCTATTCTCTTAGCGTACCTAGCGTCCGCGTCAGTCATAAGTTCACAACACATGATTACCGTCACCGTCGAACATTGCATTTTGAGGCAGAATGTTAGTAACTGATAGGATAGTACAAAGCACGTACAAGTTTTTGTTATCTATAAGTTAACCCAAAAATTTAAATTCAAAAATCAAATTAATTTGCACATTATGAAAGTAGTTTGTTCAGAATCGTTTACTAAATCGTATTTTGTCATTTTTAACTTTTCAAGCCATGGACTGTTCCAGAAACAATAATGCTTACATTCCTGAAACCACGAGACTGTAGACTGGAACGCAGCTTCCGCACAACTGTCAAGTCAACATTGCCAATTTACCATTTGCGGTCATTTGCCTGCTTTCCTAAAATCTTACATGTAAAGTCAAAATATTCGAGATTTTCTGTATTTCCATATTTACTTGGATTCCAAATCTTTAATATACCTTCCAAGATATTGAGAACATAATCAAAAATGTCGGAGAGATTAAAAAGTACGGGTCCAGCCAATGATGAAGTTATAGATGAAATAACAAAAGATTTGAAAACTTCGTTAAGAACGAACGAGTCTGTTGAAGAATTTGTTATAAGTCCTGGCACAAGCGCCGAAGACTTCCCTAAAGCTGGTGGAGACGCCCCACAAACTAGCGGTATGTTTTTATATATCTTTTTATTACATCAATTTTGGGCGTAGTCTTATAAGAAAATGGTAATTTGCAATGCCTAATTAGACATGTTTGGGATGCATGAAGAAGCCTCCTCATGTAGCGTAGTTTATTCCGCCAGTTACTCGACTGAACCGAGCGCTCGGCGCATCCTGGACAGTTACACCCAACACCTTATTTGACTGAGGGCGGTCAGTGGGTCATCTTAGGGGCGGAATTTCTTCAAATAGGTACATTTGTTAGTACATGACCTCACACCTTCTTTCCTTGGGGGTAGGTAGTTGTGGAAACGTTTCTAAACCCAGCAGATTAGGCTGTGCGTTGTGTGCACAGATATAGATACACCTAGATAATGCAAGAGCATCTACTTCGCGTGGCCCAGCTTACGTACAAAAATCGTAAACTGCCACTTTCGCGCTCAGTCCTGTGTACTGCTGGCTGGGTGAGCGTGAGCGCTGGCACTAGGCCCTGGGGGTGGGGCGAGACGGGTGCCGCACGCGGCGGCGTCTTTGGATCGATTTGATTTTCCCAACACTAAATAGTGCTTGTGACGTCATAGTAGGTAGTCAAGAAATGGCATGCTTGGTTTTGATACAGATCGTCAGTCAGTGAATGCTGATGATGATTGATACTATACATAATTATTTTACTATGTATCTAATTGTGTCGTGTACCTACAATGTATGATTTGCTAGTGTGATTAAATTGTTTGTGAATTTGATTTGAACTGCAAACAATTTTTCTATTTCACAATAACTAACACTACCCACAGTACGCCTACAGTAGTAATCAAATATGCCTGATGCAGATGATAACAAGACACAAAAACTTACTCCTGATTCGACATTTGTTTTTTTTTTGTTGGCACACAACTTTCCTCAAAATCAACTTTCATTCTTCGATGCTTTCCCTTCCAGAAACACCAACATATTCCGAATCAACCGAAGATCATGATTTAGACAAGGATTATGCAGAGAAAGACCCGGATGCCAAAGATGAAAGTGATACGGACATCGATGAAGAGTCACTAAAGGATCTAGAAGTAGACCTCACAGATGACCAGAAAGAGGAGCGGAAGATCATTGCCGAAGAGTTGAAGAAGGCTGGTAATGAGGCGTTTAAAGTTGGAGACTTTGAGCGGAGTATTGAGAAATATACTGAAGGTATGTGAATGACAGCTTCAACCTCCACCAGTCACCAAGCAACCAGTCTTACCAAGGGGTATCATGTTGTTCAGTAACTGGGTTGTGGAGGTCAGTCACTCCATCCATAGGTAATACGGGCTGGTGTCCGCAACTCCACGTCAATGCGCGTATTTTGCGTACATACAAACGCTTTATCCATACTATCCATACTAATATCATAAATTCGAAAGTAACTGTCTGTCTGTATGTTACCTTTTCACGCTTAAACCACTGAACCGATTTAGATGTTAGTATAGAGATAGTTTGAGTCCAGGGAAAGGACATAGGATAGTTTTTATCCCGATATTCCCACGGGATCGAAACTTATGCGGGTCAAACCGCAGGGCGCAACTAGTGTAAAATACTGGTATTCAGCTGCATCCGGCTAGAATGGAAGCCGACCCCAATATGGTTGGGAAAAGGCTCGGCAGATGATGATAAATGCCAACTTATAATTTAACTAAAAAAATAGCGTAACATGCTATTACGTTATTTTTGCTATAATACGGGCTGGTGTCTGCAACTCCACGTCAAGCACGTATTTCTTTTTCTTTTTTTTTTCCTTTTCTTTATTTTGTCTACGTTTTTCTGTATTTTGTCTACGTAAATCGATTAATCGTTCATTCTATTTTTCTTTTCTTTTTTTCTTCCTTTTCTTTCTATATTTTATTTCTTTCTGTTTCCTACACAACTAGGTAATAGGTAATACGAGCTGGTGTCCGCAACTCCACGTCAATGCGCGTATTTTGCGTACGGGCGGGAAAATCGATTATTCGATCCACCCCAGCTCCTCAAGGAAGGCCAGCAACACCTATGTTACTGACCGTCTCACGTACCAACCTGCACAACTAATTTCCATGTTAACTTTCCAGGTCTTCGAACGTGTCCGCTCCAGTTCCCGCAACAGCGTTCAATATTGTATTGCAACAGAAGTGCAGCTAAAATGAAGCTTCAGAAGTATGCGCCAGCTGCCAAAGACTGCACTAAAGCCATTGAGCTGGATGACAAATATGTTAAGGCTTATATTAGGTGAGGAATCCTTTTTTTTACTACTTAATATGGGTAGGAAATGTTATTTAAATTGTAATCAGAAAAATAAAGAGGGGTTCGTGGCTAAATAATAAAAGCTGCACGGATCGATCAGTGAGAGTAGTCGTCACCCAGTGGGGATGGCCCAGACTTACAAAGTCAAAGTATTTATTAGTGCGATTTTTGGTGATAAAACAGGTCTTACGCGGTGTCCTGCGCGAGCGACGAATACGACGCGACGCGACGCAACACGACGCGACGTAATGCGACGCGATGCTACACGCGACAAATGTCCTACGTGATTTTGGTCATTACTTCTTGAATCATGGAGAAGTACAGTACAATTTTAACAGGAAACCGTTAATGCGGACAACGGGAATACATTTTAATTATCTTTATTAAGTTCCGAATGGGGACAACGGGAACAGACGGAAAGTTCATATGTAATTCGTGGTGTCGCGTCTGGTCGCTCTCAAAACAAGTACGCGTTACGTCGCGTCTCGCCGCAGACTGTCATACAGGCCGCAAGCAGGGTATGCCGTTGAATTGATCGCGTTCGTCGCGTTCGCAGAGTCGCGTCGCGTCCTATTCGTCGCTCACGTAGGACACCGCCATACTGATATTTTCCAGAAGTTGTTGGTTCGAACCCAGACAGGCGCTGTTCTTTGTGTAAATAATTTCAACACCACTGCTCTCAAACCGGTGAAGGAAAACATCGTGAGGAAACCGGCATGTCCTAGAGCCAAAACTCGAAACTCAAAGCATTTTAAAATTGTGACATTACCAACCCGCACTGGGCTCGCGTGGTGGATTTTGGCCCACTCCCTCTCATAGAGAGGAGGCCTGTGTCCCAGCAGTGGGAACATTATAGGCGGATTATGCTTTTATAATGAAAATCTATCCGCCGACCTCATCTAGTTTTAAAAATATGATTGACGTGTTTGTACAAACCTACAAATCAAATCAAAAGTCATTTATTCAAACTAGGCTGAGAATCAGCACTTTTCGAATGTCAAAATTACAAAAGACAGTCCCCCGGCACGCCCGCCCTTCACCACTTCCTAGTGCTTTCGCTGGGGAGAAGAAGTGGCGGAACAAACTCCCCAGCAGCACAGCTGTCTGTTCAGTTAGATAATAGTTGATTTTATACAATATTAAGTATGCAAAGTAATTAACCTTACAGGACACAGAACCTTAAAATAAATTATTTGCTATAGGTTAGCAAAAATAAAAAAAAAATTATTGCTTCATGGGCCCGCTCTTGACCTCGTCTTTTGTTTTTTTTTTCAGGAGAGCACAGTCATACGAAGCCACAGACAAACTCGATGAATCACTAGCAGACTACAAGAAAATTCTGGAGTTGGACCCTTCCCATAAGGACGCGAAAATAGCCACCATTCGCCTCCCCCCTTTAATAGAAGAAAAAAACGAAAAACTGAAGACAGAAATGCTTGGAAAACTAAAGGATTTAGGCAATATGATATTGAAACCTTTCGGTTTGTCGACGGAAAATTTTCAAATGGAGCAGGACCCGGATACGAAGGGGTACAAAATTAATTTCAAGCAATGAATACATGATTAAGGAAAATTGTGATATTATGATTATATTTATGGATACTTTTCTAGCGTTTTTTTTTTGTTTACAATCTATACTTCATCTATACTAATATTATAAAGAGGTTTTGTTTGTAAGTTTATATGTAGGGGGTAATCTCTAGAACTACCAGTCGGATTTGAAAAATTCTTCTTGCATTTGATAGCCCAATTCTTGAGGAAGGCTATAGGCTATTTAACGTCACGCTGTGACCCTTAGGAGCCGAGCAAAAGCGCTATGGGGAAACGAAGTGATAGAGCAGGAGACGCGGGCAGGTGATGCAATACGACGAGATGGGTCGAGGGAATAAGAAATTTCACGCGAACGAAGTCGCGGGCACAAGCTAGTAAATAATAAAGCTGAAGTTTGTTCGCTTGTGTATTTAACCGCGATAATCTCGGGAACTATCAGTCGGGTTTAAAAAAAACAGTGTCACTCCGGGAGTGAAGACAGAAGTGAAAACTTGAACAATTAGGTACGTGTGTATTTTTTGAATCGTCATATAAACAAAACGCAAACAATACTTTGCCATCATTCGCTGACATATCGGAAATACATTAAAGCCGAGTACATCCCGAGGAGAGCCGAACACATCCGAATGTAGCGCGGTGTCGGTAACAGTGGCGCGAGTTCAATGGTTTATTCCCAACTCAAAAATGCCCAACGCGCCTAAAGAAGTTTTCACTAAAAAATAAAACTCTGCATTTGATAGGTAGATCAGTTCTTGAGGAATTTAACATCACGCTACGACTTAGGAGCCGAGCAAAAAGAAAAAGAAGTCAACGCTAAGTGACAACCAAGTAATAGCGCGGACGATGAGATGCGATGGAGCAGGCCGGGAAAACAAGAAATTTCACGCGAACAAAGTCGCAGGTTTTTTTACCCGACTGCGCCAGAAGGAGGGTTATGTTTTTCGAGAGTATGTATGTATGTTTGTTATGTAGTATAATTCTTTGGCACGCTCTGCGGCCTGAACGGCTCGATGGATTTTAGCTTGAGAGGTGTCGTTAGATTCGTATTTACTGTGAGAGTGACACGGTATATTAAAATAAAATAAAAAAACAAAATGGCGGATTTTTGGCGCCATATTAGGTATGGCAAAAATTTTTTTTTAACTATTGAGGTAATTTAGAAACGTTATGAAACCTTTATGGAGAAGAAACAAATGAATCATAGACATTTTTTAAATAAATAATTAAACACGGCAATTCATAGTTCATTTTTTAATCCCAGAGACTAATCTGATATTTAAGTCTTTTGTGTTTTCGTTTTTTTTAGTACAGAAGTTTGACATTACACTTGTCAGATTAGTTTCTGGGATAAAAACGGACTATAAATTGCGGTGTTTAATTATTTATTTAAAAAATGTCTATTCTTCTTTTGTTTCTTCTCCATAAAGGTTTCATAACGTTTCTATCACCTCAATAGTTCAATATGCTTTCCTAGAGGGAAAAACAACAAAAAAATCCTTGTTGTTTTCGACTTATATTTTGGTGAATAACTCCGAAACCTGACGCTTTAGGATATTATATTATATTACATTTTTTGTTTGTATAAGTGTCCTCTATCTAAATATATAACTTTTGTTGTGCACCGCGATTCTGAAAAAAAATCAAAATGGCGGCTGATTTTAGGGCCAAAACCTTCAAACCCCTTTAAAATGGGCTTGTTGTTGTAACAGGAATCGGCGACGCGGTAGGCCCAGGAAGAGATGGCGTGACGAATTAGACGCCTATTTAAAGGATCGGCCAGATGTAGCAATAGACAGGAGAATATGGAAAGACGGAAGGGAGGCCTTTGCCCTGCAGTGGGACATAACAGGCTCGTAATAATAATAATTGTTAAATAATAAAAAACAAAACAAAAACTGGGGTGCAGGCTGATTTTCGCGCCCCGGAGCCTAATATGGTTAAGACGGCCCTGCATAGGCCTCCCCCAAGCACCTCCACTGCGACCGGTTCTATGCTTCCCGCATCCAGCGGATTCCTGCGGCCTTCACGAGGTCATCGGTCCACCTTGTGGGAGGCCTTCCAACGCTAAGTCTTCTGGTACGCGGTCGCCATTCCAGAACCTTTCGGCCCCGTCGGCCATTGATTTTACGAGCAATGTGCCCTGCCCACTGCCACTTAAGTTTGGCAATTCTTCGGGCTATGTCGGTTACCGTGGTTCTCCTGGAGATCTCTTCATTTCTGATTCGATCACGTATATAGGGAAACTCCAAGCATAGCCCTCTCCATAGCCCTTTGGGTGACTTTTAGCCTTCTAAATAAGGCCCATTGTGAGCCACACGTTTCAGTGCCATATGTCATCACTGGCAACGCACTGGTCAAAGACTTTCGTCTTGATTCGAGACACTGTGGTATGTGGGCTAAAGTAATACCTCGTAATTGGAAAGATGACATATTTTTTTATTTCAAACTTAAGAAAATATTTGTTTGCAAAGAGGATTGAAGATTTTCACAGATACGATCACGTGGGGAAACTCCAAGCATAGCCCTCTCCATTGCCCTTTGGGATACTTTTAGCCTGAGAGAAATTCTCGTAATTTTAACGTTCACAGTCTGATCTCAGTCACAATCTGACAAAAAATACTTCTAATTTCCCTACATTTTGACGAGTTTTTGACATTAGTTTGTCGCCGAAATGAGACTGCGACTAGATTTTGAACATTTTAAATTACGAGAATTGGCCTTCTGATGTTATTTTATTCACTTACTTATAAAACGAGCGAAATAAACATAAATAACACCACTGCTTACCTCCCCCTGTGAATAAAGGCGTGATGTTACATATCACAACATGTAATAAAACTTCGTCTGGAATATTCTGGTATCTCGACCTATTTCGACGCTTTATCGGACATCGGAAGTGCAGCCAGTGCAGGTAATCAATCAGCGAGGGGTGCGTCGGGAGCAAGGGAGGGATGCAACAGTTTAAAGCGTGCTATTCGCGTAGCTACCTGAATATATTTTTTGCCTAGCAGTATCCTGACTATTTATTTATTAGGCTAAGCATTGGCGCCGATTCTTTGTTCACAAACTAAACTAAATTTAAGTTCAGTGCATCTTTTTCTTTCTATTTCATTAAGAGAAGGACAGAAGATAAATATTAGTTTAGTCCTGTCAAATTAGACAACACCTGACGTAAATTGACGTATTTTTAGTAGGCAAGTCTTTAATCGCGTCTAAACTTGTCTATGGAGTACCTTATTTTGACAGGACTAAACTAATATTTATCTTCTGTCCTTTTCTTAATGAAATAGAAAGAAAAAGATGCACTGAACTTAAATTTAGTTTAGTTTGTGAACAAGGGAACCGGCGCCATTGATTAATTTGACAGGACTAAACTAAAACTTATCTTCTGTCCTTTTTTTAATGAAATAGAAAGAAAAAGATGCATTGAACTTAAATTTAGTTTAGTTTGTGAACAACAGAATCGGCTCCAATATCGAATGCGTTATTGCGACAATGCGTCCCGATTCCTTGTCACACAGCTGCGTTTTTAGATATTTGTAATGACATGTGTTAGAGTAAATTATGTTTATCACTACAATGCGGGCATGACACCGGTGAGGAACTGGTATAATTTTAATTTTCCAATATTTATCCTTATTCCTGGATCACTTATCCGGCTCGAAGGACCAACTTATGTTGAGATATGAGATTAGGCAGGAAAATTAAAATAAAAAACTGGAGCTGAAAAAATTACGTGTGTATTCCGAAGAACAAAAAGCACATAAAAATATGTAGTTAGACTTAAAACTAATTCACCGTCACAGAAAAAACGCCTGATAAAGTGTTCATTGCAGTAATTTTGCACAAATTGCTAAATCTAAACAGCGTGTACACCACAGGCACCCCGCCCACACAACACGTTACTACGTTGTTAACGTAGTTGGGTTCGAAAGTTCGTATGCGTCCTAATACAAAATATTCATCTCATATCGGAATATCGCAGGACGCAGGAACGCAAGCGTCCTAGGTACTTCTCATCATCATAATCTATATGTCGGATCAGGAGTAGGTTATTGGCATCTAGTTATCATCAGGCATATTTGATTAATTACTGTGGGCATACTGTGGGTAGTGTTGGTTATTGCGCAATAGAAAAACCGTTTGCAGTTCAAATCGAATTATAATATCACGAACAAATTAATCACACTAGCAAATCACACACTGTAGGTACACGACACAACTAGATACACAGTAAAATAATTATGTACTACACAAAGTAATTGCGAACAAATTGTAGGATCGATTACTGTTCGTATAGTGACAGAGCCACCCAAGTAAACCGACAGGTTTGTCGGGAGCTAGTGCTCTGTCAGGAGTCAAGTCCGAACACCGACTGACTCTCACTGACTGTCTGACTGACTGTCACTCACTGTGTAGCACAAACGAGTGCGCTCAGTTATAAAGGTTTGTCCCCACTACGCACTCGCCCCACAACAACTCTGTCCAAATGGCGTACGGAAATACGTCGTCGTGTTTACTTGATACAAAACATTAAAATGTGCTAAATCTAATAAGACTCACATTATAAAGTAATCGAATAATTCAACAAGAATAATTGTCTTAAATAAACAATAGTGATTTCACAAAGTAAATCATTTTAAAATCAAAGTAACATGTCATCAATTGTTTTGAACAAAACCATCGGTTACAACTATCAAAATAAGTTGCTAAAATCAATTAGCGCGTACACTGAGTACTCAATAAATTATGTTCCGAATTAATAGACAATAATTGATAGTAAAATCACTTAAATTAATAATAAGAAAACAAATCATAACAAATTCTGTTGACTACCCACAAATGTAGTCGACAACCGTCTCCTACATATATATATAAAATTCCAAGTCCTGACTGACTGATTGATATATTAACGCACAGCCTAAACCGCTGGTGCTAGAGACATGAAATTAGGAGGGTGTGTTCTTTGTGAAGAGTAGGTATCCACTAAGAAAGGGTTTTTCGAAATTCCACCCCTAAGAGGGTGAATGGGGGAGTATGAAATTTCACGCGGACGAAGTCGCGGGCAGAAGCTATAGTCAGCCTATAATGTTCCTACTGAATTTTTGGTTCTAGGACATGCTGGTTTTCTCCTATTTCTATTGCGTCGTTATTAACAAAATTCTGTGTTTAACTTCGTAGCCGTCCTAATACAAAATGTACCGAAAACAGCAATAACGCATCCGATATTTATCAACCGATAATAACGCGCCTCTGGGGGCAGCCTTTAAACTAACAAGTATATCAACAAAAAACATTACCCTCCTTTTAGTCTCTGCCGCAATCGGGCAAAAAGAAAACAACGCGAGTAGCCAGCTTTATAAGGCGGAGCTTCTGTGGCACATCCGCGGGACGCAGTCGCGGACAACCCTCTCCTCTCTTCCCCTGAGTCCCCCTGATTTATTGATCCCACATCCTGCCCTCACGCTCTGGACCCAGGACCCAGTCTCCAACCGAACGCCGTACAGCGCGCACGTCTCTTTATTAAAAAAGTGATCTCTTTGTGTGGTGAAATTGGATATGCAAGCTGAAATTACAGCCATGGAGCCGATCTACGATGAGAAGACCAACCTAAGTTTCACTTTACGAGAAGGGAATTTGAACGACAAGCCACAGTACGTGAAATTTCTTAAGGCTTTTGTGAGGAAGGATATTGCCAGTATCGAGGAGTTTGTCGCTACGAAGTCTTACGAAGAAATTGAGGAGGCTATCGAATTGCTGAACCATTTGGTGATACAGTCACCTTTTTGCGTGAATCGTCCGCGTAATATACCAAACCATCCGTATGTCGCGCATGTGACCCCGCAGTCGCCGAAGCGTTGGTCAAAGCTGTAAAACTCCTTGGAGAATCCGGACAGATATAGCTTTAGATGCATAGAAGATATACCCCTCATTATTTTGCAAGACAACGTCGGGATTCGGTCAAGATTACAACCTAAGGAAGATTGAAGATGCCCTAGTATAAATAGCTGCAATTGGAATGTCGTCAGAAAATTGGAACGCGCATGTACCTCGTTTGAACGGACGGTCGAGTAAAACCTTCATGAAGATGGCTTTTAAGAAACAATTGAAGAAGATCAAGAGGAAGTCCCAGGGACATAATGACAAGAGTGAAAAGTATCTGTGGTACGCGTCTACGCGGGAAAAAATTTTGAAGCTGGCAAGAACTATGGAGCGGTTGTTGACGGCGCAGGGGGCGTTTCCAGCTGCGAATAAGAACAGACATGGTATGTGTGAGGGTATTAAAATACTAAAATATAAGGCATAATATTCACTAGTAAATTCTGTTGCGCAATTTGACGCCAGCAATTTACTTGCAGCGAGTAGTAGAACTGTCAATCATGACAGCTGACAGTTGTCAAACAATTAAGTTTTTCTAGTGGACATTAGGCCTAACATTACTTGGCACCTTGTGCAATATTTATAGCTATAACTGTTCGGATATGCCAAGAAGCGTCACCGATTTTTTTCGTCAAAGTATTGAATGTTTTTTTTTTTTCAATTTCGGTAACTATGTGTCAACGGTGACGTATTTTGTCTCATTTGCATTCATAGGTAACTTCGCTTTTTTAACTTTAAAATCATGTATTCATCATCATCTATCTGTAAAGCTGCGTTCACATTTGTAACATTACAACGGACAATTGTCCGTGACAATGTCACAGAGATTGTCTGTGCATTTGTCACTGTGTCATGTCCGTTGAAATGTCACAAAATGAAATGTCACAGCTAAAGGTTAAAATCAATTCTAAGTGTTAGCCCCTAAGACTTCTTTTTAAAAGATTTGTCATAAATAATACTATCACTATCATTTTTGTATAATTCTAGCGTTAAGCGTGTTGGATTGAAGGGCCCTTCAACTTCTAATAAGGCATATCCTAGGTGGACAATGTAATTAAACGACCACCGAGGCCAAAATCCATAGACTCAAAAAAAAAACATCCATGTTTTTATAAAAAATTTTTTTTTTTTGGAAGGGCCTTTGCGAAATTACTATTTTGAGGAGAATTGTTGTGAAAATGGGACATATTCGCGAAATTAAAGTAATGGACAGGTTTCTAGACATCACACCATGATTATCTATTTACGCTGCCAACTAGCGTTGCTGTGTCGTGAAATTTGAAGGGTTTACGTGCCCGTGTTCAGGCACATGAGACATTTCAACTGTCTCTGGGATAGTAGATACATGCAGTCCACAGCAATCTTATAATAATATCATAATGATTTTGACAGACCTGTCAGTACCTAGCAACCCAACAGACACCTTATTAGAATAAGAATAAAGGCCTGCGCGCCCTGCGCAGATGAGGGACAATTTGTACGCGGACAAATTGTCCGCAACGATAGAACGTATATAAATCTATGCAATCACTAGACTGCTGGGATTTCCATACATTCTATCTTTGCGGACAATTTCTCCGCGGACAGTCCCACGTCTGCGCAGGCCATAAAGATCACTGATTTGGACAGTAATGCAAAACAGAGGTACTATACGTGAAAGGACTATAAATATGAAAACATTTGCGAATATGCCCCATTTATTTATTGGAGTTATTCCAATTTAGGGTGTGATAAAAAAAAACGACTGAAAATTCGGAAAGACAGGTTTTAAAGTGTCTATTTATTAATTTTGTAGATTTTAACGAGTCTAAAATGACTTTAAATTGGTAATTGGACTGAAAAAGCTTGTTGCTCAGAAAAATCTTCCCTTGGTGGCATCGCTTAGTCTAAGGCTGGTTACACATTGGCTAGTCGCTCGCGCTATTAACCGGTTGCTGAAACGAACAAACCGCCGAACGTCTTGATTTTAAGCAAACAAACCATCGCACATTTGCATTGGCGACAGTCCAGCTGTTTGTGTGACGAAGCACCGCACAAACTTCTGTTCTGTTGCACGGGCGAACGCATCCAAATAATTACATTCAAAATTGACAATTCAACATTTTGACATTGCAAGAAAGAGATGGAGCTATACTGAATGAATCATCTCTTTTTCACACTGGAAAAATAATGACTATCATTTACCTACGTCCCCTAATCGGGTCTAAGTGTATGTCGAAGGCTAGTGCAAGCTGCTGTACCTATGCTGTAGCGGACGTTTGCGTCCATGTGCGGAGCCAATAATCAAATTCCGCAATCAATCAATCAACTCATGCTACCGAAGTTCATTGCTGGACAATTGGACATAGTCCTCTACTAAATTGTGTACCAACACCCGATTCTTCGCCTTCCGCAACCAGTATGTTGCCATCTAGCTGGGAGCTGTCCTAAGCTTGAAGATTTACGGTCATCAGAAATCAAAATACGTAATAGTAGCCAGTAAATGTGCGTCCAGCCTAAGTTAATACCTCCTACAATGACTCGAGCTCGACTCCACTTAATCTGCGTTATCGTTAAAACAAAATAAGGTTCAATGTTGTTTGTTAATTATTAATGCTCCTAAAACATCAAAAATCAAACAATAATTGAAACGTTAATTAGGCATCTTATTGATTATTTACTTACCTAAACGTCTTTTAAAGATGTATGAAAGTTTGTATAAACTTTCATACAAGAAAAAAATAACAAAAAAAAAAAAAAATAACAAAAAAATCTAAAAAAAAAATAACAAAAAAACTTAAAAATAAAAATAACAAAAAAAGCTAAAAAAATAACAAAAAATCTATAAAAAAAATCAAAAATATTAACAAAAAAAATCAAAAATGTTAACAACAAAAATAAATGAATGCGTCAAAAACAAAAGCTGGCGCTTAATCGGTTCGGTAATTCGAATTGATTCCGTACAGCGCTTGTAGACATCCAACAGCGTCCAACGGAAAAAACGGACGTATACAAGCGCCCTTATTATTAGAAAATGAAGAAAGTATAAAAACTTTCGTCTTTTTTCTCTTTCTTGGCGTTAGTTTATTAAACTCCGCCAAGAATTAAAAAAAAAAACATGTGGTAAAGAAATATTTAATTAATTGAATATAGCAGAGTGAGGTGTGAATGCTGCCTACCAATTCCAGCACAGGTAGGTGGCACGGGCAGTGGTGGCTCAGTGGTGACGGCCCCGACATACGAGTTGTAGGTCGTGGGTCCGAACCCAGACAGGCGCTTTACTTTGTGTAAATTATGTCATCACCCACTGCTCTCAAAACGGTGAAGGAAAACATCGTGAGGAAACCGGCATGTCCTAGACCAAAAAATTCGAAGACATGTGACATCTACCAACCCGCACTGGGCCGGCGTGGTAGAATACAGCCCAGTCTTTCTCACAGAGAGGTAGCCCAGCAATGGGAACGTTATAGGCTGAAACTGACCTTTGAAGGGAAGCCTGCGCCCGGGAACTGGCGAGTACTTACGTACTTTAGAAAAGTAAAGTATCTATGTTATCTTAGAGGGTTTGGTTTCCGCACTTAAGTCCTTCAGGTGAACCATTTTACGTAGGCCAGGGCAGCCGTCGGTGGTTATTCCAACGAGCCCACCTCCCCCAGAAGTCGATTACCTGGTCTCTTAAGAACATTTGTGTAAGATTTGGATGCCTCGAGGATTTCTGTCCTAATTTGGGTGACGCCTGTGCACCCAAAGAGCACAGTCGCAACGATTTCCTCAGCCTCAATGCAAGCTCTGCATAGAGGAGTGTCAATAAGATACTGTTCACACACGTACATCCTAATCTAACGAACACACGTCGTCAACGAGCGACGCGACACGACGCGGGGATCGGGAGGCAACACAGCATCGCGGCATTGCCTCGTTCGAGACCGAGACGACCGCGCTCGGACAAATATTTTGATTAAAGTACTATAGTTGCCATAATAATAATGTGAACCACCTATTGCTTTATTTTCACCTGGGCGTTGACATGGTCCTTCGAGCCGGATATGGACCTATGGATGATAATAACTTTTTATTCCTAATTCAATCAATTAGCCATGCTTTGGGAAGTTTCTCGTCCGACAAAAATCCGGTCTAACCCCGTGGCCATGAGCTACACGCTCAAGCGATACGCGTCTTTCGATAGCGACTGCGGAGAAAATAAGTGTGCATAAACACGAGCAGCACACGTCAATAGCAAATTCAACTGCAGCCGCTGACGCGTCTACGGCTTAAGTTACCCCTGCCGTTGTAACATGCCGCTCGTGTGTATGAACGCTAAATGATAGAAGTTATTTAGAGCACGCCAAGAATCCCCGCGAAGCGACTTGCGGAGGGACGGACGGAAAAATGGAACGCGCGTGAAGGCACATGTCGCGTCGCTTGAGGCTGTCGTTCACGGCCTAAGAAAGATACCTCCGAGCTCCGGAACTGCGATCGATCTCATAGGAACAACTTCACCGTTCAGGACACCCCAGTGCTGGCGTCATCCCAATATCACGTGGACTCATAGAAGTAGTAGAGCTCTTTGTGAACGAGCTCGTCCGGGGAGGTACTACCCCCACACCTATTTCTGCCGCCAAGCAGCGTTGCTGTGTTCCGGCTTGAAGGGTATGGGTGCCGCTATAGTTACAGGCACATGAGACATTACAGCTCTGTCTCCCAGATGGCAATGCATCTACAATGCCACTGATATTGCAGATGTCTTTAGGCGGCGAAATTACTTAACATCAGGCGGTCGTCGCCTTGTTTGTCATCGAAAAAAAAAAAAAACAAAAACAAACTAATATAAATATAAATAAAAAAAAAACGAAAAAAGGTATTAAAAAAAAAAACAATAAATCAACAAACGCGTCTAAAACAACTGCTGGCGCTGAATCGATTCAGTCATTCGAATTGATTACGTTCAGCGCTTGTAGGCGTCCGTTTTTTTTACCGGAAAACGGGCCGTGTTTTCCACCGGTGCGTTAATGCATGTGGGCATCGAGAAGCTTATAGATAAAAGTGGAGGCAACACTCTAAATACCTAAGTATAAAAACGACTGTGGTCGGACACTCTCTTTCTAAATACGCATATAAGAACGAGACAGTGATATGTGTTTTCTTTGTCATATGTATTTAGAAAGAGAGTGTCCGACCACAGTAGTATTCACTTAGATACTTACAGTGTTTCCTCCACTTTTATCTATAAGCTTCTTGGTGGGCATGCACCTACATACTATAGGCATTAACCTAAAATCCATCAAGTTCGGTGGAAAACAGTCCGTTATCCGGTGAAAAAAAAGGACGTTTACAAGCGCTTTTATAATTTCCTCAAGGCGTGAGTTTGCTAAACTTTGCCACGAGGAATATATTAATGAATTGAATATAGCAGATTGAGGGGTGGAATGCAACAGAAACATGAAACAAACACAAGTAAGAAAGAACATTTAAACTTACAAAACCATGAAAACAAAAACAAGGCCTGTGCGAAGGCAAAAAGGCTCCTACCTCAGCATAATGCTGCGATATTTAAGCTGACCTCTCATTGTAAGGATAGCCTATACAATGCCAAGTCATCTTAAACTGGCTATTTATAGTCGCCAACTATAAATTAGCTAATAAAGGAGCATTTTTAATTACAATGCCACGTTGGCCCATTATTTTGTTTCAATGGAGTTGTCTAAAAATGTCCTCGGTTGAGCTCATTTTTTTATAATGCCGCTGCGTTTGATCTATGTCTAGCCCTACAGACTCAGTCTGAAATAAGGGTGTTTTTATAATATTCTGTAACGTTAACTTGAGTTGAGGAGCTTCTAAATGTAAAAATATAGGCAGTCCCCGAGTTTAGAATTCGATGGTTCGAACCCAAACATGACTGGCGAATTGTGGGTGTACCCGATGACACTTCTGCTCACACCAACGGGGAGAACAAGCTTGATGTAAAATTAAGGGAGGAAATGTGATCTCAAAATTGTAACGTCGTAATTTAATTACTACATACATAATGTACTGTTTTTTATATAATTGATTATGTATTTGCGTTTAACATCTTCAAATATGACAATCTCTAATAAAAATCTTGGTGTACTAATTTGTTTTTTATTTGTCTATTTGTATTTATTAACCTTTTAGCGACCCTTACCCGCCAGTAACTGCGTTTTGAAGAAAAGATAGGCAGTCACCCCATGTTAAATTAAATACTGGTATTCAGCTGTATCAGGTTAAACTGGAAGTCAACCCTAACATAATTTGGAAAATGGGTAAGGCCTTTCATTGAGTACATCACAGCTTTTGATCAAGAAATAACTTACTGTATCACAAACACGACACAGCAACATTCTTAACGTAATAAATTCCTATTTACATAAAAAAAAATACATTTCACTGGGTAAATATTAATGTATATCAGAACCGCGGGTGTACTTTTCAGATCTGGCTAAATTTATTGCAATTATTTGGTACCTTCTGTGTACCTTTACGTACCTCTCTTGAAAATCTGTGTACCTACACCCGTACAGTGATATTTAAAAAATGAGGTACACCCGCCATCCTGATGTCAGAACCGCGGGTGTACTGCTAACCCATATATGTAGCTAAGTACACTCTACAAGTAGATTTGGTACCTCTTGTGTACCTGCAGAAACAAGTATTAAATAAACAAAATACTGTCAGGTTGCTGCGAAAAGTAAAAAAGAAACAATTTTCTTTCTTTGACGTTCTTACTATTTTATAAAAAAATATAGTAACGACGTCAGAGAATAAATAACAATCTTCGGTAATCGAACCCAGAACCACCACGTTAAGCATGTATTGTGGCCATACCAGGAATCCCGAATCCAGAACCTCCGCATAACATTTAGTCACTACTAGCTGCGCCCCGCGGTTCACAACCTTTCGCCTTTATAATATTAATGTGAGTGTGATTGTGTGCCCATACTGGGAATCAAAACATGAAATTAACGGACACAAATTATACACAGACTCAGGACAATACTTTGTGTGATCCGCAAATTGTTGTTCTCTGTGGGGATCAAACCCACAACATCGTGTTCAGCAGTCGTATTACGACCACTGAACCACCGAAGCAGTCAAAACTAATTTTTTTTTTGGTTGCATTTGTATAACTCTGGTGCAAGGACGCAGTCATTATATTTCCTTGTTGCCTCTGTATCCTTTATGATTATCCGAAATAGATACATACCAGTATTTACATATAGATAATTGATGCATATAATTTTGTTGTTGACATACTTGGTTTATCGTTTCTCACTATTTTCTAATGCTGCCGTGCGATTCTGTAACCGTCTCACCGTGAAAACTTAGGCGAAGTAAGCGTGGAGTGAGCTATCAGTGTCATCCCACTTGATACTAGGGATTGACCAAGCATACATTTACAATCATAATCGAGATTTTAATAATAATTTTTATGCTAATTCTATTGATCATTTTATATAATTTCAAAGCTATAAGTAAGTATTTTAGTGGTCAAAACATTAATATTTTGTGAGGTTTTACAATAAAATAGCAAAACAGAAATTTAGCCAATGTTTTTTTTTTTTCTTTTTTTTTCCTAGACTGACCAGTCAATACAGCCTGAGGCGTTAATAATACTGAAGATTGTTTTTATTTTTTAAATAATAACAACGTCATAGAAAGAAAATTTGTTTTTTTTTTTACTTTTCGCAGCAACCTGACAGTATTTTGTTTATTTAATACTTGTTTCTGCAGGTACACAAGAGGTACCAAATCTACTTGTAGAGTGTACTTAGCTACATATATGGGTCAACAGTACACCCGCGGTTCAGACATCAGGATGGCGGGTGTACCTAATTTTTTAAATATCACTGTACGGGTGTAGGTACACAGATTTTCAAGAGAGGTACGTAAAGGTACACAGAAGGTACCAAATAATTGCAATAAATTTTGCCAGATCTGAAAAGTACACCCGCGGTTCTGATATACATAAATATTACTATCGCGGAATCTCCTGGGCCACCGTTTCAGTTAGGTGTACCTCAAGGCTCAATACAGGGTCCATTATTATTTTATAATCAGAGAGGCAATTTTTGTTTTTTACAAGAATTTTCGCATTCTCAATCTGTCCAAAAATAGCTGTAATTTTTCTATATTTTTTACTAGTTTTCGACATCGATTGTCCGTGAAATGAGACATGCGACTAGATTTTGTTCTTAATTACGGGAATTGGGCTTCAGGGGTCTAATTAATTGGAAAACGAAACTAAAGAAATTAAACTTCGTTTTAAAATATGTCTTACTTAAATATATTTTGCATTTTAATGGAGTCACTTGCACAATTTAACAAACACTGGGTAATGGGGACAAATAACCAACGTGACAATACCTGGAAAAGAAAAGAAACCAGAATTAGTCCAAAATGACCACTAGGTGGAGCCCTGATACAGCCAGAAGGCGTCGTGGCAGATCCTGTAGAAGATGGCGGGACGAGTTTGACAAAACAAACGACTAGTGGTCCACATTAGCCCTGGATCGAATTAGAGCTGGAAGTCATGCTTTTGTCCAGCTGTGGGCATAACTTTTGTTGTCAGTAAAGGCATTTATTAGGGTGTATTCATGTAGAGTATTCATGAGCAGTGGTGGCCCAGTGGTATCAGCCGCGACTTACAAGTTGTAGGTCGTAGGTTCGAACCCCGACAGGCGCTTTACTTTGTGTAAATTATTTCATCACCACTGCTCTCAAAACGGTGAAGGAAAACATCGTGAGGAAACCGGCATGTCCTAGAACCAAAAGTTCGAAGACATGTGACATCCACCAACCCGCACTGGGCCCGCGTGGTGGATTACGGCCCACTCCCTCTCACAGAGAGGAGGCCTGTGTCCCAGCAGTGGGAACGTTATAGGCTGATTATGTGTGTGTGTGTATGTGTGTATTCATGTAGAACGCTGGCAACCAGCGCCGATATCCCAGAGCTTGCTGGCGCAGACATCGCACTGGCTGTCAAAGCTGGTCAGCGCAGGCAGTCTTCATACTTTTTGCCAAATCAGCGCGAACCGTCGCCGATAAGCGCCGACAAGTTCCTATCTGATCTGGCGCCGACTAGGTGAGGTGCCAGTTCGAGCTGATTTGGCAAGAAGTGTGAAAACTGCCTGCGCTGACTAGCGTTGACTGACAACCAGTCAAGCTATCTGTCTGCCTGCGCCGATGACCGGGTTGACAACCGCCGAGAAGCGCCGACATATCGCGCTGATATATTTATTCCTCAATGTTTATGATTGCACCTACCACTGTTTGTCTCTGCATCACCCAAAGGTTGACTGGTAGAAAATGCCTATGGCATTAAGTCCGCCTCTTTACATTTTATGTGCTTGAAGTATTAAATAAATAATAAATAAATATCGGTGCCGGTTACCAGCGTTCTACATGAATACACCCTAAGCCTTGTGTTCACCAACATTTAAATCAACTAATTAAATATATTAATCACTTCTATATTTAAAATTTCCTTAGGAAAGACATACTTAAACCAACTGTTTTTAAATTCCTAACCGGTGGTTTGAATGTTGGTGAAAACAGGCCTTAGACTGACAAAACAAAAATGGCTACCTTCCATGAGGTTTTCCCAAAACAAAATATTAATTAAGATCCCGACTACATAAGATGCTTCCTATTGTTTTAAATGCCCCGCTGGTCTCGACTGCTGAGCGTGAGATCCTGGCATCGCGGCTGAGGGTTGGAGGCCGCGGCGGGAGAGAAGTGCCTGTATTGCGGTGCGCCGCTCTCTCTACCTTCAGCGGCCTTGACGGGGTCGCCACCGTCTGATGGCGGACGCGGTGACGCCGCAGAGGATGAGGAGTGTTGGTATGACGTTGGCCGCTCTCCCTATCCTCTGCGGCCGAAAATTGGCAGGCGGCGGGGCCAATGACCTGACCCGTCGCAGGGGGACCAAGGGTGCCCAGACACGGGGTCGTCTGACGCTCATATGCTGGTTTGGTCCCTGGGGTGGTCACAGCTTGCTATGTGTTCTGGTGCGCCGGTGATGGGGAATACTCCCCAGAGGAGGGTCCGGTGACGGACAGCCGCGGCGGGTTCACGGATGAGTGCTAACGCGTGCCCGTGTTCCCGCCGCAAGCGGCAGAGGAGAACACCGTGGAGTTTTAGTGGGTTAGAGTCCCACATAACTGCACTATCTCCCCGTGGTAGTGCAGAATGCATGAGCATTTCTCCACGATAAAAAAAGGGAAGACAGGGTGATGTCTGCGCACACATTTGTGTAATACAGCTCCCGCGTCGAAGGCTAGTTTATGTTGAGATTGATAGCCATGGCCGAAATACGGCCTGGAGAACTATTATTATTATTTTTAGTGGTTTTAATACTAAGAAAACGTAGCGCAGTGTAGTACTACGTATAGCAGTCGGGATTTTTTTTTTGTACTCCATAATTTGCAACTACATCGCAGTTAAGAAAAAAACAAGTTATATTCTAAGGGCTGAGCCTGACCCCCATAATTCTATCACTTTCCATCGTTCCCAAACGCCCTTCACTAGAGCGAGAAAGATTGCTTGCAAACGCTCACTCAGCATCGGAGTGCTCATTCCATAGCCGCTTCTTTCTCGCTCTAGTGACAGATGTGTCTGTATGATAGAAAGGGATAGAACTATGGGAAAATGTGGATCGATAAGTCTGGCTCACTCCATAATTGTGACACAAAGTGGATACCTATGTATAGACGCCAGCACATCAAGGTACTACAATCTGTACAATTTCTTTAATAGATTTTCAACTTTATCGCTAAAGCATAAGGTTCAAAGTTGATTGGGAAAATTTGACAGTTTCGGGTAGCTTGATGTGCTGACGTCTGTACAGAAGCAGTGGCGTAACTATAGGGCGGCATTGGGGCAAAATGCCATGGGCCCCCAGCCAGAGGGGGCCCCTGGCCCGAGAGGGCCATGAGCACAGGAGGATCCTAACATAAGTTTTTAAATGCAAACAGTTTTTGAAAATGTGCAACAAAAGACATCATTCAGGTTTCTTACGTTTTGTACCTTTTCCCATTATTTGTCTAATTTTTAAGTGTTTTATTAAATAGCGCTTGCGACCATTAGACCAACGAAGCAGTCAGGTGTTAAATTTTTTAGGGCAAATATGAAATCTACGCGAAAAGTCGCGGGAGAAGTGCTAGTAAAAAAAAAACTATAACGATGGTTGAGCTTCTTCTCATTGAGGGAGGGCCCCATCCCTTGAATTTGTCACGGGCCCTAAACGGTATAGTTACGCCACTGTACAGAAGGTCTTCATACAAGGAGCAAAAACGCATACATACATAGACACGTGTCGACGTACAGCGAATACGTCCGAACAAAACGGAACCAAGCAACGAGCGTCGACGTCATATACAGGGTGCTATATTTTAGACGGAACAGTAAAGGCATGTAAAGATAAACCATTTTAAAACTGCACGCCCATCCACTAAGATTTGTATACAAACATTTGAAATGTGTATGCAACAAGTAGTGAAGGGAGGGGACCATAACATTTAGGGAGGGCTTAGGCCTCATTTACGGAGACGCGGGGCGTCGCGCGTTGCGTTGAGCGGCGCGGCCCGCACTGAATTCAAATATATGGCGTTGTATGAGTGCGTTTACGGAGAAGTGATTTCAGACGCGTTTGTTTGAATTAGGGCGTTTTTTGCGGCCGAGTCCGCGGATGGCACCGACGCGTCCCACGCGGCGTTTATCGCGGCGGCGCACGCAGCGGCAATTCTCGATGAAGCTATGTCCGAGGCGGAATCTTCTGTCAGTCTCATTTAGAAATCGCGCAACACAGACGTAATCACCGTCGCAATGGAGTATGATATGATCGACTTTTTTTTTCGTCGTTGTTTTTCGTCTTTTTTTTTATCGAGGCGAGCGTGCGCCGCCGCGATGCCCGCCGCGTGCTTCGCTACACGCTAGAGGATTCGCCGCGGGCGCCGCGGCGGGCACCGCCACGCTTCCCGTCTCGCTTCTCTATGAACATGGTCGTATATTGCTATAAGTTTGTGTTTACGCGTGCGATGATGCGTGCCGCTTCACGCGCCGCCCCACCGTAAACAGAAAAAACGTCAGACGCGCCGCGAGACGCCACGCCACACGCGACGCGAGACGCCCCGCGTCTCCGTAAATGAGGCCTTATGGCTAAGTAATAACAGCCACACGGGTCGATCACTTGCCGCGGTTGGTCCCTGGATGGGTGGCCATTTTTACATACCAAAACCTCTCCGTGCCTCGGAAAGCACGTTAAGCCGTTGGTCCCGGCTGTCATTAGTGGATCTCATTAGAACTCTATAGGTCATCCGGCCAGGCTCCATACAAAAATACCCATTTTTTTTAATTTGAAATGGGCTTGCTCTTGACTCTAGCCTAGGTCAAAGGTGACAGAGACAAAGTCGACGATGGAGCGAGCTTACCCAGAAGAAGCCTGTTCACTCTCACTTTGCAAGAGAGCTCGGAAAAACAGACGCAGGTAGAGAGTTCCACTCTTTTGCTGTGCGCATTATAAAGGACATTTGCAAACGCTTAGTGCGAATTGGTGGAATAGCAACCAGGTACGGATGGTAACTTGCAGTGTGCCTGGATGTCCGAAGGTAGAAGGGGGCACACTCACCGAAGTACAGTCTGTAGAAGACCGACAGGGGCAGGCAACCTTGCAGCGATGAGCCAAGCTGTGAAGCTTGGCATCCACCATCCCATCATTCTTTAACAAAAAAGTAGCGTTGCTGTCGCTCCCGTGTGCGCATCGTTCAAATCTCGGCGAGGAGACAGAGACAAAAAAGTTCCTCGTGGGCGCCCCTCCCTTGGTAAATCTATACTTATAATAAATCTGTAGAAGTGAAAATTCTGTACATTGAAAATATCAAAAAAATAAATGGCAGGGGGTGTTACTAGACCGACACCGAACCCAAAAATATGATTAAAAAAATTTTTGTCTGTCTGTCTGTCTGTTTGTTCAGGCATCACGCAAAAACTACCGGTTCGATTACGATGAAACTTGGTATAATTATTCTTTAATATCCTGGGCACCACACTGGGTACTTTTTATCCCGGAAAAGTATACAGGGTGTTACAGAAAGGGTATATCAATACAAACGGGTTGAAGAGTGTATCTGGTCTAGAATCTCTTTGCAAAATTTCAGCTCAAAAGCATTAACTTTGAAAATGCTTAATATTTTTTTATTTCGACATCACGGCGCTGCACTGGCGCGCGGCGGCGTGATGTGCGTGTACTAGGCGCACAGACACACTACAGATAATGGATAATGACCCTCGTAGTGCGGTGACACGTTTTTTATGATTTCAATTTAATAAACTATCGAAATAAAAAAATATTAAGCATTTTCAAAGTTACTGCTTTTGAGCTGAAATTTTGTACAGAGACTCTAGACCAGATACACTCTTCAACCTGTTTGTATTGATATACCCTTTCTGTAACACCCTGTATACAATAAAAAACAAACTTAATTTTGCGGTTCGATCCCTAGACCCGATTACTGTACCAACTGTAAATAATAAGTTTGTCGTAGGTTACGTCACCAGCAGTGGAGTTCACTAAGGAGCGCTGCACACGGCTAAGAGGGTGAATGGAGGGAGGGTGAAATTTCACGCGGACGAAGTCGCGGGAAGAAGCTAGTAAATAAATAAATTGCTTACCGACTAGTAGTATGCTGTAGCTGCACCTGAATCATGAACAAGATCGTTTCCTGATGCGGTAGCGACGATCGCGGCGATTACATCTTTTGAAGGAGCCACGACGCGAACGGCAGCGCCACAGGTATCTAGGAGACACGGGGTAAGATAGACAGTTAGACGAGATAGATAGATATGGTAATAAGGTCAAAAAACGAAAATGCGGAACCAAAGACACCGACTTCCGAAATTAAAGTTATTTATCACTTTGTAGTGTTTTTGAAGTGAAACTTCTTTACGCACGCTTGACTTGGGGAGTAAGCTGGCGAACGCGTGACGTAAGCGTTACGAAAAGTGTGATCGGGCGAGGCAAACAGTAGTTGAGTGGGGGATATAAGCAAGAGAAAGCAGTGCGCGCGCACATTTTCTTTCTCTCTTCCTCTCATAGCCAAATACGTTTGAAGTTTCACTTCAGTCGTGTGGTCATAAGCACACACGGTTTTTTTTTTTGAAGTACTCGTAGGTTGTTTTTTTTTTGTAAAAGCGTTTTTATTTTTCACTTTTTTAAAATGGTTTATCTCTACCGATATTCGTACCTTGGTCGCCCGCACGAGCGCCCTCTCCTGCGTGATCTCCGCCTGCGGGCACAGCGGCGGGGTCTGCAGCAACGTTGCCGCACAGTGTAGCGACGGTCGCAACGGCGACAACGCTTGAATCTGCCCGACTTGGCGCGGCACCGTCTAGAGTTTATGTAAAGATAATTATGGTTAAACAGTCGCTCAACTAAACTTTTTTTTTTTTGTAGTTTATACTGTCCCACTGCTGGGCAAAGTCCTCCCCCAAATCCTTCCAGGAAGTCTTTTCCCGCGCCATCTCAAACCTGCCCTCGTGGTACGCGTCCAGGTCATTTCGCCATCTCTTTCTGGGTCGGCCTCGGCGGCGCCGTCCTTCTTCACAACTTGCGTCACGCAAAATCCTACATCGTGCAAGGTGCAAGCAGAGTTTACCGCGCAACTAGCATACCTACATACAACGTCCCGACATCATTGGTTGGGGAGTAACCCGCCAGACACAACCTGTCTGGTCGGAAGATCCTCCCTTGTCTATGGAGGATGAGTGAACTTTGCACCCAGATCCTCATACCTCTACATGTATGTAAAGGTGATTTAAGAATAGGAAACATTTTAAAACTTACGTTCTGCACATTCTGAAACAAAAAATAAAAAAACATTAGATAATTAGTTTCATTTAAGAACATTTTCTACAGATAATTGTACTGACACTGTAAATTCATTAAAATTATGTCAAACATCCAACGATGACATTGAAAACAGCAACATCCAACACAACACAACAGAGCAACGACATACAAAAGAACCGAGAAAGCAGTAGAACCCCGCCAAAAGACTCAACGATGAAACTCGACCAGAGCCCTGATTCACAACCATACGACAGGCTATCGTATCGAAAACCTGACATTTCGATAACCTGATTTGACTTCCCCTCAACAGCAAATAGCTGTTGGAAGAATAGCGGGCGTCTATTTGATTTAAACTGACAAAATTTTCGGGTTTTGGACTTGTGAACAGCATTGAGAAGACTCCTACGATAACAATGATTAATGTTCGATACGATACGGAAGCATATCGAGTGTTTGTGAATAAGGGGGCTGAACCAACCTGGCGGCAAGGTCGTTAAAAGATGTCCATCCATAGATACAATTACCCATCTCTCCACTAGTCCAATGCTTACTCTAGGATGCATATCCGGTAGGCTCTTAAATCCTTACCTACCTTCGGTCACGTCTTCCCTACCATTATCGCGCCCCCCGGTCTATTCCTTGATATGCAATGGTCGCTGTATCACCATGAAAATGAGGCTACAGGAGCTAGTGCGAATCTTGGGGTTCATTCGATTAATCGAGTCTGGTTTAACCACGCGGGGATCGGTGCAATTCATTCACTCATTCATTCATTCATTCATTGGGGATTTATCACGTGACTTAGGATCCATTATAAAGCCATAGCAGTCTTGGCAGCACTTAACACCGACTCAATTAGGTAAGTAAGCCCAATGCAATAGGAGCCGAGTCTATTGCCGTTAATTAGGCACAAATCCAGGCTGTTACGGAGAAAAAGGTACCGGCTTGTCTTTACCGGGAACCCGCGACTTTATCTAAGCACCCTAACCCATCATGACCTTACTGCCCATAGCCACTGGGCCAGCTCTGCTTACAGCTCCCTCTACCTTCGCGACAGGTAAAATACTTTATTTAACTTACTTTCGCCTTCGACGACATGGTGCCATTTTTTGCCTGAAAAATAAATAAATCAATGTGGTTACAAAAATCCAATTAATATTTCTAGAAGGGGGAGGTTGGACCTTCAACTGTTTTGTATGAATCAGAATGTTGGACTAATAACGTCGAAGGTACGGGACCGAAGTTCCGCCGCTGATTTTACTGAACGCTATAACGCAACGCATTTTCGGCATAATGTGTCGTCAGGAATTCAAATAACATTGCAGGCGTAATCATGCCGAACTTCGGTCGCGTATTTCGGCATTGTTTACTGCCCCAAAAACTCACCAACACTAGAATCCACTCCTATATTTTCTCATTTGGTACAAAAATTTATTTCTCCAGGATAAAATCTCATAAACACGATTTCACAATAATTAATTTTGATTCAAAATAAAAAGTAGAAAAAAATTAATACTTTTTAAACGAACATGTAAAATGTCTTAAACAATACGGTCATCGTCCATTCTACTTTTGAACATTTATGAATGTATTCTTCATCAACTGTCAAAATGAGTGTCTATGAAAAGTGAAGAAGGATTATTGTATTCATGGCGTAAGGAGGCGACATAACATTTTTGTCCTCTCCCTGCGGTGTAATTACGTACGTAAACACTAACAGTCAGTAGGAATGGCTTTAATTTTGACAGTTCAACAACATTCATTGCGTTATTTACCCGACTATAACGGCGAAGCAAAAAGGAGGGTTATGATTTTGACCGGTATGTATGTATGTTCATCTGTTCCCTCATAACTTCTAAACTGCTAGTCATAATAGGACAAATGAAATATCGTTGGAAGCGTCTTGATCGTCCGCTGGTTGTAGGCTATGTGACGTCACAATAAATTGAATATGGCGCCCTCTAGCGGACATAAAATCAAGATCTAAAAAAAAAATTTTTTTAGGCATGCCGTGTGGGATATCAAATGAAAGGGCTTAATTAGCACATTTCAAAAATATAAATATTACTTAAATAAGCCCCAAAATAATTAAATTAAAAATAAGTTTAAAAACTAAAACCCAACTACTGAAACGGATGAAACAAGTACCTACCCGTGGTCGCATGCCGCTGTACCTACTAACATACAAAGCTATGGTAGCATGCGACCACGGGAAGGTACTTGTTTCATCCTTTTCAGTAGTCGGGTTCTAGTTTCTACGTTGTTGAGCGGACAATTTTTTCGAACATATGAAGTAATTGATTAGCAATATCCTTCAAAATGATTCAGACTGTGATTGACAGTGTAGGGTGCTGGTCTGGTACTGCTGGTAGTAGGCAAATCGGGCGTCTGAGGCCACTTAGCGATTATCAACTGCTGTACCAGTCACCAAAAGAGATAAGTAAGTAACCAGTGTCGTTGGTAATAGTTGAAGTTTATTAATAAACCGCTGAGTCGCGTCTACTCGGTGCTGGATCGCGTATACTCTGCGCTGGATCGCGTATACTCTGCGCTGGATCGCGTATACTCTGCGCTGGATCGCGTATACTCTGCGCTGGATCGCGTATACTCTGCGCTGGATCGCGTATACTCTGCGCTGGATCGCGTATACTCTGCGCTGGATCGCGTATACTCGGCGCTGGATCGCGTATACTTACTCGGCGCTGGATCGCGTATACTTACTCGGCGCTGGATCGCGTATACTTACTCGGCGCTGGATCGCGTATACTCGGCGCTGAATCGCGTATACTCGGCGCTGGATCGCGTATACTTACTCGGCGCTGGATCGCGTATACTCGGCGCTGGATCGCGTATACTCGGCGCTGAATCGCGTATACTCGGCGCTGGATCGCGTATACTTACTCGGCGCTGGATCGCGTATACTCGGCGCTGAATCGCGTATACTTACTCGGCGCTGGATCGCGTATACTCGGCGCTGAATCGCGTATACTTACTCGGCGCTGGATCGCGTATACTTACTCGGCGCTAGATCGCGTATACTCGGCGCTGGATCGCGTAAACTCGGCGCTGAATCGCGTATACTCGGCTCCAGTCGTGTTTTCACTTCTATCGAGACAGAGAAAATGAGCGCACACACCCTCTTTTTTTGTTTTATTCTCATTTTTAGATATATCGATATAGGGCTGCCATCACCTAAATTACGGACCCCGGATAAAAACTTCAAAAACCCCGGACATTTGAGTGAAATAAAAAAAAGTCCCCGGACTCCTTCGAAAAAAAAATACAATAAAATAAAAACATCGTTAAGTACTTATCATTATTTTTTTTCTTATTTATAGAATACTAGCTTCTGCCCGCGACTTCGTCCGCGTGAAATTTCACCCTCCCCCATTCACCCTCTTAGGGGTGGAATTTCGAAAAACCCTTTCTTAGTGGATACCTACTCTTCACAAATAACACACCCTTCAAATTTCATGTCTCTTGGACCAACGGTTGAAGCTGTGCGTTGATATATCAGTCAGTCAGTCAGGACTTTGAATTTTATATAATATTTAGATCCAATACAAAAAAAAAACGCTTAATTTACTAATCAACTATACACTCTTCTCTACGTGAGAGCCTGAGAGGTATTCTGGTAAAAAAAAGAAAATTACGAACGCTCTTCTTTTTGGAAACAATAAAAATAAAATGTAAATCAAAAGCAAATTATGAATTGTCACGAGCGCACGGGTATATTTGCCGCGCGGCTAATTTTTAACCATGAATAATGCTTTGATTTATTTATTGCAAGTCTTTCAAAGTCTGATTTCCCCTAACACAGAAAGTGTCCAGGGTTTGACCCGGACACTTTTTAAGAACCCCCCGCCCGGACGCTCCCCGGACACCCATCAAACTAGGACAAATCCGGGGAAACCCGGACGGATGGCAGCCCTATATCGATACTTACCTCAAAACATTAGAGAATTCGTTGGATTTAGTTGTTGGGTACAGAAATAAAAAACCTCATAATTTTATAGGAAAGTTTTATTAAAGTCATCAAAAATATTCATTAAACTTACATAGGTACTTAATTACTTCATCGTGGTCTATTTTAAAGGTTATGCATTATGTTTCAATCTATAGTCCGCGCCGGAACTAGTTGGCCGCTGAGGTGGGGACAGGGGCACAGTATAAATATACAGTAAAACATCTTCATACAAACGTGCCGCTCTCGGTTTGAATGTGTGCGTGCGCGCCGCGCGCCATGTCGACACGCGATTTCACGCACACGCTAGCATAATATATGAGGGAATAAGGTGGCGGCAGTGCGGGCTGTGCAGCGCGACTGTGAGCACGCGCGTACGCTACATGACCGCTTGCGTTCGTCAACTCTCGCCGGCGGCGGCCACTTAAATTACGAGTATCATGACTTCAAAAAGGGGAAACAAATATTGTAGTGTTTTCGGGTGCCTCAATAATGATTTCGCAAACCCGGACTTATCATTCTTCATAGTTCCTACTCAACCAGAAATGTAAGTACCTACTTATACTTAAATATTATTAGAAAATGTGGTATTGTATTGTTTATTTCACAGTTTATTTGCTTTATTAAGAGCGTAGCCGAGTCGCATTTTTCCATATAAATGTATTCCCAAATTTACTTTCTGAATACTATGTTTAGAGCTAGTTTATTTTAAGAAGTCTAGTTTTACTATAAAACAGAGGATTGAGTTCGAAACATCGTTTAGGTAAACGTATTTGTCGCGTATAGATGTAATAAGGGCAATTTCACAATAATTAATATTGCAAATTAATTACTATTGAAATTATTATTTTTTCTATTGTCTGATGTGTTGTTCAATCCAAATATGGTGTCTTATACACCCATTACAGGAATTACGGCAAAGATCGAAATTTACTCATGATCCCACCTGATGATTTTGTCGATAATGTAGAAAGGATGGAGCAGGTGTTTCGCAAAGCGTTCGAAAAGAAGCACATCAACATGACATCAACATTAAAATTGGCCGGTCAATTTACGATCAACTGAATGATATAGATTTTAAGATGCCCTGTCCATGCTTTCCCAAAAGCTTTTTACAAAAACTTTACATAAGAATGAGAATTGACTTTACATTAACAAATAATAATAAAGCGTTCCGGACGTGCAGAAACAGGAGAAAAATTTTCTCGGTATCAAAGGAGAATGGGCGGGTTCGTCCCCAGTGGTGTATCATAATGTGATATACGTCATTTTACAGATCATAACAATAGCTTCATTTTATTGTATGACACCAACAACGAAACTCGTGCAGGGAAGGAACCATGGTTTTTTTTAATAATTTTATTTTTAGCTAAAAATAATATTATAACAAAAACAAACAAAACAAAACAACTATAGAGTTATTTTGTGTATTTTTACTATGTTAATCGTATAGTGTGATATCGGCTCCGTCGCTCCTTTATTGCTGTCCCGCACAGCTACATACTACCAGATTCACACATAAACAACTTTTGTGCACAAGGCAACGAGAAAGGCTGTAAAATACGCGTTACACATTATGTCAGCTCTGAAGTGCGCTACTTGCTGCGCAGTACCGTACCCCTCACCCCCGCTGACACGTGAATTTGTTACTTTGCGCCTGGGCAGGAGCCGTCGACCATTGGAGAGAAAATTGACTAAAGCTCGTGAGTGTTTGTTGGCCGACTTTGTTCCTAGGCATTTAGGATGGGATCATATAAGTCGTCAAGAAATTATTTCCCGGAACCTGACCATTCCAAACTCATTGTATGGAGACAATGGGACTAGAGCCATTTTAATTTTCGACGGTACTCATATATTCATACAAAAAAGCAGCAATTTTCTATTTCAAAAGCAGTCATTCAGTCTGCATAAGTTCCGTAACCTTCTAAAACCATATTTAATTGTCTGCACGGATGGATATATTGTTGATGTTACCGGACCGCACGCAGCAACGACATCAGAAGCTACGATAATGTCGAGATCAATTCATAACGAAGCTCCAATACATGGTCTACTTCATGCCGGCGACGTACTCATTTTAGACAGAGGCTTCAGAGACTATCTTGGAGATATAGAAGAACATGGTTAATTGGTTATTATGCTCATATGCCTCCCACCAAGAGTAGGGCTGAATCACAACTCAGTACTGAAGATGCAAATAAACATGACAATAGTCAGATGGGTCGTGGAGGTAATAAATGGTCGCCTAAAACGTGATTTTAAAATATTAGGACAAGAATATTTCAACAGAGCACTGCCTCATATGTTCGAAGATGTACGAATTGCTGCCGCTCTAACAAACATGTTTAAAGAGTCTGTGACAAACACGCCACTTGCCAACCAAATAATCAGAGAAATCCAAGAAAGACTTCATCAGCCAAATAGTTTGGGTGATTACGTTGTGGAAAACAATCTCAATCGACAGAGGGCAGCGTTCTATACTATCACGGATGAAGCTGTACGAGCGCTGGCATTCCCAGTATTAAGCGAGGAGGATCTAGTGCTAATAGCACTAGGCACCTATCAAATAAAGCTCGCCCGGTATTACCTGAGCGAGCATATAAGAAATGGAATCTACTGAATCGAAGTATGCGAAACTATAATTCCCGACCTAGCACAATACGGGATTATTGTTGAAGGAGTGCTTTTGAGAGGCCGTGTTCAATCCCGTCATGTATCCAATCGGATATAATGATTACGGTTCGTGCCTAACAGGATGAAGAACAGTAGGCACATGTGCTCATATAATGAGTATTATATGGTATTTGGGTTGGGCGAGGCATCAAGATGGCATCTTGTTACCGGCAACTTTTCTAGACGAAATTATTGTAGATTTTGATTAATAGTGTTATAATTTGTGAATAATAAATATAATAACTGCCATTTTTCTTGTTATATTGCATTATTTGTTGAACTTACATGACACTGTGAAATATTAATAGTAAAATTAAATTACGTGAACACAGGAAACAGCGAATTCATTCATTTTAAAAATAGGTATTCGATAGACTAGAGTTTTAAAAAGCTCAAGTGTGCGGGTGTGGCGGTACAAGCGCAACACAAGACAAGTAGCTGCACCGCAAATAACACTTTGTAAAATAATAGGTATGTACGAAAAACTATTTATGCTAAAAATAATATTATTAATGAAAAATAAAAGATTCATAGTAGGTATCACTTAGGTGGCATACAATAAGAATAAGCTACTAGCTGTCATAACACTCATAACCTCGTGGACACACATGTTAATACTTCGATCATAGCTCTCTCCATCGCACTTTGGATGGATAGAATAGATATCCCAGGATATCTGCAAGGCAAAAGTGGTGGACGATGGTAAACTCAGCGAAAATGACATTTTTTTTAAGAAAAATGTAATCATTCGTAGTTCTTTCCCTGCACGAGTGTGGTGGATGGTGTCATAGAATAAAATCAAGCCATTCTAATAAGCTTTAAAATGACGTATCGCTCAATTTGATACAGTCTTGAAACAGTCTGGGGACGGAGCCCATACAAAAGCGCCCATTCTCCTTTGTAACTTAGTATTATAAATGTTATGTGAATAAAGGCTTTTTATTTTTACTAAATTTATAAATTGGTAAAATATTCAATCATAATATGCTTTTTTATTTCATAAATTTAGATCAAGTGCTGCTTGTTCGAAAATATTAACTAAAAGTAAAAGTGACAACCCTGGGGATCAACGCAAGAGTAGGCTAATAACTCGGCGGGCGGCCTTAGATAACATACTGTATATTTATACTGTGACAGGGGTGAGGCGGCGGGCTGCCGAGATCGGAATCATACCTTTACGTTATTTGATAATAGATGATATTCCGTACGCAAAATACGCGCATTGACGTCGAGTTGCGGACACAAGCCCGTATTACCTACTATGATAATAGATGGCGCCACGTGTCTATTGAACTTTGTCACATTATTTAATTCTGAGGTGGTGTAAAGTTTGCTGGCTCAGCTAGTATTTTTATAATGGCACAAACAATTAAGGAGAGCTGTGGTGGCCCAGTACTAAATGGCCCTGACTAACGAATTGTAGGTTGTAGGTTCGAACCCAGACAGGCACTTTATTTTGTAAAAATTATTTCATCACAACTGCTCTCAATAAGGAAATGTTGTTAGGATACCAGCATGTCCTAGAAACAAAATTCGAATACATGTGAAATCGACCAACCCACACTGGGCCAGCGTGGTGGATTACAGCTCACTCACTCTCACGGAGAGGAGGCCTGTGTCCCAGCAGTGCGAACATTATAAGCTGATTGATGCTAGAATTTTAATAATACATCATTTGTGCCATACAATAGAAGCACAGAATACTTAAAGTACTACGTACAGAAAGGCCACTCCCTTCCCCGCACTAACATCAGTTACCGCACCTCACCCCGCACTTCGAGGTTACCGTCGCAGTTCTTTAACAAGAGCGCTCGCAAACACAAGTACCTCACGCACACATTCATATGTATACAAACGTCATTTTTTAATGTAGTAGTAGTAGGTAATTATTTTGCGAGCGTTGTATGGAGTGTCCGGGGTGTGGTAGAAGTCAAAACATTGTTTCAATATGTTTACTTCCATTCCTGTAGGTTTAAGAGAGGTTTGGGCTTTATTTCATCTTCTGAAATTGACGGCTTCAAGTTATCTTCGGGCACTTTGAGCGGATTATAGCTACGTTGTGAAGCCAAATGTCTCAAAATAGACAGCTCATGGTTCTCTGTCGGGCGCGGGAACATGTTAATCTCTCTATCCGACAGATCAATATTTTTAATAATATACCTGAAAGACGCAGTCTTGATAAACGCTTTACTTGACAATGCAGTCTCGATGAGGCATTTGTGAAGAACTGCAGTGGTACCCAAGTCTGGGGTCATCGCTTTTCCTTCCATAGAGTTCGCAATTTGGTGGTAGACCTGCCTGAAGTCTATATTCTCTGTACATTCTGGTGGAGGCATCTTTTCCATGTCAGCGATCATTCGGACTGCGGTGGAGGTCTCAGTGTGAAGCTCGGTGTAGTTCAAGTTATCTGTCAACAATTTAGCCCAATCTGTCAGTGGGGTGCGCGATTTTCGAGAAGTTTTCGGCTTCTGTTCCCTATGCTTTTGGAAAAGTGGATGCTGTAGCGCTATTGATGTGTAATAATCAACTGCGGCTTTGGTTTCTTCTAAGTTTTTAGTAATAACGTATCCCTGTATCTTCTCGATGTCATGTCGGCCACAGGTTTTGAGAGCGTGTATTAGGTGATACTTTTCTTCTTTTGTCCAGTCTTTTATCGCTTCGTGTTTGTCATTCGGCTTATCCTGAGGGACGGATGATAATGATAATGATTCTGCCATGGCTGACTTTAATGCTGAACTGTGTTTTAATTATTATTCTTACGACGTTACACGCTTTTATCACTTTTTCTAGCGGCTTTCAAACCAAATTACCAAACAACCACAATCAAGTATCAACAAAATCGTGATTCGCGTAAAAATATTCGCGACGAGTGTCAAAGTGGCATTGACTTGACAGATTGTGCTTATTTGACATTGACACTGACGTAAAGTTACCAGCAGAGAAATTTTATTTATTATATATTTGTATTTATCCTGGATACGAAGAATTTTCCCGACAGTGGGCAGCTCAGGATTTATTTTTACATTTTTTCGGAGCTCTTTAGCACACCCCTGAAACCTTACAATAATTTTCTATAATTTTCTTACTTTTTTTTTTCCTTGCCAAGAGCGTCTTTACTACATCGTTTTCACATGAATAATTTCAACTGGAATGATAATGTAACCAATTATATGTAACCAATTATATCCATGGAGTTTCTTGCCCATTCTTCTCTAGGTATAGGTTCCTAATACGCTTTGTAATGGGCACCTAGCTTCATATTTCTGACTGACCGACCGCTTGCCTGTAAAAATAATTTAATTAATTGAAAAAAAAGCTTTGAGTTTGAGTATTTTATAACGCAGTTTAGGGTGGCGCCTAATATCAATTCAAAAATGTCTTCAGCGGAGTTTAGAGGTCAAATTCAACATGACATATTTTTTTACGTCTACATGTACTTAAGCCTCTTATCAGCCTGATAAGATTCGAGGTACAGTATTGATCAGCGCTGTGTTTGCTCTAGGGTTGTTATCTAAGTGGTGATATCATGCTGTTATTATTTGACAGTCGACAGGGGAACGGCAGTAGTGCTATTCAGTCTTGTCCTTAGCATGTCGATGGCAATGTACCTATTTATTTATTTATTAAACACATAATTTGATTTTTGAAGTGAAACTTCTTTAGGCGCGCTTGACTTGGGGAGTAAACTGGCGAATGCGTTACGAAAACGTGTGATCGCGAGTAGGGAAGGTACGTAAAAAATAGCTGGAAATACCTGGTGTAAAAACCCGGTCCCGGTCGCATAAATATGCGACCGGGTTTTTACACCAGGTATTTGCTTCCAAGTACGCACACCGGGTACCGACTCAAAATACTTGCAAGACTATTAAGTATCTTATACGGCTACTCGCTCAAATACGTAGGTACTCAACCGCGTTAGTTTTCGCAAATGCGATCATGCTCCTTTTGGAACAATTTCGTATGCAAGTATTTTTTACCGACTTCACAAAAAGGAGGAGGTACTATGTTCGGCTGTTTGTATGTTTTTTTTTTGTATGTTTGTTCATCGAATACTCCGCCAATTGTCGACGGATTTTCAAAATTCTTTTTTTGTTCCAAAGTAAATAGTTTTGAGGTGGTCCCACTGTCACCAAGTTAGGATCTGATGATGGGATCTTAGAGTAATCGAGGGCAACCTTTAAATTTTATAGGCTCACTTATTGTTTTTCGCATATTTTACGAAGTATCTTGTGTATTTGCGTATGGTTGTCACCATCTCAGGTAGCTGGGCTGATGATGGAAGGTACAACTCCTTAACAGTAAGAAGTTACTCGAACAGGCAAGGACTGTTTTAGTCAATTGTTTTGATGTTTGATAGGGCATTTGCCACATTTGGTCTCATGATCATCAAGTCATGACCTGATGCTGCAGTCAGGATAGTCTGCAGAGTACCTAACTCCTCGACAACTAACAGCAGATATATCGTGTTAAGGCTCATTGAAAAGGGCTCGATGTGTGGATAAACGTACTGTTAATGAGGAACACCGAAGTACATAAAGACCTGATGCTGAAGCCAGGAGCATTAGAAAAAGTACCAACCTTGAAATTACAGCGCCGTAGTCGTGTTTGGGCTCATTTTAAACAGGACTAAATTTTAAGTTCAATGCAATGTTGACAAGTCTGGCCTGATGCTGCAGCCAGGATTATCAGCATCTAGTCTAAAAACATCAGGGCAGGATTTGATGATGGGATCCTGGAGAAATCGAAGGAACTCTTCAAATATTATAGGCACACCTATAGCGATTTGGGTATTTTTTATAGTAACTCGTGCATTTGCTCTCGGAAAACGCTATTTGGTGATGTGGAACTGATGATGAAGACCACAGATGGCCACCGGAACTACTCAATAATATCTAAGTATTTCACGGGTTGCGATTCGATTACTTTAATATGGTTGCTAAGCAATTTGTGCTCGTCACAATGTGAATGGTGATACGGAGCTGATGGTGGATCTGGAGAACTCCTCAACAATTAACTTCCCTGTATCGGGAAAAGCAATATTTTGTTTGTAAAAGGCGATGATCACGAGGCTATTGTAACTTAGATAAATTATAAGCAGACCCACTAAAAAGCGTGAAATAAAAACTTTTTAAGAAAAAAAAACCGACTTTCAAAAAAACACTACAAAGTGAAAATATCTTTAATTTCGGAAGTCGGTGGCAAAAAACTAAAATAAAGATCCAAAGACACCGACTTCCGAAATTAAAGTTATTTTTCACTTTGTAAAGTTTTTTTTGGAAGTCGGTTTTTTTTTCTTAAAAAAGTTTTTTTTTACTTTAATGGTTTGCAAGTATTTATTTGTAAACGCGATTTTGCTCCTTATTTATTCGAAGTCATTGATCAATTTCCTATGCAAGTAGTTTTACTTCCAACGGGGCTTTTGAATACGCGATTGTATTTCTTATCTGTATGAAGTTATGGATCAGTTTTCTATGCAGATAGAAAATACTTGAAAGTATCTCGCTCCGTCGTGCCTCGACGCTCGAGTACGTAGGTACTCAAATAGTTCAACAACCGCGTTTGTTTTCGCTAATGCGATCATACTCCTTATCAGTAAGAGCACAGAATACTTAATAGTACTACGTACAGAAAGGACACTCCCTTCCTCGCCCTCATATCAGATACCGCACCTCACCCCGCACTTCGAGGTATTCGTCGCCGACTCTTTAGCAAGGGCGCTCGCGAACCGCAGCGCTGTATTGCTGACACACAATTATGCGATTTAAAAGTTTTATTTGAGTTTTAATCACGATGGTTGGATATTGTGATGCTTTTCCGAATTCGTATTTACATATACTGTTTGTATGATTTCGCATATTTAATAACATGCGATTTAATAACCCATTATTTACAGATAAGTCATTTAAACTAAACTATTTTAGTGTTTTTATTTCATTACGAACCCGACTATATAAATAAACAATTGAACTACATGGTCACTTCATAATAATGCACACGTTCGGGAACGTTTATTGTCGTTGGATCCCACTTTTGAATCCCATTTTTTAGGTATTAACGATGGATCCCGTTTGCTATTTCCGTTGAATCCCATATTATAACAACATGTGTACATTTCAGAAGAAAAGTGATTTACCTTTATCAAACAATAAAAATAGATTATTTTTAGTGGGGTACCCGGAACCGAACTAGTTAGATTAGGTTAATTATTAAAAAAAAAAACAATGTTAGGTTAGGTTAGGTTAAAACTGTGACCCCTACGCACGAGCCGAGCGAGCGAAGCGAGCGGTGCCGCGGCAGCGGCCGGCGAGTGCCAGAAACGACTAGATTATATAGAAAATGAGTTATTTGTGAAATAAATAGTATACGAAACGTTGGTTGTAAACTAATTGGTCAATGGAGTTTTGGTGAAACATTAGTGAACCCCTCATTTTATTATAAACAATTTTGTTGTTGAAAGTGCATTCAGATTTTTTTAAGCATTCGGGATCCAACGGAAATACTTTTCGGGATTCAACGACAATAAAACGTAATTATCTTGCATTTTTTAAATTCGGGATCCAAAGGAAATACATAATAATGTTTTGCGGGATCCAACGCCAAAAATATTAAAATGGGATTCAAAAACGGGATCCAACGGAAATAAATCTTCGGGAAGCGCCGCCGCCGACCGACGTCGCGTCGTTCGGTTCCCCGACACAAATTGCTTTCCGCGCCATTTTTTTTACGCTACTAGATTTCACGCACACATTTGCACGTATACAAACGTCATTTGTTTATGTAGTAGTAATAGGTAATTATTTTGCGAGCGTTGTATGGAGTGTCCGAGGTGTGGTAAGAGTCTACGGAACAATTTCGTATGCAAGTATTTTTACTTTAATGGTTTGTAAAAGTATTTATTTGTAAACGCGATTGTGCTCCTTATTTATAGGAATTCACGGATCAATTTCCTATGCAAGTACTTTTTACTTCCAACAGGGCTTTGGTTTGATTACGCGATTGTACTTCTTATTTGTATGAAGTTATGGATCAGTTTTCGATGCAGATAGAAAATACTTGAAAGTATCTCGAGCCCTGGTTTTAGGCCCTGGTTTCTTAAGGTGGACGTACTTGGAAGCCCTGGTACTCGATTTTGCAAGTACGACCCATGTCTAAGGGCTACGGGCGAGGCGAACGGGAGTTGAGTGGGGGATATAAGCAAGAGAAAGCAGTGCGCGCGCACATTTTCTTTCTCTCTTCCTCTCATAGCCAAATACGTTTGAAGTTTCACTTCAGTCGTGTGGTCATAAGCACACTCGGTTTTTTTTTTTTCTTTGAATTTTTTTTTTTTTTTTTTTGTAAATGGACTCGGCCCAGGCTACGTGTTTGGCGCCATCACTAGCGTCCATCAGTTCCTGTAACGTGCAGAAGACAGACCACGCAAGACATGATATCTTGTGTCCCATCGTTTGTGGCCTTTTCTCAAAGTTGGTCGCAGTAGCAATGTTATTAAAAGTACTGGCGGCCCGCCCCAGCTTCGCAGTGTTGCAATTTTATTTTTCGAATTTCCGAAATTTTCTTTCATACAAACCTTGTTCTGGCAACACAGAACACAACAAAAAAGAATTATCCAATTTGGTGCAGTCGTTCGGAAGTTAGGGTGTATTCATGTAGGTCCAGTAGAACGCTGGCAACTGGCGCCGATATCCCAGCGCTTGCTGGCACAGACCTCGCACTGGTTATCAACGCTGCTGGTCAGCGCCGCGGGAGACGCTCCGGGCGTCGGGAGCCGCGTGACGACTCCGGGCCACCGTAGGCGCGGGCCTGCGGACTGAGAGTAATGGGTAGCTCACCGTCCGATCAGGACCAGGCCCGTGCCGGACGGCGCGTACGTGTTCCACGCGCGCCTCAAAGAGATGTCAGCATAAAGGAAGGGGCCTGCCAGGGCCGAAGCCTGCCGGGGGTGCGGGATTGTCCGAAAGGATTACCGCTACCCCGGAACATAAAGGGCTAAGGAAGGAACACGGATGGGTTTTAGTCAGTAAGAGTCTGACAATCCCTTCCGCTCCACCCAGAGCGGGAGGGGTCATTTGATGATTTCCCATCCATAAAAAAAAGGCAGTTTTCATACTTCTTGCCAAATCAGCTCGAACTGAAGCTAGTCGGCGCCAGATCAGATAGGCCGTATACAGAAAGAAAGCTGGTAGCCGGCGCCGATCTACCAGCGCTTACCGGCGCTGGTCCATTCTGGTAACAGTTACACAAAGCAAGCAGATTGATTATTAATAATTTTAAATGGCGGGAGGCGCCAGCGGTGACCGGCGCGTGTCGAAGATTGTCGGAACTTGTCGGCGACGTTCGGCGCTTATCGGTGCTTGTTCATATAAATGCCTGCGCCGGTTACCTGCGTGGACAGGTTCCTATAAGCGCTGGTAAGCTGCCAGCTTTCTTTCTGTATACGGCCATAGGAACTTGCCGTTTATAATCGGCGACGGTTCGCGCTGATTTAGCTAAAGTTATGAAACCTGCTTGCGCCGATCAGGATTGAGAACCGTCGAGAAGCGTTGGCATATCGGCGCCGGTTACCAGCGTTCTACATGAATACAACCATGCGCGTATAGACATATCGGCGACTTTCTTTTATACTATGTAAGGATATAGCATCGGATACCCCGACCAAATGGGCTAGGTTAGAACAGTGACCAGCCACGCCTGAGCCCAATTGGTCGCAGTTACTAAGCTAGGCACCCAGCACCCTTTTTTTTTTCATCGTGGAGAAATGCTCATGCATTCTGCACTACCACGGGGAGATAGTGCAGTTATGTGGTACTCTAACCCACTAAAACTCCACGGTGTCCTCCTCTGCCGCTTACGGCGGGAACACGGGCACGCGTTAGCACTCATCCTTGGAGGCACCCAGCACCCTGTCCAAACGGGTTAATTTAGGATAGAACTGCGTTCTACCCATGTTGGTCACAGCTTTACTTTTAGGACCCCAAAAACGGAATTCTTTGAGGTTCGATTAATAATTACGATTTAAATAATATGCAGCTGCTTTTATGCTTAATAGTTAATTTTATTCAAACTCAAACTCAAATCATTTATTTCAATTAAACCATGTACAGGCACTTTTGAATTGTCAAAATTAAATAGTCGGTCAGTTAGTCAGAAAGTTGAAGCTAGTTGCCCATTCCAAAGCGTAGATCTCTATGGAGAAGAACGGGCAAGAAACTCCATGGACACTCTTTTAAATCAAGATATTACAAAATCCTGGGTACATTATTCTTGTTGCTTCTATACTTTAAATGTGAGAACAATGAAAAAAACACAAATGAAGAAACAATTCAAACCATAAGATTAAAAATAAGCCTTGGCAGTTAAGAGATGACCAGTCTCAACCGACGGCGCCCGTTCACGAACATGACGCGTGGATCAGCACCATCCAGCTCAACCATTTTGCAGGGAACCGAATGATCCATTGCTTTAAATTCATAGTTTTGTACTTCTGAAATACCCTGTACTATATATGTCGACGGATACATTAGTTAGTTAGAGCCCACTATATCCTATGGCAGACATTCACAGAACCACGCAATTTTGAACTTTATTTCCTGGCGATTAGATCCAGATAGTGAGACATCTATCATAACAGTTAAGTAACTACTTCCAATATTTATTCTCAGAAGATTGTTAAATTTTCATTGACTTTTCCTTATTCAAAGAAAATTGAATTGTTGATTCATTATTTATAGTTTTATAGTTCCGGTTTTTGTAACTGTAAAATCTATGTTAGTCATATAACTTTGGAATAATAGCTCAATCAATTTGTCTAACCTTTTCCCAACACTATGTTGGGGTCGACTTCCAGTCTAACCGGATGCAGCTGAATACCAGTATTTTACATGGAGCGACTGCCTATCAGACCCTCACAACCTACTATATTTATTAACACGACACTCTTGAAGACTGGTTGTCAGACTTTTGGCTATCCGTAACGACTGTCAAAGAGCTACCAATGACAGCTGGTACCAGCGGCTTAAGGTCATAGCACACGTATCAAACCGGAAAGGGATCGGCACCGTATCAACTCGAGCCGTTCAGTATTCTTTGTATGAAACTCTCTACTGCAACGCACACTAATTGGAATCGTAACGTAATCGCCTCGGGACAAGCTCACGAACCGCGGTGCGGTGCGTTACGGCTCGTCATTCCCGCGCTTACGTCTCACCGTACCCGAGCTTACGTCTCTTCGTCCGCCCTTGCCTCTCTCACCCCTCCGGCCTGCCTGCTGCACCATCAACCAGCGGTCGGCGAGCCGTAAGCGCGGCGTCACCTAGCCGTAGCCGAGTCGACGTATCGGAGCTTTTGATCCGCTTTGGTTACGTGCTTACGTTAGGTTGACGCCTGTTTGACGACGAGGCAAAAGGCGATACGGTGTCGATCCCTGTCCGATTAGATACGTGTGCTATGCCCTTTAACGTGCTTTCCGAGGCACGGTGGGATCTCAATTAAGTATAAATTATTATCAAAGAATAATAAATACCTAATTAAATGTTATTTTTTCTGTAAATTGATTTAAATACACTCTTACACGTCAATTTTTTTTTATTGCTGAATGGGCCCGCTCTTGACCTCGATCACGCAACTCAGGAGATTAATTAATCAGATCAAAATCAGAGGAGTCTCTTTTAAAGTGCAGACATCATCTTGGTCACGCCATAAGACCTGCGGGGCAATTGCGTTACACTTTATCAATCGGAATCGGTTTCATTTTGATAATTGAACATCATTCATTGCGTTATTTACGTGTTGAGCAGACAAATTTTTCGAACTTATGAAGCAATGGATTAGCAATTTGCTTCAAAATGATCATTATAACAAAATCAGAGGTCAGTCTCAGACATCATCTTGTTCAGGCCATAAAACCTGTCTGAGATGATATTTGAGGAAAGTACCATACAGATTTGAGTAGACCTCTCCAGTCAGTGCAAGCATTTGTTAGTACCTAATCGTGTAACTCAACGACTCGACGAAAAATAACCTAAGAAAGGACATTTGGGTAGGCCGCTTAGAGCTCAAAACTGAAAACAATTACTCACATGTAATCTGCACATTCACAATAATTAAAATAATAATGCTCCGGAAGTCGGTGTAAAAATATTATATGACTGGGTGCAAAGTGCTGAATTATGAATTTATGACACATGTTTATTTTCCACTAACTGTGTCTTTGTCTTTTTTTATCTTGACTCACAATCATTCTCAGGAAATTGATTGATATTCTAAATAAGGGGCGATACGAATGTTATTTTCAAAGAATTTGACAAGAATTCGTATATGGTCGTCAAACCCGAATGCCCCCGAAAGTCTGACAACCAGTCTTACGAAGGGGTATCGTGGTACCCAGTAACTGCGTTGTAGATATCATGTATAATACTGGCAATCAGCTGCATCCGGTTAGACTGGAAACTGATCCAACATAGTTGGGAAAATGCTAGGCAGATGATGAGGTCGTTAAACAGGCTGAACCGGTCAAGTGGCGCGGTTCGCCGATCGGCGACGAAACAATAGAAAATCAATTGTGTCTCATTAGCGGAGCTTGACAGATTAATGTAACCGATGGCCACTTAATACACAAAGGGTTTGCCCATTTGTTTCAATGCGAATCAGTTACTTATAGCTAAGTACTAATATTAATTAAAGGTAACTATACAGCTTCTGCCCACGACTTCTAGTTCGCGACCCACCGCGTCGGCTTTTACTTCGTTTTTGCTTAGGGTTCTCTTTGACTTTTTTCTTTTTGCTGGAGTCCTAAGGGTTGTAGCGTGATGTAATAGCCTTATGTTTCTCAATACTTGGGCTTTTTTCATTCAAATGCCAAAATATTTTTTAAGCCCGAGTGTTAGTCCCAAAGATTTGCGTGTTCAATGACTAATCCAAACTCCTATCCCTCATTTTTAACCGACTTCAAAAAAAGGAGGAGGTTATCAATTCGGCTGTATTTTTTTTTGAAGTGTAAACTTCTTTAGCGGCGTTGCACACTTTTTTGTAATGGGTAAAAAATTTTAAACTCGCGTCAGGACATCGCGTCAGGACACGTGACCGTCAGGAGAGACTACACAGGGGAGAACTATTACTCCCGAAGCCTAACTACTAAGTATCCCCCTCTCTTTCTATGGCGGCGCCAAGCGAAGTGAACCAAGTGACAGACGACAATGGATGGATGGATGGATGGATGGATGGGTGTGGGTGTGGGTGTGGGTGTGGGTGTGGGCGTGGGCGTGGGTGTGGGTGTGGGTGTGGGTGTGGGTGTGGGCGTGGGCGTGGGTGTGGGTGTGGGTGTGTGTGTGGGTGTATGGATGGATGGATGGACAGCTGATGGCTCGACCGTCTGTGTAGTACCTACACTGCTGTGTATTCGTGTATATGTATAATGTTTAAAATATGGAAATTGAAAAAAGTGCACCTATTAATGAAAAAAGTGACGCAGAAATAGTGAAAAAAATGAGTTATATTAATTCAATTAATAATTGATTTATTTCAATGTTGATATTCAAGTTTTCACTTCTGCCGGCACTCCCGGAGTGCAACCCGTCTTTTTTTTTTATGTTTGTTACCTCATAACTTGCGACTGGGTGAACCGATTTTCATGATTCTTTTTTTATTTGAAAGCTGGTGCTTCCCGTGTGGTCCCATTGTCACCATTTCAATATCTGATGATGGGATCTTAGAGAAATCGAAGGCAACCCTCAAATTTTATAGGCTCACTTATTGTTTTTCGCATATTTTATGAAGTATCTTGTGTATTTGCGTATGGTTGTCACCATCTCAGGTAGCTGGGCTGATGATGGAAGGTACAACTCCTTAACAGTAAGAAGTTACTCGAACAGGTAAGGGCTGTTTTTAGTAAATTGTTTTGATGTTTGATAGTGCATTTGTCACATTTGGTCTCATGATCATCAAGTCCTGATGCTGCAGTCAGGATAGTCTGCAGACTACCTAACTCCTCGACAACTAACAGCAGATATATCGTGTTTAGGCTCATTGAAAAGGGCTCGATGTGTGGATAAACGTACTGTTAATGAGGAACACCGAAGTACATAGAGACCTGATGCTGAAGCCAGGAGCATCAGAAAAAGTACAAACCTTGAAATTACAGCACAGTAGTCGTGTTTGGGTGTGTGTTTGGTGTTTGTAGTGTTTTTTTGGAAGTCGGTTTTGTCAAACAAAAACGATATTCTACTTCATGCTAAAAATAACCACGACATGTTTTAACATCGCCTTCAAAAAGTTCAGTCAATCCCATAAAAATTGATAGCAAAAAAATCTTCAAGGCCATAGGGCCTAACACGCTTCCCAGCAGGACACCGCCTCGCTGCGGCACGAAAAATCGCTCGACGCATCGTTATCAGCCTATCAGCTATTATATCACCCACCTTTACGCTGAATTTCGAAATACTGATAAGATATACCCAGCTATAAACCAGTCGTACATTTTAAATAAGATTAGCCATTGAGGGCAACAGTGTCGCAGGCTTCGGTAAAGTTGACGGCGGCAGGATTTTTTAAATTAACGTAGGATTTATTCCTACAGTGTTTGTGCAGTGCCGAAATGGGTTTTAAGGAAGTTTTTCTATTTACGTGTGTGGTTGGGGCGGTGTCGGCACAAACTATTTGTAAGTATTATGTAATCTTTTTTAAAAAGATCAAATTCAGTGCAGATAAGGTTAAGAAAAATGGCGGCCTGTTGGTAATCGATAGTCTACCATATTTGTTCGATTGATTTATTGATAGCGTTAAAGTTATTGGAAAAAAACTTTATGATTTTTGTAGATATGTTTTTCTGTCTGAAGTTTTACAAGTATTAACCTTCGCGCTAAGTATGTAAAAAGGGTTCGGCAGTGGGTTATTATCACTAGGCCACAGCTCGCCGGTGATAATATCAACTCCTAAATGATAAGAGGCGATCTTATCACTATTTAACGGATGCAAATCTCAGATAGTTACTTAGATTTAAGTTGTGAGCACCCTATAATTGAAAAGAAAATTATTATTATGACATTCGTTTTTACGCAGTTTGGTGTTCCCAAAGCTTATTTTAATGGCCATGTGGTTCTAGAAAATGTATGAGCCACACCCTTTTTCACATAGGTGATTATAAAAAGTGACTCATGAAAAATATGAGACGTGTTTGGGCAGTACCTAGTATTAAATAAGAAGGGATATGAGTAGTGAATATAAACGAAGCGCCTGTGGCTATAGCAGCCACACAGAGGTAAATCGATCAGGTTAAGCTACGTTTGCCGCGTTTGGTCCGTGGATAGGTGACCATCTTATCTTTACATAACCCTTCCGTGCTTCGGAAAGCAGTGTCAGGTTGTATCTTGATCCAAATATGATTCGCGACTATAATAGACATATATTTATAGAATTATAGTCATTAGAATCATTAATATATCTCTTTAAGTTAGATTTCTACCACTAACACTTTTCCATACGAGATTTGTTCTTAACGGTAGAAATCTAACTTAGAAAGATGTATTAATGATTCTAATTATTATAATTCTGTAAATACATACCGGTTATAGTCGCCAATCATATTTTGATCAAGATACAACCTGACACTGACCTGAAAATTGCAAAAAACGTAAGAAAAATTGAATTTCGCGGGCTACAACTATCCATTCACCTTAAGCTGTCGGTCGTGGCTGTCATACATGGATCTTTGAATTTTAATTTAGCAGGCACACTTGCACGACAAATCACTAAATGAATTTAGCGCCAAACGAATTTCAAACATCGTTCTATATCTGTCAACTTTTAGAAGATGGCAGGGATAGAATAGAACGATGTTTTAAATGGCATTTAGTAATTTGTGATGCAATTGGGTCTTAGATTCAAGCTGCCCCAATCTGTCAAATTTTCCCAATTGAATTTGAACCTTATTCCTTTGCAGTGAAGTTGAAAATCTATCAAAGAAATTTGAGAGATTGGGGTAGGTTGATGTGCTGGCCTCTTTACCTAAAATGGAGACAGGATGCTTCTCTTATTGAAAATTGATCATTAATAGCTAAAATTATATAGGTATAACATCCTGCGCGGGCCGGCAACGTAGCTTTTCTAATGGTTTTTCATTTTTTTTAACTAGCTGACCTAGCGAAATTCGTACCACATCCTGCATAGCTATTTACAAACACTCGATACACTTCCGTATCGTATCGAACATTAATTATTGTTATCGTAGGAGTCTTCTAAACGCTGTTCACAAGTCCAAAACCCGAATTTTTGTCAGTTTAAATCAAATAGACGCCCGCTATTCTTCCAACAGCTATTTAGCTATAATTAGAATCATTTAATTAATACATCTTTCCAAGTTAGATTTCTACCGTTAAGAACAAATCTCGTATGGAAAAGTGTTTATGGTAGAAATCTAACATAAAGAGATATATTAATGATTCTAATGACTATAATTCTGTAAATACATTATAGTCGCGAATCATATTTTGATCAAGATACAACCTGACAGTGATCTGCAAATTGCAAAAAACGTAAGAAAATTTAAATTTCGCGGTCTACCACTGCGCATTCACCTTAACAACAGATAAAAATCAGACCCAGAAATAATAAATGATTCAATTTGTAGTTAAGTGATATCATTTCCTGTTCTTTCCAGTCCTTGTCAAGTGTACCTTGAAGTGTAATCGTCATTCAATCAATGAGTCCTCGACACAAGAGAAAAATCAAATGAGGAAATCGACATGTCCTACATTCAAACATACAAAGAAATTGTGACATCCACCACTCCGTTCTAAGTAGGCACGCGTGTTTGATTACGGCCTAGGTACTTCCTCTCCTAGAGAGGAGACTTGTATCACAGCGATGGGAACATTATAATATGTTAACGGAGTACCACCATTATATTGGCGCCCAACGTGGGGCCCCAATGGGGGAAGGGATGGGGGGAGGGGTAGGTGGGGGTAGTGGGGCCGGTTGAATGAAACCAACGATGACATGACAGTTAATTTATTCACTACTAGCTGCGCCCCGCGGTTTCACCCGCATAAGTTTCCATCCCGTGGCAATATCGGGATAAAAACTATCCTATGTCCTTTCCCGGGATTCAAACTATATCTATACCAAATTTCATCTTAATCGGCTCATAATATTAGTATGGAAGTATGGATAGACAATACTTAAGTTCTAGTGTACAAAAGTTGCCTAGACAAAACCTATGGGTGGTTCCAGGGATGAACTGCGGGGCTATCCTATCCCTTAACCAGGAGGTTAGGGGTTAGGATAGCCACCGCCCTCATGAATAGCGTAGCTAGGAAGCTATGCTATTCCTTGCGTGAAATAGACATATCTATGTAGGTATACTTCGGATTTGAAAAATCTTTTTGTATTTGATAGCCAGAGATTTAAGATAGATGCAAATAATGTCTTTGGATAGCCCCTGTTTTGTGTGATCTCTGGACAAGTTGGCCCAGTGAGTGACGATCTTTGCCCATCTCTCCGAGTGCATCCGTGAGTCGTGTCCGACCCACCTCCACTTAAATATCTATATTTTTGTGTTCGTTTTTAGGGTTCCGTTCCAAAATGGTAAAAAGCAACCCCTATGGTGCGACTCAGTCTGTCTGTCTGCCCGTAGAACGTGTCTCCACACGGCGATATCATCGCGGCGAAAATTTGATGGCACGGCGAGACTATCGCCGCGATTCTCTCGCCCGTGGAGGTGGCGCCTAAGAGAGTGTATAGAAATACGTGGCGCGACGATAATATCGCCGCGATTCACTCACTCGTGGAGACGGCCCCAAAAAAAGCTAAAGCGGCAAAGCTTGGCGATTAAACTTACGAACAAAAAGAATGTTGTCATAACGTAAAAGCCTTAGATATCAATCGCACACAATCACCAATCAACCTATTTAACAGTTGACACGCTTCTAATCTTTTATCTAAATGTAATAAATTCGTATCAAGGACGCTACATAAATTGCTAGACATAACTTCAAAACTATAGTGGAGCTTGTTGCTAAATTAAAATAATAGCCTCCCGACCAAGTCCCGACCGATTTCGGCCACAGTGGTCAATCTCAAAAGACATTAGCCAGGTACGCAGCAAATATTATAGTGCACAAGTGTGTGCGCAAACACAGGCGCACTCTCTGTTCCTTTACTCACATAGTCCGATGGGACGGCAATCCGACACGACCGGAGAGAGATCAGGCGCAGGACCAACGGCTTTACATGCTTTCCGAGGCACGGGGTTATTAAACCACCAACTTCCAAACTCCGGACTGTTATTAACCCCGCAAGCGTCAAGTGTACACCAAGTGTACACAAGAGAAAGTGCTCGAAACGTCAACGGTATACCAAGTGTACACAACAGGGTCATTAGGTATTCTATTGTCATTGTTAAAACAATGACTGTAATGCGCCCATTCAACTACTCCGACGCGTAGGGTGTTTCGACAGGTAGGCGGGCAAACGTATGAGAGGTTATGAAATTCCTAATGGAAAACTCAATAACACTTTGTCCGACCCAGGAATCGAACTCAAGACCCCACTTTCAGTAGTCGCGCTTGCAACCACTACACCAACGGGGCAGTCAAAGTCAAATTATAATAACAACGCACGGGTTGATCTACCGCACTGGGCTCGCGTGGTAGATTACGGCCCGCTCCATCTCACTGAGAGTCGACCTGTGTCTCAGCAGTGGGAACATTATAGGCTGATTATTCACGGGTCGAGCAAAGGTTTTTTTTTTTTTTTTTATTGCTGAATGGGCCCTCGATCTCGCCTGATGGAAAGCGATGGATGAGGTCTATGATGGAACGAGCGTGCCCAGAAGATGCCTAAGGCACTGGAACTACCACGCATCGACGAAACACAGCAGGCTGCTTGACGCCGGACTCCGGCAGGCCGGCGGCGGCGGTGAGAGCCTCATGTCCCAGCCACCGCGGGAGACGCTCCGGGCGTCGGGACCCACGTGACGACTCCCGGTTACTGTAGGCGCGGGCCTGCGGATGGAGAGTAATGGGTAGCTCACCGTCCGATCAGGACCAGGCCCGTGCCAGACGGCGCGTACGTGTTCCACGCGCGCCTCAAAGAGATGTCAACATAAAGGAAGGGGCCTGCCAGGGCCGAAAACTGCCGGGGGTGCGGGATTGTCCGAAATGGTTACCGCTACCCCGGAACATAAAGGGCCAAGGAAAGAACACGGATGAGTTTTAGTCAGTAAGAGTCTGAGACTCCCTTCCGTTCCACCCAGAGCGGGAGGGGTCATTGATGATTTCCCATCAATAAAAAAAAGGCTGCTTGACGCCGGACTCCGGTGGGTGGGTGGTTGCTAGCGAGGCGGGCGTTAGCCCTACCACCGCAAGAAAGCCATAAGCCATATATATTTTTCTTAGTAACTATAGCACTCCTTATCTATTATCGTGTGACTTTGAACATTTTATATTATTGTAGATATAAGATAAGGTATGGGCGCGCCGGTGACTAAGAGCCCCAACGCATTACGCGGCCAGGTCACCACGGCCAACTAATTCTTCCGTGACATATACTGGCTGCTGGCCGCCAAGTGCGCGTAAACTCAAACTCAAAGCATTTATTTCAATTAAACCAATTACAGGCACTTTTGAATTGTCAAGGGGTCGGTCAGTCAGAAAGATGAAGCTAGTTGCCCATTCCAAAGCGTAGTTAGGTACCTATGGAGAAGAACGGGCAAGAAACTCCATGGACACTCTTTTAAATCAAAATAATATGGTTACAAAGTCTTGGTTACATCATTCATGTTAAAAATTATACATGTGAGGACGATGCAGAACGTTAAAAGCGTCCATAATGAAAATATGAGAAAAAACAGCAATGCAAATATTAAATTAAAATAAAATAAGCCATGGCAGCAAAGAGATGACCAGTCCCTACTGACGGCGCCCGTTCACGAACATGACGCATGTATTAGCACCATTCAGCTTAACCATCGCACTTGCATATGTCACGGAAGAATAAGTTGGCCGCGGTGACCTGGCCGCGTAATGCGCTGGGGCTCTAAGAGAACATACGTTTATCTGGCATAACTAGCTGCTAAACTTTGATGTTTAATTTCTCAAATGAGAGCTACACGAGCCTCCCGACGGATATCGGTCACAGTGGACAATCTCAACGGAGATTAGGCAGGTACGCAGGAGATAGTATAGTGCACAAGTGTGTGCGCAAACACAGGCGCACTCTCTGTTCCTTTACTCTCATAGTCCGATCTCCGATGGGACGGCAATCCGACACGATCGGGGAGAGATCAGGCGGAGGACCAACAGTCAACTTCCAAACTCCGGACTGTTACTAAGAAATTCGCAATGGAAAACCCAATAACACTTTGTCCGACCCGGGAATCGAACCCAGGACGCTTAGCACTCAGTCGCGCTTGTATCTTATTTGTTAATCCAGGGTGTCAGCTACCTCAATACCAAATTTTATCAAAATTGGACCAGCCGTTTGAGCGTGAAGAATTAACAAACACACACACACACACTCACAAACTTTCGCCTTTATAATATTAGTGTGACTAGCTGCGTCCCGTGGTTTCACCCGCGTAAATGTCGATCCCGTGGGAATATCGGGATAAAAAATAGCCTATATGTTAATCCAGGGTGTCAGCTACCTCCATACAAAATTTTATCAAAATTGGTCCAGCCGTTTGAGCGTGAAGAAGTAACAAATATATAAACACACACACACAGAGAGACACCCTCACAAACTTTCGCCTTTATAATATTAGTGTGATTGTAACAGCATTTTGTTTTGTTTTCAGACCGAGTATGCGTCAACAATCAACTGCCGAATTCTCTATGCCAAAGCTTGAGCAGAGATGACAGCCAAGTCACGTGCTCTTCTGTAGAGTCCAGGTAAATATCCTAGCAAAGGAAGAAGCGTATGAGGTCCTAGGTTCAGCGCACCCATGCCTCTCAGTAGCAGCAGGAGTGAATTTATGCCCGGTGTAGCGGTATCTACAACGCCACATGCGAACAACGCGTCATACTGACGTCACGCAAATCCTGCATCTCGCAAGCATAGTTTACCGCGCAACATAGATACAACGGCCCGACATGAATCATCGGGCAGTTGCCCGCCAGACACAACACACGTCTGGTTGGAGGATCCTCCCTTTTCTATAGAGTATGAGTGAACTTTACACCCTGTTCCTCATACCTCTATACCCGGTTTATGGCAATATGCGACGTTGCCAACTTTCAGAATGCACCCTTTTTTTTTGGTGTGCGGTGGAAATCCTCTTGGACTTCCTCCATCGTAGGGGTGACAGAGGGGCATGCCGGACTCTTACCGGATAAAACCACCACGGCGTTCCACCTCTGCCCATGGCCGGGGGTGCGGGATTCGCATTAAGCATTCACCGCTTCCATGCCGCCATAGGCGGCCATTCCTATAATGGCCGCCTATGGCAAATAATTTAATTTAATGTTCTGTGTCCTGTAATGTTAATTACTTGCATACTTAGTATTGTATAAAATCAATTATTTTCTAACTGAACAGACAGCTGTGCTGCTGGGGAGTTTGTTCCGCCACTTCTTCTCCCCAGCGAAAGAACCAGGAAGTGGTGAAGGGCGGGCGTTTTGGGAGACTGTCTTTTGTAATTTTGACGTTCGAAAAGTGCTGATTCTCAGCCTATTTTGAATAAATGACTTTTGATTTTGATTTTGCCGCACCCACTCTCGAGTAGCGCGCGTGGGACACTGCACAGAGCATGTAACCTTTGAACACTGCGGCGCCTACTCGGGTCGGACGACGGACGCTCCTAGTTCGCCGTCCGGCTGAATACCAAATATTTATTTATTTATTAACTCAACATCACTATCATTACAGGAATATCCTAATTCAATAGTGTGGCCATAATTACAGTTTTATCATTTACCATAACATATTCTATACATCGTGTTTTTTGTGAACTCACTCAGAGAACAAGTAAAAAGATCTATGCTGTCTGCTACGTCATTAAGTACACGCAAGGTACGCGTTACAGGGGGCTTTACTTAGTAGATTGGTCCTACTACTGAGCACCGCCAATAGCCGTGGCTTTCGCCTTCGCAATACATAATTGTCGGGCACACACAGGTTTATTTCTTTTAATATATGCACCCTACAACGTATTTCCTTATCAGCACATTCAATGTTTACTCTTTTCACATCCAGGGTGGACTGCGCCCTCAGACTAGCTAATGGGCAGGCAGACATCGGCTACTTCTCCGAGGAAGAAACCCTGTTGTTGACGCAGCAACAGCCCGATAGTAACATGGTCATTGCTACTGTCAGAGATGCCAGCAAACTCGGTGAGTAGATACCCCTCATTTTTGCGAACCCTGCGCTAAGGAAGCCCGCGAAGTTCCCAGATACTCAGCAAGCTGTTGACGCCGATCTTGGGACAGTTCTGGTGATTCTGCAGCCCGTTGAGACACCAGATACTCAGCATGCTGTTGACGCCGATCTTGGGACAGTTCCGGTGATTCTGCAACCCGTTGAGACACCAGATACCCAGCATGCTGTTGATGCCGATCTTGGGACAGTTCTGGTGATTCTTCAGCCCGTTGAAACACCAGATACTCAGCATGCTGTTGACGCCGATCTTGGGACTGTTCCGGTAGTTTTTTGCAATTTGCAGCTCAGTGTCAGGTTGTAGTTATGTTGAAAATGTGTGATCGCAATCATAACAAATATGGCTGTTCAGAATTATAATAATTAGAATCCAATACAATTCCTTGAGTTAGAATTGGCCTCAAACAAATTACATGTAGGGCAATATGAACATAATTTGTATTAATGATTTTTATGATTCTATAAATAAATATTTGTTACGGCCGCGAATCAAAGAATGATGGGCGTATTGGCCGGTATGTCCAATAAAAACCACTTATAGAACATCAAATGAAAGTTTACTATAATTTTCCCACTGCTGGAACACAAGCCTCCTTTCGGTGAGAGGATGTTGGCTGCAATCCACCACGGGCCCAGTGCGGGTTAGTAGATGTGACATGTCTTTGAATGTTTGGTTCTAGGATATACCGATTTCCTCACGATGTTTTCCTTTACAAAAAATAATGCTTCTCAATTTGTTTTGTCTCCAGACCCTTACGCCTTCGAGGCTGTCGCAGTGGTGCCCTCGAATCACACCAATGGACTTGAAGGTCTACGCGGAGGAGTGTACTGCCACCCTGGACTCGAAGACGCAGAAGTGAGATGGTCTCCAAGAGTGCTGAAGAGGTTGGAGGAATTGGTAAGTTTTTATATAAGATTTTTTTATAACTCCACTTTTGGGGCTTCGCTCGGGGTTCGGGTGGTTTTGACAGTTGTTCCTACTCCCGATGTGTATTCGTCCGACCAAAATTTTAAAGGAGACTGTTAAAAAGTGGTCTATGAACCAATAGCGATACTGTTACGATATTTCTGTGGGGATACCTCAACTATACCTGAAAGGAGTATACAGCTTTGCAGACTTTTACTCCGGGGTTTCTCCACAGGCATGCAGGAAATATAAATAAAACTCGAGGCTCATGCAAAATAAAGCTGCGTGTAGATGTGGTGAGTGGGACGTCATGCGTGGGCGGCTGCGGGCGGAGTAATGAACAAAATGTTTAGAGCCGCGCGTCTTTTATAAGCGGCGCTCGTAGCGCAGAGGGCGGGGATACGTGATTTATCCTTCCGCGATTATGTGTTTGTTTTTGTTGTGTTATTAGTGGCAGCATATTTATTTATTATTGTAATTCAGGTACACATACATGGTTATTAGGTACACATACATGGTTATTAGGTACACATACATGGTTATATACAAGAACATCAAAGTAAAACAACAATTAGAGTAAATCATAAGAGCAAATTATAAAGGGAAAACGAATACAGGACTAAACTAAATAACTACTTAGGGCTAAATTATACATGTAAATGGCCTTAAAACTAAGCTGTTATTTACAATCTCCCCCTCGTGCGCAAGCACCAAAACGTTTAGTCCGCTGTTGTGATCACGATGAGGCGAGAGGCCGGACGGCGAATCAGACCAGCTGCTGTTCTTACTTCGGTTATTCTGACTCGACCATCTGGTCCTGGGTGAACTTTCATCACTTCACCTCGAGGCCACACTCCTCTGGGCATCGTACCGTCGCATATGATTACGATGTCGCCGACTTTCAGGTTCTTATGTTGGGGATTGCCGCTGGGTCGGGGCATTAAGAGAGGTCTATATTCAGCTGACCATCTCGCCCAAAAGGCATCGGCTAGTGCTTGAGCGGCTTTCCAGGAGTGTGTGTTTGCATGTGTGTCTTTAAATGAGCCAAACGGTGACATTCCACTAGAGCGCCCAATAAGGAAATGATTGGGGGTTAACGCTTCTTCATCTAGGTTGGGGTTCACCGGGGTCAATGGCCTCGAGTTGATCACGTGTTCGGCTTCCAGCAGTAACGTGTGCAGTGTTTCGTCGTGTGGGAACCTTTCCTTCAGGGTGACTTTCAAGGCTGATTTTACAGATCTGACCAATCTTTCCCAGGCGCCTCCCATGTTTGGGGCACCCGGTGGTATCTTCTTCCAGGTTATCAGCTTCTCTGAAGCGAAAGCTTTAAGACTGTGGTCGTTGCTCTGCATGGCTTCGGCGATTTCGTTTTCAGCACCCACGAAGTTGGTTGCGTTATCGCTGTATATGACAGTCGGCGTGCCGCGGCGTGCCATCATTCTTCGCAGGCTCATGATCATGGAGGAGGCCGTGAGGGATGTGGCCACCTCCAGGTGCACTGCGCGTGTGGTGAGGCAGGTATATAGTGCGCCCCACCTTTTTTCTAGCCTTCGTCCGACTGTTACTTGCATGGGCCCAAAATAATCCACCGCGGTTGCAGTAAAGGGTGGTTGGTTTTGGGCCAGCCTTTCTGTTGGTAGATCGCCTAAGGGGATTTTTGAGGGGATCCCCCTATAGGTCCGACACCACTGGCATTTGTTGCAAATGTAGCGTATAACTCCGCGCAGTCCTATTATGTGGTATCGCTGCCTCAGCTCATTCATTACGGTTTGATGATTGCCGTGGTTGAAGGTTGAGTGCGTGTGATGCACCAACAGCTGAGTGAATCCTTCTTTGGCATGTAGGACTGGCAGGTTGTGCTCGTCTGTGATTCTGCTGTCTAAACACAGTATGCCGTTGCGGTCGATTTTCACGGAGAGCTTGTAGAACGGGGACTTCTTCGGCGGTCGCCGCCCGGCCTCCATGGTCTTGATATCTTCGGCGAATGAGTTGTACTGGCTCCTCCTCACGAGCAATAGCTCTGCCAGTTTGATGTGGTTTGGTGCGATTTCCTTACTCGTGTTTCTTTTGAGTAGTTTGGCTTTAAATACCTCAGCGGCGAGCAGAACGGTGGCAGCAGCACGTACTAATCGAGTGTATTTCGAGAAACGCTCTATCTCAGGTAAATAATCGCTAACGTCGTGCCTGATGGTGACGTGGACTTGCTTAAGCAGCCGTTCCTCCCCTGAAGGGGGTGGCGGCGTCTCGACTTGCTTTTCTCGCGGCCATGTCTCGGCATCGCGCCTAATGAAATCGGGTCCATAGAACCACCTATGTTTCGAATCGAAGCCGGCGGGTATACCCTTAGTCGCGTCGTCCGCGACGTTATCGGCGCTGGGCACCCATCGCCAGTTAACTGGAGTGGTTAGACTCTCTATTTCCGCTAGTCGGTGCGCCACGAACGATTTAAATGTGCGCGGGTCTGATTTGATCCATGCTAGCACTGTTTTAGAATCGGACCAGTAGTAGCACTTGTTTATGTTGTAGTCGGACTCGCTCTTGACCGACTCGGCTAGTCGGCTTCCTAAAACTGCGGCCTGGAGCTCTAAGCGGGGTATCGATATCGGCTTCAACGGAGCTACCTTGGCTTTGCCGGCCACTAATCGCGACGTTTTTACGCCTCCGTTCGAACCCGAACTTACGAAATAAACTGAGGCTGCATATACTTTTTCGCTCGCGTCGCAGAATACGTGTAGGTCTCCTTCGCCAGAGGGCGTGGCGGGTACGTACCTATCTAGCTCTAATCTTTTTAGTAAGTGTAAATTGTTTATAAACGACATCCACGTCGCGTGATGTTCGGCCGTGATGGGGTCATCCCATCCTATCCCGCTACGCCATATCTCTTGTATTAGACACTTTCCGATCATGGTGACCGGTGATACCAAGCCGAGCGGGTCGAATACCGACATGACCGCGCTGGTTACCTGTCGCTTGGTAGGCAGAGTGTCGCCTCGAATGACGTTTGCGGGTGTACTTCTAAGATTGACATTGAAACCTAACGTATCGCGCGCGTGGTTCCAAATGAGGCCTAATGTTCGCTCCGTGTCGCTTTTTCCGAGCGTTGTCGTATCGCTACTGCGTGTATCCGTGACGTCACTTATCACTTCGGGCACGTTCGACGCCCATCCGCGTAACTCGAAAGATGCGTTCAAGTGGACTTTGTACATGGCGTTTATTACCTGTTTCGCCTGGTTTTCAGTGTCGAACGAGCCTAAGTAATCGTCCATATAAAAATTACGCACAGTAGCCTTCGCGACCTCGGGGTATTGTTGACCGTGATTTTCTGCGTTTTTATTCTTAACATAGATGGCGGTACACGGAGAGGAGGCCGCCCCGAATATTAGTGATGTCATCCGGTACTCTTGTGGCGGCGCCTCTCTATCTTCACCCCTCCATAAAAATCGCAGACTATCACGGTCCTGCTGAGCTATTTTCACCTGTAAAAACATCTCTTTGATGTCGGCTACTACCGCGATACGGCCTTCTCTGAATCTGATTATCACACCGAATAACGACTGCAGTAAATCAGGGCCTGCTAAGAGCGCGTCGTTTAGACTTTTTCCCCCATACTTAGCGGCCGCATCGAACACTAATCGTACTTTACCTTTCTGCGGGTGCACTACTGAGAAGTGCGGTAAGTACCAGCTACGTGGCGATGCGGCCGGGGTGTCTATTCTTTCAGCATAACCCGCCTCTATGAGGTTATTCACCTGTTTACTGTATTCGGTTTTCAGATTCGAGTTTTTATCTAGTTTGCTCTCTAGGCTGTATAAACGGTTGAGCGCTTGTTTTTTGTTATTTGGCATAGTTTCGGCGTCCGTACGCCATAGCAAACCCGCCTCGTACCTATTACTATTTATTTTTTTACAGGTTTTATCTAAGATGGCTAGGGCGCGTTGGTCGGGGTCGGACGCTGGCCTGCGCGGTTCGATTCCTAATGATTCTATGCTAAAATAATTCCGTATGAGTTCTAGCGCGGGGTCGTCGGCCTGAGTGGGCCTCACATGGTTCACGATCGCGACAGTACCACGTGGTCGCGCGTTTTGCCCGTGCAGAACCCAACCCAACTTGGTCAACGATGCTACGGGCTGGCTCTTTTTCCCGACACGTAATTGTCGTGACGTAATCAGGTGCCAATTGTCCTGGCCTATTAGCACGGTCGGTTTAGCTCGCTCGTAGCATAGTTCATCCTCTAACTCCGTTAGGTGGCCGCATTGTCGCACTAGGTCTCTGCTGACCTCCTGAGGCGATAAGTTTAATTTTCCTATGGTGTTCGCGTTCATAGTTTCTATGTTTCTGTTACATAGTCCGCGGATCGATAAAGTGACATGACACGACTCGTGGTCGTCTATTCTGTTGCCCCCTACCCCTTCTAACGTCAAGAGCTGGCTGCGTCCCCTAGGTATTACGCTGTCCGCCACCTCACGCTCAACGAGCGTCATGGTTGAGCCTTCGTCTAGCAAGGCGTATGTGGCTGTCGTTCCTATGGGGCCGCTTAATTCTACCGGCACTATTTTTAGGTAGGTGTTAGACGCGTGTACATGATTTATCGAGCTTACGTTTCCGCGGGTAGGCAGAGATGTACTGTCGCTGCCGTGCAACATTTTATGGTGGGCCGCTTCGCACCCGTTTACGCCGCACGGTATGTATTTACACTTAAAAGGTCGCTCGTGTGAGTTACCTAAGCATCGAAAGCACATTTTATTTTTCTTAGCCGTGTCCCACCTTTCATTTACCGTTAGTTTAGCGAAGTCGGCGCACTCCGAGGCGCGGTGATTTCCCGCGCACATTGCGCATTTTTTACTCGACTCTGCTGATGCCTCGACTGCCGGTCGTGATGAGCGTGGCTTATGTGATTTCGACGCCTGTTTCTTCGGGGAGGTTTTACTTACTGCGGCTACCGTTTTACGTGGCGCGGGCGGGTCGATGTTGGCCTCCGACCGGTCGCAAGAGCTGTCGCTACCGGAGTGTTCGCGTTCGCGGGTCGTGTTTACGGCGCGCTGCCTTGTACGGTTTTTTCTGTCGTCTCGCGCCGTTTCGTAGGCAAACATCGCGCCGCACTGATCGGCCATAATGTTTAGGAATCTAGATAACAATTCTAATTCCGGCGCTCCGGTGCGCTCTGACCTGAACTCGTACCATTTGTATTTTAATATTATACTGAGTTTTTCTACTATGCGACTGACTAACTCAGGCGAGTACAGATATTGCGGCTGATTGAGTGATTTTATTGCCGCTACTGTATTCGATACTTTGCTCGCGAAACTACCTACATTGCGCCCGTCTTCCGACATGCGGGGCATGCGTTTTATATTTTCTAGTTCAGAGAGTATGAGTAATTCCGGTCTTCCGTACCGTCTTTCTAGCGTGTCTATCACCTCATACGGATCCGACACCGTGAATAGTAACGCTCTGACCGTTTCGCGAGCTGCGCCTCTAAGGGCTTTTCTTAATCTAGCCACGTTTTGTACGTCTGTAAACATGTCCACTGTGTCATTAAAGACCGATTTGAAGGCCATCCACTCTGCGATCGCCCCGTCGAAGTGGGGTAGTTCGTGGATGAACTTCGGTGCCGCGGAGTCTGATCTGTTGGAGTTTACCGCTGCTACTATCGCGTTGGCCAGCATCGCCATGTCGCTACTATTATTATTATTAGACGTCATGTCTTTGCCAACGCGTGGTTCGCTCCTACTCGCATTGGGTGGTCGTGTGGCTTGTCCCGGGATTTGAGCGTTATTGTCTAATATTGCCGGCCTATCGTTCGCGCATTGTTCCGAGATCCAACCTTCTACACGCGACTTTTCTACTCTGGACGGCGGTTCCGCGTCGTTGTAGCTCTCTAGTTCTAATCTGGCTATTTCCAAACGACTTACGGCAGCTGCGGATGCCGCCCTAGCCCGTGCTATCTCGGAATTGTGTAACTCTAATTCGGCTTTTAATATGGACAACCTGCTACTCGCTCTGTCCCCGGGGACATTTACTACTGTGCCCGACGCACTCCTAACATGCGCGTTTGACTCGTCTGCTTGCGCGGACTTTGGTTCGATTACTCTATCCGCCCTATCGCTAATGAGCGTGCTGCTTTCACCGTTCGTGTCCTCTGTGCCGGTGCCCTTACTCCACGTATTTGTTTCGGTCGACGTTGTCTGACCGGACGCCGGCGTGGCGTCTGTGGCAGGCGTAGATTTGCCTGAACGCAATACACGTGCGTTTTCCATTGCGCACGAGAGGGGCCCTACTCCTATTTTTAACTTAAAACTAACACTTTATCACTTTCACTTGCACTTTTGTTCTTCTCGTTGTGTCGCCTACCTTGCCTATCAGCCTGGCCGGACTCCTAACGCGGTGATGCCGGACCAGGAATGGGAATGATTGGGGAAAGGAGGGTAGGAACCTCCCGGCAGAGGATGCGGGCGCTCACGGGTGCATCAGAGTGCGGTGGGAATATTCCACACTCGTCGTTGCGTACCAACTCGTGGTCCCAGAGCGTATCCACACCTTACCGGCGGGGTCTGACTATTACACCTGGGTAGGTGCGTGGAGCCGTCAGATGGTCCACTGTGCTTCTGTACGTTTGGCGGCCGTTTATCACCGCTAGGTGGCCACGTACTTGTGATGATTTGCTTCCAAGTAATTAGCAGTGGTTAAGCAAGCCAACTGCTAACACTCGCGCGTACTTGTTTCTTTCTTGACGCGAAGGATTGAAGTTTCTTCTTGCTTGAGCACAGGTTTCTTGATGACTTGACACGGAGTGAAAGGAGTTTCTTCTTGTTTGAGCGCGGATTTCTTGAACGGAGACTGGAGCTTTTCCTGCTTCAAATCTTGAATCTTGATGCAGAGATCCGGAACTCGAAGGACCATTGAAAGGAGTATACAGCTTTGCAGACTTTTACTCCGGGGTTTCTCCACAGGCATGCAGGAAATATAAATAAAACTCGAGGCTCATGCAAAATAAAGCTGCGTGTAGATGTGGTGAGTGGGACGTCATGCGTGGGCGGCTGCGGGCGGAGTAATGAACAAAATGTTTAGAGCCGCGCGTCTTTTATAAGCGGCGCTCGTAGCGCAGAGGGCGGGGATACGTGATTTATCCTTCCGCGATTATGTGTTTGTTTTTGTTGTGTTATTAGTGGCAGCATATTTATTTATTATTGTAATTCAGGTACACATACATGGTTATTAGGTACACATACATGGTTATTAGGTACACATACATGGTTATATACAAGAACATCAAAGTAAAACAACAATTAGAGTAAATCATAAGAGCAAATTATAAAGGGAAAACGAATACAGGACTAAACTAAATAACTACTTAGGGCTAAATTATACATGTAAATGGCCTTAAAACTAAGCTGTTATTTACAATACCCTTGTTATTTTTCTCAAAACTGCCGGGTTAGATTTTGATGCCCCTTTGCACAAGGGTATAGTTGAGGTATTCCCACAGAAATACCTCTACAGTATCGCTATTGGATCATAGACCACTTCCCATACAAATTTTAACAGTCTCCTTTCACACTAGTTTTGACGGGTAGACCTTTCGGTCAGGCCCGTATCTTCGTTGACGCACATAGAGAGCAGAGCCCCAGCCCTAGCTACCTTTTTAATTTCATCGGTCCATCTAGCTGGAAGATGAAGCTGTGACACAGGAGCGTCCGGAGTAACTTCCAATTTAGTGGCAGTTACTTGGTTATTTAGTATTTTTAGGAACTAGACATTATTTGACGTTGGCAAAAAGGATTCAATAATATTTTTAAGAAGGCAAAATTGAAATTTTTCGAGGTTCGATTAAATAATGCCTTTTTTAAATTGATGGGAAATTTATCAAATTCGCGGGTCTAATGATTATTTCACCCACAGGCCGCCCGCACCGACCGTTGCCCCAACGCGGACACAAATGGCAAAACTGCTGAGGAGCTAGAAGTTGAAACCCTGAACGAGTTCTTCTCAGCAGCCTGCAGACCTGGCGTATGGAGCAACAACGCTACTGTCGACGCTGCACTTAGTAAGTTGAGGATATTGTACCATGAGACACGTCTTTTTTTTTTGTTTGTTTGAAATGGGCTTGCTCTTGACTCTAGCCTAGGTCAAAGGTGACAGAGACAAAGTCGACGATGGAGCGAGCTTACCCAGAAGAAGCCTGTTCACTCTCACTTTAAAGAGATTCGGGTTGCATGCGCTCGGAAAACAGACGCAAGTAGAGAGTTCCACTCTTTTGCTGTGCGCATTATAAACGACATTTGCAAACGCTTATTGCGAATTGCGAATTGGTGGAATAGCAACCAGGTAGGGATGGTAACTTGCAGTGCGCCTGGATGTCCGTAGAAGGGGGCCGGTGGAATGAGGTCGTGGAGTTTTTGGGCACACTCACCGAAGTACAGTCTGTAGAAGACCGACAGGTAGGCAAGCTTGCGGCGATGAGCCAAGCTGTGAAGCTTGGCATCCACCAGTTTTACGTCGCCAATGAACCTCTTAGCTCTGCGTTCCACCGAGTCAAGCAAGTCTTATGACAGCAGGAGCAGAAAAAACAAATGAAAGAAGTACCTAATTGTTTAAAGCGACGACAGAAGGAAACATTTGACGCTTGCGTGTGTCGCTTAACGCAAGTCGCATCGCTCGAGACCGTGAACGCCGAGGCCAGGGGACTCCTCCAAAGCGGAGATGGGCTATGGTGAGCTAGGGTGTATCCATCAGAGCTACACGGAGATGCGGGCGCGGTGGGCGCGTTTTATGACGTGGGAGACCTGTGCCGCTCCCCACACGCCACTTCTCGTCTCCGCTGCCCGCCTTCGCTAGCTTGCGAGGCACAGAGGCAAATATGAGACATCTCCTCCTCCAGGGTAGCGGGATTGTCCTAAACGGTTACCGCTACCCCGGAACATAAAGGGCTAAGGAAGGAACACGTGTGGGTTTGAGTCAGTAAGAGTCTGACACTCCCTTCCGCTCCACCCAGAGCGGGAGGGGTCATTTGATGCTTTCACATCCATTAAAAAAAGACATCTCCTCCTCCATCTCTCCTCGTCCCGGGTTCGATTCCCGCGTCGGGCAAAGTGTTATTGGGTGTTTTTCATCTGGAATTTGTGCCTCGTCGATGGCAATAGGGTCCCCCCTATCTGGCAAAATGTGAGTCTACCATCCTCACTAAAACTATAAACAAAATAAAACATGGCGTCGAAAAATTCTTCCGTATCGCTGTGACTGATAATGTTTATTATACCCAAGAGACAGGCGCCATTGCCACTTTGTATATCAATACTTCGCCTCTGGCCAAGGTAAAGGCCAGCCTTTGGATCACGGGAAGTCTCAAACCGCCGATTGGAGATTTCTTGGAACAAACCATGAGCACTCCACCCCGACATCCCGAGGGTTTCAACCCCAAACGGCACGAAAATATAATTACCGATAAGGTTATTTTAGGTCTACCAGAATCTCATGGCTTAAAAAAAAATAGATTTTCATATGGCAATGTCAATCCATATGAAAGAGACAATTTCTTTTATGCCATAAGATTCTGATAGACCTATACCAACCCTTCGAGGGAAACCACGCGTTATGTTATGTTATTTTACTTCTAGAATCTCGTTACCCCTCCCTCTGCGAACGTTGTGGGCCTGACTCCGGCTGCTCTCGCTACACTATCAACATGGGGGCTACTATCGCTGGAGTAAGGAATGAGAACCGTCACATTCAAGCCCTGGAGTGTTTGAGGACCAATGTGAACGCTAGTACTGCTGTTGCGTACGTCGCGTGGCAGCATGTCCGGGAATTCTTCACTGTGAGTATTGATTCTATTTCTAGCTACCTATGTCATCATCATTAAAGGGTACCGTCACACGGGGCGAATAGGGATGCAGGGGTGAATAGGGACGAAACTTTAAAAGCGATTTTTACATTGAAATAATATAGTTTGTTGCGATAAAGGACTTTAATGTGTTTACTACATTATAGTTTAAAAAGATTAAGTGACATTGTCGGCAGAAAACTATATGATGTCAACGCTAAAATCCATTTTAAAGTTTCGTCCCAATTCAATCCGTATTTAACCCGTTTGTAGGTATACAGTTTATATGACCTCAATTACCGTTGGTTTATCACTGCCACCAAAAGTTACCACATTTTCACTCCAAGTAATCTGCCTAGCAGTTTCCCAACTATTTTGGGGTCGGCTTCCAGTCAATAGGATTCTGCTGAATGCCAGTAGGTTAAAAGGAGCGCCTGCCTATCTGATCTTCACGACATAGTTATAGATAGTGCCATCCACGAAGACGCGCACCGATCTTCTTACTAATCGCTAGTGGTTATCGCTATCGGAGCTCAATAGCGGTTGGTGTTTTAGTTTTTTGATAAACACTAATTACCCACTATAAGTAATTAATTACTGTGTATCGAAAATACTAAAACACTAGCGGAATGTTGCACAGTTGTACTGTAAGCGATTAGGAAGAAGAGTGGGGCGCGTCTTCGTGGGTGGCGCTATCTGTACTGCGTAAAACGATACCTACCCCTTTTAAGATTGGTTGTCAGACTTTTGGGATTCTAACTCCGTAACGACTGTCAAAGATCCACGAATGACAGCTTGGACCAACGGATTAACGTGCTTTACTTGGCACGGAGGGGTCTTGGTATGTGAAGATGGTCGTCCGTCCACGAACCAACCGCGGCGAGCATATAGCTTAATCTGGTCGATCGACTCGTGGGGCTGTTATTATTTAGTCACGACTCACAAGCCCCTCATTTCACTCTAAATATTCAAGTCATCATCAGCCTATAGAAGTCCATTGCTGGACATAGGCTTCTCCTATTGCAAGCCATTCAACTCGATTTTCGGCAACTCTGTCCAACAACAACTGGGCCCATAACCTGATAGATTAAGGACTGAAAATGCAAACACACCGTTGATTTAAAAGGATATATATTTGTAACACGTCTGAGTACTGATACGAGAGAAAGCGAGACAAATAGAAAAACCATTAGAGATATATGGTTTTATTGCATAAAAAATTGCAGATAGTATGACAGCTGTGACAAGGAGTAATTATCTACTTTCTTTTAATTTATTAAATAGTCAACATAGACAATAGCGAAAAGTATTTACACCACATTCACCCCCGCGTCAGAGAACGTAGTCCTGAAGATGGGCAGGAGCTCTCCTCTCTCTTGTGGAGCGCCGAGTTGCTGTAGTCTCGTGTTGCTGAGAGTCCTGAGCTGTTGTAAATTCTTGGACCAGAGGTATCTCCGTTTCACCCTCGGCATCCTCATAATGATCTTCAGATTCGGATTCACTCTCTAGCGAAGGCAGCGGAAGAGGTGCTAACTGTCTATTTGATATGGTAGTTTCACGGCCGTCAGGTAATCTTATGTGAGAATAAGATGGATTAGCTTCCACAAGCTCCACTTCTTCCACATCGGAATCGTATTTTGACGTCTTCTGATTTTTACGCATCAATACAGGTCCTGGCTCCAAAAGCCATGTTGGCATCGATTCCCCATTTGCAGATCGTCGTGTATGTTTAAAAAAATGTTCATGGGGTGTGGCGTTAGTAGCCGTGCACAGCAATGAACGGATTGAATGGAGAGCGTATGGTAAGACTTGCTCCCAGCTTGCTGTTTCAAGATTTTTGGTTCTCAAGCATAGCTTTATTGTTTTCCATAAGGTACCGTTTAGACGCTCTACTTGACCATTTCCTTGTGGATTATATGGCGTGGTTCGACTACATGCAATTCCATTTGTTACCAAATAGTTCCGTAATTCGTTAGACATGAAGGCTGCTCCACGATCTGAATGGATATATTGTGGAACACCATATGTGCAGAATAAGTCCTTCAAGCATTTAATAACGCTGCTAGCAGACACATCTTTGGTTGGATAGGCAAATGGGAATCTTGAATATTCATCTATAATTGTCAAGATGTAGCGATTTTGAGTGTTGGTAGGTAGAGGTCCTTTAAAGTCGATATTGAGTCTTTCGAATGGAGTGGTTGCTTTTATGAGCGTTCCCTGCTTTTTAACAAACCTAGGTTTGATTTCTGCGCAAATACGACACTCAGATGTCATTTTCTTGATATCGTCTACAGAGTAAGGTAGATTTTTAGACCGTATCCAGTGAAACATTCGCACGATGCCGGGATGTCCCAAGATATTGTGTAACTCGTTCAGTCTGTTCGTGGTCATACTTGAGCACATACGGGAGAGGGTATCAGCCGTAATATTATCTTTACCCGGACGGTAGATTATGTCATATTTATAATTTGATAGCTCAAGACGCCACCTCTCTATCTTCTCATTTTTGATTTTACTGTTATGGGATTGGTTGAACATGAAAGATACAGATCTTTGGTCAGTTATTAATAAGAAATGTCTACCAATGAGGTAGTGCCGCCATTTTCTTACAGATTCAACAATAGCGCTTGCTTCTTTTTCTATTGAGGAATGTCGGCGTTCGGAAATGTTGAGTGAACGTGAGAAAAAAGCTACTGGGCGGCCGTTCTGAGACAGGGAAGCTGCAATAGAGTGTTCCGAAGCATCCGTTTCAACAGTGAATATTTCGTTCTGATTTATAACGGTTAAGGCTGATTCCATTATGTCTGCTTTTAGTTTTTGAAAAGAATCAACGGCGTCTTTTCCGAGGGGAAATTCAGAAACTTTAGTCAATGGGCTGATCTTTTCAGAGAAATTTCGTATCCATTTCGAGTAATGGGCGAACATGCCTAGTGTTCTTTTAAGTGATCTCGAGTCAGTTGGAATGGGCAAGTTCAATAGAGGAGTAAGGCGGTCATCATCTGGTCGAATGGTGTTCTTTTCAATTTTGTAACCCAACAATTTAATAGACTCTTGCCTGTATATACATTTTTCCTCATTAAGAGTGAGATTGTATTTTGCCGCAACCTCCATGAATCGAGACAAATTCAGATCATGTTCTGATGGTGTTTTGCCACAAATTGTGACGTCATCCAAATACGAATAAGTACCTGCCAGTTTATCTTTACTGATTATATAATGAAGTGTCCTTTGAAACGCAGCGACCCCGTTTGTGACTCCAAATGGTATACGTGTAAATTGGAACAACTTACCGCAAGCTTCAAAAGCCGTATACTTTTTCTCAGTCGGCAAGATAGGCACTTGATGATATGCACTTCGTAAATCAATTTGACTGAAGAAATTGTATTGTGCTACCTTCGATACGATCGATTCTATGTTTGGCAAAGGGTACGCATCCAGTTCAGTAAATTTGTTGATCGTTAATGAGTAATCAATGACTAGACGTTTGCGGTGCGTTGTGCCTCCAGTGACCAAAACTTGAGCTCGCCATGGCGAGTTACTAGGTTCGATAACCTGGTCTTTTAAGAGTTTATTGATTTCATCTCTTATGAATTGATTATCAGCTTCAGAATGTTTTCTTGACTTTATAGCGATGGGTTTAATATTATTTGAAAGATTACTGAAAAGTGATACAGGAGGCACCGTAGCTTCCATAACGTTACATATCTTAAGGGGTTTTGCTGTGCCTCCGAATTTGATTTCTACTGATGAATGGTCGCTTAGAATGTCATGACCAATTATCACATCAGCGCAAAGATCTTCCAAGGCATAAAGAGGCTTCTCCTTGTAAATGTGCTCGCATAGCTTGATTGTTGCGTAGTAAAATCCATCTACGAGTGAAGTTCGTTTATTTGAAGCTAGTGTTACCGTTTCGTTCCATGGATGGCGTTTCAAGTTTAGCAATAAAGCGAAGTTCTTATCAATAAAGCTTGTAGAACTTCCACTATCAATCAAGGCATCAGCTTTATGGTTATTAACAGTGATTGAAACTGTAGTCTTCTGTAAACTAGCTGGAGATGCTGCTAAAATTGCTGATGCTTCTGGCTCCTTTGGTTGCGTTACAGCGTTGCTAACTGGCTTATCTGCGGTGTTTCCGCTTCTGCATACTTTGGCGAAATGGCCTTTCTTTCCGCAGTTTTGGCAAGTTACGTGAAAAGCCGGACATTTTATCCTCTGATGGACGTTTCCCCCACAGAAGAAGCAGCGTTTGCGTGATGTGGCCGCAGCCAGATTGGAACTATTTCCCGTTTCGTCTGTTTTTTCAATTTGGTAGAGTTCCTTTACAGTTTGGAACTCATTTGAATTCTTTTCAGCCATTTCGAGCGACATGGCCTGATTGCATGCTTCTTCTAGGCTTATTTCTAAATTTTCAAGTAGCCTTTGACGAATTTTCTGAGAATTTAAGCCAGCAATGAAGGCGTCACGGACATATTCATTTCGATATTCTTCAGCAGAAACAGATTTGAAAGAGCACTCAAACGCTAGTTGTTGTAACGTGCGTATATAGTCTGCCACCGTTTCTTCAGGCTTTTGTTTGGTTGAAGACAGTACATACCGAGCGTGGATTTCATTTTTCGATTTTAAGTAAATTTTATCTAAGAGGCGTAAAGCGTTCGTATATTCTTTTGTTTCTCTGATAAACGAGTAGACGTTAGGAGACACATTATTGAAAAGAATTTTTAGCTTTTTATCATCTGGAATCTTGACTTCCTCCGTTTCTTCTGAAAGATAGTTTAAAAATGTTTCTTTCCAGTGCCGGTATTTTAGCTCGGCGGTTGGAGTTCCCGGATCCACGTCGAACTTTTCAGGCCTGAGCAGTCGCGCAATAGAAGCCATTGCCTTTCGTCACTGCGTTTTTATTTATGCAATAAATTGATACGAGAGAAAGCGAGACAAATAGAAAAACCATTAGAGATATATGGTTTTATTGCATAAAAAATTGCAGATAGTATGACAGCTGTGACAAGGAGTAATTATCTACTTTCTTTTAATTTATTAAATAGTCAACATAGACAATAGCGAAAAGTATTTACACCACAAGTACATTTAGTATGTCACAGGAAAGGGAAGAAGAACAGTTGACACTTTTGACAGTTCATTATTTGAGACCCAATTCACATGTATAGTATTTACGAGGTAAGTTACAAGGGAGTATTATGCTAGACCTATTTCATCTTACATTGTGTTTATAAAGATAGCTCTAATATTATCCAGTTGCTACCAGCCATCCTGCGAAGATCGTTGCTCCACCTAGCCTGAGGGCGTCCTACCTTACGTTTACCGATTCGCGGTCTCCACTCAAGAACACGCCTGCCCTAACGGTCATCGGTTCTACGGCTAATATGGACGGCCCATTGCCACTTTAGCTTGCTTATTCTGCGAGCTATGTCGACAACTTTGGCTCTCTGCCGGATCACCTCCTTGCGGATTCGATCCCTCAGAGAGACTCCAAGCATAGCCCGTTCCATAGCTCGCAGAGCGACATTGAATTTATGGACCAGCCGTACCGTAAATATTGAAATACATCTCTCAAACTCAAACTCAAAGCATTTATTTCAATTAAACCATTACAGGCACTTTTGAATTGTCAAAATTAAGTAGTCGGTCAGTTAGTCAGAAAGTTGAAGCTAGTTGCCAATTCCAAAGCGTAGATCTCTATGGAGAAGAACGGGCAAGAAACTCCATGGACACTCTTTTAAATCAAGATATTACAAAATCCTGGGTACATTATTCTTGTTGCTTCTACGAGTATATGTGAGAACAATGTAAAAAAACACACAAATGAAGAAACAATACAAGAAATAAGATTAAAAATAAGCCTTGGCAGTTAAGAGATGACCAGTCTCAACCGACGGCGTCCGTTCACGAACATGACGCATGGATCAGCACCATCCAGCTCAACCATTTATTATCTATTTCAGCTCCGCAACTCACAAGACGCACCTAACTTCTCAGTGATGTGTCCCAACGGAACTCTTGTGTCTCTGACAACTGAAGTCCTGAACAACGCCATCTCGCCCTGTGCCTTCATCAGACAGCCTTGGGGAGCTATTGTAGCTTCCAGGTAAGTTTAAAGCATCATTAGATCATTACCAACACCAGTGGCGAAACTATAGGGTGGCATTGGGGCAAAAATGCTACGGGGCCCCGGCCCGAGAGGGCCATGAGCACAGGAGGATCCTAACCTAAGTTTATAAATGCAAACTTTTTGAAAATCATTAAAAAAAACTTTAACGTTGGTTGAGCTTCTATACTTTGAGGGAGGGCCCCATCCCTTGAATTTGCCACCGGCCCCAAACGGTATAGTTACGCCACTGACCATCACTCTATGGCAGTGCGTTCTAGAGCAGTGGATAGCCCATTAATTTAACAGCTTGCGAGTTGTAGGTCGTGGGTTCGAAGGTTCGATCACAGACAGACGCCTTACTTTGTGCAAATAATTTCATCACCACTGCTCTCAAAACGGTGAAGGAAAACATCGTGAGGAAACCGGCATGTCCTAGAACCAAAAATTCGAAGACATGACCCGCACTGTGCCCGCGTGGTAGATTACAGCCCACACCCTCTCGAAGAGAGGATTGAGTAGTGGTAGTGAGAAAACGGCTGTTTGATGAGTAAGGAAGGGATCGAAAAAGCAAAGAAGTAGTACAAATAATTAATATGTTACGGCTAATAGCCGAAGTGCGGCTACACCTAGTTTCAATAGCCGTGACATATAATATAACACTCGTTTGGAAGATACAATGGTTACGATGACACTGGTTGTTTTTATGTTGGCAATAAGCTAACTGCATAGGCAAAACGGCTGGTTGACACTTCCCGTGACCCAAGGGCTGGCTTTTACCTTGGCCAAAGGCTAAGCATTGCCATACAACGTGGCAATGCCGCCAGTCTCTTGGGTACATTACCAGTCGACAGCGATGCGGATGAATTTTTCGACGCTATATTTTAGTTTTTGTATAGTTTTAGTTAAGTTAGGATTTAATTTTGTTATTTTTGTTAATTATACGTTAATTTATTTGCATGATTTATACTGCATAGAAACTTTTATAAAGGACTAGCTGCGCCCCACGGTTTCACCCGCATAAATCTCGATCCCGTGGGTTTATCGGGATAAAAAGTATCCTATGTCCTTTCCCGGGACTCGAACTATATACCGAATTTCATCTAAATCGGTTCAGCGGTTTAGGCGTGAAGGTAACATACAGACAGACAGATAGAGTTACTTTCGAATTTATAATATTAAGTATGGATTTATAGCATGCGTGTAGATAAAACCAATAATGTATTTCTCCTCAGTGGCAACGCAGCAGCTATCCTCAATGGGCTACGCACTTGGTGGCCAGCTGGTTCAAACCCTGGAGGCAACACCTGGCAGTCGACCCTGTTCACTGTTCTAGGTGGTGGTACAAGCGCCAGGGTTATTTACCAGGACGCTCCTACCTCCATCCTGAACTACACCTCACCTAGTAAGTAAATAGGGTTGACCTTCGCAATGACTGATGCGCATGCGTGCCGTCTGTTGGGTCAGGTAAACTCAAAGCTGCAATGGCTCTTTCTTCAAAAGGCCCGTCCAGACATGGCGCTGCATTGTTATGTGCGTGTGGTGTGAGGGCCACTTTGTTAAAACTCCTTAAAAATGTGCTTAGGATTTAGTGAACATTCCCAAAGAATTGTGAAAGTTGGAATCAGATTTTGTGAAAATCAAATAACCGAGTTATGGACTGTAAAGTTGGGCCCTCAGTTCTCACATAGAGGATTGAGGACCCACCTGAACCAGATTAACTATGGACACTACAGAAAAAGTCTTTATGCCAAAATCTAAGCTAATGCCAAACAAAATTTGTGAAAACAAGATATTATCGCAAAACACTGTCCTAACCTCGCCTTAAATCCTAATAGGTAATGTTTCGGTGTATTTACGTAGAAAACTGGTAACCGGCGCCGACTTATTAGCGCCGGCTTTTAGCGCCGATTCGTATAAAAGTATGAAAACTGCCTGCCGATCAGGGTTGAGGGTGCGTTCCGAACGGAGACGTGTGACGGAGACGAGTGTCGCGATGAGGATTTCAACCATTGTGATTGGTCGATTCCTGCACGTCGCCGCTCCGCCCGCCCAGCTCCGCTTCAGTGGCAACGCACCCTGACAAACAGCGCTTGTCAGCCGACAAACGCTGGCATAAGAGTGTATTCAAGTAGAAAGTTGGCAACCGGCGCCGATACGCCAGCATGTTTTGGCGCTGGTCGATGCAGGCAGTTTTCATACTTTCGGCCAAATCAGCGCGAACCGACGCCGACTAATCAGATAGGAACGGCGACGGACCAGCGTTGACAACCAGCGCTTGTCGGCTACAAGCCCGATAAAGGAGGTCATTTCCAACAAAAAATCTTTCTACAGCATGGCCATATTTCATGTGCCCTAAAAGTTATGAATATATTTGTATAACGAGTTATTTTACAATTAGACTACTAAATTTAAAAAAATGTGATATAAAACAATAAAACAAACGGTGTTGTATTATTTTATTATTATTATTATAAGCCTGTATTATTACTACAAAAGTTCTATTGCGGCTCTGGGTACCAAATTTCAAGAACAGTTAATTTTTTTCCAAAAATTTTGACGCGTTACCAAAAATTATTACTCACTTTAAAAAACCTGCGAGGGCCACGAATGGTTAAAAGCGTTGGAAATGACCTCTTTTATCTCTCTATTTCGTTTTCTCCACTACTTTTTGACCACCCTGTATGTAAAGACGCCAGCACATCAAGCTACTACAATCTGTCAGATTTCTTTTGGACATGATTTACCTTGGGTAACCTGGAAGTCTTTAAACAGACTCCGGACCCAGGTTGGCCGAAGCAAGGAAAACCTTTTCAGGTGGAGATTTATAGACGACTCCGCCTTGGAGTGTAAATGTGGTGCTGTTCCACAAACGATGGGACACTTAATATCGTGCCCTGCGTATCCTGTCAGCTGCACATTACAGGAACTGATGGACGCTAGTGATGGCGCCAAACAAGTGGCCGAATTCTGGGCCGAGTACATTTAGATTGCAATCGACACGCTAAGAAGAATAGATTTTCAACTTTATCGCTAAATTACAAGGTTCAAAGTTGATAGGGAAAATTTGACAGTTTCGGGTAGCTTGATGTGCTGGCGTCTGTACTTCTTTAACTCCAATTTTCTTTCCACAGTCCGCTCAATCAGCCCGGCGGCTTCAACGAGCTCCTGTCTCCCTGCCCGCCGTTGGTGCACGATCTCAGAGGGCGAGCAAACCAAGTGTAACTGGGTCAGGGCGGCTGCCTACGTCCTGGGCATCCAGCCCACGATCGCTTGTCAACAACGTAACACTGTGCTGGACTGTCTTTCCGATACCAAGGATGACCAGACCGACTTTATCTCCATTCCATCGAACTATGGTTATTTGGCTAGACAGTAAGTATCTTTTTGAAGTGAAAACTAGTTTTAGGCGCATCGTGAGGAAACCGGCATGTCCTTTTTTTAGGGTCCCGTAGTCAACTAGGAACCCTTTTCGCCATGTCTGTCTGTCCGTCCGTCTGTCCGTCCGTCTGTCCGTCCTCGCTTAATCTCTGTGACCGTTAGCACTAGAAAGCTGAAATTTGGTACCAATATGTATATCAATCACGCTGACAAAGTGGTAAAATAAGAATTGGAAAAAAATGTTTTATTAGGGTAGCCCCCCTATATGTAAACTGGGAAGTGATTTTTTTTTAATTTTAACCCTAACGTGTGATATATTGTTGGAAAGGTATTTAAAAATGAATAGGGGTTTACTACAATCATTTTTTGATAATGTCAATAATTTCGGAAATAATCGCTCCAAAAGTAAAAAACAATGTGTCCCCCCCCTCTAACTTTGAACCATATGTTTAGAAAATATGAAAAAAATCTGAAAAGTAGAACTTTATAAGGACTTTCTAGGAAAATCATTTTGAACTTGATGGAAACAGCAGTTTTTGTACAAAAAAGACGAAAAGTTGTACAAAATAATTTCTGGACAAGTTTGTAGTATAATCGTATATGCAAGCATTTTTTTTAACTTCGTTTACATAATAAGTGGGAACACTTATTGTGACGGACGGGAAACTACGGAACCCTACACTGAGCGTGGCCCGACACGCTCTTGGCCGGTTTTTTTAACTAGCCTGCGCTGTCCCACTCCTGGGCAAAGGCCTCCCTCCACTCCTTCCATTTTTCGCGAGCCCGCACGTCCTCCCTCCAGTTTTGACGGAACCTATCCAGCTCGTCCCGCCATCTCCTACGTGGTCTGCCGCGACCCCGCCTCACTATCTCAGGGACCAATTCTGCGCTATTTGGGCCCACAGTTTGTCCGCAATGTCCTAGGTCCAAAAAATTCGAAGACATGTGGCATCTGACCCGCACTAGGCTGGGCCTGCGTGGTGGATTTTACGTTCCACTTCCTCTGGAGGAGGCATGTGTCGCAGCAGAAGGAACATTACTACCAGCAGCATACACCCTTTTTTTTATGGATGGGAAATCATCAAATGACCCCTCCCGCTCTGGGTGGAGCGGGAGTGTCAGACTCTTACTGACTAAAACTCATCCGTGTTCCTTCCTTAGCCCTTTATGTTCCGGGGTAGCGGAAACCATTTCGGACAATTCCGCACCCCCGGCAGGCTTCGCCCCTAACGGGACCCTTCCCTTATGCTGACATCTCTTTGAGGCGCGCGTGGAACACGTACGCGCCGTCCGGCACGGGCCTGGTCCTGATCGGACGGTGAGCTACCCATTACTCTCCGTCCGCAGGCCCGCGCCTACGGTGGCCGGGAGTCGTCACGCGGCTCCCGACGCCCGGAGCGTCTCCCGCGACGGCTGGGACGTGAGGTTCTCTCCCTCAGCCGTCCTGACAGCCTCTATCTCAAATCACCTGCGTAGCATAACTGTGTGCTGCTGTGAAGCGGTCCATTTACTCTCCTCTCATCTCCCCTCGATCTTCCTCAGACACTTCAAACTAACTCCAGTGAAGCTCGTTCAGAACGCGCAAGAAGACGGATCCAGGATAGCTGCCTTCGTGAAAGAGTCTTCAGTCGCTACTGCTAACATCACTCGCTTTGAGAACCTGAGGGATAAGGTCGCGTGCTTTCCCGAATATGGTGGTCTTGGTAAGTTAAATTATATTTTACTAGCAGCGCCCCGCGGTTTCACCCGCGTAAATGTCGATCCCGTGGGAATATCGGGATAAAAAGTACAGTAAAACGGGGCTACTTTGACTTCCAGGGTTACTTTGACAAGGCCGATCACAACGCTATGACGCGTTCCCCACACCCCGCGCCTCGCGCAATATTACTCGAGGTCACGCACACTTGCTGAGCACAGATGAAAACCGATTTTGGCGCTCTGTTAAAGTAGTTCCAACACCTGTCAAAGTAACCCTGGAAGTCAAAGTAGCCCCGTTTTGCGGTAGCCTATATGTTAATCCAGGGTGTCAGCTACCTCCATACAAAATTTTATCAAAATTGGTCCAGCCGTTTGACCGTGAAGAAGTAACAAACATATAAATACACACACTCACAAACTTTCGCCTTTATAATATTAGTGTGATTATAACAAGTCAAAGGCGACCAGCAAGCCGAAGCTACGGAGGTGAGCATGGATGCCTATGCTTTGTTACGTAAGGGCGAAGGGGCTGCACTTCCCGCAGCGCCGGAGACGTTGTAGAAGCAACTTTGTTTTGACAAGTGTTTTGAGACGTCGTATTGACAGATTAGCTTTCAGCGACAGGCGGCAGAAAATGGAACTAAATTTTCTAGGCAGGTAGTTAAACGTCACTGATCCAAGTAATTTGCCTAGCTGTTTGATTGAATGGCTGAATTTCATTCGGGCAGCTAGTTGAACGGCGCCGTTTAGTTAAAAGGCTAGGCAGTTAACTGAACGGCTAATTTAACCAGTTGGCTGAAACATATACAGGGATATTTTTTTTCACCATCCAAATTTTTACAGGGTGTTCTACCCATGAATATTAACAACTTTCACTGTGGGACCGCACACTAGAGCAGTGGTGGCCCAGTGGTATCGGCCGCGACTTACGAGCTGTATGTCGTAGGTTCGAACCCAGACAGGCGATTTACTTTGTATAAATTATTTCATCACCACTGCTCTCAAAACGGTGAAGGAAAACATCGTGAGGAAACCGGCATGTCCTAGAACCAAAAAATTCGAAGACATGTGACATCTACCAACCCGCACTGGGCCCGCGTGGGGGATTACGGCCCACTCCCTCTCACAGAGAGGAGGCCTGTGTCCCAGCAGTGGGAACATTATAGGCTGATTATGATGACTATGGGACCAACTCTAAGATCACGAAAAAATAATCAGCTGTTTAATGCAAAAGTTCAATACCTACTTGACCAAAATTAATGTATGAAACAGCTGCTTATTTTTTCGTGATTTCAGAGTTGGTCCCATAGTGAAAGTTGTTCATATTCATGGGTAGTACACCCTGTAAAAATTTGGATGGTGATAAAAAAATATCCCTGTATATTATACTCGTATACAAGTATTTATTTATATCACTTTTTTTACTAAAAAAAACCTTTGTCCACAGCCTACGTTACCTTCATCCGTCATGGTCAGGAACGCGGAATTCTGTCCCCATCGGAGTGCGATTACGCTCGCATTGTCGGAGAGTTCTTCGGAGGAGCCTGCGCTCCTGGTGCCATTGCCGCTTCCCATGCGCTTTCTGAGTCCGTAAGTATTGAAAAAAAGTATTACCTAACCCTTTAGATAAACTTTAAAGCGGAAGATACGGTAACATTGCAATCACTAAACTTGGGTTCGATCAAAGAGTAAAGTAACTATGGGTTCGATGCACAACTACACGCAACGAAACTCACACATGTGATCGATCACAAGTTGCATGCTTACAATTTCCGATAGACAAGGACAGAGATAGGATCCGACACAGTCGTGCGAGCGCGCCCGCGATGAGTAGGTAAGATTATCAAAATACATGAGAAGGGTAATTCTCGCAATTTTAAGAACGTTCACAGTCTCAATCTGTCAAAATACCTCTAATTTCCCTACATTTTTACAAGTTTTTGACATTTGTTTGTCGCCGAGATGAGACTGCGATTAGATTTTGAACATTTGAAATTAGGAGAATTGGCCTTCTAGTAGCGTTACTGAGAGTCGCGCGATGCGTTTCATCGTGTCTCTCACGCCTGTTTTGTATTATCTATCTAGCTCTCACAAAAAGGCGAAGCAAACAATAAGTAAAATTAAAATTTTACTTACTAGTGATAAGTAATTCCGTGTGTCTCAAAATACACAAAAAAAAGCATTTGGATGCGTATTTATGTACAAATCGAAAATTATTGAGCCGTATCGTATCGACATGCGCTGTTTAGACGATGGTCTGCGTGTGACAGAGTGCAACCATAGATTAATATACCTACTAATAAGTGCAACTGTGTCCATTGGACTTGGTTCAGTAGGACCGCGCGCTGTGATCTAGTAACGTGTCTTCCACTTTAAGAGTTAACCCCGTGGCCATGCTACACGTACAGGCTAGACGTTCAAGCGTCACGCGTCTTGCGACAGCGAATGCAGGGAAACCAATGAAACAAGTTTTTTAGAGGGCTGCCACGACTCCAGGAGTCTCCGCGACGCGACTAACGGTGGCATCCACAGATGTAGATACACCTAGATAACGCAAGAGCAACTACTTCCCGTGCCAAAAATCGCACCAGCTTACGTTTGAAAACCGTAAGCCGCCACTTTCGCGCTCAGTCCTGCGTACTGCTGGCTGAGTGAGCGTGAGCGAGAGAGCGCGAGCTTTTGACGTCATAGTAGGTAGTCAAAAAGTGGCACGCTTAGTTTTCTTACAGTTCGTGATACTTGCTTTATCTAGGTCTATCTATATCTGTGGTGGCATCCTACAGCGCGTGATTTTGCGGACGACTATGGACAATTTGATAGCTTTAGACTGTATAGTTGTATAGTACCTACACGTGTAGGTACATAGCTTCACATTGTATAAAAATTTTGGTGGGATCGTCCACTGCTACCCACGGGCCACGGCCAAGCTACCAGTGGCGTAAGTATAGGGTGGTATTGGGTCAAAATGCCACGGGCCCCCAGCCAGAGGGGGGCCCCGGCCCGAGGTGGCCAAGAGCACAGGAGGATCATAATCAAAGACATTAAAAGTATATAAAAGCAAACTTTTTTGAAAATGTGCTACAAAGGACATCATTCAGGTTTCGCACATTTTGTACCTTTTTCCCATTGTTTGTCTAATTTTTTGGACAGGACCTCATGCTCAGCAAGCGCTTGCAACTACTAGACCAATGAAGCAGTCAGGTGTTAAATTAGGGGAAAATATGAAATCTACGCGAAAAAAGTCGCATGAGAAGTGTTAGTAAAAAAAAAACTATAACGTTGGTTGAGTTTCATTACATTGAGAGAGGGCCCCATCCCTTGAATTTTCCACGGGCCCCAAACTATATAGTTACGCCACTACAAGCTACGCACAAGTGCGTGACTGGTAAACAAATGAACCTCGCTGGTAACAGGGGTAGCATCTCCTTGCATAACTCCATCCTGCGCAGCAGTGGATGGACGATTTTAACACAAAAAGACTAACCGCACCTAACTTCACAGACTACACAAACATCTAAGCCGGTTAAAAAACATCCTCGGAACAAAAAGCGGGCAAGTATCAGTATATGTGGGTGTGAAATGTAGTTTTTTGAACCTCTGTACGTTTCTTGCCGATCTGACGATGACCACTCAACGATTCCTTGCTTCGAAACCAAGTCAATTCCTTAGTTAATCACGAATTCACGACATCTCGTTGTTAATAGTCCAATTCCGCGTAACTAACGTTATTAAATACCGCTTGGGGTGCGTCCACATCTGGCGAATGTGCAGCTCGTGAGCCGTTTGCAAGCTGCCCGCGAGCTGCACGCGTGCATTTTTGTTCGTGCGCCGCTCTTGCGCCGCTCGCGCGCAGTTCGCGCGCGACCTAAGCGCCGTACGCTCACAGCGCGCGGGCGGCGCGTTAGCGGCTCGCGTCTTCCTTCCGCCCGCGCCTCAAGCCGTGCGAGAATTGAGTGCGCGCAGATCGCACGCCGCGCGCACGCATTTATACGAGCCTTGCATGAGTTGCGCTAAAGAGGCGCACCAAACCATTGCCGTGACTGCACGCGCGCAGTTCGCGGGCTCGCGAGCTGCACATTCGCGGCGCATTCGCCAGATGTGGACGCACCCTGTATACTTCTGCTAGTTTTACATGAGGGTCAAAAAACTGTTTCTAAAAAACTAATAGGCCGAATTTTGAACGAACTTGAATATTTCGGACCGTTTCGTTTTCCTTAATTTAAAATTCGGCCTATAAGTTTTTTAATCTGTCAAGCTCCGCTAATGAGACACAATTTTCTATTGTTTGTTCGCCGATCGGTGGACCGCGGTCCTTGCATGTAAAACTAGCGAAAGTGTACATACGCGGTATATAACAACGTTAGTTACTTACGCGGAATTAGACTATCAACGACGATCTGCTATTAACGCATTGTCTATTGTTTGAAATGTCAAAATCATGGAAATGTAAAAATATATCTATGGTCAAAATACATGTTGGTCCCAAGGAGCTTACCTTTAAATTAATAGTGGAGGCAACACTCTGAATACCCAAGTGAAGACGACTGTGGTCGGACACTCTCTTTCTAAATACACACATAAGAACGAGACAGTGATATGTGTCTTCTTTGTCATATGTATGTATTTAGAAAGAGAGTGTCCGACCACAGTCGTTTTCACTTAGGTATTTAGAGTGTTGTCTCCATTTTTACCTAGGTATAAGCTTCTTGGTTGGTCCGTACAGTTGACATTTCGATTCCTTGCCGTTCACAAGACAGGATATTGACGTGGTTTGCACGTGGTAAGATTTCGCGGGAAATAATAGAAGATTGGGGCCCTGTACAAATCTCACCGTGAAAACTTAGGTGAAATGAGCTGTCATTATTGTCAACTTTAGCGTCAAGTGATAGATAGCTCACTTCACCTAAGTCTTCACAGTGAAATTTTTACAGAATAGACCTCGCTAAGCTGCTGTCACTGACTGACGGCGAAAAAATGTCTTTATGATGATTTCATTTCAATTTCAGACCATTAAATTCTAACTCAAAACTCAAAGCATTTATCTGTCTGTATGTGTTTTCACACAATCCATAGGTATATCGTTTCTTCGGGCTTCTTATACTCTCTTATGAATTTCATCTACGACTGAGGGACAATTCTATTTTAAGAACGTTCACAGTCTGATCTCAGTCTCAATCTGTCAAAAAATACCTACATTTTGACAAGTTTTTGGACATATTTTTGTCGCCGAGATGAGACTGCGACTAGATTTTGAACGTTTTAAATTACAAGAATTGGCCTTCTGGAATACTGCAATGCTCTGTCTACGCTTTGAAACCACAATCACAGGCGATCTATTCCGTAAAATTCTCACCGTCAAAACTTAGATGAAATGAGCTGTCACTAGTGAGTCCCGTACGGTATATCGAATTACCCTTGAACGATATAACTGTCTACAGAAAGCATGGTTCACCGACGAACGGTAATACGAAAAAACTATTAGTCGATACCACTATTTAGCGACAGCACGTTTCGCCGAATAACGCTACATAGATTGAATGGTTGGCCGATACCAAGATTTGCCGATGTCTTGGTTCGCCGTTACACGCTTGAACTAAATAATCCTTTACCGATAGCTATTTGAAAGCACCTTTTCTTACACCGCGGATCTTTAGTACTGCTATTTTCATGTGTTTATCTTAGTAATTCAATAAAAATAAATGTAAAGAAAATAATAAAACAGAAAATTTGATTATTTCTATAATTCATTTATTATTTTTGTGTGTCAAAATTGTATGAGCAAGAAACTGAGACAGACAATGAGAGGTTTTTCTTTTGAGTATTAAAATAAAAAATAGTTTCCAAGAACTCTCTAGATGGCGTTGAACTGATTACGTTACTACTGTCAAAATTGATTGTTTTCTATGGGAAATAATAATGCTTCCGAAAAACAAATAATCTCCAGCGATCTATGGACGACTAAAAAAAATGGATCTTCGAATAACAAAACTAAACTTTCGAATAAAATACTGAACCTCCGACAAAATTACTAAACTACCGACAACAGAGGTTTTGTAAAAATAATCATATTAAATATATACGCCGAGCTACGTCGACTTAGGATGCAAGAGTGAGCGAAGGGCACCCCGAGGTTCGGTTTGGTTAGGTTACTTTAAACCCTTTACACAGAAATAGGAGCCCCGCGAAGCGGGGCTCCGTCGACATAGGATGCAAGAGCGAGCGAATGAGAATACAAATACCTTTACCTAGGTATATATTATAACGTAATTTAAGCTGGTAGAAAAGTATTATAGCAATAAACAGTCATGTTTATTTTTCGAAGATTTTAATATCTCATTCGGTCGTTTCGTCATTTTCATTCGGACAAAAAACTTTTTAACAAAAAAATTAAACCTCCGAAAAAACTGAAAAGCAAAAAATAAAAACCTTTTTTATTTTACCTTAATAAATAAGTTCTTAAACTAATTCAAGTATACCTAACTAATTTTGAGTCGGCGCCAAACAAGCAACTTAATATCGTTGCGAGTGGTCGTGCGGAGAGCGCATTTTTTGTTTGGAATGTTAATATTTAGCGCTGGAGATTTTACGCTGCATTATTAATTTAAGGTAATTTAGTGATCTTTGTTCATTGATTGTTTGGCGCCGACTCAAAATTTTTTAGGTATACTTGAATTAGTTTAAGAACTTATTTATTAAGGTAAAATAAAAAAGGTTTTTATTTTTTGCTTTTCAGTTTTTTCGGAGGTTTCATTTTTTTGTTAAAAAGTTTTTATTTTATAATTTTTTGAGGCTATAATTTACTTATTACTGCATGCTTAATTTTTGATTACTTTTAAAATGGCTACCTACCTTACTTTAGATATTAACTGTTATATAATCCTACTTTAACTAATATTTTTGTATAGTAAAATACTTAAAAAAACAGGCTTTATATACCAACATAAATAGGCCTTTAATTTTAATTGTAATACACAGCTCAGCATTAAAATCTGTGAATGAACAACAAATCACCCCTATTTTCCCACCCTTAGGGTAAGAATTTTTTTTCCAAATTTACATGGGACCAACTTCGAGGTATGTTCTATCCATTAAAGAAAGAATTATCAAAATCGGTCTAATCTGTAAAAAGTTATGCGTGGTCATACATTACAATCACTGAGTGAACTATCAATCATCCCCTGTTTTCCTACCCTTAGGGTTGGATTTTTTTTTTCAAAATTTATATGGGACCACCTTCGGGGTATATCCTTTCTAATCAAAAAATAATTATCAAAATCGGACTGCTCTGTCAAAAGTTATGCGTGATCATACATAAAAAAAAAAAATATATACGCGTCGAATTGATAACCTCCTCCGTTTTTTCGTCGGTTAAAAAGTAGTCGGAAAGTTTAGTATTTTAGGCCGTAGATTTGATATTTTAAGTAAAGACAATTCTTATTTTTTTGTCGGAGCTTTTATTATTGCGCAGCTTTCGTGTTTCTTATGATTGCGCAGTTTGCAACCTTTATTTTTGTTATTTACCATTTAATTATAAAAATAATCAAATTTCTGTTTTATTATTTTCTTTACATTTATTTTTATTGAATTACTAAGATAAACGCATGAAAATAGCAGTACTAAAGATAATTATTTTGGATCCGCGGTGTAAGAAAAGGTGCTTTCAAATAGCTATCGGTAAAGGATTATTTAGTTCAAGCTGTTCCGGCGAACCAAGACATCGGCAAATCTTGGTATCGGCCAACCATTCAATCTATGTAGCGTTATTCGGCGAAACGTGCTGTCGCTAAATAGTGGTATCGACTAATAGTTTTTTCGTATTACCGTTCGTCGGTGAACCATGCTTTCTGTAGACAGTTATATCGTTCAAGGGTAATTCGATATACCGTACGGGACTCGTCACTAGTGTCAGTTTCTAGCATCAGATGCAATGAAAGAAAGAAAATACGTTTATTTGCGGTGAACATGACGCAAAACAGAACATAAACACAAAAAAAAAATAAAGAAGGTAAGGGAAACATGCGTCACATCCACGAAATTTAAAACGGCATAATGCTGCGACCCTATGCAAGACAGAGCCCCAGCGCTGGTTTTCAGCGACAGCCGGCGCTGACGTAATGACGTCGTCCGGTGCAGCAAACAATTATTAGAACACTGTACCGGTACAGCGCACTTAAAGAAAAATAATTTAATTTAAATGTGATAGAATAATATTCTACTAAACAGGAAATAGACATAGATCTATACCGTACATGCTACGAGAATATCATCCTCAATAAACGTATTACTTTTTATGTAGTTTTTATACAAGGAGGTTTTAAATTCATCTAAGTCTTCGTGGTGAGATTCTTACAGTATAGAAATGATGTACCTACATAAGCGTTGTGACTGGTAATCAATGCTGGATCGATCCTGTCTGAACTAAATTATGGGAAAGAATCATTTACCACACAGAGGACACCATTGAGTAATAAATAACAAAAGTGTATCAAGGTTTTAATCCATGACCACGACTAACATTCAAAAAGTTTTAATCCTTATGTAACTAACATTTTTTACATGTGGTATAGTATTTTTATATAACGAAGCAACGCGTGCTTTACTTGTGGCGTGTTTGTACACCTGGTAAGCTGTACCCGGTATATGAACATGTAGCGGTATCTACAACGCCACATGCGAACAACGCGTCATACTGACGTCACGCAAATCCTGCATCTCGCAAGCAGAGTTTACCGCGCAACTAGCATAGAATACAACGGCCCGACATGAATCATCGGGCAGTTGCCCGCCAGACACAACACCCGCCTGGTCGGAGGATCCTCCCTTTTCTATAGAGTATGAGTGAACTTTACACCCTGTTCCTCATACCTCTATAAACACACTGTGAATGTGTGTGTATGCGCAGGAGCTCTAGCCTAGGTATCGGCCCAGACAATAGCTAAGTCGAAAGTGTGAGTATGTATGTGTGTGCGTGATATGTGCTAACGCTCCTCGTCTTCACGCAGACATTCACAGCGTGTTTGTACACTTGGTTAATACAAGTAAAGCGCGCGTCGCTTCGTGAAATAAAAATACTGTAATCATAAAGAGATGCTGTATAATATATTGCTGCAAGGTTATTTTGGCGATTTTGTCCGGTCTGCCCCCCCTCCACTCCCCTCCTCGAACGTCTGCGCATCCGAAATCGGAACTAACGCCCCCATGGATGTTGTTTTTTTGAATAAATTCCAAGTGACAGTTCACAAAACAATGGCGCGAATCTTTAGAAAGTACCTACCCTAACTGCGTAACACACTATCATTCATAATCTGAATCATTTTGAAGTAGGTATATTGATAATCCATTGCTTCAATTATGTTCGAAAAATTTGTCTGCTCAACAACGTAAATAGATAGATAGATTCATTTATTTGCCTGAAATATGGTATTTTAAAGATCTTATAACACATAAACAATAGTTCTTCATATTCCGCCTACTAAATTCGCATTGCCATTATTAATCATTGTAATTTACTTAAGTATGAGAGAGCAGTGGTGGCCCAGTGATAACGACTGCGACTCACGAGTTGTAGGTCGTAGGTTCGAACCCAGACAGGCGCTTTACTTTGTGTAAATTATTTCATCACCACTGCTCTCAAAACGGTGAAGGAAAACATCGTGAGGAAACCGGCATGTCCTAGAACCCAAAAATTCGAAGACATGTGACATCTACCAATCCGCACTGGGCCCGCGTGGTAGATTGCGGGCATTGCGGCCCATTCCCTCTTACCGAGAGGAGGCCTGCGTCCCAGCAGTGGGAACATTATAGGCTGACTATGTACTTAAGTATACTAAATGATTATACTCCCATGTCAAGAAAAAGTATTAAATCAAGAATTGTCTACATATAAAATTACAAAATAATTAAATTCAAAATTGTCTAAATACCAACTATCAAACATGGACTTATTATAAGTCCATGCCATGGTCCATGCTTTCAAATGACAACCAAAGAAATTAAGTTACTAATGTCAATAAGTAGCTAATGGCGCCGATTCCCTTGTTCACAATCTAAATTAAATTTAAGTTCAGTGCATCTTATTCTTTCTATTGCATTAAGAAAAGGACAGAACATAAATATTAGTTTATTCCTGTCAAATTAGTCAGCGCCTGACATAAATTGACGTATTTTTAGTAGCCAATTTTTTCCGTTAAGTCCCCAGCGTCTCCATTTGTCACATACCGGCGCGCACCCGTCAGGCACCACCGTCTCCATTTGTCACCACCCGATTCACGCGGCTTCAACCTCTATTATTACTGTTAAATACGGTCTAATATCCTGTGCAACAGTTTGAGTCTATGGTCCGGTAGATAAACTAATCGACTAAATGATTCAAAACGAAAAATATGGGTTGGCAATATTTGAAAAAAAAAGTAAAAAATAGACTTTACGATTCTTAATGGCAGCTGCAGTGTGTGTTGTTTTGTTATGATGCTATGTTGTTTATTTTAATAGTTTTTGTGTAAAATCGACGTTAAGTGGATGAATATTCGTTTATAACATATTATACGTCCTTGTAGATAATATTGTAGATAATATTTGCACGAAATAACATCACAATCAATCAATAATCTTTTTTTTTGGTCAAACAAAATTTTACGTAAGTACTTCAAGAAAATCTTATGATTTTATAATTATAGTGGTATATTTTTACAAGATATAGGTAGTTATCAGTTAATAAAGGTTTGTGTAGTATCCTAGTAACACTTTTTTAATTAGAAACAACTCAATATGACTAGGATTGGGCGATTACAGTCATTGCGTTGTAATAAGAATTGAACGGCTCGGCGCACTGAAATTTGAGTTTCAATATTATTAAAATGTAAGGTAGGACTTTCAAAAAAACGCTGTTGTTAGATTACTTGTCTATTCATAATGTAACTTGCAAAGTTTCGTGTAAATTCATATAGTAGTTTTATCAGAAATCGACATAATACGGGAACGAACACACTTTCAACCTATTTTCTGATGACGTCATTTGTTTATAAATACAATACTCGTAATACGAGTATTGTTTGCATTTTATATTATGGTCTGTTTATTCAAGAACCCAAAACAGTTTACATTAAGTGGCTTGAGCCCATATAAGCATCAGTAGACCATTTTTTGTGAGCAGGGTAATAAATCACGCGCTGAGCGGGTGACATCTGGAATTTGACAGGAGTTTTTTTGATGTTACGTCATAATGACGTCTGGACTTGAACGGTTCACGTCTAAACTTGTCTATGGAGTATCTTGATTTGACAGGACTAAACTAATATTTATGTTCTGTCCTTTTCATAATAAAATAGAAAGAAAAAGATGCACTGAACTTAAATTTAGTTTAGTTTGTGAACAAGGGAATCGGCGCCAATGTCAAAAATTTCAAATTTAATTTTCATGTCATGCAACTTTACCATTTGTCTTAGAATTCATAAATTCATGAATGTTGTTTTTAATGACACCGCAAATTAAAACAAAAGAACATAATCCAAATTCAAAATGCAATGCGTCATAGATAAGACAAGTATCTATACGTGGACAGCATCACGACCTTCCAACAGAACTGTCAAAATGAAAGCCATTCCTACTGTTAGTGTGTTACGCTCTTAGAGCATGCTCTAAGGTTACGCTGTTAAAGGCCGCTGCACACTTGTAACACCCGACGCAATCCCACGCTTACTTATTGGCCAAACGACGAAAACAGGGGGCCTACCACCATCTCTTATAACAGTATTAATATAACCTTACTCTGTCTTTTCGTACCATGACGTCCTTAAAATAAGCTTATTACGATCTTGAAACAAAGTCGTTTTCTCAGCAGTTTTGGTGACGTCACCTCTAAAAGTTCATTCAATTCGTACCACGACGTGACTTTTGACAGCACGCGATAGTGTTCTAGCGTCTAATTTAACGATCTTATAAAAGTTACTCGGACGCTCACTTATTCATTACGGCTTTGCAAATTTATGTAATAAAAATGTGTTGTGATGTGTTGTAGTGTCCTTTATAGTAAGTAAAATGTATATATTACGTAAACTTGTCAAATTAATTGTGTTTCTGGCGATTTTAATACCTACGGGAGTAATAATTTCTTATTTGATTCTAGATGGCTAATGTGTATGAAATATTCGAGTTTTTGGAATTTAAAAATTCCCAGAGTGTCTACCAGACGCATTAATAACAAATCACTGATAACTAAAACTTACACAAAAACAAACTAACAAACAACTGACACTTCACTGTTACAAACTTAACTCAAAAACTCAAAATATTAACAGTAAAATATAACTTTGTTACAAAATATATTCACTAAATAACAATGTTTAACCATAGCTTGATTCCATGTCGATTGAGTTAGCTAGTGAGATCTTATGCATTTAAAACAAAAATAAGATCAATCACTTAGTTATCCAAACAAAAATATCGCCATACCGAGTTTCGAATTTCGTTCGCGCTACACAGCTGATAAGTAAGCATTTTGTTACAAAACATTTTGTTCCGATTCACATCACGTCACATTTAGCCACAGCTTATTTTATAATTTTTTCAATTGATTTCCTTACCTACTACAATGCAACATATTTAAGTATATGTAATAGTATGCATGTTATGGAAATTACTCATACAAATTATGTTTTCTTTTGAAAATTAATATTATATTTGGCTACAAGATCAACTCGTAAAAACGAATCGGACCAAACGTTTGAAAGAGATAGCGCTATACAGTTCATATAGCGATGTTTCTTTTCTATTAAAGTAAACAATAGACAAATTGTTCGTTATTTCCCAGCACTAAGCAGGAATGAAACAATATGGAACGGTTAGGGTCATGGTACGAATATGAGCATTGTTATTATAAGGTTGAAACAAAACTCTCTTGAAATAAGATTGTTTTGTTAAAGATGGTGGTAGGCCCCCTGCTCAACGAAACGAAAAATGTGGCCAATGAGTAAGCTTCATTGATGTCGCGTAACGTGGCGTGTTATAAGTCTGTTTCCGCCTTTAACCGCTGAATTTACTGCTCGACTGACGGTCAACCCTGACATCGGTCGCGCACCAGTTTATTTTATGGACTCGCGCTCGCTGACCGTCGACGCTTCACTATACCAACACGACCGTTTATAGTCAGAGATTGGGCGCAACGTCAGTCATCAGCATAAGGCTGATTTAGACTAGTACTTGTAACTGAATGGTGGAGTCAGTAGGTACAGTCAGCAACAAAAGTCGATTAACACTTTAGTTTTATAAATCTTAATTATGAAGCAAAATAAAAAATTTAAATCGGAACAGAAGTAAAATTTAAACAATAATAACTTTTAGGTATTATACAACATTTTGAAAAGCAGTTTATCGAAACATTTTGTGTCCAATTTGATGATGTGTAAACTTGACAGTGTTAATGGACTTTTGTTGCTGACCGTACTACTGACTCCAAATTCAATTTACACTAGGTAAATATCGGGTCAGCACTGACTTGTCTCAAATTTGGTACTTACCCTGTATAAATCAGCCTTACCAACAGCGCCCCCTGTCAACGCCATTCGGGTGCCAAAAAATCCTTGTAGCAATATTTGAACTTGGTACTTATCTCCAACAAAAAAAAATAACTATTTTTTTTTCTATTGCAGACTTTCAACGCCTCAGTACTGTGCTCCGCCTGCAGGCAAGCCAACCCCGTCCCCGGAAACGAATCTGCAAGTAAGTTCTTAATTTTTTGTTATTTCATATTTAAATACCTATTGTTTTGTAATTTATTGAAGACAATAATTTGTAGACTAGAATTAATTATTTGTATAGATATTTACATAACATAAGCTAACATATAAACTATAATAATATGTACAATTGGGTAATTCTATCGAGTGATAAAAAAATAAAATACTTTTTTAATTTCACTAAATCAGATTTTTATTGCGTTATTATAAAGAGTTATTATGTAATTATCTTCTAAAAAATAAAATCAGAGATCAATCTTTAACATTATGTGAAATAATTGTACATTTTAGTGTTATCACTTCGACAGGAGTGATTCTATTTTCAACATAAGTGACAGAATCTTTAATAAAACTAAAAACTTTAATAGTGAAATAAAATAAATCATCAGTCTTCACTGCTTTTGGTAGGTAATAATTTTTTAATACAGCTAGTATAAATAATCTAGTTAAATAAACACACACTCTAAAAAATAAACAATAATTTTCTACAGAAGTGACGACATTCCTGTAGAACATTAAAGGCAAATGGATATTTTCTAATGTTCAGGCTGATTTAGACAGGGTAAGTAACTGACTCCAAACTTGAGAGAAGTCAGTACTGAACCGATATTCAACTAGTGTAAATTGAATTCGGAGTCAGTGGAGTCAGTAACTACGAGTACTACTGACTCCAAATTCAATTTACACTAGTTGAATATCGGTTCAGTACTGACTTCTCTCAAGTTTGGAGTCAGTTACTTACCCTGTCTATATAAGCCTTTAAGTACTTTATAAAATATTTTCTTCGTCTGAAGACGTATTTTTTATCAAACTTTGTTGATTAACATCTGAACATAAAATTTAGTATTATTAACGTTTTCTATGAGGGGTGTCCGCTTCCTGATTTCAAAAATCTCTTCATCAGATGAACTATCAAATCCATAGCATTTTCGATAGAAATCTATAGATGTACGTGAGGTTGTTGCTATTGGGTTCTTGTATACGTCATACTCTGATTGTGGCGAATCCGATCGTGAATGAGTTGATGTCCTCAAAATTGGTATATTATCAGTTTCTTGTTCTTTGCAAGTAATGTAAATAAGCATTTTGCTTTCTTGCAGCTTTTTGCATTCTTGGTGTATATTCTTTAATTGATTTAATTTTTCCAGCTTCTTTCTTTCTTTCTTTTGTATCTCTCTCTATCTTTTTGACGTCGTTCTTCTAGTTCAACCTGTCATTTTTTCTCTCTTCCTTCGTATCCATGCCCTCTTTTGCTCCCTCAATCGTTCTTTTTTTTCTTTCTCAGACCGCTTTTTACCCGCCATACCTGTAAGTAAAAATTGAAATAGCCATGCAATCACGTTTGTGGAAAACCAGTCACTCCTGTCGGTAGTCCACCAAATAGCGACACAGTGCATGAAATTATCAATCCACAATAAAAAACAGCATTTTACGTTTGTTAGGTTATACTGTCAGTGTAAATTTCTCTTATAAGATCACATCTAATAAGCATAAGCGCAAGTACCGTCACTTCTATGGAAAAACATCACTTCTGTAGAAAACTATATCGACAGAAGTGAGTTCTACAGAAGTGAGTTTTATCATAAAAATACATAACATAAAGAAAATTTAAGGTTATGAGATTTGAATTCACTTGACTTCGGTAATTGACTAACTAATTAATAAGGCTACAAGGAAATCACATTCATAAATCACTTACTTGATTTATTAAGTTGAGTACAGAGGTGATGTATCAACTTTGACAATGCTGTAGAAAGCCGCTATACTTTTATTTTTCTCGACACCGTAGTCACTGGCCGAATGAAGTCTGATACTGACACTGTCAATACATGGTAAAGGGTTGCCAGAGATAGAAAATAATGTATCACTTTAAAAAATAAATTTATTACCATTTTTGCAATTTATTTCTACACGAGTGATTATTTTTTACGAACATTATAGAATGTTGAATAAAGTTAATAATATCATTTAATAATTATTAACAATTATGTGACGGCTTTTTTATTACTTGCTTTACTTGTTTCTTCATGTGATATATGCATGGAATATCTTTAAATAATTTTTAGAGACACCTTAATGCTGGAACGTGCTTTGCGAACATTCGACAAAAAAAAGGAAAAAAATATTAAATAATCAATAGGATTCCTATGTAAACTGTTAGATTATGTCACAAAGTTTATAAAATAATGATTAGAAAGAAATAAAAGCTGAGGAGCTAGAACATATTTCAAGCGAACACAATTTTACTGTCTCTGTAGAATGACCCAATTACATGAAAAAATAAACAAAATAATCATAGGGCATCAAAGAATTCATCCGCATCGCTGTCAACAGGAACGGTGCCCAAAACGCTGGCAGCATTGCCACGTTGTATGGCAATAGGCCAGCCCTCTGGTCACGTGAAGAGTTGACTAACCGCTTGGCGATATCTCGAAAAACCAAGTGGGCACTCGGACCCCATGGCCCTAGTGTTTCAACCCCAAACGGCTCGAACATATGAACTCTAAAGGCTGATGCAGATTGGGGCGAGCCACACTGCAACTCAAAAATCTTCCTACATAACTTTCGTACATTTTGTATCGTTGGTCTCGCGTTCGCAAGCGCGACTGCCTCTTGGGTTAAAGTCCCGGGCCGGGCGAAGTGTTATTGTGTTTTTCCACTGGGAATTTCTTCGTAACAGCCCGGAGTTTGGATGTTGCCAGTGTTAAATACCCATTGACAGTCTAATCAAATAGGTAATCAATGAGAAATAATTTAACTGATCTTTTAAAAACTGAAGGTGATGCGTAGTTGTAGCCCGCGAAATTCAATTTTTTTTACGTTTATTGCAATTTTCAGGTCAGTGTCAGGTTGTATTTTGATCAAAATATGATTCGCGACTATAACCGGTACGTATTTACAGAATTATAATAATTAGAATCATTAATACATCTTTCTAAGTTAGATTTCGACAGTTAAGAACAAATCTCGTATGGAAAAGTGTTTATGGTAGAAATCTAACTTAAAGAGATATATTAATGATTCTCATGACTATGATTCTGTAAATACATGTCTATTATAGTCGCGAATCATATTTGGATCAAGATACAACCTGATACCGATCTTCAAATTGCAAAAAACGTATGAAAATTTAAATTTGGCGGTCTACCATGTCACATTCACCTTAATGATCTTATAATGATGGACGCTTTTTTTAAATGAATGAACCTCTCACCCCCGAAAACAGTGTACGTTACCCCAGCAAGAAAGTGTCTCCTAGAGTTATAGGAGTAGAACGTATAATGTGTGCCCTATCTGCTGTAAATGTGCCCCAACATAAAAAATGTGTACCCCCTGTCGTTTTGGAAAAAAACGGAAAAAACGATTCTTGCTGGGGTAACGTTTTTCTAGCAGGAAAATTCTAAACGAATGATCGGAGAGAGAAAAATTGTGCATGGCCAGAGAGCTTATATGTGTGCCAAAATGTGCCCCCAAAAATAAAATCTGTGCCCCTTCAGGTTTTCGAGATATTGCATTTCCTGCTGGAGTAACGTTTTGATGAATCGTATATCTCTACAACCATTGCATGTGCCCCTGTAGAATAAACATACACGAGTAGCTCTTAATGTGTGCCCCTTTGTGCCCCAATTAGATTTAAGAAAATATTTATAGTTTTCAAGTTATCGCGGTTTTATGAAAACCCGAAAAAACATCGCTGCGCCTAAATTAGACAAGGCACAAGTTCGCTGAAAACTGTATTCGGTCCTTCTTGACGCTAATAATAACCATACAAAGTTTCAAAACTGTTCATGCATGCGTTTTTGAATAATCTCGCTAAAAGTCAAAACGATGGTGTCATAACTTTGACGGCAAAATACAAGGAACCGGCTCAATCCCAGATGTGTAGGTGTAAACCAAAATCATGTGCCTTTAGTCAGAAATATATGGTGAAAATATTCAGCTTGAAATGTTTCGCATTAAGTAAATATAAACAAAAATCCAAAATATGTAAGCAACGGCTGGTTATCCGACGAAATTTGAATGACTACTAAAAAGCGACGGATTCATACATATCGATGACCTTCTTTATTGGACGTATTATACCTAAGCTGTTGTCCGTACAGTCGCGTTCAAAAGTTTTGGGGGCTAATTAAAAAATATATTAAATGCACCTTGTGATTATAATAAATGAAACAGCTTGTTGATGTGGAAATTATTATTTTTATTCCCTTAATTTTAATTCTTTAAGTAATTATTGCATCAAATCACAGATCAAAGTTCCTACCTATAAATATTAGAAATTATTTGCACATTGTGTAGTCATTGTTATTTTAATCACAGATCAGTTTTTCATCTAACTCTAACATATAATTAGTAAATTCGCATCACAAAAAATCACAGATCGGTATTAAGTATAAGTATAATATTGTGTAAAAAAAATATTAAATTTTAATTGGCCCAAAACTCGAAATTGAAATTTTGATATTATCTTTACGTTTTAAAGTTTCCTGAATCTATTAAATTTACACTATTTTTATAGGACGTAAGTTTGTATATTATATCCGTGGATATAAAATTTTGTGCTCAATTTTTTCCAGAAGTACTCTAGCAATTAAGTTGAAAATACAGTTGTGGTAAAATTTAGCCCTGAATAAATAGATATATTCCGCCTGATCGGTCCGCCAGAACTTTTTTAGATACATATATTCTATAGATCAACAAAACTATTACTTACATCATCTAGTTAGAAGTTTATGCAACTTGCCAATAGGCAAAATGCCACTCCTCCCTGCTTGGTGTTTATATTATTGTTGTTATAGCTGCCATAGAACATTCTGTAAAAATCTAATCAAGTATTTAGCTATTTCGGCTAAAAAGATACAGCCCTGTGACTGTGACATGTTGAGTGTTGACGGATTGTGGTCGAGTCTTAGTTTTGGGGACATGAATTCTTGTCATGAATTATTTTTTTACATTGTAACTAGAAGTTATATTTCATCAACCTAGCACAAGAAGAGAATTAAATACGTATTAAACAAAAAAGAAAACAAATTACTGAATCGATTTTGATGAAATTTCTATTGGACCAATCGGAAAGTATGTATATCCTTTCAGATGAAAACAAAACAAACATGATTTAGAACATTTTTTGTTAAAAAATAAATAAGTATATAAAGTAATGAAAAAAATCCAAGTACTTGATAAGTGTACAAGTATTTTTAAATAAGTCAAAACAATGCCATTAAATACTTACCACCGCAGATCGTGCCATAAAATTCAACACCCCTACAACCACATAATTGTTATAAAATGCTTAATACGCCACTTTCAACCAACTTAAAAAAAAAGTAAACAAACAGTATCAGTGGAACTGCGTGACTCAACGTAACAGTTGGTAACAGTGTCCTTGGCGTCATAACATAACTGCAACTGTTTACCAATACCAAGAAAAAATCCAAACGCACTTCCCAGTCAATAAACACTTCGTATCTATTATTCATAATAGAGCGACGTTACACGTAACTGTCTCTGTCACACTAACACCGTACGCGTACTAGCTGTCTCACTTTCTCCAAGCTAGACAAAGCGACTCCTTGCGACACGACGTCAGCGGATGCCGCGGGGCCAGAGATATATGCAGCGGTGTGGGGAGGCGAAAAAAGGGAATCTTCTATTAAGTAAGGTGAATGCTCCAACCAGCCCGCAAAATTCAAATTTTTTCTGTTTTTTTTTTTGTTCCTACGCCTTTATGAACTTGTAGGGTTGTATTGGTGATTTTGATGATTATAATTCTGTAACTACATACGTCTTACAGCCGCGAATAATATTTTAATCAACATACAACCTAGCACTGGCCTGCAAATTGCAAAAAACGCAAGAAATTTTGAATTTTGCGGGCTGGTTGGAGCATCCCCCTTAATGATAAAAAACTTACTGTTAATTTATCTAACCTACGGCTTATCAATAAATATATATATATATAAAGAGAAGTACGGGCTTTTTATTTATACAGGAATATTTTTTAAGGAGTGCGCAAAAAAATTTTGGTGGTTCAGTATCAGTAATAGAACACATTTCTATAATTTTTTCAAAACTTTTTTTCACGTTTTTATCCGACTCTAAATCAGCAAATTATGGACACTATCTTTTCGTAATAATAACAATGGGCGCGCGCGCCGGGCGGCGCTCGTCGAGTGGCGGAGTTGCAGCGGGGAAATCCCGGGCGGCAGAGTGGTGCCCGGGCGGTCACCCCGGACTCCCGACCCCGACATGACAGTCTGCTCATCGCATGCGCTTCGTGACCTCGCGTCCAATCGCTTTCCCGTGCAACCCCCGCGCCGCACGTGTGTCGTACTCGTACCTACCGGTCACGATGTCGAACTTGACGAAGGAGTGACGTCACGGATGTCAATCAGTCATTACCTCTCTGTTCGTTTCTCGCCAAATAAAATTAAAAAAACAGTTTGTTTTGCCAAAGTTTATTGTGGAAATACATGTGTAAGTGCAACTTACAATTAACAATATTTTCCAGTGTTTATGTGCTGTGGTAAATATAATATTCTCTAAAAAAGTTTCATCGTTCCCAAAAATAGTTAAAGTACCTGACACTCGAAGGGAAATAAACAGTGTTTCGTTCGTAACGGGAAACAGTCTGTGACCAAACTTTTAGTGTGTGCGCACCTTTACCCTGATACTGTGCTCAGCCTATGGTGTCTATTCGTTCCATACACTCCGTGAAAACCGCCATAAACGTGTTTCTCAAAACAGCGCCATCTGTTGCCTTATTGGTGTACTACTTGGTCTGACCGATAACACAAATTGACAACAAGTTTACTATGGCTAAGTGCGGTGGCTGTGGCAAGTTTCTGTCGTCGACAGAGGCTGCAAATTGCTACAAATGTAGGTCTTGGTACCATCGAGCGTGCGTTGGCATACAGCATACCGGCCCTTTAACCACCCCCTGGCACTGTCCTGAGTGCAACAAGAACCTGGTGAGGGACAACCAGGCTGAAACTCCGGTAAGGGCGCGTACACCAGCGCCAGCTGGACATGAGGAGAGCCTTGTTAACCTGATGGACACCAGCCCCATAAACAGCACAGCCCTAGATACCACACAGGAGCTCAACCTGGACATCCTCAGGGCAGAGCTGGGCTTTTTTAGGGAGGAATTTTTGAAGACGGTGCGGAGTGAATTTCAGCTACTTCGTGATGATCTATCCGAGCTAAGATCCTCTCTAAACGCAACTAACGATAGGATGAGTAATCTGGAGGAGAGAGTAGCTGTGTTAGAAAATAAACACACGCAGCCCCAAGCATCGTCGGAGGTAAATGATCTAATATCACAATTGCGGAGTGATATTAATGACCGAGACCAGGAGCTGCTCGCAAACGATATCCAGATCTCCAACATACCTGAGACCAGTGGTGAAAATCCAATACACACGGCGATATTAGTTGCGTCTAAGATTGGCGTCAAGATCAAGGCGCGCGACATAGTGAGCGCCGAACGTGTCGGTGGTAGGCGCATCAACGCGACGCAGGCGACGGCGCCTGTGGAGACCCGCCCCCGCTTCCTCGTCGTGCGCCTCGCGCGCCGTGACTTACGTGACGAGCTTCTGGAGGGTGCACGAGTGCGCCGCGGCATTACTACTGCGGACCTGGATTTGCCGGGCCCTGCGACGCGATTTTACGTGAACGAGCGCCTTACGAAGGTGAACCGGGAGTTGTTTCGGAGCGCTCGTGAGGCCGGGAGTCGCCTCGGTTGGCAATTCGTATGGGCAAAGCGAGGCCGTATTCTCGCCCGGTATAAGCCCGGTGACGTTACTTGCCAGATCCGCTGCGAGGCTGACCTACAGCGCACTTTCGGACCGGCACTCGGTAACGACGCCAATAGCGCATAATACCTTTCCGTTTGTTTGTTTTTGTAATGTTATACCGATTACTTGTCTAGTTTGTATGGTGTTTGTAAATTGTTTGTGTGTCATACTTTCTTGTACTGTCACGCGGATTCTTAAAATAAGTTTTTTTGTGGTACAACGTGTCAGCATTTCAAAAATATTAACTTTATGTTGCTACTATCTGCTATTTATATTGGTAGGTGTGTGTCTCGCGGCAGTCGCGACGCGCCTCACTCAATTATACGTAAACCAGTTTTATAACGTTACACATATACAATATGTAACGTAATTAACGCACACCCTCAGACACCCCAATTAGTATATTGTGTTATAATCATAATACGTACACAAAATTTTTAATTAAACATGTTTAAGCATTGATTATTTATTAAATTAGTTATCCTAATTCCGGAAGAATGTTGTGGTCACAGTAGAAATCCACGAACGCACACAGTCGCACACGTCGCTATTAGTGCCGAAAAAAGGCGACAATACACGATTGTTTACGAGAAATATGAACATTAACGGGAAAAACCCCGTGCAGCTAGTCGAGAGAGCGGTTAACAGATGTCCGAACTCCGAGCTGTTTATTGTCTACATTTTTTATTGTATCTTTCCATCACACTGTTCAGGCTTTGGACTGTCGACTCAATAATTTTGTTTATTAATTATGATACAATGCCAATAGGCAATATTCGTTACAAAATGTTTTGCTAATGTAAATAATAATAAACTGCTAAAAAGAGGCGATACTGAAAGATGTGAGTCAAGACACGTATTTACAATAATTTAAAAAATCAAATACTTAAGTACTTAACTTACAATTTTCCTAAACACTCATACGACGTTGTATTTTTAACACACTTTCAAAATGTCCACCACCTTGTTCAATACATTTTAATGCCCGTTTTCTTAATTGATGCTTTAATTTAGAAAGAACTTCAGTGTCATTTTTCACTATTTCAAAAGCGTTCACTATCCTATTTTTTAGGTCCTCGGCACTTGTCGTCTCACTAAAATAAACTAACGATTTAATACGTCCCCACAAAAATCAGCTGATCTGGGAGGCCACTGAACAGGGCCGCCGCGACCGATCCAGCGCTCTCCAAACTCATCATCAAGGTGCTGTCGAACACTCCTAGTGAAATGAGCAGGGGCACCATCGTGTTGGTAGAATACCTCTTGTAAATTATGAAGAGGTATGTCTTCTAGCAGCGTAGGTAGAGTTTCTCGTAAAAACAGTAATATGCGTCTCCTGTTAATCTTTGTAAAAACACAGGCCCCAGTATGTATGTACCAATGACACCGGCCCAGACGTTAACTGAGAAACGGTGTTGGAAGGAATCCACTCTGCATGCGTTAGGATTTTCGTGCATCCATAAATGTGTGTTGTGTTGATTGTACATTCCCACACGTGTGAATGTACTTTCATCTGTCCAAATTATGTTCCGCCGCCAATTTTCTAATAACCAGCGGCTGAACTGCAAGCGAGGTGCGTAATCGTTTGGAGTCAACTCCTGGCATCTTCTGAGGTGGAATGGTTGTTCTTTATCACCACGAAGTATTCTCCACACATGCATATGGCTACATTCAAAACGTGGCGCTGCTTCTCGGGTACTGGCATGGGGATTCTCATCAAAATAGTCCAGTATTTCGTTTTGAAGACGAGTACGTGTACGCACATTGGCTCCCCTGTCGATGGCCGTGTTCGGATTCGGACGGAACGTTCCGTGGTCGCGAAGCCGCTGAGTAGCAGCTAACATAGTCCTGCGGTCTACTCTGGTACCATACCTTTGGTTGAATGTTCTGCAAGCTAGAGCCACAATCACTACACCGTGCCAAAGTCCTCACCATTTCGGTGTACTGAATATTTGTGTATTGGAAAGACATCGCGCGCGAAAAATTATTTGCAAACACTCTACGAAGTCCTTCCACTAATAATGTCCGCGCGTGACTAGTATTGTTTACATTTAAGTTAGCTTTCTTTCTTTCATCGTTGCCGCGCCCGCGCCGCACGGTATCTTGGTGGCTATCCCGCTCTATCCCAGGTTTTTAGTTTGCAGGAGAAAGGGAACGAAAACAAGCATGACATATTATTTTGTTGTTTTAACTATTGTGTCCTTTGTCCAGTGCCTGTTAGTGTGTGCGTGCGGTTATATCGGTTTACTAAATGTATCTGTAGACTTTTAAATTGCTTGAAATAAGGTTCATTTTTCTTTATTTTGTATTTAATGACGGAATTTGTATTAATACAAATAAAACTGCACTTTTAAAAGTATTATTGCCTTGAGTTACGGTCCATTTTAGTTAGTTTTGACTGTACACGGGTAGTGTGACTGCAATTTACGTACTTTTAATTATTTTTGGGATAAAAAATTACCTATATTAAAAATGACAGAAATCAATTCAGTAAACGATTCTGAACAAACTACTTTCAGGATGTGCGTTAATTATGTTACATGTTGTATATCTACACCGATTTATTACCAAACTACTATTTAAATTTACAAAACCATTATTTACATACCGCAGCTTGCCTCCGTTTCATTTTCATTTAATTATATTCAATATTTACATATTTACAATTAAACTAAAACTAATAATACTATTTGAAATTAGAATTGAAACTAATGAATGTGCACTGATATTGTTAAATGACGAAATTATTTTATATTATTGTAATGATGACTAGAGGAGAAAAGTTCCTTAAAGTTGGTCTTCTAAATGCTGGTTCATTGGGTACAGGTCATGATAACTTGATTGGTGCACTGGACAGGCATTGTTTTGACGTTATGGCCATTAACGAGACTTGGTTGCGACCGGGCGAGGAGGGGCGCGCTCCGGTGGTGCCGGGCTACCGACTGCGTCACACGCCGCGGCCAGCGAGCGTGCGCTCGGGTCGTGGTGGGGGCGTCGGTTTTTATCTGCGGCAGGGTTTGAGCGCGCGTACATGGACTGGTGCGATCGATCCAAGGTTCGAATCGGTCGAACAAATGTGGTTAACGATCTCAATTAATGGCAAAAAAATTGCTATAGGTACAGCCTACCGACCACCATGGCATGACCTTGTACTTTTCCTAGATGCCTTAACAGATTCCATTACTTCACTGGGAAATTGCGACCACTACATTTTACTTGGTGATTTCAATGTTAACTTGCTAGACACAAATGGGATAAAAACTAAGAATATTCAGCAATTTTTGAATTGCCTCAGTCTTTCACAATTGGTCACAACTCCTACCCACTTTACATCATCCAGTGAAACCTTGATCGATCTCCTATGTACTGACATAACAGCAAGAAATACAATGGTAATACCTTTAGGTTCAATCAACGGCCATTCGATTGTATCTGGTGAATTTCACATTAAACGTGACAAGTTCAAACCATATTTGGTTAAATTTCGGCCTCTTAAAAATGTGTGCGCGGAAAACTTTAATTTAGATTTATCATTTTTGGACTTTGGAATAATTTCGTCGCTTGACAACGTTAATGATATGGTGCATGTCTTTAACACCCATATAACTTCCCTGTTTGATGTTCACGCACCGATCAAGACGTGTACTGTAAAGGAAAAGTCGTATCCGTGGATTACAGATACTATCAAAGTTATGATGCGTTTACGTGACGACGCACTTAGCAGTTATAGGAAAACAAAAGCCGATTCCAAACAAATATATTACAAAGAGCTAAAACACTTAGTGATTAGTTCATTGTACAACGAAAAAGTTGCGTACTTTTAACACAACATAAATAATAAAATAAAATACCCAAAATTATTATGGAAAAATTTAAAATCTACCTTATCGCCCTATAAGCCCAGACAAGACCTACCGTCGCACTTTACAGATCCCGACGTAATTAATAAAAACTTTTTAATTGTCCCCGGTAACCCAGTGGCAAGCACATCACTTATAAACTACTATGAAAATCATAGACATGGTGAAGAAAGTTTCGCAATCTTTCCAGTGAAGGAGAACGACATCTCTCGCGTTGTCTCCAACCTAAAAAGTAACGCTGAAGGTTGCGACAACATTACCCTGGATATGATTAACATGACCTTGCCGCATACGTTAACTGTAGTAACGGACATAATAAACAGCTCCATAGTGACGTCTACGTTCCCCGACCTATGGAAAATTGCCTCCGTCAGGCCCTTGCCAAAAAATTCTAATCCATCCACTTTAAAAGACCTACGCCCTATAAGTATATTACCATGTCTATCCAAAGTATTAGAAAAAGTCGTTAGCCAACAATTAACACTTTTTTTGGAACAAAATAACGTCCTACCTGATTTACAATCTGGTTTCAGAAAGCAGCGCAGTACATCTACTGCTTTGCTGGATGTTACTGATAATATTAGGTCCTTACATATGAAATTGGCGTTTTTCGTACTGGCCACTTTAATCACGAATTTCTCCTCTTTGGTAAGGAATTCCAAATTCAAATTTGTACAACTATTTACTCATGTATTTGTGCTTCGATGACCGTCATTCATTTGTTTTTTTTCTTCTGTTTTTTCTGTTTGCGTCACTCATTTTACAAAATGGAAAATTTAAAATATCGCATTATTTACGAGTACGAGTTCCGCCGTGGCACTAGTGCTGCGGAAACGACTCGAAGGGTGAATGATGTGTATGGCGGTCATGTTGCAAAAGAAAACACAGTTCGTTTTTGGTTCCAACGTTTTCGTTCTGGAAATTTCGACCTGCAGAACAAGCCCCGTGGACGGCCTGAGACCCAAGTTGATAATGGAGAATTGAAGGCTATTGTGGAAGCGGACCCATCGCAAACCACGTCCGAGTTAGCTGCAGGCTTCGATGTTAGTGATAAAACTGTTTTAATTCACTTGAAGCAAATTGGGAAGATTAAAAAGCTCCACGCCACTGCTGCTTCACGACAACGCCAGACCACACACTGCGCAACAGACGGCTACCAAATTAGAAGAGCTTGAATTGGAATGTCTTAGACATCCTCCGTACTCCCCGGACCTTGCTCCAACAGATTACCATTTTTTTCGCAATTTGGATAACTTTTTGCAAGGGAAAAAATTCAACTCCGATGGGGCAGTCCAAATCGCCTTCAAAGATTTTATTGATTCCCGTCCGACTGGTTTTTTTAGTAAAGGGATCAATGAACTACCTATAAGATGGCAAAAGTGCATTGAAAACAATGGTTCATACTTTGATTAATTAAATATATTATATTAAAAAATATTCGACTTTTTGTTCCTTCCATACAAAACGCCAATTTCATATGTAAGGACCTAATATATTATCTGCCCAAGATAGGGGAATGTGCACATTGCTGGTTTTACTCGATTTTTCCCGTGCATTTGACGCAATAAATATCCCGCTATTACTATCCAAGTTAAATTATTATGGTTTCGACGCCAGCGCTGTGCAATGGTTCCGTAGCTATCTAACTAATAGGGAGCAATTTGTTGACTTGCGTTTGGGTGATGGCACTACCCTTAGATCAACACGTATTTCTGTAGACAGGGGAGTCCCGCAGGGCTCCATACTGGGCCCGATTCTCTTTATTTTGTACTGTGCGGATATTGTAAAGTGCCTCCAGAGATGCAAGTACCATATATACGCCGATGATGTCCAGCTTTATATATCTTTTAGACCAGACGAGTACAATAGTGCCATTAAGGATCTTAACGATGATCTTCAAAGGATCGCCGCCTGGTCAGAGGAGAACTGCCTGTCGTTAAATCCAATAAAAACGAAATATATGGTATTTGGCACAAGACAGCAGTTGGCTCGACTACCTGTGACATTTGACTTAAGACTTATGGGCGAACCAATCGAGCGAGTGTATGAGGCGCGGAATCTGGGTGTCATTATGGATAAAGACCTACGTTTTGAAAAACACGTCGCAGACTCGGTTAGAAACTGTTTTTATCGTCTAAAGGTTTTATACAATATTAGGCCTTATTTATCGGAAAAACTGCGGGAACAACTAGTGGAAACCCTGGTTCTGTCCAGGTTGAATTACGCTGACACGGTTTACGGCCCCCGCTTATTAGCTCGTACTGACCGCCTCATCCAAAGGGTACAAAACGCTTGTGCTCGGTTTTGTTACAATATTCCTCGCAGAAGCCATGTAACACCTTTTTTAAACAAGCACTTTACACTGAAGATGAAGTCCAGACGCAAACTACACTTGGCTTGCCTTCTATTCGGTGTGGTTAAATATCAAAAACCAGACTACCTTTATAACAAGCTAAGTTGGGTTACGAGTAGACGGGAATGCGGGAGAAGGCAATGCTCACAACAACTCTCGACTCAGTCTCAGGGTACGGCTGCTTTTAGAGGCAGTTTTCGTTATGCGGCTTCCAAAGTATGGAATAACTTGCCACCACCGATTAGAGTAATTAACACGATAGACGTTTTTAGACGACGCTTACGGCACACAGTGGAACGAATGTATGGGAGCGGTTGGACGTAGACATGTCCGAAAAAAAAGAGTAAAATTATGCCAAACTAATGATGCCATCTTATTCGATTACTTAATGCCTTCATAACTTGTGGTGATGAATTTCTTCATAACTCCCATATTTCGGGAGTAATTTGAGAAAATGTGAAATTTTACTATGAAAATGAGTGTATCGAGCTCTCTCCCTCCTGATTCCGGGCTTGTTTCAAGTAGCGGTCTCTAATATCATAATGCTTATACTAAGAGCTATATTTAATACTAAGACACATAGTGCGCCAAATGTGCACTTTCTGGGATAAAGAGTGATGTTTATTTTATAACACAATTTTTTTATTTTTTGTTTATTTTGTTGATTAAAACCGTTTTTCTAAAGGTTTACCTTATTACAATAACATTTCTGAGCAGCCAATTAGAGAAGATATAAGCTAATTAGGATATATAATTAGGGACTTAAGGTTTACATATAAAACTGATGCACTAATGATTACTGATAAGAACATTGCTATTATTTAATTACTAAATGGCTCTTAATACACTAATTTAGCATGCATCATTTACTAATTATCACAATAACTAATTACCTTGCAATATTTAACAAAGGATACCTGGGATACCTGGATTTTATATAAATAGGTCACTATTAGTAACTTTAAAATCAGTGTTGATTTACACCTCGTTGTATCCAAGCTAATCTCGCAATGTATTTTCCAAATTTTAATACAAATCTTGATATTCACGTTGCTTTATGCGCACGCGCACATAAAGATTTACGCGACTTTAACTATTTGTTCAGTGTTTTAAAAGATAACAGTTGTGTTCAGTTATGTGAAAGTGCTGAAACAAGTTTAAAAGACTGGTGTCGTCGATTTTGCTACCGCATTTATGCAAAATGGACACAGTCTGGAAGAACACTCTTCGGGATTTCAACACTCAAGAAGGAGCTCTTCAATACCCGAGTTACTACATGTTGGTTAAAGAAAAAATTAAGTGCTATCCGGCCAAAGAAGATCTCACAGTTACAGAGAGCTCTGCAAAAATCAAATTACAAGCCTTGATGGATTTAACCTCAAGAAGACTTATTAGGTCGTTAGAAACCCCTGTTGATCCCAATCAACAGCTCGTATTGACCAGCAAATGGGGTTTTGACGGATCATCTAGCCAAAGCATTTATCATCAAAGGACGAGTGAAGATGAGCAAATCGATCTTGCTAGTAATTTTATGATTAGTCTTGTACCACTGCGGCTCGTCTCAAAAGGTGTAACAATTTGGGAAAACGAGCGACCATCTTCCACTTCATTTTGCCGGCCAATATTGTTTAAGTTTATAAAGGAAACCAAAGAAAATGTGCAGAGAGAGATGGCTGAAATCGAAGCAGAGATTGAAGCCTTAACTCCATCCACCATCACTGATGGAATTAGTGTCAAACACCAACTGCTGTTGACAATGATTGATGGTAAAATTCATTCCATTATATCCAATACAGCAGCTTCAGTGTGTGACATATGCAAGGCTTGTCCTAAAGAAATGAATAATTTAGAATTAATCAAAGATAAACACGCAAACGAGGACATGTATAAATATGGCTTAAGCACCCTTCACGCTTGGATTCGCTCAATGGAATGCTTATTACACATTTCCTACAAATTAGACATAAAATCATGGCAAGTAAGGGGTGATATAGCAAAAAGGCAAGTTGATGACAGGAAGAAAAGAGTTCAAGAGGCTGTAAGAAGAGAAACGGGCTTACTTCTCGATGTTGTGAAACAAGGCAGTGGATCCACCAACAATGGCAACTCGGCAAGGAGATTTTTTGAAAACTACACTAAATCTGCTGAACTGACCGGAATAGATGCTATGCTTTTAAGAAAAATCTGTGTGATCTTGCAGTGTATTTCATCAGGAGAGAAGATCAACGTAACTAAATTCCGAGAGTTCTGCTTTGATACTGCTAAGCTTTACGTGGAGTTATACCCATGGTATTATATGCCTTCTTCACTTCATAAAATTTTAATGCATGGGCCAGACATAGTTCAGAACATGTCAATTGTGCCCATTGGTTTTCTATCCGAAGAGGCATCTGAGGCTAGAAATAAAGATTTTAGAAAATATAGAGAGGGGCATTCTCGAAAGCATAGCAGTATCTCATGCAATGAAGATATTATGCACAATCTTTTACTGTCTTCTGATCCACTTGTTACAAGTATCCGTCCAAAAGGAAATAAGTTTGTAAAAAAATCTTCTTTTAAGGAATTTTATGAGCTTACGGATTCTGAGAAAAGTGATATCGAATTTGTTAACATAAATGATTTAGCGGACATCGATTCTGAATTTGAATTAATTGATGATGATGATGATGACGAAGATAATTAAATGATGTTATTGTTTTAAAATGTGTAACTTAGTAAATTAGAGCTTACATCTTAATTATTTATTGTACTTTTAATGAAACTAGGTAATTTATTATCAACTTACTTAAAAGTCATACTCTCATCAGTTCTTGTGAATATTTTTGTTAATATATATTTCTGTATATATATAATATATTTATAGACCTCTTAATAAGTCTGTCTGCGGTTTAAAGTAAATACAAATGGGGAAAAAACGTTTTTTTTTTTAAATTTTCATTTCCTTTTATCCCAGAAAGTGCACATTTGGCGCACTATGTGTCTTAGTATTAAATATAGCTCTTAGTAATAGCATTACGATATTAGAGACCGCTACTTGAAACAAGCCCGGAATCAGGAGGGAGAGAGCTCGATACACTCATTTTCATAGTAAAATTTCACATTTTCTCAAATTACTCCCGAAATATGGGAGTTATGAAGAAATTCATCACCACAAGTTATGAAGGCATTAAGTAATCGAATAAGATGGCATCATTAGTTTGGCATAATTTTACTCTTTTTTTTCGGACATGTCTACGTCCAACCGCTCCCATACATTCGTTCCACTGTGCGGCAGTACCTCATAGAAGCGCAAAGGGAGCTAGATATGGTCACACTAAATGTCTCAATTATATGATGTATGAGTACCTACCAGTTTGAGTATGTGTCAGTGTTTATGTCGGTGAATGTTGAATGAAAATGTAAGTAATGTAAGTATGTAACTATTATAATACTATACAGACTCATTGCTGGGAATGGCTCTTGCTCATGCTCACTCTCGGCTCGGTTAGCTAGCTGATGTTCTCTGTATCCTCGGCCCGGTGGCTGTAGTTGTGATACCCGCGGCACTGCTGCATCCCATTCGCAGATGTGAAACCTGCAGAATACAAGACAAACAAATAAAAATAAACATTTGTATTCAGCTATGGCATCGCTCAACCACATTTGCTTGTCAACGTACCCAATGTTGCCTGGCCTACTTGCACACGAATGAGACGTACGATGTCGGGATGGCGCCATTTCACTCATCCTTCACCAAGACCTGGCAGTGGGCGAACGTCTGTGCAGCTTTTGTGATTTGACATCCATGAGACTGTAGAAAGGAGGCGGGAAATTATAAGTGGGTAGTTTTCACATTTTCACATTAAACAAGAATTCATTATTTTATTCATTACACAAAGATTTCTATTATCAACTAGCGCTTACCTTTCATCCTTATATTTTTTCGTTTTTTTGGTGCATCTATTTTTATTTCCTTTTCCACTTTCGCCAAAATTGTTTTAGCTAACTTATGTATAGACGTTATTTTAGTTAATAATCCCAATGAAAACAAGAGCTATGACAAGTTCAAAACACACACAAGTTGAAATCTGACCGAAAATAGTCCGCCGTGCTCGGCTGCTTGCAGCGTATTGTGCGATGACATCACAGTGCACGGATAAATAAATTATTATTATGGCAATGCGTTGAAACGTGGAAGTCAGGCATCGTATAAAACAGGTTTTTTTTTTTTTTTTTGTTCTGACTCGTTTCGAAGAATTTCTTTATTTGCGTAGGTCTAGCATGCGGCCATCTCACTTATTTATTTATCAGTAGGTATTTGTTTTTTTACTTGTTTATTTATTTCTTTTTTGCAATGTCTTCAATATGTGTCCGTTTCGACCGCGCGGCCACGGCGAAATTTAAAAAAAAAAACCATGCCATGGTTTTGTAAAAATTTGTAGAAATTGATTCCCAAAACCATAAATTTGTCAAAGTTAGGGTTAAAAAGTTATAAGGGTTTAACCGTGGCCGCGCCATTGAAACGCGGAGAACCGCGCGGCCACGGAGATCTTTAAAACTAAGCGTTGCAGAGACCTGCAATTTAGGTCAATAACAGATTCAATTTGTAAAAAAATTGTAAAAATATATAAAAAAATCCTAGGTTTATATTTTAGGAGCTATAAGACTAAAACTCCATGGCCGCGCCATTGAAACGGTGAAAAACACGTTATTGCCGATATCTCGCTGAAAAAGCATCGCAGAGGTATGAAAACTTTTGTAATACCTAGATTTGAATTTGTCGAAATATGTAAAAATACTACAAAAAATCCTAGGTTTATGTTTCAGGAGCTGTAAGACTAAAACCTCATGGCCGCGCCATTGAAACGGTGAAAAAACACGTTATCGCCGATATCTCGCTGAAAAAGCATCGCAGAGGTCTGAAGTTTTTTGTAAAACCTAGATTTGAATTTGTCAAATATTGTAATAATCCACAAAAAAATCACAGGTTAATATTTCAGGCAGGAACTGTAGTACGGTATCGCATAGAAATAAGTCGTGATTATCTATCGAAGAAAGTAAGTGTAAAGCGAGTTTTTTTTTGTAAACAACACCTATTAATATGTAGAACTACCGATACTAGGCAAAAAACATTTTTTTTTTTCGGTTTTTATAACTTTCTATACGTCTTGAATATTTCGATAGGGTGACCATGACTTTTTGTTTACAGAAAACTTTCCACCTATCGTTTTAGAAATTATGTCTCAAGGATTCTAAATTAAATTAAAATGACACGGATAAGATAAAAAATAAGATAAGCTGTAAGATAGCATTACACTATTTGCGCTGTAGCATGGTGCGGGTGACAGTTTCAGTAACATTTCGTTTCACTCTTGAAAGTTGCCGCGATTTACAATTTATAACTTAGTATTTCAGTTGTACCACATTCGTAATATATTAAATAATTAATAACTGTAGTAAATTAAATTAAACCCAACCAGAATGTTCTAATCAAGAAATAAAATCAAATTGAATGAAAAATTAAGCAAAGTGTTATGCGTATAACGTAACGCCATAGACGTATTTAGTGATGGGATGTACTGCTACGATGGATAGTCGATATTTTTTATAATAAAAAACGTATTTGTGCGTAGGTCAATTTTTATTTTTAAAAGGTCTAATTATACAACAGAACATTTATAGGGTAAGGTTGCTTAAAATGTTGCTAAAAAAAAATACATGTTATTCGTCTAAACTCATATCAGAGTCAGGAACATCTGAATTGTCACTCAATTCATCATCTGAATCTGTGACGGATATTATTAACGATGACTCAATTATGTTGTCAATATGTATGTCACGATCCCAATCAGACATAATGTCCCTTTTTGTTTTATTCACGACCTTCGACCAGTCTTCAGGTTGAACATTGTTGATGGCCTCTTGTAATAGGGCCAACATCTTATTTGCCGTAAATGGCGGCGAAGTATTATTTCTTGCGGCGTAACCTAAAAATAAACGAACTTATAAAAAAAAGTATTCAAATAATCATCAATCAGCCTAATCTAGTATCTGGTAATGTTTTTAAACTAGGTACATGCTACGATCGGAAAGCTGATTTTTTTATAAAGCTTCAAAATGGGAATTGAAATTAAAAGCATACCTTAATTAATTAAATTAATTAATCTCTGATTTGTGACTTTAAAACAAATATATATCTTAGTGTAAGTAAATAATCTGTGATTTGTGACTTTGAAAGAAATATATGTTTTAGTGTAAGTAAATAATCTGTGATTTGTGACTTTGAAAGAAATATAAATGTCTTAGTATAATTAAATAATCTGTGATTTATATGATTTAAAAGAAATAAACATATGTTTTTTATCTTATCCGTGTCATTTTAATTTAATTTAGAATCCTTGAGACATAATTTCTAAAACGATAGGTGGAAAGTTTTCTGTAAACAAAAAGTCATGGTCACCCTATCGAAATATTCAAGACGTATAGAAAGTTATAAAAACCGAAAAAAAAAAATGTTTTTTGCCTAGTATCGGTAGTTCTACATATTAATAGGTGTTGTTTACAAAAAAAAACTCGCTTTACACTTACTTTCTTCGATAGATAATCACGACTTATTTCTATGCGATACCGTACTACAGTTCCTGAAATATTAACCTGTGATTTTTTTGTGGATTATTACAATATTTGACAAATTCAAATCTAGGTTTTACAAAAAACTTCAGACCTCTGCGATGCTTTTTCAGCGAGATATCGGCGATAACGTGTTTTTTCACCGTTTCAATGGCGCGGCCATGAGGTTTTAGTCTTACAGCTCCTGAAACATAAACCTAGGATTTTTTGTAGTATTTTTACATATTTCGACAAATTCAAATCTAGGTATTACAAAAGTTTTCATACCTCTGCGATGCTTTTTCAGCGAGATATCGGCGATAACGTGTTTTTCACCGTTTCAATGGCGCGGCCATGGAGTTTTAGTCTTATAGCTCCTAAAATATAAACCTAGGATTTTTTTCCATATTTTTACATTTTTTTTACAAATTGAATCTGTTATTGCCCTAAATTTCAGGTCTCTGCAACGCTTAGTTTTAAAGATCTCCGTGGCCGCGCGGTTCTCCGCGTTTCAATGGCGCGGCCACGTTGAAACCCTTGTAACTTTTTAACCATAACTTTGACAAATTTATGGTTTTGGGAATCAATTTCTACAAATTTTTACAAAACCTTGGAATGGTTTTTTTTTATAAATTTCGCCGTGGCCGCGCGGTCGAAACGGACACCTTCAATATCACACTAGTTATACATATTCATTATTGTTTTATCTGAAATTTTTATTATTTGTTTTTATTTACACGTCACGTTGCTGTATGAAACTGATTTACATCCGTCACCTCACACACAGGTCCAGTTGAAAACCAGCGTCAGGCACTAGTTGTCTGGCATTTTTTGCTGAACTGGCCCTTTTTAGCGCAGCCGTGAGGCACACTTTCCTGCGTATTTTTTTTTTTATTTTTTTATTATATCGGACTTTATACTTTTTTTTTCTTTTTTAAAGTTTACTTTTTGTTTTTATTTGATGTATGTGTCTGGTGTATTGTGTGTCTTTGAGTCTGTGCTAAATAAATGTATTTTCTTTCTTCTTTCTTTCTTTCTTTAACTTTAGTAACCGCGAGTTTTATGAGATGGTGCGAGTGTATTTATTAAGTGGTGAAAGTTTACGAGCAGCTCGCAGAATGTATGCGACGGAGAGCATACCTCGAATGCGAGCCCATGGTATCCTTAACCCCGTGGTCCCTAATGAAAGGACCAGTTTAGCAGCCAGTCAAAGGCTGCTTGATCACGGTCAGTTCAGCACCCGGAATCACGCACAAGGGTCTGTCAGGCAGACCTCGACTGGCGGTTGAAATCGAAGAAACCATTTTCGATTTCTTCGAGCGAGATCCAAGAGCGCACAGCTGATAAGTAGGTACACTCTACAGACATCATTAGCCCATCAAGCAATACATTTTTAACTTTATCGCTAAAGCATAAGGTTCAAAGTTGTATGTGCTGACGTCTGCACATAGCACGTTTCGCTTCGCCACTCGCCAGCGAGTAGCCATAAAATCAATTTCAAAGTAGACATCTTTCGTTTACGATAACTTTATTTTTTTTGTACTAAGACATGTCAAAATAAAAAATAGGTGTTTAATAAAATTCATCAAAGTTTATTTTCGCAAAGTTTGCGCACTGAATTAAAAATATTCCTGTATACAAAAAAGAGCTACCTCTTTTTAGTAGTAGGTATTCATCACACATTTAATTATTTTTTTTAAACATTGGGACCAATCAAATTTTGGGTCAAAGACCTGGCAAATATCTGGATGTATTTCTTTCGTTCACACATAAATTACTGGATGTATTTAATGAAATTTTGAATCGAAAGATAGCTTACCTTGGAATAGCACTTAGGCTACTATTTATAATGTACTTAATCATGTGTAAGGTCATAGAAACAGCTAGTTGAATATAATCCAATAACAACTTTATTTTATTACTTATTACTTTTCTACGTTAGTGTACTCAGGCACAACACGTGTGAACCGGTTAGTGAGTAAAGTAAAGAAGGTCATCGATATGTATGAATCCATCGCTTTTTAGTAGTCATTCAAATTTGGTCGGATAATCAGCCGTTGCTTATATATTTTGGTTTTTTGTTTATATTTACTTAATGCGAAACATTCCAAGCTGAATATTTTCACCATATATTTCTGACTAAAGGCACATGATTTTGGTTTACACCTACACATCTGGGATTGAGCCGGTTCCTTGTATTTTGCCGTCAAAGTTATGACACCATCGTTTTGACTTTTAGCGAGATTATTCAAAAACGCATGCATGAACAGTTTTGAAACTTTGTATGGTTATTATTAGCGTCAAGAAGGACCGAATACAGTTTTCAGCGAACTTGTGCCTTGTCTAATTTAGGCGCTGCGATGTTTTTTCGGGTTTTCATAAAACCGCGATAACTTGAAAACTATAAATATTTTCTTAAATCTAATTGGGGCACAAAGGGGCACACATTAAGAGCTACTCGTGTATGTTTATTCTACAGGGGCACATGCAATGGTTGTAGAGATATACGATTCATCAAAACGTTACTCCAGCAGGAAATGCAATATCTCGAAAACCTGAGGGGGCACAGATTTTATTTTTGGGGGCACATTTTGGCACACATATAAGCTCTCTGGCCATGCACAATTTTTCTCTCTCCGATTATTCGTTTAGAATTTTCCTGCTAGAAAAACGTTACCCCAGCAAGAATCGTTTTTTCCGTTTTTTTCCAAAACGACAGGGGGCAAACATTTTTTATGTTGGGGCACATTTACAGCAGATAGGGCACACATTATACGTTCTACTCCTATAACTCTAGGAGACACTTTCTTGCTGGGGTAACGTACACCCGAAAACAGGTTTTGCAGATTTAATGATGCACATCTTTTTTTAAATAATAAATTCTTTTCTCACAGTTGGTCCCAGTAACGCTAGGGTACCCTGACCAAATGGGTTAGGTTCTAACTGTGAAAAAACCGCGCGCGAGCCGTGTCGTGGCAATGACCGGCGAGCGCTACTTCCAAATTAGTCGCCATTACCACACCCCGGACACTCCACACAACGCTCGCAAAATAATTACCTACTACTACTACATTAAAAATGACGTTTGTATACGTATGAATGTGTGCGTGAGGTACTTGTGTTTGCGAGCGCTCTTGTTAAAGAGCCGGCGACGAACACGCCGAAGTGCGGGGTGGGGTGCGGTAACTGATGTTAGTGCGGGGAAGGGAGTGTCCTTTCTGTACGTAGTACTTTAAGTATTCTGTGCCATTACTTGGCTATTTACCCCTTTACTAATAAACGTATTATATCAGATGAATAGTTACACACCGATTTCTCTCTGGCAGTCGTCAGTAATTTGATTTTCGAAAGAAGAAGACAAAGCGTTGTGTAACTATACAGACGCTATACAACGATTATTAGTAAGGGGGTTAGGATTTTAGCATCACAAAGAGGCGCAAAATAATATATTAGAGTGTTCAATAATATTTTTAGGAGCGCAAAATGGGATTTGTTAGTGGTTCGATTAAATACGATGCCTTATTACTTACCTATATAATATTTTTAGGAGCGCAAAATAGGAATTGTTAGTGGTTCAATTAAATACAATGCCTTATTACTTATATAATATGTATTTTTAGGAGCGCAAAATGGGAATTTATTAGTGGTTCGATTAAATACAATGCTTTATTATTTATGTTTTCTTTCCAGCAACCTGTGAGTACAACTACAGCAACCGGTACTACGGCAACAATGGATCCCTGGCGTGCCTGACCGACCCTGACACCCATGTAGCTTTCTTGAACATCAGGAATATCAATGGTAAGATATCTAAATACTTTAAATGTTTATTAACCGACTTCAAAAAAGGAAGTTCTGTATTCGACCCGTATGTATGTATGTAAGTATGTATGTTTGTATGTCCGCGATTTTCTCAAAAACTAATAAACCGATTTTGATAATTCTTTCATTAATGTGATCTACATACTTTCAGGAAGGTTTTACTATATAATAAATTAGGTAATTATTCTTATGTACGAAGTTGCATTAATGTACTGCATCTCCGGCATTTCTATGCGAATTTTGATGCTTCTTCTAGTCGGTGTCTTCAATTCTTCAATTCAATAGTGTTAATTGAATTTGTGTGGGGTAAGTAGGTAAAACCAAAAAGTGAAATATAAAAACTTTTTTACAAAAAAACAACCGACTTCAAAAAAAAAACACTACAAAGTGACAAATAAAGTCGGTGTCAAAAAACTAAAATGCGGAACTAACGACTCTGACTTCCGAAATTAAAGTTATTTGTCACTTTGTACTTTTTTTTTTGAAGTCGATTGTTTTTTTTTTTTGTAAAAAAGTTTTAGGTAATTAGGAAAGAAAGAGAAAATAAGAAAGATAAATGGTTTCCTATTCTGCAAAAAAAGACATTTAAGTATTCTTAGGCTGAGAATCAGCGCTCATTAGAATCATTAATATATCTCTTTAAGTTAGATTTGTTCCATATTCATAAGTACTTTTCCATAAGAGATTTGTCCTTATGGAACAAAATCTAACTTAGAAAGATGTATTGATGTAAGATGTATTCTAATTCTGTACCTACCTAAATACGGTACCTATCTGTTATAGTCGCGATTGTCGCGAATCATATTTTGATCAAGATACAGACATTGACCTGAAAATTGCAAAAAACGTATGAAAAAATGAATTTCACGGGCTACAACTGCGCATTCACCTTAAAACCAAGTGATATGATTGCCGTTACAACCGCTAATAGTGTTTAATGTACGGTTCCATACATTTCCAAAATCTCTTATTTGTTTACATACATATTTGGCATCTACATTCCGAACGTTTTTTGGGATGCACGAAGAAGCCTCCTCGTGTAGCGCAGATTGTTCCGCCAGTTACTCAACTGAATGCTCGCGCTCGGCGCATCCTGGACAGTCACACCCAACACCTTATTTGACTGGCCAATTCTTCCCTTGCGGTGGTAGGGCTAAGGGCTCCCACTCATAAACACGATACGACGTCGCGTCGTGCTACGGCGCAGCATCGTTTCACCGTATGAATGGCTTATTATTATTATAAGCCTGTGTTATCTCACTGCAGGGTCTGCAGGGCAAAGGCCTCCCTTCCCTCGTTCCACTTTTCCCGGTTTGAATGACACGTCACTAAAATCATATACGTCGTAGCACGACGCGACGTCGTATCGTGTTCGTGTTTATGTGTGGGAGCCCTAGCACCCGCCTGGTTTGCGACCACCCTCCCACCGGAGCCCGGCGTCAAGCAGCCTGCTGTGTTTCGTCGATGCGTGGGAGTTCCAGTGCCTTAGGCATTTTCTGGGCACGCTCGTTCTATCATAGACCTCATCCATCGCTTTCCATCAGGCGTGATCGAGGTCAAGAGCAGGGCCATTCAGCAATAAAAATACATATACACATAATCAGCCTATAATGTTTGCACTGCTGGGACACAGGCCTCCTCGCGGTGAGAGGGGAAAAAAAGTAGATTAATAAGGTTGTTATAAAATACTCATCCCCTTACTTTTGCTTCTCCAGCGACCGTGAACGCCTTAGGTATTCAAGCGAACCAGTACCGAGCCCTGTGCCGCGACAACTCCCTGGCCGCCAGTACTGGCTTCAACGTCACTGAAGAATGTCTGCTGGCACATGTGGTAGACGCCGAGGTCGTCACCAGAAGGTAAGTCGTTTTTGTCTTCTTTAGCGCCAAAGCACACACGCTACTTTTTGCATCGGCGATCGGCGATTCAGCTGCTTTTTAAAAGCTAAATGCAGCGACCGAGCATTCCACACCGCACACTTAAAAACGCCAAACGCGGCGATTCAGTCGCTTTTCGGAAGCTCGATACAGCGGCTGAACGCTACACTCCGCACACATTCGGATGCCGGTCGCAGCGATTAGGCATTTGCGCCAGCATCGGAGCAGTCGCTAAAACGCGCGATTCCGATACCACGTCCGAACGCAGAGAGTCGCCAAAACGCGATGCAGCATCGGAGCAGTCGCTAAAACGCGGGATTCTGATACCGCGTCCGAACGCAGAGAGTCGCCAAAACGCGATGCAGCATCGATACAGCCGCAAAATCGCCGATCGCCGATGCAAAAAGTAGCGTGTGTGCTTTGGCCTTTAGGCACACTTTATGCGCTCTTTATGTAGGTACAGACGCCAGCACATCAAGCTACTATAATCTGTCAAATTTCTTTAATAGACTTTCAACTTTGTCGCTAAAGCATAAGGCTCAAAGTTGATTGGGAAAATTTGACAGTTTCGGGTAGCTTGATGTGCTGGCGTCTGTACAGTGAATCAGTTATACTCGGCTCCAGTCGGTCGAGGTCAAATTAAATTAGCCATCGAAACTTTGTAGACGTGATGGGCATCGACATCTAAACACGATAAAATAAAAAAGAACTTTCGTTTTGACAGTTCAACAGCCCAATAACACTGCCCAACCTAAGAATGGAAAAACCCAATTACACTGCCCAACCTAAGAATGGAAAAACCCAATTACACTGCCCAATCTGGGTATTTAAAAACCCAATAACACTGCCCAATCTGGGAATGGAAAAACCCAATTACACCGCCCAATCTGGGTATTTAAAAACCCAATTACACTGCCCAATCTGGGTATTTAAAAACCCAATTACACTGCCCAATCTGGTAATGGAAAGACCCAATAACACTGCCCAATCTGGGAATGGAAAGACCCAATAACACCGCCCTATCTGGGAATCGAATCAAGGACCTTGCGATGCTTGCGAGACCAAAGAGGCAGTCGCCACTTAACAAATAATTTCACTTGATCTCATAAATTTTTTTTCTCTTATTTTTTCAGAAACGACCCTCTCTACAACAGCCTCAACGCACTCTTCGATTCTCTGGACAACTACTTCGGTTACGCCGCCGCTTCTGGCAATCAGCTGATCAACCTAGAAATCTTCTCTCCTCTCAACGGAGCTACGGACTTGCTCTTCAAAGACTCCACCATTGGTCTTACGGAACCTTCTGCCACATCCAGGCATGACCCTGCAAGGAACTACATTGAATTGTTTAGACATCTGCAAGCGTGCACGGGTACTGCCCCGCCAATTGCTGGCCTTGCGAGCCGCAGTTTGTATTCTGTAGTCAGTTTACTAACCATGGCATTACTGACAAGATTTGTCGTATATTAGTCCATTTTTTGGTGTGCGTTTCCAAACGCCCTATTTTTTTTTTTTTTAGGTTTTGACAGTTGTTTTGGCGGGAAGTGGTTTTATATTTATAGGTTGTCTGTGTCGTTTGGCGCTCAAAATAGTAAGATTTCAAAAACTTGTTTTGTTACAAAAAGCGTGTATTTTAATTAAGATTCCCCCCGTTCAATTTATATTAATAAACAGTACAATCTAAGTAATAATAAAAAATGAATTATTTTTGTATCATAATTTACCTGAAAGTATTGATATCATCAATGTACCTACTTCATTATTTTAATTATGCTTGAAAATGTTAAAATGCGTATGAACAACTTTTATTATTAGTAGTAATTATATTATATACTTACTTTTATACAAATAAAAATATTTTATAGATTTAAATCATAGTTTTTTTTTTCCGAATTTCTAAATATTATTATGTATGAACAAACAGCGTAGGTGGTTGAACTTATATTTAGAATAAATGCTATTGTGTTACCAGTGTATTTCGTTTTATTTTTGTGAGAATAAAATAATGATTTTTATAAAATAAAAACTCGTTTCATTTCAATTTCCGTCGGTGCTCCATGGACCAATTGGTCTATGGGGAAAATTACATGTTTCCATCGTCCAAATACCAACTGGACTATGGAGAATTGAGAAATGTTCCACTGCCCAGTTTAAAGCCCGGTTTCCACCGCGAGCGGAGCGGACTCATTAATGACTTCTTTTACCTCTCAAGAGAAAACTGCTTACAATGTGTTTCCAACAACAAAGAGTCTAGCGGAAATGACCCAGCGGGCAAAAAGAGTAAAAATGAGCTCGCTCATTTCTAGAGAGGATCAGACGACTAAACTCTTTCTTGGTGGAAACGCAAACCTATTTCATAAAAACGAAATCCGCTCCGCTTAGCCATTTCCGGCTCATTACTCTTTCGCGGTGGAAACCGGGCTTAATAGTATAGTAATTATTAACCGCCTGACTTTATATCAGTTGTCGTGCCCCCAGCGCCCGAAAAAAAAAACGAAAACTAAATACCGATGAAACGAGCTGTACATGATGATGTAATAATAATACAGATTAAACGAGCTGTGTTATTTGGTCGTATATATAAGACTCTGGCGGAATGGACACGAAAATATGCGGTTAAAAGGTTAAAAAAATATATCATAAACAATCCCTGTATACCTCTCCGTGCCTATTATAATTGGAATCCTAACTAATATTATAATAAATGCGAAAGTAAGTTTGTTTGTTACCTTTTCACGCCTAAACCAGAACCGATCATCCTGAAATTTTGCATATACGTTGTCAGGTGTACAGAAACGGACATAGAGTACCTTTGATCCCGAAAAAAAGTGCGGTTCCCGAGAAAAACAACAATAACGTTATTATGATAATAGATGGCGCCACGTGTCTTTCGAATCATGATTGAATTGTGAAACTTACGCGGGGCGCAGCTAGTATGTAGTAATCTATGTGTACAAAATTCTAAGTCCTGACTGATATATCAACGCACAGCCTAAACCGCTGGACCTAGAAACATGAAATTTGGAGGGTGTGTTCTTTGTGAAGAGTATACACTAAGAAAGCGTTTTCCGAAATTCCACCCCTAAGAAGGTGAATGGGAGGAGGGTGAAGTTTCACGCGGACGAAGTCGCGGGCAGAAGCTAGTTTATAAATAAAACGAAAAAATAAATGTACCTTCATTAGTTTATTTCATACAATATTTATAAAATACGCCTCTAGTAATAAGTTACATAGTAATGTGCTAAGATTGATAAAAGAGCGCTAGCAACCGCCATATTGGCAACGAGACACGGCACCAACTAAATGTATTGCTATCTCGTTCTTGCACAAATCGAGAGAAAGAGATGGAAGAATATTAGGGCCAGTTTTTGGGAGACTAAAGCTAGTTTCTTCATCAATGGTAACAGCCAAACGTCAAAAAAATCAAAGTAACGGCTTGTTTCTTTACTATTTTAGCTGTTACTTGAATGAAGAAACACATTTGCCGTCGTAGTATCAGTAAAATCAACACTTTTAACAGGTTAGTTGTTGATGAAGAAACTGGCCGTTAGATATCTTTTATCTCTTTCTTACTATCGTGTTAGAAGGAGATAGCAGCATTCCCAATGGTTTTTGAACCAATCTATTCACTATTGACGTAAACCAGCATGTAAGTTGACTCTTGCCTGTTTCCACTTACACTAAGCGATTTCTAAATAAAACGCGCTATTGGATTTCCAACGTTCTGCGGTCAGCCGAGCGTTCAAAATCCAACCGCGTGCTTTTTTAGGTGTCGCCGTTGTGCACACGAGCGACACGTGTCCATGACAAAGCCAGCTGCAACCGTCGACGGCTGCCGTATTTGAGTACATAATCAGCCTATAATGTTCCCACTGCTGGAACACAGGCCTCCTTCCAGTGAGAGGGAGTGGGCCGTAATCCACCACGCGGGTCCTGTGCGGGTTGGTAGATGTCACATGTCTTCGAAATTTCGGTTCTAGGACATGCCGGTTTCCTCACGATGTTTTCCTTCACCGTTTTGAGAGCAGTGGTGATTAAATATATAATTTACACAACGTAAAGCGCCTGTCTAGGTTCGAACTTACGACATAAAACTCGTAAGTCGCGGCCGTTACTGCTGGGCCACCCCTGCTCACAATCATCTCTCTCAAAAATCAATCTCGTCTGCTCTCTTTGAGTCAGTGGCGTGCATTGCATATAGGCATATAAGCACTGCCTACCTCGATATATCAACATAAGCCTGTCAACTACATTTTAGTGTGTGTGCCCCACAATTAAGAAACTCACTAAATTATCATACCTAACAAAAAAACAAAATCTTTCATACAAACACGCGCGGCAGTAGGCAGTCGCCGGACGGCCTACTCGGCTCCCGTACTATTCGCACAGTCACTGGTCTTTACTCGTTCAAATTAATACGACAAAATTAAAAATACGTACGTCTCACGCGTAATACCATGACGTTCGACCTTCGCAATTTATCACCATTATCAAGCCTACTCAAATAACCACACTTTTGAGCTCACTTTTTTTTCTGATTAGTGACCGCGTTTGCCTAGACTAGACCCGGCCTAGTGCCTACCTATTCTGAAAACCAATGCACGCCACTGCTTTGAGTGCGGTGGTCAAATCGCGTCGACAGTTGCAGTTGCCTGTCGTTGACGCGTATCGCTCGTCTGTATGCACACTACGGCGCTTTGCAGATGGAGCAACTATTACTGCAATAGGCAACTAGCTGTTTACATACATCTCGGGCTATTTGGTTGTAGCAACTGACAACTTTTCGTTGCCTCAACTAAAGTGGCTCCATCTGCAAAGTCCTGAGTGAAAACTGGCATTGGTGCCGATTCTCTTGTTCACAAACTAAACCAAATTTAAGTTTAGTGCATCTTTTTTTTTCTATTTTCATTAAGAAAAGTACAGAAGATAAATTTTAGTTTAATCCTGTATTGACGTAATTTTGGAAGGCAAGTTTTTAATCACGTCTAAACTTGTATGGAGTAGTGTCAGGCGCTGATTACTTTGACAGGACTAAACTAAAATTTATCTTCTATCCTTTTCTTAACGAAATAGAAAGAAAAAGATGCACTGAACCTAAATTTAGTTTAGTGTGAACGAAGGAATCGGCGCCATTATTTAACTAAAAATTAAATAATAAAGAAACACCTAACAACGCACCCGCCATACATTTTATAACTAAATTATTTACATACTTATACTAATAGCCTATATTCGCTAAATTTTTATAGTAAAAAAAAAAAAAAACATTTTTTCATACTAATTTCATTTCCGAGATTTTATTACAGTCAAATGCATTATACATAACATCACACGTGTAATCCTTTAAGGGCTAGGTCAGTCAATTCATACTAGCGCAGAGTCGAAGCGCATCGAAGCGTTAATCTGAAACTTTACATAGCAAATTCACCCTTATCTCCACAATGTAAAGTCGATTCTAAAGTCGGTTTACGGACGATAATTTCACGTGATACCGTCATAAGAAAACATCCGATCGTGCCTCTCTATCGCTTGTTCCGCGCTCTCGCTTGCACGCTCGGCTCAGGCGGAACGTGACAATAAGTCATGCTTTTTCGTGCGTGCAGCCGGCGTTCATTGATTTATAAGACGTTATCACGTCAAAAAGGCCATTTGCAGAAAAAATAATGTGCATACGCATTTATGTCATCGTTTGCATCTGCGTCTTGTCGCTGCGACTAGACGCAGAGCTTTCGTTTGCTTCTGCGACTAGTTGTAACGACAGACGTCGTGTAAGAAGCTATAATTTTCTTCGAGTATTCGATAGACGCTTGTGTTGTTCCTATAGTTGAACTTGACTTGGAAGGAAACCATGGGCAGGCGCAGGCGCAATACACGTACAGTCACGTCTATAAGTATGTATACACTTGGCTTTATTCAAAGGCGATTTTCTCCTTTATTTTCGAATGAAGTTTTATGTTATTACGAACATAGTATTTTCGAACCCATAGGTTTATGTAAAGTGTCGTATTTCAACGTTGCATTCGTTATTTCAAGAAAATATTGCAATTGAAAGTTGCCAAGTGTTGACATATTATTGCTCGTGACTGTACTAATCCTCAGGGCTCATAGCAAGACACTGCCCTGTCCAGGACTTGGAACCGGTAAAAGTACATGCTCTGTATCGCGGTACTTAGCGATTCTTGCCATTTCGGTACCTGGATACCGGTATTAAATTCACATACCCCACGGGTATCACAAATCTCATATTTGCATGAGGAACCTCGTACGGTTGGCAAACAAGTTATTGAAGTGAAAACTTCTTTAGTTGGGCATTATCTGTGATGGGAAAAAACCATTGAATTCGCGCCACTGTTACCGTAACCGACACCGCTTCGGATGTTTTCAGCTGTCCTCGGGATGTACTCAGTTTTAATGAATATCCGATATGTCAGTGGGTGATGGCAAAGTATTCGGTTTGTGCTTTTGTTTTCACTTCTGTCGGCACTCCCGGAGTGCCACTGTTTTTTTTTTGAACAGTATCCCGTCTAAGTTATTCCGATATCCCATTTACATAATGAACAATTTCATTTACAGTGTCTCCCATCCTTTTTAAACGTTATTTCTTGGTCAAAATTAAAATGTACTGCAACAAAGAGTGTACCAAGATATTCCTTGCTATTAAAATTGGTTTCTGCATGTTTTTTTTTTAATTTTTATTGCTGAATGGGCCCGCTCTTGACCTCGATCACGCCTGATGGAAAGCGATGGATGAGGTCTATGATGGAACGAGCGTGCCATGCCTGTTCACTCTCGCATTGAAGGTAGGACTATGGAATAAATAATTTCATTTTATTTCCAATGTCTCCGGTCCTTGTCAAGGGTTATTTGTTCCTTGTTTTGGGTGCGCAGTGGCTGGCACGTCAGTGGTGCAGGTTGTGGTGCGGTGTGAGTACAGCTCCGCCGGGAGGCAACACGGATGTGATGACGGGCGCGGCGCCACTGACACCCGACACGCCGCTCACGCCGCCCACGCCGCCCACGCCACCGCCGCAAAATATCACCTGGGGATTAATAATCACACCTTGAACTTGAACGTTTTTGAAGTGAAACTTCTTTACGCACGCTTGACTTGGAGAGTAAGCTGGCGAACGCGTTACGAAAAGTGTAATCGGGCGAGGCGAACGGGAGTTGAGTGGGGGATATAAGCAAGAGAAAGCAGTGCGCGCGCACATTTTCTTTCTCTCTTCCTCTCATAGCCGAATACGTTTGAAGTTTCACTTCAGTCGTGTGGTCATAAGCACACTCGGTTTTTTTTTTTAAGTAAGAGAAGTGGCCTTCTGATTCTACAACCAGGATTGTCCTCGGAAAGCACGTTAAGCCGTTGGTCCTGGCTGTCATTCGTGGATCTTTGACAGTCGTTACGGGTAGTCAGAAGCCCGAAAGTTTGACAACCAGTCTTGCAAAGGGGTATCATATTACCCAGTAACTGGGTTGTGGAGGTCAGATAAGCAGTCGCTCCATGTAAAGTAATGGTATTCAGCTGCATCCAGTTAGACTGGAAGCCGACCTCAACATAGTTGAGAAAAGGCTAGGCAGATGATGATGTGAAATGAAATAGTAATAAGTTACCTGTGAGACGGGCGTGGCGGGTTGCCCGGGCGTCGCTAATACATACTGCTGTTGCCTGACACCGCCTACCTAAAACACAACATTATATCATTATTTCTAATCGCAAACATACATAAAACTCACGCCATTTTTTCCAAAAACAGCTTTCTTTAACAATGAGCTATAATCACAAAAAAAAAACTGTTATTCACGTTATGAGGTTTTTGTGTATATGTCGCAGGCAACTGGTTCAATAAGCCGTTTAGTTAACCGCCTGGCCTTTGGAAGTAGTGCTCGCCTCGCTTCGCTCTCTCGGCTCGCACGCGGTTGATCAGTTCTAACCTAACCTAACCCATTTGGTCGGGGTGCCCTGGCTTAGTTACTGCGACCAATTCGGCTCTCGCGTGATTGGTTACAGTTCCAACCTAAACTATAATTGAATATCATTCAGGCCGTTAGTTGAACGGCCGCCCAGTGGCGTGCATTGCATATAGGCATATAAGCAGTGCCTACCTCGATATATCAACATAAGCCTGTCAATTTCATTTTAGTGTGCGTGCCCCACAATTAAGAAACTCACTAAATTATCACACCTAACAAAAAACAAAATCTTCATACAAACACACGCGGCAGTAGGCAGTCGCCGGACGGCCTACTCGGCTCCCGTACTATTCGCACATTGTCATTGGTCTTTACTCGTTCAAGTTTATACGACAAAATTAAAAATACGTACGTCTCAAGCGTAATACCATGACGCTCGACCTTCGCAATTTATCACCCGTACAGTACCCGGCGATAAATATTGCACATCGACCTTTGGAAAGAAACAATCGGCTAATTTCGGTTTCGTAGTGCGTTATCTCTGTCGCACACTACCTATGTGACGTTAACTGACTTTTTGTCAGTCGTTGTTCAAGTGCGATAGTGTGCGGTCGCGTCCAGTTCAAAATATATATCTAGAGTTGTTAACACCCCCAAATTTAAATAATTTAAAGTTGTACTATGGCATCTTTAGGAAAAATAGGGGAACCTTTTTATTTTACCCCAACCTAAAGCAATCATTTGTAGAAAAATTGGTGTATTTTATACAAAGAATAAAAAGAATTATCAAAAGAAGCAAATCATAATTGTTTTAACAGCTCCTAATAGATACCGGACTGTTTGTATTTCGTGCGACAGAGATAACGCTCTACGAAGCCGAAATTAGCCGATTGTCTCTTTCCAAAGATCGATGTGCAATATTTATCGCCGGGTACTGTAAGTAGGCTTGCCTACTCAATAAACCACACTTTTGATCTCACTTTTTTTTTATGATTAGTGACCGCGTTTGCTTAGACTAGACCCGGCCTAGTGAATACCTATTCTGAAAACCAATGCACGCCACTGCGGCCGCCGTTTAGTTAAAAGGCTAGACGGTTAACTAAACGGCTAATTAAACCTGCGACAAATATTTCACAGCATGTTCGTATATATTGGTAACCACCAGTAAAGCGCGAGTCGCTTCGTGAGATAAAAATACATATGACGTATTGTTTATTTTTCAAGGTAAAGGCCTGCGCAGACGACGGACTTTTCTCCGCGGCGGAGGAAAAAGTGCGCTCCGCGAATAAAGTCCGCCGCGGATTTACGTCGAACTCAACGCACACGGTGTGCGATCATTTGTTGCCCGATCTTCGTGCATACGTACGTCACTCTCGAGCGCACAAGTCGGGACTAAAGTCCGCCATGTGCGTTGCTTCGCCTAGTCACAAGAACTCAAACTCAAAGCATTTATTTCAATTAAACCATTACAGGCACTTTTGAATTGTCAAAATTAAGTAGTCGGTCAGTTAGTCAGAAAGTTGAAGCTAGTTGCCCATTCCAAAGCGTAGATCTCTATGGAGAAGAACGGGCAAGAAACTCCATGGACACTCTTTTAAATCAAGATATTACAAAATCCTGGGTACATTATTCTTGTTGCTTCTATATTGAGAACAATGTAAAAAAAACACACAGATGAAGAAACAATACAAGAAATAAGATTAAAAATAAGCCTTGGCAGTTAAGAGATGACCAGTCTCAATCGACGGCGTCCGTTCACGAACATGACGCATGGATCAGCACCGTCCAGCTCAACCATTTTGTAGGGAACCGAATGATCCAACACACGCGCCACCATCAGTGAGACAAGAGTTCTATTTTTTTCGGGGACTTCCCGTACTTTTGTCCGGTCCGCTCTCTGCATATCCTCGGTTATTCGGGGGACTTGTACGAGATACTTTTAATCCCTCGTTTGCGTTACTCGATACAGTTGTAAGCGATCTATTTTAGCGGACAAAAATCCGTCGTCTGCGCAGGCTATAAGAGATAGGTAGATGGCTGCGGATGGATGAATCTAACGCACCTGATGTACTTGCTGGGGCTGTTGTTGTATCGTTTGCCGGTGTTGGTCGTCCGTTTCAACGACCACTTGCTCCATGAACGAGGCGCCACCTAGCGGACAGAGAGGTTATCTATGTAGTACTAGCTGCGCCCCGGGGTTTAACCCGTAAAGTAAATTTCAAACTAAAAAAAATAGATATAACTTTTCAATTTTTTTTTATCGAGAAAAATTCGTTGAATCGTGTATTCCTTTTACATGATACTACAGCAAAGAGTCCAAACAACATAATTATCGCACCTTCGGTGCAACAAAGTCACAACAGCTCATTTTTTAATTTTACAGGAGAGGACTTTTGAAAGTATAGGCATGGTTCATAGACAATTTGGCATACTTACCTCAATTTTGCAGTTTTGGCTATTTGTGACTTTGTTGCACCGAAGGTGCGATATAAAAATGTTAAATCCCTATTCCACATACTTAACAAGTTACACGAAATAGAAAAAAACACATTTTATTCAATACTAGCTTCTGCCCGCGACTTCGTCCGCGTGAAATTTCGCCCTCCCCCATTCAAGTATTACGTAAGCACTACAGAGGGGCGGGGGGGTCTTTGCTTTGCTTATTTTTGATGACATGGGGGATGGGGGGGGTCTGGATGGTGATTACGTCAGCAGTATTTTTTTTTTTTACTTTTTCGGATTTTCTACAAAATTGAGTCGATTTTGATGGAAACCCTACTTGTCTATGCTTGAAAACGAAACACATATAATTACTGCTCATGAATCAATAAAGAAACCAGAACACATTGAAAAATGCATTACCAATGTTTACGTAAGCATGGGAGGGGGGTAAGAGCTTTGCTTACTTTTGCTGACGAGGGGGACGGGGGGTTAATAATTGCAAAAAAATCTGCTTACATAATACTTGAACGGCCCCTCAGGGGTGGAATTTCGAAAAACCCTTTCTTAGTGCACCCCTAGACCTCATAAGAAACCACGTAGGTTCCTCATGAGGTCTAGGCCAAAGGGGTTTGAAGATTTTTGTATGGAGGGTGGCCCTAAGGTCGGCCGCCATTTTTATTTTTTTTCACAATCGCGGTGCACAACAAAAGTTATATATTTAGATAGAGGACACTTATACAAACAAAAAATGTCATGTAACATAATATCCTAAAGCGTCAGGTTTCGGAGTTATTCACCGAAATATAAGTCGAAAACAACAAGGATTTTCTTGTTTTTTTCCCTCCAGGTAAGCATATTGAACTATTGAGGTAATAGAAACGTTATGAAACCTTTATGGAGAAGTAACAAATGAAGAATAGACATTTTTTAAATAAATAATTAAACACGGCAATTTATAGTTCGTTTTTTAATCCCTGGGACTAATCTGACATGTAAGTCTTTTGTGTTTTCGTATAGAAGTTTAACATTACACTTGTCAGATTAGTCTCTGGGATTAAAAAACGAACAATAAATTGCCGTATTTAATTATTTATTTAAAAAATTAATATTCTTCATTTGTTTCTTCTCCATAAAGGTTTCATAACGTTTCTATTGCCTCAATAGTTCAATATGCTTACCTAGAGGGAAAAATAACAAAAAAATCCTTGTTGTTTTCGACTTATATTTCGGTGAATAACTCCGAAACCCGACGCTTTAGGATATTATGTTATGTAAAATTTTTTGTTTGTATAAGTGTCCTCTATCTAAATATATAACATTTGTTGTGCACCGCAATTCTGAAAAAAAATCAAAATGGTGGCTGATTTTAGGGCCAAAACCTTCAAACCCCTTTGGAATCTCTAGACCCAGCGGTTTGGGCTGTGCGTTGATATGTCAGTCAGTCAGTTTCTTTTTTTATATATTTAGATATCACCATTTAATACTATACTAACCTGCATTGTTTGTGGAGGTCGAGTTGAGACTCTCGCAGCCAAATAAACAGTGTTGCACTGTCCAACGAGGCTCGAAGGGGATGTGTGTCTTCACCTGAAAACAATAATTACATAATAATCAGCCTATAATGTTCCCACTGCTGGGACACAGGCCTCCTCTCTGTGAGAGGGAGTGGGCCGTAATCCACCACGCGGGCCCAGTGCGGGTTGGCAGACGTCACATGTCTTCGAATTTTTGGTTCTAGGACATGCCGGTTTCCTCAAGATGTTTTCCTTCACCGTTTTGAGAAAACAATAATTAATTACACGTTATTATTTGTCATACCAAAGCAGACCAAAGCCATTAGATCCATGTTTAACATCCCTAAATGCATACATAATAAATACATCCTGCGAGATCTGAAACTCAAAACGGTGAAACAAGAAATCGCTGCATGCAATCGTCATAAAAATTAAATTAAAAATTTAAAAAACCCCCGACACAAACAAAAACCTCTAAAAAGTAAAATAATAATATATATTAGCCCTTTAAGTTTAATATAAGTTGCAGGAAATATTTTGATCCAAGCGTCCTCATGTCGGGGGACGGCTAATGAAAATTGGAAGTTAACAGCAGAACTTATGTTTCTACAATAGCTACATTCATTATTGCTGAGTTTAAGCCTCATCTGTTTGGCGTTTTCATTAGCCGTCCCCCGACATGAGGACGCTTGGATCAAAATATTTCCTGCAACTTATATTAAACTTAAAGGGCTAATATATATTATTATTTTACTTTTTAGAGGTTTTTGTTTGAGTCGGGGGTTTTTTAAATTTTTAATTTAATTTTTATTTCTTGCTTTTTACACTTTATAATATTATATTACTTGTAAACATACTATACGATCCACATGTGATTAGCCGAAATCTGCGCAGCTGTACGTATTTTTTTACCACAGTGAAGCGAAGCTAGTTAGGTACCTACTCGTGGTCGTTGGCGTTCATTCCATACTAACGTATTCCTCTGTGAATTCGCCATTTCTGGTGGCGGCCATCTTAGATTTGAAATTTGTAATAGTGTATAGTATTCTACTAGTCAAGCCCTTTCATTTGATACCCATATTGAGGGAATTATGAAAAAAAATATATAATTCGCCATTTTGTGGTGGCGGCCATCTTTGTTTTGAAATTTATCATAGTGTTTGGTATTCTACTTGTCAAGCCCTTTCATTTGATACCCATATTGAGGGAGTTGTGAAAAAATATGTAATCCGCCATTTTCTGGCGGCGGCCATCTTGGATCGATTTTCTTCAAACATAGCTAAGAACACTCGCGACTAATTCACCTTTCAAACAAAAAAAACAAAATCAAAATCGGTTCATCCGTTCGGGAGCTACGATGCCACAGACAGACAGACACACACACACACACACACACACACACACACACACACACACAGACACGTCAAACTTATAACACCCCGTCGTTTTTGCGTCGGGGGTTAAAAACTACCAGGAAAAATTAACCAAACATGTCAACTCCCTGGCTACTGATTTAGTGGGATCTGGATGTGATGTATATGTCACCGGAAAACAACGAGAACCGCAAATTTATAAATTTCCTAGGAAATTTATCAACTTTCGTAGGATTCTAAACGAGAGATAAATTGTATTATTTTACGCCCACATTTTCGCAAATTGATAAACTTACCGAACTCACGCGTAAAATAATAAGTACGCTCTGATTGGTTGAATATGTCACGTGTTCCTTCTCCTTCCTCTCTACCGCCATTGTTCGCCACGCCACGGAACATAAAAAAACCGGTTGTTCGTGTGTTTTTTGTAAAGTTTTTAATGTTGAAACTGTGTTGGAACGGTGAAAATAGTTTTATTTTGCTAAGGTTACTAAACTAGACCCATAATTGTACCTAAGTCTATGGACACAACCATTGCTACTGTCAACATCGACCAATCAGAGAGCAGTGTGTTATTTTCCGTATTTTAAAAAAGCGTAAAATTAAATGCTCTTCTGTGATTGGTCGAACCGTTTAGAATCTTACGAATGGATATCGGTTAGTTTATAAATTTACCACGAGACGTCGCAAATTGATAAATTTACGAAAATGTGGGCGTAAAATAATAAAATTTATCTCTCGTTTAGAATCCTACGAAAGTTTATAAATTTCCTAGGAAATTTATAAATTTGCGGTTCTTGTTATTTTCCGGTGACATATACACAAGACTGAAGAGAGGATGACACAAAAATGAACTTAGTGGGGGTCAGGCGGGAGTGTCCGCGATAGTACATACATACCTTAAGCTCAGTGGTCAACATGAGTATATGTCTGCATGGGAGCCGGAACACTTTGCTGAACAAACACGAACACTCCTGCGTCGATGTGCCGTATTTGCAAATGGCGGCGCTGCTGTGTTTTCTGGAAACATATAAATTAAATAATTAGAGGCTAGCTATGCCCCGCGGTTTCACCTGCGATAAAAGTCTTAGCCCTTACTAATAAACGTTGTATAGCGTCTGTATAGTTACACAACGCTTGGCAACCATAGCTTATAATAATATGTTAGTACAGCGGCATGCGACCACGGAAAGGTACTTTCTTGTTTCATCCTTTTCAGTAGTCGGGTTTTAGTTTTAGGGTCATTTTTCTAAGCTTGAAAATCATTTTTCTCACTAAATCATTATCCTCAACAATAGTAAAACAAAAAAAAAAATTATTTCTTTAAATTCTTGTTTATCTGCAGTAAGTCTAATAAAAAACTTGTAAACTGAACATGCCTATCAATACTGTTAAAAAATATGAGCGATACACGCAGGCTTTCAAGAATCTACAAAATTTACTCAAAAATAATATTTTCTGGAGATTCACCCTTTAGTATATTGTGGTGTCTTACGACTACCACGCGAACGAAGTCGCAGGCAGAAGCTAGTAATTAGTAAAAAAGTAATAGTTACCTGCCAACTCATTCGTCAAGACATTTTTGCGCGAGTTTCGTCTGACGTGTCAAAGTCCAGAGGGGCAATTCTCGTAATTTTAAGAACGTTTAGTCTGATCTTAGTCTCAACCTGTCAAAAATACCGCTAATTTCCCTACATTTTGGCATTTGTTTGTCGCCGAGATGAGACTGCAATTAAATTTTGAACGTTTTAAGTTACTAGATTTGGCCTTCTGACTGACTCATATATCAACGCACAGCCTAAACCGCTGATTCTAGAGATGTGAAATTTGGAGGGTGTGTTCTTTATGAAAAGTAGGCATCCACTAAGAAAGAGTTTTTCGAAATTCCACCCCTAAGAGGGTGAATAGGGAGAGCGTCAAATTTCACGCGGACGAAGTCGAGGGCAGAAGCTAGTGATTAATATTCTAAGTAATAGCACAGAATACTTAAAGTACTACGTACAGAAAGGCCACTCCCTTCCCCGCACTAACATCATTTACCGCACCTCACCCCGCACTTCGGCGTATTCGTCGCAGTTCTTTAACAAGAGCGCTCGCAAACACAAGTACCTCACGCACACATTCATACGTATACAAACGTCATTTTTTAATGTAGTAGTAGTAGGTAATTATTTTGCGAGCGTTGTATGGAGTGTCCGGGGTGTGCTAATAGTTACCTGCCAGCTCGGTCGTCAAGACATTTTTGCGCGAGTTTCGTCTGATGTGACATTAAATTGTATGCGTATTGTGTGATCGTATCCGTTGGAGACTGCTTCAGGGTTTCCGTGTCCTGAAATATAAAATTATTAATTAAAATATATTAAAAACTATCTGCGCGGAGGCGGGTGCCGCACGCGGCGGCGGCTTTGAATCGATTTGATTTTCCCAACACTAAATAGTGCTTGTGACGCCATAGTAGGTAGGCAAAAATTGGCACGCTTGGTTTTCGTACAGACCGTGGTAGTTGCGTTATGTAAGTCTATCTATATCTGTGGCCGTATTCCACCAAGCGGGGCCAGTGCGGGTTGGTAGATGTAAGAAAAGAAAAAAAAAAAGAAAAAGTATTTATTGAGACTCGTACAGGAAGATCACAAACTAAACTAAAAACAGTAAAAAATTAAAACCAAGTTATATAAAAAAAAAAAAAGTAACAAAGAAAAATGAGACAGAAACTCCTATACGAGGCCAAAAGGCTCCTATCTCAGCATGATGCTGCGACATTTAAAAAATAAATGTCGCAGCGCTGGTATTCTGATAGGGCCCGCCGCTTTGATGTCACGGGCAGTTACAGAAATAAATAAATAAATATTAAAATAGGTTTAACATGTAAAATATTAGCAAATAAAATAAAATATTAATTTTTAATCCGCGCCAGACGTAACCTCATTACTTGTAGACAAGTAATGAGGTTACGCCAGACGTAACGTAACCTCATTACTTGTAGACAAGTAATGAGGTTACGTCTGGCGACACACACCAAAGTGCCCGTGACACTCAAGGCATAGATGCCTTGAGTGTCACGGGCACTTTGGTGTGTCTGTGGTGGTCTGTGGCATTGCTGTGACAAGTAAAAGGTCGCAGGCGCCGATCTTCCGACGTAAATAAATAAATACATTTATAAAAAATACATTACGGCTGTCTAGTGGAACAGCATTACATTGAATATACAATGAAAGTGGAGTGTTATAGTCCATAACCGGCATGGATGAAATGGTGAAATAAAAATAAACTAATGTTGAGTGTTGTCGTTGGTTCCGCATTTTCGTTTTTTTGACACCGACTTCTGAAATTAAAGTTATTTATCACTTTGCAGTGTTTTTTTTTAAGTCGGTTGTTTTTTTTTTGTAAAAAAGTTTTTATTTTTCACTTTTTAGTTGTACCTACCCCAAAAAAAAGTAAACGAAAAGATCGTTAATAATGTAGAAAATGTAGGTAAATTTTTAGATTTTTGTTGATTTTTCAAAAACCGCTTGTCCGATTTCGATAAAATTTTCATGTAACCATTTGGGAAGTATACCCTTTCCAACAAAAAAAAAAAAAAAGATTCCGACGAATTGAGAACCTCCTCCTTTTTTTGAAGTCGGTTAAAAAATAAACTAATGTTGAGTGTTATCAAGCTACAAATTTTACAAGAAACACGTGAAAAGGAAACAAAACATTGTGTAAGCCAGCAACATCAATTCGTCTGATGCTGCCAGTAAAAGAGCGAGACAAACAATAAAATTAATCAATTATCGGACTTGTAACATATGTCTTCAAATTTTTGGGAACACACACACACAGTACTGTATACTCACTCTTAACCGGCTAAGCGCGAAGGTCCTCCTATCATTCTCCAGCTGGTTGGCGACGTTGAAGAATATGGAGACAAACTCATCCAGCTGTATATGATTGCGGACTAGGTTCTGGAACTTTGTTACAAGGCGTTCTAGGCCCTAGAAATTAGAGAAAAAAAAATAGGTTAATTAAACATCATGCACAAGTAAATGAACAAATCCTCTAGACCAGTGTTGCCGCAAAGTATGTACCGCGGCACACTGGTGTACCGTGGTCATTAATTGGTGTGCCTCGGAAATATAAGGTTATGTTATAAACTTATCTACGAGTATACTTATAATAAATCTGTAGAAGTGAAAATTCTGTACATTGAAAATATCAAAAAAATAAATGGCAGGGGGGATGTTACTAGACCGACACCGAACCCAAAAATGTGATTAAAAAATTTTTGTCTGTCTGTTTGTTCAGGCATCACGCAAAAACTACCGGTTCGAATACGATGAAACTTGGTATAATTATTCTTTAATATCCTGGGCACCACACTGCACGGTGGTTCCGCGCCCTAAGAGAAGCGGTCATAGGGTTTCGCGAAGGTTATGATTGTCGTTATCAATACTAATTATTATTATTATGCTTTTTTGTAATACTTTACGTTATAATATAACGAAAATAAGCGAATCAATGTTAAAAAAACTTTTTTATTCGAAAATTAATGCAGTTATTATACTTGACGAAATACATCTAAAATACAAGAAAAGAGTTGCAACTTAATAACTGATAAACTTAAATATTTACATTTTTATAGTAAAAACAAAATAAATACCTAATTATTACCTAACTACAAACACAGAAATGGACAAAAAATATATTATTTACATGTTAATAGTTACATAATAGGAGCTATATCTAAAATAATGTAAATCTAATATTTATTAACAACTATATACATTTTATTCTATACCGACAACAAATTCAACACCTCTTTAGATAGACTACCGTGGTAACCTTCTTAAACCAGAAATATAAGGATCCGAATTAAGAAGAAGTCTATGTATCAAGTCGGTGTTTGTGAAAACCCGGCACATTTTCCTCGTGTTGTCACGCCTAAACTGTTTAACTAACTTATTGCAAGATTCGGCGGCCTCTACCAAAAGCTCACCTATTGACAATAATGCGTGGTCAATTACTTCCGAACCATGAATGAGGACCTAATGTACAGACGAGGGCCGACGAACACTGTTTATATTCGCTGTGCCCCGTACTCCCATCGAAACCCCATTTTCCAATCAAAACGAATTCTTTGTTAAGGTCAATATTATTCAAAACGTTTTTTTGGGATTCTAGTATCCGGCAGTATGATCTAACAATGATTGTAATTCTACTTCAGCAGATGATTCCGTGATAAACTTTTGCGATGGATAACACCACTTCTTAGTTTCTAACACTTTTGTATAAGATGGTAATTCATTCGGTGATTTTGCATTAATGAAGTCTTTCACCATAAGATACTGATGTTTAGTCGGTTTTGTCTCATTTATGAGAGACAAGACTTCGTCAGTGTTGAAATTTAAAGAACCGGCGTTAGATCGACTTGAATCATCCAACAAATAATTTATCGCGGAACTGTCTACTTTACTTAACTCTGCGAGTCTGCGGCGTTTTGATCTCTTGCTACACTCCTCGAAGTCCTTCCTGCACTGATGCTGTTGAGTGCTCGTCGAAGCCTATGCTGCTGGCCGTTGAGTTTCGTGGCTCTCTGCTGCTGCACAAGTTGGCAGAACGCAAACTTCAATTTCGTTCAGCCAGTCTCTGTACTTAGAAGCCATGCGAGAATGCTTGCAAGAGACTTGCTTCCAGATGGCTACTAATCTTGTACAAAGATTAGTAACTCTTTTTTCTAAGTCATCAGCAATCAAATTCTCAACTTTAGGCAGCAACTGTATCAGGGCTTGAAAAACTCGACGCCACCATTCCAGTTCGGATGTGCTGTCCTTAATAGACAGCCAAGTATCTAGTACAAGCATTCTTTTGAAAAACCACTCAAAACTAGTACCTAAAACTAAACAAAAAATTGTTAAATGCGGATTAAAAACAAAACATATTTCGTAGCAAGTGCTACGCGCCCAGGCACTCGGCGTAGACCCTGGCTGCACCTTACAGCTGCAGCATGCCGCAAGTAAATTTTTTAAAGTCTAGTAGTAGAGATTTTAAGCGACATTTTTATACCTAACTCAATGGCACAAGTAGGTACAAACATAAGTAAAAGCTTCAACATAAACAAAAATACAGAAATAAATACGTAAGTAACGCTGCGGCGTAGCACTCAATTTAAAAAAAATGGTGGATTGAAAATGCAAAATAGTAAAGTAAATTAATAATACATACCTGTAAATTGAATGTCCATTGCAAAATAACAGGTCACACACAAGTTGGAACTTGAAAACACGCGTCGCGTCTTAGGCTAATTAGCGCTTGGTAATAACTAGTGTCCGACCGAAGGTGCAATTCTGGCCGAAGCCGAAGCCGAAGCCGATTAATCGGTATTCACCAAAACCTTCGGCCGAAGCCGAAGCCGAAGCCGAAGGTGTCATTGACCTTGAGAAATACGATAGTTACTTTGATCTCAGAATATACTAGATACATATTGTGAGAGCTTTAGAGATTTAGCCCAATAACGAGTCGAGTGACCAACATATACAAGTAGGTAATAAAATATTGTCTAAAATAAAAGTTTCAAATATACAATGTTAATTAAATATTTATTTACTTAAAGTAATTTTAACAAAAATAATCAAATAATCAGTCACATTTTTTTAATTATCAGACGAACACAAAATATTTCTATAAAATAATTTAACGCTTTTTCAATATCTATTTTTTACATATAATTTTTTGGAATTTTTGAGAAAATTATATCGCGGCTATTTCCTATCGGTTTAGGTAGTTAACTAAAAGTAAACAATCTTCACATGTCTTTTTTATCTAAAAATTGCATAAAAAAACACACCAACATTGTTTCCATTTAGTTTCCTACCTAACGTTAGATAACATACAATATTTTAAACCAGACAATTTTTACGGTTTTTTGGTTCTTAGAGTGCCTCACAATAATGAACGTATCACCACAGGTACTACTCACACTCACAGTAATAAATAAAATAATTTGTAATAACAAATATGAAATATTTAAAAACAAAACACTTATTAGAATTTTAAGACGCGCTCTCAAACTTGTTTTGACTCGTTTAGTTTACTAACTGCGATTCGTTTGGTCCGGTGCGGCGGCGCAACGGAACTCTGCTGCTCTGCACACTCTCCGTCTCGCTCTAGCATCGTTCAGTAAATTTCAAATTTTGACAACTAGCAAACCTTCGGCTTCGGCCAAACCTTCGGCAAATTTTTGGCCGAAGCCGAAGATTTGGCCGAAGGTGCTTTTTTGGCCGAAGGTGGCCGAAGCCGAAGCCGAAGCCGAAGCTTCGGTCGGACACTAGTAATAACACGGTTGATGACTATTTAGATGTGTTCACTTCCGATGCCGAAAAAGGAATGTTGCGAACAATAGATTGCAAAACTTTTTATAGCCTCAGGTAGTATGACAACTACTGAGTAACTGAACCAGATATCATGGCTTAGCTCGATCATTACCATCGGAGGCCTGTGACCTTCTACGTGACCACCGTGCACTGGGTACTTTTTATCCCGGAAAAGTATATACAATAAATAAACAAACTTAATTTTGCGGTTGGATCCCTAGACCCGATTACTGTACCAACCGACGGTTATGTGGAGGGTGTGTTCTTCATGAAGAGTAGGTATCCACTAAGAAAGTGTTTTTCGAAATTCCAACCCTAAGAGGGTGAATGGAGGGAGGGTGAAATTTCACGCGGACGAAGTCGCGGGCAGAAGCTAGTTTACAATAAAGACCAAAAAAAAGAGAACGCCTCAGGACAATCGACAAAGAGATGAGAGCAGCTTTGTCAACGATTACGCCAAATTTAGACCGTCTATGGTCGATTAAACAGGCTCATGTTTCGCATTAAATACCTTTTCTGCAATTTAAACTTTAGGTTTGTTGGTAATATTGTTTCGATGATTAATACAGAAATGTTCATTAATATTAGTTAAAAAATGATTTTTATTTGTGGTGTACCTCCAAACATTTTCGTTTTCCTAGATGTACAGACGCCAGCACATCAACCTACACCTAACTGTCACATTTTCCCAATCAACTTTGAACCTTATGCTTCAGTGATAAAGTTGAAAATCTATTAAAGAAATTTGACAGATTGTAGTAGGTTGATTTGCTGGCGTCTGTACCTTGAACACAAAAAGTTTGCGGAACACTGCTCTAGACCGTACTTCGTCTACGGGGGCCAATCTCAACGGAGACTAGCCCTCGGCGCGGGAGATATTATAGTTCAGGCGTGTTGCTGATTTCAGCTGCAGATAATTTTCTTAGGATATTTACAATGGGACTTGTGCCGCGCGGGTCGATCAATCAAGATAAGCTACGCTTGCCGCCGTTGGTCCGTGGATGGGTGACCATCTTCACATACCAAGACCCCCCCGTGACTCGGAGAGGACGTTAAGGCGTTGGTCCCGGCTGTCATTTGTGGATCTTTGACAGTCGTTACGGGTCATCAGAAGCCCGAAAGCCTGACAACCAGTCTTACCAATGGGTATCGCCGCCCATTGTGTTACCCATTGTAAAGTTTCTATATTTATGTCTGTAATTTATATGGTGTACATATACATAATAAAGAATATTCTATTGTATCGTATTACCCAGTAACTGGGTTGTGGAGGTCAGATAGGCAGTCGCTCCATGTAAAATACTGGTTTTCAGCTGCATCCGGTTAGACTGGACGCCGACCCTAACATATTTGGGAAAAGGCTAGGCAGATGATGGTGTACCTTGTGCAGTATATTAGTATAGTTGTCAGCTTCGAGCCAGGAGTCCAGTTTGGGAATGGCTCCGTTGGGCCGCGTCAGTATCTCCCATAGGCCGAGCGTGCCCGCACCCGTACCGATGATACCGCGTTTTAAGACCTGTTTGAAGATAAATATCAATAATTATGAATACTAGTTTTAGCCCAAATTGTTTTTATGAATGTCAGATAGGCAGTCGCTCCATGTAAAATACTGGTATTCAGCTGCATCCGGTTAGACTGGAAGCCTACCCCAACATAGTTGGGAAAAGACTGCACCACTCCACGAAGGTTGCGGTGATCATGCGTGTGAAGACCAACGGGACTTTGAGGGCCAAGAAGTTGGAGTCGCGTCACAACACGAACTTCAAGTCGTTCGTGGTGTGTGTTCCGACACATCATCTCGAGTAGTTCCTCAAGGAAGAGTTCTGGCTGAAAGGTGTTGTGTACCGCCGGTTTCGTGGCCGGCTACATGACACCAGTCAACGAAACACGACGCAGACACTTCGTGTGCGTTAGTTTTTAGTGTAATTATAATGTTGTATGTATTTATAGTATACTTAAGTTATATTAATATAAGTATAGTTATATTAATATTAGTATTCTTAAGTTATATTAGTTATATTAACATTGTATTGTATGTGTTTATATGGGCCTTGATGCCTGTAATAAATGGATAAATCACACTAATATTATAAAGGCGAAAGTTTGTGAGCGTGTGTGTGTGTGTGTGTGTGTTTATATGTTTGTTACTTCTTCATGCTCAAACGGCTGGACCAATTTTGACAAAATTTTGTATGAAGGTAGCCGACTTTCTGGATTAACATATAGGCTACTTTTTATCCCGATATTCCGACGGCATCGACATTTACGCGGGTGAAACCGCGGGGCGCAGCTAGTAGGCTAGACAGATGATGATATACCTGTAGCTGCGCATGAGTGTGCTCGCCCCGCAGTAACGCGAGCGCGTACGTCTTGCAGCGCGCGGCCAGTTCTATGAGCGACAGCGTCGTGTCGACGCGCCGGGTGGAGTCCAGGCACAGGCGCGCGCTGGCGAGGGAAGCCTGCCACACCGAGCACGTCACGTGCGCAGACGGGAAGGCGGCACGGACGGACTGTTGGACAAGGTAAACATGTAACTTAACCTTTTAAGCGCTTAGCTAAATACCAGTTGCATCTCTTTGCTGCCATGGCTTATTTTAATTTATTATTTGAATTGACTATTTGACAGTTGTAACGATAAAATATATAATATGTTAGATATAGTAGCATATAGGTTCACAATAATCATACAATAGGTTTTATGCATTAAAATAAATTGTAAATATTTTATTTTTGAAAAATAAATTAGAGATTTTTTATCTGTGGATTACAAAAACTGAAACGCGAACGGCCATGATCGAGCATCGTATGACGTCACATCACAATAAATAAAACGTTGTGTGTTACTGTGTTTTATCATCGTTGGCAGTTTGCTGATTTTCCACACAAAATATACTTTTTATGCAACTTTTTATGCAAACTTTCCACACAAAATATGTTTAAGAGTTGAAGCGTCGTAGTTAGCTTTACTTAGTTTATTGATATGTGACGTCACAGCCATAAATGTCACGTGATCGGCTGTTTCCGCGCGAATTTCAAAATACGGAATGAAAAAAAACATTTTTTTTCGAATAAACAACGCTTTTTTAAGAAAAAAATAATTGTAAGAGGTATAAAATAAACCTACGTATATTTAAAAATATCTTTTGGAAAACTGTCAAATAGCCAATTGTTGTTTTTTCTCATCTTTTCATTATGGACGCTTTTAACGTTCTGCATCGTTCTCACATGTATAATTTTTAACATGAATGATGTAACCAAGACTTTGTAACCACATTATTTTGATTTAAAAGTGTGTCCATGGAGTTTCTTGCCCGTTCTTCTCCATAGGTACCTACGCTTTGGAATGGGCAACTAGCTTCATATTTTTCTGACTGACTGACTTCTTGACAATTCAAAAGTGCCTGTAAATGGTTTAATTGAAATAAATGCTTTGAGTTTGAGTTGCCGTGCCCTTAGCGCGCGGCTACAAATCGATAAAATCAAGATAAAATAATACCTACAATAAATTAGAAGGAGAAATCGTTGTATCGATATTCCAAAGTTACCCATAATCATGATTATTTTCATTCCCTGACACCTTGCCAATAAATCCTAAGTAATGTTATGAATGCGAAAGTAAGTTTGTTACCTTTTCACGCCTAAACCACTGAAAATATCATCCTGAAATTTTGCATATACGTTGTCAGGTGTACAGAAACGGACGTAGAGTACCTTTCATCCCGAAAAAAGTGCTGTTCCCGAGGAAAACAACAATAACGTGATTATGATAATAGATGGCGCCACGTGTCTATTGAACTTTGTCAAATTATTTAATTCCGAGGCGGTACGAAGTTCGGGTCAGTTAGTTCAAAATAATTCAAATTCAAATTCTTTATTAAACTTACACCTGTTTACAAACATACAAGTATTAGCATGCAGTTCTAACCGAGAGAAAACATAGATTTAACAGCGGGTCCCAAACTAGGCACAGCCTGTACAGTACCCGGCGATAAATATTGCACATCGACCTTTGGAAAGAAACAATCGGCTAATTTCGGCTTCGTAGTGCGTTATCTCTGTCGCACACTACCTATGTGACGTTAACTGACGTTTTGTCAGTCGTTGTTCAAGTGCGATAGAGTGCGGTCGCGTCCAGTTCAAAATATATATCTAGAGTTGTTAACACCCCCAAATTTAAATAATTTAAAGTTGTACTATGGCATCTTTAGGAAAAATAGGGGAACCTTTTTATTTTACCCCAACCTAAAGCAATCATTTATAGAAAAATTGGTGTATTTTATACAAAGAATAAAAAGAATTATCAAAAGAAGCAAATCATAATTGTTTTAACAGCTCCTAATAGATACCGGACTGTTTGTATTTCGTGCGACAGAGATAACGCTCTACGAAGCCGAAATTAGCCGATTGTCTCTTTCCAAAGATCGATGTGCAATATTTATCGCCGGGTACTGTATCTTGGTGACCCAGACACTATACAAAGTTACTAAATGAATCAGTTCTGCTAGCGCAATACTGGTAGTGATGATTTCATATTAATTAATAAGCCTGTAGAAGTGTTACAAAACTTACCTGTTGACATTTAGTAGGATCACAGACAACACATCTGACTTGCCGCCACGCTGGATTACAAGATTTGAAGGTTTCTAACAGCCAGGTCAGATCTTCACCAATAAGAGTTGAAATACCTGGAAGCAACGACACGAAAAATGTTAAAAAAACGTGTGCGGGCGAGGGACCCGGTCAGGAATGAAGGTTCTTCGTACGCACACACACGTATACAGGAAATCAGTACACACAGGCATCCACAGGCAAGCGCGGTTAAGCAGACGACAACCTCATAGGTAGAACTGCGAGATGCTTCACAAAAAAAAAAAAAACATTGGTTATCTGTAAAGTCGGTTTACGGACGATAATTTTACGCGAGATCGTCATAAGAAAACATCCGATCGTGCCTCTCTATCGCTTGTTCCGCGCTCTCGCTTGCACGCTCGGCTCAGGCGGAACGTGAAAATGAGTCATGCTTTTTCGTGCGTGCAGCCGGCGTTCATCGATTTATAACCTATGGCTAACCTATGGCAAATAATTTAATTTAATGTTCTGTGTCCTGTAATGTTAATTACTTTGCATACTTAGTATTGTATAAAATCAATTATTTTCTAACTGAACAGACAGCTGTGGTGCTGGGGAGTATGTTCCGCCACTTCTTCTCCCCAGCGAAAGGACTAGGAAGTGGCGAAGGGCGGGCGTGCCGGGGGACTGTCTTTTGTAATTTTGACGTTCGATAAGTGCTGATTCTCAGCCTAGTTTGAATAAATGACTTTTGATTTAATTTTTTTTTTTATAAGACGTTATCACGTCAAAAAGGCACGAATCGCGTCCAGAGCCCTGATTCACAACCATATGACAGGCTATCGTATCGAAAACCTGACATTTCGATAACCTGATTTAACTTGCCCTCAACAGCAAATAGCTGTTGGAAGAATAGCGGGCGTCTATTTGATTTAAACTGACAAAATTTTCGGGTTTTGGACTTGTGAACAGCGTTTAGAAGACTCCTACGATAACAATGATTAATGTTCGAAACGATACGGAAGCGTATCGAGTGTTTGTGAATAGATATGCAGAACGGTCTAGCATAAATCATATTTTAGAACCTTCTCGAACGACAATCCATTATTTCACTTACCAGCACTAACAATAACGGACTTCCCGTTTCCATCTTCGGCTAAGAACAATGTGACGTTGTGTTTGAGAGCCGGAGTACCAGTCCCACCGACTGTAGGTATCGTGCTGTTGAACTCTATGCCTGTAACAATAAAGTTCAGGTTAGTAGGACGTTTTCGAAGTGAAAGCTTCTTTAGGCGCTAGACTAGACCCGGCCTTGGCTCTGCTTATATGCCTATGTATATGCAATGCACGCCACTGCAACTATGATAACTTACCAGTCTCTATACATAGGAACTGAGGCACTGCGTTGAAAGCCAGTTGCATGCTCGGTGTGGTCAGGTATACGCATTGAATGCAACCTGACTGTGAGTGTAGGAGTTTGACACCTGCATCTGTAATAAAAATAAAGAGATTTGTATAAAGGTTTTTTTTTATATATAAGTACAAAGTGTAAAAAAATAACCTTAAAAACTTTAACAGGTGCTTTAGACCATCGAACTGAACAACTTTCACTACGGGACCAACTCCGAAATCACGAAAAAAAAATTACCTGTTTCATACAAAAGTTCAATACCTACTCGGCCAAAATGTATGAAACAGCTCATTTTTTTTTCGTGATTTCAGAGTTGGTCCCATAGTGAAAGTTGTTCAGTTCGATGGTCTAAAGCACCTCTTAAAGTTTTTAAGGTTAATTTTTTTACACCTTATAATTATAATACTTCGTGTTGATGCGTGGCTCGGAAAGCACGATAAGCCGTCGGTCCCAGCTGTACGGTCAGCAACAAAAGTCGATTAACACTTCAGTTTTTTTAATCTTAGTTATTGAGCAAAATATTTGCTCAAAATTGCAGCAGAAGAAAAAATTTTAGAATTTTTGCTATTATGTGAAAAGCTAAAAAGCAGTTTATTGAAAAAAAATGTTGTCATGTAAAAATGGGGTGTGTAATGTTTGGTATAATAACAAATGCACTAATTTCACTTGAAATAACGTTCATATCGATGCCTTAGTACACAATTGCATTAACTACAAAATTGACAATTTTTACTTTTTTGGTGCCAAATATAGTAAATGTTGTGCTCTTTCGTTTGCGCATATCGAAATACCAATAATCCGCCTCTTTCTTCCAAAAAACCTAGTTCACAGTTAAGAATCAAGAAAGTTTGATGTAGAAGTGTGTTAAGTACTTCTACTTTAAGGGGTTTAGGGGTTTTTTTTTACTTTCTGGAGAACCTCCTCCAGTACAGTAAAAGTAAAAAGTAAAAGTACCTACTTACCTACTTTTACTTTAAGGAGCCTATTTTTTAAGAAATTTAAATGTTTCTCATTAAATAGAACAGTTTTAGTAATTGATTATTGTTACCAAACTGAAGACTGATTAATAAATTATAATTATTAGGAAACCAAAAAAAAATTGGTTTAGCCCTCTTAAAATTTTGATTGCGAGTTTGAAAAAATATTTTATGATTGTAGTTTCAAAAACTTTGTGTTTTATAGAATAAAATAAACATTATGAATATGAATCACTGGTTTATTCTTAGTTGTTGGACCTAGAACCAGTTTGTTAAAGCTGTTAAATATTTTTAGTTTTTCACTTAATGCACATCAACATAATCAATCTTAGTGCACAAATGTATTAAAAGGGGGGTTTGTACATTACATAGCTATTTTTAAAATGTTATGGTTATACTAATATTACAATATTGAGATATGATGGAGTTAAAGGACTAGTCTTGTGAATAGATGCATAATTGTTTTATTATTTTTCTTTGTTTTCATAGTGTACTTGTCTAAACTTTAAAAAACTTTAAAACGCTCTCCTCAAAATTGTCAATTTTGTAGTTAATGCAATTGGCTATTTGACAGTTGTAACGATAAAATATATAATATGTTAGATATAGTAGCATATAGGTTCACAATAATCATACAATAGGTTTTATGCATTAAAATAAATTGTAAATATTTTATTTTTGAAAAATAAATTAGAGATTTTTTATCTGTGGATTACAAAAACTGAAACGCGAACGGCCATGATCGAGCATCGTATGACGTCACATCACAATAAATAAAACGTTGTGTGTTACTGTGTTTTATCATCGTTGGCAGTTTGCTGATTTTCCACACAAAATATTATACTTTTTATGCAACTTTTTATGCAAACTTTCCACACAAAATATGTTTAAGAGTTGAAGCGTCGTAGTTAGCTTTACTTAGTTTATTGAAATGTGACGTCACAGCCATAAATGTCACGTGATCGGCTGTTTCCGCGCGAATTTCAAAATACGGAATGAAAAAAAACATTTTTTTTCGAATAAACAACGCTTTTTTAAGAAAAAAATAATTGTAAGAGGTATAAAATAAACCTACGTATATTTAAAAATATCTTTTCGAAAACTGTCAAATAGCCAATTGTGTACTAAGGCATCGATATAATATAATTTTCATATGCTATAATTTCAAATAACCGAAATTCATATGACCTAATGTTTTATATCATATAATTTTCCTTTAATATAATAAAATTTAGTATAACGTTCATTTTATATAATTTTCAATATATATAGTATTCTTTTTATATAACGTTCATTTGACCTAATTTTCATGTTTAATGGTCACAGTTTTAACCTTTAACTCAAATGGCACCAAACCAAGCCTTAAAATATTCTATGCATGGTCGAGGGTAGGCTTAGTTGACGGAGCCCCGCAACTCCTACTTCTGGGTGGTTTATAAAAAAATAACCACGAAGGGGATGGCGGGGTCTATTCGCTCGCTTCGCTCGCTCACACGACCCCGCCATCCCCTTCTAACCTAACCTGTCCGAGTCGGGGTGCCCTAAAGTCCAGATTGCAACCAGTTTCTCCTGGTAACAATAGTTGAGGGTGACAGGTGTATAGGGTATAAAGCGAAGAAAAAAAAACTTAAATTATATTAAAAGTTACAAGATTATGAATATTATAGTAAATGAATAATATACTAAATGAATATTATGTCAAATGAGCATTATAGGAAAAGTTCATTATATCATAAGATATTAGGTAAAATGAAATTATATCAACAATTCATTAGCTCAACTAACCATTATATTAAACAAAATTATACTAACTAAAATTAGGTCCAAGTGAACGTTAGACTTTTTGTTATTATATCAACCGATACACACCCGTAAAAATGAGTGTAATCGAATTTCGTTGCTGACTGTACTACTCCATGTAAAATACTGGTATTCAGCTGCATCCGGTTAGACTGGAAGCCAACCCCAACATAGTTGGGAAAAGGCTAGGCAGATGATGACTTCTCTATTAGTCGCAATCTCAGTAGTCACCCCCTTTCTAACCATATCATCATTCACACAGTCCATCCATCGTTTCTTTGGTCGTCCCCTACTCTTATAGCCATCGACATTCATTCTTAAAATTTTCCTCACAAGGCTTACCATAATTCAACTGAAGCTTTCTTACAACAAAGTCGTATTTCTGGTTGAGCCAGCGTACAGCACCCGTCCCCGTGGCCACCAGCTGGTCTTCGTTTGTCACCACTTGAGGTTCAGGACTGGAAATCATAGAAAATAATATAAGATCAATATTGAGGATAAAGCCCCGTATTCATTAGGCAACATTTGTTGCCGAAACACTGTTACGATGTGTCGACGGTGTTTATGACCAAGTTTACCGTAAACACTGTTTCTGAAACATGGCTGTCCACACTTGTCAGTTGTTGCTAGGATGTCGCCCGAGGAGGTAGTGATGCTCTGTGTTGCTTACATAATAATTCATAACTTACATGCTAGAAAAAAAAAGACGAAAAGGTGGTGGATTCGGAATTATCTCTTAAATAAAAGTTACGTACTTCGTCTTTTCAGAATTTCATCAGAATGTCAACATCTGATTTTTGCCTATAAACAAGATGTTTCGGCTTGCTTCCCGTTCGATCGGGGAGCACGGGAACATGTTTCAGAAACAATGTTTCATCACATTTGTTTATCGACTGTTTATGTTTCCAGACCATGATGAAACATTGCGAAACACTGTTTCGAAACAGTGTTTCTCAACAAATGTTGCCTAATGAATACGGGCTTAAGAGGCCACGCCAACTGTGCGTTGAGAGCTGTGATTTGCATGTGTCTTATTACTGCGACAGACGTCGTTTAAGTGATCATTTTCTTTCGAGTATATGAGAGACTCAGTCGTGTTGTTCATCTTGTGGGTGAATATGGAGTTGCATCATGCGAAGAATGACGCTGACCGCGCATGCGACTGTTGCCGGGTGTGCGCGTGCACCGTGAGTCTAGTCGCAACGACAAGTAGCGAGAGCGCGCGACTTCTCTAGCCTGTCATTGTGGCTTTGCAACTGAACGCCGAGTGGATCTTTTAATAAAATGTGTGGAAATTGTTGGTTGCTGCTTGTTTTTGCGTCTAGCTGTCGCATAGTGCGGAGCAGGTGATAGTTATGATGAGAAACAGTTCCCGTACCTTTCAGTGGGCTCCGCAGGTGGGTTCTCAATGATTGCCACTTCGTACTCCTGCTGACCGTCCACCTGAGTGCCGCTGCTAAGCTCAAACTGCTGATATGTGTTCTGTTGTTCTTCTACTTGTTGCTATAATTAGAAAACACATAAAACCCATTATTTTGATACCTCACTTGATAGGTTTAGAGAAAAAAAATTTTTTTTGAAGGCATAATGTGGCGCCAAAAATCCGCCATTTTGGTTTTTTTTTTATTTTGATATACCCAGTGTCACTCTCACAGTCAATACGAATCTAGCGACACCTCCCAAGCTAAAATCCATCGAGCCGTTCAGGCCACAGAGGGTGGCAAACAATTATACATACAAACATACTCTCGAATAACTCTCCTTCTGGCGCAGTCGGGTAAAACATTGTTTCAGTACTTATTGTTTTATCTTTACATACCAAGATCTCGGAAAGCATGCTAACCAAGATACTGCGACGGGCCTTTTAAAATACCCAAATACGGATGCGTACGACATGCATACAACATGGACCAAATCTGAAATCACGAAAAAAAAAAAATCAGCTGTTTCATACATTTTGGTCAAGTAGGTATTGAACTTTTGTATTAAACCGCTGATTTTTTTTCGTAATTTCAGAGTTAGTCCCATAGTGAAAGTTGTTCATATTCATGGGTAGAACACCCTGTAAAAATTTGGATGGTGATAAAAAAATCTTCCTGTATATTATTACGTCGAACTTTTTAAAAGGCAACCTTTTTCTGGCTTTCCTGGAAAAAATAGTTTCAGTAACATTGGTTAAAGCGTTGGTCCTGACTGTCATTCGTGGATCTTTGGCGGAAGTTACAGGTCATCAGAAGATTGAAAATCTGATAACCAGTCTTACCAAGGGTTATTGTAGTACCTAGTAACTGGGTTGTGGTGATCAGACAGGCAGTTGCTTCACATAAAATACTGGTATTCAGCAGCATCTGGGTAGACGGGAAGTTATTATTCAATGTCTCCCCACTTTGTCTAGTTATAGTGTGATTGCTATGTTTTTTTCCGAGTCAGGGCTTGACTTCTGTAGAATACATTATGTGATCATGTCATTCCTGGCAAGATGAATGACAAATTAAAACCAAACTTACTGTGGTTACTTCAGTGTTGCTCTGCACGAAGTTAGCGCCTTCTTCCTCCGGTTCTCCTTTCACGTCATAGATTGTCTCTGCCATCACGATCCTTCCAGAAGAGTCCATGGTCCACATACCGCCAAAAGCGAAGTTCGAAGGGTTGCCGCTTTGTTCGTAGAGTATTACTGTGTTTGGACCCAACTGGACCGGCTCCCCTTTCATATTTACGAAGACAGGCTGCTCGAAATTACCCTCAACCAGCTGCCCAGTGTGCACAATCTGCTGCCCCTGCTCCACAGGCACTTCTACAACTTGATTCACAACTTCTACTTTTTCTTTCTCTTCATTTTTACGATTAACCATTATTTTTTGTTTTTTCTCACTATCACCCGTATCGTCACTTTTGCGTTTGATCACAGTTTTCTTTTTGTTTTTCTTGTCCATTTTTACACTTTGTTTGTTAATTTTTACACTAAAACGAGCGCTTCAACGCTAAATATTGTGATAAATTTTCGGACAAACCGCCTCGCCCTTTCAACATTTTTAACCTATTTTATAATGAAGGAGCCTTATTTTATACTCGAATTATATTCTGAGATACGTAATAACGTCACCTACAGTAAATAAACAAGGTATTTAATTGTTTTGTTGGTAGTTAGCTGAGATAATTTTTAAATTATGCCAGTGCGAAAAGGACAACTCAGAGAGACGCCATTTTTAAATGGAGGGAAGTTCTTTTCTTTTCTCTTTCTTGTAGTCGTGGCATCCCTTTCCCCCAGACAAGTTTCGTTCGGAAACCAACGAGTAACCCAGTACTTCAGTTTTGGAAAAACAGCTAGTGGGGATAAGTTTTAAAACTTCTGCATTTAGCATTATGTAACTATCAGACCATTACACATTAGACGCTTTTTGAGCTGGTTTGAGTTTATTTTATAAACATTTGCTACGTTTAGACAAAACTCAAGAGTAGACTGGAACGCAACCATAATCAAAACCATCGTGACTTTGATTGATATAAACGTCAAATTACCTATTTACAGATTTTTTACAATCGAAAAACAATAACCTTCGAGGTTAATTATTGTTGCAATTTGCAATCATTATTTATGTGGCATAAGGTCGTACAAAACCAGTTTTCATGCTTGTTCTTAATACACTCACGATTCTACTACAAGTGGCCTTTATAGTGTCTATGTCATTGCTGTCCATGAACATAATTCGGTATTTCACTGGTGGTGTTACAAAGATGGCTTTATTCGCGCCTGCAATGTTCGTTAACCATGGAGGAGGTCCCTTACCTCTCCTAGGAGACAAGGAGCACGCAGGACTCACAGATTTCCTCCGCGACGGGGTTCAAAAACATTTAAACTTGAAGGAGGTGAAAGCTATAATATTAGTCACTGCACATTGGGAAGAGAAGGTGGTAACGATATCTTCAGCAAAACACCACGACCTGTACTTCGATTACTACGGTTTCCCCCCAGAATCGTACAAGTATCAGTACGACGCACCTGGAGATCCGGCACTGGCGGAACGGATACACGAAACGCTGAAAAACGCGGGAATAAATTCAAAATTGGATTCGAAAAGAGGTTGGGACCATGGAGTTTTTGTTCCTATGATGCTTATAAACCCGACAGCCAGTGTTCCTATAGTACAGATTTCTGTGCTCTCCAATCAAGATCCCGAACAGCATTATAAAATTGGACAAGCATTATATGAATTCAGGAAAGAAGGTATAGCCATACTAGGCTCCGGTATGTCCTATCACAACATGAGAGAATTCATGACAAACAGATATCAATCAGACGTGGTGAACAAAGAGTTTGATGAATATTTAAACAAAGTTTGTACTGCTGAGAGTGCAGAGGCTAGAAAAGAAGGCCTAGTCTCCTGGAGGCAGCAGAAAGGGGCTACGGAAGCCCATCCAATGCGTGCTGCAGAGCATTTCATGCCGTTGATTGTGATTGCGGGCGCTGGTGGCTCTAAGCCTGGTGAACGTATCTTCAATTGGGATATGAGCGGTACATTCAGACTGAGCGCTTTTGCATGGAAAGAAGAATGATCATCGTTTACCTAGCTTTTTACTAACAATGTTGGGGTCGGCTTCCAGTCTAATCAGATGCAGCTGAATACTAGCATTTTACATGGAGCGACTGCCTAGCATTTTAGATGGATCATGTGAAGGTATAACACTTACCTATTCTATTTTTTATCAACAATTACATTTTGTAATTGATTGTTTATGCAATTATGTGAAAGTCACGCTGATAAAGCAATTTTTTCTAATGCATTTTCTTTTAGAAAACGGCCACTACCGTAGTCAGTGGCTCGTGGTGTAAGTGCCAAGTCAATAAGGTTTTAATTCACCGCTAGAGATAAAGAAAAGAAATATGACGTTGTTGAACAACTGCCAACTGTTTTGACTAAAATGTTTGAAAGGGAGGACAATGCTGAATGCAGATATTTCGGTCTCTCAAAAACACTCCCAGACTCCTAAATCGTGCCACCATGAAATTCCATGTGAGGTATGTTCTATGTTATGGGTTTGGTTTCCGCACTTAGTCCTTCAAATGGACCATTGTGCGTGAGTTAGGCGGCGGTCTGTGGTTATTCCAACCAGCCCACCTCCCTCCAAAAGCTGACTAGGTCTCCTGGTCTGTTGAGAGTATCTGTGTATGATTTGGATGTCCCGAGGGTTTCTGATCTGATCTGGGTGACGCTTGTGCACTCAAAGAGCACATGCGCAATGGTTTCATCAGCCTCCATGCAAGCCCTGCACAGGGGACTGTCCTGCATCCATGTGAGGTATAGTTAGCGTCAAACTTTATGGTGGATTTGAAGTTGACTTGCTGCGTGCAGGGGTGAGGGGTGTTGTACTACCCTCACACCCGCTGACCCATGAATTAGTTACTGTGCAACAACTTGCCTCATGTTCTGAATTACCATAAAGTTTGAATCGGGCCGTATAAAGGTCTAAAACATCAAAACAATGATGAGTTAAAGAAAAGTTTATAAGCAACTAGCAGCACCCCGCAGTTTCACCCGCATAAGTTTCCCGTGGGAATATCGGGACTCAAACTATCTCTATACTAAATTTCATCTAAATTGGTTCAGTGGTTTAAGCGTGAAGAGGTAACAGACAGACACACTTTCGCATTTATATTATAGTAGTATGGATTTTGTAAGCAATTTTGATGCCTTGATACTGGCTATCATTTTGGTGTCATAGTTGTTCCGAATTTAAATTCATGAACATTTAAAAATACAGAGACCTTTATACAAAAAAATGCATGGTGGCTGAATTTAGGAGCCAGGGAGTGTTTCACAGAACTGTTTTTTATGTTCTGTGGAGTTATCATCAAAGTTTGGGAGAGTATAATTTAACAAAAAGTTTGGGAGAGTATAATTTAACAAAAAGATTGGGAGAGTATAATTTAACAAACTGAGCAATTGAATTTTGGTTTTGCTTTGGGGCTATGCAATGTTGTAAATATTTTTATTATACTTAATACTAGTATTTATTTTTAAATAATTTAATTTTATATAAAGTACTTATTTAAAGCATTAAATTATTTGCAATTATGTCGGTAGAATATTGTTTTAATGTGGTTGCAGCAACTTTAAACTGTAATTTTTTTTTTAATATTTTTTACTATTTTTAATTATTGCCCTATTCACAAAAATCATAGTTATAATTTTAATTGTAATATTTTCAACGAGTATGTACACGCTTTACAGTACAGCACCCTAATAAATTGCGTAACAGACTTTTAATCAGTCTGAATCATTTTGAAAGATATTGCTAATTTGCTAATCCATTGCTTCGTATGTTCGAAAAATTTGTCTACTCAACAACATAAATAACGCAATGAATGTTGTTGAACTGTCAAAACGATAGCCATTGCTATTGTAAGGGGCCGTCTCCACGAACGAGAGAATCGCGGCGATGGTCTCGCCGTGCCATCAAATTTTCGCCGCGATGATATCGCCGTGCCGTGTGGAGACACGTTCTAAGATAGTGTATAGAAATACGTGGCACAACGATAATATCGCCGCGGTTTTCTCTCTCGTGGAGACGGCCCCTTAGTGTGTTACGCAATTACTCTGTAGGTATATTCAGTATTTATTTACATAGGTACCCACAACATTTTGCATGTAGCAAAACATTTTACTAATAATTATGAAATGTGATGATGATGATGAAAAGTTCTTTTTTTAACCGACTTCTAAAAAAGGAGGAGGTTCTCAATTCGAATGTTTGTATTTTTTTTTTATGTTTGTTCGCGCATAACTCCGTCGTTTGCCAACCGATTTGAAAAATTCTTTTTTTGTTGGAAAGGGTATACTTCCCAAATGGTCCCATGAAAATTTTATCGAAATCGGACAAGCGGTTTTTGAAAAATCAACAAAAATCTAAAAATTTATCTACATTGTCTACATTAACGATCTTTTTGTTTACATTTTTGTGGGGTAGGTACAACTAAAAAGTGAAAATTAAAAACGTTTTTACAAAAAAAAAACAACCGACTTAAAAAAAAACACTACAAAGTGATAAATAACTTTAATTTCGGAAGTCTGTGTCATGACAAGGTTTTTTTTTTTTTAAACGAGTTGTATAATAATAATTATAATATAATAATAATAATATATTTATTTGCGAAAAACCTTATACCTAACACCCGTTTGGATGATATTATGGGTACTATGGCACTGATTGTTTTAATGTTGGCAATAAGCCAACTGTTTCAGAAACTTTTATAGATGATTTATAGCATGGGTGTAGATAAAAAATATAATCACCCAAATTGAGAACCTCATCCTTTTTGAAGTCGGTTAAAAATGACGTGTCATTGTCGATTCAACAACTTGTCGAATGGTTGTGAATAGTTATGCCGCTGCAAGCGTATCAAATCAATGTCTTTTCCTTTGCCTTGTTCCAAATATGATGTAAAAATGCAATAAATAAAGTAATGTGTTCAATCAGCTGTTTTTAAATGATTTTTAAACAAGTAAGTATTTTAAAAGTTATGGGACCATTGTAATTCAATTATTAATTTTAGCTTTAAGAGTTATTTATTTGTAAGTACATACATTGTATTTATTTATAAAAAAAATTCATAACATACGAATTTTTTTATTATTATTATTTTGATTGAACCTTTGGAAATTCTCATAATTATGAAATGGATATAGGTATAGGTACAGTCAGCATCAAAAGTCGATTAACACTATCATTTTTACATGTTATTAAAAATTGACAACAACTTTTTTCAATAATCTGATTTTTAGCTTTTCACATAATAGACGAGAGTATATATTCTAAAAAAAATTCTTCTGCTGCAATTTTGAACAAATATTTTGCTCAATAACTAAGATTAAAAAAACTGAAGTGTTAATCAACTTTTGATGCTGACCGTACCAGAATCTAATCATCATTATTCAGCCGAAAGACGTCCACTGCTGGAGATAGAACTCCCCCAAAGCACCTCCACTTCGACCGGTTCTGTGCTTCTCGCATCCAACGGGTTCCTTCCCCCCTTCACAAGGTCGTAATAGGCCAGAATCTATTGCCATAAAAAAAAATAGATTTTCATATATGGCAATGTCAATCCATACGAAAATCACCATTTTTTGACCCGACTGTGCCAGAAGGAGGGTTATGTTTTTCGAGAGTATGTAGGTATAATAGGGTAGTTTCCTGGGTAAAAAAATAATAATTCTAATTAGTCCGTCAGTTAGATTATCGAAAAATAATGGACACTTATTTTTTCTTTTGTCAATCAAACAAAAAATGACAAAGATAAAGCGGTTCAAAATTTGGGAGTGACGTCACGCCGTGCGACACTTTTTAGCACGGCGTGACGTCACGACCCCCCACTCCCAAATTTTGACGCGCTTTATCTTTGTCATTTTTTGTTTGATTGACAAAAGAAAAAATAAGGGTCCATTATTTTTCGATAATCTAACTGACGGGCTAATTAGAATTTTTTAGGAAACTAGCCTATTGTTTGGCACGCTCTCTGCGGCCTGAACGGCTCGATGGATTTTAGCTTGAGAGGTGTCGTTAGATTCGTATTTACTGTGAGAGTGACACTGGGCCCATACAATTATTATAGTTTCAAACTCAATTGGGTCCCGCCTGCTTCCAACTATTATTTAATTTATAAAATGGGCTTGTGTTTAGCTTTTCAGTTAGTTTTAGTATAAAGTTGCAGTCGGGTTTTTTTAATTACTTTTTTTTATGCCACGAGATTCTGGTAGACATATACCATTCAAAACATCATCATGATCATGATTCTCTTGCCTTTATCTCAATTTATTTGTGGTTGGCGCAACATGTCTTTTTTGTTCCATACCTACTTCTCTATTAGTCGCCATCTCAACAGTCACCCCCTTTTTAACCATAATTATCATCATTCACAGTTTCTGAGAATCATTATTATCTAATGTAAGTATGTACAGACGCCAGCACATCAACCTACTACAATCTGTCAAATTTCTTTAATAGATTTTCAACTTTATCACTGAAACATAAGGTTCAAAGTTGATTGGGAAAATGTGACAGTTAGGTGTAGGTTGATGTGCTGGCGTCTGTACTTACCGATACAAAGTGCGCCTGCAATGCAAACTTTCTAGGTCAATAAATGATATGGTAATCTATATTATCGAGGTCGTGGACTCGGGTCATTGTGTTGGGTATCTCGACCGCATCCTAATAATTTATTTACAATATTATTATTATATTTATCTAGTTTTTTTTTTTTATGTTTCTACCAAAATACCTACTACGACTGATTCGTTAGCCAGTTGGCATGGGCGCGTTTTTCCCGCGACGTTATTTTTGAAAATCACACAGTTTTTAGGGTTCCGTACCCAAAGGGTAAAAACGGGACCCTATTACTAAGACTCCACTGTCCGTCTGTCTATCTGTCTGTCACCAGGCTGTATCTCATGAACCGTGATAGCTAGACAGTTGAAATTTTCACAGATTATGTATTTCTGTTGCTATAACAACAAATACTAAAATAAATATTTAAGGGGGGCTCCCATACAACAAAAGTTGTGACCGGACGGTAAGGTCTTATAGGTAGGTATAATTATTACGCACTTTATACTTTCTTTATTTAGGCATTATTATTTTTTTGCAAAATGTTACTAGAAATATACCTAAGTAGGTATCTACATAAACTGAGAAGACCGGGGGGCCTCATTTTGTTTTACCGCTCCGGGCCCCCGACAGGCTTAGGACTTTTGAGGAATCAAAAGTCCAATCACAGACGAGACGAGTGACGTGATGAGGATTTCAACCATTGTGATTGATCGATTCCTGCACGTCTCCGCTCCGCTCCGCACAGCTCCGCTAGTGGAGTCCGGGCCTTAGTCTGCCACTGACATGACTAGTGATGGGCGACTCGGAAAGTTTCCATCATTCCACCCGGAATATTCCTGGGAATATTCCTAAAACGGGTATTTACCCGGGAAAGTTCCCAAATCGTGGGTAAATTCATTTCTATGACGATTAAATTAGTAAGTACTGAATAAAAACAAAAACATCAACTCCAAAATCACTTAATCAACAACAGGATGGTTCAAATATGAAAATTATTGTTTAAATATCAGGTTATGCGTGGCAAAAATCACTTCAAGTTTTACAGCTCTTATAATAGTAAGTACCTAAGTAGGTAAAATGTTATTGAGATTCATTTAATCACTGTCATCGGAGAATGTTTTTGTTATATCGCAAAACTCTATTTCTCTTGTATTTCTTCCAGAAGTTGATGGTTGAGGTTCAATATTGTTTATGGTCATTGGGCTAAAAGGACTTGAAGTGGGTTCCTCATCTTCTTCATCTACTTCTTCGTCTTTTTGATTTTGTAACAAATTCCAGTTATATGATATGTAGGCTAGCTTTGCAGCTCTTTCTGTTGTTAACCTATTCCGTTTAAGGCTGTGGATATTTCCATGAACGCTGAAGGTACGCTCTGTTGCAGCCGAGGTGCAGGGAGCAGTTAAAAGACAAGCTGCAACTTTGCTCAGAGGTTTGTTTTTGCAAATTCCTTTCCACCAAGTTAAGGGATTCATTTTCTGGAGGCTGGTACAAACAAAAGATTTTCCCCACAAACCTCTTGTTCTATAATTAGCTAAGTCTGCCATTACTTCCAAGTGTAACTGCCTTCCTTTCTCATGAATGAAATCCATGGCAATGATTTCTTCATCTTCGTTGAGTTCGATGCCTTGAGATTTTGGATCTAGCATATAGGCTGCTAGATGAATAGGCTTTATGCAGTTCCCTCTGCGTTTATCAACTGCATTTAAAATCCTCTCTCTGACATTATTGTCAACCAAAGAAGAAAAACCAGGAAGCAGAAAGACCAGACGTGATTTTATATCTTTGAATGACATGTACACGTCATTTATGTACGCTTCGTTTCCTTCTACTCGTAGTTTAAATATGTAATCTGTTTTGGCTCTAAAATTGCAGTAGATTCATTGATCATTTTCCAAAATTCTTCGTGTAGTAAATTTGCTTATCAACTGGGATAATTATTGCATCTTCATGTACTGCCAAACATTGCAGAGCCGCCTTGCTATTTTGCAAACTACGCACAGCATGAAGGTAACTGCCCCAACGCGTCTTGCTGGGCAATTTTATTTGCTCGCCAGAACCTTTTTCTACAGTTATCTGCTTGAATAACGCGCTCAGAATTTGACTTTTTCTAATAGATTTGATTACGTCGACGGCAACTGAAATGATGGAGGCTTGTATAGTATCTTCTTTCATTATGACATGACACAGTAAAATGTGTGCGCCACGCAATTAAGTGTGATTACGTTCGGATGTTGCAGTTTTACTAAATCAAAAGCTTTTTGTAGGTTTTTTGCGTTATCTCCTATTAAAGTCACAAATTTATACGCTCCGTAGGTTCTCATTACTATTTGAATTTCTTCACTTAGGTATTCGGCAATGTGACGATGGCTAGTTGTAGCTAAACTTTTCACAAAAACGGGTTCAGGTTTTGCAATAACAAAATTAATAATACCTACCCTCGTTCCGTCGGTTACTCCATCCATCGCACTGAAGATGTAAATTGTCAGTCGACTTCAATTCTTCAGTTATTTCTCGTTCCATTTGATTGTAAATTGTTTCTAATGTGTTGTGGAAACAGCTTTTCGTGTTGGTAGTTCGTTAGTGTACCTACTTAGTCATTCAAACAAAGCTAACCGTTAAGCGCATCAGTTATTTTTTTTATTTATATATTTATTATTGTAGTATGGTTATATTATATAACCACGTTTCTTGAATAAAACAGTGTAACACATTTATATTTGTTATTTTTGTACAAGGAAATCGAAAACCTTAAGTTTCACAAATCGATTTATGCGAAATATGTATAAATTGATCATAAAAATATAAATACCCGTATAAATACCCATTGGGTGGATTCATTGGGAATATTCCCGGGAATATTCCCATTTTAGGTATTTACCCGGGTAGAATCCCATCACAAGACATGACTGGTACTACACTGGTATGACATTACAAATCAGTACCTATTTAAATACGCATTTATTGATAAACGTGCGCAGTCATATCGCAGCGTGAACAACTCATATTACCTAGTCATGTTGTTTTTAATCTTTATTGCAGCCATATTGTTACCATTCTCTCATTCAAAAATGGAAGACGTGTATTTCGCGCCATCCGTATTTTTAAATCATGGCGGCGGACCATATCCCGTTTTACGTGAAAAATATAACCTAGAAATTGGAGATTCGTTGAAAAATGTGTCGAATTATGTGGATTTGGGTCGTTTGAAAGCGATAGTAATAGTTACGGCGCATCGAGAAGAGGATGTTGTGACAATTTCATCTGGTGAACGTCATCCGCTGTTGTACGATTATTATAACTTTCCACCGGAAAGTTATGAGTTTAAATACGATGCTCCTGGTACGTAATATTCCTATTTCTTTTTATAACTTGTAATGACGATATACAGGCATGTAAAGACGCCAGCACATCAAGCTACCCAAAACTGTCAAATCACACAAACGCAAACCACGCAAATGTCAAATTTTACCAATCAACTTTGAATCTTAGGGCTGATTTAGACATGGTAAGTAGCTGACTCCAAACTCGAGACAAGTCAGTGCTGACCCGATATTTACCTAGTGTAAATTGGTTTAGGAGCATTGAGTTAAATAACGCTGACCCGATATTTACCTAGTGTAAATTGGTTTAGGAGCATTGAGGTGTAACATATATATCGATGTTTAGGAGTAAGTAAGGCTGACTCCAAATCAATTTACACTAGGTAAATATCGGCTCAGCACTGACTTGACTCGAGTTTGGAGTCAGTTACTTACCCTGTTTAAATCAGCCTTTATACTTTAGATATAAAGTTGAAAATCTATTAATTAGTAATAGGCTCGTCCCCTAACATGTGACTTCAACATAATTGGCGAAATGTGGATGTGCTATACGTAGATGCACCTCTGCCATCCCTGCTTTAGGCTAGCTTGCTACATATTAGTAATCTGTGCTTTAGGCACTAGCACAATTTATTCAAGCAAAATAGTACCTACCTAAATAGGTTCCACTTTACATCAGCGCCATCTGTAATTGATTTCGAGAAATGCACTGACTTATGAGATAAGATAACGTCAAAATGAATGGTTCCTTTTTTCAGGTGATCCAATTTTGGCGGGAAGGATACACGATGCGTTCAAAAACGCGGGAATCCAGTCTACTCTAGATGACAAAAGAGGCTGGGACCACGGAGTTTTTATACCAATGATGTTAATAAATCCGAAGGCGGACATACCAATTGTACAAATATCCATACTACAAAATCAAAATGCAGCCCAGCATTACGACATAGGAAAAGTTTTGTACGAATTTCGAAAGGAAGGAGTTGCCATTTTCGGTTCAGGGTTGTCCTACCATAATATGAGAGAGTTTCAAAAAGCCAGAACAGAAATTGAAAAAGAAATTGTTAATGAAGAATTTGATAATTTCTTGAATAACGTTTGTACTGGTGACGAAGAGAATCGTAAGAAAATAATATTTTGGGATCAACAGAAAGGAGGTTTAGACAGCCATCCTTTAGGGGAGGCGGATCATTTAATGCCATTAATTGTAAATGCGGGCGCGGGTGGAACGCGCCCGGGGAAGAAAATGTTCGAATCAGTATTTTTGGGGAAATTCAAATTAAGCGGGTTTATGTGGGATGGTAAATAATAAAATTATTTTTATGTGTGCATGTTTACATATCGTCTCTTCGCATTAAAAGTGTTCAATCTAAAAAAAATACGAAATTGGGCTATGTATACAGAAGTGTTTAGTATCGCAAATATTTCCTTTTAGCGACAAAAGAACGTAGTTCAACAAATCCCCGCTAGATGGCGCATTGGTTAGTTTTAAATTGGTGTAACCTTTAAAACGCGTCCTCCTGTTTTTTTTGTTTCAAATTAGTAAATTCTGAGATTATACACTTTTAATGCAAGAAGAGAAAAGTCGTCGCAGTGACTGACCACGTTCCGCGTTCCTCTCACGAAGAGGAGGCCCGAGTCCCCACAGAGAGAAAACTTTAGGCTCAACTCATTACAAAATGATTGTATTTCAGTAACTATATTGCCATTAAATAAAATATTTTTAAACATAGGTACCTTTATTTCGGGAACACCCAAATACTCCGAAATATTTTATTCCGAATTTCGATGTTCCGATTTTCAAAAGTCCGAATTTGATAATACCTAAGAATCATAATGTCTATTACTAAAAATCACGAAATTTATTTTACCGAAAGTCATAAATGCGACTTGTTTGTTTTTCGATTTTCATATATTCGAAGAATCAAATGCTCGATGGGTTCTCGGTCCGAAAAACGACATTCCGATTTTCAATACTCCGAATTATTTCCGCTACCGCACCCGAACTCAACGAACGCAATAGACGACATAGGATGCAAGAGCGAGCGGAGGGCACCCCGAGGTTCGGTTTGGTTAGGTTACTTTAAGCCCTTTACACAGAAATAGGGGCCCCGCGAAGCGGGGCTCCGTCGACATAGGATGCAAGAACGAGCGAAGGGCACCCCGAGGTTCGGTTTGGTTAGGTTACTTTCCCCCCCGGTGGGTTCCCGCATTGTCGAGGCGGGGGGGCTCAGTAGCCGTGGCTTGGACACCCACGGTGAAGCGAAGTGGAACCCGAGGAGGGGCCGCTCGTCAGGGCTTTTGCCGGTAAGCCGACGACGTAGCGGCCAACAAGTAGGTTGCGGTGCCGCTTGAGCGACATCGCAGCTGAGGAGGGCCGCGATGTCGTATCGGAGGCATCGCGGCTGAGGGTTGGAGGCCGCGGTGGGAGAGGATTGCCGGTATTGCGGTGCGCCGCTCTCCCTACCTTCCGCGGCCTTGACGGGGTCGCCACCGTCCGATGGCGGACGCGGTGGGGCCGCAGAGGAAGAGGAGTGTTGGTATGACGTTGGCCGTTCTCCCTATCCTCTGCTGCCGAAAATTGGCAGGCGGCGGGGCCAATGACCTGACCCGTCGCAGGGGGACCAAGGGTGCCCAGACACGGGGTCGTCTGGCGCCCATGTGCTGGTTTGGTCCCTGGGGTGGTCACGGCGTGCTATGTGTTCTGGTGCGCCGGTGATGGGGAATACTCCCCAGAGGAGGGTCCGGTGACGGACAGCCGCGGCGGGTTCACGGATGAGTCCTAACGCGTGCCCGTGTTCCCGCCGTAAGCGGCAGAGGAGGACACCGTGGAGTTTTAGTGGGTTGGAGTCCCACATAACTGCACTATCTCCCCGTGGTAGTGCAGAATGCATGAGCATTTCTCAACGTTAAAAAAAAAAAAAAAAAAATGGTTAGGTTACTTTAAACCCTTTACTCAGAAATAGGGGCCCCGCGAAGCGGGGCACCGTCGACATAGGATGCAAGAACGAGCGAAGGGCACCCCGAGGTTCGGTTTGGTTAGGTTACTTTAAACCCTTTACTCAGAAATAGGGGCCCCGCGAAGCGGGGCACCGTCGACATAGGATGCAAGAGCGAACGAAGAGCACCCCGAGGTTCGGTTTGGTTAGGTCACTTTAAACCCAGAAATAGGGGCTCTATTGTTGGTTTTGTGCCATCTGTATTCTTACAATTGGAAATATGTGTTTATTTGTCTTGCTATTCAGTTTTACAAAGCGTTATTATTTCGGAATTCTAATTGATCGGTATTTTAACAATCGGAATTCGTATTTTTGATGTTTCGAATTATCATTAAGTCGGACTTTTTGTTATTCGATTTATTGAAACTCGGTATTTTGAGAATAGTAATTTTAAACGTTAGGGATATTGAAATTTCGGAATTATTAAAATAGTATGAATGATAAATCGGAGTTGTTATAAAAGGAATTTTGAACCATTCGGAATTATGAAAATCGGTATTTTGAAATTCGTATTTGTGACTTTCGGAATAAAGTTTTTCGTATTAATGTAGTGTACCCCTTTATTTCTTATACTCATACACTTTACGGTAAGTAAAAAAAATTGGGAGGCTATAGAAAAAAAAATTAACGTGGTGGTAGGCAAAATAAAATTGAGAACCTATTGGATCGAATATCGACGCGAAAAAAAAAGACGGGTTGCACTCCGGGAGTGCCGGCAGAAGTGAAAACTTGAATATTAACGTTGTGCATTTTTGATATTTTGGAATGGTTAGGGAATAATTTTGCACGAATTGCTTTAATTATCAGTATAAAAGTACTATCATTTATGTGGTAGAATACAATATTTATTTATTGCGCTATCGTACACAAACATGACAATTAAAGTAAAGTAGCTATTTTTGTTTTATAATAATTTTACGAATACACAGCAGTGTGGCCACTACAAAGACAGCCATCAGCTGTCACCATCCATGATGCGCGTGGCACGCTGTAACATAAACACACACGAACATTCGCGCAAGCGCCCTGCGCCGCCTAAACGAAACAGCAGGCATACATTTTCGCCGCCCCGTAGAAAGAGGGGGATACTTCCTCTCCTACGCCGCGCCGGCTGTCTACTCTCCATCCGTCTTACGAATTTTCGATCAGTGCCACGTGTCCTGACGCGAGTTTAACATTTTTTACCCATTACAAAAAAGTGTACAACGCCGCTAAAGAAGTTTTCACTTCAAAAATCAGCTGTTCCCTACATTTATAATCGCATAACTCGTCAAAATGTAGGGAACAGCTGATTTTTTTCGTGATTTCAGGTTTGGTCCCATAATAAAAGTTGTTCATAATAATGAGTACAATCTCCCATTTCGATTTGTCGCATGTTTTCAATTTCAACCAGTAGATAGATTCACAATCTAATTATCTGTATGTAATGGATTTTTCATGTTTAACCTTTTCACATGTGACACGCATACACATAAATATTTATAACAATTTGCATATTGCATGAACCTACAGTGTTTCAGTTTGCCTGCATTATTTTATGCATCTCTACTGCAGTATTTTATTTTTTAACATAGTGTCTTCACGTGTCTTAACGTAGATGTCCGATGGGGCTGAAAGGTTCTTGATTGGCGACCGCGTACCAGAAGGCGTAGTGTTGAAGGCCTCCCACAAGGTGGACCGACGACCTTGTGAAGGGCGCAGGAACCCGTTGGATGCGAGAAGCGCAGAACCGGTCGAAGTGGAGGTGTTTGGGGGAGGCCTATGTCCAGCAGTGGACGTCTTTCGGCTGAAACGATGATGATGATGAGTGTCTTCATTTTCCTGCCCGTGTCCCATGTTTCTTGGGGTCGCCGGAACACGTTTCCTGAAAGTCTATTCCCGCTGTCCCCATTGACGATGTCCCCATCATGGGGACAAGGAAGGCCAGTTCTCGTAATTTAAAACGTTCAAAATCTAGTCGCAATCTCATCTCAGCGACAAACAAATCGCACCTTCGGTGCAACAAAGTCACAACAGCTCATTTTTTTAATTTTACAGGAGAGGACTTTTAATTATTTTTTTTCGCATTTATTTCCTAATTTTTTCGCATTTATAACCACAAAGGCACCTGCGCCATCTAGTAGAATTTTGAGATACTTTCGCGGATGTTTTTGTTGCCCCAAGTATAGGCATGGTTCAGAGACAATTTGGCATACTTCAATTTTGCAGTTAGATACTATTTGTGACTTTGTTGCACCGAAGGTGCGAAATGTCAAAATGTAGGGAAATTAAACGTATTTTTGACAGGTTGAGACTGAGATCAAACTGTGAACGTTCTTGAATTACGAGAAATTGGCCCTCTGATTCTATTCTCTCCTGTCAAATGTCAACCATCTCGCTGTCATTCACTCCCTTCTCTTTCATATCATCCCTCAAGCAATCCATCCGTCGTTTTTTAGACTTCTTCTGCTTCTATCGTCTGCCTAGCCTTTTCCCAACTATGTTGGGGTCGGCAACATACACAACACACAAACCATGCAATAGTGCATAACACACTATCAGTCTGAATCATTTTGAAGCATATTATGCTAATTTATTGGAGAGGCTTGTGGCTTAGTAATAACAGCCGCACGGGTCGATCGATCAGGTTAAGCTACGCTTGCCGCGGATGGTCTATGGATGGGTGACCGTCTTTACATACCAAGACCCTCCGTGCCTCGGAAAGCACGTTAAGCCGTTGGTCCCGGCTGTCATTCGTAGATCTTTGACAGTCGTTACGGGTCGTCAGAAGCAAGAAAGTCTGTTAACCAGTCTTACCAAGGGGTTTCTTATTACCCAGTAACTGGGTTGTGGAGGTCCATGTAAAATACGGGTATTCAGCTGCATCCGGTTAGACTTGAAGCCGACCCCAACCTAGTTGGGAAAAGGCTAGGCAGATTTTGATTATGCCAATCCATGGCTGCTCATATGTTCGAAAAATTTGTCTGCTCAACAACGTAAATAACGCAATGAATGTTGTTGAACTGCCAAAATGAAACCCATTGCTACTGATAGCACAGAATACTTACAGTACTACGTACAGAAAGGACACTCCCTTCCCCGCACTAACATCAGTTACCGCACCTCACCCCGCACTTCGGCGTATTCGTCGCAGTTCTTTAACAAGAGCGCTCGCAAACACAAGTACCTCACGCACACATTCATACGTATACAAACGTCATTTTTTAATGTAGTAGTAGTAGGTAATTATTTTGCGAGCGTTGTATGGAGTGTCCGGGGTGTGCTGATAGTGTGTTACGCAATTACCCCTCAGTAACTGGATTGTGTCAGATAGGCAGTCGATCCATGTAAAATACTGGTAATCAGCTGCATCCAGTTACACTGGAGTCTAGACCCCATCATAGTTGGGAAAGGGCTGGAAACATTGATTTTGACCTCTATTGATGCTACCTTGCAAGAATTGCATTGACTGGGATTCAAAAGTGCAAACAAACCGGGTTGTCTCCACGAGCGAGAGAATCGCGGCGATATTATCGTCGTGGCACGTATTTCTATACACTCTCTTAGAACGTGTGTCCACACGGCGATATCATCGCGGCGAAAATTTGATGGCACGGCGAGACTATCGCCGCGATTCTCTCGCTCGTGGAGACAGACCCTAAATATCTTTGAAGAATTTTTCAAGCAATGTGTACCTAATCAAATAATAACTAATATCTAATTAATTATCAATCAACCAATCAACTCAGCCTATCGCAGCCAATGCTGGACATAGGCCTCTCCCAGACTGCGCCACAACACCCTGTCCTCCGCCTTCCGCATCTAGTCTACCCCAGCCACCTTCTTTAGGGTTCTTCAGTAATGAAATTATCCGGAAAAGACACGGAGTTACCGACATAGCTTGCAATGTTGCAGAGTAAGCATACTGAAGTGGCAGTGGGCTGGCCATGTCTGTCGAAGGACCGATGGCCGGTGGAGCAGATAATTAATTAATAAAAATAACAAAATTAAAAAGTGACTTCTCTTCCCGTGACCCAAGGGCTGGCTTTTACCTTGGACAAAGGCTAAGCATTGCCATACAACGTCGTAATGCCGCCAGTCTCTTGGGTACATTACCAGTCGACAGCGATGCGGATGAATTTTTCGACGCTATATTTTAGTTTGTGTAAAGTTTTAGTTAAGGTGAATGGGTAGTTGTAGCCCGCGAAATTCAATTTTTCTTACGTTTTTTGCAATTTTCAGGTCAGTGTCAGGTTGTATCTTGATCAAAATATGATTCGCGACAATAACAGGTACGTATTTACAGAATTATAATAATTAGAATCATTAATACATCTTTCTAAGTTAGATTTCTACCGTTAAGAACAAATCTCGTACGGAAAAGTGTTGATGGTAGTAAATCTAACTTAAAGAGATATATTAATGATTCTAATGACTATAGTTCTGTAAATACATGTCTATTATAGTCGCAAATCATATTTTGATCAAGATACAACCTGACACTGACCTGAAAATTGCAAAAAACGTAAGAAAAATTGAATTTCGCGGGCTACAACTACCCATTCACCTTGAGTTAGGATTTAATTTTGTTATTTTTATTACCTATTAGGTAATTAAGCAATGTATACCAACGACTATCAAATATATAATGAAGAAAAACCTAGATGTGTGTCCTCTATATTGAAGTCAGTTGTCAAATGTGGAAGAGACTTCTGCAATGAGACCAGTATCCATGGATTCAACCATATTTCTGCGCCACGAAGACACTGGATTGAACGGTAAGACCACAGATTCTTTTTTTGACGGCTTAGCTTAAAGTGAATGTGACATGGTAGACCGCGAAATTTAAATTTTCTTAAGTTTTTTGCAATTTGCAGATCAGTGTCCGGTTGTATCTTGATTTAAATATGATTCGCGACTATAATAGACATGTATTTACAGAATCATAGTCATTAGAATCATTAATATATCTCTTTAAGTTAGATTTCTACCATAAACACTTTTCCATACGAGATTTGTTCTTAACGGCTTAACGGTAGAAATCTAACTTAGAAAGATGAGAACTATGAGAAATATTCTAATTATTATAAATACGTACCGGTTATAGTCGCGAATCATATTTTGATCAAGATGCAACCTGACACTGGCCTGAAAATTGCAAAAAACGTAAGAAAAATTGAATTTCGCGGGCTACAACTACCCATTCACCTGATCGTTTACGACGTACGGCATTTCATACAAACTTTCAAGCCCTTGTTTTTCGAAATGAATGAACCGATTTTAATGAAACTTCATACGCTTAAGCAGGACACCAAGGTCTAAAAAATACTTAAGAACATTTTCCACGATATTTCAAATCTCGGTCACCCATGATACGATATTACATTTTTTTAAACAAGGAAATTTTTATAAAAATCAAACGCACACAAACTTTTATCCAAATGTAACATTTTTGGCGGCCATACATTAGTGAGTATTAATACTTACAATGAAAATAAAAGCAAACAAGCAAACGGTGCAGAGGTGCAGAGTGCAACCTCCTAACATTCCACATCGTAAGACACAGTACTTACCCTTATCTATGGTAAGACAACTGGCGCAGTCATGGAAAATATGAATGATTTACTATTTGACACAAAACGTCAATTTGCCACGTCAGGGTAACCCGCGAAATTCTTGGGCTTTGAAGATCCGTGGCATGCGTACTAACTGTCGCGCCATTTTGTTGATGATCAACTTTGAACTTTAATATCTTGGAAACGTGACCTTTACAGGGTTTGGTCTTAATATGTTTTCTGTTTGCATTGATGTCAGCTATCGATTTATATAGGTCCTATTGCGTGGCCGCCATTTTCAAAATGGCGCTGCAGTTGGTATGGCGGCTCCGTAAAAAATCTTCAATTCTTTCTTATGTTTTTTGCAATTTGCAGGTCAGTATCAGGTTGTTGATCTTACAAATATGATTCACGGCAGTAACAAATGTTTATTTATATACTTATTTAACATTATACTTAATATACAGTTTTTACAGGCTGTTCTGCCCATGAATATGAACAACTTTCACTATGGGACCAACTCTGAAATCACGAAAAAAAAATCAGCTGTTTCATACATTTTGGTTAAATATTTAATTATACTTAATCATAAAAATCATCCCCAGCGTTTCTACTAGGATCTGCCATTGCCACCATGATTGTGTTTGATTAATTTTGGAGTTAGTTGGGCACTTCGTAGAAAGGACAATGGTTAGCGTCGACCCACTGAACAAACCGCTCGGCGCTACGTGACGCTATCTTCAACATCATAACGCAATGGTTTTCCGCCCTGTTCGTTTCCAAATGGGCTCCGTCGACAACTCTTCGGTAAATATTATTCAATATGTACGAGTCCACTGGAGCACCAATCAATTCAAAGAAATTGTTTTTATATAACTTCCCATATGATTTCTCTTGAACATCATTCATGTTGCCAAGTTGTTTGGCTTCAAACAAATCATAAAATCCGTAAAGACTGTCTGTACATTTTAACTCAGGGGAGAGCTGGACGTCCTGACCCATGTTGGAGAAGTAATATTTGAGGATAGGAAAATGATATTCCAGCCCATTGTGAGCGATCAAGCACACGGGCTTCTGGAGACAGTTGATGAATGAGTTGATGGTGTTGAAGGCGTTCCTGTTGAAATGGCCTTCTTGTTCGAGGAGTTGGTTGTTGAGGCCGCTCAGCTTCACGCTCTTGTTGCTCATCTCCTTGCAAGGGTTGAAGAACATCAGGAGCTTGTGCTGCACTCTTAACTCTTCATTCGCTTTTCTCTCGAGGAAGTGTTTGCGTTTAATCGCTAACATACCCAATTCTGTGAATCCTGGCATGCCGTGTTCTCTTGTCGGGAGGCCGGTTGCCTCCGTATCAAGGAACAAGTATGTTTGTATCGGCGACATTATCCACTAGTGTTGGTACAGTTCTCGTTTTTTTTTTTTTTTGATATGTTAGAGTTTTAATTGTTGTGTACTTTATTTAACACTTGTAAAAAAGATTTAAAATATATGCTGAACGGCGCACCAGCAACCACTAGAAGCTTAACTGTGTGGAAAATTTTGTTGATCATTAGTTAATCGTTTTTAAATAGCAAAATATACCTACCTACAGTCTGTTTCAAAACTGTCTGAAGAAAATGTAAACAAATAGCTCAGAAACCGTCATGATCATCGTCATGGTCATCTGCCTAGCCTTTTCCCTACTATGTTGGGGTCGGCTTCCAGTCTAACCGGATGCAGCTGAGTACCAGTATTTTGCATGGAGCGACTGCCTATCTGATCTCCACAACGCATTTACCCGGGTAATACTATGGTAAGACTGGTTGTCGGACTTTCGGGCTCCTGACGACCCGTGACAACTGTCAAAGATCCACGAATGACAGCCGGGCCCAACGGCTTAACGTGCTTTTCGAGGAACGGAATCAGAAACCGTAGATGTAGATGCCAATTTGAAGTGCGTTGATTTGATTATTTGAATACTTAAACCCGAAATTCTAATTATTTTAAATCACCCTAAAGATGTTTACCTATCATTTGACAAATTGAGGTTAATTTTATAACCTCAACTTTCGTCGATGTTTAATAATGTTATTCAAACAATAATTGTTGGAGATATCCATACTTAATATAATATGTATTATAAATTCGAAAGTAACCCTGTCTGTCTGTAGGTATGTTACCTTTTCACGCCTAAAGTACTGAACGGATTTAGATGAAATTTGGCAGAGAGATAGATTGCATCCCGGGGAAGGACTTAGGATAGTTTTTATCCCAGAAATCATCCTTTAAGGGGGTGAAAAAGGGGGTGGAAGTTTGTATGGAGAATCAATAACCGCTGAACCGATTTAGATGAAATTTGATACGGAGATAGTTTGAATTGTGGGGTAAGATATAAAATAGTTTTTATCTCCGAAATTATCCCTTAAGCGTGTAAAAAGGGGGGTGGAGATTTGTAAAGGGAATCAATAAAAATGGACTATAATACTTTTACCGCGGGTGAAATCGCGGAGCTCAGCTAGTTGAGATATAAAGTTGAAAACTTCTAAACACAGATTAATCTGTTACGAAATTACTGATTGTGTATGAATATCACCTGCGGGGTAAATGCGTGACACACTCACATTTTCAATGGCTTTCATTTCAATTTGACAGTTCAACAACATTCATTGCGTTATTTACGTCGTTGAGTAGACACATCTTTCGAACATATGCAGCAATGGATTAGCAATATCTTTCAAAATTATTCAGATTTTGATTGATAGTGAGTTACGCAGTTAGGGTGCTGAACAGGGCATGTTTACACTTTCAACAGATACAGTTTGAACATCCTATACTTACAGTCATCATCGGCACTCCAGCTGTAGTTTTAAGATAAAGAACTCGTTTGCTATGAGTGACTTGTGCACGTTATAAGAAAAAAATAACTAATGTACGTTTTAAGAAATATTACGACTTGATTATCATTCTCTTCAAATTCATGATCATGACCTACACATAGAATTATTATTAGGTACTTAGCGTATAGAACCTCAGTGGACCTACATTGCATCTTTTGGAATAATGACCGCTATAGCGGAACAATTACTTTCGGAGTTAGATGCTGCGTTATTACTGCAAAAGGCCAGTGCCGGATTAACTCCTAAGCAAATTAAGCAATTGCTTAGGGCATCACGTCTCGGGGGGCACCATAAACTAGGCGCGGTCCCAGGGAGGGTCATGGGGGTCATGCCCCCCAAAATCATTCAAGCTGCCGAGAGCCTGAATGATTTTCTTACTTGTCTTCACAGGCGTGGATTGCTTAGGGCATCAAGTAGTCTTAATCCGACACTGCAAAAGGCGCAAACTAACCTAAATAAATGTTCAAAACCATCTAGAACTGATCGCTCCGCCTTCCAGAGAGAAACCGTCAAAAGGTAAAGAATATACGTGGGACACTCAGAAAGTTTTACGAAAATAAAAATAAATGTTCTATAGGTAAAATTAAATAAAAGTTGGAAGCAGGCGGGATACATTTTTTTTTTTAATTTAAGTTTTTTACCGTAGTCGGGTTTTTTAGTTTTTTTTTTTATTGATGTGAAAATTTTGCTGTTCCATACATTTTGACCACGTAGGTATTGCACTTTTCTGTGAAACAGGTCATTTTTAGGGTTCCGTACTCCACTAGGAGTATATGTGTTCTGTGGTTCCGTACCTCAAAAGGAAAATACGGAACCCTTATACGATCACTTTGCTGTCTGTCAGTCTGTCTGTCAAGACCCTTTATCTCGGTAACGCGTGGAGGTATCGAGTTGTAATTAAAACCATATACTCAAATCTGCGGTCCTTTGAAGCAGTGAAAAAATCAAACTTCTAAGTTAACGTAAAAAAAACATACGGCCGTTTATGCCGCAAAAAACGTATATTTCGACACTCTTAAGCGAATCAAAATGTATAGGGTACTTCCCGTTGACCTAGAATCTTGAAATTTGGCAAGAAGCAACGTCATGTAGCACAAGTAAAGGAAAAAATCCGAAATCATAAATTTGTAGTTGCATACTTACAAATTAGCTAATTAGATAGCAGTGGTAGCCCAGTGGTAACGGTCGCGACTTACGAGTTGTAGGTCGTAGGTTCGAACCCAGACAGGCGCTTTACTTTGTGTAAATTATTTCATCACCACTGCTCTCAAAACGGCGAAGGAAAACATCGTGAGGAAACCGGCATGTCTTAGAACCAAAAATTCGAAGACATGTGACATCTACCAACCCGCACTGGGCCCGCGTGGTAGATTACGGCCCGCTCCCTCTCACAGAGAGGAGGCCTGTGTCCCAGCAGTGGGAACATTATAGGCTGATTATGTATGTATTATGTTACTTACAAATTTGTATAGTTAGCGCCACGAAAGAGACTTCACCCCGCCTCCCGCGCTCTTTCCGCCTCCGCCGCCCCTATGACGTCTGGTCCCGACCCGCGCTAAGACCTCATACCGCTAAAGAAACCTAAAATCGTGTACTTCGCAAGTCAAACCACGTGGTGTGTCAAGTCTCATCTTTCGTGACACGCATTATACGGAACCCTCGGTGCGCGAGTCCGACTCGCTCTTGATCGGTTTTTTTTTATAACCGACGAAATATTTCAACGCTTGGGGGTTCAAAATCATGTACTTGAATCCTTGGTAACTGGGTGCGCGATAATATCCCTTCCACACTGTATACCTACTTGTCTTCATAGCATAAAATTACCTAAAGTCTATTCAAACTTAGGTTAAAAAATAATATTATTTCAAGATGACAGCGATGCGTCGACGCCTAAGTGTCCTTTGTTTTTATTTAATTGTATAGTTAGTCATTTATTTTAGTATCTAATGTATATAGTTATTTACATATAGGTAATATACAGGGTGAATTTTCCAAGTGGGCGTGGATGGCCAAATCCTAAACTATGAGGAATAGCGAAAAGTACTGAAAGGAGTCGCGGGCTCGATTTTGATGAAAACTAAAACTGCATCATTGGATTTTTGAAAACTCAATATTTCTAGCCAGGAATCGAACCTGTTGATTTTGAAAAAAAGAAACACACACTGTATTATTACACCATTCGATAGTGTCCCTAATAAGGATCAAATTCTGGGAAGTAATGACATACGGCAAACTTAAGGAAAATGTTGAATTTTAATAAACTGCTTATTTTTTCATACCTTGTTCGAAATGATGCTCAATATTTTTACACCCGAAATACTCGTAGCGCAGTCACCTTCACAAAATTATGTTCTAAATTCAAATTTTAAATTGCAGTACAATCCTTGAGACGTCGAATCCAGCTATGTATTCAAAAATAATTGTCATAATTTTGAACAATTAATCAGTTAAGGTTTAATAGGTAGGTAGCATAAGAAAATAAAAAAGTATTTTCATAAAAATGAGCTCTTTCCTTTAGTTTGCCGTATGTCATTACTTCCCAGAATTTGATCCTTATTAGCGACACTATCGAATGGTGTAATAATACATCGTGTGTTTTTTTTTTTCAAAATCAACAGGTTCGATTCCTGGCCAAAAATATTGTTTTTTCAAAAATCCAATGATGCAGTTTTAGTTTTCATCAAAATCGAGCCCGCGACTCCTTTGAGTACTTTTCGCTATTCCTCGTAGTTTCGGATTTGGCCATCCACGCCCACTTGAAAAATTCACCCTGTATAGTAACAACAATAATATTTCAAGTTAAAAAAATATCAACTTTATTCTGGAGGTAATTAAGTTGATTTCAGAGTGACTAGCACTATTGAAAAAGTTATTAATAAAAACTGTTTGAAGTTGTAGCGTAAACTGAACTTTATTGTGTAGGATTTAAAGTTACTTTTCCATAAACTCATATTTGTTTACATTTTTGGCAAATACCTAACTCGCGAATACAGATTAACAGTATTTTCCCAGGATCCTATGGGTAGCCACAACTGTCTTAGCCACCTGGGGAGCCCTGGACGTATCCCTGGGTCAACTGCAGCGCTACAACGAGTCTCCAACAGTCGTGACCTTGGAGAAAGACTTCAGATCCTGGCGGTTCAGTGTGCCGGCTGTCACTATGTGCTACAAGGTCTGTAATCTACCCTGTAACTGGGTTGTGGGGGTCAGCATAGCTATTCACAAGTCACAATCACTCGATACGCTTTCGTACTGCATTGAACATCAATCAATGTTATCGTAGGAGTTCTTTAAACGCTGTTTACAAGTCCAAAACCCGAAAATTTCGTCAGTTTAATGGCTGATTTTTCCAACGCCCACTGGCGTGCATTGGTTTTCAGAATAGGTAGGCACTAGGCCGGGTCACACTGATCAGAAAAAAAGTGAGGTCAAAAGTGTGGTTATTTGAGTAGACATGCCTACAAATTGCGAAGGTCGAACGTCATGGTATTACGCGTAGACGTACGTATCTATTTTTAATTTTGTCGTATTAACTTGAACGAGTAAAGACCAATGACAATGTGCGAATAGTACGGGAGCCGAGTAGGCCGTCTGGCGACTGCCTACTGCCGCGCGTGTTTGTATGAAGATTTTGTTTTTTGTTAGGTATGATAATTTAGCGAATTTCTTAATTGTGGGGCACACACACTAAAATATAATTGACAGGCTTATGTTGATATATCGAGGTAGGCACTGCTTATATGCCTATATGCAATGCACGCCGCCACTACCAGCGCCAGATAATTTTATCGGAATAATAATTTTGAATTTTTGACAGTTCTTCCATACAAAAACAGAACTGTCAGTCGACAACTTTATTCGACGAATGAAAAATATCTGTCGATTGATAAATAAGCCCTGAATCAATCAAAATTAATTGTTTTTTTTGTAAAAAAGTTTTTATTTTTCACTTTTTAGTTGTACCTACCCCACACAAATTCAATTAACACTAGGGCACTGAAGAATTGAAGACACCGACTAGAAAAATCATCAAAATTCGCATAGAAATGCCGGAGATACCCTACATTTATGCATATAACTTCGTACATAAGAATAATTACCTAATGTATGATATACTAAAACCTTCCAGAAAGTATGTAGATCACTTTAGTGAAAGAATTATTAAAATCGGTTCATTAGTTTTTGAGAAAATCGCGGACATACAAACATACATACATACGGGTCGAACACACAACCTCCTTTTTTGAAGTCGTTTAAAAAAAAAAAAGACCGTAGCGTGTACTATTTATTCTGTGCCCGTAGGTAATCCAAAATTTTGTCATATCACCCAGAACCGTCTGAACAAAGCCAAGTTACCAGCCGTGATCAAGAAACACTTCGACATCGACCCTACACATGAGAAGTACGACTACTACGCTCGTCTCGTGGAAGCTATCACCGATTCCAACCTGTTCCACCTGGAGAGGTTCCAGGAGTTCAGCGATTTGGAGACCAGCGTGGACATGTTTGGAATAGCTGTGGATGTAAGTAGATTTGGGACCAAACCTTTGAAGTGAAAACTTCTATAGGCGCGTTTTTGGAGATGGGAAAAAACCATTGAATCCGCGCCACTGTTACCGTAACCGACACCGCTTCGGATGTGTTCGGCTGTCCAGCATAGCTAATCACAAACACTCGATACGTTTCCGTATCGTATCGAACATTAATTATTTATTGTTATCGTAGGAGTCTTCTAAACGCTGTTCGCTGTTCATTATCATTGTCCTCGGGATGTACTCGGTTTTAATTTATATCCGATATGTCAGTGAGTGATGGCAAAGTATTCTGTTTGTGTTTTGTTTTCACTTCTGTCGACGCTCCCGGAGTGCCACTGTTTTTTTTTTTTTCATTGTCTTACAGCAGGGCTGGGGCCTCTTGTCATATAAAGAAGGCAGGAGCATTAATCAGCCTTCGTCAGGGCTGTAGCTAGAGTCAAATTTGAGGTAGAGCAGCATTGGTTACAGGTAGGGCGAAAGTAAAAAATATATCATAATTGATCTGCCCTCGAAGTACGGGCTCCTAAATCAATCACCATGTATATCATTGACCTCTAGGTCAGTGATGTACATTCAATAGCTATTCGTAGACGAATAATTTCTGTGACAGAGCATGAGCATGGATCTAAGAACTATTAAATCCTCAATGATGAAGAACAAGCGAACAAGATGGTTGAACTTCCAGATTTGGATGTAGAGATCCACGTCTGAGTGAGAGTGAGGTAATATTTAATTGTTGGGTGGGGTGATACGAGTAAATAGATACGACCAAAAATACTGTTGTTTCTGAAAACTTACCTATTATAATAATTAACATAACAATAAAAAATATTTATTTTAAATATTTAAAAAATATTTAAAATAAAGGATACAAAAATATTTAAAACAGCTGAACTCTACGATTCGCCATGTTATTAAAAATGCGAAGTACTTCGTTCAATTAACTGATTACCTGTGTTCTTTTTTTTCAAAGGCCAGAAATACCATAGCCATTCTCTCGTGACCCATTGACAGCCTTTGAGGGCTATTGATTGCAGTTAAAGTTGAAAACGTAGATTCGCACACTGCAGTGCTATCCTATCCTATACCTATCGCTACATTTTTTTTTTATCTCAAACTATGAACAAACAATTTAATTATAATAATAAATTTATCTTAGTTTTTGGTATTTTTAAGGTAGGGCATTGAGATTTCAAGGTAGGGCATTGCCCCACAATGCCCCCCCCAGCTACGGCTGTAGCCTGCGTCCTTAGTGTTTCTTAGTGATTTCAGTCCAATATTTAAAATTATACTCGTCGCACGTAAAGCGATTTACACACGACTTCGCTCGCCGCGGCGAAGCGATTTTTTTTTTCATTGCTAAATGGGCGCTCGTGACCCCGATCACGCCTGATGGAAAGCGATAGATGAGGTCTATGATGGAACGAGCGTGCCCAGAAGATGCCTGTTCACTCTTGATTTGAAGGCAGACGGGTTAAATGTGGGAGGGAACACAGATGCCGGCAGAGAGTTCCACACTTTGGCTGTGCGCATAATAAAAGTGGAGGAGAAGCGCTGAGTTTGACTTGTCGGGACATCAACGCGTACATCATCGGTACGCTGCAGTACGTCTGGTTGACCGGTGGTAAAAGGGTGATGGTGGAATCAGGAGCGTCAGGCAACCAACATTACGCCGATGAGCCAGGCTGTGAAGTGTAGCTACTGTAGAGGCAGCTCTAAAGCAAGGCTGGCTGGAAAGCCACACTTCTACAAGACTGGCTGGTTATGTTCCATTCGATGTTTCAAGCGAGTGTCAAATATTCTGCTGGTGTTTTTTCTATTTAGTTTAAAACTTGCTGTTGTAAGATATGGATCTTAAGCAATAAATGCTGTGCAAAGCTTAACGTGTCTTAATTATTTGTCGTCAGCACCTCTGCAGCTACGACCCCCGTAGCGTAGCTACCACACTACCAACGTCTCGTCGCCTATAAGCCTTTTAGCTCTGCGTTCCACCGAGTCAAGTGCCGCAAGCTGCAATTTAATGTCAGTGTGCCGCGCGGAGAGCGCGCCTGGGCTTCTAGCTTTGCACCGCGCGGATAGGCGGCGAGCGCAGTTACCGCAGTTGCAGTTGCTTGTCGCAGTTGGTCCGTGGATGGGTGACCATCATTACATACCAAGACCCCTCCGTGGCTCGGAAAGCACGTTAAGCCGTTGGTCCCGGCTGTCTTTGACAGTCGTTTACGGGTCGTCAGAAGCCCGAAAGTCTGACTACCAGTCTTACCAAGGCGTGTAGTAATACCCAGTCACTGGGTTGTGGAGGTCAGATAGGCAATCGCTCCATGTAAAATACTGGTACTCAACTGCATCTGTTTAGACCGGAAGGTGACCCTAACGTAATTGAGAAAAGGCTGTAGGCAGACGATGATGATGTAAGTAAAGGTATTCTAATGAAATTATTATAATCTTCACCAGGTAATGCCAGATTCTGACCTCAAGACGAGGTCTTCGGAGGAGGTCATCTACAAATGGCTCCCAGTGATGACGGAAGCTGGTGCCTGTTACGTCACTAATTCTGTCGCGCTAGGAGATGTTGTTATAGGGTACGTTTATGATCATCATCTACTTGACATCTACAGCATAGAGTAAGTAATGTTCATTATATGTAAGAAGAGACGGGAGGCCCATAGAAAAAGATGAAAAACGTCGCTTGTATGAAACTTGTACTAATACTCAATACCAACATAACAAAAATGACACAGACTATGCACAGACTGCACATGTTAAACCGAGACAGCGATAGCCGCCATTATGTTTAGTACACGTTTCATAGTTTCTTTTTTTAACCGACTTCAAAAAAGGAGGAGGTTCTCAATTCAGATGTTTGTATTTTTTTTTTATGTTTGTTTGCGCATAACTCCGTCGCTTGCCAACCGATATGAAAAATTCTTTTTTTGTTGGAAAGGGTATACTTTCCAAATGGTCCCATGAAAATTTTATCGAAATCGGACAAGCGGTTTTTGAAAAATCTAAAAATTTATCTACATTAACGATCTTTTCATTTACATTTTTGTGGGGTAGGTACAACTAAAAAGTGGAAAATAAAAACTTTTTTACAAAAAAAAACAACCGACTTCAAAAAAAAACTACAAAGTGATAAATAACTTTAATTTCGGAAGTCGGTGTCAAAAAACGAAAATGCAGAACCAACGACACCGACTTCCAAAATAAAAGTTATTTATCACTTTGTAGTTTTTAACCGACTTTAATTTTTTTGAAGTCGGTTGTTTTTTTTTTAAGTTTTTTTATTAGACAGTTGCGTCAGACTGATCTACAGAAGAGTACACAGTGGCGGCCCAGTGGTAACGGCCGCGACTTACGAGTTGTAGGTCACAGGCTCGAATCCAGACAGGCGCTTTACTTTGTGTAAATTATTTCATCACCACTGCTCCAGTGGCGGATTTACCAATAGGCTGAGTAGGCTGGAGCCTAGGGTGGCAGATTTTAGGGGCGGCAAATTTGGGGCTAACATTTGTGTTAAATGTCTTACTGAAATTAAAAAGATTAATATTTATATACCTACCCTGTTTTTTTTACCCGACTGCCCGTCGCAAAGGAGTGGTAATGTGTTTATTGGAAAGAATAAACAAAGTGAATGCTCAAATTCAGGCTTCTACCGTAGATTTTATCACAGTTGCTGATCATTACAAATCTATTTGCAAGTTTTTCGTAGCTGATGAACGAGAACATTTAAAGCATTTTGAAGAAAAGGCGAAGCAGTATACAAAAGACATGGGACATTATTGTAGAGGTCGGTAGGGGCGGCAAAATTTGAATAGCCTACTGACGGCAAATATGTAAATCCGCCACTGCACTGCTCTCAAAACGGTGAAGGAAAACATCGTGAGGAAACCGGCATGTCCTAGAACCAAAAATTCGAAGACATGCGACATCTACCAACCCGCACTGGACCCGCGTGGTGCCCCCTTAACGTGAACGCGCAGTGCTAGACCGCGAAATTTAAATTTTCTTAGGTTTTTTGCAATTTGTAGGTCAGTGTCAGGTTGTATATTGATCAAAATATGATTTGCGACTATAATAGACATGTATTTACAGAATTATAGTCATTAGAATCATTAATATATCTCTTTAAGTTAGATTTCTACCATAAACACTTTTCCATACGAGATTTGTTCTTAACGGTAGAAATCTAACTTAGAAAGATGTATTAATGATTCAAATTATTATAATTCTGTAGGTAATACGTACCTGTTATAGTCGCGAATCATATTTTGATCAAGATACAACCTGACACTGACGTGAAAATTGCAAAAAACGTAAGAAATATTGAATTTCGTGGACTACAACTGCGCATTCAAAAAAATCGCTTCAGAATTCGCTTGAAAAATTATTTGTGTTTGCGATTTTATTACGCATGAAAATGCGATTAAAAAAATCGCATCGCAGTGCGCTATAATATTAAGTTAACCTAATGTAAAACCTTCGTTGCAGGAGTGTAAACCTCAACGATACCCTCCGCTGGCCTGAAACATGCAAATACTCCTCACTAAGTTGCTATATCATTATGGACGTGCCAGCGACTGCCGATGTAAGTTCTTCTCCTATTCAAGTATTCAAATACCTATGACAAATGACAGACATTTTGGTAATATGTAGCTATAAAATTCATAAAGACATAAATATTAAGGTATGCTGGGGTAAGAGTAAGATCGTAGGAATCAAATTCTTTGCCTACAAAATTAAATGTTATTTATTAATTAATAAATATGTCGGGGGTTCGTCACCACCAGAGGGTTGAGACATCGCTGTAGTTCAGAAATAATACTCGCCAAACTTTGGTTTACAGTTGTATTTACTTGATCACAAACTTAGAACATAAAATAATCTAGAAGGCCTAAGATCTAGATGGATTAGAAATTAGGAACGCGGGAAGTTTAGCGCGGAGTAACAGCCAACCAATCAGTTCACCGTCCGACCAAAAAGTACGCGCTCCACCGTCGCACGCGGCATCCATCCTTCCTTTCAGGTTAGCCAACCTAACTGTCAGTGTCTACCATCGTTCAAAAACTAATTCAGTCATTCGTTCGGTATTGCCATTACTCCGCACCCTCCGCACTAACCATCCCCAAGTTATTACTTGACGTTCCTAAACAAACGATTAGCTGTCAGTCGACTGAGTTCCTTTAGAGGAAGATAGATGGCGTTAATTTAAATTAAGCTTAGTTTCGCGTTGTGTGCGTTGACGCTTCGACAAATATACAGGTTGAAATTGAAAACATGCGACAAATCGATATGGGAGATCGTACTCATCATTATGAACAACTTTAACTATGGGACCAATTCGATTTGTCGCATGTTTTCAATTTCACCCTGTATATTCAATCACAAAATACTTTAATCTAAACCTCATACATCCGGCAGTTGGGTAAAAAAAAAAAACATTTCTAGAGATGTTTATTATCATCATCATCATCAGCGACCATCGGTGTCATCGAGCGACGTGCAGAGAATTGTGACCGAGTTATACAGGGCGTCTCATAACGACCCAACTACTTTAGTTGGAAAAAAAAAAATACATTAAACTTTTTTTTGTATGCATTTATTGGTATGGATGGAAGGAACAAAATTTTACTTTTTAAACACGACGTTATTTAAATGACGGCCATCACGTTGACGGCACTCCTCAAACCGTTTGCGTACACTTTCAAAAACTTTTTGAAGAAGTGGTCGAGGAATGCTCCTGTTTTTTTTTTTTCTTCAATATCGTTTATTAAATCTGTCAAATTTCGTGGATTATTCTCGTAGACTACGCTCTTAAGATCAAAAGAAAAAATCAGGTGGGGTCAAGTCAGGGCTCTGAGGTGGCCATTCAATATCTCTCTTCGTGAAATCACCTTTTCTCGGAACAACTCGTGCAATGCAGCTAAAGAGTTGTTAGTGTCGTGCTATGTGGCAACTAAAAATTTAATAAACGCTTTAGTAAACGACGCCTTCCCCTGCGCCTTGTTTGCTTCTCGCTCCCACTTGAAATAGCTGGATCATTTTGAGACAGCCTGTATATTCCGATTTGTTTGTTTCCTTTCCTTAAGTTCTACGTCCACTCCCCATACGACGTGATGGACCTCACTCACCCTCCATCGGAGGTCCGTCTGACCCTCGTGAGGACCACAGAACTGAGCGTCATGGAGTCACGTTGTGGGCGAGGAGTTAAGGAGTTGCAGCCGACGCGACGAGGATGTTCGTATACTGATGAACCGGCTTCTAGTAAGAGGAAGGTTAGTTTTTCATTTCAAAACGCTTGTATGCCCCAAAGAGGTAGCCAAAGATAAGAGGCTAAAAACGTTTTCTACCACGTAAAAATCAGCTATTTTTGCATATTTCTCTTGAGACTTGGAACTACAGGACCTAAACACAAAAAAACGCAAGTTTTATAATGCCTAAAATTGTATGTGATCGACTACAGTAAACAAAATTATACACTTTAAAACTTTGGCAGTGGCGCAGATTCTCTTGTTCACAAACTAAACTAAATTTAAGTTCAGTGCATCTTTTTCTTTCTTTTTCATTAAGAAAAGGACAGGAGATAAATATTAGCTTAACCGTCGATCAACCCACGGGGCTGTAATTATTTAGCTACAAGCTCACTCATATTTAATAAGGTGATAATACTTCTTTCAAAAAAGTGATGTATAAGCTATATGGACTGAACACTGTTATAGAGGTATGACTCTATGAGGAACAGGCATTGATATATAAAAAACCGGGTTTTTATATATCAATGGGAACAGGGTGTAAAGTTCACTCATACTCTATAGAAAAGGGAGGATCCTCCGACTAGACTGGTGTCGTGTCTGGCGGGCAACTGCCCAATGATTCATGTCGGGCCGTTACATCTATGCAAGTTGCGCGGTAAACTCTGCTTGCGAGATGCAGGATTTCGTGACGTCAGTATGATGGGTGGTTTCTCATGTGGCGTTGTAGATACCACTACAGAGTTAATCAAATACGTAGCTAATAAATTGGTGTTGTTTCTGTTATTCAGGTACACAGCACAAATACTTGTCGCTTGTCGTGCAGAAGTAAGCTGGCGAAAGAGTTCTGTGACTGCGTGCCCTTCTACTACTTTTATGAAGGTAGCCAACCAGTCATCTTTTATTTTTTCCATTATTATAATGAATTTTGCCTCCTCACGGAGTTGAAATTCTCTGCACCTTGCGTATAACTTACTATAATTTTTTGATAAATTTTTCAGAGGGTCCAAAATGCTCTCCTGCAGGTATGGCATGCTTAGCCAACCACAAACACAAGCTATTGAACAATAACGGACAGAAGTGCGCCTGCGCACCGCAATGTATCGACTGCATTTACAAGGAGATATCCACCGTTGATCAGATCTGGTGAGTTCATTTTTATTGTGTATTTTAAGACTAATATTTCTGAAAATGAGAGCACTGGTAGTCCAGTTGTAATGGTCCTGACTACGAGTGTTGAAGATTGTGGGTTCAAACCCAGCAGGCGCTTTATTTAATGTAAATTATTTCATCACCAGGGCGAAGAAAAACATCGTGAGGAAACCGGCATGTCCTAGAACCAAAAATTCGAAGACATGTGACATCTACTCACTCCCTCTTGAAGAGAGGAGGCTTGTGTCCCAGCAGTGGGAACATTATAGGCTGCTTATGGGACGTTATTTCTAAAACGGAAAATTAATAGGATTCGAGGGGTAGTTTTAGTGCGGTTGGGTTAGCTTCAAAATACTTAGCTTCTTACCTGTTCAGTAGGTACTAGGTACGTCCGAGTTCGAAGATTACATACTATTAGCATACTTGACTGTTGGTCTCGTGGTCGCAAGCGCGACTGCTGAGCATAGGATCCTGGGTTCGATCCCCGGGGCGGACAGTGTTTTTGGGTTTTTCAATTGGGAATTTCTTAGGAACAGCGGGAGTTTGGAAGTTGGCGGTGTGATACCGTTGTGCCTCGGAATGCAGGCTAAGCCGTTGGTCCTGCGCCTGATCTCTCTCCGGTCGTATCGGATTGCCGTCCCATCGCACAATGAGTGTGAGAGAAGAGAGAGTGCACCTGTATCTGCGCACACACTTGTACACTATAATATCTCCCGCGCCGAAGGCTAATCTCCGCTGAGATTGGTCGCCAAGGTCGAAATTCGGTCTGGAGGAGGACTTTACTACTCCCAAAACTAAACCTGTTAATATGTTAATTTATTTGCATTCAGGGATCGTCACCCATTTAATCTGCACGGCTCCGTCAAGTTCACTGTACAAGCGCCGCGGACCAGGTACACGAGGGAGATCGTTTTCCACTTTCAGGATCTTGTTGGTACGTAGAGTAGACAACACATACTGCGCATCCACAATTATTATATTTCTACCTAGTAAAAATACAAAAACATCTGAAGTTTTTGACCTGGAATCAGAACTTAAACGGAGGACATACCTAGGCTCTGTGACGCGTAGTGTCAACCGTTTAGCCATCGTGCCAATTTGGATGTAAACTGGGGTCATATGTAATTATTTTTTTAAGACCCAACTGGGCGCCATCTAATTGTGGCGGCCAACTAAGTGGGCGGTACTAAGCATTTAAGCTAAGTATCATTTCTACAACCAATATTATGTCGCATTTAATATTGATTTGTATTTAGAGAGAATTTAAAGATTTATTCAAAATATTTGAAATTCCCAATTGGGCGCCATTAATCTTACTGGCGCCCAACCTGGGATTTTAAAAACTTATTGTTCGCCACTAAGATTACCGAGTATTTATGCAGGGTGCACTGGTTATTTGTTCCCAACCAATATTATGTGGCATTTAGTAAACTAATATTATTTGGCAGTATCATTTGGTGGAGCAGCCGGCCTTTTCCTCGGCGCAAGTTTCATCAGCTTTGTGGAGATTCTGTACTTCTTGCTGACCCGAGTCTTTCGGACAATTGTCAGAACGGAAGAGAAGAAACATATTTGCAAGACAACAGCGGTAAAGGTAAGGTAGAAATACCGAAAAAAAGATTTTTAATTATGACTTGTAGTAACATTGCTCTATGGGATTCCGTGCATTGAAAAATTTGAAGCAAATACGTTTATGTTGATTACATAATTTAGTTCCCACATACTAAATTAATATGAAAGCGTCTTTATCTAACTTTTTTTTCAGGTTAAAGAAGTGGCTATTTCCCACGAGACGCTGCGAATCAATCATTTGACGGCCATATTAGAAGCACAGAAAAAACATGACACCACGCCAGATTATTATTACTGAAATAACAACACAAAAAAAACATTTTGGCAGTTATTTTGACATTGCGTTGTGCTTTGAATGTATTAATTTTACATAGTGTCATCATTTGCCTAACCATTTCCCAACTATGTTGGGGTCGGCTTCCAGTCGAACCGGATGCAGCTGAATCAGAATTTAACATGAGTCGACTGCCTATCTGACCTCCACAACTCAGTTACTAATCTTATTCTACATATTGCTGCAATTTTGCTACCGATTATTTGTACTCAACAGTTTTATTAATTGAATTAAAATTATATCTCAAACTCAACCCAATGCATTTATTTCAATTAAGAGGGCGCCGACCATAGTCGACCGCACAGTGGCGCCCTCATCGTTTTTTTAGGTTATTTCTTTTATTTTAGAATGAAAATGCAGAAAATAAGCACGATAAGTTGTGCTCCACAAGATTGTACGTACAATCTTGTCGTGCTTATTTTCTGCATTTTCATTCTAAAATAAAAGAAATTACCTAAAAAACGATGAGGGCGCCACTGTGCGGTCGACTACGGTCGGCGCCCTCTTAAACCATTTACAGGCACTTTTCAATTGTCAAAGAAGCCGGTCAATCAGTAAGATGAAGGAATTTGCCCATTCCAAAGTGTAGTAGTTTCTTATGAAGAAGAAAGGTCTAGAAACTCCACGGGCACTATCTAAAAAAACCTTTTTTACAAAAAAAAAACAACCGACTTCAAAAAAAAAACACTACAAAGTGAAAAATAACTTTAATTTCGGAAGTCGGTGTCAAAAAACGAAAATGCGGAACCAACGACACCGACTTCCGAAATTAATAGTACATTATGATACATGTGTGCTATGTTGATCATTAAACTCGAGGCGGTATTATTCGCGCGAGCCGTAGGCGAGCGCGATAAGGTAGTCGAGAGTTTAATTATCAATGCACACGCGTATCATACGACATTTTTCAACACACTTGTGAGCAGTGTTGGGCAAAATTTAGTTTGATTGATGATTGATAACTAAGATTAAATTATTTAATCATGACTAATGAGTAATGACTAAAAAAATTCAATCATGTATGATGATTGATGATTGATTAGTGTTAGTGTTAGTTATTTAATCATGACTAAATTTCTCATGACTAATTTAATATCTAAAATTACGCCGTTGCCAAGTTAACACTCACAGAATGTTGATTCGTTATTCACAAGTTTTAATAAAAGCTTTTGTCATAATAAAATAAAACATAATCTTTACAACAGAATCAGTTTAATTTTTTAATTAACATGTAGGCAGTAGCACGTTATACAATTACAACAACAAACTACGGGTTAATTATGTTTAAAATAATTTAAATTGGTTTTCATAACCACACGGTTTTCAAATTGTTCATCAGACAATCTCTGTGACAACTTATGAGAGTGATGAATAATTTAAATAGCGCGATAGATGTCTCTAATGAAACAAAAAATGGAGTTAGCCAGCTTAGCATTTTTAGTTTAGTCATCAATCAAAAATAATGATTGAATGACCAATGACTAATTTATTTAGTTATGATTAGGATTAACTATTTTAGTCGTGATTAAATCAATCATGACTAAATTAGTTGTGACTAAATTAGTCATGACTAATCAATTGATTGAAAAAATTAGTTGATTGACCCAACACTGCTTGTGAGGAAAAAAACAGACTTGTATTGTTAAATATTAACTTGTATGGATAATGGCGGGCTTGGTTTGACATTCCGCGCGCCGCGCTGGCGTGCGCGCGCAGGTTTACCCATAGAGTAACATTCCTACACCTGCGCGCGCATTGCTAGCGCGGCGCGCGCTTATTTACTTAAAGGCAAAGAAAACCGATATACAGCCTATAGAAAAAATATAATAAACACAAAATAATGTTAAGACTGATCGTAGTGTTGTCGTATGTCAAATTGTAGTTTAGTTAGTATGGAATTAGAAAGTACTATTTGCATAGAGAAACATACATTAATTCAGTGAGAATCCGCAATAATAGAACGCCAGTGGTCTTTTCCGTTTGGTTACGGGAGGGACGACGGAAAATTATAAGGTGCATCCAGACAGAGCGAGCCATGCGCCGCAAGTGCTTTTTTTTGTATGTTAGATGCCTCAGCCTGAGGCAACCATACATATAAAAAAATCATTTGCGGCACATGCCTCGCTATGTGTGGATGCACCCTTAGGTGAATGCGCAGTGGTAGACCGCGAATTTTTTTTTTTTTTAAGTTTTTTTACAATTCGCAGGTCAGTATCAGGTTGTATCTTGATCAAAATGTATATTTATATAATAGATATGTATTTAAAGAATTATAGTCATTAGAATTATTAATATATATATATATATTTAAGTTAGATTTGTTCCCTAAGAACTTGTTCTTATGGAACAAATCTAACTTAGAAAGATGTATTTAATGATTCTAATGATTATAATTCTGTAAATACGTATCTGTTATAGTCGCGAATCATATTTTGATCAAGATACCACCTGACACTGACCTGAAAATTGCAAAAAACGTTAGAAAAATTTAATTTCGTGGGCTACAACTCAACTGTACATTCATCTTTAGGTAAATAAATTTTAGTTCATCTTGGAACCAAGGACAATTCAGACTATTAAAAAAAAAAAGTAAAATATGGCTCGCGGATTCTTTTTGGCATGAAGTCTCTTTGAAGAGATTAAAAAAAAAACGCACTTCTCCGACCTCCGACTAGTAAATTAAATAGTTATCTGTGGAAATAAAGCACAAGTACCGTAACGTAAAGAAAAAGCACGCGTTTGTAATACACTGCATTATGGATCTAAAAGCTGTGCATTAAGAGCCATTTTACGAGCAAGTGTGTTGAAAAGTTATTTTTCACTTTGTAGTGTTTTTTTTTTCACTTTGTAGTGTTTTTTTTTTGAAGTCGGTTGTTTTTTCTTTTTTGGAAAAAAGGTTTTATTTTTCACTTTTTAGTTGTACCTACCCCACACAAATTCAATTAACACTAGTGCACTGAAGAATTTAAGACACCGACTAGAAGAATCATCAAAATTCGCATAGAAATACCGGAGATGCAGTACATTTATGCATATAACTTCGTACATAAGAATAATTACCTAATGTATTATATACTAAAACCTTCCTGAAAGTCTATAGATCACACTAATGAATGAATTATCAAAATCGGTTCAGCGGTTTATGAGATAATCGTGGACATACAAACATACATACATACGGGTCGAATACAGAACCTCCGTTTTTGAAGTCGGTTAAAAAATATCCCACAACTTGTTATGTCATTGCAACTCGCTGAAGGTACATACTGTTAACAAAGGACTATCGATTTCAATTTGACCCAATTATTGTTGGCACGTTAGCGTGTATTGTAGGACAAGTAATGCAGTATGCCGTGGGAACCAGGACACGGGGGTGGCCACGTAGGGGTGGAAAACAAGTTTCGTGAAAAGTAAAACTTTTGTTTTGGGGCTGAGTTGTGATTACTTTTTAAATGCAGTTGAAGGAAAGGTTACCTTTGATTTTTTTATAGATTCAAGACACGATAAAATGAGTGGTTCTATTAGGGTCTTATTTTACTCGTTAACCCCATTTTCGTTAGTCATTGTGACTTGTTATTAATTAAGCTATCAAAATAGATAAAATATTATCACATCGAGAATCAGTCTCAAAATGATACACCCAAAGGTAGTATTTTTAGTTATTTGCTTGCAAAAAACCCATATTCATAGACTACCAAGGTGAAACTAAATAAAGGCTAGTAAAATGCTTTTGACTCAAAGAGAAACATATTGACAGAGGCATCACCGAAAAGAACATTCCTCCAATTAGTCAAAAAACCTAAAGCATTCAGTTGCAAAGAAATCATACCATACGTACGAGTGTATTCAATTCAAACACAAAAATGAAACGAGCAACAGAACACGCGAGAATTCCCCGAAAACACCCAAACTTTTTTCATCATAAAGCAGTTTTAAAATAATCTAGGGCCTAGGGAACTGCCTTGAACCAGTCAGGTGAAAACAAAACATACTGTACGTTCAAAAAAATCTCTTCGTCCAAAGCAAAAAAAAAAAAATTAAATAATTTCATTTACAAAATAAAAATTAACATTGTAATTTTTGTCTTTTTGTCAACTTAGCACAATCAGCCTCATCATCATGCCTATACTTTTCCCAACTATGTTGCGGTCGGCTTCCAGTCTAACCAGATGCAGCTGAATACCAGTATTTTACATGGAGCGACTGCCTATCTGACCTCCACAATCCAGTTACTGGGTAATACGATACCACTTGGTAAGACTGGTTGTCAGACTTTCGGGCTTCTGACTACACGTAAGACTACTGTCAAAGACCCACGAATGACAGCCGGGACCAACGGCTTAACGTGCTTTCCGAGGCACGGAGGGGTCTCGGTATGTAAAGATGGTCACCCATCCAAAGAACAACCGCGGCAAGCGTAGCTTAACCTGATCGATCGACCTGTCCGGCATAATCAGCCTATACTAAAAAATAATGCTGTTTTTTTTACTATTACGCTACCATTTAAGTTCTATTGTACTAACAATATGGATTTTTAAGATAGTCTGAAATATTAAGTAGGTATTTTTTTAAAGGAAACTTTACGCACGCTTGACTTGGGGAGTAAGCTGCCGAACGCGTGACGTAAGCGTTACGAAAAGTGTGATCGGGCGAGGCAAACGGGAGTTGAGTGGGGGATATAAGCAAGAGAAAGCAGTGCGCGCGCACATTTTCTTTCTCTCTTCCTCTCATAGCCAAATACGTTTGAAGTTTCACTTCAGTCGTGTGGTCATAAGCACACTCGTTTTTTTTTTATACTGTTCGACCTGCTGGGACACAGGCCTCCTCTCGGTGAGAGAGAGTGCGCCAACAAGTTGACAACAGACAGAGCATAGAGAGCTGATGGCCCAGTGGTAACCGACCGCTGACTTATGAGTTGTATTGTAGGTCGAGGGTTCGAACCAGTGGCGTGCATTGCATATAGGCATTGTTCACGCGCGAACGTCTATGGTGCTCGGCAGACGACAGCGGGGAGGGGAGGCGCGCGGGACGGGGACGCCACGCGCGCGCGCCGCCGGCCGGCTCGGGCCGCCCGCCAGTGACCGTTACAGCTCGCCAGCGAGTGGGCGTTATTATTTTATGTATTCCGACTTAGCAGTTATTATACCATCATTTTTTATACAGTCCACTAATAGTTTAATTGAAGAGCACCATCCCCAACAGGCATATAAGCAGTGCCTACCTCGATATATCAACCTGTCAATTACATTTTAGTGTGTGTGCCCCACAATTAAGAAACTTCCTAAATTATCATACCTAGCAAAAAACAAAATCTTCAGACAAACACGCGCGGCAGTAGGCAGTCGCCGGACGACCTACTCGGCTCCCGTAATATTCGCACCTTGTCATTGGTCTACCCGTTCAAGTTAATACGACAAAATTAAAAAGACGTACGTCTCACGCGTAATACTATGACGTTCGACCTTCGCAATTTGTCACCCTTAAGTAGGCATGCCTACTCAAATAACCACACTTTTGACCTCGCTTTTTTTTCTGATTAGTGACCGCGTTTGCCTAGACTAGACCCGGCCTAGTGCCTACCCATTTTGAAAACCAATGCACGCCACTGGTTCGAACCCAGCCGGGCCCTTTACTTTATATTAAAAGTGTATATCAGAAGTGTTTATTGCATGGCACTAATTATCTACAATAAATTGCCCAAAAGTTGGAAAGAGCAAACTATACCGAAACTTAAACATACATGAAATTGTTTTTGGCACAAATATTATAGTGTTACAGAATTTTTAAACGACTCATGGTGATTATTATAAATAAATAAATATAACTAGCATTATAGTAATTATGGTCACGTAGTGGTGAAGAACCTAAATAAAATTGAATCATTGTTGATAATTTGTAATCTGTAATAATAATAATTGATTCAATAATAATAAATTGTACCAAAGATATTTGCACGCCATAAGAAATGGCAGACATGTCGTGAGCCACTCTTATTTTAAGATCTTACATGCATGTATTATTTTAATTCTGTATGTAGGTATATCTACACATGTTCGAGCAAATAAAATTTCTTTCTTTCTTTCATTATTTAATTCATCGCCACTGCAGTCAAAGCGGCGAAGGAAAATACCGTGAGGAAACCGGCTTGTCTCAGAACCAAAAATTCGAAGACATGTGACATGTACGGTCAGCATCAAAAGTTGATTAACACTTCAGTTTTTTAGGGTTCCGTAGTCAACTAGGAACCCTTCTAGTTTCGCCATGTCTGTCTGTCTGTCCGTCCGTCCGTCCGTCCGTCTGTCCGTCCTCGCTTAATCTCTGTGACCGTTAGCACTAGAAAGCTGAAATTTGGTACCAATATGTATATCAATCACGCCGACAAAGTGGTAAAATAAAAATTGGAAAAAAATGTTTTATTAGGGTAGCCCCCCTATATGTAAAGTGGGAAGAGATTTTTTTTTTAATTTCAACCCTAACGTGTGATATATTGTTGGAAAGGTATTTAAAAATGAATATGGGTTTACTAAAATCATTTTTTGATAATGTCAATAATTTCGGAAATAATCGCTCCAAAAGTAAAAAACAATGTGTCCCCCCCCCTCTAACTTTTGAACCATAAGTTTAGAAAATATGAAAAAAATCTGAAAAGTAGAACTTTATAAGGACTTTCTAGGAAAATTATTTTGAACTTAATAGAAACAACAGTTTTTGTACAAAAAAGACAAAAGTTGTACAAAATCATTTCTGGGCTAAGTTTGTAGTATAATCGTATATGCAAGCATTTTTTTTTTAACTTCGTTTACATATTTTATTATCCTGAACGTATCTTTTTTCAAACAAAAAAAGAATGATTAAAATCGGTTCTCGCAATCCAAAATTACCACCGAAAACTTCTGGCACGTCTATGTACTAATTAGTAACTCAATTCCCCGAGAGATGGCGCTGTAGGTACTTATTACATTGGGTCGGGTATTATCGAATTGTACGTGGGAACACTTATTGTGACGGACGGGAAACTACGGAACCCTACACTGAGCGTGGCCCGACACGCTCTTGGCCGGTTTTTTAATCTTAGTTATTGAGCAAAATATTTGTTCAGAATTGCAGCAGAAGTTTTTTTTTAGAATATATACTCTTGTCTATTATGTGAAAAGCTAAAAATCAGTTTATTGAAAAAAGTTGTTGTCAATTTAATAACATGTAAAAATGATAGTGTTAATCAACTTTTGATGCTGACTGTACCAATCCGCTCTGGGCCCGCGCCCTGGGTCCTGGGCCCTGGGTTACGGCCCACGTCCTCTCATAGAGAAGAGGCCTGTGTCCCAGCAGTGGGAACATTATAGGCTGATTATGTTATACTTATATTATTAAAAGATTTGTTAGTTTAAAATAAAAAACAGATGAAAAGTAAAAACTTTTTATTGAGCAAAAGTAGCTTTACAAATTTTGAGACAGACATTTTTTTTGCTACAGGTTAAGAGGCCGGCGAAGCATGCGTTGTTCATACAAACGTAATACCAAAATAATTTGTAAATCAAACATAATTCTTAATGTAGTTTCTATTTATTTATTACAGAATATCTAGGTTCCCAAATATATATTTTGAATGGACACTGATTTAAAGACGAGTTATGAGAAAAATAAGTTTTCTATAGAAATTTAAAATTCCTCATATCTCGTCTCGTCTTTATATCAGAGTCCTTTCATAATATATATTTGGGAACCTATACTCCATTTATTATAACATTAGAAAAAAGAGGCTCGCAGAAGCAGGAGTACGAAACCTTTTAGTTTCAAGTTAAGTTTAAACGATTTTAATAAATAAATGTATGTGATTTTTTTTGTAAGTAACAATGTATGGCATACAATAAAGCATATTCTATCTATCCCTACATTTTGACGAGTTACGCGAACATAAATGTAAGAAAGAGCTGGTTTTTTTCGCGATTTCAGGTACTATACAGACGCTATACAACGTTTATTAGTAAGGGGGTTAATATATTGCAGAATTTTCTATAAAGCAAGCACCTACCTTATGGTTCTATGGTTCACATAAAAATTTATTTCTTTTCTATTTTTATGTACAAAATATTACAAGATTTTAATAAATAATTATGGTACAGACGCCAGTATATCAAGCTACTACAATCTGTCAAATTTCTTTAATAGATTTTCAACTTCATCTCTAAAGCATAAGGTTCAAAATTGATTGGGAAAATTTGACAGTTTCGGGTAGCTTGATGTGCTGGCGTTTGTACCAATAACCTAATTAAGTATATGAGTCTACAGCTGGGGCATGGCTTCCCAGAAAAGTTAGAAACCTGCTCCCTAATTGCGTAACACACTATAAATCATAATCAGAATAATTTTGAAGAATATTGCTAATCCATTGCTTCATATGTTCGAAAAATATGTCTACTCAACAACGTAAAAAAACGCAATGAATGTTGTTAAACTGTTAATAAGCTACCAAATGACATAAAAGATTTAAACTTGACTCAATTTAAACGCAGCCTAAATAATTTTTGAAGTGAAACTTCTTCACGCACGCTTGACTTGGGGAGTAAGCCGGCGAACGCGTGACGTAAGCGTTACGAAAAGTCTGATCGGGCGAGGCTAACGGGAGTTGAGTGGGGGATATAAGCAAGAGAAAGCAGTGCGCGCGCACATTTTCTTTCTCTCTTCCTCTCATAGCCAAATACGTTCAATACAGATGGAGCGAAAGAAGTTTCACTTCAGTCGTGTGGTAAAAAGCACACTCGTTTTTTGAAGTGAAAACTTCTTTAGCGGCGTTGAACACTTTTTGTAATGGGTAAAAAATGTTAAACTCGCGTCAGGGCATCGCGTCAGGACACGTGACCGTCAGGAGAGATTCCCCCCCCCCATCTCTTTCTACGGCGGCGCCAACCGAAGTGAACTAAGTGAGACACGATAATGGATGGATGGATGGATGGTGATGGTGATGGCGATGGTGATGGTTATGGCGATGGTGATGGTGATGGCGATGATGAAACGATGGTTATGGCGATGGTGATGGCGATGGCGATGGTGATGGCGATGGCGATGGTGATGGCGATGGCGATGGTGATGTGATGTGATGTGATGTGATGGTGATGGTGGACGCGGACGCGGACGTGGATGGACAGCTGATGGCTCGACCGTCTGTGTAGTAGCCACACTCTTTTTTTTAATAGACAAATGCTACTATACAATTGACGAATTTCTTTCTAACAAAATTTCTTGTGACTGCTCCTGTACTTATGATGTAATTATTCCTACCAGACTTTTCTTAGAATTGTATCGTACTTATAATAATTATAATGTTTTATTTAATTTCTAATATTGTTAAATTAATAGTGTATTTACATAACTTTTACAATATCTAACGCAACTATTTACAATAGATACCTACTAAAATAAATAACTATCTAACTATAAAATTGAATATAATATATTATGTACAGACGCCAGCACATCAACCTACCCGAAACTGTCACATTTTCCCAATCAACTTTAAGGCCAGGATATTCGAGCGCAGTAGGCATTTAACGTTACCACCTTCCCCGCGTGGCAAGTCCCGCGGACGCGCAGTTCAAATGAACTCGCTGACCCCGGAGTGCAAAAATTTTGCGTCACAGTATAAAATTGTAACAGTAGGAACAGTTAACTTTGTTTTACGGAATTCATGTTAATATTTCAGATGTTTAGTTTTTAGGGAAATATAAGTATAACAACATAATGAATAATAATGACTAATTATTTATTCATTTTAATTACCTGCCAACAATTGTTGACAACAGGAACAAAAAAATTCTGCATGGGTAAACAGCAATTATTATGGAAGTATCGTAAGAATCAAAATATCATAAACAAAACCAATTTTAAAAATTTTGCGAGTAGATAACAACGTGTTATAAAACTGACAAAAAAGTCTCAGAATAATTACTTTATCCATACAGCTCAAAACAAATGTAGGGCTACTTGGAACGTTATTAGTAAAACAATGTGTAATGTGCCAAAAAGCGAAATCAATCAAATTAATATAGATGGTAAACATTGTGGTGATGATCCGCAGACCATTGCGGACTTTATTAATATTTTTTTATAGACCAAATAAAACGCAATACAAGTTGTACTAATATATAAAACAGAGACCACGGACCGTCCATCTTTTTGAAAATGCGTCGAGCGTATTGGATGAAATTTTTCGTTCTTGTTTTAAAAGAGAACATAACTGCAAAATAGCTCTTTCAATTTACAAAGAACTTGACAAAATCTCTTTTATAGTACTTTGTCCTTGTTTCCCGATAATTTATTTAAAAAAAACTATTTATTAGAATGAGAATATTTTACACTGTAAAATTTAATGTAATTAAATTTTACAGTGTAAAATATTCTCATTTCGAACATGTACCAGGCGAAAGTATTTTTCAGTAAATAATTTAATAATTACGAATAATAGATTTTTTTTTTTAAATATTGTTTTCTATAATTACTATTACACCCATTCTCGAGTTGAAACGGTAAGGTGCAGGGTTAAACTAGGCATCGGTCGAGCGACGCGCATTTTGAACTCACTATAGGCTTTAGCACCCTCGAAAACTATGAAAACGACACCCATGAAAAAAAAATGGAAAAATTTCACAGCCGCCATCTTGGATTTAGATTTTGACCTCACTATCGGCTATAGCACCCTCGAAAACTATGAAAACGACACCCATGACAAATAAATAGAAAAATTTCACAGCCGCCATCTTGGATTTACATTTTGACCTCACTAACGATTTTGGCAACCTCTTTAACTACCTACGACACCCATGACGAAAAAAATGTTAGCAGCAGCCATCTTTGATTTACAAATAAATTCACGTCGGTGCATGATCGCACGGGCCATTATTCGATATCGATTATAACAGTAAATCATTCTTAGTTTCCGTACTGTTTATCTTTCTACTGTGACTATATGTTACAACTATATTACAACTTTTAGTTTAATTATTAATACTAGAACCTACAACAATATTTTACAGACTCATTTTTGAAAATAATATACAAGCACGGAAAATAACAATAATATAACGTATATTTCGATCGATTATCGGGGAACGCAGCGAGCCAGCTAAAGCGACACAGGTCCTACCTCGGGAACGCCTGGCGGGCTACTAAAGCGAAGCGCGCGGGCCGCTTTATTATATTATATCTTGTTAAAACAATAAAAATCTGTTTTGTGAAAAATTAACCGTAGAATATTCTTCTAAACATCATTGCCTATTTTTCGACATATTTTTTGAGAGTAAAAGTTTAGTCTACTTCAAGTACGACTTGAAAAACGATCAAAAACTTCCCTGTTTTCGATTTGTTTGCGATTTTTTATGATCGAGTGAAGTTGCAAATATCGTGTTTTGAACCATAGAATAATCAAGAATGTTTATTAAACTACGACATATAATTTTATCACATCGAAACTAAGAATATTTGATTGTTTAATGTTGAATCAAAAATAGGTCGATTCTGAGAATCCTGGCCTTAAACCTTATGCTTTGGTGATAAAGTTTAAAATCTATTAAAGAAATTTGACAGATTGTAGTAGGTTGATGTGCTGGCGTCTGTACAACAAACACTGGCAATCGACCACTTTTGACCCTTATGCCCTTAGTAATATGGTTGAAAATGGTCCACCGCCAGTGTCCGCGACGGTACTTTAGCCGCCTCTTGCAATACTAACAATGTCGTTGGCAGGTCACATCTAAAACTAAGCAGTAAAGTGGGGTCGTGTAAAATAATATATTTTTATCTACACCCATGCTATAAATCCTCTATAAAAGTTTCTGAAACAGTTAGCTTATTGCCAACATTAAAACAACCAGTGTCATAGTAACCATAATATCATCCAAACGAGTATTATTATGTTGTACTAAATTTCATTATGAAACTCGTTTTCAAAAAAAGAACCTTGTCATGTACGCGCGTTTCACTACCACAGCGCAGTAATTTAAAAAAGGAACTTATAGGTTATTCGAATTTACGTCGTATGCCGCCGGCCACCATTTTTGTTCTATATTAGTAATGCAAAAAAACTGTTTCAGAACCTTTTATAGAGGATTCATATCATGGGTGTAGATAAAGTCTTGCATGCAACTGTACATAATTAGGTATTAAAACACTCATGTGATAAACCCGCATTCGTGTTTATCACCCTTTATTATAAAACAGTTGCATAAATAACTGTTATCACAAGCACGCTATACAGGGATATTTTTTTATCACCATCCATATTTTTACAGGGTGTTCTACCCATGAATATGAACAACTTTCACTATGGGACCAACTCTGAAATCACGAAAAAAAAAATCTGCTGTTTCATGCAAAAGTTACCTACCTACCAACTTCAACAAAACTACTTAACCAAAATGTATGAAACAGCTGATTTTTTTTTTCGCGATTTCAGAGGTGGTCCCATAGTGAAAGTTGTTCATATTCATGGGTAAAACACCCTGTAAAAATTTGGATGGTGATAAAAAAATCTTCCTGTATACTTAATCATAAAAATCATAAGCATTATGCAACCCTGAGCCAATTATTTTTCTAGATAAGCAAAGAGCACTCAGCATGGCAACAAATTTTTTTTTTAAAGGGTAGATTTTTGAGTTTCTGTAAAATATCAGTAAGACGTTTTATCACCAAAAATCGCACTAATAAATACTTTGACTTTGAAAGCCATCCCTACTCTTAGTATGTTACGAAATTACTCCGCTATGCCTTCCCATAACCACAGAATCCATGAAGTTTATTTATTTATTTGCTCTCATGTAATCACACATTTTACAAAATAATTACTGTCGGTTTTTGTACATGAACCCTGGCAGGGCGCTGCAAAATAATATTGGTTTACTGCTGAGTTTGTGGTCATAATAACATAAATTGAGTAATTAACATAAATTGAGTCAACAAATTACAATTCAAATAAGTACAAATACAGAAATAGTACCTAGTCTAGATGTCGTTAAGATGTCCAATTAACAGTAATAAACAAAATACAATAACACAGATAGTCATATTTACGTCAGATGATATTAATTTAGCAGGTAGGTAGTAAAAATATAATAATAATAGGTAACAGTCACAATTAAGTCATGCCAATTCATTGTTAGTAGTGTAATTAAATTATGTTATGTCATTCTACAATAGGTGCAAAATAAAATAAAATCTTAATGTCACTGCAATATACAATTCGTTCAGACCGTATCTAATTTACTTGTCTACCCACAATCACGACGTTCACTTGTCTACCCAACCCAGCCGAGCCCTGCCCACAACAAGCATTATAACGTCTTCGGTAGATGGCTCCACCGTCGGGGTCACGCGGCTGCTCCATCCAGGTCTCACTCTTGGACCCTCTGGAGCCTCTGGGGGCCCAGGATATGGAGGATGTGGTGATGCTAAAATAACCAGAGGTATTGATTAAAACAGAAGGTTAGCTTTCAGAGGATTTTATAGTGATTGGTGTCTATACTCCATTTACTAGCATTAGACAGAAGTTAAAAAAGGCTCTTTTAGGGGCACACTTTGTAATAAAAGTACAACAAACATTATTACAGTCAAGATTGATGTGGAGTTAAATATAATCAATTTAAATGTACTTATTTAACCTATCTACCTTCTGAAATTACAAGGCTTTCATTTAATATTATTTAGTTTTTACATAAAATATTGTCGTGTCAATGTTTAAAATCTAAAAGAAGCAGGGGCGGACAGTACCGGGAACGTTTTTCATGTCCCTATAGAGTTATATAGATTTGGTAGAGTTAACAAATCTAAAATGTTACCTATTCCCTTCATAAGTTGTGGCAGCACGTGTTTTTTTTATTTTGTCAGTTTATACAAAGTTGTTTTTAATAAACTGATTGTTACTAAAAATTGTTTCATTTCATGTACCTATCCAAGCATCGTGACGAGTAGATAGATAGAATATGCTTTATTGTATGCCATACATTGTTACTTACAAAAAAAAGGACATACATTATTTATTAAAATTGTTTAAACTTAACTTTAAAATAAAAGGTTTCGTACTCCTGCTTCTGCGAGCCTCTTTTTTCTAATGTTATAATAAATAGAGTATAGGCAGTGGCATGCATTGCATATAGGCATATAAGCAGTGCCTACCTCGATATATCAACATAAGCCTGTCAATTACATTTTAGTGTGTGTGCCCCACAATTAAGAAACTCACAAAATTATCATACCTAACAAAACACAAAATCTTCATACAAACACGCGCGGCAGTCGCCGGACGGCCTACTCGGCTCCCGTACTATTCGCACATTGTCATTGGTCTTTACTCGTTCAAGTTAATACAACAAAATTAAAAATACGTACGTCTCACGCGTAATACCATGATGTTCGACCTTCGCAATTTATCACCCTTAAGTAGGCATGCCTACTCAAATAACCACACTTTTGACACAGTCACTTTTTTTTCTGATTAGTGACCGCGTTTGCCTAGACTAGACCTGCCTATTCTGAAAACCTATTCTGAAAACTGCCTACCTATTCTGAAAACCAATGCACGCCACTGTCAACTATTATCAAAAACTAAAAATATAATGAACTTACCGCTTACGCGCCGTAGCGAACGCTAGCTGTAAGAGCGAGACGCATGACAGGACCGTCGTACAAAAGAGCAGGACGACAATACAACGTGTAGTACTGCTAAAGACGTGTAAATTGGCAACTGGTATCGGTCCAACCAGGTTACTATGGACGCGTGACAGTCCTGGAACAGAAGAACATTAAAATAATCACTTTCAAGGTGCCACTAGTCGATATTTTTTCCATACGAGATTAAACACACATTTCTTTAGTGTCCTTTTTTTTTATGGATGGAAAACATCAAAGGACCCCTCCCGCTCTGGGTGAAGCGGAAGGGAGTGTCAGACTCTTACTGACTAAAACCCATCCGTGTTCCTTCCTTAGCCCTTTATGCTCCGGGGTAGTGGTAACCCTTTCGGACAATCCCGCACCCTATTTAGTGTCCTAATGGAAGCTTGCAAATCATCGCGCGAGCACAGAGTTTCGTCGATAAAGCTAATCTCGTCGTGCGACGAAATCGCATCGTTCAATCGTATTGTTACGAGCTTGGGGTTCGTGACAATAAAAACTGCCGATTTAATAACCAAAAATAGACACTTTATTTAAAAAACACCAATTACAACTTTAAATACACTAATTATACTTAAAACACAATCGCACTACAGATCACTCTAGTCGCACTCGAAGATCGCTTCGATGTTTTCGCTTGTATCGCTTATCCAATACTGATTCCGGGTCGCGGCCACTGCCACACCGGCCTTATATAGGCCTCGTATAGTTCCAGAACCTTCTACCGTAGAAACATCTAGAATGTTCGAGTACATACCGGTCCCGACCGACCAGACATCGATAGTTCTAGAAAGTTCTAGCATCGAAGTTTCTAGAAGCATCTTGATTATACTAGTTCTGCTACTCGATACTAGATGGCGCTAGTGGTAGGCATTAACTGTGGCGCGCAACAGTATGATGGTTAGCCAAATAGGACGACGCCTAAGGGTCTGCCTTGAGTTACATAAGTAGGTAGGTACTTTTAAGTATTATTTTTGGTAGTCCATTTCGAGGTTATGTATATAAATCATTTTAATATCCCCAAGTCTAATGTATGTCTTACCATTACATATTTTGTTATATTCTATTGTAGCATTCAAATCCATATATTCATTCTATGAAACGGTAAGACTGTATGTGGTACTGGAAATACATGGGTTTTGCCAATCTCCTTTCGGGAGGTTATTACTCCACTGTTTGTCCTTGTCCACATGGCTACACATCAAGCTATACATTTCTACTTTGAGTTGACATCGCATTGAATAGGTTTTTCGTACAATCAGAAGTCAGCTTAATATACAGGTTATGTACAGGGTGTTACGGAAAGGGTATATCAATACAAACGGGTTGAAGAGTGTATCTGGTCTAGAATCTCTGTACAAAATTTCAGCTCAAAAGCATTAACTTTGAAAATGCTTAATATTTTTTAGCAACCCACCCGTGTTCCTTCAGTTGCCTGTGCCAGGCCACGGTATCTCTTTCGAACAACCGCGACCCCGGCAGGTATCGGTCCTGGTGGACCTAGCGTTGAAAAAAGCAGGAAAAATTCCCGTTTCTTTCCAATTCCGTTGTTTTTTTCAATGTTTCATTCGAAAGTTTCAAGAAAATTTGTCAGTATATATGTATTTCATGTTTTTTTTTTTCAATAAACCGAAAAATATGAAAGAAGCTGGAAACTTTCATGTTTTTTTTTATTCAAATCCGTTCTTACTATATTTAACTTAAGATAATTATTCCATAATAATACGTACTAATAAAATGGAGGGTAGAATGAAAAAAATTTCAATAAAACTTGTTTTTTTCAACTTTTCAAAACATCAAGCGAAACATTCGAAAGAATCCTGTTTCTTTCCGAAGGATACCTTCCGTTAATTTTTCTATGTAACATGCGTAAAAAAACGGAAAAAAACCACAATTTGTTTTTTTTCGTGAAAAAAAAAACAAATTGTTATTTTCGGCATTTTCAACGCTAGGTGGACCCCGTCAGTTAGTGCTGACATCTCTTTGAGGCGCACGTCTTTTGAGCCCCTTAAGGTGGAACAAAGACCTTGTGAAGACCGCAGGAATCCGCTTAATGCGGGAATCATAGAACCGGTCGAAGTGGCGATGTTTGGAGGAGGTCTGTGTACAGCAGTGGACGTTTTTCGGCTGAAATGATGATCATGATGGTAGATCCTTAATCCTTACCTTTTTAAACATTTGGGTCGAAGTGCAGTTATCTGGATACGCATCAGGACCGCAGCAGGACCACGGTGGCTTCTTGGTGTCAGGTATGGAGGTGCTGCGGCAAAAATATTGATTGAATAATTAATGGACAAATCGATGCAAGCAGTGACGTAACTATAGGGTCATACGGTGGCATTGGGGCAAAATGCCACGAGCCCCCAGCCAGAGGGGGCCCCCGGCCCGAGAGAGCCATTAGCACAGTAGGATCCTAACATAAGTTTATAATAGCAAATTTTTTTTGAAAATGTGCAACAAAGGACATCATTCAGGTTTCGAACATTTTGTACCTTTTTCCCATTGTTTGTATAATTTTTTGGACAGGACCTCATGCTCAGCAGTAGCGCTTGCGACCACTAGACCAACGAAGCAGTCAGGTGTTAAATTTTCTAGGGGAAAATATGAAATCTACGCGGAAGAAGTCGCGGGAGAACTACTAGTAAAAAAAAAAAAACTATAACGTTGGTTGAGCTTCTTTATATTAAGGGAGGGCCCCATCCCTTGAATCTGCCATGGGCCCCAAACGGTATAGTTACGCCATTGGATGCAAGCTACATCGATCCTTTGTCGTTAATCGTTGTCTGAAATGTGGTCGCTCACAATGGGCCTTATTAGAAGGCTAAAAGTCACCCAATGGGCAATGGAGAGGGCTATGCTGAGAGTGTCCCTCCGTGATCGGATTAAATGAAGAAATCCGCAGGAGAACCAAGGTAACCGACATAGCCCGAAGCATTGCCAAACTTAAGTGGCAGTGGGTAGGGCACATTGCTTGCAGAACAGATGGCCGATGGGGCCGAAAGGTTCTGGAGTGGCGACCGCGTACCGGAAGACATAGCGTTGGAAGGCCTCCCACAAGGTGGACCGACGACCTTGTAAGGCCGCAGGAACTCGTTGGATGCGAGAAGCACAAAACCAGTCAAAGTGGAGGTGCCTGGGGGAGGCCTATGTCAAGCAGTGGACGTCTTTCGGCTGAAATGATGATGATGATGATGAAGCTCCATTGTACGCTACTACCTACAAATTTCTAAGGATCTCTAATTTTTTCTAGTACTAAATATGCCTATGTTACTCAGTGATAATGTAGCTATCTAACGGCAAAAGAATTTTTAAAATCGGTCCAGTAGTTTTTAAGTTTATTCGTTACCTACATACAAAAATACAAATCTTTCCTCTTTATAATATTAGTATAGATTATATTCCACACTGTGATATAATAATAAATCAAATATAAGAAGAGCTTTAACTTATTTCGCTTACTTTCAAATTTCAAAACACTTAAAAAACAATTATTTGCCCGCGCACTAAGTACACAACTGTGACTTTGACGTCTATTGGAACGCTCACCATAGACTAAAGTATAGGTTTTTTCTAAAGACGTTGTAGAATATGCGTTCGACTCCGTGTCAACCTGGCTACCAACTCGTTTTCTATAATCGCTTACGCCGAAGCGTTAACGATTGTAGAAAAAGATTCGATATGAAACGTTTGTAACTTGGCTAGGCCTAGAGTTGTGATTTTGTTGCACCGAATTGCGACATGTTTTTGCAAATAAATGAATCTTTATCTAATCTCGCAACACGTCACCAACCACATCCCACGCAGTTGGAAGTTCGATGATAAGACCGTAGGTATAGTATGTTCTAAATGTATCTGTTGAAAGTGTAAACATGCCCTGTTCAGCACCCTAACTGCGTAACACACTGTCAATCACAATATGAATAATTTTGAAGGATATTGCTAATCCATTGCTGCATATGTTCGAAAGATATGTCTGCTCAACAACGTAAATAACGCAATGAATGTTGTTGAACTGTCAAATTGCAATGCCATTGCTACTGTGTGTCACGCATTCACCCCGCAGGTGATATTCTTACACAATCAATAATTTCGTAACAGATTAATCTGTGTTTAAAAGGTTTCAACTTTATATCTCAACTAGCTTCTGCCCGCGATTTCGTCCGCGTGAAATTTCACCCTCCCCCCATTCACCCTCTTAGGGATGGAATTTCGAATAATGTTGACAGGCCTGATGGTCTAGTGGTTAGTGACCCTGACTGCTATGCCGGAGGTCGTGGGTTCGATTCCCACCCAGGACAAATGTTTGTGTGATGAGCACGATCATTTGTTCTGTGTCTGGGTGTAATTTATCTATAATATGTATGTATTTAGAAATATATAAGTATGTTTATCAGTTGTCTAGTACCCATAACACAAGCTCTGTTTAGCTTGGGACTAGATGGCGTTGTGTGATAGTTGTGGAATATTATTATTATTATTATTTGTATGCTTCGATATTCTGAGCTATTTTTGTAAATTTGCAGTCTAGGTGCTTGTAGTATTAACTTATTTTTGCAGCGCTCGTTGTTGTCAAAATTACCCGGTAACTGGGTTGTGGAGGTCAGATAGGCAGTCGCTGCATGCAAAAGACTGGTATTCAGCTGCATCTGGTTAGACCGGACGCCGACCCCAACATAATAGGGAAAAGGCTAGGCAGATGATGATGATGTACGGTTTCTGAGCTATTTGTTTACATTTTCTTCAGATACTTTTGAAATATACTGTAGGTAGGTACATCATTTTGCTATAAAACGAATAACTTATGAAAAATAAAATTATCTATACACTTAAGCTCCTGACGGTTGGTGGTGCGCCGTTCAGCACATATTTTAAATCTATTTTACAAGTGTTCAATAAAGTTACACAACAAATAAACAACTAAACTTTCGATTAAAAAAAAAAACGAGAACTGTACCAACACTAGTGGATAATGGCGCCGATACAAACATACTTGTTCCTTGATTCGGAGACAACCGGCCTCCTGACGAGAAGATGCGGTGTGCCGGGAGTCACAGAATTGGGTATGTTAGCGATTAAACGCAAACACTTCCTCGAGCGAAAAGCGAATGAAGAGTTACGAGTGCAGCACAAGCTCCTGATGTTCTTCAACCCTCGCAAGGAGATGAGCAACGAGAGTGTGAAGCTGAGCGGCCTCAACAACCAACTCCTCGAACAAGAAGGCCATTTCAACATGAACGCCTTCAACACCATCAACTCATTCATCAACTGTCTTCAGAAACCTGTGTGCTTGGTCGCTCACAATGGGCTGGAATATCATTTTCCTATCCTCAAATATTACTTCTCCAACATGGGTCAGGATGTCCAGCTCTTTCCTGAGTTAAAATGTACAGATAGTCTCTACGGATTTTATGATTTGTTGGAAGCCGAAAATGATGGTGACGATACTGACAAAGATGTTGTCAATTCTCAAGAGATGACATATTCGCAGTTATATAGAACTCGTTTCTATAAGCCGAATGATGCTCCAGAGGACTCATACGTATTGAATAACATTTACCGAAGAGTTGTCGACGGAGCCCATCTGGAAACGAACAGGGCGGAAAACCATTGCGTTATGATGTTGAAGATAGCGTCAGATAGAGCCGAGCGGTTTGTTAAGTGGGTCGACGCTAACCATTGTTCTTTCTACGAAGTGCCCAACAAACCCGATCTCCAAAACTAATCAAACACAGTTTTGGTGGCAAAGCATATTGTAGCGAAATGAAACATAAGGACACTTCACCAACAAACACGTTTAATTTTTGTATATAAAAAAAAATCGAAAACACAAATATGAAAAAATATAAAAATACAAAAAAAGGAAAAACTAAATATGAAAACTTGTCACATTTAAATAATAGGAAACTATTGCGTTATATTTTAAATTTAGGTTTTAAATGCTACGTAACGAATTATGAGTCGGTTGCAACCAGATCCGTAAAACGAAGACGTAACTTTTGTTGAGAATAGGTACGACTAAATGTATTCAGAGTTTGAAATAACGCGGTATTAAAATATTTAAAATTAACAGATTTTAAGAATAAAAAAAAGGCCAAATCTACTACGGGAAATAAAAAAAACTTAAAAATCTCCCATATCTTATCCAAAACCTTCGCGGTGACGTAGAAGCTCTGCCAGTTGTTCCAATACCTCACTTGCTGACCTCTGAGATATGAAGAGGATGTCCGCAGCGCAGCGCGGAGCCGCAGATAAAAGTTAGTATGTAGGTGGGTGGATGGAGCCGAATAAATCGGCTCGCAGAAAATTCGGACTTCTATCTGGGGCAAAAATTATCACCATAAGAATCCCGAGTTGCAAGCAGATCTCATAAAACCCCAAAAAACGTACAATTATACATACCAGTCAAAAGGATTCAATCCAGTCAATAGGAATATACGTAGTCTTCCGTCGAAGAAGTGGGGAAACCTTTAGCACAGAACGGATGGGATTATTATATTGAAATATGACGAAAGGCTATGAAAGGCCAAAAAGATAAAAAATACATACCCCGAATCAAATAATAGACATGCACGATCCAATTAAGATTTGTTGATTTCAATATTAAATTTGGGTGTTGGTTCTCAAAAAATTCCGGACGTCGTATCAGAGAGTATGTAGACAAGTGAAGTATGTCACCAGGAAAAAATCTCATGTCACGTAAAAGAAATTATTTCAAAATTATTATGAAAATAAAGGTTTTTGATAGGGCCAGTACAAAAAGAGGTTGATTATAATGTTGAAGAAGGACGAATGGCGAAAATAATCATCATGCAGTAACTACTAATGCTGCAGTACCTCCTTTCCAAAAGAAAAAAAAAAATAAAATATAGGTAAGTGAGAGAAGAGAAAAAATTTAAATATAGTCGATGAGTAAGAACCCAATAAAAATTAACCTAACTTAGCCTAAACAATAAGTCCAAATAATAAGTAATCAAAATTAAACCTAAATGAACGACATCGAAGTGCAGCAGATACTGAATAAATGCGAAATCCGGACTTCAATCTAAACGTTATCAGTGCGAACTCCAGACGCGTCGACTAAAATCTAGGAAATAATAAGAAAACTAGAAACTAATAAGACTAACTAACTTATTATCAAAGACTTAAGACCTAAGTAAAAAAGGAGGAACCTCAAAGAAATATAATTAAAGAGCAAAAGTTAAATAAAGAACAAAGACGACGAAAGAGAAGACTTAAAATAATGAAAGAAACGACATAAAACAACCAAAGGACTTAAGCCAAACAAAGGCTTTTAGTCAAAGACAGAACTTTAAAAATAATAAGAAACTTACGCATGTTTCTTATAAAAAGAAAAGAGTCATCGATAATTATAACGATTAACAGAAAGGAAATAAAAATAATATTTTAAACAATATATTATTGTGATGTTATCGATAAAAATACGTCGACAGTGTCCCGACACTAAAGTACAACTATCGATAAGTGTTAATCGACCGTTTCCCAACACTAGAGCTATTATGTCAGACATCACAACATGACATGTGCATGTAATGACATCTACGGGCGTAGCCTGAACTATAAAGCATTGACACATAAGAAAAGGTAGCTAACAAATTGTTTCGCTCAGGAAAAACTAGATGTCGCTGTTAACGTTTTTTTGAAACTAGTAATTATGAATGAGCTTATTTATTTAAGTAAATATAAAGGGAATTTAATTTAAAGGGGTCAAACTAAACGTAAACATAACATTCCGAATGGGAATAAGTTAACGAGATTACGAGTTTAGAAATTGCCAAGAAATTATTTAAGAATATCTTTGATATGATATCTTCCAGAGTGGACAGAATCAATATCATGAAGTTCATAAGTGGTCCTAGAAATAACCCTAGTCACACGGCATTTAATAAAACGAGGAGCTAGCTTTCCCGAAAAATAATCATCGCCTGAAGATCTGGAAAAATTCCTTCTCCATACAGTATCACCAACATTCAGCGTGACGGCTGAACGATGCATATTATAAGCTCGTGAACTACGGAGGAAAGCCATAGAAAGATTATCAGCAACTTTCGCATAAAACTCGACAAGGGAAGAATGATTCTACGCATGTTTGAGCCCGACTTTCAGCTAAATTGACGCTTAGAGTCTGACCATACGCACGGGTAGGAACGCATAAGGGCTTCCCTATCGTTGTCACTGAGAATAGATAAAGGAAATCGAAAACTAAAAAAAATCAGAACCTCCTTCTTCGAAGTCGGTTAAAAAAGGGGATCAGACTCAAAATAAGGATGGTTTTATTAGTCTTTCGTATTAGAATCTGATAGGAATAATCAAAATAGACATTTTGAGAAAATGTATTACTTAATAAAAATGATGGGATAATTACGTAACTTGAAAACGAGGTTTTTTGTTCATAGAAATATTTGCGTGATTTTAGTGTCATATGAGAGGATAACGTTTAAAACGAATATTCACGTTTGAATTAAGTAAATCGGTCCACGGGTTTTAGAGTTAAAAAACATTTTGCAAAATGAAAACATGCCCAAAGACCGATTTTAGATAGTAAATGTTTTAAAAAGTTTTTAATGTATAGAGATAGGAATAACCTTTATCTGCTATGTTAGGATGCAATAGGGACAAAACCAAAATTAAATAGGCAAATATGCTAGTATGAATGTATTTAGAAAGAGTTAGAAATTTAGTGAATAGTCTGATAGGGAACTGAACGCCAAAATAACAGCAAAGAGGAAAAAATAGTTGAGAATAAAAAGCCATCAGACCCTAACAAACCAGCACTAAACGAATAGCAAGGCTGAAATCATGATCAAAAGCAAACCTAGGCAGTCAGGCAACCAAAAAAAATCTAACCTTCAACTGCCATAGTAAAGAAAAAACCAGCAAATATACCTACGGGTCACATCCCACGTTATAGGAAAGTGTTAGGTATCGTGTACTATGGCTGATATAGGAATGGTACGACAACGTGACATCACAGGAACGGCTGGGCTAAGAATTCAAAGAAAAAAAACAGATAGAAACTAGGAAACCAACTGCCCCAAAGACAACGAACAGCTGGGCTAGAATCAAAGCAAAAACAAATAGAAACTAGGAAACCAACTGCACCAAAGACAACGTACAGCTGGGCTAGAATCAAAGCAAAAACAAATAGAAACTAGGAAACCAACTGTACCAAAAAAGACAACGTACAGCTGGGCTAGAATCAAAAAAAGACAAATAGAATCTAGCAATCAGCCGTGCAAAAAAAGCTTACCTGAGCCACGAAGCCTACAACATTCACACACCAATCACACACTACAGGATGCTAACTACTTCTAACTAAGGAGTGGAATAAAACCCAGGAAAAAAATATGTATTTAAAGGGAAGAAATAAAAGCGTTTTATATGTTTTAAGGTTCTACAAAGTTATTATTATTTTATATTGCATCACAACACAGCACATTACAGTAAAGCAATCAATCAGCAATGGAAGGGTCAGCAGACGTTGTTAATCACAACATATTCCCTGGTAACTATGGCAACAGTCTTGTTTGACGGAACGAGAAAAAATTCCTCTATTCTGGTACCTGTAAACATGAATACAGAAATGAAAGATTAAATTTGCTCAGAAAGAGCAATCACCCTCACGACAGCAAAAAAAAAGATAATTTAGTAATTAGAATCAATAAAAGTGCTTACTTTTACTTCGGGCGCCATTTTGTAGCGAAATGAAACATAAGGACACTTCACCAACAAACACGTTTAATTTTTGTATATAAAAAAAAATCGAAAACACAAATATGAAAAAATATAAAAATACAAAAAAAGGAAAAACTAAATATGAAAACTTGTCACATTTAAATAATAGGAAACTATTGCGTTATATTTTAAATTTAGGTTTTAAATGCTACGTAACGAATTATGAGTCGGTTGCAACCAGATCCGTAAAACGAAGACGTAACTTTTGTTGAGAATAGGTACGACTAAATGTATTCAGAGTTTGAAATAACGCGGTATTAAAATATTTAAAATTAACAGATTTTAAGAATAAAAAAAAGGCCAAATCTACTACGGGAAATAAAAAAAACTTAAAAATCTCCCATATCTTATCCAAAACCTTCGCGGTGACGTAGAAGCTCTGCCAGTTGTTCCAATACCTCACTTGCTGACCTCTGAGATATGAAGAGGATGTCCGCAGCGCAGCGCGGAGCCGCAGATAAAAGTTAGTATGTAGGTGGGTGGATGGAGCCGAATAAATCGGCTCGCAGAAAATTCGGACTTCTATCTGGGGCAAAAATTATCACCATAAGAATCCCGAGTTGCAAGCAGATCTCATAAAACCCCAAAAAACGTACAATTATACATACCAGTCAAAAGGATTCAATCCAGTCAATAGGAATATACGTAGTCTTCCGTCGAAGAAGTGGGGAAACCTTTAGCACAGAACGGATGGGATTATTATATTGAAATATGACGAAAGGCTATGAAAGGCCAAAAAGATAAAAAATACATACCCCGAATCAAATAATAGACATGCACGATCCAATTAAGATTTGTTGATTTCAATATTAAATTTGGGTGTTGGTTCTCAAAAAATTCCGGACGTCGTATCAGAGAGTATGTAGACAAGTGAAGTATGTCACCAGGAAAAAATCTCATGTCACGTAAAAGAAATTATTTCAAAATTATTATGAAAATAAAGGTTTTTGATAGGGCCAGTACAAAAAGAGGTTGATTATAATGTTGAAGAAGGACGAATGGCGAAAATAATCATCATGCAGTAACTACTAATGCTGCAATATGTAAGTGGGAACGCCGGGGATGTTTTTCATGATTATAATTCTATAAATAACGTTTGTCACGGCCGCGAAACATATTTCTAAGATCAACAACCTGATACTGACCTGCAAATTGCAAAAAACCTAAGAAAGGGGAATTGATTTTTTACGGAGCCGCCATATCAACTGTCGCGCCATTTTAAAAATGGCGGCTACGCATGAGACTTATATAAAATGATAGCTGACAACAACGCAAACAGAAAACATAATAAGACCAAGCCCCGTAAAGTGTTACGTTTCCGAGATATTAACGTTCAAAGTCGATCATCAACAAAATGGCGCGACAGTAGTCAAGCCACAGATCTTCAAAGCCCAAGAATTTCGCGGGTTACCCTGACGTGGCAAATTGACGTTTTGTGTCAAATAGATAAATAATTCATTTCCTGATTGCGCCAGTTTTCTTACTCTGTGAATGTTAGGAGGTTGCACTGTTTGCTTTTTTTTTGCTTTTATTTTCATTGTAAGTAATATAGGATAGGTTGGACGCGGCTGTGTTCAAGCGTTTCATCAATCTGCAAGTGAGAGGTGCGGGTTGATGAAGCGACATTATTATTTGTCACTTTTACTTTTATTTTTTGTACCACTTTTATTTTTGTATCTACTAACATAGTTTTTTAAGTTTTTTATTGTAACTAACATGATGGGCCCTGGTTGTCTGAAATAAAACATTTATTATTATTATTAATATTCACTAATGTATGGCCGCCAAAAGTGTTACATTTGGAGAAAGTTTGCTGCATCAATTTAAAAAAAAAAATCCACGTTTAAAAAAGTTCCATGTCCTTGGGTGGCCGAGATGCGAAACATCGCACCTTGTACATGATCCGACATAGTTTTGTGTGTGCTCTGTATTGGGTACTCTAACGAAAAGATCCATATTCATTTATTTTTGTGTGTTTTTTTTTAGTGTTACTTATGTTTTTTTTTTAAGGTGAATGTGAAATGGTAGACCGCGAAATTTAAATTTTCTTAAGTTTTTTGCAATTTGCAGATCAGTGTCAGGTTGTATTTTGATCCAAATATGATTCGCGACTATAATAGACATGTATTTACAGAATCATAGTCATTAGAATCATTAATATATCTCTTTAAGTTAGATTTCTACCATAAACACTTTTCTATACGAGATTTGTTCTTAACGGTAGAAATCTAACTTAGAAAGATGTATTAATGATTCTAATTATTATAATTCTGTAAAAACGTACCGGTTATAGTCGCGAATCATATTTTGATCAAGATACAACCTGACACTGACCTGAAAATTGCAAAAAACGTAAGAAAAATTGAATTTCGCGGCCTACAACTTTTTATATGTTTATTTTTAGTGTTAGCAGAATTATGCTTATGTAATCTATACTAATAATAAAGCTGAAAACTTTGTTTGTTTTGTTTTTGTTTGCACGCGCTAAACTTTGACACTACCAGTCGGATTTAAAAAAATCTATTTGTATTTGATAGCCCAATTCTTGAGGTAGGCTACAGGCTATGACATCACACATTCACGCTACGCCTCTTAGGAGCCGAGCGAAAATAAAAAAACAAGAAATTTCATGTGGACGAAGTTGCGGGCAGAAGTTACTATAATAATATCCTACTTTCTCTCAGTAGCGTGGATTGCATAAAGGAACTATAAAAATGAAAGCCATTGCTACTAACTGTTATGCCCTGATTACACCTGCCGAGTCCAGTGGCGAGAGAGTGCCCTCGGCCGAGCGCTCGGTACAATATGAAGGGATTAGGGGAAGAACCACTTTTGTCACCTAATGAACAAATTGAGATATTACTAATTAAAAGATAAGATCTTAATAAAATAGTGTCATTTATACCCAAGGCACTTTTACTGTAATAGGTATAATGGTATAGGGGATAGGGGTAGGTATAGCTGTCACAGTCGACCACTGACAACGGTTAATTTTTCCTGAACGGTCCGGACATTGTATGTTTTTTCCCTGTATCGATATTTTATAAAAGCATGAAAACTCGGAGACTATGGATGTTATTGTCATGTTGTTTTTTGACAGAACATAGCGACAGGTATAACCATTCAGACTGCATTGCCAGTTGAAAAAAAATTAAAATGTGACAAAAGTTGTTCATCCCTGATCCCTTCATATGTAAACACATTGCACGACACTCGCCGAGGGTTCGGCCGAGCAACAGACCGAGAGTCACTCGGACCCCGTTCTACTTTTAGGCCGAGTACCCACCCCTCCGCTTCCCCGCACTGTCTCGCGCGCTCACTCGGTGTATCTGGGGCCATATTACGAAGTAGCAATGCTATCATGATTCCAGTGCGAAAAAGGGATGGTGCTATCGGTCATGTATAGCTCCGTCTCTCTCTTACTTTAGAATCATTTTTTTATTTGAAATGGGCTTGCTCTTGACTCTAGCCTAGGTCAAAGGTGACAGAGACAAAGTCGACTATGAAGCGAGCTTACCCAGAAGAAGCCTGTTCACTCTCACTTTGAAGAGATTCGGGTTGTATGCGCTCGAAAAAACAGACGCAGGTAGAGAGTTCCACTCTTTTGCTGTGCGCATATAATGGACATTTGCAAACGCTTCGTGCGAATTGCTGGGTGGGATAGCGACCAGGTAGGGATGGTAACTTGCAGTGCGCCTGGATGTCCGCATGATGATGCCATTAAGCCGTCATAATACGGCACCTGAACACGCACTCGACGTGTACTTGACGACTACTCGCCTCTCGGTGTGCTACGCAGTTTTGACCGCGAATTTTGCTCTCACGTGCTTATTTATAAATGTAAAAAAAAACTGAACTGACTGTCTCGCCGTTTCCTCAAAAATACGCTCACCCGGCCATATCACTCTCTCGGCCGAGTGACATTTTACTCTCTCGGCCGAGTGACATTTTACTCTCTCGGCCGAGTGACATTTTACTCTCTCGGCCGAGTGACATTTTACTCTCTCGGCCGAGTGACATTTTACTCTCTCGGCCGAGTGACATTTTACTCTCTCGGCCGAGTGACATTTTACTCTCTCGGCCGAGTGACATTTTACTCTCTCGGCCGAGTGACATTTTACTCTCTCGGCCGAGTGACATTTTACTCTCTCGGCCGAGTGACATTTTACTCTCTCGGCCGAGTGACATTTTACTCTCTCGGCCGAGTGACATTTTACTCTCTCGGCCGAGTGACATTTTAATCTCTCGGCCGAGTGACATTTTAATCTCTCGGCCGAGTGACATTTTACTCTCTCGGCCGAGTGACATTTTACTCTCTCGGCCGAGTGACATTTTACTCTCTCGGCCGAGTGACATTTTACTCTCTCGGCCGAGTGACATTTTACTCTCTCGGCCGAGTGACATTTTACTCTCTCGGCCGAGTGACATTTTACTCTCTCGGCCGAGTGACATTTTACTCTCTCGGCCGAGTGACATTTTACTCTCTCGGCCGAGTGACATTTTACTCTCTCGGCCGAGTGACATTTTACTCTCTCGGCCGAGTGACATTTTACTCTCTCGGCCGAGTGACATTTTACTCTCTCGGCCGAGTGACATTTTAATCTCTCGGCCGAGTGACATTTTAATCTCTCGCCGCTCTACTGGGTAGGTGTAATCAGGGTATTAGTGTGTTATTTATTTATTTAGTTATGTAATTGCCCCTCTGTGCTAACTGCGGGGTGCTCGAAAAACCTCGATATTTTCGGACTTCTTTCAATTTTTGACTAATAACTTCCTAAAGGTGCATCCCACGTAAAAGTCAACGAGTTTATTTTTACATTTTTAACTATTTGAGCACAGTAGAATAGAATAGAATACTCTTTATTATGTACACCATATAAATTACAGACACAACACACAACACAACACAACAGCCGTAACATCATACGCCACAACAGTCATAGGTTTGTTATTTATTTATGTATTTATTTTATTAGGTCTACCAACAAGTGTTTACACGAATTTACAAACAAAGATAAAACATGCATTTAAACTCTACACAGTGCAACAATTACTAAAAGGTAAACACCACATGGACAAAAAAGAAAACAGTAAAAAGTCATTTCGTAAGCTACATATTGCACAAGTAAACTAAGTTAGATATATAATATCTATGTATAAATAACATAACTAAGTGCAAAGTATTAAAAGCATCGTTTCTTTAAAAAAGTTACGTACATAGTCCAAAAACTTTTACTTTTTTAACAAATCTGATAAACAGTTCATAAATTTAGATTTTTGTTTCTTGAGAGAGTCAAAGTGAAAATCAACCATATCACTCACTACAACCATTCAAAAGCTTACAGAACCTAGCACATGGAGAGTTTGTTAGTCCAATATAGGTTTACCATCCGTCCGGATTTGTCCGGACATGTCCGGACTTCTAGACTTTTGTCCGGACTTTGCCCGGCTCTTTAATTTGTCCGGATTGTTTGGCTTAGATGGAATACGAGTAATAAAACTTAGAAGTACTTAATACCAAATCCTTAAGTCTTTAATATTTATTAACTTCTCATTCATTTAAAAACAAAATATTCTTCTTTATCAACTTAGGTAACGAGATTAAGCCATAAATCTTGTATTGAAAATTTTCAAACAATCAACTAGTTCAAACATAAAAATTTTCTTTGAAATAAAAATAGTTTTACGTAATCTGGTAAGTATAGGTATTAATTTATATTTTTCAGCGCACTTTTTACCACTAAGTGGGTAAATGTTTGGATTTTGTGACTGAAATGTCCGGACTTTTATTGAAATGTCCGGCTTTTTGTCAGGACTTTTTAAATTTGTTGTACAGTGACTAGCCTAAATCAAATATGAGTCTAGATAAACGTTACTTACTTGTGTTCACAGCATTTAAAAGCGAGTCTTATAGCATGTGTCCACTGGCCATCGTCTTGAAGCCCTTTCTGAAATAACCATATAAAGTAACGTTACTTAGTTATTAATATCAAAATACTATATCTATGTATTTTAGTGTAGCGCAGTTTGTTCCGCCAGTTACTCAACTGAATCGAGCGCTCGGCGCATCCTGGACACCCAGATTTGACTGGCCAATTCTTCCCTTGCGGTGGTAGGGCTAACACCCGCCTGGTTAGCGACCACCCTCCCACCGGAATCCGGCGTCAAGCAGCCTGCTGTGTTTCGTCGATGCGTGGGAGTTCCAGTGCCTTAGGCATCTTCTGGGCACGCTCGTTCCATCACAGACCTCATCCATCGCTTTTCATGAGGCGTGATCGATGTCAAAAGCGGGCCCATTGGCCAATAAAAAAAAGTGGCACTCCGGGAGTGCCGACAGAAGTGAAAACTTGAACAATTACGTGTGTATTTTTTGAATCGTCATATAAACCAAACGCAAACAGAATACTTTGCCATCACTACTGACATATCGGGTATACATTAAAACCGAGAACATCCCGAGGACAGCCGAACATATGAGAAGCGGTGTCGGTTACGGTAACAGTGGCGCGGATGCAATGGTTTATTCCCATAACAAAAAATGCCCAACGCGCCAAAGATTTCATTTAAAAAAAACGAAGTATATTGGGTTTCAGGTACCGCAGGGACATCGTAGCGCAAACTTTAATTATTGTTATTAAAAGCATGTGATGTCCCACTGCAGGTAGGCAGGCAGCATAATGCTGAGCGATAGCCGTTTTGCGTGGATGTGACGCATTATTCCCCCTACCTTTTTATTTTATTTTTTGTGTTTATGTTCTTTTTGCGTCATTTTTACCGCAAATAAACGTATTTTCTTTCTTTCTTTCTTTTCAGGTAGGGTTACCATCCGTCCGGATTTGTCCGGACATGTCCGGACTTCTAGACTTTTGTCCGGACTTTGTCCGGCTCTTTAATTTGTCCGGATTTTTTGGCTTAGATGGAATACGAGCAATAAAATTTGCAAACAATCAACTTGTTCGAAATAAAAATAGTTTTATGTAAAATAATCAAACTTAACTCCAGGTTCTGTTATAGGTATTAATTTTTATATTTTTCAGTGCACTGTTTACCATTAAGTAGGTAAAAGGTAAATGTATGGATTTTATGACTAAAATGTCCGGACTTTTATTGAAATGTCCGGCTTTTTGTTAGGACTTTTCAAATTTCTAAATGACTAGCTTCAGTCCGCGACTTCGTTCGCGTGAAACTTCTTGTTTCCCTTGAGCCACCCCGTCGTATCGCATCACCCGCCTGCGCTTTCACTTAACGTTCTTTTTGACTTTTTTTCTTTTTGCTCGGCTCCTAAGGGTCATAGCGTGATGTTAAATAGCCTATAGCCTTCCTTAAGAATTGGGCTATCAAATGCAAGAAGAATTTTTCAAATCCGACTGGTAGTTCCAGAGATTACCCCCTACATACAAACTTACAAACAAATACCTCTTTATAATATTAGTATAGATAACCCTTCCCACTTCTTTCTGTTCAAAGCTGCTAAGGACCAGCACCCTAATTGCGTAACACACAATCAATCGGAATCGGAATCCTTTTGATGCAAATTGCTAATCCATTGCTTCATAAGTTCGAATTTGCCTGCTCAACACGTCAATAACGCAATGAATGTTGTTGAACTGTCAAAATGAAACCGATTCCGATTGATAACGTATTGCGCGATTACCCCGCAGTTCTTATTGAAGCAGTCTTGATCGATATGACTATTTTTTATTTTAACTTCGTTAAGCTTAGTCAGAATAAGTTTTTATGGAAAGAATAATTCCAAGTTTTCAAATTCGGGAAAAAACTTGTTTTTTCTATAGAAATTTTGTAGTACAACTTAATAAAAATTTTGTCGGGTCTCGGTACAGACGCCAGCACCTCAAGCTACTACAATCTGTCAAACTTTAATATTACTTTGTTTTTCAACTTTATCGCTAAGGGCCAAAGCACACACGCTACTTTTTGCATCGGCGATCGGCGATTCAGCTGCTTTTGAGAAGCTAAATCAAGCGACCAAGCATTCCACACCGCACACTTAAAAACGCCAAACGCGGCGATTCTGAAGTCGCTTTTCGGAAGCTCGATACAGCGGCTGAACGCTACACTCCGCACACATTCGGATGTCGGTCGCAGCGATTTTGGCATTTGCGCCAGCATCGAAGCAGTCGCTAAAACCCGCGATTCCGATACCACGTCCGAACGCAGAGAGTCGCCAAAACGCGATGCAGCATCGGAGCAGTCGCAAAATCGCCGATCGCCGATGCAAAAAGTAGCGTGTGTGCTTTGGCTCTAAAGCATAAGGTTCAAAGTTGATTCGGGTAGCTTGATGTCAAAGTCAAAGCATTTATTTCAAACTAGCTTCTGCCCGCGACTTCGTCCGCGTGAAATTCGTACTTTCCTCTAAAAGTTTCGAAAATGTATGTTGGTATGATCTTTATAATTAACTTAAATAAATAAGTATTCGGGCCAATTTTTAAGTTTATAGAACAAAGGAATCAGATTTTTCAAAGAAACTATCCCCGCTTTTCACCCCCACAGGGGTAGAATTTTGAAAAATCGTTTAAGATGTGTTCATAACTTGACTCAAAGTTTATTTATACCAATTTTCGAGCTAATCAAGCCACGCAGTAAAATCCTCCCCTTTAAAATTAACTACCTCTTTTCATACAGTTAGGGGTGGATTTTCGAAAAACCCTGATATACGTTATTAATTATTTTTAGTCCTTAGTATAAATACTGAGTTTCAAGTTAATCGGACAGGGCGTTAAAATTCTTCCATACAAATTTTAACACCCCCCCATTACCTCTTTAGGGGGTATTTTAGAAAAACGAAAAATTCCAAACTTCATAATTTACTTAGATAAGTATTCGTGCCAAGTTTCAAGGTTATTAACTCAGTAAATAAGATTTTTCATACAAACAAAATCCCCCCTTTTCACCCCCTTAAAGGTTGAATTTCCAAAAACCCCTTCTTATTCGATACCTACTCTGCACAAAGAACACAACCTCCAAAACTCATGTCCCTAGTCCTACCAGCGGTTTAGACGTGTGCGTTGATATTTCAGTCAGTTCGTTCATCCCCCTTTGGGGGAGAAATTATCAAAAACGCTGAGACACGTATAAATTAATTTTCAATCGTTAGCCTAAATACAAAATTTGAAGACCCTAACTTTTAAACTGACGGACTTTCATATACAACTTCATCCCCCTTTTTAACCCTTTGGGGTTGGAATTATCAAAAACGCTGAGACACATATAAATTAATTTTTAGTCGTCAGCCTTAACACAAAATTTGAAGATCCTAACTTTAAAACTGACGGACTTTCATACAAACTTTCATCCCCTATTTAACTCCCTTAGGGGTTGAATTTAAAAAAAATCCTTCCTAATTCCTTGTCTACATTATAAAGGGAACCATTGTGTAAAAATTCAAAATAAATACCTATAACTACTTTAATTAATAAAAGTACCTACGCTTAATAATTTGTAATTTCAACGAATATTTAAACACTACCAAAACAACTAATACGTGGTCCTAACTTTAGCTACCTTACACTTAAAATCTAAGTGACTATTTAAACTAAAATATTCTTATAGAATTATAACCAGAAATATATACAACTCACAACAAAAAATAAATGAAAATAAAGCTGAAACGCCTGTGCAATACTATCTACCTATACCTACTTCACTTAAAAATAAATACTTATAACTACTTTAATTAATAAAAGTACCTACGCTTAATAATTTTTAATTTGAACGAATATTTAAACACTACCAAAACAACTCATATCTATTTTACAAAATAACAACAAAAGAAATTCAAATAAACTATTTAAAGACTAAAAGTCGCGCTGATAAGCACGGTTTCTCAATATCAATTATTGTCTGTCAATAAGGTCGAACGCTCTGAACGCATCAACAGCCAAATATTGAATGAAGCTCGCTCTGGCTCGCTCTCGGACCTCCCGCCTTTTTATACCCTACCGCCCGCCGCGACCCGTGTCGAGCGCGGCAACCGTTACACAAAAATAATCCTTATAGCATGATTCAGTATTCGCGATGGCGATGCGCGATGGCTTATTTCATGTATAAGTTTGGTGTTTCTATACCGATTTCTATGATTCTTTTTTTATTGAATAGGTAATAATGTTAACTTTTTTAAATTAGGGATGAGTGAGAGTATTATAAACGTAAGAGTAAACATATATAATCAGAATGCTCCGAACTGCTGAGCTATCAGGAGTTACACGTGTTATTGTGAGTCAACCATAAAAGATAGACATATGCTGTTACGGAATATTTTTTAGACAATTTTATGTAGAATATTTCCGTCATACATGATTTCTATGTAACTTTAACCATTAAGGCTGCACACGCGACGGAAGCTTAAAAAATGGAGTAACTTCTCCCGTTTTCCCAACATTTCCCTTCACTACTCTGCTCCTATTGATTGTAGCGTGATGAAAAGTATACTATAACCTGCCCAGGAGTATGAAAAATAATTGTACCAAGTTTCGTTAAAATCCGTCCAGTAGTTTTTGTTTCTATAAGGAACATACAGACAGACAGACAAAAATTTTACTGATTGCATTTTTGGCATCAGTATCGATCACTAATCACCCCCTGATAGTTATTTTGAAAATATATTTCATGTACAGAATTGACCTCTCTACAGATTTATTATAAGTATAGATAGGCAGATAAAAGGCACTTTTGAACGTCAAAAATTACATTAAAATAGAATTGATTCTAGTACCCCCTTCCAAAAGGTAGTTTTCGTATGGAGAAGAATGGGTAAGAAACTCCACCGTGTGCTGGCTTGAAGTACTATTATATATTCTGTGGTGCTGGCGTCTGTACACGAATAAAATCGGATTTTAGGAAGTGGGTGAAGATTTGATCACAAGATCACCTTTGTACAGTCACGTCTAAAAGTATGTATACACTTGGCAATTTTTAATTGCGATTTTTTCGTGAAATAACGAAAATGCAACGTTGAAATACGACACTTAACATAAACCTATGGGTTCGAAAATACTATTTTCGTAATAACATAAAATTTCATTCAAAAATAAAGGAGAAAATCGCCTTTGAATAAAGCCAAGTGCATACATACTTTTAGACGTGACTGTACGTACTTTTATTTATTTATTTATTAAAACTTTATGCACAAGTAAAAACTGTACAAAGGCGGACTTAATGCCTTAGGCATTTTCTACCAGTCTACCTTAGGGTGATACAGAGACAATACACAGTAGCTTTCACTTTTTTGTTCTTTTTTTTTATAATATTTACCTCAACTAATTTATTATAATATTTACCTCAACCAAGTTGCTTGAAAAATAGTAGAGTAGAGCGCATTCCAGTAGCAAGAGTAGCAGCACTAGCGCAGAGTACTGGAATAAAATATTTCAATTTAATATAGAACGCAACGAACGCATATTATAATTTTCAAATTTACACATAAAAAAAAACATCCTATAGATAATAAATAAAGGAAGAAAAATATCTTATTTGGGACACGCCATCGGCGACGACTATATTCGTCAGAGAATTTAAACACTACGCGCAGCGGTGTAGAATAATGCAGTTTTTGGTCAGCGCCATCTCTTGACCGATAAGGGAACTAATGTAACCTGTTGATGATTTCTGAAAAAGTGAGCTATCTAGAGACTTCCTTTTGCATTTCCTGTAATCTTCACATAAACTTCTATCGCATAGAATAATTTCAGATTTTTCTCTATGCAAACTTCGGAGATAATGTACTTTTTTTTTGTACATTTTTCATTAAAAGTCGAAAACTATGCGGCCTAAAAAGAAGAAAAAATGTTTGAGAATGTGCAAACTGCTCCATTAGGCTCCATTTCCAGACCATATTTTGGCCACGGCGGCCAATCTCAACGGAGACTAGCCTTCGGCGCGGGAGATATTATAGTGCAGGCGTGTGCGCGCAGACACAGGTCTGTGCACTCCCTCTTCCCTCACTCTCATAGTCCGATGGGACGACACGTATTATACCACGACAGAAGAGATCAGGCGCGGGAGCAACGGCTTAAGAGCCTATACTACCTCATCTAAAATTCACTCTTTATCTCGCTCATACGATACTGCTCGCTGACTGAGTGAGAGCGAGACAGAGTGCGGTGCTGGGCGGCAGGCAGCGCCAATAGTTTAGGTATTTGCTTTTTACAGTGAAAATAATGGTAATTATAAAAAAGTAAATAACATAAGACCTGGTAAAGTAAGTTCAGTTAGTATGCAAAGTTTCAAGATCTAATTTGAAGTATTTTTTGAATACCAGCGGTTTATTGTTCGGGTTAGAGGTAAATTTGGATTTATTTTCTATCGAGAAAATTTTATGGAATCGTGTTTTCGTCTAACATAAGACTTAGCATTAATCCTCAACTTTACCATATATTTATTTCAAAATCAATGGTGCAGTATTTTCGACATAACGGAGGATCACGCTAAGCCATTTGAGGTAGTATAGGCTCTTAACGTGCTTTCCGAGGCACGGGGGTAACACACCGCCAACTTTAAAACTAAGAAATTGCCAATGGAGAAAACTCATTAACGCTTTGTCCGACCTGGGAACCGAACCCAGGACCCCTAGCAGTCCATTACGTATTCCGTATTAGAACTAAGCCATGCACAAACAGAGACCCAGAACTACCTATGGAAATTATCTATACAAATAAATAAAATTGGAGTGTCTGTTTGTAATATTAAAATAACCGCTTTTTATTAAATGCATATAATATGGACGTATATGTCGTGGCCATGTCGTAGATTTGCTCACTTCATGAAATGCTCGAGAGTTTCATGAAATGGTCGCATTTCATGAAATGTTACACGCCGTGCGCATGTCTTCGAACACCGTGTCGAGCATTCGCAGAAAGTTACATTTCATGAAAATGCTCTAGTGCATATACTTACTTTGTTTAACATTGACCTGGATTTTAACATTAACATATTTTTCAGTCAGAGAGCAGTGGTGGCCCAGTGGTAACGGCCGCGACTTACGCGTTGTAGGTCGTAGGTTCGAACCCAGACAGGCGCTTTACTTTGTGTAAATTATTTCATCACCATTGCTCTCAAATGGTGAAGGAAAACATCGTGAGGAAACCGGCATGTCCTAGAACCAAAAATTCAAAGATATGTGACATCTATAAAGCCGCACTGGGCCCGCGTGGTGGATTACAGCCAACTCCCTCTCGAAGAGAGGAGGCCTGTGTCTGAACATTATAGGCTATAGCTTTTACAAATTAAATCTAACAAAGGAAGTAGTACTTAAAAAGGCTTCTTTACAATGATATTTGTAATTTCATTTAGTGAAATTTAATTGAGCTATGCAGTAAGAAAGGGTCTTAACTCAGTTTTGACAAGTTGCAGCCCGCCAAATCTTATGAATGAAAATACGTCATCGTTGCCAATTCGGATAAAGAGGCATACATATCGGGCGATTTATGTCAAGGTATTTAGTTTATATGAAAATTAACAAAAAAATAAGAATTCATTAATGTGTCCACAATAAAAAATGCATATTTCCATGGTCGAAGTTTATGTATATCGTCCGGAACACGGTGTATATTTTCGGGAGGCTATCGCTTACCATAAACAATAAGAATGGTGACCTGGTGATGGCACCATAGAACCCCATGAAACAGACGAAGAATAAGAAGATGGCGATGGCTGTCAGAGCGATCCCCACTTGAAGTGTCAGCATATCTTGTAATAACGCCTGTGAACATATTTAACAAAAAAAATTAGGTACTTACAGAAAAAGACGTTGACTATGGGCACACCCCGGACACTCCATATAACGCTCGCAAAATAATTACCTATTACTACTACATAAACAAATGACGTTTGTACACGTGTAAATGTGTGCGTGAACTCTAGTAGGGTTGGCTGTTGTGCGTAGCGTAAAAAATGGAGCGGATATCGAACGACGACGGCGCTGCTCGAACGTGTGTATTATTATGAAGTGACCTTGTAGTTCAATTGTTTATTTATGAATTCGGGTTCGTAATGAACTAAAAACACTAAAATATTTTCGTTTAAATGACTTACCTCTAAATAATCGGTTATTAAATCGCATGGTATTAAAAATGCGAAATCTTACAAACAGTTTATGTAAATACAAATTCGGAAAAGCATCACAATATCCAACCACCGTGATTAAAACTCAAATAAAACTTTTAAATCGCAAAATTGTGAGTTTGTGTCAGCAGTACAGCGCTGCGGTTCGCGAGCGCCCTTGCTAAAGAGTCGGCGACGAATACCTCGAAGTGCGGGGTGAGGTGCGGTATCTGATATGAGTGCGGGGAAGGGAGTGTCCTTTCTGTACGTAGTACTATTAAGTATTCTGTGCTATGGGTATCATATTGGAACTTCTTACGTGGCCCTAAGAATTCCATCAATGTTAATTGCAAGGCAGTTCGACATGGACGAAAGTGCCCGAGGCAGAGTAGATTGCACTCAGTGAACTGCTTTATTTATTTACTAGAATCGTCCCGCGGTTTCACCCGTATAAGTTTCGATCCCGTGGGAATATCGGGATAAAATGTTGTTGTCCTATGTGTTAATCCTGGTTATAAACTGTCTGTGTGCCAAATTTCATACAAATCCATTCAGTATTTTTGCGTGAAAGAGTAGATAACAAACGTCCATCCGTCCTCACAAACTTCCGCGTTTATAATATTAGTAGGGAGTAGGATTTATCACCTCGCGTTTACACTCTACAAGACAGTTATGATGACCTGGTGAAGGCAGGAATCCGCTGGATGCGAGATGCTCAAAACCGGTCGAAGTAGCGGTGTCGTTGATTCCGCATTTTCGTTTTTTGACACCGACTTCCGAAATCAAAATTATTTGTCATGTTGTAGTGTTTTTTTTTTAAGTCGGTTGTTTTTTTTTTGTAAAAAAGTTTTTATTTTTCACTTTTTAGTTGTACCTACCCCACACAAATTCAATTAAGTAACACTAGTGCATTGAAGAATTGAAGACACCGACTAGAAGAATCATCAACATTCGTATAGCAATGCCGGAGATGCAGTACATTTATGCATATAACTTCGTACATAAGAATAACTACCTAATGTATGTATGTATACCTACTCTTTGCCTCGGCGTCCGCAAAATTTCTAGTATTAGTTTACCGGCTTTCATATCCTCGGTCCACGGCACTGATAAATTAATCAGGAAAATCTTAGCCTCCACACTGATTAATTCTGATGTGCCGTGTTTCACCGAGGCTATGGATGCCTGGAGACTCGCTTGCCCGAATACAGATCCACCTGACAATCCATCTTCCCAGAGACGGTGGGATGAGCCGCTCTGCAGAGTAGTACAGAACAATTTACTTGACTCGTCTGCTACTTCTGCGGAACGTGCACGCCTGCTGGCTGTGGGTAGATGGGAGTCGGGACTTTGGCTTCATGCACTACCTTCGTCGAACATAGGCACTTTGTTCGACGACACTACTTTTCGCCTCGCTGCTTCCCTGCGACTAGGCACTCCTTGCTGTTCCCCTCATCGCTGTCACTGTGGCGAAGATGTCAACAGCCTCGGACACCACGGCCTGTCTTGCAGCCGAAGTGCGGGTCGCTTAGCGCGCCACGCGAACATTAATGACATCATCCGACGAGCTCTTGTTACCGTCGGCGTTCCAGCTGTATTAGAACCCAATGGCTTGGTACGCGACGACGGCAAGAGACCGGACGGTATGTCTCTATTTCCTTGGAAGGTGGGTAGGCCTTTAGTGTGGGACGTAACTTGTGTCGATACTCTTGCGCCATCCCACCTTCCTGGATCGGCATGCTGTGCTGGCGATGCTGCTGCGGCTGCGGAAAACCTCAAGCGGCGAAAATATAATAACCTTATCGGAAATTATATTTTCGAGCCGTTTGGGGTTGAAACCCTCGGGCCGTGGGGTCCGAGTGCTCATGGTCTTTTTACAGAAATTTCAAAACGGCTGGTTGACAATTCCCGTGACCCAAGGGCTGGCTTTTACCTTGGCCAAAGGCTAAGCATTGCCATACAACGTGGCAATGCCGCCAGTCTCTTGGGTACATTACCAGTCGACAGCGATGCGGATGAATTTTTCGACGCTATATTTTAGTTTTTGTATAGTTTTAGTTAAGTTAGTTTTTAATCTTGTTATTTTTGTTAATTAAATGTTCCCATTCCTAATGTATTATATACTAAAACCTTCCTGAAAGTATGCAGATCACATTAGCGGCCTGTGGGTGAGATATACGCAGCGAGCCTACAGAACCCTGCGCACTCAGTACAATAATGCGTTCAGAATGTTGTTGGGTCTGCCGTGGCGGTGCAGCGCGTCTGGGATGTTTGCTGAAGCGCGCACTGATGGTTTCCAGGCCATCATGCGCAAAAAAGCAGCTTCCCTGCTGGCCCGTATACGGGGTAGCAACAACGGCATTCTGAACGCAATAGCAGTACTACGTTTTGACTGTCCCTTTCAGAATCAGTGGGTCATGTCGTGTGTAGGTGTGGCGAGTCATGGCAAATTATAAATTTTTATGTAATGTGTACTAGGTTAAGGTTTCTATGGGTCTATGCCACCCGAAATAAAGTTATTATTATCTCTTTTATTTCATTATATACATATAAATTATATTTTTAAATATTAGGATATAAAAAATATATAATAACATTTAAAAATATAAAAAATAGTAGCCCACCGGTATCGGGAACAGGGTTCAAGCTATCGGCGGTCAGTAGGGCCACAGTAGACAGATACGAACAGTACGGAAACTACGTACAAACGGTCGCAACGGCACACTCACACAGACGCGCGCATTTACGGTACTCCTAAGCGATGGTCGGGGTACTCTCAGTCACGGGTGCCGTGTTGGAACGAATAATCGTGTATTTAATTTATTCCTTGCGCCACGGATCGTCCATCTTTTTAATAAAAACTGTTTGATCTCGACTTCTTCAAAACCGGAGCTTTCCTTTTTTAAACTCCCTGCTGATCTTGAAAGGTAAGAATGATTTATTGTTATAATCGATATCGAATAATGGCTCGTGCGATCATTCACCGACGTGAATTTATTTGTAAATCAAAGATGGCGGCTGCTAACATTTTTTTCGTCATGGGTGTCGTAGGTAGTTAAAGAGGTTGCCAAAATCGTTAGTGAGGTCAAAATCTAAATCCAAGATGGCGGCTGTGAAATTTTTCTGTTTATTTGTCATGGGTGTCGTTTTCATAGTTTTCGAGGGTGCTAAAGCCTATAGTGAGGTCAAAATCTAAATCCAAGATGGCGGCTGTGAAATTTTTCCATTTATTTGTCATGGGTGTCGTTTTCATAGTTTTCGAGGGTGCTAAAGCCGATAGTGAGGTCAAAATCTAAATCCAAGATGGCGGCTGTGAAATTTTTCCATTTATTTGTCATGGGTGTCGTTTTCATAGTTTTCGAGGGTGCTAAAGCCTATAGTGAGGTCAAAATCTAAATCCAAGATGGCGGCTGTGAAATTTTTCCATTTATTTGTCATGGGTGTCGTTTTCATAGTTTTCGAGGGTGCTAAAGCCGATAGTGAGGTCAAAATCTAAATCCAAGATGGCGGCTGTGAAATTTTTCCATTTATTTGTCATGGGTGTCGTTTTCATAGTTTTCGAGGGTGCTAAAGCCGATAGTGAGGTCAAAATCTAAATCCAAGATGGCGGCTGTGAAATTTTTCCATTTATTTGTCATGGTTGTCGTTTTCATAGTTTTCGAGGGTGCTAAAGCCTATAGTGAGGTCAAAATCTAAATTCAAGATGGCGGCTGTGAAATTTTTCCATTTATTTGTCATGGTTGTCGTTTTCATAGTTTTCGAGGGTGCTAAAGCCGATAGTGAAGTCAAAATGCGCGTCGCTCGACCAATGCCTAGTTTAACCCTGCACCTTACCGTTTCAATTCGAGAATGGGTGTAATAGTAATTAAAGAAAACAATATTTAAAAAAATATATCTCTATTATTCGTAATTATAAATTATTTACTGAAAAATACTTTCGCCTGCTACATGTAAATTTTACAGTGTTCTCTTTTGTTCTCTTTTAAAACAAGAACGAAAAATTTCATCCAATACGCTCGACGCATTTTCAAAAAGTTGGACGGTCCGTGGTCTCTGTTTTATTAGTACAACTTTTATTGCGTTTTATTTTGTCTATAAAAAAAATTATTAAAAAAGTCTGCAATGGTCTGCGGATCATCACCACATTGTTTACTATCTAAGTATATTAATTTGATTGATTTCGCTTTTTGGCACATTACACATTGTTTTACTAATAACGTTCCAAGTAGCCCTACATTTGTTATGAGCTGTATGGATAAAGTAATTATTCTGAGACTTTTTTGTCAGTTTTATAACACGTTGTAATCTACTCGCAAATTTTTTTAAATTGTTTTTTTTTTTATGATATTTCGATTCTTACGATACTTCCATAATAATTGCTGTTTACGCATGCAGCATTTTTTTATTCCTCGTGTCTTCCACTTTGTTTTTGTTTAATACATTTATGAAGTCGCCACATAATATTATTTTCTTTTTACTGTAGCACTACTTCCCAAGTAGTCGGTTTAAAGTATCGAAAAATGTGATTTAACATAATTACGAAGAATAAAGATATTTTTTAAAAATATTGTTTTCTTTAATTACTATTACACCCATTCTCGAGTAGAAACGGTAAGGTGCAGGGTTAAACTAGGCATCGGTCGAGCGACGCGCATTTTGACTTCACTATCGGCTTTAGCACCCTCGAAAACTATGAAAAAGATATTTACGACGAAAATTTTGAATTTTTTCGCAGTCGCCATCTTGGATTTACGTTTTGACCAGAAGGAGGGAAAGATAATCAGTCAACTTCTAACCGCACACCACGTTAAAAACTTCGTTACAATAAAACACATCAATTTTACAGACATTAAGAGTGACAACCCTAACGCTCCAATGAGTCGTAGGTATTTATTTCAACAAATTGGCCTAGTTTCCATACTGTTCATATTTATACTGTGGTAGGGCTCCGTTATTATTATATTAATTAAAGAATTATCAAAATTGCGTCTCGTTTTTGAGAAAATCTGTCAATCCGAACCGAAAATCGTTTTTCAGAACCTCCTGAAGTCTGTTAAAAATAAGTTGAGCTTGGTATTATTCTGAAATGTTAAGCTTTCAAAGTTCAACATTTTGTGCATGTCGCAATAAATACATTACATTATCGGTTGTCGGTATGACATAATTAGTCCACACACAACATGGTAGCCTGTGACCCGGTCGCGTCGGTGCCAAGCCGTGACATGCACTTCTATTGAATTTCACTGAAGCTCCGGTTAAAAATAACTTAACTGACAAACAAGTAAGGTTTGATGTTGGTTTGCTAATCTAGTTTATAAACTACTAGCTGCGCCCACGGCTTTGCTCGGGTTAATTTATAATTTGACAATCAATTCGGGATCAAGACACTTGGCGCCATCTATCATAATAACGTTATTGCTGTTTTCCTCGGGAACAGCACTTTTTTTTCGGGATGAAAGGTACCCTATGTCCGTTTCTGTACACCTGACAATGTGTATGCAAAATTTCAGGATGATCGGTTCAGCGGTTTAGGCGTGAAATGGAACAAACAAACTTACTTTCGCATTTATAATATTATAGTTAGGATATACACCGTGTTATTGAATTAACACAAAACCTTTTAATGGGTCTTTGTACTCATCACTATGAACAACTTTTACTATGGGAACAAACCCGAAATCGTGAAAAAAATCAGCTGTTCCCTACATTTATGTTCGCGTACCTCGTCAAAATGTAGGGAACAGATGATTTCTTTTTTTGCGTTTCCACGAAACGACCGCGGCAAGCGTCATAATCAACCTATAATGTTCCCACTGCTGGGACAAAGGCCTCCTCTCGTTGAGAGGGAGTGGGCCGTAATCCACCACGCGGGCTCAGTGCGGGTTGGCAGATGTCACATGTCTTCGAATTATTGGTTCTAGGACATGCCGGTTTCCTCACGATGTTTTCCTTCACCGTTTTGAGAGCAGTGGTGATGAAATGATTTACACAAAGTAAAGCGCCTGTCTGGGTTCGAACCTACGACCGACACGGCAAACGTAGCCACCTTCAATCGAGTCGTCATTACCATTTAGCCACTAACCTAGGTACAAGCTAAATAAATAAAGTAGGTATCCGTGTGAAAAGAAATTTCCCGAACAGAATAAAATAAGATAAATACTTACAAGGTGAATAATAACAGCCGCACAGGTCGATCGATCAGGTTAAGCTACGCTTGCCGCGGTTGTTCTGTGGATGGATTACCATCTCTACATACCGAGACCCCTCCGTGACTCGGAAAGCACGTTAAGCCGTTTGTCCCGGCTGTTATTCGTAGATCTTTGATAGTCGTTACGGGTAGTTAGAAGCCCGAAAATCTGACAACCAGTCTTACCAAGGGGTATCGTATTACCCAGTAACTGGGTTGTGGAGGTCAGATAGGCAGTCTTTAGGCTGTGTGGAATACGTGACGAGAAGACTCGATGGAGCTTCCCAAACGCTGCCCACTCATTCATTACTACTCAATTTCGCGAGCATTACTGCTTCGCACAAGGAGGTCACCGCTTCCCATGCACTCTAGCTCTGTACCGTGGCCTGGACTAAGGCTGGACGCGAGAGATCGTCGCCTCCGATGCCGCCGTGGGTTCTAACTTACGACCTTACAACTCGTAAGTCGGCCGTTTCTACTGGGGCAGGGGCCTGCTTCTGCACAATTACAGCGTAAAATATCGTACTAAACATCTTCATGTGAACGGGGGACTCTTTTTGCCAGAGGAACTCTTTTTAAATGATAAATGATTTTATTTCTGTAAGTAGGTTTGTACAAACACTTTTACACGTCAATCATATTTTTTTTAAAGCTAGATGAGGTCGGCGTTTCCTATCTGACTACTCTGAGAAGAAAGGCCGAAACAAACTCTCAGAGGTCACAGTCTCTTTTAAAGTCCAGACAAAATCTTGGTCAGATCATGTGAAGACCATGTAGATTGGTGTCTGAAATGGTCTTTTGAGGAAAGAACCACACAGATTGAGCAGACCTGTCCAGTCAGTGCACGCATTTGTCAAAAATCGTGCAGCAAAGTTTCACAAAGAACAGTTAATCCACCTTCATGACATTTTTATTATTGAAAAGTGAATACCGCGACCTAGATATGCCTTGCGTTCTGCCAAATGATATATAATTCATAGACAACGCTATGCTTGTCCTATCACGAACGCCATTGTTATTTGTCATGATATTTATTGAACATAGAATATTTATTTAGTGAGACATGTATGAGAGCTAACATTTTTTAGGTCGTGAGTTCGAACCCAGGCATGTGCTTTAAATAATAATAATAATAACACATTTATTTCAGATTAAAAATCCATATGTTGTTAGTAAAAGTTTTTAAAACCTACTGTTAGTAAAAAACACAAAACCACAAAATTGAAAAGACTGACACCTCGGGTTACCATATGCAGGATTTGTCCTGAGATCTCAGGATTTTTAAACTCTTTTCAGGATTACGGCCGGATTTTGTAAATCTCAGGAAATCTCAGGATTTTCAGAATGTTTAATAAAATAGAGTTGAATTTTTAGATCTTGTATTAAAAAAGGTACAAAACAGAAAATAATTTTCTTTATACATATAGTGACTAATTAAAAAATCAACTTTGGTCATCTTAATTGCACAAATAAAATCAAAACTTATTTATTAATGAAACATTCAACTATTCAATCACTTGTCATATTTTTTTTTTGCGATGATACTTTACGGGAGGGGTGGAGTGTATTCGCGCCCAACGTGTGGGCATGACCTCCGAGAATCGAGATCCTCAGTGCACAAAATTATTAATAATATGACCTTTTAGATTGTACATTACGTTTGAGAAAAATATCTGAAATTGCGACAAATTCTCAGGATTTTTTAAGGAATACAGGCTTTTTCTCCGGACTTTTAAATTTTACATCTGGTAACCCTACTGACACCTAAGTGTGCAGCCGTATCCAGTGAGCCAGCATGGGGCTGTCCCACCTATCACACAATACACTCAGGATGCTGTGGGAGCTAGCACGCAATCTACCGAGAATGGAAGCGCACCGTTTCCGTATAATGGCATGAAAACCATCAACCCTGGCCTCGGTGAACATTCCGGAAGCGCTACAAAAGCGTGGTAGACCCAACAGCATCCTGAATACATTGTTATACTGGACTACTGGACTTTACTTTTTATAAATAATTTCATCACCGCTGCTCTCAAAACGGTGAAGGTAAACATCGTGAGGAAACCGGCATGTCCTAGAACCCAAAAATTCGGAGACATGTGACATCTACCAACCCGCACTGGGCCCGCGTGTTGGAGTATGGCCCACTCCCTCTCACAGAGAGGAGGCGTGTGTCCCAGCAGTGGGAACATTATAGGCTGATTTTGCCACGAAGGTACAGTCAGCAACAAAAGTCGATTAACACTGTCATTTTTACATGTTATCTGTCGAGCTCCGCTAATGAGACACAATTGATTTTCCATTGTTTCGTCGCCGATACGCGACGCGCGGTGCTTGACCGGTTAAATTGACAACATTTTTTTTTTCAACAAACTGCTTTTTAGCTTTTCACATACCTAATAGCAAAGAGTTCATATTCTAAAAAAAAATACAAGACTTCTGCTGCAATTTTGAAAAAATATTTTGCTCGATAACTAAGATTGAAAAAAAAATTGAAGTGTTAACCGACTTTTGTTGCTGACCGTACCACAGACGTACAGACGCCAGCACATCAAGCTACCCGAAACTGTCAAATTTTCCCAATCAACTTTGAACCTTATGCTTTAGTAATAAAGGTGAAAATCTATTAAATAAATTTGACAGATTGTAAATAAAACAACTCCTTACCTTCAAAGTTGAGTTTCCAGAAGCATCTATAATACTTGAAATGGTGGTGGGAGACGATATGATCCATAAGCCAAATGCAACTGTTAACATGCAGGCCATCTGAAACAAGAAACTTGTGTTACCTTATCATAATTCATCTTTTAACGCACTTTTAACGCATACGTCTTTTTTTTACATAGTTCTCACATATAATAATTATAACTTCAAAATTGATGATGTAACTAATATTTTTGTAAAAAACTGATAAAAATCAAAGTCAAAGCATTTATTTCAAATAGGCACATAAAAGGCACTTTTAAACGTCAAAAATTATCTTAAAATAGAATTGATTCTAGCCGCCCATTCCAAAAGGTAGTTTTCGTATGGAGAAGAATGGGCAAGAAACTCCACCGTTACTCTTTTAAAATGTTTTAGGTACAATATTTTGCATGGGTACATTAATTATATATAATAACATGTGAGGACGATGCACCTAAAATAAAATTACTATACCACAATAGGTAAAAGAATTAAAAACGAAACCATGACATATAAATTAATTATCTCATAGATACATGGTGCTCACATATTTACAAACATGGTACAAGCAAAACGATTTTAATTTAAAAAAAAATACAAGTAATAAGTCAGGGTGTGAGTAATGATTAATGAATGTAAAAAGTATTAACAAAAATACAATTAAATTAGCAACTTCAGTCAAGCTGACAATCTTTTTATGTCACTTTTGTTATTTTTATTAAATTTTAGTTTCTAATTTATATTATATTGTGTGTGTGTGTGGGCAAAATCATGTAAGTAGTGTAAGTTTTTTTTTTTAAATGTTTAATAATGACTACAGTAGTGACGCCGTGCGAAGCGCCAGTCAACCTACCACATCACTGGATGGCCTAGTGAGATGCCCTCATTGTCCCCAAGCACGTTTTTTTAAGGGCGAACGAGGCTTGAAGGTACATTTGGGGAAGAAACACAAACCCCACAATGTGCCTTCATCATGCCCGACAATACCCACTTCCCTAACACCTAATTCACAAGCTCAACCCTTTTGGAAAACCCTTGCAAAATTAAAAACGTCGACCCCCGTTTTAAAGAGAGTTCCTCGTGGCGCGAGACCATCCGTGGCTTCGAGTTTAGCGCGTTGCATCCGCCTCGCCGCCCGAGAAAACTCTCAAAGTGCTTGGGAGCAATTACTCACCTTCCCGTTTAGAATTCTACATGTGCAAAAAAATTTGGCAAATAAAAAAACTTTAACAGCACAAATCAAGGATAATTGTAACATTTCGGCCCAAAGTTTTGACCCTAAATTAACAGCGCACCTCCCCCAAAGAGGTTTATTGCACCATGTGGAATCTAAACTAGGCGAGGGTGATATCAGAGGCGCAGCTAGAATCATCTTTAGCAGCGATGTGGTTGCGCCGTACTCTCCAGAGACTCTTACAGCTCTGGAGAGCAAACACCCCACCCCGGCAGATGACCTCTTCTTCCCTGACCCACCCGATCCGGAAGTGAACACAATTGAAATTACAGCTCAACAAGTATGTGCGGCCGTTTGCTCTTTTCGAAGTGGCTCCGCCGGCGCCCTCGACGGCCTGACACCTCAACACCTGAAGGACTTAATGTGTTCAGGCGCCGGGGAGGCTGGTGAGTCCCTTTTGAAGGAGCTGACGGCCCTCATCAATCTCATGCTCTCCGGCAATGTGAACGAAGCCGTCATTGATATTTTGTATGGGGCAAATTTATGTGCCCTGCGCAAGAAGGATGGCGGCATTCGTCCCATTGCCGTAGGGTCCACTTACCGTCGTATCGCAGCCAAAATTTGTTGTGCTTTTTACAGCGAAACACTAGCCAGCAAATTCCAGCCCCGACAGCTAGGCTTTGGGTCTAAAGGGGGCTGTGAGGCTGCGGTACATGCATTATCCACCTATCTCAATAGCGATAAAGGAGAGGTCATTCTTAAGGTTGACATTAAGAATGCTTTCAATTCCGTAAACAGGGACACCTTGTTGAGAGAAGTTCAAAAAGAAATACCCAAAATTTACAGTTTTCTCTATCAATGTTACAGGCACCCCTCTAAATTACTTTATAAAGACAACCTTTTGAAATCAGCAGTTGGTTGTCAACAGGGTGACCCTCTTGGGCCAGTCATTTTTAGTTTGGCAATAAATCCAATTATTCGACAACTAAATTCTAAATTCAACGTATGGTACTTGGATGACGGAACCCTAGGAGGTGATGTAGACACAGTCTTAAAAGATTTACAGTTTTTAAAAGAAAAATTCAGTTCCATTGGCCTAGACCTTAACCTTTCAAAATGCGAAATTTATCTTCCCCAAACGACTGACAGACAGACAACCATTGCAAAATTTAGTACAATAGCTCCAAATATCAAAATTACGGAAAGAAACTCTCTTCACCTTCTAGGGTCCCCAATTTTTGACGAATCCTTTCCAACGTTCATTGAGGAGAAGATACAAAATTTTAATGACGTCTCGGAAAGACTTTTCAAAATTAATATTCATTCGGCCTTCACACTCATTCGGTACTGTTGTTTTGGACCAAAATTTACTTATAGCCTTCGCTCCTCTCATCTATGGAAGCATCCACAACTTTTAGAAAAAGTAGACCAAATTATTAGAAACACATTAACTTCCATCCTAAATGTGGCCCTGGACGACCGTGCGTGGCAGCAAGCCACACTACCCATTCGCTTGGGCGGTCTCGGCGTCCGCAAAATTTCAAGTATTAGTTTACCAGCCTTCCTCTCCTCGGTCCACAGTACCGATAAATTAACCAGGAACATTTTATCTTCCTCACTGGTCGATTTTGAAGTGCCGTTTTTGACCGATGCGTTGAATGCTTGGAAAATGGCTTGTCCCAATACGGTTTTGCCTGATAACCCGTCTTCCCAGAGACAGTGGGACGTGCCGCTCTGCAGTATTGTTACGAGCTTGGGGTACGTGACAATTAAAAACTGCCGATTTAAAAACCAAAAATAGACACTTTAATTAAAAACAGCAAACAGCAACTTTACACACTAACAATAAAACACAATCGCACTACAAGATCACTTGAAAGTCGCACTTGAAGATCGCTTCGATGTTTTCGCTTGTATCGCTTATCCAACACTGAACGCCGGCTCGCAGGCACACCGGCCTTATATAGGCCTCGGATAGTTCCAGAACCTTCTACCGTAGAAACATCTAGAATGTTCGAGTACATACCGAACCCGACGGACCAGACGTCGATAGTTCTGGAAAGTTCTATCATCGAAGTTTCTAGAAGGGACCCGAATAATTATAAGTTCTGCTACTCGATACTAGATGGCGCTAGTGGTAGCTAATGTCGCCATCAATTGTGGCGCGCAACACTGCCCCCTCCTAAGACATGCTCGTCCCGAGCATTATTGCCCCCATAATAACGCGCCAGTCGATCCACATGGACGATCTTAGGAGTACCTCTTGCACCTTTCTGTATCCGGTAGGTCACGTCATTGATCTTTGTCACAATCCGGTACGGTCCGTCCCATTTAGCTTGAAGCTTAGGTGATTTCCCTTTGCTACGGACTGGATTGTGCAACCACACTAGTGAACCTTCGTCGAACCCTTTATTGTTCGTTTTGCGGTCATAACGGGTTTTCATCTTTTCAGACATTTGCTGGCCCGATTGTCTGACGTGCTCATAAATGTCATTCATTTTGTTCCGCAAGTCATTCGCATAATCGGTTATACTGCGTGGGGCATCAGGTGGTATTCCGGTGATCAGGTCTGCAGGCAGCCGTAATTCCCTTCCAAAGTTTGCGAAAGCTGGTGTCACCGATGTACTTTCGTGAACAGCACTTCGATATGACAACAAGAACGGTTGTATGTGCTTATCCCAATCTCGTTGCCGATTTTCCACAACTTTTGCCAGGTATCTCTCCAATGTCTGATTAAATCGTTCCACCATTCCATCCGATTGTGGGTGGTAAGAAGTTGTTCTCGTTTTATGAGTACCCATAACTCGACAAGTTTCCTGGAATATTTGGGACTCAAAATTCCTTCCTTGATCACTGTGAATCTCTAAAGGTACTCCAAAACGGCAGAAGACTTCATGAACCAATTTATCTGCAACTGTTGAAGCTTCTTGGTTTGGAATGGCGAAGACTTCCGGCCACTTAGTGAAGTAATCCATTACAACCATGAAATACTTGTTACCACTTTCACTTTCCGGAAATGGTCCTGCAACATCCAGGGCTATCCTCTCCCATGGTGCACCAACATTGTATAATTTCAATGCACCTCTACTACGCGTCTGAAGTCCCTTTACAGCCGCACAACTTGTACATTTGCGACACCAGTCCTCGACATCGTCACGACAGTGGACCCAGTAAAACCGTTCTCGTATCTTCAGTAGGGTCCGTTTAACTCCCAAATGGCCTCCTGAACAACCATTATGGTACAGCTGTAGAACATCAGGTACTTTAGCTTTAGGGACAACCATTTGAAAATGACAGCTGTCTCCTCGAGCATTTTCCCATTTACGGCACAGGACTCCTTCCCGAATCACCAAGCTGTCCCATTGGGCCCAATAGCTTTTTGTGATCGAACTCATCGCTGAGACGTCGCTCCACGTGGGCTTAGGTGCACCGGCCTTTATCCACTCGAGAATCGGCTTGAGGTCTGAATCTTCCTGCTGGGCACGTTGTAGGGTTTCCTTCCACTCGTTGCTGAGGTCTGTCTTGAGCATCCTCACAGGTACGACTTCCTTACCCTCTTGCCTAGTACCAAACTTGCAGTCTTCAAGACAAGGTCTTCTAGACAATGCATCTGCGTTGCTATGAGATTTCCCGTCATAGTTTTGTGTGATCGAAATCCTCGGGGCTTTTTGAACATCAGACAGCACCCGCCCCGCAGTCCTGGCTATTGCTCGTTTTCCCTGCTGCTGCTGGGCGGTGCTGTTAGCCGCACTACCCTCTGGAGACCAGCCAACTTCCCTTTCTGCAGTTCGCTTCGGGCAACTGGATCGAAGGTGGCCCCTTTCCCCACAGCCGTAGCACCTAGGGCTGTATCTTCTATTGCGGTCGCGAACTGTAGCCACTGCAAACTCTCTGACGCGATGGGAACGATGATCCTGCCGCACAGCTTCCACCTCCAGTGCATGGGCCAAGGCGTCCTTAAGCGTCCCGTGGTGACCGAGCCTCACAGCAGCTCTGACTTCAAGGTCGCGGATGCCGTCGATAAATACCTGCACCAGGTTCCCATCAATAAGCGCAGGCAAGGACTGGTAAGCTTTACGAACCAGCTTCTCCACTTCAAGGGCCCACTGCTGCAGGGTTTCGTTACTGCGTTGCACACGATCCTTGAGCTGCGCACGATACACGTGTTCCAAGTGAGCGTCACCATACCGAGCCTCCAATGCCTCAAGGAGCTGCTCGTAAGTCACTTCTTTTCCAAGAGCTTCCAGCACAGTTAAGGCCTGATCGCGCAGGCCTAAGGTGAGGGCAGTCATGGCCTGACTCTTACTCCACCCGTTCGCCTTCATGACAGCCTCAAACTGAATTTTGTAGGCCGACCAGGAAGAAGTTCCGTCGAACGGTGGCACTTTGAATCCCCGTAGCGAAGGTGTTGTAGCTACGGGGGCTGCGATTCCATCCTCAAGTTTAAGGTAATCCAGCGTTTTCTTCACGTCAGCCATTACGGTTTTCTTCACGTCAGCCATCACGGTGTCAACCCGATTATTCACTTGGTCGATTCGGGTTTCAGCTTCCAACAGGCGGTTGTCGTGTTGAGCAACCTTATCCTTCACCTCCTTCATGTCTTTCCCGAAGGTAGCGTGAAGTTCCTTCATAAGGAGCATCTGCTCTTCCTGGCGGCGCGCCTGCTCCTCCTTATCCCGCTGGAGCTGTTCTTCCAACCGACGAGCCTGTTCCTCCTGACGGTGGGCCTGTTCCTCCTGACGGCGGGCCTGTTCCTCCTTGTCCCGCTGGAGCTGTTCCTCCAACCGACGAGCCTGTTCCTCCTGTCGGCGGGCCTGTTCCTCCTGTCGGCGGGCCTGTTCCTCCTGACGGCGAGACTGTTCCTGCAGCATCATCATTAGAGCAGCAAAATCTGGTGCTGATGATGCTGGAGCAGCTGTGGACGGTCCGGCTTCCGTGATCGGTAGTTGGCCCTCCGACGTCTGTGGCGTTGCTCCACCGAATCGCCTCTGGTCCGTCTCTTGCTGGCGTTGACTCCGGGTACGGATACCCTCCGTGTCGTCCTTCGGTAGAATCGGCATGATTTTAATCCTTGCTTCTGACACCAATTGTTACGAGCTTGGGGTACGTGACAATTAAAAACTGCCGATTTAAAAACCAAAAATAGACACTTTAATTAAAAACAGCAAACAGCAACTTTACACACTAACAATAAAACACAATCGCACTACAAGATCACTTGAAAGTCGCACTTGAAGATCGCTTCGATGTTTTCGCTTGTATCGCTTATCCAACACTGAACGCCGGCTCGCAGGCACACCGGCCTTATATAGGCCTCGGATAGTTCCAGAACCTTCTACCGTAGAAACATCTAGAATGTTCGAGTACATACCGAACCCGACGGACCAGACGTCGATAGTTCTGGAAAGTTCTATCATCGAAGTTTCTAGAAGGGACCCGAATAATTATAAGTTCTGCTACTCGATACTAGATGGCGCTAGTGGTAGCTAATGTCGCCATCAATTGTGGCGCGCAACAGTATTATACGGAATACCCTTGGAAACACGTCACGTAATACTGTTGAGCGTGCCCGTCTGCTGGCTGTGGGAGAATGGGAGTCAGGTTTGTGGCTTCAGGCGCTCCCGTCATCCACCATAGGCACAATGATGGATGACTCATCGTTTCGGCTCGCTACGTGTCTCCGCTTGGGCGCACCTTGTGTTGCTCCGCATCGATGTCACTGCGGTGAAGCTGTCGACAGTCTCGGACACCATGGCCTGTCCTGCTGCAGAAGCGCAGGTCGCATAGCACGGCACGCCAGCATCAACGATATTATTCGTCGAGCCCTTGTCACCGCCGGCGTACCAGCGGTGCTAGAACCAAACGGCTTGGTACGTGATGATGGGAAGAGACCAGACGGCATGACGTTGTTGCCTTGGAAGGTGGGTAGGCCTCTGGTGTGGGACGCAACATGTGTCGATACCCTTGCGCCATCTTATGTTCCTAGCACTGCGGGCTGTGCTGGCGCCGCTGCTGCAGCTGCTGAGACCCTCAAACGGAGCAAATACTGTAACCTTGTGGGCAACTACAGCTTTGAGCCGTTTGGGGTCGAAACGCTCGGGTCATGGGGCCCGAGCGCGCGTCTCCTTTTTAAGGAAATTTCTCGCCGGCTGGTCGATAGTTCACGTGACCAGAGGGCTGGGTCGTTCTTTGGCCAAAGAATTAGCATTGCCATTCAACGTGGCAATGCTGCCAGTCTTCTGGGCACGTTTCCGGATGACAGCGATGCGGATGAATACTTCGACGCCTAAGTTTTTTATTTTTATATATTTGTATTGTAAGTTAGTTAGTAATTTATTATAGTATCTAGTGTATATAGTTAGTTTTTAATTTAAATAAAAGATAATTAGCAACCAGTTTGATTTTGTCTAGACTCTAGATTGTCCTATGGAGCAGGACCAGATAATATCTGTAAAAAATTAATAAGGTAAAAAACTGCACAGACCACAGACTAACTTCATACTAAAAGAACATTCAAACAATTAATCAAGACTAAAATCAAACGGCAATCAAATACCTTGTGAAGGACGCATCACTTTCTTCGTCCAATTTACATATCAAGGTCAAGTGTTTAGGTGAGCTAGACCGAGTTTTGACTCAAGGTCAGAAACTGGCATTGACATTCAAGGTCTTAAGGAATACTCAAAGAGATTTAAGATTTTAATGTCTTTGGGAAAACTAAACCATCTACATAAATTACATGAGCAGGAAATCACAAAGTCTTTACACAATGGGTGCCTGAAGTTAGGTGGGTAACCTCAATAAAATAACCATTCAATGGATCAAAGGACACAGCGGTTCGCTAGGCAACGATGCAGCCGACGAGCTTGCCAGAAGGGGGTCGAGCTCGGCACCAGGTGGGACCTGAGCCCATCGCGCCACTCCCCTTCGGGTATATACGCACTCTGGTAAGGAAACGCACCAGAGACCAACATAAAAACTATGGACGGACCAAGGCGAATGTAGGCAGGCTAGGGAAGCAATTCCCAAATTGGATGGCCACCTCACGAAACAGGTTCTCCGTCTAACCAAACATAAGCTGCGCATAGTTACTGCAGCTTTAACTGGCCACGGGTCGTTTAATAAACACCTCTTTGTCATAGGAGTAACGGACAGTCCGCTGTGCAGGGCATGCATGGAGGACGACGAGACAGCGGCACATGTGCTTCTAAGCTGCCCGGTGGTCGCCACGTACAGGGCAAAGTACTTCGGTAACCCAGGTACCCTACGAGAGACGGTCAGTAACATCAAGGCGTTGCTGGCCTTCCTTGAGGAGCTGGGGTGGATCGAACAATCGATTTTCCCACCCGTACGCAAAATACGCGCATTGACGTGGAGTTGCGGACACCAGCCCGTATTACCTATTACCTATACAGGGTGTTTCGGAAAGGGTATATCAATACATACGGGTTGAAGAGTGTATCTGGTCTAGAATCTCTGTACACAGCTCAAAAGTAGTAACTTTGAAAATGCTTAATATTTTTTTATTTCGACATCACGGCGCTGCACTGGCGCGCGGCGGCGTGATGTGTGTGTACTAGGCGCACAGACACTACTGATAATGGATAATGACCCTCGTAGTGCGGTGACACGTTTGTTATGATTTCAATTTAATAAACTATCGAAATAAAAAATAGTTTTAGCATTTTCATAGTTACTACTTTTGAGCTGAAATTTTGTACAGAGATTCTAGACCAGATACACTCTTCAACCCGTTTGTATTGATATACCCTTTCCGTAACACCCTGTATGGGTGCCTGAAGATGGGCGGCGCCGCCGAGGTCGGCCCAGGAAACGGTGGCAAGATCGCCTGGACGCGTACCGCGAGGGCTCATTCGAGGTGGTGTGGGATAAGATTTCCTTGAAGGACTTGAGGGAGGTCTTTGAACAGCAGTGGGACAGTATAGGATAATAAAGGGAAGTCATTACAATGAAGAAAAGAAGAAGAAACATCAGCGCGCAAACTATGACTCTCTATGACTGCCTGCATTTATCAATTATCTATTTACAAAAAATCTATTGTTTAGACTAATAAATTAAAACACTAGTGCTTTAGTATGTTGCTTGTAGAAAAATCTGACAAAAATCAGAATCATTGTATGTAATTAGTATAGTTTTTATTGTAAAAAGAAAGTTTTTAGAGGTATCTTCATGATTTTTTTATGTCGTATCAAATTAATTACTTAGTTGTATTATGTTTTCAACACACTATCTAACTAGCATATATCTTGAAGAATATCATATATTTTTCTGATTTTGTTTACTGTAGTCGATACTTTTAGGCATTATAAAACTTGCATTTTTTTGCGTTTAGGTCCTGTAGTCCGCTTAAGGGAAATAATAATGGTTCCGAAAAACAAATTAATCTCCAGCGATCTGTGGCCGACTAAAAAAAAATGGCTCTTCGAAAAACAAAACTAAACTTCCGAATAAAATACTGAACCTCCGACAAAATTACTAAGTTACCGACAACAGAGGTTTTGTCAAGGGCACCCCGAGGTTCGGTTTGGTTAGGTTACTTTAAACCCTTTACATAGAAATAGGAGCCCCGCAAAGCGGGGCTCCGTCGACATAGGATGCAAGAGCGAGCGAATGAGAAATACAAATACCTTTACCTAGGTATATATCAAAACGTAATTTAAGCTGGTAGAAAAGTATTAGTAGTATTATTATTTAGTATGTATTGTACCTATTGCCCACGTCCCTATTCGATTTGATCCATACTTCCAGGGACACCCTGTATAAAAACAATGGTCGTTTCGTAATTTTTATTCGGACAAAGTAGTCGGTTAGGCAGTAGATTTAATTTTTTTAGTAAGGACAATTCTTATTTTTTCATCGGAGCTTTTATTACTATCCACCCCTTAATATGTACAGTGAAATGTTAAACTTACCATAATAAAGAAGTTGACCGTCCACAATATCCACGCTGCGCCTTTTGAAGTTCTGGTCGTAGCCTTGCCCATTTTTTTTTCTGAAAACGTTATTTAAATAAAAAAAAATAAAAAAACTGCTTTCTTGTAGATGTAAGTTGATAGATTTGGAGTTTTACCTTAAAATATAAAGTAGTATGATCTATTAACCTGAGCGGCTTGTGGCTAAGTAATAACAGCCGCACGGGTCGATTGGTCAGGTTAAGCTACGCTTGCCGCGGTTGGTCCGTGGATGGGTGACCATCTTTACAAACCCCACCGTGCCTCGGAAAGCACGTTACGCCGTTGGTCCCGGCTGTCATTCATGGATCTTTGACAGTCGTTACGGGTCGTCAGAAGCCCGAAAATCTGACAAACAGTCTTACCAAGGGGTAGCGTGTTACCCAGTAATGGGTTGTGGAGGTCAGATAGGCAGTCGCTCCATGTAAAATACTGGTATTCAGCTGCATCCGGTTAGACTGGAAGCCGACCCCAACATAGTTGGGAAAAGGCAGGCAGATGATGATGGGTCTAGGATCATATGCTGAATTCATGGTTTCATTTTGCGCCTCGATGTACCTGCCACATTTTATATTATTTCATTGAATGCACCCCCCATCACACCCTTTTCAGTAAATATAACCTAAATAAACATACAGTAATTCACTAATAATTACTGTATCAAGCGAGTTTAACCCAGATAGTAAGCTTTATTGTAATGGCATTTAGATATCCAAATATCATTAAGAAACTGGGGCACATGGTGCTTTTATAATAATTTTGTTGTTTTGTTATTTTAATCTCCAGGTCAAAGTGTTGTGTTTTTCCATAATAATACCCTGGGACCCGATTATTGAATGAGGAATGATGATATTGATGGGTTGATGGATGTCACATTTCTTCAAACTTTTTACTCTAGGACATGTCGCTTTCCTCACGATGTTTTCCTTCGCCGTTTTGAGAGCAATGGTGCTGAAATAATTTACCATCTTATCCGTGTATCTATACTAATCTAGTTATATCAATACGACGATCGAATTCGAATATACGTGTATATATTAATACGTTTATTAGTAAGGACTACGAGTAATAAACGTATTATATCAGATGAATAGTTATACGCCGATTTCTCTCTTTCAGTCGTCAGTAATTTGACTTTCGAAAGAAGAAGACAAAGCGTTGTGTAACTATACAGACGCTATACAACGTTTATTAGTAAGGGGGTAATGATAAAGCAAGCAAATAACAACTAATACATACATACATACATAATCAGCCTATAACGTTCCCACTGCTGGGACACACGCCTCCTCTCTGTGGGAGGGAATGGGCCGTAATCCACCACGCGGGCCCAGTGCGGGTTGGTGGATGTCACATGTCTTCGAATTTTTGGTTCTAGGACATGCCGGTTTCCTCACGATGTTTTCCTTCACCGTTTTGAGAGCAGTGGTGATGAAATAATTTACACAAAGTAAAGCGCCTGTCGGGGTTCGAACCTACGACCTACAACTTGTAAGTCGCGGCTGATACCACTGGGCCACCACTGCTCACAACACTAATAGGTACCTAATTAATTAATAAAAATAACAAAATTAAATCCTAACTTAAATAAAACTATACACAAATTACAACAACAATGGGCCTTATTAGAAGGCTAAAAGTCACCCAAAGGGCAATGGAGAGGGCTATGCTTGAGTTTCCCTGCGGGACCGAATCAGAAATGAGGAGATCCTCAGGAGGACTAAGGTAACCGACATAGCCCGAAGAATTGCCAAACTTAACTGGCAGTGGGCAGGGCACATTGCTCGCAGAACAGATGGCCGATGGGGCCGAAAGGTTCTGGAGTGGCGGCCGCGTAGGTACCGGAAGACGTAGCGTTGGAAGGTCTCCCACAAGGTGGACCGACGACCTTGTGAAGGCCGCAGGAACCCGTTGGATGCGAGAAGCACAGAACCGGTCGAAGTTGAGGTGCTTGGGGGAGGCCTATGTCCAGCAGTGGACGTCTTTCGGCTGAAATGATGATGATGATGATACACAAACTAAGTAGGTATACTTAAGTTGTTATTTGCTTTCTTATTGATTTAATATATCGTATTAAATACGATGACGTGACGTGACGTGACGTGACGTGACGTGGCGTGACATGACGTGACGTGACGTGACGTGGATGGATGGATGGACAGCTGATGGCTCGACCGTCTGTGTAGTAGCCACACTGCTGTGTATTCGTAAAATTCGTGTATAAAGTGTTTAAAACATGGAAATTGAACAAAGTGCATCTCTATTAATGAAAAATGTGACGCAGAAATAGTGAAAAAAAAAGAGTTGTATTAATTAAATTAATAATTGATTTATTTCAACGTTAATATTCAAGCTTTCACTTCTGCCGGCACTCCCGGAGTGCAACCCGTCTTTTTTTTTTCTTGTCTTTTTTTTTTATTGGACCCGAACAAAAACAAAAATAGCGCGGACAGGCATGCCATGCGTTTAGGTGGGTCGGGAACACAAGAAACAAGTGACAGTAACAGGTAAAAACTGTCTTAAAAGATCTACAAAAATAAATAAATAAACATAACATTAACATTTTATTTCACTTTGCCCGACCTGAAAATCGAACCCAGGACCCCACGCTGAGTAGTCGAGCTTGCAACCACGAGAGCTACGGGGCAGTCAAAGCCCTGCATCTACTATACTTTAGGGGCTGTCCATTTATTACGTAAGACGATTTGAAGGGGGAGGGGGTAAAAAAAATTACTACTTTTTCTTTGCAATTTTGGCAGATACGTACTGATCTTACGTAAGATTCAAAGGGGGGGAGGGGTTCATTCAAGACTTATTTTTTCTTACGTAGGGGGGAGGGGGGTTCAGAAGTTGGTTGAAATTGTCTTACGTAATAAATGAACAGCCAATTACACCACTGCCAACCCCTTTGTGAAGCGTGACGTTAATTTTAAACCGAGTTGAGTGACCCGTAGTACCGGGAATATACAATTGAATTAAATATTAGCCGGGGCTGGGTTCCCAAGGGGCGCCTGTAAATTATAGCCTATTATCCGTGTGACCGTATAGTTTTACAGTTCTATCCGTTTTAACCGGGAATATTATAACAGCAGGGTAATTGCGTAACACACTACGTAGCAATGGGTTTCGTTTTGACAGTTCAGCAACATTCATTGCGTTATTTACGTGTTGAGCAGACAAATTTTTCGAACATATGAAGCAATGGATTAGCAATATCTGTCAAAATTATTCAGATTGGTAACTATTCATAGTTTGTTACGCAATTAGAGTGATGCTCCGTTTCTAGGAGAACTAGCAGCGCCCCGCGGTTTCACCCGCATAAGTGTCGAGCCCGTGGGAATATCGGGATAAAAAGTAGCCTGTTAATCCAGGGTGTCAGCTACCTTTATACCAAATTTTATCAAAATTGGTCCAGCCGTTTGAGCGTGAAGAAGTAACAAACATATAAACACACACAAACACACTCACACACTAACTTTCGCCTTTATAATATTAGTGTGAGACCTACATAATAATATATTCTATTTTAACCAAAGAAAGTAACTTATTAACTAGTGCTGATTCTCAATCTATCAAGCGCCGCTAATGAGACACAATTGATTTTCTATTGTTTCGTCGCCAACGGGCGACGCGCGCCGCTTGACCGGTAAATCACAAACCATATTAAAATATATAGGAACAGGTATATCTATAAATGTATGACTATCTATCATTCATCATCATCAGCCTATAATGTTCCCACTGCTGGGACACAGGCCTCCTCTCTGTGAGTGGGAGTGGGCCGTAATCTACCACGCGGGCCCAGTGCGGGTTGGTAGATGTCACATGTCTTTGAACTTTTGATTCTAGGACATGCCGGTTTCCTCACGATGTTTTCCTTCACCGTTTTGAGAGCAGTGGTGATGAAATAATAATTTACACAAAGTAAAGCGCCGGTCTGGGTTCGAACCTACGACCTACAACTCGTAAGTCGCGGCCGATACCACTGGGCCACCACTGCTCTCAATCTATCATTAATACAGCATAAATACAGACTCCGGAGCTGTTGCTAAGAATTTTCTAAAGAAAAAGCCAATTTCACTTTGCCCAGCTAAGGCATCGAACCCAGGACCCCACGCTCAACAATCCTTTAGGCACCGCTTTACACTTGGCTACCATTATTTTAATCATAAGTTAAATTTCACCTCAATTCAATGAAGTATTAAAATAATATGGAATACTAGCTGCGCCCCGCGATTTCACCCGCATAAGTGTCGATCCCATAGGAGTTTCGGAATAAAAAGTATCCTACAGTATCCTATATGTTAATACAAAAAAAATAAAGCCGGCGCGTAGGTATGTGTTCCACGCGCGCCTCAAAGCGATGTCAGCAAAAAGGAAGGGGCCTGCCAGGGCCGAAGACTGCCGGGGGTGCGGGATTGTCCGAAAGGGTTACCGCCACCCCGGAACATAAAGGGCTAAGGAAGGAACACGGATGGGTTTTAGTCAGTAAGAGTCTGACACACCCTTCCGCTCCACCCAGAGCGGGAGGGGTCATTTGATGATTTCCCATCCATAAAAAAAGGGTGTCACCTACCTACATACAAAATTTTATCAAAATTGGTATAGCTGTTTGAGCGTGAAGAAGTAACAAACATATAAACACACACACACACACAAACTTTCGCCTTTATAATATTAGTGTGATTATCTACATTCTTTAAATATTATTTTCACGCTCATCGACGCAAAACTAAATCTAGATAAAAAAGTAGATTTACTGTGCTATTTCAGCATGTTCGAGTAATCTATTTTATCTGCACTTTACACTACAGTAAAGAACAATCCGGCCAAGTTCCGGGGGGTTCCGGGGTCCGTATAATCAACCTATAATGTTCCCACTGCTGGGACACAGGCCTCCTCTCGATGCCTCTTTTCCTTTTTTAGATACTGAATCCTATAAAACCTTTTTTACAAAAAAAACAACCGACTTCAAAAAAAACACTACAAAGTGATAAATAACTTAATTTCGGAAGTCGGTGTCGTTGGTTCCGCATTTTCGAATTTTGGCACCGACTTCCGAATTTAAGTAAGTATCACTTTGTAGTGTTTTTTTTTTAAATCGGTTGTTTTTTTTGTAAAAAAAGTTTTTATTTTTCATTTTTTAAACATGTAGATCACATTAGTAAAAGAATTATCAAAATTGGTTCATTCGTTTTTGAGAAAATCGCAGACATACAAACATACATACATACGTACATACATACGGGTCGAATACAGAACCTCCTTTTTTGAAGTAGGTTAAAAATGCGACAGAATGGAACCCAACGGACAGAAAAATAAAAAAAAGACATTGGCTTAGGTTATTTTTTTTTATTATTAAAACTTTATGCACAAGTAAAGAAATACTGTACAAAGGCGGACTTAATGGCTGAGGCATTTTCTACCAGTCAACCTTAGGGTGATGCAGAGACAAAACATGTCAGGTGCAACATACAGGATAGATACCTAACTCGAAAATCCTACTATCCTAATTCCTATCCTACTAATATTATAAATGTGAATGTTTGTGAGGATGTTTGTTACTCTTTCACGCAAAAACTACTGAACGGAATTTGATGGAACTTTGCAGTAATAGGGGAAAGTCCTACAGTACCGGCCGGCATCCAGTACTGGCCAGTTAGAGTTTCCTGAACTCTATAAGAGATGGTGCTGATATGGTTTTTGCCCTTAAATTAATACGTTCTTACAAGTATATGCCCCGCGCGGCGGCGACCTGTCGCGACACGCTTACTGTCAGTACGCCGATTTGTATTGCGCATGGTGATCGCACGATACACAACTAAAGTTCTGTGGATGATTACAGAAGTTTATAGAACGAGTTCGAAAGAAGTTAAACCTGGTATGTATTGATCATTTATAAAGCTATTATAAAATATGTTTAATTTGAATATTTATTTGTAAATTGTTTTCTGGGGTCGCATATTATTATTTTTTCGTTCCCTACAGTACTGGCCATAAAATTGTCCTCCAGTACCGGCCAATATTTAAGTTTACTTTTGAGTAATTTTATTTTCTTATAGATACACAAAGATGCCAGGCAACAATAGTGATGGTCAGACGAAGAAAAAGAAGGGTGCCTGGGATCCCGCCAACATGCATAAAGCCGTGCAAAAGGTGCTAAAAACAAAAAAAAAAAAACTGTCACCTCTCAACAATCGAAGTCTCAAGAAACTACACATGAAATCGACCTATCGGTTGACAATTTTAAGGTCATAGTTGCAGAATTGTCACTGGTTCCTGATGCTTCAAAGAGACGAGCTACTGCAAGACGTCGCAAAGCTGAAAAAATTGAAATTTACACAAGTTCTCCATACAAAAAATGCTGGAACAGAAAAGAGCAGATAAAAGTGTTGATTCAGCTAAGCGAGACAGGAGTTTGCTTTCAGGATAAGATAACATTAAGAAAGGCAAGAACTTGGCTTCAGGAAAAGATGTCAGCAAGAAAGGAGGAAATAAGAAGAAAGAAAACCAGAATCCTCCCGACAAAATGAACCAAGAAGAGACAATTTTTGTCCTTTGTGCCTTGAACCTCATGAAGAGGATTGGATTCAATGTGGAAGCTGCAACGTTAGGGTCCATGAGGCTTATGCAAATAATCAGAGCTAACAAATTAATACACTTGTGTTTTTTGCCCGGTATAAATGATCATTTTTATGCTGGCCGGTACTGGAGGCCAATTTTTTTTAAGTAGATTTTACATACTCTTCAAATTTTATTAATAAAGTTGATTATTTCTAAATATAATAGTATTTTATTGTTTTTATTTACAGCACTTGAATGTCTTAACACATTTTAGCTGATATTTAGCATACAACCTGAGGGATTTTCATTTTATCCTACATAAACCTTAAGGTGACGGTACTGCCGGACTCTCCCCTATAGCTTATATACGTCAGAATAACATATCTTAGAATACTTTTTATCCCGATATTTCCACGGGATCGAAACTTATACGGGTGAAACCGCGGGGCGCTGCTTGTAACTATATAAAATACAAAAATAAAGACGTGGGAACGCAAAATTTCTAAATACGTACCTTTTATAATATTTTATATAGCTAGCTGTACTATGTATAAAAGTCACGTTTTTTCCACAAAAACTATTTTACGTAAATATTAAATTGTTCGTAGTTTTCAAGACACGCGACGCGCGTTACCCTCGCAGCGGGCGGAGGGTTACTGAAAAGCTGAATTATATTTCTGAAATCAGTGAGTGTTGTAGAGGCATACGTACTGTAGGCAGTGGCGCGGATTTACACATTTGCCGCCAGTAGGCTATTCAAATTTTGCCGTCCCTATCGAAATATAGAATTACGTCCCATGTCTTTTGTATACTGCTTCGACAAGCTTAATTCCATCGCCGTTTCTTCAAAATACTTAAAATGTTCACGTTCAGCTACGAAAAACTTGCAAAGAGATTTGTAAAGATCGGCAACTGTGATCAAATCTACGGAAGAAAACTGAATTTGAGCATTCACTTTGTTTATTCTTTCCAAAAAACCACGGTACCTATATAAATATTAATCTTTTTAATTTCAGTAAGACATTTTTAAAAAATGTTAGCCCCTTTGCTGCCCCTAAAATCTGCCACCCTAGGCTCCAGCCTACTCAGCCTGTTGGTAAATCCGCCACTGACTGTAGGTACCTGTAGGTGTCGGACTTTACGCTTTTTATTTCGATACCTTTAGACTCAAAAGGCGTAAACGCCAAAAGGCCACTTTTCAGGAAAAGCAAAAAACAAAAAATATTTGAAGAAAAAAATCATAACTTTTTTGTTTCAAGACTGAGTAAGTTCATTTTCGGCCCACATTATTAAATGTTTAAGATAAACAGTACGATTATATATTATTTAGGATAAATTAATAAATAAAGAAAATAGGATTGTTATACGCCCCCAAAAAAATAAAAAAATGTTGTTTACAACCCAAAATATTACATTGTCTGTAAAATGCTTAGGGTGTATAGGTCACTTAAAGCGTCCTTTCTTGCTGAAAAGGGGTGTATTGACAGTCAACGGAGAAGTATGTACTTAATATTCATACCATTATGATAAACGGTTAGGGTTTAAACGTCACTACAAGCATCTATTGTTGTAAAGAAGGGGTATATAACACAGTCACCGGAGAAGTATTTAGCTAATAATAATTACACAATGCTTTTAACTGCTCGATCGTTATTTTTAAATCAAAGTCAACTCATTGTTATTATTTATTTATATAATTATGTGTTCATAAAAACCTCTACTAAAAAAGTTGGCCATCGTAATCTCAAACTTTTGGCTTTAGGTTACGCAAATACTAGTTGTCATTGAAAAACATGGCTAAGATTTACTAGAACTAAAACCCAGATAAACAAGAGCTTGATACGGAATCAGTATAACAAAAAAACAATTAATCATTTCAAAATCTTTATTATCATTATGACATTAATTAGAGTCTATGTCAGAGCCTGAGCCTGTGAAGAAGTGCGTTTTTCTATAAACTTTAGGGTAAGAGTTAGGGGCACTTCTACTGTAGTCGCTTTTTCTCTACATTACTTTAATAACAGATATTCTTTGGATTCGTTACAACATTCTTAATCATCACAACAAGAATAACTACTTTATTAAAGTATGGTAAAAGACTAGAAGCCCCATCTAAGACAAAATGCTTTTAACTAACAATAAAATGACTTAAAAAAAATCAATTGAAAGTGTTGGAGCTCTAATCTACATCCATTTCTTGGTTTTCTTCGTAATCACTATGAAGAAAAAAGTCACAAACGGTTTCTTCACAAGGAAGTCGACGATACTCATTGTGATAAGTCTTTGGAATGGTTCCATTATCACAAAGTCTCATCAAATCTTTATATTTGGCCTTGGATATAGGCAATCTGGCATTGTAGGCAGGCTTTATTATAGGTCCTGGAATGTCTTGTCTGGAGTCATCAACCACTGCAACAGTATCTTTTGTGTTGTCTGTGCTTGCCTTTGACTTCCCCTTACCCTTACCCTTCAACTTACTCTTGGCTGTTGCTGTTCCTTTCCCTTTTCCTTTTACAGTCTTTGTTTTTAGATCACCTTCATGCAATGTTACTCGAATTTCCTCTGCGTCCTCAATCATTGAATATTTTAGTCTTATTTCATCGCGATACTTTTTCTTAAAAGTCGCCGTTCTTATTTGTTGGATGCGCACTTTTTTTTAAACTGAGGGTGTGAATGTTTTTTCAACTAGGTCTTCAAAATTAAGCAAGTCTGTGTGATTGAGAACTTCTACTCGGTAGGGACAGGACACAGTTGATTTTTTCGAGATAATCTCAGTTAGGGCCTATAAGTCATCTTTAATTTTTTAACGGAATAATAGGGGTGTATGCACCACAGAGCGATGATATGACCAAAATTTTGCGGCATCAACGTTAAGTCGTATGAGTCAACTTTATTTTTATACGAGAATAAGAAGGACGTATGCTCACGACTTTATTATACGACCTTTAAGTTTTTTTAATAATTGTGCATGTTACCTAAATAACCAATAAAATAAAAAATTATATCAAATACGCCTCATGTCTTTAAAAAATCTTCAAAAATCACGTGGGTCGTATTAGCCTTAATTTTGCGAATTTCGCAGTTTTAACTACACAGATTGATAGAGAAAAAAAAACTGAACATAACTGCATCAAAAAGTCATTTTGGCCAAATTGGCGTTTACGCCCTTTGAGTCTAAAGGTATCGATTTGATCTTTGTTTTGTTTTTTTTTTTATCTGATGTATCTGGTATATTGTGTGTCTTTTAGTCTGTGCTAAATAAATGTATTTTCTTTCTTTTTCTCTAGGTAACCGTTCTTGATCGTATAAATTACTGATTTCTTAACCTTATGAGTGATTTTATTATGCTGTACAGGTATTCCAGTCTAAGGATTTGAAAGGTTATGGTATTGTAGATATACCTACTGCTTACTGCATGTATGTACGTATATTGAGCAGTTTTTTTGTAAATGTATAGACATAAGTACCTATAGGTAATTTATTTATTTATACATCTCAATATACAGGGTGTATTTTTTTTCCCAGTTAAAGTTGGTAAGTATGTTATTTTTGCCTAATAGTTTGCAGTTCAAAATAAAAAAAAAACATACTTCGTCTAAGACATTTATGGCTCAAAATGCTCTAAGTGGTGTCAACTATCACTCCCTCAAAGCTTTGCTCGCAACTAACAAACACCCTGTATAATTCTTCTGTACGTAAGTATGTCCCTATCCCCACAACTCCTCCTGAAAGGCTGGACCGATTATGATGAAATTTGTTTGTATCTGTTTGAGCACACACCTGTCCCCTTATTCACAAACACTCGATATGCTTTCCGTATCGTATCGAACATTAATCATTGTTATCGTAGGAGTCTTCTAAACGCTGTTCACAAGTCCAAAACCCGAAAGTTTTGTCAGTTTAATTCAAATAGACGCCCGCTATTCTTCCAACAGCTATTTGCTGTTGAGGGGAAGTCAAATCAGGTTATCGAAATGTCAGGTTTTCGATACGATAGCCTGTCGTATGGTTGTGAATAGCTATGCAGAGGTCTAATTATTCTCTATCACACAATGAACGAAACCGCGCGAAATGAACGCGAGATTCCCGGGATTAGCTAAACAATTGATGTGGTTTTTAGTAAGGAATCGTTCGGTGGGCATAGTGAATTAGGGCCCTGGGTGGTTTAGAATATTTACACTGAAAAAAATGCACTCCAATCAAGTGACATTTTAGCTTGATTGACGATATCTTGTTTAGATTAATCAAAATCTTAGTTAAGTTGATCATCACGACATGATTGCAGCAATACTAGTTCAAATGATTGAACGCTCAAACAAGTTTCTTGATAACCGTTAACATGACATCATTGTAGAAGAGTGAAAACAACAAAGTAAGCAAGTGTCAATCAAGCAACTTGATCAACTTGATTGCTGCAAATAGGTTTTGTGATAACTCCTATCAAGATCCCGTTTCAAACCTCAATCAAATAGAAGTAGTAGCTGTGATCATTGTGCTTGATAGGCTTAGATGCAAACAAGTTACTTAGTCAATCTAAACAAAATCTTGATTGTGGCAACTACTTTTTTTTTCAGTGTAGATTCACGATGATTGGACCCGATAGGTGGCGCTGCGATCGAGTTCTAGGAAACAGAACAGCGTCTCTCCGGTCAGATAGTAGGTAAAGTATAAATAAATACCTAAATAAAGGTAAGGCGGACCCACAGATATAGATACACCTAGATAACGCAAGAGCAACTACTTCGCGTGCCAAAAATCGCACCAGTTTACGATCGAAAATCATAAGCCGCCACTTTCGCGCTCGGTCCTGCGTACTGCTGGCTGGGTGAGCTTGAGCGAGAGAGCGCGAGTTTGTGACGTCATAGTAGGAAGCTAGTCAAATAGTGGCACGCTTAGTTTTCATACAGTTCGTGATACTTGCGTTATCTAGATCTATCTATATCTGTGGGCGGACCTAAGGCAGATTATCCTTATACTTCTACAACCGAATTACGTACCAAAGGCACGGTATTTGAAAGATGTCTCGTACCGTAAACCGGGGTTACTTTGAATCACGGGGTTAATTTGATAGAAACTTCTTATCGACATAAAATTGCAAATTGCGTAAAACAGAACAACTTTTGGTACAATTTTTTTTTCGGAAGACTACACTGGTAAAGGGTAGTTCTTCGAAATTTGATTCTTCGACTGATCCATATGGCCAAAATTTAATTTCGTTTTCAGCTCTGTAACACATGCTCATATGAAAATAGACATACCAAAGAACATATGTTTGTATGAGGGCCTCGTTTTTATAAAGTAGTTTTCAAGATATCGACGTTCAAATATTTTGTGCCCAGATGAATCAGAAACAGAAATAAAAAGTAATAAATACACCGTTAGTTTTGATTAATAATTCTAAACAATAATTATTTATTCTTAACTAAGACTAACGGCCGAAATTAATAACCAATCTAATCCAATATCTCTAGATTAAAGATCGAAAATTCAATCCAGATTTGTAGTAAAGTGTAGCAAAAAACGATCCGCGGATTGCAATTGCAATCTTTTCAACCAATCTATCTTTGAGAGGACGGATCACAGATTACAGATTGACCTCTGTTCGAAAATGACAGTTTGAGTGTGTCAATAACCTATCCGTTGAATTTGACGTTTGTTTTGATCGGTGTAAACAATCCAAATCTTAATCTTAGAATTTCCTTGGATATAAGATTGACTTCACGGATTTCATTTGAAAAATGGCACTGTCAATATTCTCCAGTGATAGTGATATGGAAATTCTGGCTCAATTATCGGATTGGGATAATACCGATAGTGACGCTGGTGAAGAAATGAGACGTCAACGTGCTTCTGCGCGGAGAATTAAAAGGATGAACTACATGCAAAGTCTGGATGATGAGGAGTTTACCTTTAGGTTTAGGCTATCAAAATTAGCAGTAAATTTACTGCTGACTGAAATTACGCCTCTCGTCCGTGTAAATAGTTAAAAAAAATTATTTCATTATATACCAAAAATGAACAATATTATATATTACCTATCAAATATTCACATGTATGTTATGATCTCCCCACAAAATACCTAATGGAGTTGAGTTTTCCCGCAGTTTGGGAAAATTCTTACAAATTGGCAACGCTGCTACTCGGGCACCACGCCATAGACAATAAAACGCGTCCTGGCTTTAGCCGTGTCGTGACATTCCTTTTTACCTAATACGTATTGAATTTATTACAATTTTTTTCGTATTAATAGAATTGTTACGTCGTTCGGTAAATATATTATTAAACATCCATAAAATAAAATTATAAAACCTGTTTACGATTTTAGCTTTTTTTATTACAAACAAACGAACCATGTCTATTTTTATAAATTTTTCTTAAAACGGAATGACGGAGGGAAAGGATTTCAAGATATCTGCGGATTGAGCGACAGCAGGATCATCATTTTTCGATATTAGGACGCGGGTTGGAGATCGATCCATAGATTGGTATATATCGACGATCGATTTATATCTTGGATCATGGATTCGATATTAATTTCGGCCGTAAGACATATCAAAAGTGTCATATTTAGAACAGTTTTATACTCCTGTCACTTTTTAATTATTCAAAAGGTTATAGCTAAATAAATGATAATAAATAAGACTAGAACTACTGACTTGTACATGGTCAAACATTGGACATTATAATGCAACAAAAGCACTCCTTTCATGCTGGAAAGGGGAAATCAAATTTATTTCATTAGTCATATGGGAGTTTTGACCATACGAATCAGGCACAGTTGAATCAGATTTTTGCCTACAATCATTCATAACTCATCATACATACAGACTTCATTATTATCATTTTTCTACACGATTCCATAACCTAAAAGCATCACACGAAACACAGATTGAAGTTTTAAAACAATAAAATAAATTTTATAAAGTAGGCATTGTAATCATAATGCCACCTGAACCAAACACAGGTGAATCAGATATTTTCCTTCGTAACACCGGGATCTAAGCCAACCAGCCGCAGGTCCACCTTCTAGCTCGTCCGTTGCACGACTGGCTTCCCCCCGCGCGGGAAGACAGACTCTCATTATTATTACCTGACCAAGTACGGTCAAGTGAAGCTTACGCCACATTAATCAGTATTATACGCCGGACACTCCTTATTTACTTATTTATAAACAAACTAACGTAGTTATAACCAATACACATTTTTTTGTAAGAGGGCAACTCATTTCCTTTCGATATAATTATAATTTATATTGATGTATCAAAGGGAAAATGCGACATCGACCATTTTGTTCCGGAAAATGGCGAACGGACGCGTTATATGAATCAGAAGAACAAACTTCAAATATTTTTATTTTGTACCTAGACAGCAATTATTTAAAAAATATTATTTGTCCTAGTACGGCATAAAGATAAACTTTACAAAAAAAAATTTACATGCCGTTTTATTAGTTGGTTACAGAAATATACCCATAGACATCGAAAATTTTGTCCCTGAAGAACTACCCTAAACTGTCACAATCCTTTTTGCGGGTGCGCTGGTGATGACACGTTGTTTCATGCAAAAAAAGGTAAGTTTTTTATCAATACCGATTTTTACCAGATAAAATGATTTATTGGGGCTACTTTCAGATTCTATGTTAAAAACGGGGGGTTCCAAAGTAACCCCAGAATCATTTTAACGTTAATCACTTTGTTTTATTTATTTTTTTCTGAAAAACTAATCGATTTTTTTTTTTTTACTTTTACAGAGAGAACTATAAAAACCGATTATTACATTTTTTTATAAATTTTTTAGAACCACACATTCAAAAATTACAGTCAATTAGAGTTCAAAATTGATCAAAGTAACCTCAGTTTACCGGTACTTAATACTTACTTTGTTCATTCATTTTAGGTTCACTTTTCCCACAGAACACGGGATCGCCGCGCTGAAAGTCCGCTAACAGCCTGGGCCTCGACTTTTGGCTTAGCGGGAAGCGGCGGGGTCCCGTCTTTCTGCTAGCGTTGACGCTGCGTCGTACGGTGCGTTGTGGCTTGGTTCATAAAAATATATCGCACCTTTGGTGCTACAAAGTCAAAACAGCTCATTTAATTTTACAGGAGAGGACTTTTTTTTTCGCATTTATTTCCTCATTTATAACCATAAAGGCACCTGCGCCATCCAGTAGAATTTTGAGATATTTTCGCGGATGTTTTTGTTGCCCCAAGTATAGGCACAGAATACTTAAAGTACTACGTACAGAAAGGACACTCCCATCCCCGCACTAACATCAGTTACCGCACCTCACCCCGCACTTCGGCGTATTCGTCGCAGTTCTTTAACAAGAGCGCTCGCAAACACAAGTACCTCACGCACACATTCATACGTATACAAACGTCATTTTTTAATGTAGTAGTAGTAGGTAATTATTTTGCGAGCGTTGTATGGAGTGTCCGGGGTGTGGTATAGGCATGGTTCAGAGACAATTTGGCATACTTACCTCAATTTTGTTTTGGCTATTTGTGACTTTGTTGGACCGAAGGTGCGATATGCATACATGACCCGGGAATCGAACCCAAAACCTCATGTTCAGCAGAAGTGCTTGCGACAACTTGACCAAAATGAGGACTATAGTAAACTAAGCAATAAAACAACCGATCGCTATTCAAAATGACTTTATTTGCAGTAGTGTCGTACCACGCCGTTAATCGGCTTACACGATCTCATTAACCGTATGTTATCGCTCTTAACTATATCTATCACACTCGATGGAATCCACATCCTTAGCCATCCCAAGATCCAAGCAAGCAAAGTACAACACACAAAATATTACCAAATTGGTAGATTACTTTTTAAATTGGCAACACAGGCACTTTGCCGCCATTAAAACATCTATGTTAGTAGCACTGTATTAAAAATATAATGCACAGATTAAATTCGGAGTTTTTTTTTTTTAATTTTATTATTGCTGTTTTCTTTCTCAATTGTTGTAACGACTAATTTTATATAATTATTGTGAAAACACATAATGAATATTTTTATAACGTGTATATTATAAGCTTTTGTACGTAACAATTACTTTAAAAAGTCAAAATGTTTCGATTGTTTGATTTTCTTCAATGATGAGGGACCATAGAACAAGCACGGGGTAATTGCGTAACATACTAACAGTACGCATGGCTTTCACTTTGACAGTTCAACAACATTCGTTGCGTTACGTTGTTGAGCAAACAATTTTTTCGAACATATATGAAGCAATGGATTAGAAATATCCTTCAAAATTGTAATTGATAGTGTGTTACGCAATAAGGGTGCTGCTTCGATACTATTCTTTATTTTTCCTGTGCCTGAAAATCTTGTTATATTCAGGGCCAGACACTTCCGACTTCAGATTGCAAATTGAACATTTCATACAAATATGGACAGTATTCGGATAAACTAATGTTCATTTTCGCATTACACGCTTGCTCGTTTTCGCGAATATGAACACTATAGGTGCGCATCGGAATAAGGTTCACATTCATATGAAGCGTTTACTGTCAAAGTGCGGTCTAGGACTCTTAGGCCGAGATCTGTAAACGTTACTTAGCTTGTGCTTTGACTTTGGCTACGTTTTCCTAAAAGTAGCGTCTGCAATTTACTGGCGAATGACGTTACTATACTTAAGACGTTTTTCTAAAGAACGTTTTTTTTGAAACCGTAAAGTCAAACCCCGGTGCCATAAATTTATGACAGCTGTCAGTGTGGCCGTTATAATATCTTATTAAAAACCGTAGCTTAAGACATGTTTCCGTCTCTATCTTGCGCTTGTAGAGCGACAGCTGTGTGACAGTGACAGGAATACTTGTAACGTTTATAGATCTTGTCCTTGCAGTAAAACATGCTTTAGTATGTTCAGTGCATCATGTATTAGCACTGTTTTTCCTTAGGATTTAGTCTCTCAGCGGGGTAATTGCGTAACACATGTATTGACAATTGATCAGTGTGTCAAAATGACAGTTCAGCAACGTTCATTGCGTTATTTACGTTGTTGAGCGGACGAATTATTTAAACCTAAGAAGCAATGAATAAGAAACATCCGTCAAAACTCTCGGATTGTAACTGAAACTGTGTTACGCAATTAGAAACTTTTTATTCATTTCGTGGGCCATTTTTTCACGTTAACAACTAAAATAAAAACAATGAATTTAGATTCAAAACTATAATACAATACACAATATTAATAAATTCATATATCTTGGTGTTCAACGCCTCAGCGCAGAGGTAGGTATGTATTACTAGCAGCTGTTCGATATTGTCTATGTTCTAATCGTTAATGCAAAAATCTTCGCCGAACATTTTTAGGAGCTATACTCCATTTGTTTAGGTGATTAAATAAAGGTAAACAAAAAAATCACGTGCCGTGGTTATCCAACTAAACGTAATACCAGTCTATTCAGTTGTCATGCTACGTCATAGTTTTACTCTTCAATTTAGCAACGTTATAATTCGTTAATAATGTTGCTAAATTGAAGAGTACAACTGTGACATAGCATGACAAGTGAAGTGAGTGATATTACGTTTATTCGGTTAACTAAGTCACGTGGTTTTTTTGTTTACCTTTATTTAATTACCTAAACAAATGGAGTATAGATGCGTTTCGAAAGGACAGTCGGCTAGTTACTGATAGCTGAGTTAAAGTTTTTTAATAATATAATCACATTACGAATGTACTTCTTGAAGGGTTAAGTAGAGCTGTAGGTACCTACAGTAGACCCACATTTCGCCAGTTATGTTTAAGTCCCAATTAATAGGGGGCGAGTCTATTGCCATCACCCGGACTCAAATCCAAATTCCGGACTGCTACTGAAAGATTCCAGATGGAAAACCTAATAACTTTTCCCGACCCGGGAATACGCTAGTTTCCTAAAAAATTCTAATTAGTCCGTCAGTTAGATTATCAAAAAATATTGGACCCTTATTTTTTCTTTTGTCAATTATATAAAAAATGATGAAGATATCGCCCGTTAAGGTTCCGCGTAACGTCACACCGTGCGACACTTTTTAGCACGGCGTGACGTCACGACACCCCACTCCCAAATTTTGACGCGCTTTATCTTTGTCATTTTTTGTTTGATTGACAAAAGAAAAAATAAGGGTCCATTATTTTTCGATAATCTAACTGACGGACTAAATCTAATTATTATTTTTTTACCCAGGAAAATACCCTATTGAATTCAGGACCTCATTGCTCAGCAGTAGCGCTTGCGACCACTAGACCAGAGCTTGGTAGTTAAGTATTTTTGAACTGTAAAGCAGCGCCAAAATCTGTCTCACTTTCAGAGGTAACGCGGAAGATTCTATTGAAATGATATCTTATATTCACCAAGGGGTATAATCGTGTTAGCCAGTCACAGGGTTGTGGTCAGTAGACAGTCGATACGTTTCAATTAGAAGCCGACGCCAGAATACTTGGTAAAAGGCTAGACATTCATTAGAGTTCATTACAATGCTTTTTCCAACGCGTTGAGGACTGGCTCCATAGAGATCATCTAATTTAAAATTATACGCCCTGTTACTGCTAGGTGCAAGCACATTTTAAATTATTGAGTAGGTACTTTTAATGGAGGGGCGTGCAATTTTAAATGAGACGATATCTAAGTACAGACGCCAGCACATCAACCTACCCGAAACTGTCACATTTTCCCAATCAACTTTGAACGTTATGCTTTAGTGATAAAGTTGAACATCGATTAAAGAAATATGACAGATTGTAGTAGGTTGCTGTGCTGGCGTCTGTACACGATTAGTGCTCTTAAATACAATGAGGCTCTTGAAGTAGTCGATTTATTGACAAAAAATCATAACGGGACATAATGTTTTCTATTTATTTATCTATAAAGGCCACTTCCCATTAGATTTTTTAAATGATCGTTTATATTTCAAATACTTTAACTCGGTTAGCAGTAGAGGGGCTCACATTTCACAACACTAAAGGTTTTTACAACATTCAGCGACCACGAACACACTGAGCTTACAATACAGTGCCCGCATTAGCGAAACAGGGAACAGAGGAACTCAACCGCGACCTAGAGACTTATTAGTCAGCCGAGAGTTTGGTGGGTTGAGACCGCGTCCTAATCAAAAGCCATCGTTGTGCGAGTAACCCTGCGTCCTTACCAAACGCGATCGTCGCGCGATTACGCGATCTTCGCGTTCATATGTCACTTTTTATTCGGAGAACCGGAAGGCGCCCTTTGGTGGCACGCGTTCCAGTTCACCGATCAAAAAGTGACATATAAACCGCCGATCACTTTTGGTTAGGACGCTTTTTTATATGAACATGACATACTCGCGCGATCAATTAAGTCGCGTTTGAACGATCGTGTCGATCGTGAAATCGCGCGGCGCTTTTCATTATGACGCGGGGTCAGGCAATCAGCGGAGTTGGGAAATTACTGATTTAAAGCCAGGCTAAAATAGATTTGGTAAAGGATAACGATTAAACTTTCGACTGACTAAAAGCGTCTAGAGCGCTTACATCTTGCCACATATGTTTAAAAACACGGCACATGTGATTAGGTAGGGAATTTGGCTCTACAACAATTGGTAAATTTGAAAGTTTAGCCTAAAGTTTTAGGAGAACGTTGCCTAAGTAAAAGAAATGAAAGTTTTTCAGCGGGGTAATTACGTAACACACTGACAGCTGTATTTTTGACAGTTCAACAACACTCATTAGGATTCAGATAGTGTGTTACGCAATTAGGACGCCGGTGTATTTTTTTTTAATAATTTTTTAAATTTATATCTTTTTCTATGTTCAATTTTAGGCGAATATTTTATTAAAAATATGTATATAAAATGCTTATGGACTCGTATGTTGAATACTTTTAATTTTTTTTTTTCTATGGATTTTTACCTCAGTGCTTACTTCGCAAATACAAAATAGAATTTCTAGTAACTGTTATTTCTAGCTTTTATAGCACGTAACTTTCAGCCTAACATGTTAATAAGTAGGATTTTACGCCAATTAGCCAAACTATTGACTTTAGCCAAACTATTGACTATCCCAACTCTCTCTACGTTCACTAATTGCATGTTTTGACTCCTTCCATAACATTTACATCATCTTTTGATGCCTTTTTAACTAACCATAAGGTTTAGTATAAAGGTGGCATTCGTACCTACTTAATTCAGGGTCGGTATAAAATGAGGTATGCCAAAACTGTGTCAGATTGGTTTAGTACGTTTACGAGTGCCTTGCCCGTTCTGACTGATCGACCGCTTGACTGATTTGAAATAAATGCTTTAAGTTTGAATTTGAGGAACTTATCTTTATTTGCGAAGTTGACTAACTTAGGACTTTTTAATTTACCAAAATTCGGAGCTGTCTCGTACGGGGCACGTACTGCTATTCTGCGCACACTACCAACACTATTCATAATCTCCCTTTACAATTTATATTTAATTTGTCGTATAGAAAAGTTATTGCAAAGAGGCGCCAACTCGCGGCGCCGAACGCGTGCCTACTCACAAACGTTAATTTTTATATAATTTTATGATTTTTAATACAGCGTGGTTTACTAACAACGTTGGCATTAGGTATATTTTATCACTCTTTCACAATTATGTTTGATAAACAACAGTTTTTTAACAATTATAATGTTTCAACTATAACTAAGAAAAATATGACTAAAAAGTCTGTATTTATTAGCGGACTGATTGAACAAACAGCAGTTAGATTAAAGGTCTATCCATGAAGGACTGTGCCCAGGGCGTGGACGGACCGTCCTCCATTAGGGGCTCAAAAATAATATCAGTGTGGACATTTTCATACAGTCGCGATTAGGTTATCACATTAAACAGCACAGCGGTTATTAAAAGTTGTTATTAGTATGTTAAAAAATATTAACAAGTCTCCAAAGAATATTTATTTTTCGTTTTTCCAAATTTTTCTTTCATACAAACCTTATCCTGACAATACCGAACACAACAAAAAAGAATTATCCAATTTGGTGTAGTCGTTCGGAATTTATGCGCGTACATACATTTCGGCGATTAATTTTTATGGTTTTCATATTAGGTACCACGGCTAGAATGTTAATTGTTATGAATAATTTTAATTGTGTATAATTAAAATACGTGATTTCAATTAATGTGATAACCCAATCGCCACACTGTATGACCTCACACACGTCCGTGTCCGAGCCGGCGATGGAACTTCTGTGCCTCCCTTGTGTGTGCTACGGCAGTCACGTCCCGGGAACGGCCTGATAGGATTTAGCGGGTAACAAGGGTTCTTTCCAACTCTAGCCGGCCAATCCTAAGACACAATCGGATAAAGTAAGAACAAAAGTAACGTGATAAGTAAACCACACGTTTCACTACACACAATCGGACACTTTTACAATAATTAATCATGCAAAAATACTTTATAATATTCACTATGTATGTATATAATATATTGTACATACACGGGCAATGTACACGCTGCTACTCTACGTATATTGGACTGGTGTATACAGAAGCAATGGCAAAGTGACACTCGAATGCTAAATAGTAGTTTTTTCACGTTTCGAGCTGGTAACACTAACATTTGGCAAGTTTTTTTTTTATAATGAAATGGAAAAAATATCTTTTTTTACAATACAATCAACTTTATACAATTTTACAAAAGCGTAAAGAAACAACGATTAGAATTTATAGGTACACTTTTTTTATAATCTAGTATTATGTTACCAATTAGGACGTCGCAATTGACTTTTACGTATGGAACGATACAAACATTTGGAAATCTTTGCCGAATAAAATAATGACGTTTTTTGTAGCAAAATAAATGTCGAAAATTAGCTTTTCTTGATAATTTCGTAAATCTATAATTAATCCGTTAACATTAACTACCTCTAAAACATATTAAATAGTTGGTCCACAACTCTTGTTAGTGGAACAGCAGTTTAAATTGCAAATGGCGCCTTTTTAAACGTCATTATTTCCGGACTTTTTTAAATATAATTTCTTAGACATTTTTGTGAAACAATATACAAACTCTAGGCACCGACTAAATATTTTAGACTTTATTTAATATTAAGAGCAGTTTGTCAGATTCCCATTTCGAAAAGAAAATTGGCGCCAATAAGGGTTAGTCTCCGCAAATATTCTTTTTACTAGTAATTTAAGACTCCTTCATAAATTCGTTTTTGCGATAGTTTCAAAGCGAGTGAAATGGGAGTCAGACAGATAGTTTGCGTACAATATATTCCTATGAACAAAGGGAAGGACAGTGATATGTAGCTATTTCACTCGTGCTCCTAAATACTTTCACAACAGACGATTTATAATACTTTAGTTTGTCAACCAATTCGTATAATAAGCGTTTACCCTCACATTTATATAATCGCGTCTCGAAAACGAAGCAAACTTACGACCTTATCCAGAAAGAACGAACTCGCTGCGAATCGTTTCGTGCGAATTCAAACACGCGTTGGCGAGAAACTGGCCACAATACATTGCGTGCACAACCATCACGCGAATTTAAAATACGCGCGTAAACCGCGTGCACTTCGCCAGACTGCCGACTCGCGCGGGTCGAGATACTAGACTCCTAGTTGTGTCCAGACCCAGTACACGTGTCAAGGTAAATGGAGCGGCAAAATTTGTCCCCAAATGCTCACACGTTAATACGCTTTTTCTTTACGCAACGTACACGCGAGTGATTCGCCTATTCTGGACAAGGTCTTACCTCGTTTTGAATACAGTGCGAGTTTCTTAGTTAGGATTGAGAGGCCTTAACCCATAGCCTTAATCTGAGCAAAAGTTATTCATAAGCTCGATTTTTGAAAGAATTAAAATATGATTAATTAGCTTTGTTCACTTGTAGTACGATATAACTTTCGGCAACATAATTTCTCGAAAATCCATTACTTTCTTTAAAATTTTTGTGTTATAATAACATAACCAACTCTAAACTTTCACGTTTCGCACGGGGTAATTTTTAAAACTAGTATGAAGCTCTGATAGGCTGATGTATTGGCTGCGTTATAACGTCTTAATGCCAAGATTGGCAGGTATGAGCATAGCTTAATATGAACATAAAAATATCTAGTAAAGAAGCGTAAAAAAAAACCAAGGAAAGTAAAAAATAAAAGAACAGAAAATACATTAGCAGTGCATTTAATAAAATAAAACGACTGAGCACATTGAGGCGGACTGAGACGCCGCCGAGACGTCATCGACACATGACAGCTAAAACGGGGTTGCTACAAGACAAAAATTAAACTTAAATGGTAGAAAATTATTACATAATCAAACAAGTATACAATTAAACAATATTATTTCAGTTGCTACGTTCCCGTTTTTCTACTATTGTCTATGTATAGCTGCGTCTCGGTCGGTCATCAGTAATTACACTTCTATGTATGTATTACAATGCTTTGGTAAAATGGCTGGCGGACGCCCGTGGACACGGAACGCGCCCCTCACCACGGAACGTGACAATTTTGCAAATAGCAACACCTGTCAATGTCACTTTGACATAACTGACAGCTGTCACTTTATAAAAAATTGAAAAACGGAATTTCAAGTAAAAAAGGTTGTATCTTGTCACTGTCAGATATGACAGCTGTCAAAACATGCAAGCTTGGAAGGTCGAGTGGTGAAAACTGTTATATATCGAAAGGTTACAGACAATAATAAAAAGTAATATACGAGTTATAAATATAAAATAAAGAAATACATATTGAGCAACGAAAAGTTGGACCGACAGCTGTGTTTTGTGGCTAGAAAAACAAAGTATTAGAGTGAGATAGAATACACGACATTATAGCGTTATAAATCTCTTTTTAACCAGCTCTTGTTTGGTATGTTACGAGTACTACGCAATGAACAAACACTTAGAAATCCTTATCTATTAGTATGTCTTGCGATACTTAATTGTTACAAAATCTTGAATATTTTAATTAATTATTAAACTAGTAATTATTTCAATTATGGCTGTCGGCCCTTCAGTTAACAAACATCAAACATAACCAGAAAGATACATAACCAGAAAGATACAAAACCAGGCTAGTGAACAAAACGCGATACCATTATGGAAGAAGCCTTAAAGTGTCACCAGCAACAGTGGCGCAACAGTTGCGCAACTCTCTGGCAACAGTTGCGCAACTCTCTGGCAACAGTTGCGCAACTATCAGGCAACAGTTGCCCAACTTTTAGTTGCGCCACTGTCCCATAGTGCGCTATGCCTTAATTAACGTATAGAAAAAAATGCACGTTACAAATTAACACTAACGAGACTACAACTAAACAGAAAATAGTAACTAACTAAATATATAGAAGGGCGAGGCAAGGGCAGCAGAAAAAATAGGAATTAAAATAAAATATTTAGAAGATTCTCAACAATCGGTATTATGGTTGTAGACGCCAGCACATCAAGCTACCCGGAACTGTAAAATTTTCCCAATCAACTTTGAACCTTATGGTTTAGTAATAAAGTTGAAAATCTATTAAAGAAATTTGACAGATTGTAGTAGGTTGATGTGCTGGCGTCTGTACACACGGCAACACATGAAGCTATACAGGGTTATTGTAAAAACACCAACAACCTCTGAAGAGGTCACTCTACTCATCATTATGAACAACTTTTACTATGGGACCAAACCTGAAATCGCGAAAAAAAAATCAGCTGTTCCCTACATTTTTGCCGAGTTACGAACATAAATGTGGGGAACAGCAGATTTTTTTTTTCGCGATTTCAGGTTTGGTCCCACAGTAAAAGTTGGACCACAGTAAAATGTACACAGTAATCACAGTAAAATGGACACGAAAATATTTGTCGGATTAATCCGACATAAGCGGTTAAAAGGTTAAGAGGTCATTGTACTCATCATTATGAACAACTTTTACTATGGGACCAAACCTGAAATCGCGAAAAAAAAATCAGCTGTTCCCTACATTTTTGCCGAGTTATACGAACATAAATGTGGGGAACAGCTGATTTTTTTTTTCGCGATTTCAGGTTTGGTCCCACAGTAAAAGTTGTTCATAATGATGAGTACAATGACCTCTTAACCTTTTAACCGCTTATGTCGGATTAATCCGACAAATATTTTCGTGTCCATTCCGCCAGAGTCGTATATATACGACCAAATAACACAGCTCGTTTAATCTGTATTATTATTACACCATCACAGCTCGTTTCATCGGTATTTATTTTGCGTTTTTTTTTTTTGTCCGGCGCTGGGGGCACGATAACTGATATAAAGTCGGGCGGTTAAAAGGTAAATAGGTTGTTAGTTTTTCCAATAACCCTCTATATTTCTAGTTTTAGCTGACCTCGCATTGTATAAGTTTTTCGTACAATCAGAAGTCAATTTATACTGGTTATGTATAGCTTGAAGTTTAGCCGTGCATACAGTCAGGGAAATAAATTAATTGCTAAGGAAAATGACACCCTACGTCAATTTGCCATTTTATAGCCATTTCAAACAACTGGCAATTAATGACGGTTAAGATTTGAATATACGGACAATTTTAGTGGTTGAGTAGCCAATTTCTTTAACAAATTAATTTTCTTATCTTTACATACGGACGATAATTGGTCAAAATATGGAGATTTCATAATGGAGTTGCTTTCAAAACGGCTTATTTCAATAACAACTAAACTCAATAGTAAAAATCGATAAAATGGTATTCATGTCAACATTTTTGGTATTCGTTGTAAAACTGTAGTGTTTCGTGGTTTTGGGTTCTTGAAATCTGCCTCTAGCCTCGTATAGACACACACAAGCACATCTTGTATTTACAGGGCATTTTAAATTAACTGGCGGAACTTCTTAGATTTGGCATGACATGGCCTCGGTTATTAACGAAATGATTAAAATCTTCGATTGATACAGCTGAACTCATCTCTTTATGACTCTAACCGCCCGGTCACGGCATTTGGCTTAGCGGCAAGCGGCGCGGAAAAATTATGAAACGACCTTTGGAAAATAGAGTTTTATGAAAAAACCACTGCAACATCAATTACAAATAAAGCTTATTGAACTCTTCGACAACTGACCTTTGACGGTACGGTTTTTGTTTTGAAGATTTTGCTCATATTTTATTACTTATTTACACCCAAAGTTACGTCAAAATTGGCAAGAATAACGAATCCAAGCAAGCTTACCAAACCACGCCCCCTTAAAGTTATCGCCTATTAGGAAAGCGATAACGTAATTAGTTGCAACCTGCACTGCGCAGCTTAGTGACGCATCACGTGTACTCCTTTTGTGAATTTTACGGACGAACTATTTGACCTTGGCGCGCTTACTAGAGAGCGCTTCTATTTTTTGAGTGCAAGCAAAAACGAACTTAGTGGTGGTCAAGCGGGAGTGTCCGCGATAGTACATTGGAACGCTTAGTGCGTAAAAGACTTCCTGGTCCAGGCTTGAAAATCCAATTTAAAGAAAGGGAAATGCCAATTTTAGGCCCTGAATTGCACAAGGGATTGGTTTCACTAAAAAAATATGTTAATATTTTTCTCATGTCTTCCACCTATTCACTATTCTGTGCAAGTTAGGTACTATTTTTCAAAAATATTAAATATTAAAACGACTAAAATAATAGAACTTTCAAAAGATAATTTCAAAATGTTGCCAGGTAATTAATCGGAACAAATAGTAATCATTTATTATTAAACAGAGTTCATTTTTTTCTAAAAGCAATGAACGAATGAATGTAATGTAATGTAAACCACAAAAACCCCTTTTGATAATTGTTATTATTTCTATTTTTGAACTTAATAGTGATATTTAAAAAAAAAATCTGAATCCAAATCGATCTATCGATTTTTTTTATCTTTTATGGCAACACCAAGTCTACTTGTCAGCTGCCGGAATACGTAAACGTCAAAATCATTGCTTGTTTTGCAACTCCATTGCTTGCTGGCGACTTGTGTTTATTGCGGTTTAAATTGACTACTTTTGCCCATGATGTAAAACTACAATGTGTTTTGTGTTATTTGACTCCCAGTTATTGCTGTTCATTAATAAATTAAAATAATGTATTGTGATTTTTAACATACCTAGTAGTAAGACCTAGTAGTAGTACCTGGTAGTAGTATTGGTGAATCTTTAATAACTTTGAAATGCTAAGTTTTTTGTAAATAATTTCTTTTACTAATTGATTATTGGAATTGCCCTCTATTATTATCATAAATTTTTATATGTGTGCACAGTGGGCCTAAATTACTATGGCGATTTGGCATGCCCCTTTAAAGTTCCTTACATAATTTTACTATCATAGCGCCGAGATGAGATGTATCAGTATAATATATACCCACAATTAGTTATTTAGCCCTATAATGTATTATACATAATGTACTTATGCGTGTATATAACAGATGTAAAATAACTACAAGCAGCTCGGAGCGGCTGCATCGGAAGCAAGCGTACATGGCACACAGCGACGGACAGACAGACTGGCATCATTGTTACATGACAAACAAAAAAAAAACAAGTTTGCAAACCGTACAGTTGTTGCATTTCAAAAGCGCTCGTCAATTATGGCAATAAGAGTGACAGAGAGAGAGAATACTCTTTAAGGTCGTAGCACACGTATCAAACCGGATAGGGAACCGCACCGTAGCAACTCGAGCCGTTCAGTATTTTATGTATGAAACTCCTTACTGCAACGCACACTAATCGGAATCGTAACGTAATCGCCTCACCTCGGGACAAGCTCACAAACCGCGGTGCGGTGCGTTACGGCTCGTCGTCCCCGCGCTTACGTCTCTCCGTACCCGAGCTTACGTCTCTTCGTCCACCCTTGCCCCTCTCACCCCTCCGGCCTGCCTACTACACCATCAACCAGCGGTCGGCGAGCCGTAAGCGCGGCGTCGCCTAGCCGTAGCCGAGTCGACGTATCGGAGCTTCTGATCCGCTTTGGTTACGTGCTTACGTTAGGTTGACGCCTGTTTGAAAGGCGATACGGTGCCGATCCCTTTCCGATTTGATACTTGTGCTATGACCTTTACGTACACCATTTATGATAACAATGACCACCATAACGATGTAAGCGAATTAGGTAGTATAGTAAAAGTTGTTCATAATGATGAGTGCAATGACCTCTTAAGAGGTTATTGGTGTTTTTCCAATAACCCTGTATAACTTGATGTGTTGTCGTGTGTACCTATACCTTCACAAAACACATCACCAGCTCTTGGACTGTAAAAAGTTTTTGTTATTCCTATTATTAACCCGTCTTGAGCAAGCGTGGCAATCCTTTTGGACAATAATAGGCGTTATTATTATTATTTTTGTTATCCTGTCATCTGTCCATCGCTCTAATAACATAAAATTACAAATAATTATTGCGTTTCAACTATAAACAAGTATATTACAAGCAATAAGTAAATATAAGGGTATGGATAAACGTTGCGACAGCACGACAATTTCCTGCGATTGAGATTTAGAATTTTATAGTGAAAAAAAAACTTAACAAAATTGCACACTTAAGAGAAAATCGTACGAAACCACACAAGCATTCACTGACACAACAAATGTTATGTTAAATTTTAAACTATTAATAACAACAAAACAATTTTAATGTAAACAACTTGCTGAAGGCAAAGATTTAAATCGTTAGATTTGTCCTGACCGTACTTTAGGACGAATTTGAACAATGAAATTGAACGCGAACAGCACATCTAAACTGCGTTCAGAAGCTGTCAGTGGCAATATTAACAATGATATGACACTGACAGCTCGTGAGTTCTTCAGTTTTATTGGTAAACTCCACCCTTAGTCGCACGAAAAAGTGTCGTCCATACTGCGAAGAAGAGTGAGCTCACACAATAGTAATAGCGTTTCAATGAAAATCAAGTCAAGTCACTGCGTCCTTGTGGTATCAAAACAAGACAGCCGATCTATCTGTAAACGTCCCACCATGACAACATAGGTGAAGTCACAGATATAGATAGACCTAGATAACGCAAGTATCACGAACTGTGTGAAAACCAAGCGTGCCACTTTTTGACTACTATGACGTCACAAGCTCGCGCTCTCGCTCACGCTCACTCAGCCAGCAGTACGCAGGACTGAGCGCGAAAGTGGCGGCTTACGATTTTCGAACGTAAGCTGGTGCGATTTTTGTCACGCGAAGTAGTTGCTCTTGCGTTATCTAGGTGTATCTATGTCTGGGTGAAGTGAACCGTGGATAGTGCAATCCCTAGAATCAGATAGAATGACAGCTCACACTTATAAATTCTCAAGGTGAGATTTTTACAGTAAAGACCAGCAGAAACACGACCTTTTGGCGCGGTAGGGCGAATCTAACGATTTAAATCTTAAAGCTAAAAATTGCTCTGTACGTAAAAAAAATTATTGTACATTTTGTTAGTATGGAATAATATGTCAGTTAGTGGAGTGTCTTGCTAAAATCACGAAAACTTATGGAATGAACAATCAACAAAAACTAGGCTACTTCGTCTTGGCTTGGGATGCAATAATCTTGCAAAGAATATAAACATCACCCTGGATTCCCCGAAGAGTTAGGGCAGTGTAAAGTACACCCAAATTTCGCCAGTTATATAAAGTCCCATGTAATAGGAGGGCGAACCTAAAGGAATTTTCTTTTTTTTTTATACAGGAAGATTTTTTGTTTCACCATCCAAATTTTTACAGGGTGTTCTACCCATGAATATGAACAACTTTCACTATGGGACCAACTCTGAAATCACGAAAAAAAAAATCAGCTGTTTCATACAAAAGTTCAATACCTACTTGACCAAAATGTATGAAACAGCAGTTTTTTTTTTCGTGATTTCAGAAATGGTCCCATAGTGAAAGTTGTTTATATTCATGGGTAGAACACCCTGTAAAAATTTGGATGGTGATCAAAAAATCTTCCTGTATAATTTTTCAAAATTATTTGACCCCAAGTAAACGTAAGTACATTCTGTTAATAACAAACTTCGGCTAGCAACACTAATAAAACACGGCGGCGATGCTCCGATACGAACATACGTTTGTTATTTGGAGAGCCCTATACAGTAGACTAATTTGCCTAAAGTCTATTAAAGTACAGTCGCCAGCACGTCAAGTTACCCGAAACTGTAAAATTATCCCAATCAACCATGAACCTTATACTGTAGCGATAAAGTTGAAAATTCATTAAATAAATTTGACAGATTGTAGTAGTTTGATGTGCTGGCGTCTGTACAATAACCAAATTTTATCACAACATAGTTCAAATGTGAAAACAATGGGGAGATAATTTTTAATTTAAATCAAATTTTTTAATTAAAATCAACAAGTCAATCAGAAAACAAAAACTAAATTATTTTAGGGAAATCATAATCCTTGATATAAGAACTCTATATTACAATTAGACAATAATTTTAATAATATTGAATTCATTCATTAATCGTTTAAAATCAACATTGCAATGTGTATTTAATTAACTCTACATAATTATTTCATAATTCGTATCGGAATCAACGCACGCGCACATGCACGGCACACTCACTCAAGCGAATAAAAGCAAAGTCCCGATACTAGAGCGATGCGACCGACACGACACTACGTAGACATATATAAAGCCCGCGAAATTCAATTTTGTATTGAATTTCGCGTCGTACGTTTTTTGCAATTTTCAGGTCACTGTCAGGTTGTATCTTGATCAAAATATGATTCACGACTATAACAGGTACGTATTTACAGAATTATAATAATTAGAATCATTAATTAATACATCTATCTAAGTTAGATTTCTACCGTTAAGAACAAATCTCGTATGGAAAAGTGTTTATGGTAGAAATCTAACTTAAAAGAGATATATTAATGATTCTAATGACTATAATTCTGTAAATACATGTCTATTATAGTCGCAAATCATATTTTGATCAAGATACAACCTGACACTGACGTGCAAATTGCAAAAAACCTAAGAAAATTTAAATTTCGCGGTCTACCACTGCGCATTCACCTTAATACCCAAATTCTATGTCATTTCCTAGAAAAAAAAATACTTTGCATCATTCAAGAAGAAAGTCAACATGAACTCTTGTGTTTGATGGAGAGGCACGAAAATCTTGCTAATGAGTCAAAAATATCCTCAGGTTTTTTTTTTTTAGGAAACTACTAAGAATTGGGATGTTAAAGCCAGTTCCCATTTGGTCGAGACAAGACATCATGGATTTTGTTTTTTTTTTTTTTTTAATAATAATTATTTATTAGATTGCCGTTCAGTATACCATAGTTTGGATAGAATTATAATTATGGTCATCACTGTTATTACTACTAAAATTCCAATTTCAACTCTATTAGTGGTTGTTAGGCAATTATGTCAATTTATTCAAATCCATACTTATAATATTATAAATGCGAAAGTGTGTCTGTCTGTCTGTTACCTCTTCACGCTTAAACCGCTGAACCGATTTAGATGAAATTTGGTATAGAGATAGTTTGAGTCCCGGGAAGGACATAGGATAGTTTTTATCACAGAAATCATCCTTTAAGTAGGTGAAAAGGGGAGTGGAAGTTTGTATCGGGGATCAATAACCGCTGAACCGATTTAGATGAAATTTGGTATAGAGATAGTTTGAGTCCCGGGAAAGGACATAGGATACTTTTTATCCCGATATTCCCACGGGATCGACACTTATGCGGGTGAAACCACGGGGAGCTGCTAGTAGGTTTTATATTTTATGGTTTTCTTTTATCTTTAATGCAAGATTATATATTTTCTGAATGTGAGAAAGTTGTAGCACAGTTGTAGGCTTTGTAGACTGTAGATTAGCATTTTCTTCTTTATTAAGTTCCTGGTACTCGTTGACAGACCTACACTGACCTTCCGTCTCCCCGTCTCATACCTATTTATACTGTAACTAGCTGCGCCCCGCGGTTTTACCCGCATAAGTTTCGATCTCGTCGGAATATCGGGATAAAAAGTATCCTATGTGTTAATCCTGGTTATAAACTATCTTTTCTTTTTTTTGGATGGGAAATCATCCAATGACCCCTCCCGCTCTGGGTGGAGCGAAAGGGAGTGTCAAACTCTTACTGACTAAAACCCATCCGTGTTCCTTCCTTAGCCCTTTATGTTCCGGGGTAGCGGTAACCCTTTCGGACAATCCCGCACCCCCGGCAGGCTTTGGCACTGGCAGGCCCCTTCCTTTATGCTGACATCTCTTTGAGGCGCGCGTGGAACACGTACGCTCTGTCCGGCACGGGCCTGGTCCTGATCGGACGGTGAGCTACCCGTTATAAACTATCTGTGTGCCAAATTTTATCCAAATCCGTTCAGTCGTTTTTGCGTGAAAGATTTTACGTGAAAGAGTAATAAACATCCATCCATCCATCCTTAAAAAGTTTCGCGTTTGTAATATTAGTAAGATAATAAAAAGTAAGATTAGTAAGAAGTAAGATTCGATAACACCCCTCTGTTTTTGTCAGGGGTTAAAAACATTGTAAAAGCCAATAATTCACGCCCTAATGGAAACCGGCTCAAGAACACATCTTAAAACTCTCACACAAGATTTCTACAATCAACTCTATATTCTGTTCATAATTAAATGGAAGACATATACAAGCCATCACTCCTACAAGTATATTTTAAATTACTTGTCCAATTTGGTAAACAAACATGGCTACTGAATTTGAAAATTATTTTTTAGTTTATTAGAAGCTTTTACGGGTAGTCAGAAACCCGAAAGTCTGACAACCAAAGGATATGTGTTACCTAGTAACTGGGTTTTGGAGGTCAGTTAGGCAGTCGCTCCATGTAAAATACTGGTATTCGGCTGCATCCGGTTAGACTGGAAGACGACCCATACTTGAAAAAGGCTAGGCCAATGATAATTAGATGTTTTTTTATGAGATTCATCCCGTATAATTATGTTTCTTACAAAAGCTCTAATTCATAACTGAATTTAAGGGCAACGCAGCACGGTATTTACTGTCAAGCTAATATCAACATTGTGTTCCTAAAAATAAAGTCTAAAATAAAAAGACTTATTCGGAGTGCGAAAATTAAAGATTTTCCAGTCATGCTTGTTTACAAAATTGGACAGTGTAAAGAGAAATACACTATATCTACGTAGTGTCGTGTTGCTCGCGGTATACCAACGAAAAGCATTAATTTAATAATAATTCTGAAGACGAAATCAACAATAAATTGTGTCTATTTTGTCTCTCTGTGATAACACTTACATAACAAAAGAAAATGAAAAAAAAGTGGCACTCCGGGAGTGCCGACAGAAGTGAAAACTTGAACAATTACGTGTGTATTTTTTGAATCGTCATATAAACAAAACACAAACAGAATACTTTGCCATCACTCACTGACATATCGGAAATACATTACAACCGAGTACATCCCGAAGACAGCCGAATACATCCGAAGCGGTGTCGGTTACGGTAACAGTGGCGCGAATTCAATGGTTTTTTTCGCAACGCGCAATGACTTCGTGGATCTTTGACAGTCGTTACGGGTAGTCAGAAATAGGAAAGTCTGACAACCAGTCTTACCAAGGGTTATCGTATTACCCAGTAACTGGGTTGTGGAGGTCAGATAGGCAGTCGCTCCATGTAAAATACTGGTATTCAGCTGCATTCGGTTAGACTGGAAGCCGACCCCAAAATATTAAAAGGCTAGGCAGATGATGTGATATTGACAGTGTGAATAGACTAACAGAATTGCCATTTCAAATGTTTTAACCGATTTATATTTTGTTCGTAGTGCGTAGGTAAATCACAGAAAGACGTATTCGAGCTAAAATGTATTTTATCATTAATAGTAATAGAGTAGTATATTGCACAAGCAGACCACATTTCTGCGCTTATTGCACCCTTACAGAGCAGAGAGGTTACATATAGAAATTTTCTATTGACTTCTAAACTTTGATGAACATACATATCGACGGTGAAGTGTCAATATCTAATAACTAACATTTTAGCGATTTTCGATTGCGAGATGCAGGATTTGCGTGACGTCAGTATGACGCGTTGTTCGCATGTGGCGTTGTAGATACCGCTACACCACATTTCCTCTCGTCTGTGGCGGCCATATTGCACGAATCGCCCCGTGTGTGGCGGACTTCAGGGTGGTCGGGCGCGATATCGGCGCAGACGAGTTTAGAAACATCTAGTAACCGTTGTTCTGTCGTTTGAGAGTCATGACAAGTGATGGTGTGCCATCCTTGTTCTTTCCCGTATACTTTGTGCAAGTTAGAGCAGCGTAGATACAGTACAGAATAAAATATCGGTAATTATTTACGTCATAGGCCGCGGCATCAACCCGTGACTCAATTCACAGAACTCACAGATGCGAGCTTTTTGACAGTTATCAACCCGCCGTGATACACTCACAGACGGTAGGATATCCATGCTAATATTATAAATTCGAAAGTAACTATGTCTGTCTGTCTGTTTGTATGTTACCTTTTCACGCCTAAACTACTGAACCGATTTCGATGAAATTTGGTATAGAGATAGTTTGAGTCCCGGGAAAGGACATAGGATAGTTTTTATCCCGATATTCCCACGGGATCGAAACTTATGCGGGTGAAACCGCGATGCATTTAGTAAAAAGCGGTTATTTTAATATTACAAACAGACACTCCAATTTTATTTATTTGTATAGATGTATAGATGGAACTGCTCTTGGCCTCGATCACGCCTGATGGAAAGCGGTGGAATACAAATTATGCTACATGTAACCTCTTTGCCTGTCCAAACTCTTTACAGAGCCAAATGTTTATAAAAAAAAAAGATCTGAATGCATTGATAATTGCTATTATGATTAATCAAGCTTACAAGGAGCGAGAGAGGAAACCGGCATGTCCTAGAACCAAAGATTCGAAGACATGTGACATCTACCAACCCGCACTGGGCCCGCGTGGTGGATTACGGCCCACTCCCTCTCACAAAGAGGCCTGTTTTCCAGCAGTGGGTACATGGCAGATAAAGCTTAAGCTGATAAGTGCAGGAGGGACTTCTAAGGGATGTTAGTAACGAACCAAATGCATGCCTTGCGTTAGATTTATACTTATAAGAGAAAATGTGCTCTGCGTTCGGTCAAAAAAAAATTGTTGGGTTATTTATGTCATTTTTTTTTGGATGTGAAATCATCAAATGACTCCTCCCGCTCTGGGTGGAGCGGAAGGGAGTGTCAGACTCTTACTGACTAAAACCCTCCCGTGTTCCTTCCTTAGCCCTTTGTGTTCCGGGGTAGCAGTAACCCTTTCGGACAATCCCGCTACCGTTATTTATGCCCTAGAACCAAAAATTTGAAGACGTGACATCTACCAACCCGCACTGGGCCCGCGTGGTAGATTATAGCCTACTCCCTCTCGAAGAGAGGAGGCCTGTGTCCCAGCAGTGGGAACAATATAGGCTGATTATGATTAATATTTTGTATTCATGATTTCATTTTATTATGGAACCATAGTTTATAACGAAATTCTTTAAATTCTTATATGAAGGCAATGTGGACAAGACAGATGCATGAAGCATAAAACCAATCGAAGTGGTGATGCTTGGGAGGAGCCAATCTCCAGCAGTGAACGTGTTTCGGCAGAAATGACAATGAGGGTAATCTAAAACAAAATGGCGACCTTCACAGAGCACAAAACCTCAACCCACACACCAGCGTCTCAGAAATACACGAAAAAAAAATTAAAACAGTACCTTAACAATTAAACCTTAATGACGTCACACAATCATGCGCACGCGCACACGCTCTAAAATTACCTAAAATTAATTATATACAGGCACCGACGCGAACGTACCTATGCCGCGAAAGTATCGACTAAAAGAACATACTATAAGTTTTTTTTTTATTATTATGTATACGTCGTGGTTAGAGGGTGCTCCACCACACGGTAACTAGGTATTAACGCTGTTGGAGAATGATACTAAGGTTTTTTTTTCATCCTGTTGGCATATTTTTATTGTAAAGGATGAAAACTCAGGATAGCGCGTATTCTACATCCCGTATATCATTTTAATACAGTGTACATAATTCCATCCTGTATTACGTAGGAGGAAAAACATCAGCCTTTATAATGATATTATACTGAAAGGAAAAACTCCAACCTGTATATTATAATTATACAGAGCGAAAACTACACCATGTATATCATTATAATACAGAATGGAACAAATAACGCCATCTGGTGGCAAAATCGTTTCAGTTTTGAAGATCGGCCATACATTGCGCACTAATTATAACAAATTCATTAAAATAAGCAATACTTAACACGCAATGTAACTCACCACAGCTGGACCGATTTAGATGAATTTTTTGTGTCTTTGAGTGGTTCCCTGGATGGTTTAAATACACAATTGGGTCCGGTAGGTGGCGCTGCCATCGAGTTTGGGCAGGAGAACGTCTGCCTGGTCTTTCAATCCTTAGTACCATTCAAAAATAAGCATTTGGGGTTTAAGACAAATGTTTTAGTACACACTATAGATATCTTCAAGACCATTTGACGATCTATAATGGTCAAATTCTCAATCTATAGTTCCACACAAGAAGTATTGATTAATGTAGAGTACAGGGCTCTAGACATCGAGTGTCTGACACACACGACACAATCATGACACACAGTGACACTTAGTTTCAGTTACATTTTTCGGCGAAGCCCAAAATGAGGGTATTTTTTTCCCACTGGTGTTTTACGAGCGTTGGCGCTTCTCCAACGTCTGCGCAGCGCCAACGTTGCGCAGACGCGACGTTCAGTGGTAGCCCCCACCCGCGCCCACACAGACGGAGCGGGACGGCGTGATTGTACCTGTTGCTAAAAAACGCAAGAAACTCGCGACGTTAACGTCGCGTTTGCGCAACGTTGGCGCTGCGCAGACGATGGAGAAGCGCCAACGCTCGGTAAAACGCCAGTGGGATAGCGGCATAAGACGCGAAATAAAAGTGAACAGTAAATGAAATAGTATTTTAAGTATTAATAAAATCTTTAGCGATGTCATGTAATGCTACGGTTACCACCGCTAAGAGCGTTGGTTGCCACATAGTGTCCACAATTTAGGGGCGAATGACGTCATTTAAACGTCAGTTTAACACCTTCCGGCGCGGTAACGGCTATAACCGTATTTTAAAAGTTCATGGACTGATGTTACGGCGATAGCCGTATAATATGGCAATTTATTTACGTCAAACACGGCTACCGCAGTTTAAAATATATTTGCTTATTGTATAGACTTTATGCTTAAAGCAATAAGGCTGAGATCACGTTGATTTACTGTAAAAAACAAGTGGTGTACGAGCTCTCAATGTGTGCCATACCCAGTGGCGTGGATTGCATATAGGCATATAAGCAGTTCAGTGAAGTAAAATCTTCATACGTTGTATGAAGATTTTGTTTTTTGTTAGGTATGATAACTTAGTGAGTTTCTTAATTGTGGGGCACACACACTAAAATGTAATTGACAGGCTTATGTTGATATATCGAGGTAGGCACTGCTTATATGCCTATATGCAATGCACGCCACTGGCCATACCCACACGTAAACAGATTTCATCCACAACGCTCTATACGGATACGGTTATAGCCGTCTACCGCCCTAGGTAAACGATTTAATTTTCCGTGATACTGTTGATACGGTTGCGACAGCATTCTGATTTTGTATGAAAAATTCTACTGTCCTTCCCTAATAAAGTACCGCGCCGGAAAGTGTTAAAACGTTTTTAGGTTGGTGTGTTTCCTAGAAAGCGTATTTTGACACCATAAAGACCTATTCAAACCTAAGCGGTATTCGCTATCCTTGTGGGTAGAATACCGAGTTCGAGGTTTCGCCCAACAACCGAAACAATACCTATGCGGTACTATAGCACCCACTATTCCGCTCTAGCCGCGGAACTTGATACTAAATACCTGAGCGAGACCCGCGCGGTATGCACTTCTACCCACAGCGCCAGCGAATACCGCTCAGGTCGCTCTAGCCGCGGAACTTGATACTAAATACCTGAGCGACACCCGCGCGGTATGCACTTCTACCCACAGCGCCAGCGAATACCGCTCAGGTCGCTCTAGCCGCGGAACTTGATACTAAATACCTGAGCGACACCCGCGCGGTATGCACTTCTACCCACAGCGGCAGCGAATACCGCTCAGGTCGCTCTAGCCGCGGAACTTGATACTAAATACCTGAGCGAAACCCGCCCGGTATGTCATGTACCTCTACCCACAGCGGCAGCGAATACCGCTTAGGTTTGAATAGATCTTAAACAAACTCCGCTGCCACAATTTTCAGGACTTTTCTCTTTTAGGACACCGCATAAACTTTATACAAATAAAATACTTGCAACTGTCACTTGTATCTCCCGTCTCATATTCTGATATACAAAACATATCATGTATTGGAACCACAAACTCAATGCCATACAAGACAAAGTTCAAAATCCATTGCAACCATAATTTATGATCTTTCTACTCAACCATCTACCTGAGCTGTTGAAAAATCAACTTAAATTACATAAAGCTAAGGTAGATATTTGAGTACACGGCAAATCTGAGATTCAGACAATTATAGTTGGTTTTAGACGTAGGTATGAACAATATAGTATCTAGGTGAGGCAGTGAGTACCAACTGAAGGACACAGCGGGTGTGTGTGTGTCTATCGTGTGTGTGCGCGGGAGTGTCGAGTCACTCGGCGTTGCTGAAGTACTCGGATGCGTTGCCGCGGCAGATTGGACACGTTCGGTTTGACTGGAACAAGGAAACTGATACAGTCAACAAAACCAAAAAATAAATCAATAATCGTCCTTACAGGTATTTTTATCTTTGGTGGACTTGGATTAAACAATATTTTGGTGTACACTGTACAGTGAGCGTTTACGACGTACGGAATTTCATACAAACTTTCAAGCCCTTGTGTTTTGAAATGAATGAACCGATTTTAATGAAACTCCGTACGCATAAGCAGGATACAAAGGTCTGAAAAGGTAGTTAAGAACATTTTCGTAACCCCCCTACGTAAGAAAAAATAAGACTTGTTTGAACCCCCTCCCCCCCTTTCAACCTTACGTAAGATCAGTATTGTACCAAAATAGCAAAGAAAAAGTATCAAATATCTTACTTTTGTGATGTTACGTAAGAACAATTTAGACCCCTCCCACCCCCACGTAAGAAAAAATAATACTTGTTCAGACCGCCTCCCCCTAAAATCTTCTTACGTAATAAATGAACAGCCCCTAAGGGGGTATTTGTCCAAATTGATCTAACAAGTAAACATAAAAATTTGAAACTCACCCTCAACCATTTATCGACGCACTTGGCATGGAACTCATGCGCACAAGGCAGCACCCTGAGCGTCTGCCTCGCCTCGAACTCGCACATGCACACGACGCAACTGGTCTGCTCCCCCCTATGCGTCGCCGCCGCAAACTTATAACTAGGCAGGGCATCTATTTCGTGCCGCGCCAAACCTCGAGGTTTGGCCTCGCCGAGCCGCTCAGCAAGGGACAGTAAAGCTTCGTAGTTCTCTGGTTCGGTCGCGTCGGCGCCTTCCTCGCCGGCGTTGGTGCGGGCTTCCGCGTACGGGGAGAGGGGGAACATTGCGAGGAGGTTCAGGAACACCTGTGGGAGAGAAAAAAATAAGTTTATTGTGTAAGTTTATTGCGCAGTACTACCTATCCCCACCTTGTTTCATGTTAAACAAATATCAACTTCATTTCAATGATGATTAAGTTGATTTCAGAGTGACTATTGAAAAAGTTATAAAAATGTTTGAAGTTGTAGCGTAAACTGAACTTTATTGTGTAAGAATTAAAGTTGTTTTTCCATTAATTCATATTTGTTTAAATTTTTAGCAAATAAAACGCAAACGCAGATTAGTATGTAAAAATAGTTCAACGGTTTTATTCAACGGGGATGAGCTAAGGTAGCCCGCGCAATTCAAAGGAGTCTGAAGATCCGTTGCATACCTACCTGTCCAACATTTTGATTTCTTTTCAAAATGGCGGCCACGTATGAAACCGCAAGGATGATTGGGAAACTCCAAACCAAAGTATTTATTTCATAAAAACCAATTATAGGCATTTTTGAATTGACAAAAATCAGCTGTTCCATACATTTATGTACAGTCGCCAGCAAAATTGCATGGGTACCTTAGTGTCTATTTTCCCGTGAACGTTTTTACCAGCATACGTAGCTTAAATGATAAAAATAATAAAGAAACCGATAGGAATATGTGGGTATTTTAATAATTAATTTAATATTCGAATTAGTAGTTACTTAGCACCTACTTATAAATTGATATTCAACTTTAACATAGTAGGTTAATAATTAGGAACAATTTTCTTTAAAAGAAACTATTAATTATAAATTGTTTAAATGTTTGAAGAGACAAAAAGAAACTACAAAAATATTTTATCATATAAAGCAAAGCAACGCCATCTAATAACAGCATAATTAAATTTTGTAAGTCGTTAACTGGTTTTACGCTAGATGGCGTCATTTCTCGCTTCATACGATTTTGTTTCTGTACTACCCATGCACTTTTGCAGCCTATCGTACGTATAACTCGTCAAAATGTAGGGAACAGCTGATTGGTTTTTCGCGATTTCAGGTTTGGTCCCATAGTAAAAGTTGTTCATAATGATGAGTACAATGACCTCTTAAGGGGTTGTTGGTATTTTTCCAATAACCCTGTATATTTTAATAATAAAGCTTGACAGTTCGTTTATTTTTTGTTTGTTTGAACGCTCTAATCTCTGGGAACTACCCGTTAGATTTGAAAAAATCTTTTTGCATATGATAGCCCAATTCTTGAGGAAGGCTATAGGCTATTTAACATCACTCTACGACCTTTACGAGCCGAGCAAATAAAAAAAAAATTAAGAAAGAACGCTAAGCGAAAACGACTTATAGCGCGGGCAGGCGATGCAACACGACGAGGTGGGTCGGGGGACTCGGGGGAACACAAAATTTCACGCTCACAAAATCGCGGGCAGGACCTAGTAGCCAATAGAAGGGAAGAGGGAGACAGTATACACGGTGTTACGGAAAGGGATATCAATATAAACGGGTTGAAGAGTGTATCTGGTCTAGAATCTCTGTACAAAATTTCAGCTCAAAAGCAGTAACTTTGAAAATGCTTTTTTTATTTATTTCGGTAGTTTATTAAATTGAAATCATAACAAACGTGTCACCGCACTACGAGGGTCATTATCCATTATCTGTAGTGTGTCTGTGCGCCTAGTACACGCACATCACGCCGCCGCGCGCCAGTGCAGCGCCGTGATGTCGAAATAAAAAAATATTAAGCATTTACAAAGTTAATGCTTTTGAGCTGAAATTTTGTACAGAGATTCTAGACCAGATACACTCTTCAACACGTTTGTATTGATATACCCTTTCTGTAACACCCTGTAGAAACTCATGTTTTGAAGGAGGACTGTGTGACCCGTAAAGGTCAAAATCGTGTAATCAATTTTTAACTTACTTCCCGGAATCCAAGTGAGTTGAAATGTTGCATACTCGCGTAATTCTGATGACAATACAATAATATAGATTCAAATAGCTGGTTTTGTAAGAATTGAAATATCATCCGGTAGTATTAAGAGTAAACTAAACGCGAGCTCGAACTCACTGGTGGTCATGGCCAAAATCACGCTGTCTAACTTGGCTTCGTGTCTGACGGAGCTAGTATCAGTGATGAGCAGTTAGACGCTAATCTACACGCACAACATCTAGTTCTCACGCACAGAAACACCGTTCCGAACTGATAGGCGCATAAAAATATTTGAAAAGTGCTTTGGAAAATCGACTTCTATGAAAAATCCACTACATAAATCAATCACAGATAAAGTTTTTTGAACTCTTCGATAACTGAGCTTTGTCGGTACGGATTTAATTTTTAACATATTTCAGTTCTTTTATTACTTATTTACACCCAAAGCTACGTTAAAAATAGCAAGAAAAACGAATCTTTGTTGGCTCATAACTTTTTAATGGCTTGTTATTTTACAATTCTGCTTCCGTACAGACACAATTAATAATTAGACAAAACGATACAATGTTTAACTTTGTATGTACAATGTCAAACAGTGGAGTAATACTCTCCCGCAATTTGTATGGAAAAAATATCGAATAGTGGCACCTTAAGACTGATCAAGATAAAACTATCATCATCTGCCTAGCCTTTTCCCAACTATGTTGGGGTCGGCGGATGCAGCTGAATACCAGTATTTTACATGGAGCGACTGCCTATGTGACCTCCACAACCCAGTTACTGGGTAACACGATACCCCTTGGCAAGACTGTGGCCAGCAACTTTCAGGCTTCTGACGACCCGTAACGACTGTCAAAAATCCACGAATGACAGCCGGGACCACCGGCTTAACGTGCTTTCTGAGGCACGGAAGGGTTCTTAACGAGAAAACTGTGGTTTCATCTATACTAATATTATAAAGAGGTATTTGTTTGTAAGTTTGTATGTAGGGGGTAATCTCTGGAACTGCCGGTCGGATTTGAAAAATTCTTCTTGCATTTGATAGCCCAATTCTTGAGGAAGGCTATGGGCTATTTAACATCACGCTATGACCCTTAGGAGCCGAGCAAAAAGAAAAAAAGTCAAAAAGAACGTTAAGTGATAGCGCGGGCGGGTGATGCGATACGACGGGGTGGCTCGGGGGAAACAAGAAGTTTCACGCGAACGAAGTCGCGGGCTGAAGCTATTTATAACAATATAGGAGTTTTGGGATCATTGACCAAAACATGCGTCACAACCATAATAAGGGATTGTCCGTTAGACAAAGTCATGCGATGACTACAAAAGACAAAGATTAAAAACATGTCCTGCAATTAAATTAAACATAACAATACAATCTTAGGAACAAATATACAGGGTCGAATAAAATTTGTGGCGTAACCCTGCAGACGTGATGGGTATGGATGGAATATCTCATAGATATAGATAGACCTAGATAACGCAAGTATCACGAACTGTATGAAAGCTAAGCGTGCCATTTTTTGACTACCTACTATGACGTCACAAGCTCGCGCTCTCGCTCACGCTCACCCAGCCAGCAGTACGCAGGACTGAGCGCGAAAGTGGCGGCTTATGATTTTTGAACGTAAGCTATTGCGATTTTTGGCACGCGAAGTAGTTGCTCTTGCGTTATATAGGTGTATTTATATCTGTGGAATATCTAAACATCACGCTAATATTATAAAGGCGAAAGTTTGTGAGTGTGTGTGTTAATATGTTTGTTACTTCTTCACGCTCAAACGGCTGGACCAATTTTGATAAAATTCTGTATAGAGGTAGCTAACACCCTGGATTAACATACAGGGTACTTTTTATACCGATATTCCCACGGGATCGAAACTTATGCGGGTGAAACCGCGGGGCGCAGCTAATGACAAAATAAAAACAATAAGATCTGAAGTTTTTTTGGGAATTAATGACCGTTTGTAGTCTTGTTACTTGAATTATGAGTTGAAAAACTCTATTCTATTTTGTTTTATTGTATTAAGATATCGATACCCATTAAGTCTGTAAAGTTCACTCGAAAAAAAAAAAACAGATTTTTTAAGGGTACATGACCTAAAGCGCGGTCACTGTGGCACTGCATAGAAAAGAAAGAGAAGCGCGATGACACAACGCTGGTAATTTTATTGCAAAATATGAAGCAATTATTATCTATTTACAAAAAATCTATTGATTGGACTAAAAAAATTGTGCTTTAGTATGTTGCTTGTAGAATAATCTGACAATAAATCATAATGATTTTATGTGTATTAGTATGGTTTTTATTGTAAAAAGAAAGTTTTTACAGGTATCTTCAAGATTTTCTCTATCGTATCAAATCTGTTGTATTATGTTTTCAAAAAACTATCTACCTAGCATAAATCCTGAAGAACATCATATATTTTTTTTGATTTTGTTTACTGTAGTCGATTTACTGTAATTTTTCTTCTTCTTCTCATTACCTACCTAATTAAGTTTTTATTGTATTATTATGCGGATAACGGTGGTGGTTGCGTTATTAACTAATTACCCAAATGTTCTATAATATATCTGTACTAGTATTAAGCATTATTACGCAATTTTTTGTTGTCCTGAAGAAATAAAAATAAAATACTCTAACTGCGGTCGATGACCCCACAAAAATCATCATCAAATTAATTTCTTTTTAACCGACTTCAAAAAAGGAGGTTCTGTATTCGACCCGTATGTATGTATGTATGTTTGTATGTCCGCGATTTTCTCAAAAACTAATGAACCAATTTTGATAATTCTTTCACTAATGTGATCTACATACTTTTAGGAAGGTTTTAGTATATAATACATTAGGTAATAGGGTAGTTTCCTGGGTAAAAAAATAATAATTCTAATTAGTCCGTCAGTTAGATTATCGAAAAATAATGGACCCGTATTTTTTCTTTTGTCAATCAAACAAAAAATGACAAAGATAAAGCACGTCAAAATTTGGGAGTGGGGGGTCGTGACGTCACGCCGTGCGACAGTTTTTAGCATTATTATTCATTATTTTTCGATAATCTAACTGACGGACTAATTAGAATTTTTTAGGAAACTAGCCTATTATTCTTATGTACGAAGTTATATAGATAAATGTACTGCATCTCCGGCATTTCTATGCGAATTTTGACGATTCTTCTAGTTTGTTCTATTACGTTAAGATATCGACACCCATCCACATCTGCGAAGTTTCGCTACCAAATTTGACCCTGTCGAAGCAACATTTGATGAGACACAAATAATGAAAAGCCAATGGAATTAACACCATCACCAAAAGGCAAAAACTTTTAAACAAATAAACCCTATTTGCAAAGCATTGGTTTTATCGCTTGTGGGAAGCTATACATCGGCCATTTTGCCGTATTTTGGGTTCCCTACCTGGTGGGATATGACTCGTGTGGCCTGTGACAACATGCCTTGCAGGAGAGGCTCTGCTGATGCCGACTGTAAATATAACTGATAGTTTTACTAGCCATTTAGTCAAATAAAATCTAGACACAGAATAAAAACATTACATCGCCATCTTTACAATAAAACCATCCCCGATCCAGATAATTTATCATTTGATTAACTAAGGTGACTTATGGACAGTCATAGATCGTCCTTTTATCGGTAACCTTATAGAGGGATTACTATAACAATGTCCAAAAATTTAAATTGTCCAAAAATAAAAATATCCAAAAATAAAATTGTCCAAAAATAAAAATGTCCGAAAATAAAAATGACAAAAAAAAAAAAAATGCTCAAAAATAATAATGCCCAAATCATAGAAATTTTACGCGGACGAAGTGGGGAGAAACTAGTTTTTAATCTGCCAAGCTCCGCTAATGAGACAATTGATTTTCTATTGTTTCGTCGCCGATCGGCGAACCGCGCCGTTGGACCGGTTAATAATAGTAGATTGTACAACTAAGGCATAAAAGAAGCTATTTTACCCCGAGACGTTTATATCCACGCGAGCCGCAGGCGAGGGTGGATAGTTAAGTCGAGGGGTAAAATGGCTCGTTTATGCCTGAGTTATACACTCTGCTTTTCACTTCGATTGCGAGAAAATGAAACAGGCGTAAAGTATACAGTACATAATTAGTCAAAAATGTTGCAAAGCATAGCTAATTCCCGCCACCACAGATAATTCCGCCACGAAACTTTTTAAAAGTTTTTTTTTTTTAATTTCAACATTTGTCATTCGACTTGGGTACTTCATACTGCCAAGTCATAAAAACGTTTCTTTGCGTTTTTAAATAATAAATGACAACTATTTTACCTGATTTTATTAAATTAACGATAGAAAACACGGAAGTGGTATAAATCAAAGGAAATGAAATAAATCACGACTTTAATCTGCGAAGTTTTATTGTGCGTGTGGCTGTTGGGCCTGATTACCTTAGTCTCCGAAAAAAAAATTTACTTTATGCACTAGAACATAAAAAGCGATTTTATGTCGCCTAAGCACAAACATAAAGACGAACTTTTAGAGCATGAGAAGTGAAAAAGTTATTTAATAATCGGGGATCAGTAAGATATGTTTTTAACATCTTCCTTTTTTCGTGTCGAAGAGGTATGAGGAACAGGGCGTAAAGTTCAGGCCCCTTTGCCGCCTATTAGGAAAGCGATAACGCAATTAGTTGCAACCTGCACTGCGCAGCTTAGTGACGCATCACGTGTACTCTTTTTGTGAATGTTACGGACGAACTATTTGACTTTGGCGCGCTTACTAGAGAACGATTTTATTTTTTGGGGTACAAGCAAAAATGAACTTAGTGGTGGCCAACCCGCACTGGGCCCGCGTGGTGGATTAAGGCCCACTCCCTCTCACTGAGAGGAGGCCTGTGTCCCAGCAGTGGGAACATTATAGGCTGGTTATGGTTGGTGGTCAGGCGGGAGTGTCCGCGATAGTACAGACGCCAGCACATCAAGCTACTAGAATCTATCAAATTTCTTTAAAAGATTTTCAATTTTATCGCTAAAGCATAAGGTTCAAAGTCGATTGGGAAAATTTGACAGTTTCGGGTAGCTTGATGTGCTGGCGTCTGTACTTGTGGTGAGGTGTTGTAGGTACCTGGTAGGTGGGCGGGGGCGGCGGCAGCGACAGCGGCTGCGCGACGTGCAGCTGCGCCTGCACGTGCGCGGGCAGCGCCGCGCTTACTAGGCCGCCTCCACCCTGCGGAACACAATACGAGGTTAGCTTCAAAACACACTGATATTGACCTCGAATTAAGTTTAGTTTATGAACAAGGTGTGGAAGTACTTGAACTGCGTCCGCAGCTGTCCCGGAATTTCACCAGGGACTGTAGTGTTTGAAGATCCATAAGCGGAGCGGATTATGTAATGGATTGGTCACTACAAAGGGATGTTCATAAACTAAACTTAATTTAAGTTCAGTACATCTTATTCTTTCTATTTATTTAAGAAAAGGACAGAACATAAATATTAGTTTAGTCCTGTCAAATTAGTCAGCGCCTGACATAAAATGACGTATTTTTAGTAGCCAATTTTTTAATCACGTCTAAACTTGTCTATGGAGTATCTTGATTTGACAGGACTAAACTAATATTTATGTTCTGTCCTTTTCTTAATGAAATAGAAAGAAAAAGATGCACTGAACTTAAATTTAGTTTTGTGAACAAGGAAATTGGTGCCATTAACAACAGAAGGCCAATAACTCGTAATTTAAAAAATTGTTTTTGTAAAAAACGTCAGTAAAAGTTGGAATTTTGCCCTTCAATATCTCCTTAACCAGAAGTTTCTCAGATATGGTCCAATATTAACAAAATAAATGTTCACAATGAACGGGGAGTACAAGTGACTCCCGACTACGTTAAAAATCTTTTTTATCACATCTATTCAAAAAGAACTAGAGTATTCTTCGTAAATAGGGACTAAAATAGCTCTTTCATTCCTAGGGACTAAACTTGATTTGAATTTGGAATGTGGATATTGTTAGTAAAAGTTCCAATCACCAAAGAGATCAATCTTAGGATTCAAAGAAACACTCTCGCCTTCAAAATAGATGTTTGCTCTATAGAGGTATGAGGAACAGGGTGTAAAGTTCACTCAACCTCCATAGAAAAGGGAGGATCCTCCGACCTGACGGGTGTCGTGTCTGGCGGGCAACTGCCCAATGATTCATGTCGGGCCGTTGTATCTATGCTAGTTGCGCGGTAAACTCTGCTTGCGAGATGCAGGATTTGCGTGACGTAAGTATGACGCGTTGTTCGCATGTGGCGTTGTAGATACCGCTACAGCTCCCTTGGCAAACAATCTACTATTTACACCCGTTAGATGATCAAGTAACTCTCCAAGTACTAAGACAGTCCGAACCAACGCCTACGAATCTGTATTCAAATGACATTATACATGTACGAGTTACCTGCGTATGTATATGGTGTATGGGATGGTGCGGCCACCGCGCGGCGTGTCGCACGTACGGGCGCGCTCGCGACCCGCCGCCCACGACGCCCACGCCCACACCACCGCCAACGCCCACGCCCACTCCACCGCCGCTGCGACGCTGGGGAAACATAAGGATAGCTTACATAATCAGCCTATAATGTTCCAACTGCTGGGACACAGGCCTCTTCTCTGTGAGAGGGAGTGGGCCGTAATCCAACACGCGGGCCTAGTGCGGGTTGGTACTTTGGTAGATGTCAGTTGCTCCATGTAAAATACTGGTATTCAGCTGCATTCGGTTAGACTGGAAGCCGACCCCAACATAGTTGGGAAAAGGCTAGGCAGATGATGATGGTCCAGATATTTGATTTGTAACTCACGTGGTGATGGTGTGAGAGCGCGTGTCTCGCGTGATGCGGCGCCATCAGCTCCAGTGGGGCTCCGCGCGCCTGTGGATAACAACTTACATTAATATCCCTAGCTTATCTATAGTAAAAGTGCGCAGGGCTACACACCCCCACCCTAAGTTTCAAGTTAAACAAATATCGTGATATATCGTGATCGAGGTCAAGTGCGCCCATTTAGCAATAAAAAAAAAAAAAATATCAACTTTATTTCAATGACAATTAAGTTGATTTCAGAGTGACTAGCACTATTGATATTGATGCCGCCTGTGATACAGGTTTATCCTAGTACAGGCATCTAACATTATTATACCTTTGTAAATAATTTCTAAGACTTTTGTAATAATTTTACCAATTTTAATACTGAATAAAAAATTTAAAAAAACATTATTGAAAAAGTTATAAAAATGTTTGAAGTTGTAGCGTAAACTGAACTTTATTGTGTAGGAATTAAAGTTTTTTTTTTCCAATAATTCATATTTGTTTACATTTTTGGCAAAAAAATCGCGAACGCAGGTTAGCTTCATGACTTCTAGTAAGAATCTTCTTCTTAGCGTATCGAAGACAAAATGTTTAAACATTTTTGGCCCAAAATTCAGCTGCGCGAACTCCGCACACTGACGCAGTCATAAGATCATCAAGTGCTCAGGTGACAGGGCACGCGGCGCAGGATGGAATGAATGAATGAATTGACCGATCCCAGCATGGTTAAACCAGACTCGATTAATCGAATGAACCCCAAGATTCGCACTAGCTCCTGTAGCCTGATGTTCGTGGTGCTACAGCGACCATTTCATATCAAGGAATAGACTGGGGGGGGCGCGGTAATGGTAGGGAAGACGTGCCCGAAGGATAGGTAAGGATTTAAGAGTCTACCGGATATGCATCCTAGAGCATGGATGGGACAAAACATCTTCAGTACTGTGGCACGTTGCGTTGTCGTAACGTGATTATTTACGTTGTTACGACGTCGATTACCACGTCACGACACCGTGACGTGGAATTCCACGTCACGTTGCCGTGCCGTGGCGCGTTGCGTCGTCGTAACGTGTTTATGTATTTGAGCCTCGTCTCGTCAAAATATAGGGAACAACTGATTTTTTTTTCGCGTCCGATATGTGTGGCTTGTGGCCGTGTGTGGCTTGTGGCCGTGTGAGGCTATACTGGGTTGCCGGAGATACCGACATAGCTTGCAGAGTAAGCAAACTGAAGTGGCGGTGGGCTGGCCGTGTTTGTCGAAAGACCGATGGCCGGTGGAGCAGACGAGTTCTGGAGTGGAGACCGCGTAGTGTGGGACGCCCCCCAGCTAGATGGACGGACGACCTAAAGGAAGTGGCTGGAACGGACTGGATGCGGAAGGCGGAAGACAAGGTGGACAAGAGGCCTATGTCCAGCAGTGGATTGCAATAGGCTGAGTTGATTGATACAGGGTACAGGGCTAATGATTAACATGACATCCTTCGGTAAGACTGATTGTCTTAAATAAGAATAGGTAGTTACAAACCTCAGTGGCGAGCAATAAAGGCGCATGATGTAGATCCGTGGCAGGCTGCAGCGGAGACAGGGTTCCTTCTCCACCACCCACCATCTCCAGGCGACCGCCTTCTGCGCGCTGTAGATGAAAAAAATATCATTAGTTTTATTTTAGCCTCATAATCATACTAGGTAAAAAATAACTATAGGACTTTTTATCCCGGTATTACTGTGGCGACATCTACATCGCCACGTGCGAACTATACATCACACTGACGTCACGTAAAATCCTGCATCGCGCAAGCATAGTTTACCGTGTGACTAGCATATAATACAAGATCCCGACATCAATTTCCAGGTAGCACACCCGTCTGGTCGGAGGATCCTTTCTTTTATGGAGAACTAGCTGCACCCCGCGGTTTCACCCGCGTAAGTGACGATCCCGTGGAAATACCGCGATAAAAAGTAGCCCATGTGTTAATCCAGGGTGTCAGCTACCTACATACAAAATTTTATCAAAATTGGTCCAGTCGAAGCGCGTCAGAAGTCAGAGCGTGAAGAAGTAACAAATATATAAACGTTGGGCACGCGGACGCGATGAGCGGCGCGGGCTGCTCGGCGCGGGGAGCGCGCGGGCAACTCACGCCATAGTGAGTTCATACAAGTGGCCGCAGTGGGTGCGCGGGCGGCCTGCGCGGGGAACGGGGTTCTCAAGCTAGTTCGAGCTTTTTTCTAGTAAAAATAAGTCTTCTTCGTCCATATTATATTTTAACAAACACTGGACACGACAACACTCAGAACGAATGTCTACTGCGGAAAGGCATATCGCGCCCGTTCCCGCACCCGCGACGCTCCCCGCCCTGCGCTGCCAGTCTAGCGAAGCACTTAGGGGCCTGTCGCTCGTGTGTATACACACTTAGGAGCCGTCTGCACGAGCGAGAGAATCGCGGCGATAGTCTCGCCGTGCCATCAAATTTTCGCCGCGATGATATCGCCGTGTGAAGACACGTTCTAAGAGAGTGTATAGAAATACGTGGCACGACAATAATATCGCCGTGATTCTCTCGCTCGTGGAGACGGCCCCTTAGGCGCCGTCAGTTCCTGTAACGTGCAGCTGACAGAACACGCAGTGCATTATACTGTATGCCTGGTACTGACCTGTGAGTTAGCGATATAGTGTGTATGCGGGTGCGGCGGCGAGGCGAAGGGCCCGCGCGGCGGCGGCGGCGGGGCGAAGCTCCCGTGGTACTGCAGGCCCGCGTACACGCCGCCCATCTGAGGCAAGGACACGTCAGCACATGTCTTGGACGAGGGGGGAAATACTGAACGAGATCGGCACGCAATGACTTTGGCTACCGTAGTTGGTTTTGTATGAACTTTTACAAGTTTTTTTTTTTCGTGAATTTTTCCCATATTTTTAGGGTTCCGTACCTCGAAAGGAAAAAACGGAATCCTTATAGGATCACTTTGTTGTCCGTCCGTCCGTCTGTCTGTCTGTCAACACCCTTTTTCTCAGGAACGCATGGAGGTATCAAACTGGAATTTATATCAAATACTCAGGTCTACTGTCCCTTGGAGCTGTGAAAAAATCAAACTTCTAAGCCAACGCAATCAAAAGATACAGCCGTTTATGACGCAAACTTCCGCAAATTTTCGACACTCGCAAGGGTATCAAAACCTACAGGGTTACTTCCCGTGAACTCAGAATCTTGAATTTGGTACGAAGCAACGTCTTATAGCACAGATAAAGGAAAAATTGCGAAAACCGTTAATTTAGTCCCGACTTTGTTTTATTTATATATATTTTGACGTTAAAAGTGCCTTTTATGTGGCTATTTGACTTTGACATTTATAATTTGAGCTTGGTCAAGAGGCCCCGACATGGGACACGTTAAGATTATGTTAAAAATACCGTCGAATTGAGAACCTCCTCCTTTTTTGTGTAGCCCTCGATGGAGGTTTTCAATAACCTGACCCATCCGGAGTTCCGGACCACATTCTTTATAGCATTACTAGCTGCGCCCCGCGGTTTCACCCGCATAAGATTCGATCCTGTGGGAATATCGGGATAAAAACTATCCTATGTCCTTTCCCGGGACTCAAACTATCTCTATATCAAATTTCATCTAAATCGGTTCAGCGGTTTAGGCGTGGAAAGGTAACATACAGACAGACAGAGTTACTTTCGAATTTATAATATTCATAATAGTCATTGCGTGCCTCTCACGATCTGTAATCCACCTTAAATTGTTAAAAGGATTGAATGTAACACGAATATTTTTATAAATTAACAAAATGCAATGTAATTAATTTTCTCTCGTATTGGCAAGAATTACATGGGCATAGCTCATGCCGTGGTAACAATATTAGCCAGACAGCAAGATAATCAGCCTATAATGTTCCCACTGCTGGGACACAGGCCCCCTTTCTTCGAGAGTGGGCTGTAATCTAACCACGCGGGCCCATTGCGGGTTGGTAGAGTAGATGTCACATGTCTTCGTATTTTTGGTTCTAAGACATGTCGGCTTCCTTGCCATGTTTTCCTTCACCGTTTTGAGAGCAGTGGTGATGAAATTATTTATACATGCCTGCCTGGGTGTGAACCCACGACTTACAACTCGAAAGTCAGGGCTGTTACCACTTGGCTACAACTGATCTAGGGGTGGGTTCATTCATTATTATAAGCCTGCACTGTCCCACTGCAAGGCAAAGGCCTCCCTTCTCTCTTTCCACTTTTCCCGGTCTACTACGATTGTGGGCCAATCCTTTAACAAAGAGTCCAGCTCATCCCGCCATCTCTTTCTGGGTCTGCCGCGCAGTCTTTTCCTGCCATTGGGGATCCAAGGAAGCTTTTTTATTGCAATGCAATAGTTTAGAGGCTTATCTCCAGCAGTGGAATGATGTAGGCTGATTGTGATAGCATAGAATTTTAGCCATTTTATTACCAGAGAGACGAAAGAAGTTCGAATTTCGAGTTTTTTTGTTTATTTATATTCGTGTTGCATTCAATCAAAAGGTATTCCGAAACGCTTACATCGTGAACTGACCCAGAATGGGACAAGAAATATATATTATTTTAAATCCTTGTACAGCCAGCTACAAAAGTGAGTTAATAATATTAAAAAGCAAAAAAAAATGCGAACTTGGTAATTCTTTGGTTGATTGTCACAAATATTGCAAAGTATGGAGTTGTTTGATGGATAATATTATGATGATACATAAACCAATAACAAGTTATTAATCCCCATTGTTAAACATTTACATATATTAAGATTTACTTTATAAGTATTTTTTATATACTTGTACATATTAGTATTTTAAGTTTGTTAGCTTTTTAAATTATGTAAATATTTGAATCTTTAATAAATAAATAGTTTATAAGTTACTAATTAATCAATAATCCGCGACTTTTGTTGCTGACTTGTACGGTGCAGACGTTATTTCCGGTCCGTTTTTTCCTGACGTCAATTCCGGATGTAAGCGTCCATTTTAAAAATGATAGAGGAGCCCAAAGTACCAGGGTATAAGAAACAGCGGCCGGTATCAGTGAAGCATAAAGATTCTCTACTCGTCCTATCGAATACATACATAATATCACACACGTGTCGAATCTATGAGGATATATTAAATTGTGCCAGAGAACTATTCACAATATTTTATATTAAAAAAATATATTTAAAAAAAAATGTTGAAAAAAAAGTAAAAAAAAAAAATCGTAAGTGATAATATTTAAAGGTACAGCTACTCTACAGTGGACTATAACGGAACTATAATGATGTCATACATAAATAGTTGGCAATAAAAAATAAACATAACGATATATAAAGATAAATAATTAATAAGAACGAGAGAAAAACTTATTGCTGCTAGTGTACCGCGAGACACAATACCTCTCTAACGCCATATACAATTAGTGTTAATCAATTGTTCACATTAAAAAGAGCATATCTTAGGAAACAGCCAAGTTCTAATAATCAAAGCGACCAGCCAAATATTTTTTTTATTTATTCTCTACATAATACCAAAGCTTGAGTTGCTAGCGGCAAAAATCTTAAATAAACAGTGTGGCAAAACCGTCGACAGTTTCACCCCGTGTGGGCCGCGGCTCGAGCAGTGGCGGCCGCGAGCCGCGTCGCCATTGGTGGGCGACGCGCGGCCGGCGCGCGCCACACGGGGCGAAAACCGAAGACAGAATTAAACTCCAAATTATACACGAAGAACACGGAACACATACACAAGGTATCCAAAAGTGAGGAAAATCGTTGCATGCGGTACACGAATAATAAAATTTAAGTGACGGGGTTAGTTGACGAAAAAAAAAAAATATTTGGGAGGGTCGTTCGGACCGGGGGGTATGGTGAGCCCCCCACTTCGGTGGAGGTGCGGGGCTCGTTCACTAGACATGTGTTATGCAGCGACTAGACCTTGCAGTACGTATGTACAAACGGTATGAGCTGAGTGCATGCGCGCGCCGAGTGAAGACATGCGCGCTAAGGGTGTAGCTCACACGAACGTGTTCACTTACAACAATGCAGAGTGTGTATTGAATATTAAGACAGACTCAGGTTTATTGAGCAAGCGATTTTGAACTTTATTATTACCAAATACGAAAGAAAAGGTAAAAAAAAATCTTTTCTAAACTCGCGGAGTCTTGCTAGCTACGGCGTAGCCCTGTGCTACAAACGCGTAGTCTGTCTACGCGCGATCTGATATTTTTCAACTCCCTAAATCTGTCTTTACATCCAAAATACACCACGTATACAATGTGTACCGCAACCGTAAAATACCCACATTAAAACACATAATAAATGAATCATTCTTAAATTAATTAGTGATATTTGAAGCCCTGTATTCATAGAAAACAAAAAATGCTCATTATTGTTACAGCAACGTGTTTTATGACACAACATGCGGCTAGTTTCGAGCAACGCCATGTTGCTGCAACATTACATAACTTTTATTCACCATAAATACGGGGTTTTAGAGACAAAATGAAATCTACAAGCACAGATCAGTTATATCTCTATCTTTTTCTATCACTCGAAAAAAGTAATTCACTAGAGCGAGAAGTCCAATCACTCGTAAAAGCGAATGAGTGCGGATGCTAGCGAGCGGACCTCTCGCTCTAACAAACGACGCCGCTATATGACAGAAAGATTTAGAGACAGAGTAACGTCGATTCGTGCATGTGAATTTAAACTTTCGTCTGTTTGTGTTAAAGCCTGTTTTTCGCTACACCCGTGTTAGGAATAGCGTGTCGTCTTACTTCGGCGCTGTTATTGTGTGTTCAAGATAATAAGTAACAAACAGACAGGAGTGTGGCATGAATAAAACATCGAGATTTTAATTAAGTTAGAGCGTTTTTGCTGACGAGGTGCGGTGGGGACGGTTACGTAAATACTTTATAAACTTTTTAAGCAATTTAAAGAAGTTATTTAGAAATGTTTGCCGAAGAAACGAGGTCAAAAGTGTTGATAAAACTTTTAGCTGTTTGTGCAACAACCCTGTATATCAAATCAGAAAAATTAGTGGTGAATGATGAAACAGCCGGATTATTTTAGTAATGAAAAATTAAGTAAATATTAATCAAGGTGTGATGAAATTTTGTGTACATATCAAAAATGAACGACAATTATATAATCGTTTGTCGATAAAGACAGATATAACTAGAGTCGAAAAAACCTACGTATAACCAATTAAATAAAAATAAAAAATAAATTTCATGTCTTTATAATTTTTTTTTTATATATTTAGTTTTATCAACAAATTGACAAAACAAGATTATGTTAGCCCCCCCCCCCCCCCCCCAAACCTGATACTGTGTTACGCAATTAAAGTGATCCATAAAGGCACAAGTTTACGTAATATTATGTGACCGTTTTACAGAACCGTCCCCATCGCGTGACCACGTGAGCATACCTACATCTTCAAGCACTGTGCACGTCTATGTATTAAGAGTGATGCACACTGTCTAACAGGCACCGCCACCTTGCTAACATGTAAAGGAGAATACACAATAGCAGTACTAAAACTACTATTAAATATTTTACTTTAGCAGCGACCTCACGACACGCGACTTCAAACACACTCATTTTTCAATAGAAATAATTAAATATGTTTTAAATAACAAATAACTATAGCTTTTATGATTTAAGAAAAAAAAAAACAGCCTGTATAATCTTAAGAAAAAAAAACACCCTGTTTAATCTTTAGAAAAAAATTAAGCACCTGTATAACCAAACGCTTTATACAGGTTGCAAGAAAAAATTTCAAACAAAAATGTATTTTAGAACAATTAAGAAGTTTGAAAAATTACTGGTTGATTGGTTATTTTTTTTAATCCGGCTAGTTGATCACAAACTTAATACATACTACCCTTTCACGCCCGAAATTAATAATATTATCTCTCTACCGATTATTGCCTGTAACCAATCAACGGCCAAGTTTACCTGAGTCTTTGAGAGGGCGAATCACAAGCAACCGTCAAAGTCCTTACACATTTATTTTACCACTGACTGTTGCAACCCAATTGCAACTTTATTGTAACGATTATAAGGCAGTTGTCCCACCACCGGCGAGGAAGCGACTAACTGTTGGCTATATTCTCGCTCAAGAAACGTAAAATAGATATACGTTCCGTGTAAACAAAAGAGATGCATATATTAACAGTTGATCGTTGACTGTTCACACTGCCGGCGAGGACTCGCTCCACTGGTTTGTCGCTGAGCGACAAGACCTATCAAGTATTCCAGCGATGCTCGATTGGCGGTCAGAGCTCACGCCAAGAGAAACCCCTGTGGGACTTAGGAGCCGTCTCCGCGAGCGAGAGAATCGCGGCGATATTACTGTCGTGCCACGTATTTCTATACACTCTCTTAGAACGTGTCTCCGCACGGCGATATCATCGCGGCGAAAATTTGATGGCACGGCGAGACTATCACCGCGATTCTCTCGCTCTTGGAGATGGCGCCTTACCGCCCCGAGCGAGTGGTGCGAGTAATCGCCCGTCGCACTCAAACACTCGCCGATAGCCCAGCGACAAAACTATCGGAACTACACACACGCTGCTCGCAAACTCGTTTTCAGTTGCTAGTTCTACTCGCTACTCGTTCATCGCCGCCGGTGGGACAACTGCCTATAGGAATAGAAAAAATTGGACGAGGAACGAATGACGTTTTATTTTTTTTAAATGGCATCTTTTAAAATTGATCTTGAGAGGTTTGAAAATCAAAGAATATGATTTATAAACTGTTATTATGTGCCAAAAATATAAACATTAAAACATGATTTTTCTCGGAATATCCCCTGCTTTTGAGAGATGTCGTCAATCGTCATAGTAAAAATTGATCACCTTGCTAAGACGGTCTGAATGAGATACATTTTAAGTTTGTTGGTCGATGTAAGGATTGGGGGACGTTCAAACTCGTGTGTCATCAGTCGCACGCATCGGTCGCAGGTCCAAAGCGGTTCTAACAAGTGCCGGGCCGTGTTACGCCATTCACATAACATCACACTATGAGAGCAGCACTCCCTCCAACATACACTTGAGTTTACACAATGAATTTATTTATTATATTGTAGGACAATATTTTTAGTTTTTTTTTTTTTTTAGAAAGTTGTGTTCATTTGGCGGCGAATTTGGGACTTACTGACTGAATAGGTCTTCAAAAGTAAAAATTATCTTATGATAATTTTCTTGTGATCAGCGCGGACAGTCTATGCTTCATATTTTATACTTATTTTCGATAAATATCTAGATTAAAATACAAATCTTTAGTCAAACGCAGTTTTATTTCAAATTTCTTGAAGGGAACGATTTCAAAATATGAGATTTACCAGAAATTTTCGAGTTATTCAATTTTCTCTGAACATTAATATCGTATAAATTAAGAATCGTACAATCCAAAATATGACGCCTAATGATACAGAACTTAGGCTAGGTACAGACAGTCGCGCTATTACGAAGAAATCTCTCAAGCATCAGAACGTAGCCTTAAATTAAAACTTAAGACTTACACAATAACCGCTACAGATCACATATTTTAAAAGCAATCGGTTGTTTTTAGCATTTAGCATAAAAATCTATGCCACTGTAAACGTTGCAGAGACAAAACATATGCAACATGTTCGCGAACACAGTTAACGTTGCATAACATGTTGCAACCTAAAAATTTTTTTTGGGCATTTTGTTTTTTGTAAATAACCAAAGACAACCGATAACTCTAGTGTCTAAAACGCAAGTGTCAGTAAGCCAGAGTAAGAATAAAATTGTTATAAAGGTGTCAAAGCGTCAAGTGTGTGTCGTGTGAGCGCGACATTTATACTTACTATCAATTCAGAATCTATGCTTAAAATGACTGCTCTCAAGTAGCTCAGAATGTTTTAATTTTTTGAATATTTTCCCAAATGTTTATCCTGCATAACTTCTTATGTTGATAAAAATGCGATTTGGGCATATCGCACACCTAGATCTAAAGAAAGCGAACTCTAAAATCTAAATATTTGAGGTATGTATACCATCGAATTCCTTAACTCACTACCTAGCGACCAACAAAACAGATGCAAAAACTTATAACATCATTGTTTTATCTGCATTTAAAAAGTATTGATCAATACAGCAAACTCCTGTAGCACAGAATACTTAAAGTACTACGTACAGAAAGGCCACTCCCTTCCCCGCACTAACATCAGTTACCACACCTCACCCCGAACTTCGGCGTATTCGTCGCAGTTCTTTAACAAGAGCGCACGCAAACACAAGTACCTCACGCACACATTCATACGTATACAAACGTCATTTTTTAATGTAGTAGTAGTAGGTAATTATTTTGCGAGCGTTGTATGGAGTGTCCGGGATGTGCCTGTAGTGCACAGGGAGATGGTAATCAGTTTTTCAACTTTTCTGAAAAAAGTGTTTTTTTTTTTTTTAATTAATCGCTGTTTAGATCTAGGTGTGCGATATCATTATTATATTTTTCTGATTTATAAAATCATAGTAATTATCAACATAGCTCTTCGAATGTAGACACTAGTATGACGTCATGAAATAGTACAGACGCCAGCACATCAACCTACTACAATCTGTCAAATTTCTTTAATAGATTTTCAACTTTATCACTTAATCATAAGGTTCAAAGTTGATTGGGAAAATCTGACAGTTTCGGGTAGGTTGGTACATATTTAGAATTTCGCGGTCTACTTGAGAGCTTTCACCTTTTCAGCGAACTGCCATGATACCACGACAGTCTTATCAATGGTAAGCCATTAATAACCGATAGTTAGTACCGCCCCCGCGCTATTTCGCTCAAACGATGCTTTGACTACCCTCAAAACTATATATTTTCATAAAGTTTCTAAAATTTTTGGTAAGTTTTTTTTTTCAATAATTTCAAGTTCTTCAATTATAGTCCGCGCGGAACTAGTTGGCCGCTGAGGTGGGGACGGGGGTGAGGCGGCGGTTCGCAACGCACGTACTGAGTAATGCGCCCCCGCCCCTCCGTCCCACCGCTCACGTACCTAAGGCGCGGCCAATTAGTTTCGCGCGGACTATAATCGGTCTTATTTATAGGAAAAAAATTCTAGGTTTTTTTGTCAAAGCTTCGTCCGGTACATAGAAAGGTTCTTACAGAGAGTATTCGAAGGCTATAGTTAGGTCTAAGCGACACGATACAAGCCACTAACTCTGCCTAGCACCCTAGAACACTGGACCATCTGGGCATGCATATGTGCGTACACATGTACAGTTGTCGTGGAGTCCGACTGGAAACATCCTGTATACGCCACCCATAAATATACACTCTGTATATGCTATCCCGCCAATATGGCCATTAAAATATGTCATCCTAGCCTAGCCTTTTCCCAACTATATCGGGGTCGGCTTCTACTCTAACCGGATGCAGCTGAATACCAGTATTCTACATGGAGCGACTGCCTATCTGACCTCCACAACCCAGTTACTGGGTAATACGATAACCCTTGGTAAGACTGGTTGTCAGACTTTCGGGCTTTTGACTACCCGTAACGACTGCCAAAGATCCACGAATGACAGCCGGGACCAACGGCTTAACGTGCTTTCCGAGGCACGGAGGGGTCTCGGTATGTAAAGATGGTCACCCATCCACGGACCAACTGTGCGACTGTTATTATTTAGCCACGGCCCCCCCGGCCATTAAAATAATGTTATACCATATAAACATTTCATACTTTATGGCCTACAACCTAAAATAAGATGGTCTTCATCAAAATCGCAACTTTTTAAATTACTGACGCCCATTTTACGTTTCTCATGATTTCGACTCTTAGTTTCTAATTTTGCGTCCATATGAATTAAAAACCATGTACAAAAGACTTCTGATCTTATTAACCGGTCAAGCGGCGCGGTTCGCCGACCGGCGACGAAACAATAGAAAATCAATTGTGTCTCATTAGCGGCGCTTGACAGATTACAGCACAATTGTTAGCTTAAGAGTTTTTGACAATTTGACCAGTCTTACAAAAGTTGTTGTAAAAATTATGATGAACACAAAATTCTATTGGATTCATTAGCTACTATACTGAAGCAAGATATTTAGTTGAACTATATTAAAATACAAATTTTAGTTTAAAGTTCTTGTAGACAAGCACATTAAATGTCCTACGAAGTTGTTAAGATTATATTGAGGCCAAAAATAATTGGATTCGGATGTAGATTAGATTGGACTAGGGTAACCATTGTTTTAAGAGGGTAGTTAGTAATAATAGGGTGGCGATAACAGGGTGCCTCCTACTACGACGGACAGACGTAACATCGAGAGAGTAATAACATACTATTGTCAAACCAAGCGCGGTGGAGTCGAATGCTTACATTTATAGTCTTTACTGCTGTGTCGCTGGGTAGACTACACTGACATTTTCTAAATTTAATATCTGGACCATGGAGGTCAGCGATTTTAGCTGTCTTAACTATAGTGTTCCCCAACTTCAAATTTTAATGGGTTAAGCTGCCATTTAAATTCATTGCGAAAGCTGGATAGGTAATTCAACCAGTGTTTGATTTAGTTCTTCCATTTCCAAACTCGTAACATCCATTGGATTGTCCTCTTTACAAATCAGCAATTTGGTATTTTGTATTTTAAATATGACATTTTATAACTATTACAAGTTAACTTTTTCAATATTTTTTTTTAAAAAACCGGCAAAATGATAAAAAAAATTCTTATATCAAGAATTTCTGGAGCAGTGGTGGCCCAGTGGTATCGGCCGCGACTTACGAGTTGTAGGTCGCAGGTTCGAACCCAGACAGGCGCTTTACTTTGTGTAAATTATTTCATCACCACTGCTCTCAAAACGGTGAAGGAAAACATCGTGAGGAAACCGGCATGTCCTAGAACCAAAAATTCAAAGATATGTGACATGTACCAACCCGCACTGGGCCCGCGTGGTAGATTACGGCCCACTCCCTCTCACAGAGAGGAGGCCTGTGTCCCAGCAGTGGGAACATTATAGGCTGATGATGATGATGAAGAATTTCTTGGTGGCTGAATTTACAAAAAACCAAATCTAAATGCAAAGACCCAGAACGTGTACTACTTTTATTAAACCCAGTGTAAATCTAACCAGCCTCACAGCAACCAATAGAAAGTATTTATATAATGAACACTATGGTAAGAGTTGACAAGACGAGCGCATCGTCAAGCTGACGGACCAACAACCTGAAGCTTAGAAGTAATACCAAACCATTGACACATAGGACTAACACACACAAACACATCTATGCAGGTGTTAAAGAGATAGGATCCACCAACACGCACTGGCCCAGCATGGTGGATTATGATTATGGCCCACTCCCTTTCACACAGAGGAGTCCTGTGTCCCAGCAGTGGGATAGTTATAAACTGATTATGCTAAAGAGGTAGGCGAAGATATGATAGTGTTTAGAACTTTAGAACAGGTTGAACTTTAGCTAACAGACCAGTAATTTAGAGGAGTGTAAGTGAATATATAAACGTTCCTTAGTTTAACTAAATGACTTGAAAAGATGAGTCGTTAACTGAATAGATACTGGCGTGAAGGGTGAGTTTTTATAAGGAAAGTCAGATCAAAATGGCGTCCAATAATACTATTTATTAATGTTCTAAAAACTTAGTAGCTCTTTGATTTCACTTTGGGACGGTGCAGCGGTGATAAATGATTTATATAATTGCATTTTCAGAAATGTTGGTAGAATAATAATTAATCATTCAGGTTTTTAGGTCATAATCGAAATTTATGTTTTTTGCATTGTGCAAATAGGTTATTTAAACCACCTCATGCTATCACAAATGTTATGACTACCCTCCGATTTATGACAAAGAGGAAGCGCCGAAACAAACTCAGAGTTAAGTCAATGTGTGTGTGTATATGTTAGTCCAGGTGACGTCACTAGAGATACAGTGGTAAAGCGGGGCTGGCAGCCACGGCGCCATCACAGGAACCAGCACGCAGCGGAACGGAGACAACTCGTGCCCACGAGACGACTATACCAACGATACATCACATACACAAAGGCAAACAATGAAATAACTAATAAAAATAATTGTATGAAACTAATCGGGCAAACTCGAAGCAAACATATAAAAAATAACAGTAAAACAATGATCATAAATTAAGACACAGTGAAGACAGAAGGAGAAACAAAGATGATTTTTTTGAAAATATTCCTGTTTGGACTTGGATCAAGCTTACTATCAGATGCCCATTACATAAATTTATGAGTGGCATTTCATGTTAATTGTAAATAAACAAATATAATGCTTATGGAGACACAGAAATGGCTTTTAATTAAGTTGTAAGCACCTAAAATTCAACAAAACATTTCACAAAAGCCTCTAGATGTGATACAACGTTGGTATACCTGGACGATATGCTACTGTGTTAGGAACATGCACGCGTCCAACATATGTAAGTTATGACGGTAAGAAACCGGCTCCGATACGATTTGAATTATTTACAACACAATAAGGGAGGGCACCCACGTGCAACTTTTGTCTCCGCAACTAATTTGTCTCTCATATCAAGTCTACAGGTTTATATAAAAGTGCACGCATGTAGCGACGCGACAGCTGGGGGGCATTTTTGTCCACGGGTTTGGACGCAACTGTCACCCGTCTATTATTTGCAATGCAAGTGCGCGCACGGCGACAAAAAAGTTGCCTGCTAGCCAGTTGCCGCTCAAGCGTTGTTGTCGCTCCCGTGTGCGCATCGTCCAAATTTCGCCGAAGAGACAGCGACGGAGACAAAAAAGTTGCTGGGCAGCTAAGTTGCTCGTGTGTGCTCTCCCTAAGAGGGTATTTTTTAGAAAATATTGACTGAAAATGCGGGTAGAGTTAAGTAATTTTTTTAACCCCTTCAACTAAACTAGATGTGGTTTAGTTAGAAGCGTTTGTTACCATTATTTATGTGCAAAATATCGACTTTTCGGTCGCAAGCATTATTCATATTATGTAGTTTAATTAAAGCAAGGTTATAAACAGTTAGCTGTGTAACTTACAATAGCATTCAATTAGGATTCTTATATGATTAATAAATAGAGTCCATATTGCTGAACGATTTTAATACAATTTGATGATATTTAGACCACATTTTCAAGCGGATGGAGCAGCTGTGTTAACATTAGCCAAAAGTTGCGCAAAGTAGCGCAGATTTTTGTTGCATAGCTAGTTGAAGGGGTTAACCAGACACCAGACGACGATTCAAACAATTCAATAGCGGACAAAAGACAATAAAAAGCTGATCAATCGAACAAAAAAGCGTCCAATCGTATCGGAGCGACCAAAACCCTGTACCAAAACTTTTGCGCAGTTTTTGCGCAAGGTTGCGCAGTGTATACCTGGTAGCGCAGGTGTGGCAGGGGGGGCAGCACTGCGGCGCCCCACAGCTCGGGCGCTGGGACTCCGCCCGCCGGCACCTACGTGCGACCCGGACCCTCAGCATGGAGGTGACGAACGAACCGAACTTACGTGGTGACGTGACGTCATCACGTGAGTTTTACAGTGCATTTTTGATTTTGGTATAATCTAGGGAGTTAATAAGTCTGTTCCCACCTTTTAAATTTGGAGAAAACTGAACCATGTCGATCAGTATTATTATCCTGTGAATCTGATCCAATTGAAATAACACCAGACGCGAAAAACACAAGATCAAGGTCGAGAAAAAGCCGACGTATCTTTTTGCTACATCAGCGTTTTATTTGGTATGTTGGCATCTTTTTGAGTGGCTTTTATGTGTTTAATTTGACTTTATTTCCACTTAATCCTTAAAACGTTGACTGTAAGTATTTAATCGGAAATAATGGAAACAAAATTTTGAAAAACCTTTAAAAACCCCGAAACAGGTTAAAAAAAAACAATTCAACAACGAAAAAATTACATCTTTGCCTCTGTAATACTCAAATGATGACGCCATCTTGGATAACTTCATAATTAACGTCTCGCTCGGTTCGATCGCCGTTTCGAAACTTAATACTAACTATATACTAACATACATAACAATATTTGATCATACAATAAAACCTAACCGACCACGAGTGTGCCTATAAACCTATATACCTACATAATTTCGTTATATGCTATGCCCAGATTGACAATAAACATACAGCTTATCAATCGATATAGAAAAAGACGTGAACTTTACATGTATTATGACGTCATCATGTAAAATTCGCGGCTCTCCTTAAGGTAACATTTGTGTTACAGTACCCAGCACTTCGAGTTTTAGAAGAAGGCTTTGTAGAGCGTTGTCTCTGTTACTCGTATATGTTTGTCTCTTTCTAAAGCTCGATGTGATATAATCGGGATACTGTAAATATTTATACCTATAATTTGAAATTTTGAAATTGTATTATTTTGAAGTGTGTTGGGTTTCATAGTTTTAACAGTATTTGTGTGTGTTATTGTTATTGTTGGGGCAAACATTTGTTGTTGGACACAAATGTTTGGCCCAAAGTGTCGCTTAAAGTGTTTTAACGTGTCCAAATGTTGGTAATGTCTGTCGTGTGTGTCGAAATTAAAATATTGTCGTGTAACGCTAGCTGTTATATATTTTTTTCGTACCTATTCATATGCTCGGATCGATTGTATATTATGTTCTTATATTAATTTTATTGATAACTGAAAGAAATTGTATCATTAAATCATTTTGATCGGGACACGCCACGAAGACATTGCGGACTTTAAAATACCATTTTCTTTAAGCAAAAGTATAATTTATTTAATTAAATATCTTCATATCAGTCGATAGGGTGAATAGTAAATACCCTATTGAAAACCGACAAAAAAATCATACTTTTTGTGTCTTTATTTACACAAAACTCTTTTTAATAAAGATGGCAACATTTCCATACAAAATAAACCTCAGACTTTACTTATATTATTGAGGACTCAAAGCCTGATGGGCTAAAAACTTGAAATTTTTTAACACAAACAGGATGCGCCTGATAATTACACTAATAAACCGAGTGTGCTTATGACCACACGACTGAAGTGAAACTTCAAACGTATTTGGCTATGAGAGGAAGAGAGAAAGAAAATGTGCGCGCGCACTGCTTTCTCTTGCTTATATCCTTCACTCAACTCCTCGCCCGATCACACTTTTCGTAACGCTTACGGCACGCGTTCGCCAGCATACTCCCCAAGTCAAGCGTGCGTAAAGAAGTTTCACTTCAAAAAGAGGCACAAATCATAATTACTGATTTATGCCATCTATACAGAGTATCCCAAACACGACTGCATAAAAAATCGAGATCATTCTCGCTGGACATCCCTTCTTAAGAGTCCCTATAACGACTTGCAACTCGTGAGCGTGTCCCTCAATACATCGCGTGTACATATCCCCGCATACCTGCGTGCGCTGCGCGTGGTCGCGGTGCGCGTGCGCGTGCCAGCCCACGCCGCCCAGCGCGCCCAGGCGAGTGCCGCGGACTGACTGAATCTGGAACAAGTCGGGTTGTTCATAAGTTTAGTGACGAAAAAAGTGCAGGAAACTTCTAACCTGGCGGACGCGTCCTTTTTGGGATTTATTTTAATCGAACTAAACAAACTAAACGTGACGTTGGTTTGCACAAACCGTGCGAAACCAAAAGGAAAAAAAAACCGAGTGTGCTTATGACCACACGACTGAAGTGAAACTTCGCTATGAGAGGAAGAGAGAAAGAAAATGTGCGCGCGCACTGCTTTCTCTTGCTTATATCCCCCACTCAACTCCCGTTCGCCTCGCCTGATCACACTTTTCGTAACGCTTACGTCACGCGTTAGCCAGCTTACTCCCCAAGTCAAGCGTGCGTTTCACTTCAAAAATATTTACGGGACATTAGAGATTAGGGGATTTATTTCAAATTACAGCGTTAATAGGTAAGGGAGGACAGCGTAGGAATTTCAACAAGTACCAGGTACTTGACAAAATAGAAAATGGCCTACAAATCTACAACATTCATTATCTTTACAAACATAATCAGCCTATAATGTTCCCACTGCTGGGACACAGACCTCCTCTCTGTGAGAGGGAGTGAAGCGTTATCCACCACGCGGGCCCAGTGCGGGTTGGTAGATGTCACATGTCTTCGAATTTTTGGTTCTAGGACATGCCGGTTTCCTCACGATGTTTTCCTTCACCGTTTAGGTGATGAAATAATTTACACAAAGTAAGTCATTAACTTAGGCCTAGACGACTTAGACTCATTCTTAACCGACTGGACGGAGAAGGCACAGCACAAGGAAAAGTGGAAGAAAATGGGGGAGGCCTTTGCCCAGCTGTGGGACAGTACAGGCTAACGGAAAAAAAAAAAAGTCATTAACTTTGACTTCACTTAGTCGTTACCTGGTTAATATCCAACAACAGCGGCGTATGATGCGGATGCGCATGGTGCGTGTGGTGCGTATGGTGCGCGGGGTGAGCGGGATGCGCGGGGTGAGCGGGGTGCGCGGGGTGCGCGGGGTGCGTCGGATGCGTCGGGTGTGTGTGCGGGTCTAGATGGCGCTCTGTCCACGTGCCCGCGCCGTTGTTCACGTAGCGGACCCGCCGTCTGTGGAGAAACATTTTTTTATGATATAATAATAGTAGTAAAAAAAGAAAAAGAGTTCATGGAAGGACCTGGGGGAGGCATTTGCCTAACACTTTTTTTTTTATTGCTAAATGGGCGCGCTCTTGACCATGATCACGCCTGATGGAAAGCGATAGATGAGGTCTATGATGGAACGAGCGTGCCCAGAAGATGCCTGTTCACTCATGATTTGAAGGCAGACGGGTTCAATGTGGGAGGGAACACAGATGCCGGCAGAGAGTTCCACATTTAGGCTGTGCGCATAATAAAAGTGGAGGAGAAAACAAAACAAAAAAAAACTAGGAGATCAAGACGTCTCCGTGCCTCGGAAAGCACATTAAGCCGTTGGTCCCGGCTGCCAAACGTGGATCTTTAAAAGTCGTCAGAAGCCCGATGATCTGTCAACGTTATAATTCATTAAAAAGTTGCTAAATTGAAGAGTACAACTGTGACGTAGCATGGCAACTGAATAGACTGGTATTGCGTTTAGTCGGTTCGTGGGGTTTTTTTTTACCTTTATTTAACTACCCAAACGATGGAGTATAAGTCAGTTAATTTAAACGATTTGTTAATACTTACGGCGGCTGATAGTGATGTCGTGGCGTGCGACGCTCGACTGCGGGCGCCGACACTGACACATTACTCTCCCCTGTAATTACAAACAATATACATTAGACATATGGCTTCATATCCTCCTGATAAGGGAACCTGTGATGGATGCAGTGGAGTTTCCATGAAGGAGTTGAAGGACCAAAGCTGGCTTCCGACCTGTGAGAAGAAGTTTAAAAAAATCACACTATCACAAAAATATTATAAAGGCGAAAGTATGTTTGTTACTTCTTCACGTACAAACGGCTGAACGGATTTGGATGAAATTTGGCACACAGAAAGTTTAAAACCAGGATTAACACATAGGCTACTTTTTATCCCGATATTCCTACGGTCTCGACACTTACGCAGGTGAAACCGCGGGGCGCAGCTAGTCACACTAATATTATAAAGACGAAAGTTTGTGAGTGTGTGTGTTTGTTACTTCTTCACGCTGAAACGACTGGACCAATATTGATAAAATTTGGTATGGAGGTAGCTGACACCCTGGATTAACGCATAGGATACTTTTAATCCCGATATTCCCACGGGATCTCAAGTTCTTCTAACTGAACAGACAGCTGTGCTGCTGGGGAGTTTGTTGCGCAGCCTGGCTGTTTTTTCTCCAGCATCCGCTACTTGAGTTATGGAGCGCAGCGTGGTGTTTCTAACTCGATCATAAGCATTATCAACCTATAATGTTCCCACTGCAGGGAAGGCGCCCTCCTCTTTGTGAGCGGGAGTAGGCCATAGTCCACCACGCGGATTCACTGCAAGTTAGTGGATCGTCATAAAACGTCTTAGAATGCTTGGTTCAGAGTTCAAAGACATGACGATTTCCACACGATGTTTTCCTTCACCATTATTTTGTTTGTTTGGTAATCTTACCTGAAGACAAATGCCTGGATATACGCCTCCGTTTCCTGCTGGGGCTGTCTCCTGCCTTCGAAGACAGCTCACCGTCTGAAGAACCAGCGCCGCTGACTATGGACTCCACTGAACCCTCGAGGGGGTTCGTGTCCTGGACAAAGGAACAATATTTATAGTCAATAATAGTTGATAGGAAACAGTCGAATCCTGCATAGCTATTCACAAACACTCTATACGCTTCCGTATCGTATCCAACATTAATCATTGTTATCGTAGGAGTCTTCTAAACGCTGTTCACAAGTCTAAAACCCGAAAACTTTGTCAGTTTAAATCAAATAGACGCCCGCTATTCTTCCAACAGCTATTGGCGCCGATTCCCTTGTTCACAAACCAGGCGCGGTCGCAGCCCAAGATTTTGGGGGGGGTCATTGGGTGCCGAGGAATATTTTAAGGGAGCTACATCTCCTCGTTGGTCTAGTGGTCGTAAGCGTTACTGCTGAGCATAAGGTCCTAGCTGGGTTCAATTCCTAGGTCGGGTAAAGTTTTAAAGGGTTTTTCCAACAGAAATTTCACAGAAGCAGCCTGGAGTCTGGATTTGTGCCCGGTTGGCTGCAGTAGGCTCGCCCTCTGTGACATTTCACTTAATAACTGGCGGAATGTGGGTGTATGTACTATATGAAGCTACACCCCTGCCCAACCCTTTGGGGATTAAAGGCGTGATGAATGATGATATGTTAAGATGCATGTAAATCTCCAGCTCCACATTACTTATGCTATTCAGGAACGCAGCTTTTACATAGGTGTGTTACTCAAATGCTGCCAAATTGGTCGTATGTATTAGAACGGTAATTGTGCAGGGTGGGGAGAGCGAGCGAAGCGAGCTCGAAAATTTTGAGAACCTGCCTCTGTTTGATTAGGTTTTGTTTTATATTTTCAAGTACAAATAGGAGTTACATTGTCGACCTATGCAGGCAAGCTCAAGCAGCTATTAGAACCTAAAATGTAAGAGCGAGCGAAGCGAGCTCGAAAATTTTGCACACTCTCGGATAGGTTTGATTTTCTTTCGAGCATTCCAAAAGGGCTAGGAATTACTTGTTTTGTCGACTTTTGAAGAAAAGCTCAAGAACCAATGTAAATTGCAAAAACGACCGTAGTGAGCCTGAAAATTTTAGCACCCCACCTTTATAGTCTCTGTTTTCTTTTACCCATCATACAAAAAGAGAACGTACTTTATCGAATGATGACGAAAAGCTTAAACTCGTTTTACAGCAGTTTGGGTTTTGGAATCTGGCCTTACCTAAGCTTTTCAACCTTAGGTACGTACGATCGGGGTGCCCAATATCCCGAGTTTGTTTCGCTCGCTCTTGAATCCTAGATTCTATATTTTTATAACAGGCTTTTTAAAGGAAAATATTTTTAGGCGCGTTAAAAAACCCACCGTCATTTCATAGTTTTAAGTTTTTACTTCAGTCGGCAGTCCCCATGTCTGCCGATGTTCTTAATGTTTTTGAATATGCTATGGGTTATTAGTGGGTTTTCGTGGCTCAAGTGCAGTTTTAAGTGTAAGGCAAGTAGGTAAATCATTCAGACTCTCGACATGGAATTCTCTGAATGATTTTGGGGGGGGTCATGACCCCCACGACCCCCCCCCCTCGGACCGCGCATGTCACAAACTAAACTAAATTTAACTTCAGCGCATCTTTTTCTTTCTATTTCATTAAGAAAAGGACAGAAGATAAATATTAGTTTAGTCCTGTCAAATTAGTCAACGCCTGACGTAAATTGACGTATTTTTAGTAGGCAAGTTTTTAATCGCGTCTAAACTTGTCTATGGAGTATCGTATTTTGACAGGACTAAACTAATATTTATCTCCTATCCTTTTCTTAATGAAATAGAAAGAAAAAGATGCACTGAAGTTAAATTTAGTTTAGTTTGTGAACAAGGGAATCGGCGCCATTTGCTGTTGAGGGTAAGTCAAATCAGGTTATCGAAATTTCAGGTTTTCGATACGATAGCCTGTCGTATGTTTGTGAATCAGGGCTCCGATATGACTATGATCTGGTTTTAAATATGTTTATTTAGGGTGAATTTCACCATTAAAACAGAAGTGAAAAATAGAGATGTCGGTGTAATCCACCGATATTATGTAGATACACCTAGATAACGCAAGAGCAACTACTTCGCGTGCCGAGCTTACGTACAAAAATCGTGAGCCGTCACTTTCGCGCTCAGTCCTGTGTACTGCTGGCTGGGTGAGCGTGAGCGCTGGCGTAAAGGCCCCGGGGGTGGGGCGAGACGGGTGCCGCACGCGGCGACGTCTTTGAATCGATTTGATTTTCCCATCACTAAATAGTTCTTGTGACGTCATAGTAGATACTCAATAAATTAGATTTCTTCTTAGCGTGTCGATAGCAATCTAAATGTACTCGGCCCAGGATTCGGCCACATGTTTGGCGCCATCACTAGCGTCCATCAGTTCCTGTAACGTGCAGCTGACAGGACACGCAAAGCACGATATTAAGTGTCCCATCGTTTGTGGAACAGCACCACATTTACACTCCAAGGCGGAGTCGTCTATAAATCTCCACCTGAACAGGTTTTCCTTGCTTCGGCCAACCAGGGTCCGGAATCTGTTTAAAGACTTCCAGGTTACCCAACGCTTGGTTTTCATACAGATCGTGATACTTGCGTTATCTAGGTCTATCTATATCTGTGGAGCTGAACATACGAGAAGAGATCCTACCATGTGATGATGATGCATCATATGCGGCGGGTCTGCTGAAGTCCCCGCGCCTCCTGGACTGACGCGCATCTCTGTGAAATGACACAAACATACACGTCAAAATATGGATCAGAACGTCAAAAATAAATTATCAGCATTTTTACTCACGTGTTTCCCCATATAACACAGTAAGAGCTCATACACAAAAGCGACACGCGTCAACGGCAGAGATATATGCAGCCATCGACCACTGTCTGCCGTCGACAACATATCGCTCGTCGGCCCGTTGTCGACGGCAGCCGCCGACAGTTGCATCTTCCCAGTGGCGTGCATTGCATATAGGCATATAAGCAGTGCCTACCTCGATATATCAACATAAGCCTGTCAATTACATTTTAGTGCGTGTGCCCCATAATTAAGAAACTCACTGAATTATCATACCTAACAAAAAACAAAATTTTCATACAAACGCGCGGCAGTACTCGGCTCCCGTACAATTCGCACATTGTCATTGATCTTTACTGGTTCAAGTGAATACGACAAAATTAAAAATACGTACGTCTCACGCGCAATACTATGACGTTCGACCTTCGCAATTTATCACCCTTAAGTAGCCTACCCAAATAACCACACTTTTGACCTCACTTTTTTTCTGATTAGTGACCGCGTTTGCCTAGACCTAGTGCCTACCTATTCTGAAAACCAATGCACGCCACTGCATCTTCCATTGACGCGTGCCGCTTGCATGTATGCACACTCACTACGCAAACCGACTGTCTGAAGGATCAGCTCTTAGGTCCACATTATCGAGGCGCTCAGTGAAGCTTAGTTTAAAACTAAATTAATATCATTCTACACTATGGTCCATGGGGTTTATGACTCGTACCTGTGCGACGTCTCTCGGAGGGACCGGCGGCACGACGCTCGGCGCGTCGTGACCCGCCTGCTCCACCGCCTTGGAGACAAACGGTATACAAGTCAGATAGTGGTCCAGGATAAAGTGACATAACGGATTTTTGGCCCTTTCACAATCACCTATAATAAATTCGGTTGCAACATTGGTGATCGATTTTGTTACCAAGGCGTATGAATGCAGAAGGCAACAATTGTATGTCCCCACCAAGATCCAATTGTTTGTAATCATAATCAGTCTATAATGTTCCCACTGCTGGGACACAGGCCTCCTCTCGGTGAGAGGGAGTGTGTCGTAATCCACCACGCGGGCCCAGTGCGGTTGCAAGATGTCACATGTCTTCGAATTTTTGGTTCTAGGACATGCCGGTTTCCTCACGATGTTTTCCTTCACCGTTTTGAGAGCAGTGGTGATGAAATAATTTACACAACGTAAAGCGCCTGTCTGGGTTCGAACCTACGATCTAAAACTCGTAAGTTGCGGCCGTTACCACTTGGCCACCACTGCTTTCATTGTTTGTAATGTCTTCGTGTATTATAGACATCACTATTCTCTTTTAATTCCTTAAAAAATATGTCTTTGTTAGGGTTGGGATCCATCATTTAGAAAGTAGAGCCTTCGTCGGTCTCTAAAACAGGCAAATGTAGAAGGTTGCCCGGACATACATATGATCACAGATATAGATACACCTAGATAACGCAAGAGCAACTACTTCGCGTGCCAAAAATCGCACCAGCTTACGTTCAAAAATCGTAAGCTGCCACTTTCGCGCTCAGTCCTGTGTACTGCTGGCTGGATGAGCGTGAGCGCTGGCGCTAGGCCCCGGGGGTGGTCTTTCAGTCGATTTGATTGAACATCACTAAACAGTGCTTGTGACGTCATAGTAGGTATTCAAAAAAAATGGCACGCTTGGTTTTCATACAGATCGTGATACTTGCGTTATCTAGGTCTATCTATATCTGTGCATATGATGGTGATGTGGATGCCTAAACAAAACATTCCTGACAGGAAACCTCACACACAAATGTATCTAATGCTTAGCTGTTCTGACGCGACGGCCATTTTATTAAAACCCAATCTATATCCTACCTACAACCCATTCATTTTAGGTTTTATTTTCAGTCAGATGAGAAGCTTACCTATACTAAGCGGCCTAGAATGCTGCTCGTGGTGCATGTGCTGTTGATGCGGGCCGTGCGGGCCATGCTGCGGGTGCGGCTGATGCGGCACGTGCTGTTGATGCGGGTGGTGGTGGCGCACGTCGCGTTTCACCGGCGCAGGCGCAGGTGGAGGGGAAGCCGCCACGCATGCCTCTTTTGGACTGCCGGCGCTGCTGCCATCACTAGAACAAGAAGATTTTTAATGTTAGAGGGATTTTTAGACCTTTAAAAGAGATTTGAATTTTTATATGTTTCTATGCTTGTTTGTTACACTTTCACGCTAAAACGGCTGAACGGATTTGGATAAAAGGGAATTGAAGATTTTTATATGGCGCCTGGAATAAATACTGTCGAGCCATTTTGAATTTTTTTCAAAATTAAAGTTAGACTATTTATTTCGGGATTTTACGTGAAAATCCCGAAAATGTGGTAATTGCAAGTTTAGTTAAAAATAGCCTTTACGCCCACCTTAAATAAAGCTTAATTTCAACTTATTTAAGATTTTTCCCGAAAAAAAAATGTCGACGTAAGGAAGTCTCCGATTTCCGTCTCTGTTCTCCGAAGTTTAGGTTAACCGGTCAAGCGGCGCGGTTCGCCGATCGGCGACGAAACGATAGAAAATCAATTGTGTCTCATTAGCGGAGCTTGACAGATTAATATACTCAGCCTATTCCGATACTGGTAATTACGTTGCGACATCGCCTAGAACCTCTATTATCAGGCCCCGCGTTATCATCGTCTTTGTCCAGCTGTACTGCGCCAGTTAATCTCGTGCATGGACTTAACTACACAAAGAACATTGTCAACAAGCGCCACTCGTGTTGGAAGTGACTACGTGACGTCATACACACACACTTGCATGCTAAGGAAACTTGTGCGGCTTTGTCACTGCGCGAAGAAAAGTGGGGCTGGAAATATTGTACGATATTTTTTTTATTTTTACCGAGCTAGGGTACTCAAACTCAAAGCATTTATTTCAATTAAACCATGTACAGGCACTTTTGAATTGTCAAAATTAAATAGTCGGTCAGTTAGTCAGAAAGTTGAAGCTAGATGCCCATTCCAAAACGTAATCTCTATGGAAAGAACAGTCAAGAAACTCCATGGACACTCTTTTAAATCAAGATATTACAAAATCCTGGGTACATTATTCTTGTTGCTGCTATATGTGAGAACTTTGAAAAAAAAATACACACAAATGAAGAAACAATCACACTAATATTATAAAGGCGAAAGTTTGTGAGTGTGTGTGTGTAATATGTTTGTTACTTAAGAGCCTATACTACTTTAGCTAAAATTCACTCTTTATCTCGCTCATACGATACTGCTCGCGGACTGAGTGAGAGCGAGACAGAGTGCGGTGCTGGGCGGCAGACAGCACCAATAGTTTAGGTATTTGCTTTTTACAGTGAAAATAATGGTAATTATTAAAAAAAAAAATAACATAAGACCTGGTTTAAACTAAGTTCAGTTAATATGCAAAGTTTCATGATCTAATTTGAAGTATTTTCTTTTAATACCAGCGGTTCATTGTTCGGGTTAGAGGTAACTTTGGATTTTTTTTCTATCGAGAAAATTTTATGGAATCGTGTTTTCGTCTAACATAGGACTTAGCATTAATCCTCAACTTTACCATATATTTATTTCAAAATTAATGGTGCAGTATTTTCGACATAACGGAGGATCACGCTAAGCCATTTGAGGTAGTAGCACAGAATACTTAAAGTACTACGTACAGAAAGGACACTCCCTTCCCCGCACTAACATCAGTTACCGCACCTCACCCCGCACTTCGGCGTATTCGTCGCAGTTATTTAACAAGAGCGCTCGCAAACACACAAGTACCTCACGCACACATTCATACGTATACAAACGTCATTTTTTAATGTAGTAGTAGTAGGTAATTATATTGCGAGCGTTGTATGGAGTGTCCGGGGTGTGGTAGTAGGCTCTTAAATGATGATGGAAGAAAAAGACATGCTGCGCCGACCCCAAATAAGTTAGGATGGGGGCAAAACGATGACTTGTTTGCAAAAAAAAAAAAACAGGTTTTCTATTGACATCTAAGTCGATATTATTTCCGTATTTACGGGCGAGTGTTGCGCAAAATTGTAGCTCAACACGTGTAGCCTTCATCGTTACACGCAGCATGCTTCGATGAGTAGTGACGCAATCTTCGCGTCAGAGGTCTTTGTTTTAGATCCGTGGACGATCATGTAATTATTCTTATGATATAAGAGTATTTCTGCGAGCAATATGCCCCTGTCCACTGTCGCTTAAGTTTGGCAATTCTTCGGGCTATGTCGGTTACTTTGGTTCTCCTGCGGATCTCTTCATTTCTGATTCGATCACGTAGGGAAACTTTAAGCATAGCCCTCTGCATTGGGTGACTTTTAGCCTTCTAATAAGGCCCATCTATACTTAATATTATAAAGAGGTAAAAGTTTGTAAGTTTGTATGTAGGGGGTAATGTCTGGAACTGCCAGTCGGATTTGAAAAATTCTTCTTGCATTTGATAGCCCAATTCTTGAGGAAGGCTATAGGCTATTTAACGTCACGCTATGACCCTTAGGAGCCGAGCAAAAGCGCTACGGGGAAACGAAGTGATAGAGCAGGAGACGCGGGCCGGTGATGCAATACGACGAGATGGGTCGAGGGAATAAGCTCTGCTGGCACACAGGCATCCTTTCATTAAGAGGTAGTGGGCATAATCCGCCACGCGGGCTCAGTGCGGGTTGGTAGATGTCACACGTCTTAGAATTTTTTGGTTCTAGGACATGCCGGTTTCCTCACGATGTTTTCCTTCACCGTTTTGAGAGCAGTGGTGATGAAATTAAATACGTCCAACAACTCGGTAAATCTGGGCCGATACCGCTAGGCCACTATTAGGTCCCAGGTGGCGGAAATTTAACCTCGTAAATAATAATAATCAAAATCTAACATAATCTAAGATTTACCAAGATCTTAATTACACAAGATTATAAAATCCAAATTATTCTACACCCTGAGGGTTTAATTATAAACAGTAATTAATTCTAGCTAAGACACGACTCGTGATCATGTGTTCTTGTAACTTGATATGAAATCTAGAGTCTCCAATGTCAAAGTTAATATAATTACCTGTTTTATAGGCATTATTGGCGAGTTGTAGGTCGTAAGCTCAAACACAGACAGGCGCTTTACTTTGTTTAAAATAATTTCATCACCATACTGCTCTCAAAACGGTGAAGGAAAACATCGTGAGGAAACCGGCATGTCCTAGAACTAAAAATTCGAAGACATGTGACATCTACCAACCCGCACTGGGCCCGCGTGGTGGATTAGAGTCCACTCCCTCTCACAGAGAGGAGGCCTGTGTTCCAGCAATGGGAACATTATAGGCTGATTATGCTGTTAATTAATTGTTTTGATTAGGATCCGTGGAGGCTTCTATGTACAACTGTGGACGTATTTTGGCTGAATTGACGATGATGATGATAAAGATGAATTTTCGAATGAATGAAGAGAAAACGTAAATAATTTATAGGCACTTTTGATGCGCATAGTTACTGCAGCTTTAACTGGCCACGGGTCATTTAATAAACACCTCTTTGTCATAGGAGTAACAGACAGTCCGCTGTGCAGGGCCTGCATGGAGGACGACGAGACAGCGGCACATGTGTTTCTAAGCTGCCCGGTGGTCGCCACGTACAGGGCAAAGTACTTCAGTAACCCAGGTACCCTACGAGAGACGGTCAGTAACATCAAGGCGTTGCTGGCCTTCCTTGAGGAGCTGGGGTGGATCGAATAATCGATTTTCCCACCCGTTCGCAAAATACACGCATTGACGTGGAGTTGCGGACACCAGCCCGTATTATCTATTAGGCACATTTGAATTGCCAAGAAGTCGCTCGGTAAAACAGAAAGTTGTAGTTTTTTGCTCGTTCCAAATTCGCTTCCAAGATTGCCAATTTGGAATTGAGCAGTGATTTCTCTTATTTTTTTGCCACTTATAGTCTAAAAGCATCTAACTAAAGCGTTGTTAACACATTCATCTGTATCTAGACGGTTTCATTTTTAACCGGCTTCAAAAAAGGAGGAAGTTCTCAATTCGGATGTTTAACATTTTTTTAATATCTCACGATTTTTTAACCGACTTCAAAAAAGGAGGAGTTTCTCAATTCAGATGTTTATTTTTTTATGTATGTTCGGGCATAACTCCGTCATATAAAGACGGATTTGCAAAATTCTTTTAATTCCAAATATTATGAATGTATTTTTCGGTCAAAGAATCAGCATTGCTACACAACGTGGCAATGCTACCAATCTTTCGGGCACTTTTCCTGTTGATGCCCTATGATTCTTTTCCTTATTTTTTTAAAAACATGTACTATATTATTAATATTATTTTAAGTCCACTATGAATTGGATAACACGTAAGTACTTAAATGAAAAATTATCCCACTTGTGGTGATTTTGAATTAGACTTCCGGGTTTAAGTATTAATTTAATTAACCAAAGCACTCAATTTGTAAGTGATACTATATGATTTTCTGATCCATTTGTTTCAAAGTCAAACTTTTGAACGTTAAAATTTACAATGAAGTCGGTAAAAAAATAGAATTGATTCTAGTCGCCCGTTCCAAAGAGAAGAATGGGCAAGAAACTCCACCGTTACTCTTTCAAAATGTTTTACAATATTTAGTATACATTATTTTACATTATTTAATAGTAAAGACGATGCACCCAGAATAAAATGATAACCACAAAAGGTACACATTACAACATGTTTACATTTTTATCTGATACATTTTGAACAGACCATAGTTTGGTTTCGGTAGGTACCTACACCAGGTAACGTAGCAGGCTGTCAGAGGTAAGTCGAGTTAGGTCGAGGTGCTCAGGCGCAGTTCAAGCCGGCTTTCACCACGCTTTCCATTACGCCACGATACCCGGCCCAGCTATAAGGTATTATGTAAATATTATGATCAAAAAAGAAAAAAAAAATACGAATTAGAATGTTTTCTTGATAAGATGGTGGGAGTTTGCACAACCTGTCGCAGCCCAATTTGCCTTTTTTATAGCCATACTTAACATTTTTGTGGCTAAGTAAACTAATAACAGCCGCACGGGGCGATAGATCAGGTTAAGCTGCACTTGCCGCGGTTGCTCCGTGGATGGGTGACCATCTTTACATACCAAGACCCCTCCGTGCCTCGGAAAGCACGTTAAGCCGTTGGTCCCGGCTGTCATTCGTGGATCTTTGACAGTCGTTACGTGTCGTCAGAAGCCCGAAAATCTGACAACCACTCCCACCAAGGGGTAGCGTGTCACCCAGTAACGGGTTGTGGAGGTCATATAGGCAGTCGCTCCATGTAAAATACTTAGCAAATACTTAGCAAGTGCTTTAGCTGAGAAGAAGTGGCGCAACAAACTCCCCAGCAGCACAGCTGTCTGTTATGAGCGTTTACGACGTACGGCATTGCATACAAACTTTCAAGCCCTTGTTTTTCGAAATGAATGAACCGATTTTAATGAAACTTCGTACGCATAAGCAGGATACCAAGGTCTAAAAAGTTAGTTAATAGGAGTCTTACAAACGTCACTTCATAATCAGTCTATAATGTTCCACTGCTGGGACACGGGCCTCCTCTCTTGACTATTCCCAGCCACCGTAGGCGCGGGCCTGCGGACGGAGAGTAATGGGTAGCACACCGTCCGATCAGGACCAGACCCGTGCCGGATGGCGCGTACGTGTTCCACGCGCGCCTCAAAGAGATGTCAGCAAAAAGGGAGAGGCCTGCCAGGGCCGAAGCCTGCCGGGGGTGCGGGATTGTCCGAAAGGGTTACCGCTACCCCGGAACATAAAGGGCTAAGGAAGGAACACGGATGGGTTTTAGTCAGTAAGAGTCTGACACTCCCTTCCGCTCCACCCAGAGCGGGAGGGGTCATTTGATGATTTCCTATCCATAAAAAAGGGGGTCAAAGACACCGCCAGTAAAATTTTCCAGATCATTCCATCTAGCCGCAGAAGACTGAAAAGCATAATGAAGGCACTGCTTTATATATACTTATACACAGAAAATAATGATAGGTCTGTAGCCTGACCTCCGGGCGCCCAGGGTCACGCCTTGTGCCCGAAACGCACCGTCACTCTCGTGTCTTGCCTTATACAGGGTGTTACGGAAAGGGTATATCAATACAAACGGGTTGAAGAGTGTATCGGATAAAATTTTAGCTCAAAAGCAGTAACTTTGAAAATGCTTAAATTTTTTTTATTTCGATAGTTTATTAAATTGAAATCATAACAAACGTGTCACCGCACTACGGGTCATTATCCATTATCTATAGTGTGTCTGTGCGCCTAGTACACGCACATCACGCCGCCGCGCGCCAGTGCAGCGCCGTGATGTCTAAATAAAAAATATTAAGCATTTTCAAAGATAATGCTTTTGAGCTGAAATTTTGTACAGAGATTCTAGACCAGATACACTCTTCAACCCGTTTGTATTGATATACCCTTTCCGTAACACGCTGTAGATGCGTACGCAATGCGGCTGTAGAGTGCAGTTCTGGATTTTTTTAGTATCCAAAGTTTTTTTATGGCTCTCATAGACTCATAGCCCTGGGGCAATATTCAAACTGGAACTTCATGAGTGACGGGAAATATCGTTATTAACCGGTCAAGCGGCGCGCGTCGCCCGTCAGCGACGAAACAATAGAAAATCAATTGTGTCTCATTAGCGGAGCTCGACCACAGTATAATATACAGTACGTTATCTAAGGCCGCCCGCCGAGTTATTAGCCTACTCTTGCGTTGATCCCCAGGGTTGTCACTTTTACTTTTAGTTAATATTTTCGAACAAGCAGCACTTGATCTAAATTTATGAAATAAAAAGCATATTATGATTGAATATTTTACCAATTTATAAATTTAGTAAAAATAAAAAGCCTTTATTCACATAACATTTATAATACTAAGTTACAAATTTGATACCGAGAAAATTTTTCTCCTGTTTCTGCACGTCCGGAACGCTTTATTATTATTTGTTAATGTAAAGTAAATTCTCATTCTTATGTAAAGTTTTTGTAAAAAGCTTTTGGGAAAGCATGGACAGGGCATCTTAAATTCTATATCATTCAGTTGATCGTAAATTGACCGGCCAATTTTAATGTTGATGTGGTCCTTTTCGAACGCTTTGCGAAACACCTGCTCCATCCTTTCTACATTATCGACAAAATCATCAGGTGGGATCATGAGTAAATTTCGATCTTTGCCGTAATTCCTGTAATGGGTATATCTAGATTCTACACTTAAATACGTATTTTCGCGAATATGTAAAAAATATTTATCACCTATTATTTTAATTAAGACTATCTACCTACTTAACTATATTACTAAATAAAATACCTAGTGTGCAGGACGATCGACCTATTAGTTTCATTAATTTTACTTTCGGTGGTTGGGAAACCCAATTTTATGCAATTTTGAAATAATGATCACGCAGAATTCCCACGGTGCTGGGGCGACACAGGGTAATTATTGGTTTTCCCAAAACTAAAATTCATTGTGTTGTTTTATTATTCTCAACATGTTTTATTGCTGGTATTGTAAACCAAATTGTCGGCACCCTTTGATAAAAATATGTCTTTGATAGTTTGCTTGTGTATTTAATCAGTTCCGGCTTAGATCTCGCACAAGAGACTTCAGTAGTAAGTAGTTCTGAGTGATGTGATGTGACAAGCTCTCAAAATAATATCAAGCAAGTAACTCATCAGTTTGTATTTATTATTGATTTAGCTCCTTTGTTGCCCTTATTTATTAGTAAAGAATAAATAAATAAAATAACTACCCAAAATAGCTACATAACCAACAATTATACCGTTTTTAATACAACCAAAAAATAAGATGACCATAAAAAGTACTTAATAATTTTGTGCTCGACTGTACTTGACTCGAAAATGTATGTAGAAGTTCACGTGGATATTTAACATACTTCCATATAGTAAACCAGGTCGAAATTATCATGGTTGGAGACGACTATTTCTTGACTATTTTTTGACACCAAATTCAAATTCAAAAACCTAAGCGTTCCGCGGTAATCAGGTGAGGATTGTGGCGAGAAAGGCTCACCACGTAATCCTCACCAAGGCACCTTTATATCTCTGGAATCACTTATTGACTATTTTCGAGATTTGGCATAGCGTTACGACTATTTCTTGACTATTTTTTGGAATTGAAACCAAGTCGATACTCCCAGCCGTTTGGTTGCATTAGAGGTGAGGATTGTGTGGAGACCTTCACCACACAATCCTCACCAACCTATAGCTATAACTTTGGAATCATAATGCGACTAATTTTTTGACCTTGGTGACTATTTATGACTATTTCTTGACTATTTTTTGGCGTTCTCAAAATTGATTTATAAGAAGTTTTCAAAAGTGAGGATTGTGTGGTGAAGGACACTAAAAACTAGACTTCTTAAAATAAACTTTAGCTCTAAACATAGTATTCAGAAAGTAAATTTGGGAATACATTTATATGGAAAAATGCGACTCGGCTACGCTCTTAATAAAGCAAATAAACTGTGAAATAAACAATACAATACCACATTTTCTAATAATATTTAAGTATAAGTAGGTACTTACATTTCTGGTTGAGTAGGAACTATGAAGAATGATAAGTCCGGGTTTGCGAAATCATTATTGAGGCACCCGAAAACACTACAATATTTTTTTCCCCTTTTTGAAGTCATGATACTCGTAATTTAAGTGGCCGCCGCCGGCGAGAGTTGACGAACGCAAGCGGTCATGTAGCGTACGCGCGTGCTCACAGTCGCGCTGCACAGCCCGCACTGCCGCCACCTTATTCCCTCATATATTATGCTAGCGTGTGCGTGAAATCGCGTGCCGACACGGCGCGCGGCGCGCACGCACACATTCAAACCGAGAGCGGCACGTTTGTATGAAGATGTTCTACTGTATATTAATTATACTGTGGCTCGACAGACCGACACCGACATGTCCTAGGACCAAACATTCGAAGATACTAATCTATATTATGTATACTAATAATCAAGCTTAAAAGTATGTTTTTTTTTTTTTTTGTTTGAAAGCGCTAATCTCTGGAGTTGAAAAATTCTTATTACATTTTGATAGCCCAATTTTTGAGGAAAGTGATAGGCTACGATGACTACGTTAATTACCTAACATCACGCTACGACCTTCAGGAGCCGAGCAAACAGAAAAAAAGTCGGAAAGAACGCTGAGCGAAAAGGAAATCACATCACGCTAATATTATAAAGGCAAAAGTTTGTGAGTGTGTGTGTGTTTATATGTTTGTTACTTCTTCACGCTCAGACGGCTGGACCCATTTTGATAAAATTTTGTATGGAGATAGCTGACACCCTGGATTAACATATAGGCTACTTTTTATCCCGATATTCCCACGGGATCGAGACTTATGCGGGTGAAACCGCGGGGCGCAGCTAGTAATTTATAAATAATCCGATTTCTTTTAAACTGAAAGGCGGGTGCAACCACGGGGCACATCTAGTTTCGTATAAAGAACTGTATTTTAATCACAGTTTTAGTTGTTATCTGAAAAAACTGGCTCGATGGTTTAAACCATATCCAATGAATAAACCTTGTTTTGTAATAAGAACAATCAAGTATGTTAATGAGACTTGGCATCAATCGATCTGCTTAGCCGTTTTCCAACTATGTTGGGGTCGGCTTCCAGTCGGCTGAATACCAGTGATTTACAGAGAACGACTGCCTATCTGACCTCTACAACCCAGATACTGGATAACATACCCCTTAGGGCCAAAGCACACGCTACTTTTTGCATCGGCGATCGGCGATTCAGCTGCTTTTTAGAAGCTAAATGCAGCGACCAAGCATTCCACACCGCACACTTAAAAACGCCAAACGCGGCGATTTAGTCGCTTTTCGGAAGCTCGATACAGCGGCTGAACGCTACTCTCCGCACACATTCGGATGCCGGTCGCAGCGATTTGGCATTTGCGCCAGGATCGGAGCAGTCGCTAAAACGCGCGATTCTGATACCACGTCCGAACGCAGAGAGTCGCCAAAACGCGATGCAGCATCGGAGCAGTCGCTAAAACGCGCGATTCCGATACCGCGTCCGAACGCAGAGAGTCGCCAAAACGCGATGCACCATCGGAGCAGTCGTAAAACGCGCGATTCCGATACCCCGTCCGAATGCAGAGTCGCCAAATGCGATGCACCATCGTTACAGCCGCAAAATCGCCGATCGCCGATGCAAAAAGTAGCGTGTGTGCTTTGGCCCTAAGTAAGACTGGTTGATAGACTAATTGGGCATATGATGACCTGGAACGACTGTCAAAGATCTACCAATGACATTCGAGACCAATGGCTTAACAAACTCTACATTTCACTTATAATATTGTCTTGTCGTTGTTGGCCTGTTTTCACGTCTGGTTTTCGGCTCGATTACATAAAGTACAAGCTACTGATTCAACATAACAGTTATCCGTTCGCCTGTGCCCGAAATAAGTTCACGAAAGTTGTTTTTTAAGCACTAAGAACTTGTTTCCTGTTCCTTTTTGAAGGGTCAATTCTTGGGCCAGGTATGTACGGGCGATTTTTTATCGTGACAATTTTTTATCGCTATTTTCAATTCTCGGTCTTGAGCCGAGGGTTGAGAATCCAAAACAGTGCATCCCAACGCGTCAAAAAAATACACTGTTGAATTTTCAACTCTCGACGGCAAACAGTGCGTCGAAAATAAAGTGCGTGAACAAAAATTGCAGCGTTAAAGACTCGCCTGTGGGTACGAGGACTTATTGATACTTTCCAAACCGCGGTTTATGTAATATTTGGAACGGGCAGAAATCAAAGTGTTTTAAAAAGTTATTCCTACTTGCATTGGAAGCTAAAAAGTACTTGTTTATTTATATCTTTAATGTTTTTTAAGTCTAATTTTTCGAGAGTTTTATGCCTGTATAATGTTGATTTAAAAAAATATAAGTTGGTGCCGATTCTGTTGTTCACAAAAACTAAATTTAAGTTCAATGCATCTTTTATCTTTCTATTTCATTAAGAAAAGGACAGAAGATACATTTTAGTTTAGTCCTGTCAAATTAATCAGCGCCTGACACTACTCCATACAAGTTTTGACGTGATTCTTAATATCGTAAGTGCGAAAATTTGTCTCTTTTGGTAGATTTTTACAGCTCATATAGAAAACCAATTTTGTTAAAATTCTACAGGTTCCTAAGCCGGTAGATCACATTTAAAAAAGGACATAGGATATAATCGTCGGTTCAAAGGTAAAACTCATTTTGTGGCATAATTGACTAATGGAGATAATTAAGATATTGCGTGTTTTTAGTCTGAAAAATCAGAAGAAGGATACTTTTTTCACTTCACAGTTTTGTTAGGGAGCACAATACGCACATAGTGATTTTTTCTTATGGTAGATTTTCTCTTTATAGAAGCAAAAGTAGTAAAATCTCATTTTGGGTCAAAATGTCACTTATGCTGGGGCCAGACTATCGCGATAACGCGAAGATTTGCGCGATAAGTTGATGCTCACTGGCTGGACCTACGATTTCAGCCAATAAGAAACCACTTATCGCGATTTTCCCGTATAGTGTGGCCCCGGCATTAGTGTGTTTTACCTTTGAACCGACGATTATTTAACTTCCAAATATCAACACTTCCCGAAACTAGGCGCAGCCAGCGTAAACAAGCGCTCCCTAAACAATCTTAGGCCAAAGGAAGCATTCATCCCAAATAGTTGAGCAAAACACTCATTCGAAGCAAGGAACCCTCAAATAGTTCAAGAGAAGAGGCTGAGGGGCGGTCGATGACCCCGAATGTTTTCGGGAACCCAGGTTTACCCATCATTAACCTATTACCACCTCTATTTTCACCAATATAAAGCATTAATTCGCACGTTACCACACCGAACAAAGTATGAGAGCGGCCGCGGCGTTTCGCATGAAAACTAGCCATTGCAATTTGAACCATATTTCATAGGCAACAAGACGCCATTCTTATGATAATAGCGTGTGAATAATGAAAAATCATACTTTATTGTCCGGTGCTGATTCAGCAAAAAATATTTTAAACAACCAGAAATAAAGTTCATATTCAAGTGACTGAGCGATCAGAGTTCGCGGTCGGTGACAAAGTTTGACATAAATACGAAATTCGTGGATGCTCGCCGTCTCTGTCACTTCTAGGGTAGATTATGGAGAGAGAGCGAGACAGGGATACACGTGGCGTTGCGAACAAAACAGCAGAGGTTTTCTTTTTGTCTGTTTTTTGTATGGATGAAGAAACGTGGGGGACTTTCGAACAGCATTCGACTACCACATAGCTTCTTCAAACTACGCAATATTTGAAACCATCTTGCACCTTAGGAGTACATAAAAATGAGCTTATTGGTGATATTTCAAAAATATCAGGTGCCGTGCGTTGTTTTTTCTATGGTAGTACTCGCTATCTGCGTGCGTGTAAAGTCCGACAGCGCCAAATTTGCCAAAGCTGTAAACAACAATGGCCGCTCGAAATTGAATAAAATCGATAACAAAGAGTATTTATTTTAAGTAATGTTTGTTATCGTCTAGTTAGCTCGGAGATTTAGACGAAAACTAACATCCGTCATCCGTCTCAAGCTCGCAACCCTGAGAAATGTCAATAAAATGGTTGATTCATCGAAAATATCGAAGAATCGAAGTAGCCTACGGAATCGCTTTTATAAAAACTGGTTTGGCACGCACCACTGTATTTTTAACAATGTCATAAATTTCAAGCACTTTGTTAATCTGTGTGATCAAAAACATTGGAGGAAAACTGGACTTTAACAGAATCGCCAATACTCAGTTACTTTTGAATTGTCAAGGAGTCGGTCAATCAGAAATAGAATAGAATACTCTTTATAAAAAAAAAAAAAAAGACGGGAGTGCCGGCAGAAGTGAAAACTTGAATATTAAGGCGAATGGTTACGCCAAACTTCAAAGTAGACCTCTCTTTGAAGGCCTACTTCTCCCAAATGGATAGCCCAAATATATTAAAAAAAATATATGTATGATATGTGACATATGTTTACAAATATAATTTAAGTTTGATTTTTTTAATATTACTCTTAGTTTTAACAATAAAAAATCATATCCATCCTCTTATTTTACGCAAGAATTTTCTTTCTACTTCCAAACGCCTGAAGCGATTTTGATGATTCTTTCACCAAATTATAGCAAATTTAATGGTTTATAAAAATTAAGTTTGTTTTTTTTAATAATTATTATTTAAGTGGGAAAAAATCAGTAACACCATGGTTTTACCTATACGGGCGCGGGCAGCAGCCGCCCGGTCAGTCTCGCTGTATCGTTCGCACGGGGAGGTTGTGTCGCATGTCGGCTCGCTCCGATCTGCATTTTTGTAGCAAAGACTAAATAGCGCAGATAGTACACTCGGACTGTTCGTTTACGCTTGGACGTTGATAGTATTAGTAGTAGTGATAGTTTGTTTGCGAGTGGACGATATATTATTGTCTATTGAATACTAATATAATAATAATATCAATAACACACGTTTATTCAGTATACAGATCGTTTATTCACGTATACAATTTATAAAAAATACAATTACAAAAAAAAAAAATAAAACTAACTTATGACTAATACCGCTCTTAACAGTGGTAGTTTTTAGGGTTCCGTACCCAAAGGGTAAAAACGGGACCTTATTACTAAGAGTCCTCTCTCCGTCTGTCTGTCTGTCACCAGGCTGTATCTCACGAACCGTGATAGCCAGAAGAAGGGTTATGTTTTTCGAGAGTATATAATATACAGGGTGAATTTTTCAAGTGGGCGTGGATGGCCAAATTCTATACTATGAGGAATAGCGAAAAATACTCAAAGGAGTCGCGGGCTCGATTTTGATGAAAACTAAAACTGAATCATTGGATTTTTGAAAAATCAATATTTCTAGCCAGGAATCGAACCTGTTGATTTTGAAAAAAAAACACACACACTGTATTATTACACCATTCGATAGTGTCCCTAATAAGGATCAAATTCTGGGAAGTAATGACATACGGCAAACTTAAGGAAAATGTTGAATCTTAATAAACTGCTTCTTATTTTAAAGTATTCATACCTAGATTACGTACCTTGTTCGAAATGATGCTCAATATTTTTATTTTACTAACACACCCTAATGATGGGCGATTCCGAGATGTTTTAACAATCGAAAGAATCGGAGTCGTTAAAATAAACCATCGAGTCAACCATCGACTCGCCATTCTACAAAACAATCGAGATGTTTTTCGATTGTCTCGACCTCGAGTCAATGGAATCGACCGCTAGTTTTCGACTGTTCGAATCAGTCATTCATCACTCTCACTCACCGAGTCTCGCTCGGTCACCGACCGAAGTCAGTCGATTGCATGCATCAACCCGAGGTTCATGTTAGTTAGAGATGAGAGCGTGCCACATTCGATGACTCGAGTCGACCGAGCTGCGCGTAATTTGTGAATGTTTACCTTTACTTACGACGACGATTACTTTGCACTGTTTTAATTTAAACTAGTTTTTAAATTCATTAAAATGCCAGATTCGCAATCATAACGCAAGTCAAGAACTCGCGAAACTAAACCATCGATGAACAACTCTCGAATGAACGCACCATGCGCCAGTCGCAATACAGCTTAAACAGACCGAGTCGGACTCGAGTTCAAGTCGAAACAATCGAGAACCATCGAGATGTTCAAACAATCGAAACAATCGAATAAAACCTCTCGGCATCGCGCATCGCTAACACACCCGCAGCGCAGTCACCTTCACAACATTATGTTCCAAATTCAAATTTCTATTACGATCTTTGGAAAATATTCTAATGGAATCACTAATATTGTAATGCTAAATGGCAGTACAATCCTTGAGACGTCGAATCCAGCTATGTATTGAAAACAATGGTCGCGTCAGGACACGTGATCGTCAGGAGAGATTTCACAGGGGAGAACTACTACTCCTAACTACTAAGTATCCCCCTCTCTTTCTACGGCGGCGCCAACCGAAGTGAACCAAGTGACACACGACAATGGATGGATGGATGGATGGATGGGTGTGGGTGTGGATGTGGGTGTGGGTGTGGGGTGTGTGTGTGGATGTGGGTATGGGTGTGGGTGTGGGTGTGGGTATGGGTGTGGGTGTGTGTGTGGCTGTGGGTGTGGGTGTGGGCGTGTGTGTGGGTGTGGGTGTGGGGGTGGGTGTGGGAGTGTGTGTGGGTGTGTGTGGGTGTGGGTGTGGATGTACGGATGGATGGATGGACAGCTGATGGCTCGACCGTCTGTGTAGTACCTACACTGCTGTGTATTCGTAAAATTCGTGTATACTCGTATAGTGTTTAAAATATGGAAATTGAACAAAGTGCATCTATTAATGAAAAAAGTGACGCAGAAATAGTGAAAAAAATGAGTTATATTAATTCGATTAATAATTGATTTATTTCAACGTTAATATTCAAGTTTTCACTTCTGCCGGCACTCCCTGAGTGCAACCCGTCTTTTTTTTCTCATAACCTATCGAGTGGGGTATCAAAATAAAAGGTTTTAAAAGGTGATTACAAAAATATAAAAATATATATACAATTTATAATATGGTAAAAACTAATTCAAAGTGACAAATCGTAAAAAACACCTACCAAGAACTAAATCGTCTGCGAAATCTTTCACATTTGTAAACTAAAAAGCAGGAAATAAAAAAATTAAAAAACTCGACTGCAACCTTATACTAAAACTAACTGAAAAGCTAAAAACAAGCCCATTTTAAATTAAATAAAAGTTGGAAGCAGGCGGGACCCATTTGAGTTTGTAACTATAATAATGGTATTCTTCTGGCAATCACGGTTCGTGAGATACAGCCCGGTGACAGACAGACAGACCGAAGGTCCCGTTTTTACCCTTTGGGTACGGAACCCTAAAAACTACCACTGTTAAAAGCGGTATTAGTCATAAGTAAGTTTTTTTTTTCATAATTGTATTTTTTTATAATCTGTATACGTGAAAAAACGAACTGTATACTGAATAAACGTTTTTTATTGATATTATTATTATTTTTTATTTGTCTCTAAGAAAGCAGTATTTTTACTGTAAGTACAATAGCATTCATACTCACAACATAAATATTGTACCTATTCTCGATCCATCTACACTCAGTAAGTAGGTAGCATCATAAAACTGCCTAAGACAAAATGCATCCAACGCCGCATCTGCATGCGCTACGTACGAGTACGACACTCTTTGACATTGGGGAGGTAAGCGGGCGCGCGGGGTGAGGCACTGGGTTCGCCTATGCTCCGCCCAAACGCTCAAGGACATTCGAGGCTATAATCGCCTTAACGTTGAAATATCTCAATTATTAATTGAATTAATATAACTAATTTTTTTCACTATTTCTGCGTCACTGTTTTAATTAATACATGCACTTTGTTCAATTTCCATATTTTAAACACTATATACACGAATTTTACGAATACACAGCAGTGTAGATACTACACAGACGGTCGAGCCATCAGCTGTCCATCCATCCATCCATACATCCACACCCACACCCACACCCATCCATCCATCCATCCACTGTCGTGTGTCACTTGGTTCACTTCGGTTGGCGCCGCCGTAGAAAGAGAGGGGGATACTTAGTAGTTAGGAGTAGTAGTTATCCCCTGTGTAGTCTCTCCTGACGGTCACGTGTCCTGACCCGATGTCCTGACGCGAGTTTAACATTTTTTACCCATTACAAAAAAGTGTGCAACGCCGCTAAAGAAGTTTACACTTCAAAAAAAGCGACTAATTATAATAATTATGTCATTAGAGATAATAAATTAATCGAGTCATCGTCAGACTTCCGTGTTTACAATCCAAGAATTAAAAAAAAAGTTAAATGACCTAAACGAACACTGCTTATCAATTCCCGTTGATAACAAACGCGTGTCTACAATAAATTCATGTCTGGGATTCTCAATAAAAAAAAACAAACGAACATCGAACTATGACGGAATCCGCTACCTGAATGACCTTCAAACCAAAAAGGTTTCTTTGAATACTTTTGCGTCTATAGGTACACATATGTGTAGTGTACCAACTGGGGTGCGTTCGAAGCGGAGACGTGCTGGAATCGGCCAATGATATTGATTGAAATCTACATGCTCCTCTGTGATTGGTTGATTCCTGCACGTCTTCGGTCGACGTGGAAATGCACCCTTAGCTTTTGGGTGTATTAAAATCGTCTGGTAGCGATACACTTATAAATGTATACCTCCCGTCAACTCTGGGTAGTCAGGTCTGCTTTAACCTGCCTGCCTTTTTCTAACGATGTTGGGTTCTGCTTCCAGACCGGATGCAGCTGAATACCAGAATTTTACATGGAGCAACTGCTTGTTTGACCAAAACAACTCAGTTTCTAGGTAACACGAAACCCCTTGGTGAGACTGGTTGTCAGGCTTCTGACTAAAAACGACTGTAAAAGGTCTAAGAATGACAGCCGGGACCAACGGCTTAACGTGCGTTCCGAGACACGGAGGGGTCTCGAACTAGCGTATAAAACGCTAGTTCGATAGTGTGTTGAAAACATAATAGGTAGAACTAATTTGATACAATAGAAAAAAATCATGAAGATACCTCTTAAAACTTTCATTTCACAATGAAAACCATACATAAAATACAATCATTCTGTTTTTTTTGTCAGATTATTCTACAAGCAAGCAGGTCCAAAAAATCGATTTTTTGGAAATTGACAATTGCTTCATATTTTACAATGAATTACCATTGTTGTGTCATTGCGCTTCTCTTTCTTTTCTATGCAGTCTGACAGTGACCGCGCTTTAGGTCATGTAATCGCCATAACCACGACATGAGCTGAGCTCTTGTAATATCGTCCGTGCCGATAGCAGAGAAGATACCCCGATAAAGGGACATATATACCCAGTCGCGTGCCTCAGTGCCAACAGCAATTTCTGTTATCGTCCGATCCGATAATGGTCGTTCTGAATATGTGCTTTATTCCGCCTTATCAGGCAGACGTCCGTGATATACCTATCCTAGGCAATGACAGACACAAAAATACGTTCACACGATGACATTATAAAGCAATTTTTATAAGCTGATTGAATTGTGCATGCTTTTCGTTTTTATACATTTTTTTTTTTTGTACTGGACCATACCACGGAACCTTCTGGTTACGGAGATGTTGAAGGTCAAAATTCCAAAGGGGTTTGAAGGTTTTGGCCCTAAAATCAGCCGCCATTTTGATTTTTTTTCAGAATCGCGTTGCACAACAAAAGTTATATATTTAGATAGAGGACACTTATACAAACAAAAAATGTTATATAACATAATATCCTAAAGCGTCAGGTTTCGGAGTTATTCACCAAAATATAAGTCGAAAACAACAAGGATTTTTTTGTTTTTTTGCCCTCCAGGTAAGGATATTGAACTATTGGGGTAATAGAAACGTTATGAAACCTTTATGGAGAAGAAACAAATGAAGAATAGACATTTTTTAAATAAATAATTAAACACGGCAATTTATAGTTCGATTTTTAATCCCAGAGACTAATCTGACAAGTGTAATGTTAAACTTCTATACTAAAAAAAAACGAAAACACAAAAGACTTAAATGTCAGATTAGTCTCTGGGATTAAAAAACGAACTATAAATAGCCGTTTTCAATTATTTATTTAAAAAATGTCTATTCTTCATTTGTTTCTTCTCCATAAAGGTTTCATAACGTTTCTATTACCTCAATAGTTCAATATCCTTACCTGGAGGGCAAAAAAACAAAAAAATCCTTGTTGTTTTCGACTTATATTTTGGTGAATAACTCCGAAACCTGACGCTTTAGGATATTATGTTACGTAACATTTTTTGTTTGTATAAGCGTCCTCTATCTAAATATATAACTTTAGTTGTGCACCGCGATTCTGAAAAAAAATCAAAATGGCGGCCGACCTTAGGGCCACCCTCCATACAAAAATCTTCTAACCCCTTTAGCAACGTTTTTTATACCCCCACGACCCCTGTACCTACCGTTGATAGATAAATAGATAAAACGATTATTTAGTGCAACAAAAGACACAATACAGGCATTAAAAAAAACATCAAAAAAGGTGAGAAAAAAAAAACAAAGATTAAAAAGATAAATTGACCCATAGACACCTCATATGACATTTATAACGGTCGATCACTACTGGTCGGTGTGTGTCTCATGGTTGCACCAAATAGGAGTCCAACTCAGCATATACCAGGTACAATACCTGACGCTGACGCCCTTGCATGCACCCATAAGCACAATTTTTTGAGTGTGTTACTTTGCGCATTACCGCAAACACCAAATTTTCACACCAAAGTCGTTTCCCAGCAATTATTTTTGTGCAATTACTTAGTTTGATGTTCAGAATGCGTACCTAGTTGACGGCTATGTGATGTAGGTCGCAGCCAACCGGTTTAATTAGCCGTTTAGTTAACCGCCTGGCCTTTTAACTAAACGGCGGCCGTTCAACTAACGGCCTGAATGATATTCAATATTATAGTATAGGTTGGAACTGTAACCAATCACGCGAGAGCCGAATTGGTCGCAGTAACTAAGCAAGGGCACCCCGACCAAATGGGTTAGGTTAGAACTGTGATCACCCGGACATCGCCGAAGGAGGATGGAGCCCGGAGGCGGGCCAAGAAGAAGCCCAGAACTGGGCCACCCTGGATGGGTCGCGAATGTCATACGTAGTTCTCGCGGCCCATCCATCAAGGCAAAAGTAGGTGCACAGGCGTAGTTTTTAGTGGGTGCAAGCCCCACATAACCACGTCGTCTCCCCGGACGGCGTGGTGCGCGTTAGACATACTCTTCGCCGAAAAAAAAAAGGTTAGAACTGTGAAAAACCGCGTGCGAACCGACAGAGCGAAGCGAGGCAACATAAGACCTGCTTTAAAGTAAGTTCAGTTAGTATGCAAAGTTTCATGATCTAATTTGAAGTATTTTTTGAATACCAGCGGTTTATTGCTCGGGTTAGAGGTAACTTTGGATTTTTTTCTATCGAGAAAATTTTATGGAATCGTGTTTTCGTCTAACGTAGGACTTAGCATTAATCCTTAACTTTACCAATATTTATTTCAAAATTAATGGTGCAGTATTTTCGACATAAAGGAGGATCACGCTATGCCATTTGAGGTAGTATAGGCTCTAACTAAACGGCTAATTTAACCAGTTGACTGCAACATATACATAGTGTATCTTCTCTATTATTCGTCATCGCGGTAGTCACCTATTTCGACATCACGGCGCTGAACTGGCGCGCGGCGGCGTGATGTGCGTGTACTAGGCGCACAGACACACTACAGACAATGGATAATGACCCTCGTAGTGCGGTGACACGTTTGTCATGATTTCAATTTAATAAACTATTGAAATAAAAAAATATGAAGCATTTTCAAAGTTAATACTTTTGAGCTGAAATTTTATACAGAGATTCTAGACCAGATACACTCTTCAACCCGTTTGTATTGATATACCCTTTCCGTAACACCCTGTATATAGCTTTAGCTACTGCTACACAGAATGTTTTAACAACTGTTTAACATCGCAAGTGTCCAATTGCAGTGAAACGTTCAGTTTCTACTCGATTTACACGCCACGATCATCGTGTAGTGTATAATTAAAATTGGGTAAGCACGCGGTTCTGTCTGCGTGAAAATTATCGCAACAAACCGTTATAGGATAGAAAAATGTTTAGACTAACACAACAGCCCGATGGCTGGATGTCCTGCAAAGGACTACTGAATACTGATACGACCTAAGGTCCGACAGCGATAAATTTGCCAAAGATGTAAACAACAATGGCCGTTCGAAATTGAATAAAATCGATAAGCAAAAGTATTTATTTTAAGTAATGTTTGTTTTCGTCTAGTTTGCTCGGAGTTTAGACACAAGAGTTTTTATTCTAAGTAATGTTAGTTTTCGTCAAAATCTTCGAGCTAACTAGACGAAAATAAACATTACTTAAAATAAAAACTCTTGTTTATCGATTTTATTCAATTTCGAGCAGCCATTATTGTTTACATCTTTGGCAAATTTGGAGCGGTCGGACTTTAGGTACATCCTAATTGAGTAGCACACTTTCAATCGAATCCAAAAGATTTTTAAGGAAATTGCTAATCCATTACTTCATATGTATGTTCGAAAAATGTGTCTGCTCACCAACGTAAATAACGCATAAGTTGTTGAAATGTCAAAAATTTATGGCATTGCCATTGCATCATATATTTTGCCGGGGTTGCAGGATTGTCCGAAAGGGTTACCGCTACACTCCCTTCCGCTCCACCCAGAGCGGGAGGGGTAATTTGATGATTTCCCATTCCCAAAAAAAAAAAATTGCTACATATGATATTTGAAAAATTGGTCTGCTCAACAACGTAAATAACGCAATGAGTTGTTGTTTACTTAACTGTCAAAATGAAAGACATAGCTACTGTTAGTGTGTTACAACGCAATTTGTCGTAAAACCTCGGTACAAGTCGGCGATATTCAACATCTACACTGCCGATGTCTTACAAAACCATGTGACCTTCAGGCCCCGACCTTCGTGAGTTCTTGATCTACATGTTGTACTCTGTTTCATGCTGTTACCTAGTAACTTAGTGGCATTTGTTTCAAGTTCATTCTGAGTAACGTTCTATTGGTCGGCAAGGAGGCGTGGCTGTCGACATTTCAAAGATCTATGGCATTTTATGGTTCATCGAATCCTACTAATATTAATAGTTTGTGAGGATGGATGGATGTTTGATACTCTTTCACGCAAAAACTACTGAACGGATTTTAAAGAAACTTTACAGTAATACAGCTTATACATCAGAATAACACATAGCATACTTTTTATCCCGATATTCCCACGGGATCGATACTTATGCGGGTAAAACCGCGGGGCGCTGCTAGTGGTTTATACAGGTTCCCATTTAAATAGATGGACAAATTTTAACACAGCGCTCAGTACGTCTAACTAAAGATATCCAAGCAAAAAAAAAACCACTAAAGTGATTTTATTTTGACCTAAAATAATAAATTGCCGGCACATTAGTGTATTTTCGTTAGCTGATTATTTTTCTTGTAAGTATCTAATGCGTTTTTCTTGTATATTTTTACCATCAATCAATCAATTGAATTGATTTTTTTTATTTTAAAATTTTAAATAAATGTATTTTCTTTCTTTCTTTTTTTTCTTTCATAGTCCTTATTTTGGTGGTCCGAATGATTTCTAATAGTTTGTCCACCTTTTTTAATGGGACGTTATAATCTCCGTTGGATTTTAATTAAACTCCGTAAAATATGACAAAAGTGTATGTTACGGGCAAATCCTATTTCGTATCATCTACGGACGTAAGATTAGTTTGGGGCCCGACCTAAGGATTGATGACACCACGATCAGTTGTACCTACACCCGTAAGTTTTTTCCCGTCAGAAAAAGTTAATAAATCGGGTGTAGGCTTCACTTCGAAGTTTCAAATTCCTTACGGACGGGCCCGTTTATTCGTTGACGGAGTTAAAGTGTCCCCCTGAACCGCTCCGTTCCGGTCGGTGACGCTGAATCGGGTATACTCGGCTCCAGTCGGTCGCAGATGTTGAACCGGGTATACTCGGAGCTGAATCGCGTACACTCGGCTCCAGTCATATGTTTTCACTTCTATAGCGGTCTTAAGCACACACACTTTTTTTAGGCAATAAGGAACTTTGAAAATACCCTAATATTGATCCCTTGCCGGGCAAAGTGTTACTAAGCCTTTTCATCAAAAAAATCTAAGTAGCAACCGAAGTTATTTAAATCCGGGTTTAATAAATCACACTGCCTACTCCTCCAAGAAATACCGCCGTGAAGTAAACATCATAAAACAAAAAACGAAAACGCCATCTTGAATTCTCGATTTCCCGCCGTACACCTACTTCCATCCATAGTTACAACTTTTTAAAACGCAAGGCAACAACGCATACAGCCAATACTCTGACGTAACATTTAAAGTAGTGTGTACATACAACAGTACAACGCCACGCGACGCTCGCACGTGTGAACTTTGCAATGTGTGTTCTGTTTGTAAACTTACACTCACACATACACACCTACGTATAGATATAACACAACACATCTATAAACCGTCTGTAGTCTAGTACACAAGTTTGTGTTGACTGTTGCGATTATATTTAGAATTGAGAATGTTACTTGGTGCGTTGTTTCGAGTCTGTATCCGTGACGTCATGTTCACGTTTTGTTTGACTGCGTGTATGTATGGTGATATTCAGGTATGTATGTACTTTCTTTGTTGCGATGTATAAAGAGCGATGGCATTGTAATCTTGATGATTGTTCTGACGCCAGTTTACTGGCTGGTACGCTGCAATGTCGAGTTTTCTATGAGCCAATGACCTAAAGACATACGCAGGAAAAATTGCCTCATAAGACGCATTTCAACCATCATTATTCCATTGCGAAAAAGTGGTCCCTGGCTAGCCTAGGCTTCATTTCCCTCTTCCATGAAAACAATGATGAAAGACAAGTCACCTAAAAACTCCGAACCATAAAACATTTAACCCTGGACATCCATACTAATATTATAAATTCGAAAGTAACTCTGTCTGTATGTTACCTTTTCACACCTAAACCAATGAACAATTTAGATGAAATTTGGTATAGATATAGTTTGAGTCCCGGGAAAGGACATGGGATAGTTTTTATCCCGATATTCCCACGGGATGGAAACTTATGCGGGTGAAACCACGAGGCGCAGCTGGTTCTAGTATAACTCAGATCGAACAAATAGGGTTTTACTTTCACTCTTTTAAATAGGTAAACGTTGACCTTTCCTGAACCATTTTCAAAATTAAAACAAAAGAAGCGAAACCTGGTATAACCAGCGTAACAAAGACATACAACCAACATATAAATAATACAAGAGTTAGCGAAATTCGGTCGAAAACCAATCAAAATTTTGAGCTAGCAGAAGATAACCTAGCCAGCAATTCCACCAGAGACAATAGAGTATGTATTAATATTATACTCTCTTGTCTCTGGTCGAATTGCAGACACGGCGAGACAAAATTATGAAGACTACCGAAAAATACTTAAGAGAGAGAGAAAATATTAAAAGGAAGAAAACCAAAGAAACGCCCTTATACTACTTGGATGGGTTATGAGAAAAATGTGTTTCTAGACAAGGAGTAACTTCGGAGATGAGTTAATCCGGTCTAAATACATAACATACATAATCAGCCTATACTGTTCCCACTGGTGGGACACAGGCCTCCTCTCTGTGAGTGGGAGTGGGCCGTATTCCACCACGCGGGCCCAGTGCAGGTTAGTAGATGTCACATGTCTTCGAATTTTTGCTTCTAGGACATGCCGGCTTCCTCACGATGTTTTCCTTAGAGCAGTGGTGATGAAATAATCTACACAAAGTAAAGCGCCTGTCTGGGTTCGAACCAACGACCTACCACTCGTAAATCGCGGCCTTTACCACTGCTTTTCAACACTGCTATTCCGCTCTGATGATTGTTAATAGAGGTGTATGGAAGTAGAAGACATGCTGAGCCGACCACAAACAAACTGGTATAAAGGAGGATAATATTAATGAGGAAGGGAAACCAATAAATGTCTATAAAAGTCAGTGAGTTAAATATGTCAATATGAATCAGCAGTTCAGCACAGACACACCCCGGACACTCCATACAACGCTCGCAAAATAATTACCTACTACTACTACATTTAAAAATGACGTTTGTATACGTATGAATGTGTGCGTGAGGTACTTGGGTTTGCGAGCGCTCTTGTTAAAGAACTGCGACGAATACGCCGAAGTGCGGGGTGAGGTGCGGTAACTGATGTTAGTGCGGGGAAGGGAGTGTCCTTTCTGTACGTAGTACTTTAAGTATTCTGTGGCACAGACATGTAATTGTGAAGTACTGGCCTCCGCCTACACAGCACAACGTTGCTATATTGCCAACTGCCAATCAGTATTCATCTTTATCACGTACCTATGTCTTTAATAATAACTCCACGTGTTATGATTTAAAGCACATCCAAGGGTTCACGATATACATCTTCATGACAGTAACGTAACACCATCATCGTCTGCCTAGCCTGTTTTCAACTATATTGGTCGATTGGAAACAGGCTGCCAGCCAGCTCAGTTTGCAACGGGCGTCGACCGGGACAAACAGAACATATATTCTTCTTCAGTTCTTCTTCTTCAGACTCGGCCCAGATTTCGGATACTTGTTTGGCGCCATCACCAGCGTCCATCAGTTCCTGTAACGTGCAGCTGACGATATTAAGTATCCCATCGTTTGTGGAACAGCACCACATTTACACTCCAAGGCGGAGTCCGGAGTCTGTTTGAAGACTGAACTGACTGACTGGTAGAACATTTATTAACACTGTGAGAGACGATTGATTGAATGATTCGTGACGGTTAACAGGGGTGAATGGAAGACAAAACAGTTTTTGCGCCAACCTTAGCCTTTCTCCAACTATGTTAGGGTCGGCTTCCAGTCCGATTGGACGCAGCTGAATACCAGTATTTCTCGTGAAGCGACTGACAACACAGTTACTTGGTAACGCGATACCCCTTGATAAGACTGTTAGTCAGACTTTCGGGCTTTTGAGTACCCGTAACGACTGTCGAAGATCCACGAATGACAGCCGGGACCAACGGCTTAATGTGCTTTCCGAGGCACGGAGGGATCTCGACATGTAATCGACGATCAACTACAAAACGACCGCGGCAAGCATAGCCTAACCTTCAATCAATTCGTGCTGCTGTTATCATATAGCCACGAGCGAGAGAGAGAAGTTTATTATCAAGATATTTAATCGAGATCATACTTCAACACAAACGCTTACACAATAGTTTTCGATCCTTTCGAACCTAGATATTCCGTAGCACCATCTACTCGTTCCGTCATAGTACCGTAGCGCTACGCGTCGCTACGCAAGTGATCGTGCCTGGTATTGTCCTCGTAGCTTGGTCAGGGTCAGGTCATTGGCGGTCCACTTGATAAATTGAGAAATACCACGACCTACTTACAGCCTCCGTCAGTCACAGATGAATACTGATCGGAACTGTTTTGCGCGAAAATGTTCAATAGGTTCCATAAAATGGTTATTGGTACAAGTCATTGTTATCTTAATTCCCTTTCCTATCTGACTTTATTCACAGGCAGGCTTGTCTATTGTGCATAATGAGCCTATAATGTTCCCACTGCTGGGACACAGGCCTCCTCTCTGTGAGAGGGAGTGGGGCGTAATCCACCGCGCGGGCCAATGCAGATTGGTAGATGTCACATGTCTTCGAATTTTTGGTTCTAGGACATGCCTGTTTCCACACAATGTTTTCCTTCACCGTTTTGAGCCGTTTTCGTCGGCTTGTTTATTTATTATGATGATCATATAAGGCTCTCCCGAAAGAAGGCATTAATAATAATAAACTGTGTCTCATAATCTAATGTCAAGGGCATTGCCAAAGGCCGTCTTAAAAATAACACTATTCGGCGACCAAAAGTCTTCTCCAAAATGGAATGATGACCGCATCGAGTACAACATCAGTGCTGGAACTCTTCTAGACCCATAATTTTGACGTAATTCCCACTTTTATTGATGGACACTCACAAGAAGACAAAAAGAGAAACCAACAACCGTGCCGTGACAACATAGAATCTAACAGCACAATCGGAAGACCACCCAAATCTACTACAAAAAAATGTAGGAGACCCATTTTGGCAGACAACTAAAATTAATGAACTCCCCATCTCCCACCCACCATAGATTTTGATTAAGCTTCTATAATTACAAACAATAGTATACCAAACGGTACACAAAGGCAGTTTCGTAGGCGTCGCGCTGACGACAACCTTGTAACACTTGCGCGTGCGCTGACACACATTCGCGCAGCTATAGAGTTTATACGCGCCAAAAGGCTTACGAATTACACCATTGATATTCTAGAATTAATGAGCTTAGGTGATAATGATTCTTCTATAGTGGGCTGAAAACCTGGCAATACCAGAGTGGGTTTTTTTACGCGGAATAGATTGTACTCCTACAACTTTATTTTGCACACCTTGAGAATATTTTTTTTCTAGAGCCCCCAATTATTTTTACTTGTCATCTGTCGCGAATCTAAAACAGCTATTGCAACGATGATATTTAAACGTGTAAATAGGTATAGGATATATATCATTTTCTCTGCGTCTTCTACTACCTCCCTGAAAGTCTCAAACGCCCACGAGGAGGCGTTATTACCCTCGTTGAGAACCTATTAGAGATGCCAGCACATCAAGCCACTACAGTAGTACCTACCTACTATTGTATAGAAGCAAGTTTTTAAACAGACAGCAGTGCTGCTGGGGAGTTTGCTGCGCCACTTCTTTCCAGCGAAAGCACTAGGAAGTGGTGAAGGGCGGGCGTTTCGGGGGACTATCTTTTGTAATTTCGACGTTCGAAAAGTGCTGATTCTCAGCCTAATTTGAATAAATGACTATTGATTTTGATTTTACACAGCCCAACTTTCCCAAAAACTCGCCAGCCATATTTACGACCGTGTAATGTAAAACAGTGCTCTTAAAACCTCATCATTTGCCAAACCACAGACCCGCTTTACAAAAACCTTGCTAAAACCACGACCATGACTCAAGCCAGTCAATTTGCATTGATAAAAACGCGCTTTCTTTTTCCGCGTCGGCGCGAAGCGTGTCGGTTTTCGGCTTAACAAAATGGAGTCTGCGTTAACAATGGTTTCGCTCTCAGCTGCTTTGTTGTGCGTTTCCTAATTACTGAGTTAAGTGGGGCATTTGTGGGGAGTTGAGTTGGTAGGACAGCAAGTTGGTACAATGATTTCAAAGGGGTATTGTATTATAAGAGGACATGTGTGACTAATTTGGAAGAATAACTTGTTTAGCAACAGAAGTACAGGTATGAGGAACAGGGTGTAAAGTTCGCTCATCTTCCATAGAAAAGATAGGATCCTACGAGCAGACGGGTGTCGTATCTGGTAGGCTACTATTAATTGATATCAGGAGTTCAGGACGTTGTATATCTAATCGCGCAGCAAACTCTGCTTGCGCGATGCAGGATTTTGGGTGACGTCAGTATGATGTAGTAGTTCGTATGTGGTGATGTAGATGCCGCCACAGGAGCTTCGAAAAAAAATCATCAGCTACATGAAAAGGAGAAGAAAAGAATTGGAGATGTTTATTGCTATCCTGTACTGGACTAGTTAGAAGATGATACGGCCTTTCGAAGTTCCGGATGGACAAATGCAAATGGATCGCTTGGATCGAGTTGTAGGTCGTAGGTTCGAACCCAGACAAGCGCTTTACTTTGTGTAAATTATTTCATCACCACTGCTCTCAAAACGGTGAAGGAAAACATCGTGAGGAAACCGGCATATCCTAGAACCGAAAATCCAAAGACATGTGACATCTGCCAACCCGCACTTGGCCCGCGTGGTGGATTACGGCCCACTCCCTCTCACCGAGAGGAGGCCTGTGTCCCAGCAGTGGGAACATTATAGGCTGATCATGATGATGATGATCAGCTTGGACCTATAGATATTCATGACGTGTAAAATACAAATCATTTATCTTCTATGAAAATTATTTGATTGGCACTAGACTCGCGAAATGATGGATGTCGCCAACACGACCACCGAATGAGGAAACGAGTTTATCATGTCGCATTATCAACTCATTATGAAATGCCGTGACACGGAGGGGGCGCCCAGGAACTTGATTGTAAATAGACTTTACAAACTGCTGATAAAAAGTAAATACTTTACTATGCAATCAAGATGGTCACGATAAGGTGGGTGACGTTTTAGGACAAGATTCATAGATCGCACTCTGACTTTATTTTGCTAAGTTAGCGTTTTAAACGAATTTGAGGCTTATTTATAAGGTAGAAGGTTTATGTATAATATTTGTTTGAAACGCTTGCTCATGTGGCGGTATCTACAACGCCACATGCGAACAACGCGTCATACTGACGTCACGCAAATCCTGCATCTCGCAAGCAGAGTTTACCGCGCAACTAGCATAGATACAACAGCCCGACATAAATCATCGGGCAGTTGCCCGCCAGACACAACACCCGTCTAGTCGGAGGATCCTCCCTTTTCGATACAGTATGAGTGAACTTTACACCCTGTTCCTCATACCTCTATACTCACATTTGCTCAAACGAAGGACATTATTCGCTTATAATAAGGATCATGTTCGTGACTGGAAGAAGTCATGTTGCGTCGACCCCAATTAAATTGAGATAAGGTCAGGAGAATGACGATCATGATTTTGAAGGATCTTGTTCGTATGAAACGCTAAGTGTTTGGCCAGACTAGCATCGCGGGGCGGGGAGCGGCGCGGGTGCGGAAACACGCGCGATCTACCTGTCCGCAGACGAGCGTGGCTGCGTTCTGCGTGTTGTCGTGTCCAGTGTTTGTCAAAATATGATATGGATCAAGAAGACTTATTTTTACTAGAAAAACTCGAACTAGTTTGAGAACACCGGTCCCCGCGCGGGCCGCCCGCGCACTTACTCCCGGCCACTTGTATGAACGAGCTATGGCGTGATTTGTCCGCGCGCTCCCTGCGCCGAGCAGCCCGCGCCGCTCACCGCGGCCCGCTTGCCCACTATGAACGCTCAAATGAAGTTCTTATATTTGAGTACGCCCGCACCCGCCCCGCGTCCGCGTTTGCAGTCTGGCCAAGCACTAAGTTTACTCAGTAAACTCAAAGTGCGATCTATGAATCACGCTCTTAGTGACTAAAGAAATATCAGGTAATTACGACTCAAGGAGCCTTGGTATAATGGATTCTGAGCATATTGATAGAGCTGCAAGGTTGAACAATGTAGGTTTAATGAATTTGGCAGTCAAGAGTTAACAGTTTCTAATATTAATAGCCCGTGGCTAAATAATAACAGCCGCACAGGTCGTTCGTTCAGGTTAAGCTACGCGTCCCGCGGTTGGTCGGTGGATGGGTGACCATCTTTACATACCGACACCCTTCCGTGCCTTGGAAAGCACGTTAAGCCGTTGGTCCCGGCTGTCATTCGTGTATCTTTGACAGTCGTTACGGGTGCATGCCTAGCCTATGTCAACAAGGTACCACCATCTTGCGCGGCTCAGATGCTTTATCTATTCAAAGTCCTGACTGACTGATATATATCAACGCACAGCCTAAACCGCTGGTCATAGAGACATGAAATTTGGAGGGTGTGTTCTTTGTGAAGAGTAGGTACTAAGAAAGGGTTTTTCGAAATTCAACCCCTAAGAGGGTGAATGGGGGAGGGGGTGAAATTTCACGCTGACGAAGTACCGGGCAGAACATGTGAGTCGATTGGTATCAAAATTGGTCAAATCCATGATAAATTAATGGAATGTGACCAATTTTGATACCAATCGACAGATGTATTAGTATAGATATTGTGGTGTCTTAGGACTTCCACGCGAACGAAGTCGAGGTCAAGAGCTAGTAAAGTGATAAAACTGACAAATGACCCGCCTCACATCAAGTAGTAACCTTCACACATGATTCACGTACATATAGGAGTGTCCTACGACACTATGCGTCACTGCATTGCGTCCGACACCCAGAGACCGCCCTCAAATGCTAGGGCTTCCTATACCGACCCATACGGCTTTATTACAAAACAAGGTTTATCTTTAGACACAGGCTTAAAAAAACCATCGAGCCATTTTTAAGGGGCTTTGCAGGTCCGGTGGCATACCTAATGGCGGTCTTATTTAAATCGATAGCTATACTATCGGTTTCATTGGAGGCCATAATCAGCCTATAATGTTCCCACTGCTGGAACACAGGCCACACAGGCCTCCTCTCAGTGAGAGGGAGTGGGCCGTAATCCACCACGCGGGCCCAGTGCGGGTTGGCAGATGTCACGTGTCTACGAATTTTTGGTTCTAGGACATGCCGGTTTCCTCACGATGTTTTCCTTCACCGTTTTTGAGGCCGCCATTTGGAAAAAAATCTATAATCCGACAAAGCTTAAGTTCTTATTACGAAAATTGACGTTAAACTCGAGACTACGTTGCCAATTTTGTATTAAGAACTTTACATTGGTCGGTATAAAGTTCAAAATACAGTAACTAGCTCGAAGGTACAGTTCAGTTCAAACCGGAACTCGGTATCAAAGTTTGACGACAGGTCGAGTAGGTGTGGTGGTACTTCCCCAAACGAATTCTTTTGCAAGGAACTACTTCATTATACGGACATGCTTGTCGAAGGACCGATAGCCGGTGGAGCAGACGAGCCCTGGAGTGGAGACCGCGTATCGGCAAGCAAGTGTCGGACGCTAGATGGACCATAAGGTTCCCTATCCATTTGCATAAAATCTTAAGACTTAATATACTTGGTATACCTACTTTTGTTTCTCCTAATTATATTTTCGCATACTTAACATTATTGTTGAGACCCCTATGTATAATCTTTCTCAGTGTCAGATAATTTAACCGAAACAAGATGGTGAAACAGTCCATAAAACATTGAAAAACTCTCAACTTCGTTACAGTAAGTATTGAATACTAATTAATACAGGTATTGGTTCATAATGAGGCGCCGGTCTTGAACGAAGCGTTAGGTAACCTTATTGTAACCTATTATGTTAGGTTTCGCTTCGAGGCATTTGTTGCGTGGTTGGAAGTATACAACTTTTGTTTGAGAAGTTATGAATTTGTCTTGCTGAAAAATGTGGAACTGGTATTTTAATCCACAGTCCCCGTGCGGCGAATGTACAAGTATCTCCCGAGACCCCGACTCATTGTGCTAGAAGGAATACTGGGGTTTTAGTCGGTAGGAGTCCGACATAACCCTCCATTCTTCCCAGACGGAGTGTCCGTGAGGATTCCCACGAAAAAAGAAAAATGGGGAATCATCATCGGATCTAAGTAATAACACCCGGACGGGTCGATCGATCAGGTTAAGCTACGCTTGCCGCGGTCGGTCGATAGAGGGATGACCATCTTATACCGAGACCTCTTCGTGCCTCAGAAAGCGCGTTAGGCAGTTGGTCCTGGCTGTCATTCTTGGTTCTTTGACAGTCGTTACGGATCGTCAGAAGCCCGAAAGTCTGACAACCTGTCTTACCAAGGGATATCGTATTACCCAGTAACTGGGTTATGGAGGTCATATAGGCACTCGCTCCATGTAAAATACTGGTATTCAGCTGCATCTAGTTGGACTGAATCCCGAACCCAATAGTTGGGAAAAAGCTAGGCAGTTTGATTGAAGTAGTAAATGATAAATGATTTTATTTCTGTAAGTAGGTCTGTACAAACACTTTTACACGTCAATCATATTTTTTAAAGCTAGATGAGGTCGGCGTTTCCTATCTGACTACTCTAGAGAAGAAACGCCGAAACAAACTCAGAGGTCACAGTCTCTTTTAAAGTCCAGACAAAATCTTGGTCAGATCATGTGAAGACCATGTAGATTGGTGTCTGAAATGGTCTTTTGAGGAAAGAACCACACAGATTGAGTGAACCTGTCCAGTCAGTGCGCGCATTTGTCAAAAATCGTGCAGCTCAACTCGGAACTTGAGGAGCTCAACCATTCGACGAACAATACCAAAGAAAGGGCATTTGGGTAGGCCGCGTAAATTACTCAAACTACCAGATATCCAGTATTCCTAGAATTCGAGTGTAACCAGCTAAATCTATACTAACAATAAAGATGAAGATTTGTTTGTTTGTTTGAAAGCGGTAATATCTGGAATTACCAATCGGATTTGATAGCAAAGTTTCAATTTGAAGACGCTATTGACCAATTTACTTCAATTAAATCATTTACAGGCACTTTTGAACTGTCAAAGAGTCAGTCAGTTAGTCAGAAAGTTGAAGCTAGTTGCCCATTCCAAAACGTAGATATCCATGGAGAAGAACGGGCCAGAAACTCCAAGGACACTCTTTTAAATCAAGATATTCTCTTTGAAATCGAAATTCTCGGAGCTCATGTAAAATATGGTTGACAATAGAAGCCAGTTTTGCAAATTTATAAGATAAGTGACGGAACTGGCGTGCTGCCAATCTGATGTTAGGCGGAAACCTATGCCAACACTATGCAGGAAACGTCTTTTTGATAGTTAGAACGTGCTTGGATTGCCATTTGGTTAATCTACCAGACAGGCACTGTGCTTTGTGTAAATTATTTCATCACCACTGCTCTCAAAACGGTGAATTTCTACCAACAATGGGTTTGTTTGTAAGACGTCAGTTGGACTGGCTCACCTGGTGGTGTTAAAACTCTAGAGTATATAATATTCACGTGACCGTGCATGCCATCGAATAGGCAGATGAAGAAGTCTCATAAATGTGCGAGGAATTGAGTGAAATAATTCTTTGTACAATATGGCTTCGTCCTTACAAGGGGGACTTTTGTATAGGTTGTGAAATTGGAAGACAAAGGCTCGATTTAAAGAAAAGTGGTTCAAATACTTGTGACTGAAAGCCTGGCACAAGTGACGTAACGTGAATTGCGACTTGTCTTTCTTTGTGTGGATTTTGCTTTCCACATTCATACCAGATTTTGGAAAAACTTTTTTCAGTTTTTGGTTCAGTACCTAAAGGGTAGAGAGCAGTGGTGGCCAAGAGGTAACGGCCGCGACTTACGAGTTGTAGATCGTAGGTTCGAACCCAGACAGGCGCTTTACTTTGTATAAATTATTTCACCACCACTGCTCTCAAAACGGTGAAGGAAAACAAAAACATCGTGAGGAATCCGGCATGTCCTAGGACCAAAAATTCGAAGACATGTGACATGTGCCAACCCGCACTGGGCCCGCGTGATGGATTACGAGCCCTCTCACTGAGAGGAGGCCTGTGTCCCAGCAGTGGCAACTAGCTTCAACTTTCTGACCAACTGACCGACTACTTAATTTTGACAATTCAAAAGTGCCTGTAATGGTTTAATTGAAATAAATGCTTTGAGTTTGAGTGCGAACATTATAGGCTAATTATGATGACTCAAAGGGTGCCAACAAGACCCTATTACTAAGCCAGTATGTACGTTCGAAGCAAACCTTCTGCCTCAACACGTAATACAGCAAGTTTCTCAAGCGCTACTGCATTGTTCTCACGAGCAAGCGAGGCGGCCTTGCGCGCACTTCCGCGGTGCTACGTCATTGGCGAGTCTGACGCGTCTTTTGCGCGTTTAAATATATTACCTTTAAAGATTACTGAGAATTATTTGTTCAGGGTGGGAAATACAAAATGTCAGATGGAGGGGAAGTACTAAAGTAGTAAAAAGGAAGGGGCCTGGCAGGGCCGAAGCCTGCCGGGGTAGCCTACCGCTACCCCGGAACATAAAGGGTTAAAGAAATTTGACAGATTGTAGTAGCTTGATGTGCTGGCGTCTTTACATTAAACAACGTAAAAGAAATAGTGTACGTGCCTCAATAGACTACATAATTATGTGACTCGTATCGTATACTATTTTATAGCTCATGTGACCTAAACCCGCACTTAAGACACGCTTTTCTGTGTAAAAATGGACTGTTTAAGTCACAGAAAAGCGTGATTCAAGTCACACAGTGCTATAAATGTTTAAGGTAAGTTTCCAGCAAATCTTTGTAGCGGTATCTACAACGCCACATGCGAAAAACGCGTCATACTGACATCACGCAAAATCCTGCATCTCGCAAGCAGAGTTTACCGCGCAACTAGCATAGGTACAACGGCCCGACAGGAATCATTGGGCAGTTGCCCGCCAGACACAACACCCGTGTAGCTGATCGGAGGATCCTCCCTTTTCTATAGAGTATGAGTGAACTTTACACCCTGTTCCTCAAACCTCTACACTGGTGACCCCGACGTGATCGTCAGCGCAGCCTTCGTGCCTCTATATATCTTGCAATTTTTTCACCCTGTATATTATCAGTCTGTGGGTGGCAAAAGAGTGTATTTTCATACAGAAAAGGTAACAGCATTGATAACCACACGAGTTCACTGAGTGGGCGTAACTTCAGTTTCGGCTACTACGTACGCATGCGCAAAATTTTCAAAAGATATTTTCCCTCTATCTTAAACGTGTTCGAAACCAGACGCGCTTTACTTTGTGTAAATAATTTATCACCACTGCTCTCAAAACGGTGGAGGAAAACATCGTGAGCGGGCATGTCCTAGAACCAAAAATTCGAAGACTTGTGACATCTACTAACCCGCACTGGGCCCGTGTGGTAGATTATAGCTAGCCTACTCCCTATCGAAGAGAAGAGGCCTGTGTCCCAGCAGTGGGAACATTATAGGCTGATTATTCTTAAGCGTGATTTTTGGGAAGCCACGAATTCTGATTAATTCTTAGTAAGCAAAATCTCCAACTAAAACCCTAATCCAATGAATTACCAATGATTACCAAGCATAGCATAGCAATGCTATGCTTGGTAAAATGGTTTTTCACTCGCTCCACCCTCTCAAAACGGGAAGTTCCTACAGCAAACGCAGCCACGGGAAACAGCTAGTATTTGTTATAAGTAACACTATGTACAAAGTATGCTTTATGTCGACCGTTTCCTTCCTCCGCGGTCACAATACAACAGAGAGCAGAAGTCCTACTCTGAAAGGAGTGACAAACTCGCCTGTGAATGGTTGGAGATTTCGAGATAGGTCGTCCCTAGACAATGGCGTGCATTGCATATAGGCATATAAGCAGCGCCTATCTCGATATATCAACATAAGCCTGTCAATTACATTTTAGTGTGTGTGCCCCACAATTAAGAAACTCACTAAATTATCATACCTAACCAGAAACAAAATCTTCATACAAACGCGCGGCAGTAGGCAGTCGCCGGACTGCCTACTCGGCTCCCGTACTATTCGCACATTGTCATTGGTCTTTACTCGTTCAATACAAAAAAAATAAAAATACGTAGGTACGTCTCACGCGTAATACCATGACCTTCGACCTTCGCAATTTATCACCCTTAAGTAGCCTACTCAAATAACCACACTTTTGACCTCACTTTTTTTCCGATTAGTGACCGCGTTTGCCTAGACTAGACCCGGCCTAGTGCCTACCTATTCTGAAAACCAATGCACGCCACTGTCCCTAAATGGCAGAGGGTGTGGGAACATTAGACTTTCTTGGCTATTTTAATACACCTCATTACGAGTTGGGGGCACTTGTATACATACATACGCCAGTATGTACCACTGCTGGAACACAGGCCTCCTCTCTGTGAGAGGGAGTGGGCCGTAATTTACCACCCGGGCCCAGTGCAGGTTGGTAGATGTCACATGTCTTCGAATTTTTGGTTCTAGGACATGCTAGTTACCTCACAATGTTTTCCTTCACCGTTTTGAGAGCAGTGGTGATGAAATAATTTACACAAAGTAAAGGGTATGTCAGCGTTCAAACCTACCAACCTACAACTCGTAAGTCGCGGCCATTACCGCTGGGCCACCCCTGCACGCGATTAGCCATATTTAAATGTATAGTAAAAGTGCGGGCGCTGCACACCCCCACTCTATTTCAAGTTAAACAAATATCAGCTTTTTTTCAATGACTTGATCTTAGAGTGACAAGCATTATTGAAAAAGTTATAAAAATGTTTGAATTTGTAGCGTAAACTGAACTTTATTGTATAGGAATTAAAGTTATTTGTTTACATTTTTGGCAAATAAATTGCGAACGCAGATTACGTGGGGCGCACCCTGCACAGTCTGACTCGCTCATATTTTGCTGAATGGCTGATATCTTACCATGATATGAGCGTTAATAATAGATTGTGTTGTCACACTGAAGCGACAAAAGAAGAATTTTTTAATATTTGTACAATATGAGTCCGCTTTACCTGCGTCATGGTCCTGCCAACGAAGATCACTAACTTTTTGTGAGCTCGAGTTTACAACACAACAAAACGTCTGCGAGGCGTGCAATTTTTTGTCCGTCGGGTGTGTTACTTTACGTCATTCTAAAGCTCCACGAGAAATTAAAAATATTCACAGAGTGTGAATTTTTATTGCCGCTATATCGCTCATTTGGAGAAACATCGACGTGAATGAATTTTTTTCCCAAAAATTTGTTAAATATGACAACGCATAGAAAGCGTATTTACGTTAGGAAAACAAAGACTAATAAAAAAAAAGTAGCAGTTACGTCGATGTTTCTCCAAAATGAGCGATATATGTATGTATAGCAACAAATAATAAAAATAAAATATAGTTAATAATTAAGGGGGGTCTCCGTATAGGAAACGTTTTTTTTCGGCGCGTTATGCAGCGGTCTATATCTCACGATCAGTAATCGGTAGACAGTTGAAATTTTCACAGAGAATGTATATATCTATTGCAGCTATAACAACAAATAATAAATAAAGGGGCCTCCATACAAAAAATAAAGGGGGGTCTCCATACAAGAAATGTATTAAAAGACTTTGTAACCACATTATTTTGATTTAAAAGAGTGTCCATGGAGTTTCTTGCCCGTTCTTCTCCATAGGTACCTACTCTTTGGAATGGGCAACTAGCTTCATTTTTTCTGACTGACTGACTTCTTGACAATTCAAAAGTGCCTGTAAATGGTTTAATTGAAATAAATGCTTTGAGTTTGAGTATAATTTTCGGCGTTTTTTGCATTTTGGGAACGGAAACCTTCATTTTTTCCGTTTTAAGAGCTTTTTTAGCTAATGGGACTTCTGTTTCGACATTTCATGGGTCACATGCTAATGGAGCAACGACCACGTCCAGCGGTTTAATCTCAGAGAGATAACACTGTCTGTATACGAAACAAATGTGTGCCCTGCACTGCGTCACAAAACACATATTGGTACACATATTTTATGTTCGTAGCCAGTGTTGCCAACTCTACCAAAGAACCAATAATAAATGATTTATTTTCTGTAAGTAGGTTTGTACAAACACTTTTACACGTCAATCATATTTTTTTTAAAGCTAGATGAGGTCGGCGTTTCCTATCTGACTACTCTGAGAAGAAAGGCCGAAACAAACTCAGAGGTCACAGTCTCTTTTAAAGTCCAGACAAAACTTGGTCAGATCATGTGAAGACCATGTAGATTGGTGTCTGAAATGGTCTTTTGAGGAAAGAACCACACAGATTGAGCGGACCTGTCCAGTCAGTGCACGCATTTGTCAAAAATCGTGCAGCTCAACTCAGAACTTGAGGAGCTCAACGATTCGACGAACAATACCAAAGAAAGGACATTTGGGTAGGCCGCGTAAATTACTCGAAACTGCCAGATCATGATTAAAACTAACTAAGAAGTAACTAACAAAATTCTACTGTATAGCATAATGGTGCTGTCGCACAAACGATGGGGCAATTAACATCGTGTCCAGCGTGTCCTGTTGTCTGCACACTACTTGGAGTTGATGGACGCCGCTGAAGACGACACCCACCGCGCAGTGGCGCCCTCATCGTTTGTTTGGTTATTTCTTTTATCTTAGAATGAAAATGCAGAAATTAACCATGTTACGTTGTGCTCCACAAGATTATACGTTATTATTATTGCAAACGGTAGTTTTAAATTGTTGAGGATTATAATAAAACTGTAATTGTAATAATAATAACGTATAATCTTGTGGAGCACAACGTAACATGATTAATTTCTGCATTTTCATTCTAAGATAAAAGAAATAACCAAACAAACGATGAGGGCGCCACTGCGCGGTCGGTGTCTTCTGAAGGTGCCAAGTTCGTAGTCAAATTCTGGGCTGATTGTATATAGACTGCCATGACATCGACACGCTAAGAAGAAGAATAAAAAAAGTTTGAGGATCTGAAGGCACACCATCAGCACTTACTTACGATGGACCTTGCTTGTCCCACAGAATGCGAGAACAAACAAGAAACTTTGGATTTTTTGCTTCAGTAGGCGCCTAGTACATAATACAACAAGTACAATAAACAGTAAAGATATGAACAAAACAGAAAACAGGGATGCCGTAGAGAAATACAGTACTTACTGTTAAAATATCAGGTATGGCAACACTGTTCTTAGCACAAGAGAACATTTATCCCAGAGAGCTAGCGTTACACAATGGCGCTGCGGCCTGTGATACATAGCATGGAATTAAATGGCGTGGCTGTGCGAGGGTTTTTGACGAGATAACAAAACCCAACGCCTGTACGCCCCCGAGGGGTACGCAACTAGGCAAAAAGGTTAGTACACACGACATATAAAGCAATATCTTTCCAGTTCTAGCTGACCTCGCTTTGTTTAGGCTTTATGTACAATGAGAACTCAGCTTATATTGGAAAATAGCTATGTCGTCGTGCGTACACCCAAATTCTGCCATGTAATAAATTATGAAATAGAGCAGCCGCTAATTATTAAAATAATTAGTGCGTAGTGTGGAACGCCCGCCCTAGCTAAGGTCTGGCCGCGCTAAATTTGCCAAAGATGTAAACAACAATGGCCGCTCGAAATTGAATAAAATCGATATACAAGAACATTTATTTTAAGTAATGTTTGTTTTCGTCTAAATCTCCGAGCTAACTAGACGACATCTACCTAGCCTTTTCCCAACTATGTTGGGGTCGGCTGCCAGTCTAATCGGATTCAGCTGAATACCAGTATTTTACATGGAGCGACTGCCTATCTGACCTCCACAACCCAGTTATTGGGTAATACGATACCCCTTGGTAAGCCTGGTTGCCAGACTTTCGGGCTTCTGTGTTTCTGACTACCCGTAACGACTGTCAAAGGTCCACGAATGACAGCCGGGACCAACGGCTTAACGTGCTTTCTGAGGCAAGGAGGGGTCTCGGTATGTAACTATTAATGAAAAAAGAAAAACATAGGGACACAGTATATACCCTTCTTATTCAGTTTATGGAATATCTTTTAAATTGGTCCAATATTGGAGGAGGAAATAGGCGAGAGCCAAACCACGAATTATGACTTTTTACTTAGGCTTTATCAAGTCTCTCCGACCGCATTTCCTGTTATAACAGTCGCTGAACAATACTAGTGTCTTTCATACTTTTCTGTTCGGTCTTTTCCGTGGAGTTTATTTTTCTTGTCACACCCACACTTCCTATTTGATCAGCTGTTAACCTTTTTAAATCAGTAAATATAAATACTCGATTATCAGGCGGCCTTATCAAACGTTCCGAAAAGTGCCTCCTTTGTCTAGTGGACGCAAGTAGATAAGATTACTGACCGAGGCGAGCGAGGGATCCTTCTTGGATTCGATTTTTAGGTCATCTAAATAGTGATACGAAAATTAACCTTATAAATATAATAATAATAAACATTTATTTCAGAAAAACATCCATATTTCAACACAACCCAGTTACTGGGTAATACGATACCCCTTGGTAAGACTGTATGTCAGACTTTCGGGCTTCTGGCGACCCGTAACGACTGTCAAATATGGCAGCTGGGACCAACAGATTAACGTGCTTTCCGAGGCACGGAGGGGTATTGGTATTTAAAGATGGTCATTCATCCACGGACCAACCCCGGCAAGCGAAGCTTAACCTGATCGATCGACCCGTGCGGCTGTTATTACTTAGGCACAAGCCCCTCCGGCTATTTTCCCGAAATGTCATTCGAAATACGCATTTTTTAAAGTAACGCTAGAGTATGTCCTCGTTTTCGACAATCCTATCCGAGGCGAGAACCTTTCCTCGTATAAGCGAGCCAATAACGATAAGTTTCGTTGGTTCCGAGGTTACAGAGACCCGGCAGTGGAACCTGCATAATTGATGCGTGACCTCACAGCGCGCTACTCGAAACTACGCCGCCCAATGTTTTTAAATACTTTATTTTCAGAAACAGATTGTATGTATAGAATCAAGTTCTGCCGACTCAACAGACAGCTGTGCTGCTCGGGAGTTTATTGCGGCACTTCTTCCCAGCTAAAGCACGACGCGGCCCCGGTGCGGGTTGGTGGTTGTCACTACTTGTCACAAGTCTTCAATTTTTTTGTTCCTAGGACATGCCGGTTTTTTCTCAAGCTTTTCCTTCACCGGGGCTGGTCATCACTTAGCTGCCTCGGCTTATTTTGAACTATTTTTTTTTTTGGTTTTGTTTTTTTTTCTTTACAATTTGCTGTACTCTGGACGCTTTTAACGCGTACGTCTTTTTATTTTTACATCGTTCTCACATATAATTACGAATTCAACATAAATAATGTAACTAATATTTATGTAAAAATATAATTTAAAAGAGTGTCCATGGAGTTTCTTGCCTGTTCTTCTCCATAGGTACCTACGCTTTGGAATGGGCAACTAGCTTCATTTTTTCTGACTGACTGACTTCTTGACAATTCAAAAGTGCCTGTAAATGGTTTAATTGAAATAAATGCTTTGAGTTTGAGTTTGCCAACCGCACAGTTTACATTTCTCCGGAACGTTTATCTAGCGGAGGTCAACATCAACAACGCACAATGATTGTTGAACTCCGGGCTTTGTGTTGCATATCTCTGCCGTGTTATCGTTTTAAATACTACAAGACTATGTGTATTGTTTTATTAATGTATCAATATCAATAAATATAATAAAGCAGAAGTGTTTTTTTTTGTTTGAACGCGCTAACATCTAGAACTTTCAGTCGGGTTTGAAAAATTCCTTTCGCATTTGATAGCCCAATTCTTGAGGAAGGCTATAGGCTATTTAACATCACGCTACGGCCTTTAGGAGCCGACCAAAAAGAAAAAAGTCAGAAAGAACGCTAAGCGAAAACAGAGTAATAACGCTGGCGGCTTCGAAGGCTGGGGGACGAAAATTTCACGCGGATGAAGTCGAACCTATTCCGATACAACGCCTTTTAATTTGAACAATAAAATACAATACATCATAGCAACGTTTTCTATACAAATTCAATGCTGTTCAATATATTCAAACAACTTCTTACGAAACCAAAACATTTTACTTGAAAATTCTTTTGTTATTAAAAAAAAAAACAAACGAATTTACATTTGTATGAAGTCTTATACGCGCAAAAGTTTTCGAGGTTCACAAAGACTGTACCTACATATTATTTTGTAAAGACCAAATACACAACCTAAAAATTTTAGAACCTATTGTTGAACTCACGGTTGAATCGGCCTTTATTCTTCAACTTTCATACAAATCACCTCGGAGGTAGGCAGGTAGGCTGCGGGGAGTGGGGTCGCAACTTTTTGTTCGGACGACGTTCGGCATTTTTTTGTCGCGAGTTCTTGCTAAGCGAGTACCAACCTTATGTCGTTGTAGTAAGGTTGGGGTGTGTGTTTGTTGAAAGATACACACAAAGAGGCTGAGGTTGGTCCTTTTCTGTTAAGATATAGTTCATTATCATGAGATATCTTGAGATTTGAAGGGATTGCATTACCAGTATGCTTGACTTGATGATCGCCATTTTGTTTTTAGGTAAACGGGCGGATACCGTTACAATTTTCTTGATTCGCCAATTTGGTGGGACTCGTGACTAAATAATAACAACCGCACAGGGCGATCGACCAGGTTAAGCTACGCTTGCCGCGGTTGGTCTGTGGATGGTAACCATCTTTACATACCGAGACCTCTCCATGCCCGTTGGTGCCGGCCGGCTGTCATTCGTGGATCTTTCTCAGTCGTTACGGGTAGTCAGAAGCCCGAAAGTCTGACAACCAGTCTTACCAAGGGGTATCGTATTACCCACAGACAGTGTCACAAAAAATGGCCGCCAACTCCATACATTTTACAACCGTTGTATGCTCAAGGGACTTTGAAAGAGCCCTCGAATGGTAGCTATTCATCTGTCCTCTGGTCCTAGTATCCGCACTACCCATATTTCCACAAAAAATGGCCGACAACACATCTCCACGCCACCTGTGCACACTTTTTGTACACTGCATGCACGTCTCTCCCCTTCCCCGGCGTCGCGACATCCGTGTGTATTTTAGGGCGGCGGAGCGTTGAACTCGAAGGTCGGTAGCTACCTGCGCGCACGCACTCAAACACCCTCGCAGGATACGCACACATGTGAACCCTTTGTGCATGCTATTTTGTAGACGGATTCCTGTAGCACTCATCATTCGCTTAGTCTCGTCTGCATTATAATTGATCCAGTCACCTCTATTTCAAACTAGCTGCGTCCTGCGGTTTCACCCGCATAAGTTTTGATCCCATGGGAATGTCGGGATAAAAAGTAGCTTATATGTTAATTCAGGGTGTCAGCTACCTCCATACAAAATTTTATCAAAATTAGTCCAGCAGTTTGAGCGTGAAGAAGTAACAAACATATAAACACACACAAACTTTTGCCTTTATAATATTAGTGGGATGACTATGTCCATGAAACGACTGCCGAGCAAAATCGATAGTTATAGAGGCGTTACTTGAATGTATTGTAAGGGCTCGAGGATAAATAATAATAGCTGCAGCAGCTGCTGTTTCTATGACAATTAAACCATTTTTTCCTTCTTTCTTTTCTTTACCAATTGGAACCGTACACCTAGCTTCTGACGTTTCGTAAGTGCCCATGCAGGTTTATCATCATCATCTGCCTAGCCTTTTCCCAACTATGTTGGGGTCGGCTTCCAGTCTAACCGGATGCAGCTGAATACCAGTGTTTTACATGGAGCGACTGCCTATCTGACCTCCACAACCCCGTTACTGGGTAATACGATACCCCTTTTGGTAAGACTGGCTGTCAGACTTTCGGGCCTACCTGTAACGACTGTCAAATATCCACGAATGACAGCCGGGACCAACGGCTTAACGTACTTTCCGAGGCACAGAGGGGTCTCGGTATGTAAAGATGGTCACCCATCCACAGACCAACCGCGGCAAGCGTAGCTTAACCTGATCGATCGACCTGTGCGGCTGTTATTATTTAGCCACGGGCCCCTCTATACCAATGTAGGTCTATGTGAAATAAAATACTTTATTTTTGATTTTGAACAGAATAATTCGTGTTCCCGTCATTCGTGACCCGGAAAAATGGGGCCTCAGTCTTCGAGGGCGTGGCGTTACTAATCATTCTGAGGTATGCGATGCGACATAGTTAACACCAATCTTGTTGATACAGTCTTGTACATTTCTAACTGTTGATATCAGTTACTAGAACTATGATAGCGAATACGATACATTGTGAATGTAGGGCGGAAATGTCGGTGTATTCATATAGTTAGCGGGTAATGAGTCGAAAGAGGGGTCTAATAAGACTATTAAAAGTGGCGATACTCAGTGGCGTGCATTGCATATAGGCATATAAGCAGTGCCTCCCTCGATATATCAACATAAGCCTGTCAATTACATTTTAGTGTGCCCCACAGTTAAGAAACTCACTAAATTATCATACCCAACAAAAAACAAAATCTTCATACAAACACGCGCGGCAGTAGGCAGTCGCCAGACGGCCTACTCGGCTCCCGTACTATTCGCACATTGTCATTGGTCTTTACTCGTTCAAGTTAATACGACAAAATTAAAAATACGTACGTCTCATGCGTAATACCATGACGTTCGACCTTCGCAATTTATCACCCTTAAGGCGACTACACGACCTAAAGCGCGGTCACTGTCGGACCGCATAGAAAAGAAAGAGAAGCGCGATGACACAACCGTAGTAATTTATTGCAAATATGAAGCAATTATCTATTTACAAAAACTCTCAAACACCAAACAAATAAAAACCGTATACTAAAATTCGGGGAATTAAATTGTCTTTTAGATGGTGAAAGTTTTATGAAAATACACCCGATAGTGTTTGCGTGATTATCGTTTTTATGTCCGCGGTAGACATTACTTTACAAATTAATTACACTATGTTAAAAAAATATAATTGCAAATATTCACATATCAAATTACGAAGCAAATGGTCTAGTATAACATTTGTTTTTTTCAAAGAAATCAGTCCGGTCGATTAGACGTGATGTTGAATTTAAAATCATTAGAAGTCGTATATCTGCGCCTTAAGTAGGCATGCCTACTCAAATAACCTCACTTTTTTTTTCTGATTAGTGACCACGTTTGCCTAGACTAGACCCGGCCTAGTGCCTACCTATTCTGAAAACCAATGCACGCCACTGGATACTTAAGATATAATGTAAGTATAATATCCCCCTTACTAATAAACGTTGTATAGCCAACCAGCGCTGGGGGTCTGTCTTGCATAGGGTCGCAGCATAATGCTGAGCGATAGCCGTTTTGCGTGAATGTGACGCATGTTTCCCCCTACCTTTACTTTTTGTGTTTATGTTCTTTTTTGCATCATGTTCACCGCAAATAAACGTATTTTCTTTCTTTCTATAACGTCTGTATCACAGATATAGAAGATATGCCTAGATAACGCTAGTATCACGAACTGTATGAAAACTAAGCGTGCCACTTTTTGACTACCTACTATGACGTCACAAGCTCGCGCTCTCTCGCTCACGCTCACCTAGCCAGCAGTACGCAGGACTGAGCGCGAAAGTGGCGGCTTATGATTTTCGATCGTAAACTGGTGCGATTTTTGGCACGCGAAGTAGGTGGTCTTGCGTTATCTAGGTGTATCTATATCTGTGGTCTGTATAGTTACACAACGCTTCGTCTTCTTATTTCGAAATTCAAATATTACTGACTACTGAAAGAGAGAAATCGGTGTGTAACCATTCATCTGATATAATACGTTTATTAGTAACTTGATCTGTGGTGTTTGGTATAATGTATGTCATGATACGTCCATAATTGACCTTTTTCATCATCATCATAATCAGTCTATAAGACGGCACCGTAATTGCGTAACACATTATCAATCACAATAATTTCGGAGGATATTGCTAATCCATTGCTTCATATGTTTGAAAAATGTGTCTGCTCAACAACGTAAATAACGCAATGAATGTTGTTGAACTGTCAAAATGAAAGCCATAGCTACCGTTAGTGTGAACGTTACGCATTACTCCGCAGTTCCCACTGCTGGGACACACGCCTCCTCTCTGTGAAAGGGGGTGGGCCGTAATCACGCGGGTCCAATTGGTGGATGCCTGTCGGGGGAGCGGTGAATGCTTATGCGAATCCCGCACCCCCGGCCATAGGTAGAGTGGAACACCGCTGTGGTTTTAGCCGGTAAGAGTCCGGCATGCCCCTCTGTCACCCCCACGATAGAGGAAGTCCATGAGGGTTTCCACCGCGGTGGATGTCACATGTCTTCCGAATTTTAGTTTCTAGGTAGGACATGCCGGTTTCCTCTGGACGTTTTCCTTCACCGTTTTGAGAGCAGTGGTGACGTTATGTTCCAGTTATGTTTAAATCCCATGTAATAGGGGGCGAGCCTAGAGTGCGTTTCAAAAAATAGTTCCTATGTTATTATAATGTTGGCTCCCCTGTCCTCCGCTAGGAATATATGTGTTTTGTGCCCATGTCTATCAAGATAGTAGATATGGGAAGACGATTCTGGGGTCTTTTTAAGATTTATAAGGTGTCCGTGTTAGAATCGTGCCCAAAACAGGAGTGGTGAAGAATATGAAGTGGTATAAGTACATTGTTGCCAACATAACGGCATAGGTACTATTTGTTGAAACACACTATAGTGCCATCAACCGCACTTGAATCCAGACATGCATGCTACTGAGAAAAGATGGAAAAAACCCCAGTGAAACTTCGACCGATCCCACCCACTTGCTACTTATAAATCAAACTATTCTACGTAACGATTTTTTGCGTAAAATCTACGTATCTTTATCGCGATTCGTGGGTATCACCGTGTAGACTCAATCGCTGGCCGCTTCCGCAGTTCGTACCAGGGTCACCGCAGCCGTAATTGTTCATACCTCGTGATATTTACATACGCGTCTAGAGGACGGGCGTTATAGCAACAGAAGGTAACAACCTTTTTGATCTGAGCCCTGATTCACAACTATACGACAGGCTATCGTATCGAAAACCTGACATTTCGATAACCTGATTTCACTTCCCCTCAACAGCAAATAGCTGTTGGAAGAATAGCGGGCGTCTATTTGATTTAAACTGACAAAATTTTCTGGTTTTGGACTTGTGAACAGCGTTTAGAAGACTCCTACGATAACAATGATTAAGAGCCTATACTACCTCAGCTAAAATTCACTCTTTATCTCGCTCAAACGATACTGCTCGCTGACTGAGCGAGAGCAAGACAGAGTGCGGTGCTGGGCGGCAGACAGCGCCAATAGTTTAGGTATTTGCTTTTTACAGTGAAAATAATGGTAATTATAAAAAAGTAAATAACATAAGACCTGCTTTAAAGTAAGTTCAGTTAGTATGCAAAGTTTCATGATCTAATTTGAAGTATTTTTTGAATACCAGCGGTTTATTGTTCGGGTTAGAGGTAACTTTGGATTTATTTTCTATCGAGAAAATTTTATGGAATCGTGTTTTCGTCTAACATAAGACTTAGCATTAATCCTCAACTTTTACCACATATTTATTTCAAAATTAATGGTGCAGTATTTTCGACATAGCGGAGGATCACGTTAAGCCATTTGAGGTAGTATAGGCTCTTAATGTTCGATACGATACGGAAGCGTATCGAGTGTTTGTGAATGGCTATGCTGAAGCTGATCGTTATTGCCTGTGACAAGCGGAGTAATTGCGTAACACACTATCACTAGCAATGGGTTTCATTTTGACAGTTCAACAACATTCATTGCGTTATTTACGTTGTTGAGCAGACACATTTTTCGAACATATGAAGCAATGGATTAGCAATATCCTTCAAATAATTCAGATTGTGATTCGGTTTCAAGAATTTATTTTTGTAAAAGAATTTTACAATGTTCACTTAAAAGAGTAACAAAACAAAAAATCTTATCTATTAGTTAATAAAGGTACAAAATTGGGAAGACTATTTAAATTAGTTTTATCCAATATCACTTACAATTGGACCCAGATCCAACCAGCAATTTGTCGAAAATCGAGTTAATATTATTAAACATCGAACTTTATATAATACGCAAAAAAATATCCAAAAAAACTAACAAAATGTTGGTTGGATCTTTTCTGCTTAACAGGGTCCAATTATAAGGTTACAGGTATTACAAAACTGATTCTGCTAAATATATTTTTAGTTTAACTTTAATGACGTTTATTTGATTTTGATTTTACACAATTAGGGTGTTAGTTCGATAAAAATAATATCAAGTTCACTTTAAAATTTGTCACGGATGAACTCAGATGCTTTTGGGGGGGTTGCAATGCTTATTCCAACTCTGGGTGTAGTCCAAGACCCCATGCCCTACAAACTGGAGCATAACAACCCTGCTCATGGCAGAAACTTGTAGATGGCAGTGGCGGATTTACCAATAGGCTGAGTAGGCTGGAGAGGGGCGGCAAATTTGGGGCTAACATTTTTTTTAAATGTCTTACTGAAATTAAAAAGACTAATATTTATATACCTACCATGTTTTTTTTGGAAAGAATAAACAAAGTGAATGCTCAAATTCAAGCTTCTACCATAGATTTTATCATAGTTGCCGATCTTTACAAATCTCTTTGCAAGTTTTTCGGAGCTGATGAAAAGTATTTTGAAGAAAAGGCGAAGCAGTATACAAAAGACATGGGACATTATTGTAGAGGTCGGTAGGGGCGACAAAATTTGAATAGCCTACTGGCGGCAAATGTGTAAATCCACCACTGGTAGACGGTGATAATACTTTCCTAGAAAAACTCTTGCACAAGTAACTCCTTAAAAGAGATTGCCTAACTTTGTGCAATACCGTCAAGTCACTTGCAATACCATGACAGACATGTGGGCTGACTGTGTAAGCTAGTGCAAATAATCATTTATCTATGATGTTATGATTCATTTGAGAGTTAATGATATTGTGAAAATTATATTGTTTGCTAATGTGTTGGCGGAGATTGTTAAACTATGCTGATAAGATCATAGAAAATATGGATGGACTAGCAGCGTCCTGCGGTTTCACCTGCATAAGTGTTGATTCCGTGGGAATGTCGGGATAAGAAGTATCCTATGTATTATTCTGATGTATAAGCTATATTACTGAAAAGTTTCATCAAAATCTTTTCAGTACTTTTTCCGTGAAAGAAGCAAATAGCAAATATCCATCCATCCTAACAAAATTTCGTGTTTATAATATTAGTAGGATTATGTAAGGAATGATATGAAAGAATAAAAAATAAGTTTAAAAACTAAAACCCGACTACTGAAAAGGATGAAACAAGTACCTTCCAGTGGTCGCATGCCGCTGTACTAACATACAAACAAATGCCTTAAAAAATTGTTACAGTCATTTCTTTGAAATCATAGCACAAATGCTATCATAGCAACATTATCCAGTGTAGACAGTTATACCAACTGTGTAGAATAGAATATATTTATTTGCTTTAAAACATGGTACGTTAAGGTCTTATAAATAAAGTGATGATCTTACATGTTTCGCCTTGGACCGGCATGGAACTTTAACGCATTAATTTGTTAAAATTAAAACATTTTTGATAACATTGGTTATTAGGGTTTCGTATCTATTTGAACACATTGGAGTAATAGGTATATAAAGTAATGTAATTAAATCTCAGCATTATACCATTTATCAGCTACTTTTTTATCAAAAAATTCTTTCACACTATAAAAACAATTACCAATAAGCCATTTGTGTAGTTTTGATTTAAAACAGGCAAGAAACTCTATTGTATAAAGAAGTCATGTAGTCAACATTATAAAATGATGCTGTAAATAATTATGTTGCCTTCTCAGAAATTATCTTTTATGTACTCTGAGGAAACAGCCACTTTGGAGTCTATTATGTACTTAAAATCTTAAATACATACTGATTACACAGGTTGTTGTAGTTGAAGTATTTTTTTTACATTAACCCAGAAGATACTGCGACGGGTCTTTTAAAAGAACCAAAAACGCATACGTACTACATGCATAAATGATCCCTTTATTACGACGGTCCTTTTAAAAGGCCACCTTCCCTTGGCTTTCCTGGAAAAATAGTTTCAGTAATATCTAGGTTAAAGGAGTGTCCATAGAGTTTCTTGCCTGTTCTTCTCCATATGTACCTAATATACTACGCTTTGGAATGGGCAACTAACTAGATTCATATTAATTTCTGACTGACTCCTTGACAGTTCAAAGGTGCCTGTAAATGGTTTAATTGTAATAAATACTTTGAGTTTTAGGGAACATGTTGTGTTTGTTTTTAAGGAATTTTCATCCCTCTGGTCGAATTTCAAATTACTATAAAAAAAATGCTCATAAACAAGTTTTTTTTTTAACATAGTGTAAATAGTGTTGTTTCATTTGCATATCGAGTATCCTGTGCGAGTCATTAGTAGTTAGAAAAAAGATAAAAATGAAGCAGGACATTATGCGAAACATAATGCAAGTTTTAAGAATATAAAATGAAGGAAATAAGTACTACATTGTGAATAACTAAAGAGAAACCCAAGAACGACTATCGATTTTGAACAACTTCCAACTTATTTACAAAGCTCTATGACGCGTTGCAGCTTCGTGAAACATTCAGTAAAAGGTTGAAATATAATGTAGAAACCGTTTTTGTCCGACTATTTGTCATTTATCATGGAAATAACAAGGCTTGAAAGTTTACGTCACATTCGCCGTTACGTAAACCAACAAGTTTCATTTGTTGTATTGTGTACAAATACCATGTGGACGCACCACGTATCGACGGACATGTGGTTGTCGCTACAGACTGCAGTCCCGAGTGCATTCGTCACGTTTGAAAAACACACGAGCACGTAACAAACGCCAGTTGGGCTTAGGAACGTGACACTTGATAAATGGTCGGCACGCAAACAATATGGTGTGTACAAAGTATAGGTACCTATAGTTCTGTTCGTAGTCCCAGTAGTCTTTGTAGCGCGGGTGCCAGCGCGGGCCCCCGCGCGAATAGGGCCTTCTAGAGCCCCCCTGGCTCATATCCTCTGCGCCATAGCACCTCGTTTTATCGATCCGCGCCGACACAGCGGAGCCGCGTGCTCCGCTCCGCGTCACTACCACCAAACAACACAACACTGACACACTGCACTGCGACACTTTTAAAAGGCACGGAGATTATTTAAATTTATTATTTTTAGGATTCCCACGGAGCCCTACGCTCTTGTTTTGGAACCTACTGCAACGACGCGAAGCTCGCGCGGACTGAGCTCACGCAAGCGCACGAAGTCTTTATGTGAGCAGCGCTGCCTAGTGGACGCACCACGCACTAAATTCAAAAACGACCGCGAAGTTTTGCATTTTGTTATAAAATATTTTTTTGTTACAATGACGTCTGTTTAAAGTAAATGACACGGCTTGATATTAATATTTAATAACAAGTAATGTATTGCTGAAAGAGAATTTAGTTCAAAGCACGGTGAGGATTAACAGTTCATTCAGTATTGATTTTATATTAGCGGCACACATGCATCGCACTACAGTTCTTCGCAAGCTAATAATAAAATGTCCTGGATGTCCGAGAACAACGGGCGTGTTATCGCGCACTTAAAATGGTTCGTCACCGTTCACATAATTAATGTGAATCAGGCTTGGTGATCTCGACGTGGTCGTCACGCACTGGCGCATACCACAATCTCGCAAAACGCACACTATTAACACAAAGCAGTTTTTCCGTAAAGAAATAGAACTTAGGAACGACAAAAACCAGACAGTTTCAAGAAAAAATCTGAGATAATGTAACGCTATGCGCCCAGTCCGGACGACCGATACGTAAGCCTCATTAAAAAAAGTTTACACAACTCGTGGCTCGATTCGTTTGTGGCGCTGCATTCAGTGTAACAGACGCTATACTTGCTAGACCACTATTATCGTAAAGCGATACAGCGCTGCTAACACCAAAGACCCCGCCCATTGTTATTATAATGCAGCCAACATGACGCACATAGTGCAGTGTGAAGTTAGCCACGAGTGGGCCACGTGTGGCATCTCTTTTCAACCAATGAGAGCGAGCGAGTTGGTGTTATTCGGGTGCTGTTTGGGGCGCGGCGTGCGTGTTTAGTTCACGATGGCGCCTACCATGTCCCATGCAGCGATGCTATTTTCGTGATGACACAACAGCGAGACCAACTTTCACTTAATTTCGTCTTATTTTGCAACAGAAGCGGAATGGTGGCTGGTATAACGGGCATAGCCATTAAACATACGGTATTTTTCTTACATTTTGTCACCGAACTGCCTGCTTACTTCTAGATACGGTGATTTTCGTATTTCCCTGATGTATTTAAATAAGCACGCTATCACCACGCTATCAGTTCCAAACTTCCAATTCCAACCAATAGGTCACGAGTAAAAATATCCTCTTCCGTCCGCTTATATTAAAATAGGTAGGTACGGTCAATCAACAAAAGCCAATTATTAACACTTCAGTTTTTTTAATCTTAGTTATTGAGCAAAATATTGGTCAAAATTTCAGCAGAAGAAATCTTTCTAGAATATAAACTCTTTGCTATTATGTGAAAAGCTAAAAAGCTATTGATAAAATTGTTGTCAATTTAATATTATGTAAAAATGACAGTGTTAATCGAATTTTGTTGCTGACTGTACCTAGGTATCTTCTTTTTAGGGTTCCGTAGCAAAATGATAAAAAAGGAACCCTTATGGTGCGACTGTCTGTCTGTCATAGCTGGATATCTCAAGATCTACTAATGTTATCTACTTTAAAGGAATAGTTTTAGATGACGTTTCCACAACCATTTTTCAATTAAGAAAGGAATAAAAATATATTGTTTTGTTTGCAACAGGGGCTGAAAGGGGGTCTGAAAAATTCGAAGTGGGGCTACTAGGGCATGTGGGGTATCATATGAAAGAGCACAGTTTGCAGATTCTCAAACATTTTTTCTTTTTTTTTAGGCCGCATAGTTTTCGGCTTTTGATGAAAAATGTAAAAAAAAATACCGTCTCCCCCCTTATCTCCGAAGTTTGCATAGAGAAAAATCTGAAATTATTGTATGTGATAGAAGTTTATGTAAAAATTACAGGAAAATAAAACTATGTCTCTAAATAGCACACTTTTTCAGAAATCATCAACAAAAGTTACATTAGTTCTACTATCGGTCAAGAGATGGCGCTGACCTAATACTGCAATATTCTATACCGCAGCGCGCATTGTTAAAATTCCCTGCCAAATATCGGCCTCGCCGAAGAAAATTTAAAAACATTATTATGACAGTAGGTAGGTACTCGAGTCCGACTCACTCTTGACCGGTTTTAGACGACAAAATGGTGCTAATGATTTCCCCATTCGTTTAGTTTTATCTAAATCGTCGAGCTGCCTAATTACTAATTCGTTTATTATCGATAACTTACTTACGTAATGTTTAATTATATAGAGTTAGTTACCTATTTTCTTTGAAGATAACAGAACCGGGGCGATAGTGCGATACTAGTGACGCTGCGTCAAGCGTGCCTCGCCTTTTACAAAATATTGCTTTTCCCGATGTAGGGACGTTAATTGGCGAGGAGTTCTCCAGGTATTCCACCGTCAGCTCCACTCCACCATTCTCATTGTGACGAGCATAAATGCTTAGCAACCATATTAAAGTAATCGAATCGCAACACGTGAAATACCTACCTATTATTATTGAGCTGTTCCGGTGGCCATCTGTGGTCTTCATCATCAGTTCCACTTCACCAAACGGTGCTTTCCGAGAGCAAATGCACGAGTTAATATTAAAAAAAAACCCAAATCGCTACAGGTTAGCTTATAAAATTTGAGGGTTTCCCTCGATTTCCACGGGATCCTCTTATCAGAATCCAACTTGATGACAATGGGACCACCTCGAGAGTAAACCCATTAAAACAAAAAAAAAAAAAAAAAAAATAGGTCCACAATTGACAAAGAAATCGGTGAACATACATAAAAAAACCCTCCTTTTTGTTTTTGAAGTGAAACTTCTTTAGGCGCGCTTGACTTGGGGAGTAAACTGGCGAATGCGTTACGAAAACGTGTGATCGGGCGAGTAGGGAAGGTACGTATTTATGCGACCGGGTTTTTACACCAGGTATTTGCTTCCAAGTACGCACACCCAGGTACCGATTGAAAATACTTCCAAGACTATAAAGTATCTTATACGGCTACTCGCTCAAATACGTAGGTACTCAACCAAAAATTTTGATTGTCTAACTAAATCGAACTAAATCTGACTATTTTTAATCGTGATTAAAAAGGTGTGGAATAAAATTAGTAGTCATGAATAGAAATTCACACCAACACCTCGACTTCAGGTGCAAAAACAGTACCTACTGTCTGTATCTTTTTTTTCTTTTGTTTATATCTCGAAAATGGTGCGTCCTATCGCAAAAATAATGAAAATTTCGACCCCCTTTATTAAACCCATAAACTCCTAAAACTCAACATGTAGGTAATCATTTTTCATATTTTCCATACAAAAAGTGAAAAATTCCGCCAAGGCCGCCCCCTCCGCGCCTGCGGCTCTAAAAACCAATTCACGGGGTAGGGCAAATACATAAGTACCACGTGTCGACGAGTCGCGATTGTCAAATTCGATTTTTGTTGTGTCAAAATTATTGAAGTGAAAGTTCTTTACGCACACTTGACTTGGAGAGTAAGCTGGCGAACGCGTGACGTAAACGTATCTTATACGGCTACTCGCTCAAATACGTATGGTACTCAACCGCGTTAGTTTTCCCAAATACGATCATTCTCCTTATCAGTAAGAGTCTACGGAACAATTTCGTATGCAAGTATTTTTTACTTTAATGGTTTGCAAGTATTTATTTGTAAACGCGATTTTGCTGCTTATTTATAGAAAGTCATTGATCAATTTCCTATGCAAGTAGTTTTACTTCCAACGGGGCTTTTGAATACGCGATTGTACTTCTTATCTGTATGAAGGGATGGATTAATTTTCTATGCAGATAGAAAATACTTGAAAGTATCTCGCTCCGTCGTGCCTCAGCGCTCGAGTACGTAGGTACTCAAATAGTTCAACAACCGCGTTTGTTTTTGCAAATGCGATCATGCTCCTTATCAGTGAGAGCACAGAATACTTAATAGTATGTACTACGTACAGAAAGGACACTCTCTTCCTCGCCCTCATATCAGATACCGCACCTCACCCCGCACTTCGAGGTATTCGTCGCCGACTCTTTAGCCATAGATCATCATAGTAATATCTTTAGCAAGGGCGCTCTCGAACAGCAGCGCTGTACTGCTGACACGAACACACAATTATGCGATTTAAAAGTTTTATTTGAGTTTTAATCACGATGGTTGGATATTGTGATGCTTTTCCGAATTCGTATTTACATAAACTGTTTGTAAGATTTCGCATTTTTAATAACATGCGATTTAATAACCGATTATTTACAGATAAGTCATTTAAACTAAACTATTTTAGTGTTTTTATTTCATTACGAACCCGACTATATAAATAAACAATTGAACTACATGGTCACTTAATGCACACGTTCGGGCAGCGCCGCCGCGCCGTCGTCGTTCGGTTCCCCGACACAAATTGCTTTCCGCGCCATTTTTTTTACGCTACTAGATTTCACGCACACATTTGCACGTATACAAACGTCATTTGTTTATGTAGTAGTAATAGGTAATTATTTTGCGAGCGTTGTATGGAGTGTCCGAGGTGTGGTAAGAGTCTACGGAACAATTTCGATGCAAGTATTTTTACTTTAATGGTTTGTAAAAGTATTTATTTGTAAACGCGATTGTGCTCCTTATTTATAGGAATTCACGGGTCAATTTCTTATGCAAGTACTTTTTACTTCCAACAGGGCTTTTGTTTGATTACGCGATTGTACTTCTTATTTGTATGAACTTATGGATCAATTTTCGATGCAGATAGAAAATACTTGAAAGTATCTCGAGCCCTGGTTTTAGGCCCTGGTTTCTTAAGGTGGACGTACTTGGAAGCCCCGGTACTCGATTTTGCAAGTACGACCCATGTCTACGGGCTACGAGCGAGGCGAACGGGAGTTGAGTGGGGGATTATAAGCAAGAGAAAGCAGTGCGCGCGCACATTTTCTTTCTCTCTTCCTCTCATAGCCAAATACGTTTGAAGTTTCACTTCAGTCGTGTGGTCATAAGCACACTCGGTTTTTTTTTTTCATAAGAGTACTCGTAACAGACAGTCCGCTGTGCAGGGCATGCATGGAGGACGACGAGACAGCGGCACATGTGCTTCTAAGCTGCCCGGTGGTCGCCACGTACAGGGCAAAGTACTTCGGTAACCCAGGTACCCTACGAGAGACGGTCAGTAACATCAAGGCGTTGCTGGCCTTCCTTGAGGAGCTGGGGTGGACCGAATAATCGATTTTCCCACCCATACGCAAAATACGCGCATTGACGTCGAGTTGCGGACACCAGCCCGTTTTACCTATTAACCCTCCTTTTTGGAAGTCGGTTAAAAATGTCTACGCTAGGGGGTCTAGAAGTTGCGGGATTGTCCGAAGGGGTTACCGCTGCCCCGTAACATAAAGGGCTAAGGAAGGAACACGGGTGGGTTTTAGTCAGTAAGAGTCTGACACTCCCTTCCGCTCCGCCCAGAGCGGGAGGGGTCATTTGTTGATTTCCCATTGACAAAAAAAAAAAAAGTCTCTAGAAACATGTTCTGAATTCATGTTTACATTTCGCGAGTCGATTTCCCTGCCAGCCAGTATTGTTTTAGCTCTATTGATGGGATTCTCCGGTTATACAACATTATTTTTAGTATATGCGAAACCTGAATATAGTTTGTTCAGAATAAGTAACTGAATCGATTCCAATAATTTTTACCCCATGTTATATTTTGGCCCAAAAATATTTAAAAAAGGTTAATAGTTGGACACCCCGAGGAGCGACTAAGTAGGTAGTTATCTACCATACGCGCACAATGGCGCGGCGCAGGCGCACAGCGAGCGGAGCGACCGGGGCGGGGGTGCAGCAACCTCAGTCGCCCGGGTACTTCAGGTTGGCGCGCACGTGTCGCGTGGGTCCAACTGCATAATCGCGAGCGCGCGCCCGCCGCGCCGCGGGCCTTACAGTGTTGTGTTTCGGTTGATCGTGTACTTACCTATCGTATGTAAAAAGTGTCGTGTAACCATGACTTTCTCATACACAAACGTCCTACACAGAAACAACGATAACAGTGATAACGTTTCCCTGGCAGTGCGGCGCGGCGGTACGAGGAGCAATCAGAGTATCGTGGAACACAATGCTTTGCCGTGATGATTAACATTTTTAAACACGCCAAGATGGTTAATTGTAGAAAGTTATTATTTGTACCTAACAGCCTACTGTGGTTAAGTAATGCGATGTTTAACACTTTTCATCCACTTTGAACTTGTGGTTGACATAAGGTGCAACAAATCGCATTGACTACATTGTATCACTTACGGCTTACGAATAAGTAATTACTTATTCGTAGCTTACGGCTGCATTTATTTACGAATAAAGTACATTATAATAACTACCTACACTTGACCATTACGACAGTCCAAAGCCCGCAAGTGTGATGGAAAATGTTATCACCAGTTAATTACAATACAATCGCCGCGCCGCCGTACCGAACGGCACGCGGTGGGGGAGACCATGTTTTTGGACGGACAAACAGGTAACATAACAAGCTTATAACTTGGTGATTATTCATGATACAGTTTTGAAATTTTGTACATAGATTCTTTACATAAAAATACTAGACACGTGTTTCGGGTTTCGCATATACTAAAAATAATGTTGTATATGAGCACTAAGGTATGCTTGGACACAAGCCTCCTCTGTGTATGTTCCTCATAGATCTTAGCGTGTCGATAGCAATGCGTGTCGGGTTTGGACGGAAGCGGATGCGGCCGGTGCCGGGCCTGGTCGATGCTCTAGCGTCTCACGGGGCGCGAGGGCGGACTCCGGACCCGCGTTCCGGCCTTCCGCGGATCTTCCTAGCCGTAAGGCCGTGTGGACTCGGCCCAGAATTCGGCTACTTGTTTGGCGCCATCACTAACGTCCACCAGTTCCTGTAACGTGCAGCTTACAGGACACGATATTATAATATCCCATCGTTTGTGGAACAGCATCACATTTACACTCCAAGGCGGAGTCGTCTATGAATCTCCACCTGAACAGGTTTTCCTTGCTTCGGCCAACTTGGGTCCGGAGTCTGTTTAAAGACTTCCAGGTCACCCAAAGTGACTCATGTCCAGGTGGGAGGGTGTTAGATCTTCAGCGGGTGGAACGAACGGTTTGGGTAAGGAAGCACTTCCTCTACAGGGTGTTCCGGAAAGGGTATATCAATACAAACGTGTTGAAGAGTGTATCTGGTCTAGAATCTCTGTACAAAATTTCAGCTCAAAAGCATTAACTTTGAAAATACTTAATATTTTTTTATTTCGACATCACGGCGCTGCACTGGCGCGCGGCGGCGTGATGTGCGTGTACTAGGCGCACAGACACACTACAGATAATGGATAATGACCCTCGTAGTGCGGTGACACGTTTGTTATGATTTCAATTTAAATAAACTGTCGAAATAAAAAAAGATTACATGAAGATACACTCTTCAACCCGTTTGTATTGATATACGCTTTCCGTAACACCCTGTATAGATAATGGACGGGAAAAACAGACTTCAAACTCATCACTATCATTTCACCAAATAGCTTGTTCGACCGTACACTGCTGGACATAGGCCTCCCCCTAGCACCTCCATTTTGGACCGGTTTTGTGTTTCTCGCATCCAGCGGATTCCGGCGGTGTTTACCAGAGGGTGTAATTCTCGTAAGGGGGTTGAAGGTTTTGGCCCTAAAATCAGTCGCCATTTTGATTTTTTTTTTCAGAATCGCGGTGTACAACAAAAGTTATATATTTAGATAGAGGACACTTATACAAACAAAAAATATATCTAACATAATATCCTAAAGCGTCAGGTTTCGGAGTTATTCACCGAAATATAAGTCGAAAACAACAAGGATTTTTTTTGTTTTTTTTTCCCTCCTGGTAAGCATATTGAACTAATGAGGTAATAGAAACGTTATGAAACCTTTATGGAGAAGAAACAAATGAAGAATAGACATTTTTATAAATAATTAAACACGGCAATTTATAGTTCGTTTATAATCCCAGAGACTTATCTGGCAAGTGTAATGTCAAACGTCTATACTAAAAAAAAAACGAAAACACAAGTCTCTGGGATTAAAAAACGAACTATAAATTGCCGTGTTTAATTATTTATTTAAAAAATGTCTATTCTTCATTTGTTTCTTCTCCATAAAGGTTTCATAACGTTTCTATTACCTCAATAGTTCAATATGCTTACCTGGAGGGAAAAAAAAAACAAAAAAATCCTTGTTGTTTTCGATTTACATTTCGGTGAATAACTCCGAAACCTGACGCATTAGGATATTATGTTATATACATTTTTTGTTTGTATAAGTGTCCTCTATCTAAATATATAACTTTTGTTGTGCACCGCGATTCTGAAAAAAAATCAAAATGGCGGCTGACCTTAGGGTTACCCTCCATACAAAAATCTTCAAATCCCTTTAAGAACGTTCAGTCTGATCTCAGTCTCAATCGGTCAAAAATACCTCTAAGATCCCTACATTTTTGACAATGATTGTCGCCAAGATGAGATTGCGACTAAATTAAATTTTGAACGTTTATAATTACGGGAATCGGTCTTCAGCGGGGCAATTGCGTAACACATTATCAATCGGAATCGGTTTCATTTTGACAGTTCAACGACATTCATTGCGTTATTTACGTGTTGAGCAGACAAACTTTTCGAACTTATGAAGCAATGGATTAGAAATTTGCTTCAAAATGATTCTGATTCCGATTGAATATTGATAGTGTGTTACGCAATTAGGGTGCAGTCATCGGGCCATCTTGTGAGCCTGGGAGGCATCCGAGGTCTTCCGGCACGCGGTCGCCACACCAGAAACTTTCGGCCTCCTCGATCATCTGTTCTGCGAGCAATGTGCCCTGCCCATTGCCACTTGTTTGACAATTATCCGGGCTATGTTGGTTACCTTGGTTCTCCTACGGACTTCAAATTATATCTATATCTTATTAGTATAAAAGAAAGTCTAGTCGGGTTAGTTACACCATTTGTAACTCAAGAACCACGGGACCGATTTTTATAATCTTTGGTTTGTTGGATTTGTCTCCGCCCCGAATAGCAAACTATTAAAACATGGGAAAAATGTTCGTAGGGTCAGCTAGTGGCAAATAAAAAAATAATATTTTGTATGAAATTCGTATATTATAAATTATGTACAAGTAAAGGAAGTTTATTTTTGACGATAGACAATTTTACTATCAATGAAAACAAGTTATTATTTGAGTATTATAAAAAAATATCAGCGCAAAGACTTTCTCTGCCTTTTTTTGGGGATGGAAAATCATCAAATGACTCCTCCCGCTCTGGGTGGAGCGGAAGGGAGTGTCAAACTCTTACTGACTAAAACCCATCCGTGTTCCTTCCTTAGCTCCTTGTGTTCCGGGGTAGCGGTAACCCTTTCGGACAATCCCGCTACAACTTTCTCTGCCTCACATTAGAAGATGGAAGGCCGAAAGAGTCTAACAGCCAGTCTTACCAAGAGGTATCATGTTACCCAGTAACTGGGTTGTGGAGGTCAGATAGGCAGTCGCTCCATGTAAAATACTGGTATTCAGCTGCATCCGGTTAGACTGGACGCCGACCCCAACATAGTTGGGAAAAGGCTAGGCAGATGACATGGAACAATGGAAGGAATTATATTTATGAAACTTTACAGCTTGCGACATTATTGTTTGGCACTTTATTAATTGATTGGCGAAATTTCACAGACTTTATGGGTGTACCTACTTATTTAATATCAATAAAAAAAAAACTTCTGTAAAGTAAAAGAATTGGTACTCATTATATTCAGTTCAATTCAAATAAAAGAAAGCAGAGAGAAAGAAAAACTTTTTAACAAAAAAATTAAACCTCCGAAAAAACTGAAAAGCAAAAAATAAAAACCTTTTTTATTTTACCTTAATAAATAAGTTCTTAAACTAATGCAAGTATACCTAAAAAATTTTGAGTCGGCGCCAAACAAGCATAATATCGTTGCGAGTGGTCGTGCGGATAGCGCATTTTTTGTTTGGAATGTTAATATTTAGCGCTGGAGATTTCACGTTGCATTATTAATTTGATTTGGCTATTTCTATAAATTTAAGGTAATTTTGTGATCTTTGTTCATTGATTGTTTGGCGCCGACTCAAAATTTTTTAGGTATACTTGCATTAGTTTAAGAACTTATTTATTAAGGTAAAATAAAAAAGGTTTTTATTTTTTGCTTTTCAGTTTTTTCGGAGGTTTAATTTTTTTGTTAAAAAGTTTTTATTTTATAATTTTTTGAGGCTATAATTTACTTATTACTGCATGCTTAATTTTTGATTACTTTTAAAATGGCTACCTACCTTACTTTAGATATTAACTGTTATATAATCCTACTTTAACTATTATTTTTTGTATAGTAAAATACTTTAAAAAAACAGGCTTTATATAACAACATAGATAGGCCTTTAATTTTAATTGTAATACACAGCTCAGCATTAAAATCTGTGAATGAACAACAAATCACCCCTATTTTCCCACCCTTAGGGTAGGATTTTTTTTTTCCAAATTTACATGGGGCCAACTTCGAGGTATGTTCTATCCATTAAAAAAAGAATTATCAAAATCGGACTACTCTGTAAAAAGTTATGCGTGGTCATACATTACAATCAGTGAGTGAACTATCAATCATCCCCTGTTTTCCTACCCTTAGGGTTAGATTTTTTTTCCAAATTTATATGGGACCACCTTCGGGGTATATCCTTTCTAATCAAAAAAGAATTATCAAAATCGGACTGCTCTGTAAAAAGTTATGCGTGATCATACATAAAAAAAAAAAAAAAAAATATACGCGTCGAATTGATAACCTCCTCCGTTTTTTCGTCGGTTAAAAAAGAAGAGTAAAGAGGCGCTTATAAAGGGCTTTTTAACTTATTGGCGAAACTTCACAGACAACCTGGGAAGATAGAGAGGTATGAGGAACAGGGTGTAAAGTTCACTCATACTCTATAGAATAGGGAGGATCCTCCGACCAGACGGGTGTTGTGTCTGGCGGGCAACTGCCCGATGATTCATGTCGGCCCGTTGTATCTATGCTAGTTGCGCGGTAAACTCTGCTTGCGAGATGCAGGATTTGCGTGACGTCAGTATGACGCGTTGTTCGCATGTGGCATTGTAGATACCGCTGCAGTAGAATTGTCTAATATCATTAAAAACATAGGCTGTAAAGTTTTGTCAATTAACTTTAAAAGGCCCCTGTATTTTATAAATACTCAAATAAATCATTGATTTTGTTTCTCTTGCGGTATTCCTTATCGTTAATAGGGCAAGAGTTGAAAATCTCACAAGGCTTAAAAAGGTAACATTTTCAATTCATAATTGACAACATTTCAAACCTGACACCACCTTAAAACAAAAATACTATTTCTTTATTTTCGTATCCTGAGTTCAAATATATTTTTATTTTATTTTTTTATTTCTAAATTTCTGAGAAAATAAATAAAAATCAAAAAACATGTGATGACGTCACATAAACGGCGGAATGAGGTAGTTACCTTTGCGCATTCCAATGTCTTTGATTGAAAACATTATATCAAACAAGACATGTCAATGTCACCTAAGAAGTGTAACTAGAAAACAACTAAAAAACTGAATTGAATTCAACAATATTTTTTCCTATCAACTCGACACGCTGCTTACTGTTAATATTATCAATTTTTTATTAATATTTTGCCAATAAAATGGATCCCAATGAAAAATATACGCCAATGACGGAACCAAAACAACGACTGAGACAAGTGACATCTAACAGTTTTTTTGACGGGTCACAATAAAGCAAAGGTAATATCGCCATTCTACCGTCATCTGGCACTTACGTCTTTTTAGAATACACCGAATTTCAAAGTTAAAATTATGAATGAAAAGTACATAATTTCGAAAAACGAAAAAATATGGGTGCCCTAGATTTGAATTTACTTTTATATAACGTAATAATACATGCAGGTTAAAAATATGAAATGTTGTCAATTTAGGGTCGCCGCATACGGGCCACACGCGACAGCCTCAAACGCCGCCACGAGAAGCGAGCAGCGACGATTTGTAGCGTGTGGCGGCCACCGGCGTCAACCGTGTGCGGCGAGTCCATATAAAATGTAAGAAAACTATAGGAAATATGCCGTTTGGCGACGTTTTGTGGTTGTGGCCGGTGGCCCGTGTCCGGAGACCCTTAGTTTTCATTTTTAGTAAAATTATCTAACACCATGTATTATTTCTAGCGTGGTCCCGCACTTGGTCGCACGTAGTCGCAGAATACCGTACGAAGTCGCACAATATCGCACAATAACGTACCAAAATGTAACTCAGTGCGGCATCGTTTTACAAGTTAGTACGAACTCGACCGATGTTGCACGAAGTCGCCCGAAGTCACACGAAATCGGCTAGAGCAGGTTGTCGTTTAGATCGTAAAGTTCCGATAGCATGCGATACATGTAGGATGGAGAACTGCCACCACTGAAACATATAAAAATGGTTTGTTTTTAAATACAATCAAATTGATCCGATCCAGCCTGACCTTTGCTGCGTCCCAGCGACGTCCTGACCCTAGTTCAGGAGCGTCCCGTACTATGGGACAAAACATCTTCAATAACGTGGCACATTACGTCATCGTAACGTGTGTAAGCCGAGGTCCGTTCCCCACAGGGGGTGCCCTTAGCGTGTAGTCGCTTAGTTTATAAGTTTTATACCCTGACTGGAGGCATACACAGAATAGCCCGGTTAAGCAGACGAACGACGGGTTACCTACTGCAGTCTCACTTGTAGTTTGTCATTTAAAAGTTTTTTTTTGAATTGTATAGAGTTGTTAATCAATCATTTTGTAAACGAGGCAATACAAAATAGGCAAGAACTTCCATGGTTACAACAGCTCTATACACCGTGTTCCGGACGATATACATAAACTTCGACCAAATGTTCAGACCATGGAAATAAACATTTTTCATTATGGACACATTAACGAATTCTTATTTTTTGTTAATTTTCATACAAACTAAATACCTTGACGTAAATCGCTCGATATGCATGCTTCTTTATCCGAATTGGCAACGATGACGTATTTTCATTCATAAGATTTGGCGGGCTGCAACTTGTCAAAACCGAGTTAAGACCCTTTCTTACTGCATAGCTCAATTAAATTTCACTAAATGAAATTATAATATTTTTGTAACGAAGCCTTTGCAAGTACTACTTCCTTTGTTAGATTTCATTTGTAAAATCTATAGAAGCGTTTGACAAAGTTTATAGATATCGTGAAGAACACGGTGTAATAGATCTCATAATCGGGCGTTCGTATTTTCGATGATACACGAGGATTCCCGAAGCGCACACTTGTCTGTGGAAAGCTGTGTATATGAGCTGGTGATGATACTTACAGATTGGTGATGAACAGGGTGATGTGGTCGGGCGGCGCGAAGTCGTACATTGGCGCGTATACGTGCACGTGTTCACTCGCCGTCTCGTGACGTCTGAGGAAAAAGCATTAGTTATTAATTGACAATATACAGGAAGATTTTTTGAAGTGAAACTTCTTTACGCACGCTTGACTTGGGGAGTAAGCTGGCGAACGCTTGACGTAAGCGTGACGTAAGCGTTACGAAATGTGTGATCGGGCGAGGCAAACGGGAGTTGAGTGGGGGATATAAGCAAGAGACAGCAGTGCGCGCGCACATTTTCTTTCTCTCTTCCTCTCATAGCCAAATACGTTCCGTATATCTAAGCACAGTGCAGGCCTATTGTCTGTATCACAGTGTAGGAGCAAGAGAGAGCAGTACGCGCGCACATTTTCTTTCTCTCATTCTCGAAGTATCACTTCAGTCGTGTGGTCATAAGCACACTCGGTTTTTTTTATCACCATACAATTTTTTACAGGGTTTTCTACCCATGAATATGAACTTCTTTCACTATGGAACCAACTCTGAAATCACGAAAAAAAAATCAGTTGTTTAATACAAAAGTTCAATACCTACTTGACCAAAATGTATGAAACAGCTGATTTTTTTCGTCGTTCATTTCGTCTCTTATTAATACTATAGAGATATGAGGAACAGGGTGTAAAGTTCACTCATACTCTATAGAAAAGGGAGGATCCTCCGACCAGACGGGTGTTGTGTCTGGCGGGCAACTGCCCAATAATTAATGTCGGGCTGTTGTATCTATGCTAGTTGCGCGGTAAACTCTGCTTGCGAGATGCAGGATTTGCGTGACATCAGTACGACGCGTTGTTCGCATGTGGCATTGTAGATACCGCTACAATACTTTTTTCTCATTAAAATGTATTTTCTTCTTAATGAAAATTATCTTATCTTAAACCGTTATTTTAAATGCTAAAATGAAGTGAAATAACTTACGCGTAAGACAGCGCGGTGTGTGGGGACGCAAGCGCATTGAAGTGGCTCACGTCGTGTATTGGGGACAGCTTGTATAGAGGAACCAGTGCTAGCACCTGTGGACAATGATTACGATTAAAATGGTTTTTATTAAGGGGCCATTCATGTATTACGTAAGCACTACAGGGGGGCGGGGGGTCTTTGCTTTGCTTATTTTTGATGACATGGGGGATGGGGGGGGGGTCTGGATAGTGATTACGTCAGCAGTATTTATTTTTTTACTTTTTCGGATTTTCTACCAAAGGAGACTGTTAAAAATTGGTCTATGAACCAATAGCGATGCTGTTACGATATTTCTGTGGGGATGCCTCAACTATACCCTTGTGCAAAGTGGCATCAAAATCTGACCCGGCAGTTTTGAGAAATATAATATTTTAGAATACATAATATCATGATAACTTTAAAAAGTGGTCTATGAACCAATAGCGATACTGTTACGATATTTCTATGGGGATGGCCCCATCTATACCCTTGTGCAAAGTGGCATCAAAATCTGACCCGGCAGTTTTGAGAAATATAATATTTTAGAATACATAATTTCGTGATAACTTTAAAAAGTGATCTATGAACCAATAGCGATACTGTTACGATATTTCTGTGGGGATGCCCGAACTATACCCTTGTGCAAAGTGGCATCAAAATCTGACCCGGCAGTTTTGAGAAATATAATATTTTAGAATACATAATTTCATGATAACTTTAAAAAGTGGTCTATGAACCAATAGCGATACTGTTATGATATTTCTGTGATGATGCCTCAACTATACCCTTGTGCAAACTGGCATCAAAATCTGACCCGGCAGTTTTGAGAAATATAATATTTTAGAATACATAATTTCATGATAACTTTACAAAGTGGTCTATGAACCAATAGCGATACTGTTACGATATTTCTGTGGGGATGCCTCAACTATACCCTTGTGCAAAGTGGCATCAAAATCTGACCCGGCAGTTTTGAGAAATATAATATTTTAGAATACATAATATCATGATAACTTTAAAAAGTGGTCTATGAACCAATAGCGATACTGTTACGATATTTCTATGGGGATGGCCCCATCTATACCCTTGTGCAAAGTGGCATCAAAATCTGACCCGGCAGTTTTGAGAAATATAATATTTTAGAATACATAATTTCGTGATAACTTTAAAAAGTGATCTATGAACCAATAGCGATACTGTTACGATATTTCTGTGGGGATGCCCGAACTATACCCTTGTGCAAAGTGGCATCAATATCTGACCCGGCAGTTTTGAGAAATATAATATTTTAGAATACATAATTTCATGATAACTTTAAAAAGTGGTCTATGAACCAATAGCGATACTGTTATGATATTTCTGTGATGATGCCTCAACTATACCCTTGTGCAAACTGGCATCAAAATCTGACCCGGCAGTTTTGAGAAATATAATATTTTAGAATACATAATTTCATGATAACTTTACAAAGTGGTCTATGAACCAATAGCGATACTGTTACGACATTTCTGTGAGGATGCCTCAACTATACCCTTGTGCAAAGTGGCATCAAAATCTGACCCGGCAGTTTTGAGAAATATAATATTTTAGAATACATAATTTCATGATAACTTTAAAAAGTGGTCTATGAACCAATAGCGATACTGTTACGATATTTCTGTGGGGATGCCTCAACTATACCCTTGTGCAAAGTAGCATCAAAATCTGACCCGGCAGTTTTGAGAAATATATTATTTTAGAATACATAATTTCATGATAACGTTTTTATTTTAAAAACGTTTTAAAGGGTATGTCTAACTTTATAATACTTAATTAATGTGTTTCTTTCCTAGATTTTAGTATTTGTTTCGATTATAACCGACTTCAAAAAAGGAGGAGGTTCTCAGTGCGTCGGAATTACATTTTTTAAATATTTTTATACTATGTTGTGATGTATAAGTTTTTTTTACATACACCCTTTTTCTGCTGCTACAAATAGAGTTTCTTCTTATTTTTCGTATTTTGGAGTAATTTTTTGTTTTAAGACATACCTATCCTTCCTACATAAATATTTAAAACATGCCTAAAAATTGAAGTTGAGGGGACAAGTGACATTGCCTAGTAGAGAAACACATTAATAAAGTCAGAAATACCCGTTCAAACCTGACCTGGTGACAATGGGAACACTTGGTAAAGTATACCCTTTCAAACAAAAAAATAATTTTCTAAATCAGTCCAGCCGTCTTCGAGAAATCGGTGAGTTTATACTCACCGATTTTTCGAAGACGGCTGGTAATATTTATATATTAAAAAGATTCCGATGAACTGAGAACCTCCTTCCTTTTTTTAAGTTGGTTAAAAACGAAAAAAAACTGAAATTCAGCACTGTCGAGGTGGTAAGTGTCTTTGTTTAGCAGAAAACCACATTAATTAAGTAGTATAAAGTCAGAAATACCCGTTAAAACGTTTTTAAAATATAAAAATGTAGCAAGAAATGTGAATTTTAATGTATTATTTTTCTCAAAACTGCCGGGTTAGATTTTGATGCCCCTTTGCACAAGGGTATAGTTGAGGTATTTCAACAGAAATACCACTACAGTATCGCTATTGGATCATAGACCACTTCCCATACAAATTTTAACAGTCTCCTTTAGTCCATTTTGGTTTGAACACATATGGCAACCCTACTTGTCTATGCTTGAAAACGAAAGGCATTTTCAGGGTTTCTACTGGGATTTATAACTGATGCTGATGAATCAATAAAGAAACCAGAACATATTGAAAAATGCATGTACGGTAACGGTCAGTACTGCATTATCACCGTAAGGATTGTTTTGCTGTGAACACGCGCGGTACAGGCCGTATATACGTATGTGTGTATAAGTGATGTATTAACACAGAACGCACACCTCAGAATTTATACACTGGTGTCGAGCGAAAGTCAGCGAAACAAAAACATATCGCTTTTTCACACACGCAGCGTACGTAATTAAGTATGACCTTGGTCGGCTCAAACCATTGCTAAAATTGACAACATTGTTATAAGGCCCGATAGCTGATAGTGTAACGCATCGGATTAGCAAACATATAGGCCCAAGTTCCAATCTCGAAATGAGATTTTCTTTCTTTTCATCAATTATCTTCATCTGTTCTTTTATTATTCGATAAATTAATAAACGAGAATAATAATGTAATAATTGTTTTTATTATTATATAGTTAGTGAAATATGGGGTAAAGAATAAAAATGTTTTATAAGTGATTACAAAATGTTTATTCGTTATAATTTTATAAAGAATAAATAAACTTCTAGTTTAGGACTTATTGGGTTATAGCTTAAGTATTCATTTTCATTACGAAAAGAAGATTGAAACTAAACCTCAAAATAATCCTTATTACAAATATGCTACAGTATAATTTTATTATTACTAGGTATAATCAATTTATAATTTAATCCTTAGTATAATACCCATTATTATCAATGCAATCTTGTAAACGCTGGCGCATGGGCCCTACAATATTGCATAGGTTTTTGAGCTGGTTTTCGTTTGCACGGCGAACGGTTCGTAAAGACGTGTTGAATAATTCGGCAAAATATCTTGTTGGCATATAACCAATTGTTTCATATTCACTGACCAGCTGGGGCATTCCACGCAGCAAGGCTACCCTCTTCCTTATTTAGTGATCCTCCGAGTCACAGTAGGTAATTTCTCTAAAACAAAAAAAGAGTACTGTTAGTCTACTAGCAAAATACGAATACTATTGAGAAACAAAATTATAATGAAAATAGAAATGTTACATATAAGGATAATATAATGTTATATTCATCATTCAAAATCTAGGACTTCGAAATTATATTTTTTTCTTCTATTTAGACCTTATAATACGTTTAAAAAAATAACTACAAGGATCAGCAGTTCTATTTTAATAAAATAAATGTTTGAAAAAATAATTAAATCATATTCATAATACTCACATTCAGTTCAGTTTCATAAGATATTTGTGTTATATTAAATCCACTTTTACGCAGCGCAATCACATTCGCTTTCATTTCAATATTCTGCATTTTAAAAGGAACTACAACACGGCTAATAGAACACACGTCGCTAACCCACAATAATTAACAACCAACAAACAACGTTCTATTTAATCGCGGTGAATGACTCGTAACTTAACTGTATCTACCTTATAAGTAATTTATTTAACTGTGGGTATAATCATAAAGTTTTACGAATTAAGCGCACAAGACGAACATGACAAGGAAATATATTATTATAGTCATAAGCGTCATTATTCGAAGTAATTATTAAAAAACATTTAAAAAAACTATCACCGCGCGTGAGATTCGAACCCACGGCTCGCTACGCAGGACGCGCTTACCCAAATGTGATAACCGCTAAGCTATCATGCCACATACCGTAGTGGTTGAATTAATGAAATACAATCAGTTGCAAATGAATGTGAGTGTGTGTGTCTACAGTAGAGAAATAGCTAATTAAAAGAAGGTTGTAAGTAAAAACAAAGTGTCAATCTATTGCTTTGTGAAATTGCTACTCCACTTATGACCGTGGCCGTACCAATGTTTATGTAGGTACGCATGGGAGGGCGGGTAAGAGCTTTGCTTACTTTTGCTGACGAGGGGGAGAGGGGGGTTAATAATTGCAAGAAATCTGCTTACGTAATACTTAAACGGCCCCTAAGTACAGTCATCAGCAAAAGTAGATGATGAAAATCAGAAATTCAATACTAATGAACGGAGTTCGTGTCAGAACTGTGTGGCGTCGAAGTGACTCAAAAGTATGTGTTTGCAAATTATACTAAACATTTACTACTAGTACAGCTGCCATATATTCGTGATCAGTTTTGACTCCAAAAGTTATAAACTCAATTCATCATCTACTTTTGCTGTTGACTGTACTAGCTGTTATACGCGACTTCGTCCGTGTGGAATATTAGCGTGGGACACTATTTTTTTTCTTTTTAAAATAAATGTAGCCTAAGTTACTTCTTATTACATCAGCTATCTGCCAGTGAAAATCCCGTCAAAATCGGTCCAGCCGTTTCAGAGATTAGCCGGAACAAACAGACAGACAGACAAAAATTGTAAAAAAAAATGTTATTTTGGTATATGCACCGTGTATAAATCCATATGCATTTAGTAAAAAGCGGTTATTTTAATATTACAAACAGACACTCCAATTTTACTTATTTGTATAGTTGGTTATAATACAAAAACCGGTCAAGTGCGAGTCGGACTCGCGCACCAAGGGTTCCGTACAAATTTGTAGGTATGTAAATAGTGTATCACGGGAAAAATATATTTTTAGGGTTCCGTACCTCAAAAGGAAAAAACGGAATCCTTATAGGATCACTTCGTTGTCCGTCTGTCAAGACCACAGATATAGATAGACCTAGACAACGCAAGTGTCACGAACTGTATGAAAACCAAGCGTGCCACTTTTTGACTACCTACTATGACGTCACAAGCTCGCGCTCTCGCTCACGCTCACCCAGCCGGCAGTACGCAGGACTGAGCGCGAAAGTGGCGGCTTATGATTTTCGAACGTAAGCTGGTGCGATTTTTGGCACGCGAAGTAGTTGCTCTTGCGTTATCTAGGTGTATCTCTGTGGTCAAGACACTTTTTCTCAGGAACGCGTAGAGTTATCAAATTGGAATTAATATAGATGCCTTCAGTATAAAACTAAGTTGTCCTGTATATCTGTCTAAATGTAACAAGTTTTTGTGAGAAATAAATAAATGATTATTATTATTATTATATTATCACACTAATATTATAAAGGCGAAAGTTTATGAGTGTGTGTGTGTGTTTATACGTTTGTTACTTCTTCACACTCAAACGGCTGAACCGATTTAGATGAAATTTGGTATAGAGATAGTTTGAGTCCCGGGAAAGGACATAGGCTACTTTTTATCCCGATATTCTCACGGGGTCGACATTTACGCGGGTGAAACCGCGGGGCGCAGCTAGTTATAGATAATAACAACTTACCGGTACACAGTAATGTCTAGCTGCTTGCGTGACAGTGTGCAAACCCGGCTTCCCCAACACGGCGCCGCCACCCATCGCCGCCTTCACGCTAATTACAACCTGTAAACGTTATAGGACAAGATAAAAAAAGCACATCCGAGCGACTGCCCATCTGACCTCCACAACCCAGTTACTGAGAAACACTATACCTCTTGACAGCGGCGGATTTACACATTTGCCGCCAGTAGGCTATTCAAATTTTGCCGCCCCTACCGACCTCTACAATAATGTCCCATGTCTTTTGTATACTGCTTCGCCTTTTCTTCAAAATACTTAAAATGTTCACGTTCATCAGCTACGAAAAACTTGCAAAGAGATTTGTAAAGATCGGCAACTGTGATAAAATCTAGGTACGGTAGAAGCCAGACGGGCAATTCTCGTAATTTTAAGAACGTTCACAGTCTTGATATCAGTCTCAATCTGTCAAAAATACCTCTCATTTCCCTACATTTTGACAAGTTTTTGACATTTGTTTGTCGCCGAGATGAGACTGCGACTAGATTTTGAACGTTTTAAATTACGAGAATTGGCCTTCTGAATTTGAGCATTCACTTTGTTTATTCTTTTCAAAAAAACATGGTAGGTATATAATTATGAATCTTTTTCATTTCAGTAAGACATTTAAAAAACATGTTAGCCCCAAATTATTATTATTATTTTATGTATGTATTTATTGTATTGTGTAAATGGTACACCACAGACTACCTACAGTATTTGTCTGTCCTTCCCGTTTTTAATCCATCCAAAGGTTGTCTTTAAAAGATCGCTCTTAGCGATAAGACCGCCCATTGTGTCACCCATTGTAAAGTTTTTGTATTTAATGTCTGTAATTTATATGGTGTACATAATAAAGAGTATTCTATTCTGCCGCCCTAGGCCCAGCCTACTCAGCCTACTGGTAAATCCGCCACTGCCCCTTGGCAAAACTGGTTGTCAGACTTTCGAGCGGTTTACTACCCGTACCTAACGACTGTCATCAGAAATGAAGAGATCCGCAGGAGAACCAAGGTAACCGACATAGCCCGAAGAATTGGTGGCAGTGGGCAGGGCACATTGCTCGCAGAACAGATGGCCGATGGGGCCGAAAGGTTCTGGAGTGGCGACCGCGTACCGGAAGACGTAGCGTTGGAAGGCCTCCCACAAGGTGGACCGACGACCTTGTGAAGGCCGCAGGAACTCGTTGGATGCGAGAAGCACAAAACCGGTCGAAGTGGAAGTGCTTGGGGGAGGCCTATGTCCAGCAGTGGACGTCTTTCGGCTGAAATGATGATGATGAACGACTATCAAAGATCTACAAATGTTGGTCCCGGCTGTCATTTGTAGATTTTTAACGCACGTTAAGCTGAACGTGCTTTCCGAAGCTCGGAGGGCCCTCCATATGTTTGTGACGATGGTGGCGCGTGTGTTGGACCATTCGGTTCCCTGCAAAATGGTTGAGCTGGATGGTGCTGATCCACGCGTCATGTTCGTGAACGGGCGCCGTCGGTTGAGACTGGTCATCTCTTAACTGCCAAGGCTTATTTTTAATCTTATTTTTTTAATTGTTTCTTCATTTGTGTGTTTTTTTACATTGTTCTCACATATAGAAGCAACAAGAATAATGTACCCAGGATTTTGTAATATCTTGATTTAAAAGAGTGTCCATGGAGTTTCTTGCCCGTTCTTCTCCATAGAGATCTACGTTTTGGAATGGGCAACTAGCTTCAACTTTCTAACTGACCGACTATTTAATTTTGACAATTGAAAAGTGCCTGTACATGGTTTAATTGAAATACTTAAATGCTTTGAGTTTTGAGTTTTCAATGGTCACCCATCCACGGACCGACCTTGAGAGGCGCAGCTTAACCTTGGTTCAGCCCGTGCAGCTGTTATTATTTACGTCCGGAACTTACCTTGTTAACTCTAGACATGACAGCGTAGACGGATGCTGAGCTGATGACAGTAACGGAAATGCCGGCTGCACTCAAACGATTGGCCATGGCGTGACTCTGAAAATATAAACATACAGTGTGAAATTAAATTCATGGACATCCTTTTAAGGGGTCATTGTACTCATCATTATGAACAACTTTTACTATGGGACTAAACCTAAAATCGCGAAAAAAAAATCAGCTGTTCCTTGCATTTATGTTCACATAACTCGTCAAAATGTAGGGAAGAGCTGATTTTTTTCGCGATTTCAGGTTTGGTCCCGTAGTAAAAGTTGTTCATAATGATGAGTACAATGACCCCTTAAAAGGATGCCCATGAATAGACTATGTAGTGGTACTACATATTATGTACTACCACTAGGTACTTAATTACTAACTAATTATTACTAAACTAGGTATTTAGTTTGATTATATTTTTTATTAAAAGTAACCAAAATTATTGAACCAAACTTTTACTGCAATATCAAGGAAAACTGTGCAACTTTTAGATATAAATTCATATTGGTCACTATTTTTTTAAGAAAATAATTAAAATCAGCATCAGCATCCGCTGATGTGAAAAAAATATGCATCAGCAACAACCCTGGTAAAGACCAATGACAATGTGCGAATAGTACGGGAGCCGAGTAGGCCGTCCGGCGACTGCCTACTGCCGCGCGTGTTTGTATGAAGATTTTGTTTTTTGTTAGGTATGATAATTTAGTGAGTTTCTTAATTGTGGGGCACACACTAAAATGTAATTGACAGGCTTATACAGGTTGTAACGGAAAGGGTATATCAATACAAACGGGTTGAAGAGTGTATCTGGTCTAGAATCTCAGTACAAAATTTCAGCTCAAAAGCAGTAATTTTGAAAATGCTTAATATTTTTTTATTTCGATAGTATATTAAATTGAAATCATAACAAACGTGTCACCGCACTACGAGGGTCATTATCCATTATCTGTAGTGTGTCTGTGCGCCTAGTACACGCACATCACGCCGCCGCGCGCCAGTGCAGCGCCGTGATGGCGAAATAAAAAAATATTAAGCATTTTCAAAGTTAATACTTTTGAGCTGAAATTTTGTACAGAGATTTACACCAGATACACTCTTCAACCCATTTGTATTGATATACCCTTTCCGTAACACCCTATATGCAATGCACGCCACTGCATGTACCAGGCATTAATTGTGGCGCGCAACATTTCCTTACCTTCCTCTGCTCGGGCCCCTCCGCCAGTATCAGCTTGAAATTCCTGGGCGCGGCCCCTCTGAGGAACCGCTCTGCGATGGCACTGGACCCGTATGTCAGAATGAGCTCGTCTCCATTCACGTGTTCCTTAGCTTGCCCGCATATGCTGGATATGCTTGTTTCTAGCTCGCCGCGTAGCTGGATGTTAAAAAAAATAAGTTTAAAAACTAAACCCGTTTACTGAAAAGGATGAAACAAGAAAGTACCTTCCCGTGGTCGTATGCTACCATAGCGTATAATATGTTAGTACAGCGGCATGCGACCACGGGAATGTACTTTCTTGTTTCATCCTTTTCAGTAGTCGGGTTTTAGTTTTTAAACTTATTTTTATTTCATTATTTTGGGGTTTATTTCAGCAATATTTATATTTTTGAATTGTGCTAATTAAGCCCTTTCATTACATACCCAACATGGCATGATTAATTTTATTTTTATTTTAGATCATGACTTTATGTCCGCTAGAGGGCACCATATTCAATTTATTGTGACGTCACATAGCCTATAACCAGCGGACGATCAAGACGCTTCTAACGATACCTCATTTGTCTAATTATGACAAGTAGTTTAGAAGTTATGAGGGAACAGATGAACATACATATATACATACATACCGGTTAAAATCACAACCCTCCTTTTTGCTTCGCCGTAGTCGGGTAAAAAATACATGAAATGTGGGTCTACTATAAAGTACTGTCTGTCTGAGGGTCTGTTACCTATCACGCCTTAACGGCTGACTGGATCAAGATTAAAGTACATATTCAAGTGTCGAACTTGGCAGTCGCTCCATGTAAAATACTGGTATTCAGCTGCATCCGGTTAGACTGGAAGCCGACCCTAACATAGTTGGGAAAAGGCTAGGCAGATGATGATGATGATGATTCAAGTGTCGAACTTTTTGACGAGTTATACGAACATAAATGTAGGGAACAGCCGATTTATTTTTTTTCGCGGGGTTTCAGGTTTGATCCTATAGTAAAAGTTTTTTATAATGATGAGTACAATGACCCCTTAAGAGGTTGTTGATGTTTTTCCAATAACCCTGTATAATATACACCGTGTTCCGCACGATATACATAAACTTCGACCAGAGCCCTGATTCACAACCATACGACAGGCTATCGTATCGAAAACCTGACATTTCGATAACCTGATTTGACTTCCCCTCAACAGCAAATAGCTGTTGGAAGAATAGCGGGCGTCTATTTGATTTAAACTGACAAAATTTTCGGGTTTTGAACTTGTGAACAGCGTTGAGAAGACTCCTACGATAACAATGATTAACGTTCGATACGATACGGAAGCATATCGAGTGTTTGTGAATAAGGGGGCAGATGTTCAGACCATGGAAATAAGCATTTTTCATTATGGACACATTAATGAATTCTTATTTTTTGTTAATTTTCATACAAACTAAATACTTTGACGTAAATCACCCGATATGCATGCCTCTTTATCCGAATTGACAACGTCGTATTTTCATTCATAAGATTTGGCGGGCTGCAACTTGTCAAAACTGAGTTAAGACCCTTTCCTACTGCATAACTCAATTAAATTTCATTAAATGAAATTACAAATATCTTTGTAACGAAGCCTTTTTAAGTATTACTTAATCTATTGTTAGATTTGATTTGTAAAAGCTATAGAAGCGTTTGCCAAAGTTTATGGATAACGTGAAGAACACGGTGTATATTTTAGATTGTAAAATAGATTGTGTTAGAAATAAATATTTATTCCTACATTTCCAGAGATTTCTAAACAGGATCCGCATCCAGTTTAATGGCAATAAGTTCGCCACTTATAACTGGAAAAATCGTGCTTCCCTGCTTACTCCTTTGGAGAATATAATTGTAAATGTTATTTATTTATTTAATACTTCAAGCACATAAATGTACAGAGGCGGACTTAATGCCATAGGCATTTTCTACCAGTCAACCTTTGGGTGATGCAGAGACAAACAGTGGTAGGTGCATCATGAAAAATTAAGGAATAAATATTTTAAATATAAAGATATACAAAAACTTTTTTACAAAAAAAAACAACCGACTTCAAAAAAAAAAAGACTACAAAGTGAAAAATAACTTTAATTTCGGAAGTCGGTGTCGTTGGTTCCGCATTTTCGTTTTTTGACACCGACTTCCGAAATTAAAGTTATTTTTCACTTTGTAGTGTTTTTTTTTTGAAGTCGGTTGTTTTTTTTGTAAAAAAGTTTTTATTTTTCACTTTTTAGTTGTACCTACCCCACACAAATTCAATTAACACTAGTGCATTGAAGAATTGAAGACACGACTCGAAGAATCTTCAAAATTCACATAGAAATGCCAGAGATGCGATATGGAGATGACATAATTACCTAATGTATTATATACTAAAACCTTCCTGAAAGTATATAGATCACACTAATGAAAGAATTATCAAAATCGGTTCAGTAGTTTTTGAGATAATCGCGGACATACAAACATACATACATACGGGTCGAATACAGAACCTCCTTTTTTAAAGTCGGTTAATAAACCTATTAAAACTATGTATTGTATTGTTATGTATGCATTCTCACCTCAGCTATTTGGTCTCTCAATGGTTCCCTAAGATCTTGATGCGCGGAGCCTAGTGTGGCGCGCCGGGCTCCTGCAGCTAACACCAGTCGTTGTAGACTGTCTCCTGAGGCTTCTACACTCTGTAACACAATAAAGGAACTGGCTAATGGAAAAGAACTTGAATGGCCGCTGAAAAAAAAAAAAAACACTGGCACTCCGGGAGTGCCGACAGAAGTGAAAACAAAACACAAACGGAATACTTTGCCATCACTCACTGACATATCGGATATACAATAAAACCGAGTACATCCCGAGGACAGCCGAACACATCCGAAGCGGTGTCGGTTACGGTAACAGTGGCGCGAATTAAATGGTTTCTGTTTCCGTTTGCAAGTTGATGACCCTGCCACACTGTATGCTTAGTTAGTAAGAAAGAAAGAAAGAAAATACATTTACCTACTTAGCACAGACTAAAAGACACACAATACACAAGATACATCCTAAAAAAAACAAAAAATAAAGATCAAATAAAAAGTGTAAAGTCCGATGTAAGTAATTAGCAGGAAAGTGTGCCTCAGGCCCCCAGGCCTCCTCTCAGTGAGAGGGAGTGGGCCTTAATCCACCACGCGGGTCCAGTGCGGGTTGGCAGATGTCACATGTCTTCGAATTTTTGGTTCTAGGACATGCCGGTTTCCTCACGATGTTTTCCTTCACCGTTTTGAGAGCAGTGGTGATGAAATAATTTACACAAAGTAAAGCGCCTGTCTGGATTCGAACCTACGACCTACAAGTCGTAAGTCGCGGCCGTTACCACTTGGCCACCACTGCTCTCAAAAAACTGCTCGCAAAAAGGCCCAGTTCAGCAATAATGCCAGACAACTAGTGCCTGACGCTGGTTTTCAACTGGACCTGATGTGTGAGAAGTAACCGTCACTTTTACCTCAGGGTTCATTAGAAAACCAGCGTCAGGCAGCATCTGTCTGGCATTAGAGCCAAAGCACACACGCTACTTTTTGAATCGGCGATCGGCGATTTTGCGGCTGTATCGATGCTGCATCGCGTTTTGGCGACTCTCTGCGTTCGGACGTGGTATCGGAAGCGCTCGTTTTAGCGACTGCTCCGATGCTGGCGCAAATGCCAAATCGCTGCGACCGGCATCCGAATGTGTGCGGAGTGTAGCGTTCAGCCGCTGTATCTAGCTTCCGAAAAGCGACTGAATCGCCGCGTTTGGCGTTTTTAAGTGTGCAGCGTGGAATGCTTGGTCGCTGCATTTAACTTCTAAAAAGCAGCTGAATCGCCGATCGCCGATGCAAAAAGTAGCGTGTGTGCTTTGGCCCTTAATGGTGAAATGAACCTTTTTGGCACAGCCGTGAGGCACACACTATTGTTGTCTGAAACATTATTTTTGAAGTGAAACTTCTTTACGCACGCTTGACTTGGGGAGTAAGCTGGCGAACGCGTGACGTAAGCGTTACGAAAAGTGTGATCGGGCGAGGCGAACGGGAGTCGAGTGGGGGATATAAGCAAGAGAAAGCAGTGCGCGCGCACATTTTCTTTCTCTCTTCCTCTCATAGCCAAATACGTTTGAAGTTTCACTTCAGTCGTGTGGTCATAAGCACATACGGTTTTTTTGTTTATTTTATTAATTTTGTATTTTGTGTTTCACGAACTGTGTCCAAATGAACATTTTTTCTTTCTCTTTCTTTCTTTCTTAAGCTACTGTTACCTGATTAGCAAGCGCCCTGTTCTCATCGCGGATAGCTCGCAGCATTCTCCGGGCGACATTGGCCGCCACCAGCTCGTGAGGCAACGCGCTGCAGACACGTCGACCCGCTGCACGTACTGCGCCACATAGCTCACTGTAAAAATTAAGAGTTACGTTATCATGACCCCTTTTACGAAGTCGTTTTCTTCATCATCATCCAGTGGCGTGCATTGGTTTTCAGAATAGGTAGGCACTAGGCCGGGTCTAGTCTAGGCAAACGCGGTCACTAATCAGAAAAAAAGTGAGGTCAAAAGTGTGGTTATTTGAGTAGGCATGCCTACTCAAGGGTGATAAATTGCGAAGGTCGAACGTCATTGTATTACGCGTGAGACATACGTATTTTTAATTTTGTCGTATTAACTTGAACGAGTAAAGACCAATGACAATGTGCGAATAGTACGGGAGCCGCGTAGGCCGTCGGCCGACTGCCTACTACCGCGCGTGTTTGTATGAAGATTTTGTTTTTTGTTAGGTATGATAATTTAGCGAGTTTCTTAATTGTGGGGCACACACACTAAAGTCACAGAATACTTAAAGTACTACGTACAGAAAGGACACTCCCTTCCCCGTACTAACATCAGTTACAGCACCTCACCCCGCACTTCGAGGTATTCGTCGCCGACTCTTTTACAAGGGCGCTCGCAAACACAAGAACCGCAGCGCTGTACCTACTTTTACCTACTGCTGACACGAACACATTATTTATTTAAAGTTTTATATTTTGTGTTAATCACGATGGTTGTATATTGTGCATTATTTGGATGCTTATCTTCATCGAGGAACGATAAAGACAGTTTCTTTCGGTTCCCGAAACATGATAGAAGGTGGGCTGGTTGGAATAACCACCGGCGGCTGCCATGGCCCACGCACAATGGTCCACTTGACGGACAAGGTGCGGAAACCAAACCTTCTTCTTTCTCTCGAAGTCACCTCACGAAACAGGTATTCTGTCTCACTAAACAAAAGCTGCGTACAGTTACTGCAGCTTTAACTGGCCCCGGGTCATTCAATAAACACCTCTTTGTCATAGGAGTAACAGACAGTCCGCTGTGCAGGGCCTGCATGGAGGACGACGAGACAGCGGCACATGTGTTTCTAAACTCCCCAGTGGTCGCCACATACAGGGCAAAGTACTTCGGTAACCCAGGTACTCTACGAGAGATGGTCAGTAACATCAAGGCGTTGCTGGCCTTCCTTGAGGAGCTGGGGTGATTTGGTGGGCTGGATTTTCCCACCCGTACGCAAAATACGCGCATTGACGTGGAGTTGCGGACACCAGCCCGTATTACCTCATCATCATCATTTCAGCCGAAAGACGTCCACTGCTGGACGTAGGCCTCCCCCAAGCACCTCCACTTCGACCGGTTTTGTGCTTCTCGCATCCAACAAGTTCCTGCGGCCTTCACAAGGTCGTCGGTCCACCTTGTGGGAGGCCTTAAAACGCTACGTCTTCCGGAACGCGGTCGCCGCTCCAGAACCTTTCGGCCCCATCGGCCATCTGTTCTGCGAGCAATGTGCCCTGCCCACTGCCACCAATTCTTCGGGCTATGTCGGTTACCTTGGTTCTCATGCGGATCTCTTCATTTCCGTATTACCTATTAATCAAACCTTTTCTAACATAGAACTAATACTTACAATGCAGTAGCATTCTTTGAGTCATTGATGATAGTTTCTAACAGTGTGACCATCGACAGCGCAATGTTGTTGGAGCCACGCAGCTTTCTGTAATCAGGTAACATAAGATCAAGGCTTGTTACCGTCGGAGGATTGGGCAGAAGTGTACCCACAGATATAGAATTTATGAACCATGTATGTTAACACATAAAATGACATTTTCCTTATTGTAGGTAGTATGCACCACCTTTAGAAACATACATGGTTCATAAAAACACAAACCACAAACTTCAAAGGGGTTTGAAGGTTTTGGCCCTAAAATAAGCCACCATTTTGATAATTTTTTTTCAGAATCGCAGTGCACAACAAAAGTTATATATTTAGATAGAGGACACTTTTACAAACAAAAAATGTGATATAACATAATATCCTAAAGCGTCAGGTTTCGGAGTTATTCACCAAAATATAAGTCGAAAACAACAAGGATTTTTTGGTTATTTTTCCCTCTAGGTAAGCATATTGAACTAGTTAGGTAATAGAAATGTTATGAAACCTTTATGGAGAAGAAACAAAAGAAGAATAGACATTTTCCAAATAAATAATTAAACACCGCAATTTATAGTTCGTTTAATAATCTCAGAGACTAATCTGACAAGTGTAATGTCAAACTTCTATACTAAAAAAAAACGAAAACACAAAAGACTTAAATGTCAGATTAGTCTCCAGGTCCCAGGATTAAAAAACGAACTATAAAGTACTCTTTACTAACGTAGAGTACTTGCAATGTGGTTTGTGCAAAGTTTAAGAAAAAAAAAAACACATGCGTACTTAAGTAGCAAGTAATCTATAGAAGGTGCTATAAAAATATCTGCCACGGCTTCAATGGGAGGCAGTATTTTGTATATAGATTACAGTAGTGACGAAATTTTGTACTCCGGAATAGTTAAATCAATTTGAGAAAATAAAGTAATTAAATAAAAATTTACTCTATTCTGCATAAAGTGGTTCACAAATAATGTGCGATGTGTCGCTTCATCACATTTTGCGAAATTAAATGACGGTGCGGCAACAGCTAATTACGAGTACTATGGGACGGTTTCATGACTTTCATGCAACAAAACTTTTTGTATGAAAAAATTTATGATATAAGATTAAGAATGTATCTTCGCTATTGTAATCTGTATACAGAATGTACAGAATACTGTCTCCCATTAAAGCTGTGGCAGATATTTTTAGGCTTACGTTTAACTTATCACCAGATAAAGTAAAATATAACATCAAAAACACACTTTTTACTGTCAAAAATAGTAAATGATCGCCAAAATTAAAACTCCATTTTATTGCAAAATACCTAGGTAAAGGTATTTGTATTCTCATTTGCTCGCTCTTGCATCCTATGTCGACGGAGCCCCGCTTCGCGTGGCTCCTATTTCTGTGTAAAGAGTTTAAAGTAACCTAACCAAACGTAACCTCGGGGTACCCAGCTGGAACTATTGTAATTTTAGACTTCATTTTTTGGTGTTCAATATTTTTTTTTGGTGATCATTATATTTAACCCCATATTTTTATAGCACCTTATAATACTGTTGTGTATAGGTATGCACCTACACACTTTCTAGTTTATAAGTTCATGCTTACTGGGTTTTGAGTCTACCCTCCATCATATTGTTGTTCCTACCCTATAAATATAATAGCAATTTTTATTCCGCAGATGAAAATTATCTGATTAAGTATTTAAAAATCAGGCCTTATGAATGAAATTATTTTAGACTTTGATAACATACATTTCTTCACTTTTTCTCTGATTCAATTTTTCTGTAATTTAGTTTCCGACATATTGTTATTCCTACCCTACTTTTATGATTTATCCACTTGTATTTCTAGGCTACTTAGCTCAATACACAAATTACAATATTTGGTGTTTTATTGAAGACATAATAGGTATCTATACTAATATTATAAAGAGGTAAAATTTGTTTGCAAGTTTGTATGTAGGAGGTAATCTCTGGAACTACCAGTCGGATTTGAAAAATTCTTCTTGCATTTGATAGCCCAATTCTTGAGGAAGGCTATAGGCTATTTAACATTACGCTATGACCCTTAGGAGCGGAGCAAAAACGCTATAGGGAAACGAAATTATAGAGCAAGAGACATGGGCAGGTGATGCAATACGACGAGATGGGTCGAGGGAATAAGAAATTTCACGCAAATGAAGTCGCAAGCAGAAGCTAGTCACACTAATCACACTAATATTATAAAGGCGAAAGTTTGTGAGTGTGTGTGTGTGTTTATATGTTTGTTACTTCTTCACGCCTAAACCACTGAACCGATTTAGCTGAAATTTGGTATAGAGATAGTTTGAGTCCCGGAAAAGGACATAGGATAGTTTTTATCCCGATATTCCCACGGGATCAACGCAACTCAACTCAAAGCATTTATTTCAATTAAACCATTACAGGCACTTTTGAATTGTCAAAATTAAGTAGTCGGTCAGTTGGTCAGAAAGTTGAAGCTAGGTGCCCATTCCAAAGCGTAGATCTCTATGGAGAAGAACGGGCAAGAAACTCCATGGACACTTTTTTTTGATCGAGACTTATGCGGGTAAAACCGCGGGGCGCAGCTAGTTAATGATAAAGCTGAAAGTTTGTTTGTTTGAACACACTAATCCCTGGAACTGCCAGTCGGATTTGAAAAAATCTTTCTGCATTTGATAGCCCAATTCTTGAAGAAGGCTATAGGCTATTTAACATCACACTATGACCCTTAGCAGCCAGGCAAAATGAAAATAAGTCAGAAAGAAAGCTAGGTATGCGAAAACGAAGTTATGGCGCGGGCAGGTGATGCGATGCAACGTGGTGGAAAACAAGGAACTTCACGCGGACGAAGTCGCGGGTAGAAGGTAGGTAGTTGAAAAACATGAACCAAAAGGGCTGCAAGAATACATTTTACATAGAAAATATCCAAATTTTCGAATTGAGCTGCTTTAATTTTATATAAAGCATGTTATACGATATCTATGTTCTTGTTGACATATTGCATTTTATGAATTCTGATGCAATACCTATAGAGTTCCTGGGACATCATAATTTTAAAGATTATGACTTGAAAACAGCTTAATATAATATTGTAAACACTGTAATATAAACTAGACATCCGAATTGAAGCTTTATTTATAGAAAAAATGATTTTAACTAGTAGAACTGTAACAAAATGAAGAAAATAGTCAACGTACCCAGTTTTTATGTCTGCCACAAATTTTAAGATTAAATTGACGAATTTGCCGTCTAATTCTTTCACTGGACCTTCGGTTAGAGACATTTTAAATAATTATATCGTTTATTAATTATTTGTTTAGAAATTAAAAATGAATTCATGCAGACAAAATAACAAAAAATCGCTGATTTGACAATATAACCTCAATTTAAAAAAATATGACGTTTTCTGACTTCATTCGAAATTACGTTTCATTTCACATCACATTTTTTTAGTTATAACCATGTTAAGCACTTTTTTGCAGAAGGTAGGCAGTTGTGCCGGGTATTTGATATTCATAGCTAATGTATATCAGAACGTTCGGCCAGTCGAGATAGGGAGCTGGCTGCTACTCCAGTTTTTAGTGACGATTATGTGACGCTTAAAGATGCCAGTCAAAGAATTTGTGACGGAACAGTTCGAAAGTTAGAAGCATTTATTTATGGCCGAACGGCCTGATATCAGGTCGTTCGGCCAACCTGAATCTCCATAACTGAGGACCTTAGAGAAACTGTTACTGAATAAAGATTTAGTGACGATTTGGTGACAAACAACCAATGCTTTACTTTTACTCGTAATGCCACCAGTTAAAAGTAAAATGAATTTTGCTTCCTGGAACATCAGGACGTTCGGCCAACGTAATCTCCATAACTGAGGACCTGAGAGAAACCGTTAATGAATAAAGATTTAGTGACGAGACTGAAACGAATTTTTATTGCTTTATTTTTTTTTGTGACGGCCCCTTTAAATAGTAAATTGAAAATTTAACATATATAACCTCAAAACATTGGGATTATCGATTCCTCCACAACGAAGAAGCCCAGAGAAACCGTTAATAAATAAAAATTTAGTGACGGCACTGAAACGAACTTTTAGTGTTTTATTTTTTTTTGTGACGGCCCCTTTATATAGTAAATTGAAAATTTAACATATATAACCTCAAAACATTGGGATTATCGATTCCTCCACAAAGAAGAAGCCCAGAGAAACCGTTAATCAATAAAGATTTAGTGACGGCACTGAAACGAACTTTTAGTGTTTTTTTTTTTTTTGTGACGGCCCCTTTATATAGTAAATTGAAAATTTAACATAATATTATATAACCTCAAAACATTGGGATTATCGATTCCTCCAAAACGAATAAGCCTAGAAGACTCGTAAAACCCCTGATGTGTTATAGGTTTTCAGTGCAATGGTTTCAGTATTTTTGTTGATTCACTATTCCGCAATATGGCGGATGGCGACTGAAATAGGGTGACCATGTATTCCAACGAAACAAGTATTTATCAAGTAGGTACTTAATAACCTACCCAACCTAAATAATGAAGCAACACACGTCGTAATATTAAATTATATAAGTACAAGCAACGTTGAGCTGATGCCTGCATACCAGTGTCCACTTGTGAGGTTTTGTTATATTACTTGAGTCTATTTTGGCTAAAAGCAAACGAAAGTGGAAAGGTGACTGACATTGGAGATTGGGAAATTTGACTAAGTACAAGAATACTTAAATAAATAGGTACACAAATTAAAAAATGCTTTATTTGTAATCAATCATCCAAAAATAGCGGTAGGTTATTAGGTACATAATAATTTGTACTTTTTAGAATTACAGTTAAATTGGTTCACCACGAGAGAAATTTGACAGCTTCTTGTGTTTACTGCTAGGTGATTGACTTGAAACTTGTCAAATCGGATTTCTTTCGGTGGTGGCCCGACAATTAATATAGTATTTTTCAGCGCTATTTAAAAGGTTAATGGACCTTTTAAATAGCGCTGAAAAATACTATATTAATTTCCTTAAACCGTAAAATGATTGTCGGGCCACCACCGAAAGAAATCCGATTTGACAAGTTTCAAGTCTATCACCTAGCAGTAAACACAAGAAGCTGTCAAATTTCTCTCGTGGTGAACCAATTTAACTGTAATTCTAAAAAGTACAAATTATTATGTACCTAACAACCTACCGCTATTTTTGGATGATTGATTACAAATAAAGCATTTTTTAATTTGTGTACCTATTTATTTAAGTATTCTTGTACTTATTCAAATTTCCTAATCTCCAATGTCAGTCACCTTTCCACTTTCGTTTGCTTTTAGCCAAAATAGACTCAAGTAATATAACAAAACCTCACAAGTGGACACTGGTATGCAGGCATCAGCTCAACGTTGCTTGTACTTATATAATTTAATATTACGACGTGTGTTGCTTCATTATTTAGGTAGGGTAGGTAATTAAGTACTTGATAAATACTTGTTTCGTTGGAATACATGGTCACCCTATTTCAGTCGCCATCCGCCATATTGCGGAATAGTGAATCAACAAAAATACTGACACCATTGCACTGAAAACCTATAACACATCAGGGGTTTTACGAGTCTTCTAGGCTTATTCGTTTTGGAGGAATCGATAATCCCAATGGTTTGAGGTTATATAATATTATGTTAAATTTTCAATTTACTATATAAAGGGGCCGTCACAAAAAAAAATAAAACACTAAAAGTTCGTTTCAGTGCCGTCACTAAATCTTTATTGATTAACGGTTTCTCTGGGCTTCTTCGTTGTGGAGGAATCGATAATCCCAATGTTTTGAGGTTATATATGTTAAATTTTCAATTTACTATATAAAGGGGCCGTCACAAAAAAAAATAAAACACTGAAAGTTCGTTTCAGTGCCGTCACTAAATCTTTATTCATTAACGGTTTCTCTGGGCTTCTTCGTTGTGGAGGAATCGATAATCCCAATGTTTTGAGGTTATATATGTTAAATTTTCAATTTACTATTTAAAGGAGCCGTCACAAAAAAAAATAAAGCAATAAAAATTCGTTTCAGTCTCGTCACTAAATCTTTATTCATTAACGGTTTCTCTCAGGTCCTCAGTTATGGAGATTACGTTGGCCGAACGTCCTGATGTTCCAGGAAGCAAAATTCATTTTACTTTTAACCGGTGGCATTACGAGTAAAAGTAAAGCATTGGTTGTTTGTCACCAAATCGTCACTAAATCTTTATTCAGTAACAGTTTCTCTAAGGTCCTCAGTTATGGAGATTCAGGTTGGCCGAACGACCTGATATCAGGCCGTTCGGCCATAAATAAATGCTTCTAACTTTCGAACTGTTCCGTCACAAATTCTTTGACTGGCATCTTAATGCGTCACATAATCGTCACTAAAAACTGGAGTAGCAGCCAGCTCCCTATCTCGACTGGCCGAACGTTCTGATATACATCATAGCTAGGGAATGCAGGAATCCAACAAGAACCCAATGTGCAACACTATGTGTTGGACTGTTGGGGCTTAAAAATTAAAAGGGACCTTCATTCGTAACCTACTTACTTTATTAAATCTTTGATTGAGTGGAGAAGGAGGTGTCCTTCATGTCTTGATATTTTATGTGTTCTATTCCATCAGAGCCACCTAGGGGGGTAATACTTGGATGGACGATTAGATAGTTATTTAGATTATTTATTACTTTTGGTTCGCGTGAATAAGATAAGGTTGCTGGTTGGACCTAGTAAACTAAATTTAGAGATTCTATCGAAGATGAGGAGAAACGATCAGAGACAGACTATTTTAATGTTTTTAAGGTTTATGAATTGGTTTTTAAAACTAGGCCTTACTGAATACAGCTTTAAAATCTTTGGATAAAGACATTTCACAAAAAAAAAATGTTTGTTCAAGATAAAATATATTTATTATAACATAAAATATTGTAGATTAAACAAATAAAAAACAAGTTCACAAACTTACTAACACATACTATAGAGATTTAAGCGATTAAAGACAATAAAATATAATAATCATCCATCAAGCTTGCTGCTTGGGGCAGAAAAGTAAATAAGTACTTTCATAATTAAAAACAAGTCGAGAGGTGTAGAACACCTGCTTGGAATGAATTTCCGATCGCAGTTTTTTTTTTGAACTGGGCGCCATCTTTGACTCGTCTATAGTAATAATATATACTATACTACAGTAATATACCCATACATAAACATACGCTTGTAAACATACATGCTATAGGTAGCAACAGTGTCGTGACGTGACGGTCAAAATGTTACACTTTTTTATTTTTTCTTACATGCTTACTTTTCTCATTCGAAAAATAGGCATGTACAGACGCCAGCACATCAACCTACTACAATCTGTCAAACTTCTTTAATAGATTTTTAACTTTATCACGAAATTATAAGATTCAAAGTTGATTGGTAAAATTTGACAGTTTCGGGTAGGTTGATGTGCTGGCGTCTGTACCATCGCGGACACCGACGGTGGACCACTTTTTCGTATTAACAAGGCCATAAGGTTGAAAAGTGGTCAACCGCCATTATCCGCGGTTGTACCGAATGATATTGATTGTAACAATGGTTAAACAATAAATGAAAGCATAGTTATAAAACAACAAAAAAATTAATAACAAATATGATCAGTACAAGCACAAAGCCGAAATATCTTTGGCGTCCCCACGAAGAAGTTCGCGCGCATTTCATCCCAAGTCACACTATTCGTCTGTACTGCCTGAACTGATTTATCTACTAACTTCCTTTTCCTCGTAGAGTTGGGAGTTCCATCTTTATTCCGACTGTCATTGAATATCGATGTCAAAATTTCATTCATGTCGTTGGATGTTTGAATTTCTGACATGTTGTGGTCGGCGCCATCTTGGGTTGATGACGTCAGGGCGGTCAGTTCTTGTGGAACTGCAGTATGTTCAGTGGTTGATTCAGAATGGCTTCGGTTTATGGTGCGTATTGTTCCGTGAGATAAATCTGGTCGAGGAGTCCTCATTTGTTCAATAGGATGAGGACTTCCTATTTCTTTTAAGTCTTCCTCGGTAGCTCTAGTTTCTTTGTCTCTAGCAGCTGGTTGAGGAATTCCCATTCCTTCAACGTCTTTCTCAGCAGACTTTTGAGGAGTGCTCATTTCTTCATCGTCTTCTTCATGAGAGTCTAATTGAGGAGTACCCATTTCATCTACGTCTCCCTCGGTAGTCTTTGATAGAGGAATTTCCATTTTTTCAGTTTCTTCGTCTCTTGCAGCTGGTTGAGGACTTCCCATTCCTGCCGCGCCTTCCTCGGCAGACCATAGTTGAAGAGTGGTCATTTCTTCATCTTCTACTTCAGGAGCGTCTAATTGAGGAGTACCCATTTCTTTTACGTCTCCCTCGGTTGCTTCTGGTAGAGGAATTACCATTTCTTCAATTTCTTCGTCTCTAGCGGCTGGTTGAGAACTTTCCATTCTTTCGACGTGTTCGTCGACAGACTCTGGTTGAGGAGTGGTCATTTCTTCATCTTCTACTTCAGGAGCGTCTAATTGAGAAGTACCCATTTCTTCTACGTCTCCCTCGGTAGCCTCTGGTAGAGGAATTACTATTTGTTCAATTTCTTTGTCTCTAGCGGCTGGTTGAGGACTTTCTATTCTTTTGAAGTGTTCGTCGACAGACTCTGGTTGAGGAGTGGTCATTTCTTCATCTTCCTCTCCAGGAGCGTGTAGTCGAGAAGTGCTCATTATTTCATCGTCTTCTTCAAGAGTGTCTGTCTGAGGAGTTCTCGTTTCTATAATTCTTTCTTCTTCAGCTTTTAGTTGCGGAGTGGCAACTCTTTCAAAGTCTTCCTCAGTAGTGTCACTTTCGTCAGTGTAGAATGATGAAGTAGTTCTTGAATCTGAAAATGATTATTTTTTACTTAACTGAGCTGCATCCGGTTAGACTGGAAGCCGACCCCAACATAGTTGGGAAAAGGCTAGGTAGATGATGGCATAAGTATCTTAATACTTTTTATAATCATTGCTGTGCGCTAAGCGTTTGTCTTACTATTTCGGTTGGCTTGTCATCATGATCGGCATACAGCAGTCCACTACTGGATCTAAGCCTCTCCAATTGCACGCCATTCAGGTCGATTCTCGGCAATTCTCTTCTATCTGCTACCAGCCACCCCGTGAAAATCGTTGCGCCACCTAGCCTGAGGGCGTCCTACTCGTACCTTACGTTTGCCGATTCATGGACTCCTCTCAATACGACCCGCTGTACAGTGGCGTGCATTGCATATAGGCATATAAGCAGTGCCTACCTCGATACATCAACATAAGCCTATCAATCACATTTTAGTGTGTGTGCCCCACAATTAAGAAACTCACTAAATTATCATACCTAACAAAAACAAAATCTTCATACAAACACGCGCGGCAGTAGGCAGTCGCCGGACGGCCTACTATACGACAAAATTAAAAATACGTACGTCTCACGCGTAATACCATGATGTTCGACCTTCGCAATTTATTACCCTTAAGTAGGCATAATGCCTACTCAAATAACCACACTTTGGACCTCATTTTTTTTTCTGATTAGATTAGTGACCCGGCCTAGTGCCTACCTATTCTGAAAACCAATGCACGCCAATGCGCTGTTACTACTAGTACCTCAATTTCTTTAATAAAACACTTAAATTACAAACCTGCATTATTATCCAATACTGTTAAAACCTCAATTCTATCATCAACTTTAACATTACGACTGACCACCATTCTTCGGAATCTCGTTGGTAGTATGAAACTTTTGATGGAATCTTCGTAAACTCGACTCTCCCGTTCTTCGGCATCTTGGTACCCATCACAGTGGACCATAGCTGCTGTTGTTATTTGTCTGTAAGCTGGACCTGGAATCAACAAAAATAAATTAAACAATTACAGAGATGCACGGAGAGCCATGGAGCCTTCATGCTTGGCATAAGACTAGATCGCGTTCCAAATGTCGAGATCCAAAGATTACTCAATTATTGTATAATCCAAATTAAGAAGAAAAAAAAAGAAACGAAAATGGCCTGGTTTGCGACCAACCTCCCACCGGAGTCCGGCGTCAAGCAGCCTGCTGTGCTTCGTCGATGCGTGGGAGTTTCAGTGCCTTAGGCATCTTCTGGGCACGTTCGTTCCACCATAGACCTCATCGATAACTTTCCATCAGGCATGATCAAGAGCGGGCCCATTCAGCAATAAAAAAAAAGATCCACCAAAAAACCGACAGCGGGGTGGAGCACTCGCAGCGAGTAACGAGCCACTCGTTGCTCGTTGCGAGCGCCCTGTTTCCCCGTACTGACTGCACGAACACTCGCTGTGTAACACGTTAAGTACAGACGCCAGCATAGCAAGCTACTACAATCTTTTTTTTCAACTTTATCGCTAAAGCATGAGGTTCAAAGTTGATTGGGAAATTTTGACAGTTTCGGGTAGCTTGATATGCTGGCGTTTGTACAGACGCCAGCACATCAACCTACCCGAAACTGTCAGATTTTCCCAATCAACTTTGAACCTTATTATTAAGTGATAAAGTTGAAAATCTAATAAAGAAATTTGACAGATTGTAGTAGGTTGATGTGCTGGCGTCTGTACATTACGCCCCGTAACGCCGGTCAGTACCCGCCTTAATAGAAAACACCCAATAAGCCGACCTAAAATTGGAATCCAGGTGTAAGTCGAACCTCGTAAAGTGGGGCTACCTCGACGGAAAGGCAGTAGGGTATAGATGTGGAGCTGAGTGACAAACTATGTATGCTCCACCTCCTATCCTGACCTCTGTGCCCCAAAATATGCAGTCAAAGTGACCTCTGCGCAGCCACTGACAGCGCCGTGAAAGTGGAGAAGATTTTTGCCAACAAAATTTGAATAACTGTTGGACCAGCGACACGAAGAAGAAGAACCACATTGATCAGCTGCGCTTGCGTCATAGTGGTCGAAAAAAAAAAAACGAGTGTGCTTATGACCACACGACTGAAGTGAAACTTCTTTCGTTCCATCTGTATTGAACGTATTTGGCTATGAGAGGAAGAGAGAAAGAATGTGCGCGCGCACTGCTTTCTCTTGCTTATATCCCCCACTCAACCACCGTTCGCCTCGCCCGATCACACTTTTCGTAACGCTTACGTCACGCGTTCGCCAGCTTACCTACTCCCCAAGTCAAGCGTGCGTAAAGAAGTTTCACTTCAAAAAACACAGATGTTGGCGGTGTTGGTGGTGGACTCGTGAAAGCACATACAGCAGGAAATCTCGTACTCATTTCATAATAACATTAACACTTACCTTCGCTAGAATCACTAGTTTCTATATCTGCCTCTATCGGTTCAACGTTTGGTTCCATCAATACGTTTCCATTTTCAGACGCTGTCTTTTCAAATTCCTTCGATTTAAGTTCTTGTTCAAACAAATCTTGTTTAGTTTTTGTTACATTATTTGGTTGTAGTTCATCCTCTATTTCATTAGATTCTTCACTTTTACTCTTTTCATTATTATCCATTGAGGAGTGATAGAGTTCTTCTCCTCCACTAAATACGGCATCATCTACTCTTACTGTATCAGATTCTGCAGTTTGACTTGTTTCTTCAATTACATCATGTTCAATATCTAGACCTTCTTTCTCAAAACTTTGTTCATCCTCTGGCTCATTAGTATCCTCTCCTTCAGTAACTTCATGATCATCAACTATGAAATGATGTGATTCTACTCCTCCTCTAAATTCTGGATCCTCTATTCTTTTTCTAATTGATATCGAGCAATCAGAATTTTCATTTTTTATTCCATCTCCATCAATATTTTCATTGTCCGATTCTTCTTCATCTGATATCACTACACTGTCTTTGTTTGATGCTGTATAATTAACAACATCAATAATTACAGTGTCCATTGACTCAAAATCAGCTCCATAGCCATTAGATCTAGTAGAAGCAGAACTCTCTCTAGCCTGTCTATCTTCAATGATCGAATCAAAATTGCTACGAGAATTACTTTCCAGGAAACGGAAATTTAGATTTTCATCGGTGCCATCGCTATCCTCATTAACCGAACTATCGCTGTAATTTGAACCATAATCAATACTACTGAAGTTTCGTTTTTCAATAAAAAGTTTTTTGTATATCCTTTTTATTTTATTATATAGTTTATTGTAGTGTTCTTCTGGCTCGTCATGTTTATTAGCTATGGTTACTTTCTCTATGATTAATGGGGGTAGTGGACTGTATGGCCTCGGTGGAGAGGGGAATACTTCTCGTGTTGGAACATAATACTGTAGAGACGAGTCGTTGGATTCCTCTTCAACTGGAGATAGTACTGCAAGAAATTAATATGGTAGGCTTGGATTATTCGATTTTTTAAATGCAATAAAGTCAGAAGTAACTACAGCCGTCGTCACTTGTCGGCGGCTGCCATAGACGCGTCAGTGGCTGTCATCGTCACATAGGCGAATGCAGTCGACTTATAGAGGTATGAGGCAGGGTGTAGGTTCACTCATACTCTTTAGAAAAGGGAGGATCCTCCGACCAGACGGGTGTCGTGTCTGGCAGGCAACTGCCCGATGATTCATGTCAGGCCGTTGTATACAGGGTGTCCCTGGAAGTATGGATCAAATCGAATAGGGGCGTGGGCAAGGTCATTTCCAAACTTTTAACCCTGAGAATGTCGGTGAATTTTTTTACGGTTCAAAAGTTATGACCAATTTCTATTTTATTTTCAATCACTTCGCATAGTGCTCTAAGAAAATAATCATAAAAAAATAGTATCAGGGCTATCTAAAAAAATTAAATTGATAGCCCCGATAGTTTTTTGTTACGATTTTTTAACACGATTCGGTTTCTCTTCTCTTTTTTTTTTTAAACATTTGGATATGAACTTGCTCACGCCCCTATTCGATTTGATCCATACTTCCAGGGACACCCTGTATATGCTAGTTGCGCGGTAAACTCTGTTTGCGAGATGCAGGATTTTGCGTGACGTCAGTATGACGCGTTGTTCGCATGTGGTGTAGATACCGCTACAGACTTAACTTCAAGCAACGCTACATATACTGCACCACGTCGCGCCCGTGTCGACGGCAACCACCGACAGATGGCCATGGGTATAGTTATTTCAGTCGCTGGCAAGATGCCACTCGCCTATAAACATCCTAAGAGCGTTTGTAATGTGGATTTGCTGAAGCACGCATTATTGGCCCATTTATAGATTAAGTTGAGCAAAGTAGAGCACACAATAGACACGCGTCTATGTTCAGCAAGTGCACTTGCAACTGGCATTACATTTTCGTCATTGTAATAGCCCTCCAGACAGAATTTCGGCCATGATGACCACGACCAATCTCAGTGGAGCCTTCGGCACGGGAAATATAGTCCACAAGTGCACTCAGTCTCATAGTCCAATGGGACGGCAATCCGACACGACCGGAGAGAGATCAGGCGCAGGACCAACGGCTTAACGAGCTGTTCGAGGCACGGGGTTATTATAAGTTATGAATGAATACTCGGTCAGTGGGTCGTGTAGCTTTACCTTGAATAGAGCCGTGCGGCTGTTATTTGGCCACGAGCCCCTCAATGCCTAAGTTGCATCACTATCTATAGGTGAGTTTTAACTTACTCGGGATGTCGTGGAAAAGACTTCTGATCAGCACTGACTTCCTCCTCTGCCAATCTGCATCGTAACTGCCATAACTACGAGACATTTTAATTTTTAAATCACCGATAATAATTAAGGCCGAACAATGTGTGTAAATTATATTCATATTTAGTGGGTAGTTTGATAAAAAGTACATACTACAATAAATTACCATAGATATTGGCAATATAAAAAGTAGAAATCCGAATGTTCTATTATATTTTTTTAAATTTAGGTAATAAAACTTATAAACTAATTAATTGTATACTAATAAATCCATTACAAAGCAATACATTGTCACAGTTATGCGAAAAATTAATATAATTAATTGCAAAAACTTGTGTGTTAAAAAATAGACAATGGTGTTTACATGCTCTGTGGTGTTAACGGGAATAACAAGGCCTGCTGCAGTTTCGCTTCGCTTCATTCTCACGGGTTAGAATACAACTGCTTGTAACAGCTGTTGTATCATCCGCAATTCAGTATTTTATAGATTTTTTCTTGATTTTATTACGTGAATTCTTTATTCACAGAGATATTTATCACGCCATGTATACATGACATGATGTGTATTCCATTTTTTTCGACTTATATACCGGCTCAGCGCGTAGCGTTTCGAAATCGAAAACGCCCTACTTCGTACCACTGTAGTTAGCCATTTGACAGCTGTCAAACGCTTGTCAGTCAGTTAGGTCAGCTGTCATCACACAAATCGATAAATCTTATTCGCGATTTAATTTGCAATTTCGCATTAATTAATGTTTTCCATCCGCAATGCCGAAAGAAAAAAACGTCTGGCGCACATAACTGTGTATTTTAAATGTAGTTTTAGTGAACAATTTCGTGTGTATCGCCGCATTTCGTTCGCAGGCTTTTTGTAACGCTTGAGCGGCTGTTTAGGCCGGAAATGTCTGTGCTACTTGTGTATTTCTTCTGAAAACTAAAGAAATGGACCTGTCTCCGGACGAGGACCACTTCCAAGGCCGCCTGCTGCATCAAGTAAGTGAATTATTTAATAAAAACTTGGGTAGTCTAAAGTAGTCAACACCCCGTTAACGTCAACTTAAACAGTGGTTTCTTGCGGTTTAAAATGTTGCAATCGTGTGTTGTGAATGTGTAAAGTGGTACAAGGCCTTGCATTAATATGTTGGTGGTAAGAAAAACATTCGCAACACTGAGAAAACCGTTTAAAAAATATTATAAAAAACTTTTGCAAAAAAAAATGTTTTTGTACCAAATTATTCGTCGCATCTGTTTAAGTAATATTTTATTAATTGCCTATTGCCGTACCGAATGCTAGCCTAGTAAAAAAATTAAGACAAATAAAAGATTCATATTGGAAAAATATTAAATGAAAAACCAATATAAAGTCCAGCCTCGCTAAATTTGCCAAGGATGTAAACAACAATGGCCGCTCGAAATTGAATAAAATAGATATACAAGAACATTTATTTTAAGGAATGTTCGATTTCGTCTAGTTAGCTCGGAGATTTGAAAACATGTATCTGTGGTTAGGCCATATGAGATGAGGACAATGCAGATAAGTGTCTGAGATGGTCTTCTGAGGAAAGAACTACACAGATCCACCAGCCAAGGCTACACAATTTTTGTGTCAATGAATGTTTTTTTTTTTTTTTGTTAAGGGTATACTGTCAAAGGCCTCCCCCAAGTCCTTCCAGGAACTCTTTTCCCGCGCCACCTCGAACCAGCCCTCGCGGTACTCGTCCTGAGCCCTAATTCACAACCATACGACAGGCTATCGTATCGAAAACCTGACATTTCGATAACCTGATTTGAATTCCCCTCAACAGCAAATAGCTGTTGGAAGAATAGCGGGCGTCTATTTGATTTAAAGTGACAAAATTTTTCAAAACCCGAAAATTTCAAGAAGACTCCTACGATAACAATGATTAATATTCGATACGATATGGAAGCATATAGAGTGTTAGTGAATAAGGGGGCAGGTCATCCCGCCAACGTTTTCTGGGCCGACCTCAGCGGCGCCGTCCATCTTGAGGCACCGATTGTGTGGCAACGGTCATCCTGCTTGCGGCTATATTGTAGCAGTATCTACAATGCCACATGCGAACAACGCGTCATACTGACGTCACGCAAATCCTGCATCTCGCAAACAGAGTTTACCGCGCAACTAGCATAGATACAACGGCCCGACATGAATCACCGGCAGTTGCCCGCCAGACACAACACCCGTCTGGTCGGAGGATCCTCCGTTTTCTATAGAGTATGAGTGAACTTTACACCCTGTTCCTTATACCTCTATAATATGACCCACACAGTCCTATTTGATCCTTCTTGCCTTCATCTATTATAGTTGTTTGTATGTTATAATTGTTTTTTTTTTTTTCAAAACACCAGGCAGCCCTCTGGGACAACTTAGAACTCCTTCAAGAGCTGCTGGCTAGCGGTGAAGCAGTCGACGCTCGCGACCACTGTAATCGTAGTGCGCTGCACGCCGCTGCGTTAGCTGAACGCAGCCGCTGTCTCGCTGCGCTGTGCGCTGCAGGTGCTGATATCGATGCGAAGTCTGATGCTGTTACTGGAGGGAAGGTGAGCTGATGCAAGTCTTAAATTCCGAACGCGACGGCAGTGCGCAGGCGGCTGCGGCATTTTTAGGGTTCCGTACCTCGAAAGGAAAAAACGGAACCCTTATAGGATCACTTTGTTGTCCGTCCGTCCGTCTGTCTGTCTGTCTGTCAAGACCCTTTTTCTCAGGAACGGGTGGAGGTATCAAACGGGAATTTATATCAAATACTCAGGTCTACTGTCCCTTAGAGCTGTGAAAAAATCAAACTTCTAAGCCAACGCAATCAAAAGATACAGCCGTTTATGCCGCAAATTGTCAACACTCGCAAGGGAATCAAAACCTACAGGGTACTTCCCGTGAACTCATCTAAAAATTTGGTACGAAGCAACGTCTTATTAGCACAGATAAAAGAAAAATTGCGAAAACCGTAAATTTTTAGTTACATCATATAATAAAAATATTTTAAACAGGTTTGTACGGAACCCTCGGTGCGCGAGTCCGATTAGCACTTGGCCGGTTTTTTGTCACAGCACATCATGATCATCAAATTCAAACTCAAAGCATTTATTTCAATTAAACCATTTACAGGCACTTTTGAATTGTCAAGAAGTCAGTCAGTCAGAAAATATGAAGCTAGTTGCCCATTCCAAAGCGTAGGTACCTATGGAGAAGAACGGGCAAGAAACTCCATGGACACTCTTTTAAATCAAAATAATGTGGTTACAAAGTCTTGGTTACATCATTCATGTTCAAATCCTAATTCCTCTTCATCTTCCACAGACAGCACTCCATATCGCAGCAGAGCGCGGCCATTTTGAAAACGTCAAAACGCTGCTAACGTCAGGCGCGTCGTTGAGTATACTGGACGCGCATGGCAACACTGCGCTCGCGTTAGCTGAGAGGAATAGCTGGAGGCATGCGGCGCACGCGCTTAGAGAGGCTAGGGGTGAGTGGCTACATTATTAGTTTTATATTTCAAGCAATGAAGAGATCCGCAGGAGAACGAATGTAACCGACGTAGCCCGAAGAATTGCCCAACTTAAGGTGAATGTGAAGTGGTAGACCGCGAAATTTAAATTTTCTTACGTTTTTTGCAATTTGCAGATCAGTGTCAGGTTGTATCTCGATCAAAATATGATTCGCGACTATAATAGATATATATTTACAGAAATATAGTCATTAGAATCATTAATATATCTCTTTAAGTTAGATTTCTACCATAAACACTTTTCCATACGAGATTTGTTCTTAACGGTAGAAATCTTACTTAGAAAGATGTATTAATGATTCTAATTATTATAATTCTGTAAATACGTACCTGTTATAGTCGCGAATCATATTTTGATCAAGATACAACCTGACACTAACCTGAAAATTGCCAAAAACGTCAGAAAAATCGAATTTCGCGGGCTACAACTACACATTCACCTTAAGTGGCAGTGGGCAGGGCACATTGCTGCAGAACAGATGGCCGACGGGGCCGAAAAGTTCTAGAGTGGCGACCGTAAGACACGGTAGCAGTTATCTAGGTGTATTTATGTCTGTAATTTATATGGTGTAGGTACAGACGCCAGCACATCAACCTACACCTAACTGTCACATTTTCCCAATCAACTTTGAACCTTATATTTCAGTGATAAAGTTGAAAATCTATCAAAGAAATTTGACAGATTGTAGTAGGTTGATGTGCTGGCGTCTGTACATAATAAAGAGTATTCTATTCTATTATATCTGTGGTCGCAGCCGTTACCTCTGGGCCACCCACAGAAATGTAAATATATCTATGGGGCCACGAGGCCACCCTTGCTCTCAATACCATTATGAAACTTGGGCAATAGTGTCATCATTGTTGTCCCAATCAACCTTTTGATAACCTTGACCTTTGAATGGAAAAAACACAAACTCTAAATGGGGCTAATTATTGTGCCGATATTAGGTAGGTAACATAAAAAAAAAACGTTTGTAAACCGGCGCAATTTGCATAGGTCGCTGCCTAGTTTTTTTTTTTGTTTTTTTCCCGACTACTTTAGAGTCGGCTTCCCTAAGTCATTAACAATAATAATTTCAAGTAACAGTACGTAGTAGTTATACGAGTAGGACACCCATGACGAAAAATTTGAAAACTTTCGCAGCTGCCATCTTGCATTTTCATTCTCGAAAACCGTGAAAACTATCTGTCTCTATATCTATCTTTTATACAGGAAGTTTTTTTTTATCACCATCCAAATTTTTACAGGGTGTTCTACCCATGAATATGAACAGCTTTCACTATGGGACCAACTCTGAAATCACGAAAAAAAATCAGCTGTTTCATACAAAAGAAATGTATGAAACAGCAGATTTTTTTTTTTCGAGGTAGATATAGAGGAGTCCCTGGCTAAATAATAACAGTCGCACAGGTCGATCAATCAGGTTAAGCTACGCTTGCCGCGGTTGGTCTGTGGATGGGTGACCATCTTTACATTCCGAGACCCCTCCGTGCCTCGGAAAGCACATTAAGCCGTTGGCCCCGGCTGTCATTAGTGGATCTTTGGCAGTCGTTACGGGTAGTCAGTAGAAGCCCGACATTCTGACAACCAGTCTTAGCAAGGGGTATCGTATTACCCAGTAACTGGGTTGTGGAGGTCAGATAGGCAGTCGCTCCATGTAAAATACTGGTATTCAGCTGCATCCGGTTAGACTGGAAGCCGACCCCAACATAGTTAGGAAAAGGCTAGGCAGATGATGATAGTATAGATATCAGTGGCGGATTTACCAATAGGCTGAGTAGGCTGGAGCCTAGGGCGGCAGATTTTAGGGGCGGCAAATTTGGGGCTAACATTTTTTTTAAATGTCTTACTGAAATCAAAAAGATTAATATTTATATACCTACCATGTTTTTTGGAAAGAATAAACTAAAGTGAATGCTCAAATTCAGGCTTCTACCGTACCTAGATTTTATCACAGTTGCCGATCTTTACAAATCTCTTTGCAAGTTTTTCGTAGCTGATGAACGAGAACATTTTATAAGTATTTTGAAGAAAAGGCGAAGCAGTATACAAAAGACATGGGACATTATTGTAGAGGTCGGCAGGGGCGGCAAAATTTGAATAGCCTACTGGCGGCAAATGTGTAAATCCGCCACTGATAGATATACTATAAAAAGTCGCATGCAGGGGACATAACGCTTTTTCGTTACATTCCGATTTCGACCAGTATGCTCCTATCGCAGATTAAAAAACTTCGTTCAAAAAACCTAACATTTGCGACATGAGCCCTGATTCACAACCATACGACAGGCTATCGTATCAAAAACCTGACATTTCGATAACCTGATTTGACTTGCCCTCAACAGCAAATAGCTGTTGGAAGAATAGCGGGCGTCTATTTGGTTTAAACTGACAAAATTTTCGGGTTTTGGACTTGTGAACAGCGTTTAGAAGACTCCTACGATAACAATGATTAATGTTCGAAACGATACGCAAGCGTATCGAGTGTTTGTGAATAGCTATGCAGATGCACTCAGACCTAAAAGTTCCTAAAAAAGGTTGACATTTGTTTAACATGGAAACAGATACGAACATTATTGAAATGTCGTATTGCAAAACAAACAGGTCCTGCCACTTAAACTAGTAATTTATGTAAGATTTTAGATCAAAGCTGTAATACTGATAAACGTGATACTATAACTGGACCATAAATATTTATGTATGTAAATAAATTAAAAACAAAATTCACTTGTATTCACCTAAATCCTTTTATTCAAACTAGGCTGAGAAATCAGCACGTTTCGAAGGTCAAAACCACAAAAGACAGTCCCCCGGCACGCCCGCCCTTCACAGTGGCGTGCATTGCATATAATCATATAAGCAGTGCCTAACCTCGATATATCAACATAAGCCTGTCAATTACATTTTAGTGTGTGTGCCCCACAATTAAGAAACTCACTAAATTATCATACCTAACAAAAAACAAAATCTTCATACAAACACGCGCGGCAGTAGGCAGTCGCCGGACGGCCTACTCGGCTCCCGTACTATTCGCACATTGTCATTGGTCTTTACTCGTTCAAGTTAATACGACAAAATTAAAAATACGTACGTCTCACGCGTAATAACATGACGTTCGACCTTCGCAATTTATCACCCTTAAGTAGGCATGCCTACTCAAATAACCACACTTTTGACGTCACTTTTTTTTCTGACTAGTGACACGTTTGCCTAGACTAGACCCGGGCTAGTGCCTACCTATTCTGAAAACCAATGCACGCCACTGGCCCTTCACCACTTCCTGGTGCTTTCGCTGGGGAGAAGAAGTGGCGGAACAAACTCCCCAGCAGCACATGATTCGGATATGAAGGCAAGATCTCCGTTTGGAGCAATATCAACGTGACAATATCATCATCATCTGCCTAGCCTTCTCCCAACTATATTGGGGTCAACATCCAGTCTAACCGGATGCAGCGATTGCCTATCTGACCTCCACAACCCAGATACTGGGTAATACGATACCATTTGGTAAGACTGGTTGTCAGACTTTCGGGCTTTTGAGTACCCGTAACGACTGTCAAAGATCCACGAATGACAGTCGGGACCAACGGCTTAACGTGCTTTCCGAGGCACGGAGAGGTCTCGGTATGTAAATATGGTCACCCATCCACAGACCAACCGCGGCAAGCGTAGCTTAACCTGACCGATTGACCCGTGCGGCTGTTATTATTTAGCCACGGGCCCCTCAACGTGACAATAATGGTCACTAATTCATTTGACTATCGTGGCCCTGCATGCACGTCCGTCAGCCTGTAGAATATGACCCATTGCAGGGCAAAAGCCTCCTCTCATACCGATAAGGAACAAGCATTGATAAACTCGCTTAGTCACTGTGAAAATTAAGCCAGTAATTCCCTTAATCTGTCAAGCTCCGCTAATGAGACACAGTTGATTTTCTATTGTTTCGTCGCCAATGGGCGGCGCGCGCCGCTTGACCGGTTCAAAGGAAATGCGTGTGGTCATTTCTCCATAGAAACGCTCTCGCCTGTTTTCTTTCTGGTTAATGACCATAAAGCAATGACTTGTATGTCCCTATGTTTTCCTTTTTGATGATACATTATATTTATAAGCACTAGAACTCTCAAAAAATGCCGATTTAAACCGCTGTCAACAGAGGCCTAGTGTACGAATTTGACAACTATTAATGTAAAAATAAAAACATAGGAACATAGTATACAGGGTGTTACGGAAAGGGTATATCAATACAAACGGGTTGAAGAGTGTATCTAGTCTAGAATCTCTGTACAAAATTGCAGCTCAAAAGCAAAAAAAAAAAAAATGAAAATGCATAATATTTTTTTATTTCGATAGTTTATTAAATTGAAATCATAACAAAACGTGTCACCGCACTACGAGGGTCATTATCCATTATCTGTAGTGTGTCTGTGCGCCTAGTACACGCACATCACGCCGCCGCGCGCCAGTGCAGCGCCGTGATGTCGAAATAAAAAAAATATTAAGCATTTTCAAAATTATTGCTTTTGAGCTGAAATTTTGTACAGAGATTCTAGACCAGATACACTCTTCAACCGGTTTGTATTGATATACCCTTTCCGTAACGCCCTGTATATCCTTCGTATTCGGTTTAGGAAATATCTTTTAAATTGGTCCAATATTGGAGGAGGAAATAGGCGAGAGCCAAACGTCGAATTATGACTTTTTACTTAGGCTTTTTCAAAAGTCTCTCCGACCGCATGTAGTAGTATACTCGTATCATAATCAGCCTATAATGTTCCCACTGCTGGGACACAGGCCTCCTCTCTGTGAGAGGGAGTGGGCCGTAATCCTACACGCGGGCCCAGTGCGGGTTGGCAGATGTCACATGTCTTCGAACTTTTAGTTCTAGGACATGCCGGTTTCCTCACGATGTTTTCCTTCACCGTTTTGAGAGCAGTGATGATGAAATTATTTACACAAAGTAAAGCGCCTGTCTGGGTTCGAACCTACGTCCTACAACTCGTAAGTCGCGGCCGTTACCACTTGGCCACCACTGCTCTAGTAGTATATAAAAAGATATAATTGTAACTATAACAACAAAGGTCTTTACATGTATATTATATACCACACATTGTGTGTATATGCATTATGTAAATAAGCCTCAGATAAAACAGTTGACGCGCGCACGTCGCGCGGAGCGCACGTCCTCATGTAACGTTAATTTATTTTATACATTGATAAATACTTCGCGATGTTATTTGCTATATGTATAGTGGAAAAGTTATTTGTGTTTTTAACTGGAAATTAGATGGAAAGTTGTGTTTAGTGAATGAACATGAAGTTTTAAGTGAATTAAAATTGTAGACCTTTTAAATTGACATCCACTTTATTAATAGGAACTGTCATTGTGTTTGTTTGTGGTCTTATCTTGTCGATGGAAAAGTTTGTGTTTTTATTTCGATATTGGCGCTACCTGAGCATGAGGTTCTGTGTTTACCATTAGGAATTTCTCAATGGCAGCCCGGGGTCTGGATTTGTGCCCAATTTATGGCAACAGACTCGCCCCCCCCTATTGGGACATGGGACTTAAACACCCTAAGACGACCCACTGACCACATAATTGGCGAAATTTAGGTGTACTATACAGGGTGAAAATAATTTCATGGGCATCCTTTTAACAGGTCATTGTACTCATCATTATGAACAACTTTTATTATGGGACTGAACCTAAAATCGCGAAAAAAAATCTGCTGTTCCTTGCATTTATGTTCACACTAGCTGCGCCCCGCGGTTTCACCCGCGTAAATGTCGATCCCGTGGGAATATCGGGATAAAAAGTAGCCTATATTTTAATCCAGGGTGTCAGCTACTTCCATACAAAATTTTATCAAAATTGGTCCAGCCGTTTGAGCGTGAAGAAGTAACAAACATACAACACACACACAGTCACAAACTCGCCTTTATAATATTAGTGTGATAACTCGTCAAAATGTACGGAAGAGCTGATTTTTTTTCGCGATTTCGGATTTGGTCCCATAGTAAAAGTTGTTCATAATGATGATTACAATGACCCCCTAAAAGGATGCCCATGAATTCAATTTCACCCTGTAAATACACCTCTGCCGAACCCTTTGAGGGACACGGGCGTGATGTTATGTAATGTATTCAGGATGGTCAATAATTCGTGGATCAAACGAAATAGGGAGATAAAGCTGGCCATAATTCAATTGCCCTAAAAGTTATGAATATTTTTAACCGACTTAAAAAAAGGAGGTTCTGTATTCGACCCGTATGTATGTATGTATGTATGTCCGCGATTTTCTCAAAAACGAATGAACCAATTTTGATAACTGTTTCACTAATGTGATCTAAACAGTTTCAGGGAGGTTTTAGTATAATATAATACATTAGGTAATTATTCTTATGTACGATGTTATATGCATAAATGTAATGCATCTCCGGCATTTCTATGCGAATTTTGATGATTCTTCTAGTCGGTGTCTTCAATTCTTCATTGCACTAGTGTTAATTGAATTTGTGTGGGGTGGGTATAACTAAAAAGTGAAAAATAAAAACTTTTTTACAAAAAAAAAAAACAACCCACTTCAAAAAAAAAACACTACAAAGTGATAAATAACTTTAAATTCGGAAGTCGGTCTTAAAACACGAAAATGCGGAATCAACGACAATTTATCACTTTGTAGTGTTTTTTTTTTGAAGTCGGTTGTTTTTGTATACCTACCGAGTTTTTTTACAAAAAGAGTAATTAAAAAAAAAGTGACATAAAACAATAAAACAAACGGTGTTGTATTATTACTAGATAATGTATCAGCACTACAAAAGTTCTATTGCGGCTCTGGGTACTTTTCAAGAGCAATTAATTTGTTTTCCAAAAATTTTGAAGCCTTACCAAAAATTATTTCTCATTTTAAAAGCGTTGGAAATAGCCAGGGGCGTAGCTAGCGCCGTATCTGCCGTATCAATTATACGGGGCCCCCGGGCCACGGGGGCCCCCAACGTGCGTAAACAAAAATTAATAAAAACTGCCCAATTTTTTTTTAAATTCACAAATGACAAAAGTCAAAAAAAGCAAATCAGCTATAAATGATTTAATAAATCAGTTTGCCGAAAAAAAGGCAAGGATAGTGTATATTTAATTTGAATTGTTTGTAAAAATTTTGGAAAAAGTGACAGATAGATAATTATGATGAATAAATATTTCTTTTAATTTAATGCAAACATTTTTTTTTTCTGTGAGAAATCTTTACCCTTCCTAAGGGCCCCCAAACAAATTTTTATACGGGGCCCCGCCAAGACACGCTACGCTACTAAATGGCCTCCTTTATCTCCCTATTTCGTTTGATCCACGACTTTTGACCACTCTGCATAGTAAGTATCATTAAATCTCTTCTTATCTTGTCGATTGAAGTTTGTTTTTTTATTTAGATGACTTGCCTTTCTATCAAATTGTTCTATGTTAGCCCTATCTTTTCTGATAAATCAGTAATTTTATTATCAACTAGCTGCGCCCCGCGGTTTCACCCGCATAAGTTTCGATCCCGTGGGAATATCGGGATCAAAACTATCCGTCCTTTTCTGGGACTCAAACTATCTCTATACCAAATTTGAGACCGTTTCTTATTTATCTCATAAATGAAAAAGTTATTTATTTATCTACAAAATGTTTAACCTGTCGTATCGACTATAATAAGCAACATTGGCGCCGATTCCCTTGTTCACAAACTAAACTAAATTTAAGTCCAGTGCATCTTTTTCTTTCTATTTGACAGAACATAAATATTAGTTTAGTCCTGTCAAAATACGATACTCCGTAGACAAGTTTAGACGCGATTAAAAACTTGCCTACTAAAAATACGTCAATTTACGTCAGGCGTTGACTAATTTGACAGGACTAAACTAATTATACAGATCGGACTAACTTACCTAGTGACGTCCGATCCTTAATTATGTGAAGTAATCCAATACTCATTGTATACTTATGTAGTCGCACCATTTCGTGCGCACACGTCACAATATTTAAAGATGAAATTCAAATTTTTTCATCCTAAAGAAAAACAAATGTTGTCTGTGGTCCAGTCGTTGGCGCGGTCTCCTGACATCTGTCAATCATTCTTTCAAAGCATAAGAACGGGACTTCACGATGACCTACATGGGCATCGTATAGTCCCGGCATACAGCACAACACAACTTCTAGAAGGGGTTTAATAAGGCAATCCAATACACCTAAAGTATAGGACGATTATCTGGGAAGGGTTGGGATACAATGAGTATTGGATTACTTCACATAATTAAGGATCGGACGTCACTAGGTAAGTTAGTCCGATCTGTATAATTATGCTTCGTAATCCAATACTCATTGTATACTTATGTAGATGTTCAAAGAATAAAGTTGTGTTGGTCATCATAGGTACCTACATAAAATGAGCATTGTTCAATAATTGAACATTGTAACATAACATGCATACTAATTGTAATGCATTTCTATTAAGAATCAGTGTACCATTAAGGTAAATAGTTACCTAACTTAATTTATAATTCTCTAATTACTATTAGATTCTGGAAATATAATCAGTTTTGAATCAACTAGTTTAATTAATAATCCCATATGGCACACATCAATTTCTTGTAATCAGACAATTAACATTGACATGTAATAAGTTCTATGTACAACCACTCTATAGAGCACACAGCTGGTGCAAAAACATTAGAATCACTAATAAAAAGGTCTCTTATAAAACCGAGTAAGGGTTGAGAAATTTGTGGTCCAACCAGCATAATGACACCTTCTTCAGAGCCCTTTGAAGTAGAGGCATGTCTGTATATGTGAATTTAGAAATAATAATATCTATTCCACTCTTACTTGGAATTTGTTTTATCCATCTATTATTGGTTGCAGTAGAGGTTGCATCATAAGGCTTTCTTATAGTTATAATTAATGATTTACAATTTTGTCTTATACTCTTACCTAGTAAAATCTAGATAGGACAATTTAAGGGTTGTGGCAGTACAGAAAGATAAATTATCTTTAAAAAATGGTAGAATCAAGTTGAGTTCGGATCTACCAGGTTTTAATTATATCTGGATTTTTATGTTAATTTTGTCCTCATTATAAGAAGTGTACTAATGAGTGACCAGGTTTGAATTTTGTGTGCAGTTACAAGAACTATTATCGTTACTAATTGTTTGGTTAGAAATTCTAAACCAAGGGTTTGATTGGGAAATAAATTAATCTGTCGAACTCCGCTAATGAGATACAATTGATTTTCTATTGTTTCGTCGCCAATAGGCGACGCGCGGTGCTTGGCCGGTTAAATAATGCAAAACGATACTAGGGTCCCACTAACTTCCTATTTGGGATTCTTTGGTCTTAATATAAATATATCCCTGAGAAACCTTGTCACTCTGTCATTGTTGTGTCAATGTGGCGGCCAAAAACTACAGAATTTGCTGATTATTATATAGCTCACTCAATACCATTAGGATATCATACATCATTAAACTTAGTAGTAAAAATTATATGACTATCATGACTGAGCCTAGGGGTCAATGTCTTGTGTCTAACAGAAGAGAGTCTACTGATCTAGAGCAAAGCTAACACTATATTAATTGAGGGATCAGTCTTTCTCCTATCAGGAAAGCGTCCCTGATAATATGGCAGCAAACAGTGACTCCTGTGCATTGGGTGTTGAGATCCCATTTGACAGTGAATAGATCTACAGAACATACTTGGATCAGGGAGCCATGATATGTTGATATTTAGTATTAGACCTGATTGTAAACAGGTTAATCGGGGGCTGGCCCAGTACAGCACACACCCCCCCCCCCCCTGCTTACATAGGTATATCTTTACTTAGAAGTATGTCCTTATGTAGGGTTTCAAAGTTGTACAAGTTGCTGCAATTTTTTTTTTTTTTTTTTTTTTTTTTTTTTGCAACATTTGACTTGTAGGCTATATCACATCACTTCCATTTAATTTCTATGTTAGGAAGCCTAGATTCAATTTCCCATACTGTTTTCTTTGGAACTAATATAAAATGCATAAACCCGTATTTGTCATTCCTTGTACCGTTGCCAAAATTGTTAAGCCAAGCTATTCAGATGAGTAAAATGAGTACCACCCATCTTACTGACACAGGATATGGCCGTTGTGATATCTTTTCTAAGTCCTTACAGTAACTGAGTTTGCTTGCAAATGTTTTGAGCCCCATAAATGCTGCTAATAGTTCAAGGTAAGGTAAGGAACTTTTCAACATTAACTGTCCAGTGCCTGTGGATGTTGATATCATTACATACCAGACCCCAGTCAGTTTGGGACAATATTTCGAGAACAAAATCTAATTGTTTAATTCTATTGTGGTTTGTTGGAATGTAAGGTAACCAACAATCTCTGCAAATAAATGATTTTTAATTTGTTTCTAGCCCTGTTGTATTTGTAAATAAGTGATTTTTAACCTAGTTTGGTATAAAGTTAACCATATTCATATACAGATGCAGCTACTAGAATACCTAGTAATTAGACACACTCGATTATTTATATCTCATTTCAGACTTAATATTCTTTATGGACTACAGGGTGAAGTCTATATTTTCCTGAGGAAGTGAAATGGCAAACTGGACTGAACCCAACTAATATCCTAGACATTGGCAGCACTGTCTGGGCACTCTTTTCAGTTTTAATAATAAATCCTAGATATTTAACACAGTTTGAGTATCAGACATATTTTCTAAACACTGCATATGGATCGGCAGGGCACAGAATATAATTGTCAAGATGTATGACAAAAAACAACCCTAGTGACCTCCGGTGACAGACAACTGGCTTTATGATGTTTGTGAATACATATGGAGCGGTGCTAAGTCCAAATACGAGGCATGTAAACTGTTATAACTTATAACATATCTTGAAATAGAAACTGGGGATATCTCCTGAAATATTTTCATATGGATAATTGATATGAATTTTTTAAATCAATGTAATATTGTAGGCAAAAAACTTATATACCTAGTAACATACTACATATTAAGTTTTTATTTAATATGTATCTCCAAACACCATGCGATTTTGGTACAATTATACCAGATAAAATTACTTATTTGACAGGAGCACATGTTTCTATAGCACCTAATATAAGAGATTATTCCATGGGGATAGATTGCTTTCTTTCTGAATGAAGTTGTTATTCAGAAGTTTGAATTGGAAACTCAGTAAAAGGTAGTTTATAACCCTTGATCCACTCATATATGGTTGGATTAGTAGTAATATCATACTTCAGAGAAATATTGCAATCTACCAGTCTGTACCTGAGCTAGTGATGATGCTGGTTCTGGCAACGGTTGTTGGCATTGGATTTATCTTGAAGCTTATAGATAGCTATTCTGAATTGGTGTGTAGAATAGGTATTTTGATATTGGTGTTTACTCACATCAATTCTTGAATTTCCTCATGGCTAGGTAGGATTAAGGATCTCAGATTATTGCAATTTTCATGATAAATTAATGTCACACTCAGTCTAGCTCAGTAACTTAATGTTTCGATTTGATCTGCACTATACAAACGCTTGGGAGGCTATTAGACTGTTATGAACTGTTCCCAATGAATGTAATAGTAGCGGCCACTGTAGTTCGCTGCACCTTGATTGTATGGTCCCATTTGATTCCACTTCCATTTACTGCTGCCACCCTTCCTTTTTAAATTCTGGTGGGTTCAATAGGCTACAAATTATGAATGTTTCATACTTCTTTTAAATGTTTAGCTTCATCTCCACATTTAGTCCATTATCATAATTGACCACCGTGTGGCCAGACTGCCATGCAGTTCTACAGGTAAAGTAGCTAACTGTACCCCAGCATCTCACAAGTAGATTTTCAATACTTGAACTTAGGACTTCACGTTGGGTATGTATATCGTTCCACTCTCAGCCTCCTTTCGGCTGTATTTTAGTAGAATTGAAGTACTAACATAGCTTATATAAGTTAAATTGTATATTAACACCCTCACTGAGAGGAGGCCTGTGTCCCAGCAGTGGGAACATTATAGGCTGATTATGTGTTATGTATGTATATTAACATCTAGAATATAAAGTATTTTGGAATTAGATTATAATTAACGGCATTGAGTATGGATATTCCCAATCCGGCTGCGTTGGCTTCGGTCACATAACACAAAGTCCAACTGTAGTCTTCCATGGAAGAGGGCTCCGTACTCATCTACGAAGACTAATTAGAGTTAGGTCCCAGACTGCTTAGATCTAAATCCATGGCTAACCTCACGTGATAGCTCTAGGAATGCAGGAGGGATGTGTTTTTAACACTGGACGTATAGACTGGTTTATATCTGATTTTATTTGATTTAACCTGAAATAAATGGATAATTATTATAGAACATTGACTAACCTCTCGTGAGTCTGTGTGGAGTTGATGGCACAGTTGAATGTTCTCATGGTTCACCTCGCGTGAGAACACTTAGAGACGGCCAAAGATCCTCAGAACACTGAACGTATATACCATGTAGTGTCGTTCTTATGTAAGTATACAGCACAGTTACGTTCTCATGGTTGACCTCACAGTGAAAACTAGAGACTGCTGTGTGTATTACGGCATCCCTTGTCAGCCAAAGATCCTCCGAACACTGAACGTATATACCATCGGCTAGCCTCGCGTGATAGCTCGTGTGGTATCGTTCTTGTGTAAGTATACGGCACAGTTACGTTCTCATGGTTGACCTCACAGTGAAAACTAGAGACTGCTGTGCGTATATTACGGCATGATTTCAATTGCCGACAACTGAGTTTCGATGACGGCTCCGCTTTGCTTTTTCAAGCGATTTTTCCAGTTCTCGCAGGCGTACGGTCAGCTCCTACATTCCATCGTCTCGTTTTCTTCTGTTTTCCCATCTTGTTAAAACTTTTCTGAACTTTTATATACGAAAACGTGATCAGTGCGCGGCACAAAAAAGTACAATGATTGACAGATGTCAGGAGACCGCGCCAACGACTGGACCACAGACAACATTTGTTTTTCTTTAGGATGAAAAAATTTGAATTTCATCTTTAAATATTGTGACGTGTGCGCACGAAATGGTGCGACTACATAAGTATACAATGAGTATTGGATTACGAAGCATAATATTTATCTTCTGGCCTTTTCTTAATGAAATAGAAAGAAAAAGATGCACTGAACTTAAATTTAGTTTAGTTTGTGAACAAGGGAATCGGCACCAATGTCTTATTATTTTTAAGGTAAAATATGCTGTGGGCTTAGCTATACTGGTTCCTATTCAGACCTCTTTTTATTTGATTTTTTGCGATTATTGTGATAGTATAAACGTATTTGTGTGCAAATTTTGTATGGGGCTATTTAATTGTTATGGGGCCATTCTGAAGATGAATATATTATCTTTAATTTGAAACCAAGATATCCTCGCAGTTGTGACTCCTGTTCATTAAAATGGTACGTGAAAAGCACTGATATTCGTGGAAAAATGTGATAGCGTCCTTAAGCGTGAAGAGGTAGGTAACAGACAGACAGACAGACAGACACACTTTCGCATTTATAATATTAGTATGGATATAGTACGGATACGGTGTGAAACACACCAACTGCATAGCTATTCACAACCGTCCGACAGGCTTCCGAATCCGAATTCCGAATTTTCTTTTTACCTCCTGTGCCTGCCACGATGTCGTTTGCCATTAAGAGGGACCCATTGGGTCGTAAGTTTGGCCCACTGTTCGTCTGACATGCGGCAGATGTGTCCAGCCCAGTTCCAATTTAGCGTGGCAGCTTTCCAAGTGACATCAGTTATCTTTGTGATGGAACGGATGGTCGTATTCCTAACCCGGTCTGTTAGTTTGATACCCAGAATACTCCGTTCCATAGCCCTCTGTCAAACCTCGAGCATGTCCCTCTTAATGGCAAACGACATCGTGGCAGGCCCAGACGGAGATGGCGGGATGATATGGACTCCTTCAACAAGAACTGGTCCTTAGCAGCTTTGAACAGAGAGAGGTGGCAAGAGAGTAGGGAGGCCTTTGCCCTGCGGTGGGACGTCACAGGCTAAAAAAAACCGAGTGTGCTTATGACCGCACGACTGAAGTGAAACTTCGAGAAAGAGAGAAAGAAAATGTGCGCGCGCATTGCTCTCTCTTGCTCCTACACTGTGATACAGACAATAGGCCTGCACTGTGCTTAGATATACGGAACGTATTTGGCTATGAGAGGAAGAGAGAAAGAAAATGTGCGCGCGCACTGCTTTCTCTTGCTTATATCCCCCACTCAACTCCCGTTCGCCTCGCCCGATCACACTTTTCGTAACGCTTACGTCACGCGTTCGTCAGCTTACTCCCCAAGTCAAGCGTGCGTAAAGAAGTTTCACTTCAATAATAATAATAATGACGTGCCTAGTGCCCGACAGCAAATAGCCGTCGGGAGTATATCGGTCGTCGTATTTGGTTTAAAAACTGACAAAGTTTTCGGCTTTTGACCTTGTGAACATTGTTAAGAGGAATCCTCCGATAACATTGATTGATGTTGAATTCGGCACAAAAGCGTATCGAACGGTCGTGAATAACTATGCCGGTAACCGATTTTTTTAGATCATGTCTTTATGTCCGCTAGAGGGCGCCATATTCAATATAATGTGACGTCACATAGCCTATAACCAGCGGACGATCAAGACGCTTCCAACGATACCTAATTTGACCAATTATGACAAGCAGTTTAGAAGTTATGAGGGAACAGATGAACATACATACATAAATACCGGTCAAAATCATAACCCTCCTTTTTGCTTCGGCGTAGTCGGGTAAAAAAACCTTCTACAATAATATGGAAGTCGTTGTGACCGGACGTCACATTTCATCGCTCGTTTTTGCCTGTATTACGTGGAGCGGCGACCTTGGCAAATTGACACTATGGATAATGGCTTAACGAGACATGGAAGCCATACACGAACTGTGTATGTTTTCGACAATTCGTGTAGAATGTAGCGAAAATATCTTTGGGGTGAACGTAGCAAACTCGTTGCTACAAATATCTATGGAAAAAGAATGACAGGTATGGTGCCTGGCGGGCCGCAGCCTGCTTGACGCCGGACTCCGGTAGGAGGGTGGTCGCTAACCAGGCGGGCGTTACCCCTACCACCGCAAGGGAAGATTTGGCAGTCATATAAGGTGTTGGGTGTGACTGTCCAGGATGCGCCGAGCGCTCGGTTTAGTTGAGTAACTGGCGGAACAAACTGCGCTACACGAGGAGGCTTCTTTACGCATCCCAAAAATACCTTTTTACCCCGGAAGCGTGATCCCGTGGAATAAATTCTTAATACCACGCGGGCGACGCGGCGGACAAAAGCTAGTATGTCTTAAAAAAACGTTGATACGATGACACACTGCAGTTAAAGTCCTTATTAGTCCAATGCGGCATTCTCAAGGCTAACATTTTATTGCTGCGCGGAAAAAATCCAATGGATCACGTTTGTCATAAAAATTCGCTGTTCTTAGCATTTTCGGCTGCATAGATAAGTATACACACTTGTAACACCCGACGCCACCCCACGCTTAGAAAGAAAGAAAGAAAGAAAGAAAATACATTTATTTAGCACAGACTCAAAGACACACAATACACCAGACACATACATCAAATAAAAACAAAAAGTAAACTTTAAAAAAGAAAAAAAAGTATAAAGTCCGATATAATAAAAAAATAAAAAAAATACGCAGGAAAGTGTGCCTCACGGCTGCGCTAAAAAGGGCCAGTTCAGCAAAAATGCCAGACAACTAGTGCCTGACGCTGGTTTTCAACTGGACCTGTGTGTGAGGTGACGGATGTAAATCAGTTTCATACAGCAACGTGACGTGTAAATAAAAACAAATAATAAAAATTTCAGATAAAACAATAATGAATATGTATAACTAGTGTGATATTGAAAACATTGCAAAAAAAGAAATAAATAAACAAGTAAAAAAACAAATACCTACTGATAAATAAATAAGTGAGATGGCCGCATGCTAGACCTACGCAAATAAAGAAATTACTTGCTTACTTATTGGCCCAATGACGAAAATAGCTCAACGAGATGAAAATTGTGGCCAATGATTAAGCTTCATTGATGTCGCGTAACATAGTGTGTTATAAGTCTGTTTCCGCCTTTAACAATACACCCACATTTCGTCAGCTATGTTTAAGGTGCCACTATTTGATATTTTTTCCATACAAATTTCGGGAGAGTATTACTCCACTGTTTGACATTGTACATCCAAAGTTAAACATTTTATCGTTTTGTCTAATTATTAATTGTGTCTGTACGGAAGCAGAATAGTAAAATAACAAGCCATTAAAAAGTTATGAGCCAACAAAGATTCGTTTTTCTTGCTATTTTTAACGTAACTTTGGGTGTAAATAAGTAATAAAAGAACTGAAAAATATTAAAAATTAAATCCGTACCGACAAAGCTCAGTTATCGAAGAGTTCAAAAAACTTTATTTGTGATTGATTTATCTAGTGGATTTTTCATAGAACTCGATTTTCCAAAGCACTTTTCAAATATTTTTATGCGCCTATCAGTTCGGAACGGTGTTTCTGTGCGTGAGAACTAGATGTTGTGCGTGTAGATTAGCGTCTAACTGCTCATCACTGGTACTAGCTCCGTCAGACACGAAGCCAAGTTAGACAGCGTAATTTTGGCCATGACCACCAATGAGTTCGAGATCGCGACTAGTTTACTCTTAAGGCTAGGGACACGAATTCAGCGGGCGCGGGGCTGCGGCGGGCGGCGCGGGGAGCGGCGCATTTCAATGCATATAACTGCGACTGCAACTGAGCATTTTAGGCTGAATATAATTATCTATGCAGCCTATCAGCCTATAATGTTCCCACTACTGGGATTCAAGCCTCCTTTCTGTGAGACGGGTGACGCGGGCCCAGTTTGTGGATGTCACATGTCTTCGAATTTTTGGTTCTAAGACATGCCATGCAATAAATAAAATAATAATAAAATTTACTGAAATCATAAGTTTACAAAAAGTGTACATATGGTTCAATAGTATACAGGGTGAAATTGAATTAATGGGCATCCTTTTAAGGGGTCATTGTACTCATCATTATGAACAACTTTTACTATGGACCAAACCTGAAATCGCGAAAAAAAAATCAGCTCTTCCCTACATTTTGACGAGTTATGTGAACAAAAAAGAATTATCAAAATCGGACTGCTCTGTAAAAAGTTATGCGTGCTCATACATAAAAAAAAATAAAAAATATACGCGTCGAATTGATAACCTCCTCCGTTTTTTCGTCGGTTAATAAATGCAAGGAACAGCTGAGTACCTAGTCCAATGCGGCATTCTCGAGGCTAAAATTTTATGACTGCGCAGAAAAACTTCAATGGATCACGTGCGCCATAAAACACACTTTTCTTAGTATTTTCGCCTGCATAGCTTTTACTAGTATTAAGATTGGTACAGCAAGTTTTCTTTATTTTTTAACCGTCTTCAAAAAAGGAGGTTCTGTATTCGACCCGTATGTATTATGTACATATGTATGTATGTTTGTTTGTTTGTATGTCCGTGATTTTCTCGAAAACTTATGAACCAATTTTGATAATTCTTTCACTAATGTGATCTAGGTACTTTCAGGAAGGTTTTAGTATATAATACATTAGGTTATTATTCTTATGTACGAAGTTATATGCATAAATGTACTGCATCTCCGGCATTTCTATGCGAATTTTGATGATTCTTCTAGTCGGTGTCTTCAATTGTTAATTGAATTTGTGTGGGGAAGAGACAACTAAAAAGTGAAAAATAAAAACATTTTTACAAAAAAAACAACCGACTTCAAAAAAAAAATACTACAAAGTGAAAAATAACTTTAATTTCGGAAGTCGGTGTCAAAAAACGAAAATGCGGAACCAACGCCACCGACTTCCGAAATTAAAGTTACGAGTATTTATCACTTTGTAGTGTTTTTTTTGAAGTCGGTTGTTTTTATAATATTAGTTTAGTTTAGATGAAGACGGAACGTTTTTGTCTTGTGTTTTTATAATTTTTTATCTTATAGTTTTTATGTCTTGCTTGTCAATGACGATACTGTGTTATCAGTTAGTTTTTAAGGTTCCGTACCCAAAGGCTAAACATGGGACCCTATTACTAAGACTCCACTGTCCGTCTGTCTGTCCGTCGGTCTGTCTGTCACCAGTCTGTATCTCATGAACCGTGATAGCTAGACAGTTGAAATTTTCACAGATGATGTATTTCTGTTGCCGCTTTAAAATACTAAAAACAGTATAATATAAATATTTAAGGGGGGCTCCCATACAACAAACGTGATTTTTTTGCTGTTATTTGCTTGATATCAATAACGGCAACAGGCAGACGCTTGAAATATTTACAGAATAGGTACTTAGTTGTATATTCACTTTACAAATAATGAATTAAATTAAAATAAATTATGGGGGGCTCCCATACAAAAAACGATTTTCTTATATATGTAGTGTTAAATATTGTACGGTGGTACGGAACCCTTCGTGTGCGAGTACGACTCGCACTTGGCCGGTTTTTACGTTATCTTAATATTTCAAGTTATTATTGCGTAATGAATAATTAAGAACCTAATGTTTTGTTCGAAGAAATCATGCTTGCATTCATAACAGCCGCACGGGTCGATCGATCAGGTTAAGCTACGCTTGCCGCGGTTGGTCCGTGGATGGGTGACCATCTTCACATACCAAGACCCCTCCGTGCCTCGGAAAGCACGCTTAAAGCCGTTGGTCCCGGCTGTCATTCGTGGATCTTTGACAGTCGTTACGGGTCGTCAGAATCCCGAAAGTTTGACAACCAGACTTACCAAGGGGTATCGTATTACCCAGTAACTGGGTTGTGGAGATCAGATAGGCAGTCGTTCCATGTAAAATACTGGTATTCAGCTGCATCCGGACACATACAACATAGATGGGAAAAGGCTGATTATATTTTTTTGATTTGATTTTTTTTTTTGTTAATTTTTGGTTTTGATTTATATGGTGTACATAATAAAGAGTATTCTATTTTGTGATGAGTTTGCGCGCCGATGTCCCTTATACCTTGTATTTAGAGGAATAGAAAAGTGAGAGATACGTAGTTTCTTTGATAGAAATAATATCCTAAGTTTAATATAAAATTCCCGGTAAGTACTGCAAGAGCGCGGATCTCTTACCAGTGGAGTAGCGTGCCTAGGCTGGGCCCCGTATGAAAATTAGTTTGGGGGGGCCCTTAGGGTGGGTAAAGATTTCTCATAAAAGAAAAAAAAATATTGCATCAAATTAAAATAAATTTTTATTCATCATAATTATCTATCTGTCACTATTTCCAAATTTTTTACAAACAATTCAAATTAAATATACACTCTCCTTGCTTTTTTTCGTCTGATTTATTAAATCATTTATAGCTGACTAGCTGCGCCCCGCGGTTTCACCCGCATAAGTGTCGATCCCGTGGGAATATCGGGATAAAAACTATCCTATGTCCTTCCCCGGGACTCAAACTATCTCTACACCAAATTTCATCTAAATCGGTTCAGCGGTTTAGGCGTGAAGAAAAGACAGACAGACAGACAGAGTTACTTTCGCATTTATAATATTAGTTTGGATTTGCTTTTTTTGACTTTTAAATTGTCATTTGTGAAATAGAAAAGTTTTTGTTAATTTTTGCTTACGCACGTTGGGGCTGGGGGCCCCGTGGCCCGGGGGCCACGTGTAATTGATACGGCAGATACGGCGGTAGCTACGCCCCTGTCTCTTACAGTACCGACCAGACCTCTGTCTATCCTCTATCTATTTTATTAATTATGATGTATGTAATGTAATGTAAAATGTATGTAATGTAATGTAAAATAATGTATCAAACACAATATAAATTGTTCCTGATAAATAAATAATATCCCTTGCGGGATTGCAGGCGTGAGGTTATGTATATAATTCGTCTTAACTGCGTTGAGGGAAGTGGAGCAATTGTGTTTAATAAAGCCAATTGGCGGATCCTTTGCCCTACTGACGAATACATCGTACGTTCGGGATCTTATTGCTATTTACCCGACTACGGCGAAGCAAAAAGGAGGGTTATGATTTTTACCGGTATGTATGTATGTTCATCTGTTCCCTCATAACTTCAAAAGTACTTATAATAATTTGCCAAATGAGGTATCGTTAGAAGCGGCTTGACCGTCCGCTGGTTATAGGCTATGTGACGTCACACTAAATTCAATATGGCGCCCTCTACAGGACATAAAGTAATTATTTTAAAAATAAATATTTTGGAATGCTGCCTTGTGGAGTATCAAATGAAAGGGCTTAATTAGCACATTTCAAATATATAAATATTTCTGAAATAATCCCCAAAATAATTAAATAAAAAAAAGTTCAAAAATTAAAACCCGACTACTGAAAAGGATGAAACAAGAAAGTACTTTCCCGTGGTCGCATGCTACCATAGCTTATATGTATCTTAGGCGCTCCACACACTGCACCGCGCTCTGCCGCGGCCTGTGTGTGGAGCGCCTTAGTACAGCGACATGCGACCACGGGAAGGTACTTTCTTGTTTCATCCTTTTCAGTAGTCGGGTTTTAGTTTTTTTCATTTAAGAGCCCTCTTACATCTTGGTAATGAGCGCGCATGTTTTTTTTTTTAATAAATGGCATCTTGCAGTTCTACCTTTGGAGGCGTCCGCGCGTCCATTAATTACGTGACGTGATTTTGGCGATTTTTAGACCCCCCTCCCCCCTTAGTGAGATATTGTGAGATTTGGCTCGAACCCCTCCCCCCTCCCTCTAATCTCACGTGAGATTGTTCAAAATGCGTATTTTCAGTGTAAATTATTATTATTTTTATGATTTTACATCTCTCGGGACCATGGGGTCTCGGTCCTTTGGAAGGCGTACGAGGGGCCGAAGCCAACTCGCAGAGGCCCCTTAGGAAATTTTAATGAAATGTGGCACCAACCGACGATTATCCCTGTATGCACTATGCAAGTGCACCCAAGGACAACCCCCGGTTGGTGTAGGACTATTGCAGGATGTAGAAAAATAAAAAGTTGGACTATGGGTTTGGGTGACTAAAGTGGACTGGGTACCAAGAACTATGGAAGAACTATGACCCCTGCCTGATCAATGTTTTATATATAAACGGATAAAATAGCAGGGGGTGACTTGCACACTCAATAGTGGGCCCCCGGAAACGGTCGCTAGCACATAGTGACGTAGCGACAAGGCAGCAACATGTCCTGAAGTGCTTATGAGGAGTGGAGAGTTATTCCACGGCTATCAGGACAATCCCGGAAGTACGGCCAAGATCCCTACCTGCATCTTACTGGAATGCTTCCTTCCTCCGAGCACGTTTGGTCTTAAGCTGCTAAGGACCACTTCGTGTTGAAGGAGTCCAGCTCATCCCGCCATCTCCGTCTGGGCCTTCAGTGTAAATACCTACGGAAAAAAATCAGCTGTTTAATACAAAAGTTCAATACCTACTTGACCAAAATGTATGAAACAGCTGTTTTTTTTTTCGTGATTTCAGAGTTGGTCCCATAGTGAATGTTGTTCATATTCACGGGTAGAACACCCTGTAAAAAATTGGATGGTGATAAAAAGTCTTCCTGTATACAGGGTGAAATTGAAAACATGCGACAAATCGAAATGGGAGATTGTACTCATCATTATGAACAACTTTGACTACGGGACCAAACCTGAAATCGCGAAAAAAAAAATCAGCGGTTCCCTACATTTATGTTCATATAACTCGTCAAAATGTCCCATTTCGATTTGTCGCATGTATTCAATTTCAACCTGTATGTATGTCATGTATAGATCAAAGAAATAACCAGACATACCGACAGTCGGAAGACGGACAGGTCGCCGAAGTGATACGGATATACCTAAGTTTGTTACGTAACCTAATACCTACGTAGCCGTTGTATCGAGAAGCCGCATCGACTGATACCTATAGATTATAGAGTATTTGCATTTTTGCGAGTATAAGGAGGCTCATTCTTTTTAACCGACTTCAAAAAAAGGAGCAGGTTCACAATTTGGATGTTTATATTTTTGAAGTGAAAACTTCTTTAGCGGCGTTGCACACTTTTTGTAATGGGTAAAAAATGTTAAACTCGCGTCAGGACATCGCGTCAGGACATCGCGTCAGGACACGTGACCGTCAGGAGAGATTCCCCCCCCCCATCTCTTTCTACGGCGGCGCCAACCGAAGTGAACCAAGTGAGACACGATAATGGATGGATGGATGGATGGATGGACGGACGGACGGACGGACGGACGGACGGTGACGGTGACGGTGACGGTGACGGTGACGCTGACGGTGACGGTGACGGTGACGATGACGGTGACGGTGGACGTGGATGTGGATGGATGGATGGTCAGCTGATGGCTCGACCGTCTGTGTAGTAGCCACACTGCTGTGTATTCGTAAAATTCGTGTATATAAAGTGTTTAAAATATGGAAATTGAACAAAGTGCATCGATTAATGAAAAAAGTGACGCTGAAATAGTGAAAAAAAAATAGTTATATTAATTCAATTAATAATTGATTTATTTCAACGTTAATATTCAAGTTTTCACTTCTGCCGGCACTCCCGGAGTGCAACCCGTCTTTTTTTTATGTATGTTTGGGCATAACTCCGTCATATTCAAAATCAATCAAAATCAATATATAGATGTTTTTTCTTTTATTTCTGTTCATGTATTTATAATCTAATGACTCCTAGTATGTCACTTATAAATTTGTATGTCTCAATTATGACAAAACATAGCGCACCCCCCGATTTATTTATGTAAACACCTATGTTTCACAAATAAACGAATTGATTGATTGATTGATTAATTGAATAGTCATTTATTCAAACTAGGCTGAGAATCAGCACTTTTCGAACGTCAAAATTCAAAAGACAGTCCCCCAAAACGTCCGCCCTTCGCCACTTCCTAGTGCTTTCGCTGGGGAGAAGAAGTGGCGGAACAAACTCCCCAGCAGCACAGCTGTCTGTTCAGTTAGAAAATAATTAATTTTATACTACTTACTACTACGAATACTAAGTATGCAAAGTAATTAACATTACAGGACGGACACAGAACCTTAAATTAAATTAATTTCCATAGGTTAGCTAGCCACGCCAATATACCAACAAATACAATAAACACTATACGTACTCAAGCAAAAAATGAAAATTAAAAATGTAAACAAAAAAAATTCTAAGTCAACGCAATCAAAAGATACGGGCGTTTATGTTCCTTTTTTGCCTCATATTTTGACACTCGCAAGGGAATCAAAACCTTTAGTGTACTTCCCGTTGACCTAGAATCATGAAATTAGGCAAGAAGCAATTTCATGTAGCACAAGTAAATGAAAAAATCCGAAAATGTAATCACATACTTACCTAGCGTTTGGACGGAGTCCGACTCGCACTTGACCGGTTTTTTAATGTAATGCTGTACATATTATTTTATTTTTTAAGTTTGTTAGCGTATATATTACGGACTTTATTTCAGGTATGGATTTATATCCATACCATATATTATCTAACAATCTATACATATAAAATTCAAAGTCCTGATTGACTGACTGATATATCAACGCACAGCCTAAACTGCTGGTCCTAGAGATATGAAATTTGGAGGGTGTGTTCTTAGTGAAGAGTAGGTATCCACTAAGAAAGGGTTTTTCGAAATTCCACCCCTAAGAGGGTGAATGGGGGGAGGGTGAAATTTTATGCGGACGAAGTCGCGGGGAGAAGCTAGTTATTTATATAATTGCTAGATAATGTAAGTTCTGGCCGCGCTTGCCAAAGATGTAAACAACAATGGCTGCTCGAAATTCAATAAAATCGATGTACGAGTATATCGATTTTGAAGAACATTTATTTTAAGTAATGTTTGTTTTCGTCTAGTTAGCTCGGAGATTTAGACGAAAACAAACATTACTAATAATAAAAGTTCTAGTATACAGGCTGAAATTAAATTCATGGCCATCCTTTTAAGGGGTCATTGTACTCATCATTATGAACAACTTTTATTATGGGACTAAACCTAAAATCGCGAGAAAAAATCAGCTGTTCCTTGCATTTATGTTCACATAACTCGTCAAAATGTAGGGAAGAGCTGATTGTTTACATCTTTGGCAAATTTGGCGCGGCCGGACTTTAGGTAAGGAATGACCGCTAGTGCTATACTCAAACGCGACAACTACAAGTACCTAATTAAGGTTTTAAAGTGCTAATTTACCAACAGACTGACCTGTCTCGTCCCACATTACGTACCTATACGGAAACGGAAACTTGATATTTAACTATCTCATTATGACTCATTGCGTATGTTAGAGTTTTTTCTTGTTACATATTTGTCTCTTAGATTACATAACCACGGACATAGCACATTACTACTTAACACATTGAATTTGAAGGGCACTAAACGAGACACAACAGAAGTTTTATTATTACCTCCAGAGACCGCGGGGCACAGCTAGTCTTAAATAAATATTCATCATTGTCCCCCAAAAAATGCAAATAAAGTGAGTGAAATCTAGTCTACTACCGTCACAATGCTGGCTCGATTCCGTCGCGCGGCTCAAAGGGTTGCGCGTGCGCCGCGTGAGCCTGTACAAGAAGACGCTGACACTGCTTACGATGTCTCCCACTATTTCAGCGATGATGTAGCTGATCCTTGGGGGCAACATGGTGAGTTGGTATCGTCAGGGTATTGCTTTGGTGTCAATATGGGCCTGAGTATGTTTCGACATTCTCAGAGAGTTATGAGGTACTTGATAAAATAAAAAAAGGTCTACAGATCTAAAGTCTACAAGGCCTACAAACAAAGTCCTCACATTTACAAAATAAGAATCTATCAAAAGGATAAAAAAAAACCGAGTGTGCTTATGACCACACGACTGAAGTGAAACTTCAAACGTATTTGGCTATGAGAGGAAGAGAGAAAGAAAATGTGCGCGCGCACTGCTTTCTCTTGCTTATATCCCCCACTCAACTCCCGTTCGCCTCGCCCGATCACACTTATCGTTACGCTTACGTCACGCGTTCGCCAGCTTACTCCCAAATTCAAGCGTGCGTAAAGAAGTTTCACTTCAAAAAGCTATTAAATCCGAGTGATATGATTGCCATTACAACCGTTAATATTCAACCCCTCTTTTCAAACGATGCTTAATTGCTTACAGCAAGTTGGCCAACAAACCATTCTCCTTCTTTCCAGATGCGTTAGAAAGAGAGCGTCTATCCCAACATGCAGCACTCCGTGAGCTGGTCTCCCGCGGTGACATCTCGCAGCTCAAAGCCCGGTTGAGCTCGCTCGGCAGCAGCGCCGGCCTCATAGCTAACCTGACGCCGGGTGGAGCTAACACTTTGTTATACGTGTAAGTTAAGCAGCGGTAGTCGAGGTATAGAAGATGATGGGTGAAGTATGATGGCACAGTTTACAGCTCAAAGCACGCTTGAGCTCGCTCTTACACTACAGGAAAGAAAGAAAATACGTTTATCTGCGGTGAAAATGACACAAAAAAGAACATAAACACAAAAAATAAAATAAAAAGGTAGTGGGAAACATGCGTCACATCCACGCAAAACGGTTATCGCTCAGCATTATGCTGCGACCCTATGCAAGACAGAGCCCCAGCGCTGGTTTTCAGCGACAGCCGGCGCTGACGTAATAACAGGAAATAGACATAGGTACAGTACATGCTATGAAAATATCACCACACTAATACTATAAAGACGAAAGTTTGTGAGTGTGTGTTTATATGTGTGTTACTTCTTCACGCTCAAACGGCTGGACCAATTTTGATAAAATTTTGTATGGAGGTAGCTGACACCCTGGATTAACATATAGGCTACTTTTTATCCCGATATTCCCAAGGGGCCGAGCCTTATGCGGGTGAAACCGCGGGGCGCAGCTAGTAATAATATATTATATAAAATATAAAAAAAACTTTAATCAAACGGTTAAAAACCAAAGGCCAAAACGTGTTCCGAACTATATCATAGCCATACCATTGAATGGTCTTTGACCAGCCTAAACCTACCCACCTCTTTCCAGAGCATCAGAAGCAGGCCTTACTGCCGCTGTCTCCTCACTCCTGGACGCAGGGGCAGATGGACGGGCTCACCCCGTCACCAAGTACTGCCCGCTATACATAGCCTGCTACCACGGCCACGTGGACATCGCCAAGTTGTTGCTGGCGTCATTCCCGGAGGCTGTGCAGGTGAGGAGACATTTAGTGTTGCTTGAATGATGTTTTATTTTTATTGCTGAATGGGCCCGCTCTTGACCTCGATCACGCCTGACGGAAAGCCATGGATGAGGTCTATGATGGAACCAGTAGCGTACATTGGTTTTCAGAATAGGTAGGCACTAGGCCGGGTCTAATCTAGGCAATCGCGGTCACTAATCATAAAAAAAGGGAGGTCAAAAGTGTGGTTATTTGAGTAGGCATGCCTACTTAAGTGTGATAAATTGCGAAGGTCGAACGTCATGGTATTACGCGGGAGACGTACGTATTTTTTATTTTGTCGTATTAACTCTGACGAGTAAAGACCAGTGACAATGTGCGAATAGTACGGGAGCCGAGTAGGCCGTCCGGCGACTGCCTACTGCCGCGCGTGTTTGTATGAAGATTTCGTTACGTATGATAATTTAGTGAGTTTCTTTATTGTGGGGCACACACACTAAAATGTAATTGACAGGCTTATGTTGATATATCGAGGTAGGCACTACTTATATGCCTATATGCAATGCACGCCACTGGATGGAACGAGCGTGCCCAGAAGATGCACTGGAACTCCCACGCATCGACGAAACACGGCAGGCTGCTTGACGCCGGACTCCGGTGGGAGGGTGGTCGCTAACCAGGCTGGCGTTAGCCCTACCACCGCAAGAGAAGAGTTGGCCAGTCAAGTAAGGTGTTGGGTGTGACTGTCCAGGATGCGCCGAGCGCGAGCGTTCAGTTGGGTAACTGGCGGAACAAACTGCGCTACACGAGGAGGCTTCTTCATGCGCCCATTTCTCGAATGAATACGCTGTTTTTCAGCCATGTCGAGTCCTATACAAATGGGGGACTGCCACGTGTTCTAGTGGTGGCAAACGCAAATATTATGCGGGTTTCTGGGTGCGATCTTCGGGTCGGACAAAGTGTTTTTGGGTTCATCCATTTTGAATTTCTCAGTAGCATTCCAGAGTCTGGATTTGTACTTACTTCCAGCGGGATTGTCCGAAAGGGTTACCGCTGCCCCGGAACATAAAGGGCTAAGGAAGGAACACGGGTGGGTTTTAGTCAGTAAGAGTCTGATACTCCCTTCCGCTCCACCCAGAGCGGGAGGAGTCATTTGATGATTTCCCATCCATAAAAAAGGGGAAGTACTGTTACAGACGCCAGCACATCAAGCTACCTGAAACTGTCAAATTTTCCCAATCCACCTTGAACCTTATGATTTAGCGATAAAGTTGAAAATCTATTCAAATGACCCCTGTCATTTGATGATTTTCCATCCACAATAAAAAGGCTTGAACATATCTGGCAGAATGTATGTGTATGATGATATAGAGGTATGAGGAACAGGATGTAAAGTTCACTCATACTCTATAGAAAAGGGAGGATCCTCCGACCAGACGGGTGTTGTGTCTAGCGGACAACTGCCCGATGATTCATGTCGGGCTGTTGTATCTTTGCTAGTTGCGCGGTAAATTCTGCTTGCGAGATGCAGGATTTGCGTGACGTCAGTATGATGCGTTGTTCGCATGTGGCGTTTTATAGATACCACTACAATGATATTAGATTTTTATCCTTCTTATTAGCCTGTGACATCCCACTACAGGGCAAAGGCCTCCCTACTCTCTCATGAGAGAGTAGGGGTTTAGGCAAATTAACCCACCGCGCTTGTCTAGTGCGAGTTGATGGGTGTACAGTGGACCGCCTGACTGGGTCCGTGGGCGCCGCCTTTGACGTGCTAGATGTTCATCAGCCGCCGCCCTGAGTTGATATCCTGCACTAATATCGACTGTTCCATCCGAGCCTATTTGGGTGTATTTATCCCATAGCCTACAGATGGCGTTCTACATTTAGTTCAATACTAAATGCACGACAGTTTAAAGTCATATCGAGGAGGTATTTTTATCCTAGCTGAGCCAAAACAGTTGTAATAGTAAACATCCTCTCGATATCTAATTTCCTCATTTTTTAGGGTTCCGTACCTTAAAAGGAAAAAACGGAACCCTTATAGGATCACTTTGTTGCCCGTCTGTCTGTCAAAACCCTTTATCTCGAGAAAGCGTGGAGGTATCGAGCTGAAATTAAAATCTCTTGCCATGTTGGCCCTACAAACATTATCAAAGGGGCAATTCTCGTAATATTAAAAACGTTCACAGTCTGATCTGAGGGGCTTGTGGCTAAGTAATAACAGCCGCACGGGTCGATCGATCAGGTTAAGCTACACTTGCCGCGGTTGGTCCGTGGATGGGCGACCATCTTTACATACCAAGACCCCTCCGTGCCTCGGAAAGCACGTTAAGCCGTTGGTCCCGGCTGTCATTCGTGGATCTTTGACAGTCGTTACGGGTCGTCAGACGCCCGAAAATCTGACAACCAGTCTTACCAAGCGGTATCTTATTACCTAGTAAATGTAAAATACTGGTATTCAGCTGCATCCGGTTAGACTGGAAGCCGACCCCAACGTAGTTGGGAAAAGCCTAGGCAGATGATGATGATGTTCACAGTCTGATCTCAGTCTCAATCTGTCAAAAATACCTCGTAATTTCCCTACATTTTTGACTGACAAGTTTTTGACATTTGTTTGTCGCCGAGATGAGACTGCGACTAGATTTTGAGCGTTTTAAATTGCGAGAATTGGCCTTCAGATCATCACAACACCTTCGCCGTGGTGTCCCTCGACGGCGATGTCCTAAAAAGGAAAGACAGTGGTTTTCTTCTTGATCGGTGACACTTAACAAGCATTTAAGGGAAATAATAATGGTTCCGAAAAGCAAATTAATCTCCAGCGATCTGTGGCCGACTAAAAAAAAAAAGACGGGTTGCACTCCGGGAGTGCCGGCAGAAGTAAAAACTTGAATATTAACGTTGAAATAAATCAATTATTAATTGAATTAATATATGTAACTTTTTTTTTTTCACTATTTCTGCGTCACTTTTTTCATTAATAGATGCACTTTGTTCAATTTCCATATTTTAAACATTATATACACGAATTTTACGAATACACGGCAGTGTAGGTACTACACCCACACCCACACCGCCACCCACACCCCCACCCACACCCACACCGCCACCCACACCCCCACCCACACCCACACCCATCCATCCATCCATTGTCGTGTGTCACTTGGTTCACTTCGGTTGGCGCCGCCGTAGTAGTCTCTCCTGACGGTCACGTGTCCTGACGCGATGTCCTGACGCGAGTTTATCATTTTTTACCCATTACAAAAAAGTGTGCAACGCCGCTAAAGAAGTTTTCACTTCAAAAATGGATCTTCGAATAACAAAACTAAACTTCCGAATAAAATACTGAACCTCCGACAAAATTATTAAGTTACCGACAACAGACGTTTTGTCAAGGGCAACCCGAGGTTCGGTTTGGTTAGGTTACTTTAAACCCTTTACATAGAAATAGGAGTCCTGCGAAGCGGGGCTCCGTCGACTTAGGATGCAAGAGCGAGCGAATGAGAATACAAATACCTTTACCTAGGTATATATCAAAACGTAATTTAAACTGGTAGAAAAGTATTATAGCAATAAACAATCATGTTTATTTTACGAAGATTTCAGTATCTCATTCGGTCGTTTCGTCATTTTTATTCGGACAAAGTAGTCGGAAAGTTAGTATTTTAGGCAGTAGATTTAATATTTTTAGTAAGGACAATTGTTATTTTTTGAAGTGAAAACTTCTTTAGCGGCGTTGCACACTTTTTGTAATGGGTAAAAAATGTTAAACTCGCGTCAGGACATCGCGTCAGGACACGTGACCGTCAGGAGAGATTCCCCCCCCCCATCTCTTTCTACGGCGGCGCCAACCGAAGTGAACCAAGTGAGACACGATAATGGATGGATGGATGGTGATGGCGTTGGCGATGGTGATGGCGTTGGCGATGGTGATGACGATGGCGATTGTGATGGTGATGGTGCTTGCGATGGTGATGGTGATGGCGATGGTGATGCGATGGCGATGGTGATGGTGATGTGATGTGATGTGATGTGATGGTGATGGTGGACGCGGACGAGGACGCGGACGAGGACACGGACGCGGACGCGGACGTGGATGGACAGCTGATGGCTCGACCGTCTGTGTAGTTGCCACACTGCTGTGTATTCGTAAAATTCGTGTATAATATAAAGTGTTTCAAAAAATGGAAATTGAACAAAGTGCATCGATTAATGAAAAAAGTGACGCAGAAATAGTGAAAAAAACTTAGTTATATTAATTCAATTAATAATTGATTTATTTCAACGTTAATATTCAAGTTTTCACTTCTGCTGGCACTCCTGGAGTGCAACCCGTCTTTTTTTTTTTGTTGGAGCTTTTATTACTATCCAGCATTTATTAGATCTTTTCTATCTTTTCAGCAAGAAACGGTAGAGAAATGGTTACCTATCCACGCGGCGTGCATCGGTGGGCACGCGTCCATGGTGACGCTGTTACTTGAGTACTCGTATCCGGAGAGTGTGCTTAGTACCTATACGTAAGTTATTTTGACCTATTACATTAATGCACACATCTTTTCTTACGAGATAAATATTCCTTGTTTTCTGAAATGAAAACTTCACAGATATAGATAGACCTAGACAACGCAAGTATCACGAACTGTATGAAAACTAAGCGTGCCACTTTTTGATTACCTACTATGACGTCACAAGCTCGCGCTCTCTCGCTCACGCTCACCCAGCCAGCAGTACGCAGGACTGAGCGCGAAAGTGGCGGCTTATATGATTTTCGAACGTAAGCTGGTGCGATTTTTGGCACGCGAAGTAGTTGCTCTTGCGTTATCTAAGTGTCTATGTTTTAACCTATTACATTAATGCACACATCTTTTCTTACATTCCTTGTTTTTTAAAGTGAAACTTCTTTACGCACGCTTGACTTGGGGAGTAAGCTGGCGAACGCGTGACGTAAGCGTTACGAAAAGTGTGATCGGGCGAGGCGAACGGGAGTTGAGTGGGGGATATAAGCAAGAGAAAGCAGTGCGCGCGCACATTTTCTTTCTCTCTTCCTCTCATAGCCAAATACGTTCCGTATATCTAAGCACAGTGCAGGCCTATTGTCTGTATCACAGTGTAGGAGCAAGAGAGAGCAGTGCGCGCGCACATTTTCTTTCTCTCTTTCTCGAAATTTCACTTCAGTCGTGTGGTCATAAGCACATTCGGTTTTTTTTGAAGTGAAAACTTCTTTCGTTGGGAATATTTTGAGATGGGAAAAAGCTATTGAACTCGCACCACTGTTACCATAACCGACACCGCTTCGGATGTGTTCGGCTGTCCTCGGGATGTACTCGGTTTTAATGTATATCCGATATTACAGTGAGTGACGGCAAAGTATTCTGTTTGTGTTTTTTTTTCACTTCTGTCGGCACTCCCGGAGAGTTTTTTATTATTTTTTTGTTAGATGTTGCTCCCGGTACTGTGCACTGTCTTATATATTCTCATTAAACGGATTATTTGAACTTCAACTGATTGACCACAGTGACGTGAGCGGTCAATGGCAGTACTCAGCAGCGTTTGACGTGAACGCGCGCGACGTCAGCGGTCAGACCGCGCTGTACGTCGCGTGCACGCTCGGCAACGTGTCCGTGGTCGATGCGTTACTTGCGCATACTGTTGTGGCGTCGCCTGCGCCTAAGGTGAATCAGGTTAGTACGATTTCTTTATAGAGGTTTAAAAGTTATTAGGGTGCGTCCACATCTGGCGAATGTGCCGCGAATGTGCAGCTCGCGAGCCGTTTGCGAGCTGCCCGCGAGCTGCACGCGTGCAGTTACGGCAATGGTTTGGTGCGCCTCTTTAGCGCAACGCATGCAAGCCTCGTATAAAGGCGTGCGCGCGGCGAGCGATCTGCGCGCACTCAATTCTCACACGGATTGAGGCGCGGGCGGAAGGAAGACGCGAGCCGCTAGCGCGCCGCCCGCGCGCTGTGAGCGTACGGCGTGATCATCAGAATGACTGCCCAAAATGACCGATCAGCTTTAAAATATTACTAAAATTTAGTACCTATTTGGTACTATTTGGTACCTTTGTTTAAATAATTGGTACCTAATGAATAACTGAGAAAATTAATTTTAAAAATGGCCAGCCATTCTGACGTCAGGATGACTGCCCACATTTAGAATCTTCACGTAAGGGCTCCAAAATTTCAATTCGCCTTCACAAAAATTTAGTACCTATTTAGTACCTAACAAATATATTTTTTTTACAATCTTAGGACAAAGAATAAAGATTTTATTAGAGATTTTCATCAGAATGACTGGCCAAAATGTCCAATCAGCTTTAAAATATTACTAAAATCTAATACCTATTTGGTACTATTTGGTACCTTTGTTTAAATAATTGGTACCTAATGAATAACTGAGAAAGTTAATTTTAAAAATGGCCAGTCATTCTGACGTCAGGATGACTGCCCACATTTAGAATCTTCACGTAAGGGCTCCAAAACTTCAATTCGCCTTCACAAAAATTTAGTACCTATTTGATACCTAAACATATATTTTTTTTACATTTTTAGGGCAAAGAATAAAGATTTTATTAGAGATTTGCATCAGAATGACTGGCCAAAATGACCAATCAGCTTTAAAATATTACTAAAATCTAATACCTATTTGGTACTATTTGATACCTTTGTTTAAATAATTGGTACCTAATTAAATTACTGAGAAAATTAATTTAAGAAATGGCCAGTGTTTCTGACATCAGGATGACTGCCCACATTTAGACTCTTCACGTAAGTGCTCCAAAATTTCAATTCCCCTTTACAAAAATTTTGTACCTATTTGAGACCTAAACATATATTTTTATAGACTTTTAGGGCAAAGAATAAAGATTTTATTAGAGATTTTTGTTTACAAAGGGCTGATTTTTCCAACGTCAGATAATTTTATTTAAGGAATAAATTGAATTTTGACAGTTCTTCCGTACAAAAACTGTCAGACGTCAAATTTTTTAAACAAATAAAAATTGTCTGTCGCTGGAAATATCAGCCCTATGTTAAAAAAAAGTCATAAAATCATCATCATCATCTGCATAGCCTTTTCCCAACCATGTTGGGGTCGGCTTCCAGTCTAACCGGATGCAGCTGAATACCAGTATTTTACATGGAGCGATTGCCTGTCTGACCTCCACAACCCATTTACTGGGTACGATACCCCTTAGTAAGACTGGTTGTCAGATTTTCGGGCTACTGACGACCCGTAAAGACTGTCAAAGATCCACAAATAACAGCCAGGACCAACGGCTTAACGTGCTTTCCGTAATAAAATAATAATTCCTACTGATTTACCAAAAAATATTATGTTAAAAGATACTGAATACAAAATCTTGTCTGTAATAGAATTTGTACCTCCACCTAATTCTGATTGTATTGGACATTATAAATCGCACTGTCGCAGGGGCACAAAATGGCAATGCTTTGACGATTTGTCCACCAGAATAACAAAAAGCAGTAAAAGCTTCTACGCACATTGCATTTTATATGCAAGAAAAGATTAATCTGTTTTCCAACAAAATGTTTAATAAAAAAATATATGCTAATATTTTATTATTATTATATTTATTTATTTTTTATATGACTGATTTATTGAAAGGCTTGTGGCTAAGTAATAACAGCCGCTCGGGTCGATCGATCAGGTTAAGTTACACTTGCCGTCCGTGGATGGGTGACCATCTTTAGATACGAATACGTTACCTCGGAAAGCACGTTAAGCCGTTGGTCCCGGCTATTATTTGTGGATCTTTGACAGTCGTTACGGGTCGTCAGTAGCCCAAAAATCTGACAACCAGTCTTACCAAGGGGTATCGTATTACCCAGTAAATGGGTTGTGGAGGTCAGATAGGCAATCGCTCCATGTAAAATACTGGTATTCAGCTGCATCCGGTTAGACTGAAAGCCGACCCCAACATGGTTGGGAAAAGGCTATGCAGATGATGATGATGATTTTATGACCTTTTTTTAACATAGGGCTGATATTTCCAGCGACAGACAATTTTTATTTGTTTAAAAAATTTGACGTCTGACAGTTTTTGTACGGAAGAACTGTCAAAATTCAATTTATTCCTTAAATAAAATTATCTGACGTTGGAAAAATCAGCCCTTTGTAAACAAAAATCTCTAATAAAATCTTTATTCTTTGCCCTAAAAGTCTATAAAAATATATGTTTAGGTCTCAAATAGGTACAAAATTTTTGTAAAGGGGAATTGAAATTTTGGAGCACTTACGTGAAGATTCTAAATGTGGGCAGTCATCCTGATGTCAGAAACACTGGCCATTTCTTAAATTAATTTTCTCAGTAATTTAATTAGGTACCAATTATTTAAACAAAGGTATCAAATAGTACCAAATAGGTATTAGATTTTAGTAATATTTTAAAGCTGATTGGTCATTTTGGCCAGTCATTCTGATGCAAATCTCTAATAAAATCTTTATTCTTTGCCCTAAAAATGTAAAAAAAATATGTGTTTAGGTATCAAATAGGTACTAAATAGGTACAAATTTTTTGTGAAGGCGAATTGAAGTTTTGGAGCCCTTACGTGAAGATTCTAAATGTGGGCAGTCATCCTGATGTCAGAATGACTGGCCATTTTTAAAATTAATTTTCTCAGTTATTCATTAGGTACCAATTATTTAAACAAAGGTACCAAATAGTACCAAATAGGTATTAGATTTTAGTAATATTTTAAAGCTGATTGGACATTTTGGCCAGTCATTCTGATGAAAATCTCTAATAAAATCTTTATTCTTTGTCCTAAAAATGTAAAAAAAATATACTTGTTAGGTACTTAATAGGTACAAAATTTTTGTGAAGGCGAATTGAAATTTTGGAGCCCTTACGTGAAGATTCTAAATGTGGGCAGTCATCCTGACGTCAGAATGGCTGGCCATTTTTAAAATTAATTTTCTCAGTTATTCATTAGGTACCAATTATTTAATCAAAGGTACCAAATAGTACCAAATAGGTACTAAATTTTAGTAATATTTTAAAGCTGATCGGCCATTTTGGCCAGTCATTCTGATGAAAATCTCTAATAAAATCTTTATTCTTTGTCCTAAAAATGTAAAAAAAATATACTTGTTAGGTACTAAATTTTTGTGAAGGCGAATTGAAATTTTGGAGCCCTTACGTGAAGATTCTAAATGTGGGCAGTCATCCTGACGTCAGAATGGCTGGCCATTTTTAAAATTAATTTTCTCGGTTATTCATTAGGTACCAATTATTTAATCAAAGGTACCAAATAGTACCAAATAGGTACTAAATTTTAGTAATATTTTAAAGCTGATCGGCCATTTTGGGCAGTCATTCTGATGAAAATCTCTAATAAAATCTTTATTCTTTGTCCTAAAAATGTAAAAAAAATATATTTGTTAGGTACTAAATAGGTACTAAATTTTTGTGAAGGCGAATTGAAATTTTGGAGCCCTTACGTGAAGATTCTAAATGTGGGCAGTCATCCTGACGTTAGAATGGCTGGCCATTTTTAAAATTAATTTTCTCAGTTATTCATTAGGTACCTATTATTTAAACAAAGGTACCAAATAGGTACTAAATTTTAGTAATATTTTAAAGCTGATCGGTCATTTTGGGCAGTCATTCTGATGATCACGCGTACGGCGCTTAGGTCGCGCGCGAACTGCGCGCGGGCGGAAGGAAGACGCGAGCCGCTAGCGCGCCGCCCGCGCGCTGTGAGCGTACGGCGCTTAGGTCGCGCGCGAACTGCGCGCGAGCGGCGCACGAACAAAAATGCACGCGGGCAGCTCGCAAACGGCTCGCGAGCTGCACATTCGGCAGATGTGGACGCACCCTTAGAGATCGTCTAAAAGCTAAAATTGCGCGCTCCTCTATTGCATGTACGTACCATCGCGGCCTTTTCCGCCTGATCACTTAAGGGCCTTATAGGACCTAAACGCAAAAAACGCAAGTTTTAGAAACAATAAAAGTATATGATCAACTACAGTAAACAAAATCAGAAAATTCTTCAGGATATATGCTAGGTAGATAGTGTGTTGAAAACATAATACAACTTATTTGGTACGATAGAAAAAAATCATGAAGATACCTCTAAAAACTTTCTTTTTACAATAAAAACCATACTAATATACATACAATCATTATGATTTTTTTTGTCAGATTATTCTACAAGCAATATACTAAAACTCTAGTGTTTTAATTTTTTAGTCCAAACAATAGATTTTTCGTAAATAGATAATTTGCTCATATTTTGCAATAAATTACCAGCGTAGTGTCATCGCGCTTCTCTTTCTTTTCTATGCAGTCCGACAGTGACCGCGCTTTAGGTCATGTAGTCCTCTTAATAATTTTTTCGCTTAAATCCTGCGGCGGCGCCGGCGCCAAGCCACGCCCCCTTAAAATTGTCGCCTATTAGGAAAGCGATAACGCAATTAGTTGCAACCTGCACTGCACAGCTTAGTGACGCATCACGTGTACTCCTTTTGTGAATTTTACGGGCGAACTATTTCACCTTGGCGCGCTTACTAGAGAACGCTTCTATTTTTTGAGTGCAAGCAAAAATGAACTTAGTGGTGGTCAGGAGGGAGTGTCCGCGATAGTACATATTTAAAGTATATACACTGCACAAATGGGTTGCCATCTTCAGTGGCGTGCATTGGTTTTCAGAATAGGTAGGCACTAGGCCGGGTCTGGGCACTGCTACGAGGAACACGGGTGGGTTTTAGTCAGTAAGAGTCTGACACTCCCTTCCGCTCCACCCAGAGCGATAGGGATCATTTGATGATTTCCCATCCATAAAAAAAAGGCTTATGTTGATATATCGAAGTAGGCACTGCTTATATGCCTATATGCAATGCACGTCACTGGCCATCTTATAAGGGTCCATATTCTCTATAGAAAAACGTATGCAGTCATAGGACCCCCGTCAGGAATTAAGTTCGTCGTAGTAGACAGACAGAGAGAGAGAGAGAGGCAAAGAAAGTGTGAATTTAATACGCGTTTTTAATGCAGAGTAGTTTTTATTTTGACCTTGCTATCGTCTTTCACGTCACGTTGCAGTATAAAACTGATTTACATCCGTCACCTCACACACAGGTCCAGTTGAAAACCAGCGTCAGGCACTAGTTGTCTGGCATTTTTGCTGAACTGGGCCTTTTTTAGCGCAGCCGTGACACACTTTCCTGCTTATTTTATTTTTACATCGGACTTTATACTTTTTTTTTATTTAATCTTTACTCTTTGTTTTTATTTGATGTATGAATCTGGTGTATTGTGTGTCTTTTAGTCTGTGCTAAATAAATGTATTTTCTTTCTTTCTTTCTTTAGCACCCTCGAAAACCATGAAAACGACACCCAAGACTAGAATTAAACGTTTTTAATTACGAAAATTAGCCTTCAGGTCCCAAGTAATCCTAAATAGTCCAACCGGAGAATCTCGACTACTAGACCAAGACGTCTCAGTCTGATGTAAACGCTTTGATTTTAACACAGGAGTCGTCAGCGGAAGACACGCCTGTCGTCGCGACACAAGCCCTCAGTCCTCAGCGCGGCGGCATATCCCTTGGCATTCACGCTATCGTTAGTAAGCTGACTGGCTCCTCCAACAACAATGTGAGTATTTATTTATTTATTTAATACTTCAAGCATATAAATGTACAAAGGCGGACTTAATGCCATAGGCATTTTCTACCAGTCAACCTTTGGGTGATGCAGAGACAAACAGACAGTATATTCATATTTTTTTCTTTATTGGTGACAGTCTCGATGTTCCTTGGATTCAAAAGGCTCGAAGAACTCATAGGACTCAAAAGATTCAAAGAACTTATAGGAAATCTATAGACTCAAAAAACTCAGGACTCAAAATACTCAAAACTACATTGTACTCATAAGATTCAAAGAACTCATAGGACTCAAAGAACTCAGGACTCAAAGAACTTAGGGCTCAAAGAACTCATAGGACTCAAAGAACTCATAGGACTCAAAGAACTCATAGGACTCAAATAACTCATAGGGCTCAAAGAACTCATAGGACTGAAAAGACTCAAATAACTCTTGGGACTCAAAAAAGTCAAAAGTCAGCATAAAGGAAGGGGCCTGCCAGGGCCGAAGCCTGCCGGGGGTGCGGGATGGTTACCGCTACCCCGGAACATAAAGGGCTCAGGAAGGGACACGGGTGGGTTTTAGTCAGTAAGAGCCTTTTTTTTTTTTTTTCACGATGGAAATCCTCATGGACTTCCTCTATCGTGGGGGTGACAGAGGGGCATGCCGGACTCTTACCGGCTAAAACCACCGCGGTGTTCCACTCTACCTATGGCCGGGGGTGCGGGATTCGCGTAAGCATTCACCGCTCCCCCGACAGGCAGTCAGTAAGAGCCTGACACTCCCTTCCGCTCCACCCAGAGCGGGAGGGGTCATTTGATGATTTCCCATCCATAAAAAAAAAGACATAAAAAATCTTTGGACTCAAAGAACTCTTGACTCGTAAGACTATGAGTTCCAAGTCTTCAAAAAGGCTTAGGTCTCGAAATACTAAGTGAAAGACTGAAAGACTTTTACAACACTCATTACGAGGTTGACTAATGTAGGTACACCGTGTTCTTCACGATATCCATAAACTTTGTCAAACGCTTCTATAGTTATTAGAAATTAAATCTAACAAAGAAAGTAGTACTTTGAAAGGCTTCGTTACAAAGATATTTGTAATTTCATTTAGTGAAATTTAATTGAGCTATGCAGTAAGAAAGGGTCTTAACTCAGTTTTGACAAGTTGCAGCCCGCCAAATCTTATAAATAAAAATACGTCATCGTTGCCAATTCGGATAAAGAAGCATGCATATCGGGCGATTTACGTCAAGGTATTTAGTTTGTATGAAAATTAACAAAAAATTAAAAATAAGAATTCGTTAATTGTGTCCGTAATGAAAAATGCTTATTTCCATGGTCTGAACTTCTGGTCGAAGTTTGTATATATCGTCCGGAACACGGTGTATATCACATTTTCATGCAATGTCTTTATAACTCGGATACTTTTCGACAAATAAATATATTTTGCTTATACCCATTTGAGTCCGTTTCATATTCAGTTTGTTAGCTATTCATACGGGGCAGCGGCGAAGAGACAGACCACTGAGAACGGTGTCGTGGGTGCGATTCCCGAGTCAGAAGAAACTATTGTATGATACATTGTTTTTCAGAGTTTGTGTGTGTCTGTGTTACTTTTTTTTGCTAACTGTAACTACATTAAGGCTCCGACTCCACTGAAGCGGAGCTGGGCGGAGCGGAGCGGAGACGTGCAGGAATCGACCAATCACAGACGAGACGAGTGACGCGATGAGGATTCCAACCATTGTGATTGGTCGATTCCTGCACGTCTCCGCCCAGCTCCGCTTCAGTGGAGTCCGGGCCTAAGGCTGCTTTTCCACCAGAGATGAGCAAGGATGCTTAGCGAGGGATGTGTGTGAAACCAGTCAATAACTTCGCTTCATTTTTAGGGTTCCGTACCTCGAAAGGAAAAAACGGAACCCTTATAGGATCACTTTGTTGTCCGTCCGTCTGTCTGTCTATCAAGACCCTTTTTCTCAGGAACGCGTGGAGGTATTAAGCTGAAATTTGTATCAAATACTCAGGTCTACTGTCCCTTGGTGCTGTGAAAAAATCAAACTTCTAAGCCAACGCAATCAAAAGATACAGCCGTTTATGACGCAAATTTCCGCAAATTTTCGACACTCGCAAGGGAATCAAAACCTACAGGCCACAGGGTATAGAGATATGAGGAACAGGGTGCAAAGTTCACTCATACTCTATAGAAAAGGGAGGATCCTCCGACCAGACGGGTGTTGTGTCTGGCGGGCAACCGCCCGATGATTCATGTCGGGCTGTTGTATCTATGCTAGTTGCGCGGTAAACTCTGCTTGCGAAATGCAGGATTTGCGTGACGTCAGTATGACGCGTTGTTCACATGTGGCGTTGTAGATACCGCTACACAGGGTACTTCCTGTGAACTCAGAATCTTGAAATTTGGTACGAAGTAACGTCTTATAGTACAGATAAAGGAAAAATTGCGAAAACCGTAAATTAGTTACATCATAATTATAATAAAAATATTTTAAACAGGTTTGTACGGAACCCTCGGTGCGCGAGTCCAACTTGCAATTGGCCGGTTTTTTATAGCTTCAACTAAGTTAGCGTTGGTATTGGTTAGTTTTATACACATCCCTCGCATACGAGAGATGTGCTTTTATTCAGTTAATGAATTTTTAAATCATAATTTTTGACATTGTAATAAATATTCTATGTTATTAGTATTTTGGCATAATTTCTTATTAGCCTGTGACGTCCCACTGCAGGGCAAAGGCCTCCCTACTCTCTCATGAGAGAGTAGGGGTTTAGACAAATTAACCCACCGCGCTTGTCTAGTGCGAGTTGGTGGGTGTACAGTGGACCGCCTGACTGGGTCCGTGGGCGCCGCCTTTGACGTGCTAGATGTTCATCAGCCGCCGCCCTGAGTTGATATCCTGCACTAATATCGACTGTTCCATCCGAGCCTATTTGGGTGTATTTATCCCATAGCCTACAGGTGGCGTTCTACATTTCGTTCAATACTAAATGCACGACAGTTTAAAGTCATATCGACCTATAATTATTATTTTGACTATAGAGCTTATGTTTAATATTGTTTATTTTGACATTTTAATTATATTTTTTGACATTGCAATTAATCTTAATATCATTGTATTACTTTGACTTTACACCTTGTATTTTGGACATAACAAATTAATTTTTATTTTACTTTTTGACATTTTAATTAATTTAGTGATGATTTGAATGTGCTTAACATTTTTTTAAATATTTCTACGTCAGCAATGGTAGTATACTCGTATGTGGAACATTACTATTGTAAGATCTCAAAATACCATATACTTGGATTTTTTTTTTTTTTTATAGATTTGTTTTCCTCGTCTTAGCCGGATAGCTGATGGCACGGGCCTAAGCCAAGTGTTCATCAGTGGGGTTAATTGCTGGATTCATATTAGATACTGCGTGGTTATCCGCAGTAGGCTGTATGTTAGCCGAAACTATATTTGGGTGGGAGTTATGGTGCAAGTTATCCGACTCGCACTGGAGGAACTTTCTTACTAGCCTACATGTATTGAGAATTACTGCCTTCTGCAGCAGTTGGTAGGTGTTAGGTACGATTCAGACCAACCGGCTCGCATCGCGCCGGGCCGGGCGGCATTTTACAATGCGGTAAAGAACATTGAAATGTATCGACAGTAATTACAGTTCATATTTGCATGCAACTTACGCATATTTACCTCCGTCGGCATCCCGCGACGTGTCGCAGAATGCATTCGGCTGTCGCGACGGCCGACCGGCCCCGACCAGCTCCGAACGGCGCCGAACTGCGCCGTCGGCATCCAATCGGCTGCCGTCGGGTCCGTTCGGAGCCGGTCGGCCGTGCCTCGTGGAATACGAACGGAGATTACGGTGCAGCAACTAGCGAATCATTCAAGTTGTGTTCTTCAAGCGACTGTTTCAAAAATGGATACGGAAGAAAAACTAATTTCTTTATTTCAGACATATGATTGTCTTAATGACGTTAATTATATACGCTTGGAGTGCGTACGGATTTCAGCGGACGCTGTCGGCTGCCACGGCACGCGTACGGCTATCACGGCAGCCGAACGCATGCCGCGGTAGCGGTACGGCTCCGACAGACGCGTTCGGCTGCCGCGGCATGCGTACGGCTCCGTTCCGATGCGGCACGACGCGAGCCGGTTGGTCTGAATCGTACCTGAGATGGCAGGTTGAGAGAACTAAGGGACTGATATTATTATACGCATCCTCGCTCATCTCTGGTGGAAAGGCAGCCTTATTCCTGGGCTATTATTCTCTTTAACAAAATGCGCAAGTAAGGCTTGTTATCATCTAACCAAGACATGAAGTTTTCATTAATAGATTTTCAACTTTATCATTAAAACATAAGGTTCAAAGGGTCTAGAATCTCTGTACAAAATTTCAGCTCAAAAGCAGTAACTTTGAAAATGCTTAATATTTTTTTATTTCGATAGGTAGTTTATTAAATTGAAATCATAACAAACGTGTCACCGCACTACGAGGGTCATTATCCATTATCTGTAGTGTGTCTGTGCGCCTAGTACACGCACATCACGCCGCCGCGCGCCAGTGCAGCGCCGTGATGTCGAAATAAAAAAATATTAAGCATTTTCAAAATTAATGCTTTTGAGCTGAAATTTTGTACAGAGATTCTAGACCAGATACACTCTTCAACCCTTTTGTATTGATATACCCTTTCCGTAACACCCTGTATATGAAGGGATCAGGGGAAGAACCACTTTTGTCACCTAATGAACAAACTGAGATATTACGAATTAAAAGAAAAGATCTTAGGGGCCGTTCAAGTATTACGTAAGCAGATTTTTTTCAATTATTAACGGCCCCTCCCCCTCGTCAGCAAAAGTAAGCAAAGCTCTTAATTACCTCCCCCTCCCATGCTTACGTAAACATTAGTACGTGCATTTTTCAATATGTTCTGGTTTCTTTATTGATTTGTGAGCAGCAGTTATATGCGTTTCGTTTTCAAGCATAGACAAGTAGGGTTGCCATAATGTGTTCAAACTAAAATTGACAAAATTTTGTAGAAAATCCGAAAAAGTATTAAAAAAAACTGGTGACGTAATCACCATCCAGACCCCCCTCCCCACCCCCATTTCATCAAAAAATAAGAAAAGCAAAGACCCCCCGCCCCCCTGTAGTGCTCACGTAATACTTCAATGGCCCCTTAATAAAATAGTGTCCTTTATACCCAAGGCACTTTTAACTGTAATAGGTATAATGGTATAGGGGGTAGGGGTAGGTATAGCTGTCACAGTCGACCACTGACAATGGTTGTTTTTTTCCTGAACGGTCCGGACATTGTATGTTTTTTTCCTGTATCGATATTTTAAAAGCATGAAAGCTCGGAGACTATGGATGTTATTACCCTGTTGTTTTTGACAGAACATAGCGACAGGTATAACCATTCAGACTGCATTGCCAGTTGAAAAAAATTAAAAATGTGACAAAAGTTGTTCTTCCCCTGATTACTTACTTCATATTCGAAAAATGTGTCTGCTCAACAACGTAACAACGTAAATAACGCAATGAATGTTGTTGAAATGTCGAAATGAAAGCCAATGTTACTGTTACGAGCTTGGGGTTCGTGACAATAAAAACTGCCGATTTAATAACCAAAAATAGACACTTTAATTAAAAACACCAATAACAACTTTAACACACTAATTATAAAACACAATCGCACTACAGATCACTCTATTCGCACTTGAAGATCGCTTCGATGTTTTCGATTGTATCGCTTTTCCAATACTGATCCCGGGTCGCGGCCACACCGGCCTTATATGAGGAGCAATCATTCAATTAGTGTTTATGGACAAAACACTAATTGAATGATTGCTCCTCATATAGGCCTCGGATAGTTCTAGAACCTTCTACCGTAGAAACTTCTAGAATGTTCGAGTAAATCCCGGTCCCGACCGACAAGAAGTCGATAGTTCTGGAAAGTTCCAGCATCGAAGTTTCTAGAAGGGTGACGAATATTAATTCTGCTACTCGATACTAGATGGCGCTAGTGGTAGCTAATGTCGCCATTAATAGGGTAGTTTCCTGGGTAAAAAAATAATAATTCTAATTAGTCCGTCAGTTAGATTATCGAAAAATAATGGACCCGTATTTTTTCTTTTGTCAATCAAACAAAAAATGACAAAGATAAAGCACGTCAAAATTTGGGAGTGGGGGGTCGTGACGTCACGCCGTGCTAAAAAGTGTCGCACGGCGTGACATCACGACCCCCCACTCCCAAATTTTGACGCGCTTTATCTTTGTCATTTTTTGTTTGATTGACAAAAGAAAAAATACGGGTCCATTATTTTTCGATAATCTAACTGACGGACTAATTAGAATTTTTTAGGAAACTAGCCTATTGTGGCGCGCAACATTACTGTAAGTGTATCACCAGTCGAACCCATTCACCTTCCAGGATCGCTGGTCTTCCGAGCGTCGCATAACCCCAGTGGTAGTGGAAGCAGGTCGCGGCGGCGACTCGTGCGTGGCGTGCGCGGCGCGGGGCGGCCACGTGCGCCTGCTGCGGCGGCTGCTGGCTGCCGGAGCTGATGCCAACGCTTCTGCGCTGCCGCCGACTGACTTGGTAAGGGGCCGTCCATTAAGAACCCATACTACCTCAGCTAAAATTCACTCTTTATCTCGCTCATACGATACTGCTCGCGGACTGAGTGAGAGCGAGACAGAGTGCGGTGCTGGGCGGCAGGTAGCGCCAATAGTTTAGGTATTTGCTTTTTACAGTGAAAATAATGGTAATTATAAAAAAATAAATAACATAAGACCTGCTTTAAAGTAAGTTCAGTTACACTATTTGCGCTGTAGCATGGTGCGGGTGACAGTTTCAGTAACATTTCGTTTCACTCTTGAAAGTTGCCGCGATTTACAATTTATGACTTAGTATTTCAGTTGTACCACATTCGTAATATATTAAATAATTAATAACTGTAGTAAATTAAATTAAACCCAACCAGAATGTTCTAATCAAGAAATAAAATCAAATTGAATGAAAAATTAAGCAAAGTGTTATGCGTATAACGTAACGACATAGCCGTATTTAGTGATGGGATGTACTGCTACGATGGATAGTCGATATTTTTTATAATAAAAAACGTATATTGTGCGTAGGTCAATTTTTATTTTTAAAAGGTCTAATTATACAACAGAACATTTATAGGGTAAGGTTGCTTAAAAGGTTGCTAAAAAAAAATACATGTTATTCGTCTAAACCCATATCAGAGTCAGGAACATCTGAATTGTCACTCAATTCATCATCTGAATCTGTGACGGATATTATTAACGATGACTCAATTATGTTGTCAATATGTATGTCACGATCCCAATCAGACATAATGTCCCTTTTTGTTTTATTCACGACCTTCGACCAGTCTTCAGGTTGAACATTGTTGATGGCCTCTTGTAATAGGGCCAACATCTTATTTGCCGTAAATGGCGGCGAAGTATTATTTCTTGCGGCGTAACCTAAAAATAAACGAACTTATAAAAAAAAGTATTCAAATAATCATCAATCAGCCTAATCTAGTATCTGGTAATGTTTTTAAACTAGGTACATGCTACGATCGGAAAGCTGATTTTTTTATAAAGCTTCAAAATGGGAATTGAAATTAAAAGCATACCTTTTATTTGGGCCCAAATCAGCTCAATAGCGTTATACTGGCAATGGTAGGGTGGTAGTCGAAGGACCTGGTGGCCTTTTTCTTTTGCCATCTCGTCCAGAGCATAGGTAGGAGTTGGTGGCTTATGGCGTCGGACTAAGGCAATAAGCTCCGTCTTTAACATTTTTATATCTGCTGTAACTCCGTTTTCACTCAGCCACTTCACCAACTCGCTTTTGCGGTTGGATTGGTTTGGGGGTTTATTAACTTGCACCGAATGGTAGGGTGCGTTGTCCATTATTATGGTCATAGGCTCTTTTAAATTGTTTAATAGACCTATGAACCAATCTTTAAATTTTTCGTAATTCATCTCCTCATGATACTCCGTAGTTTTTTTTGACTTAAAAGCCAGCAAACAATCAGGGACGAATCCACTTGCTGTACCTGCGTGACAAATAATAAGGCGTTCGCCTTTGCCTTCCGGCACTTTGGTACACGATTGTGCCGTATCGTCGGTCCAACTTTTACCCACTGTGTGGTTGGCGTTTAGCCACGTTTCATCCAAAAAGACAACTTTGCTCCAATCACTTATGTTTTTGGCCTTCCTTAAAAATCTACATCTTGCTAGGGCAATGTCAGTCCTCTCCATAATAATCTTTCTTTTGTTAACTTTTTTGTAAAAAAAGCCAATATCTTTTATAACTTGCCGTAGCGAAGTAATACCTCCTTTGAACAAGTCAGCTTCTTTTAATGATTTTAGAAGCTTGAGCAATGTGGGTAGCTCCATTCTTCTATAATAATCATAAATATGATTTCTAATAGCAACCTTAGCAAAATCATCCAAATCTGTGATTGGCTTCACCTTGGTCCGCTTTTTGTTGGGTGTCGATAATTTATTTTCAAACATCCCATCTTGGCCAATTTTCTCACGTGTTATACGCGAAACAGTATTGCGGCCAATATCAAGAGCTTCGGCTACTCGTTCTACAATATGATTCAATGGTAACAACGGTCCATTATTTTGTTGTTCTCTTTCAAAGTAGTCTCGGAGGCGAACAACAAGCTCCCTGGCCTGACTACCCAAAACAGTTTTTTTTGTATGCTTAGGCATGGTAATAACAACAAACTCAACAAACTTATAACAAATAACAATTTAACAAAAATGAAAACAAACAATGAAATCGTAATACGTGTCACATTAAGTCACAATATAACGCGCTTGCACTCGTACTCGCACTCACAGCATCGCACGGGTAAACAACATGGCCGCCGCGCCGATGCACCATAGAGCAAAAATGTTGTCACGAAAAAAAAAACATAAACCCGATTTTGATTATTTTATATAAGTACAAAGATAATTATGTAGCCATAAAACATTTATATTGACAAGTTTATACACGTAGCACACACGTAGTTACACTGCACAACTGAATAATACACTAATTTTCATAACAATATTAAAGAGAACTAGATTCACGCTGCGAGTATCGTTAGCGATAAAAATGAATTGCATAACCTCACATCCCTAGTCATGTGGTACTGACAAATGTCAACGTCATACGGGCAACTGTCACCCGCACCATGCTACAGCGCAAATAGTGTAGTATGCAAAGTTTCATGATCTAATTTGAAGTATTTTTTGAATACCAGCGGTTTATTGTTCGGGTTAGACGTAACTTTGATTTTTGATTTTTTTTCTATCGAGAAAATTTTATGGAATCGTGTTTTCGTCTAACATAGGACTTAGCATTAATCCTCAACTTTACCATATATTTCTTTCAAAATTAATGGTGCAGTATTTTCGACATAACGGAGGATCACGCTATGCCATTTGAGGTAGTATAGGCTCTTAATCACGTCATGTGTTTTTCGGCATTTTTTTAACCCCCCCTCCCCCTTGGTGATACATAGCGAGGTTTAAGACTACACCCCAGTCTGACTTTTTGACTACCTACTATGACGTCACAAGCTCGCGCTCTCGCTCACGCTCACCCAGCCAGCAGTACGCAGGACTGAGCGCGAAAGTGGCGGCTTATGATTTTCGAACGTAAACTGGTGCGATTTTTGGCACGCGAAGTAGTTGCTCTTGCGTTATCTAGGTGTATCTATATCTGCGGTTTAAATCCTGATAACAATCATCGCGCGGCCGTTCTGATCGATCTACCGCCACTATATCAGGCTTATTGGCAACAATAGTCCTGTCATTGACGATTGTGATATTATTATGGCCTCCAGCTGGGCGGCGGCGACAGCGCGCGCGACCGGCGGCGCTCGCGCAGTGCGTCGGCCGCCCCGAGCAGCGCGCGCGCCACCTCCGCGCCCTCGCCTGCACGCGCTGCTTATAATACTGATCGTAAGTTAGATTATGAGCTAACTGTTTAGTCTATTCAAACTTATGTTTCAAATTAATATTATTTCAAGTTAAACAAATGAGTCGATTGGTATCAAAATTGGTCAAATCCATGCTAAATTAGCAGCTCTATTTTTCATTATTAATAGGTATAGGGATGGCCCTATACCTATTAATAATGAAAAATAGAGCTGCTATAGGGATGGCCCTATACCTATTAATAATGAAAAATAGAGCTGCTAATTTAGCATGGATTTGACCAATTTTGATACCAATCGACTCAAATATCAACTTTATTATCAACTTTATTTTAAATGTAATTAAGTTGATTTCAGAGTGACTAGCACTATTGAAAATGTTTGAAGTTGTAGCGTAAACTGAACTTTATTGTGTTGGATTTGAAGTTGTTTTTCCATGAACTCATATTTGTTTACATTTTTGGCAAATAAATCGTGAATGCAGATTAACTGCACGGAAGTACAGATATTCCGAAATTTCCGAGAGAAGTGTGCGCTTCGGCAATCATCGGCTATCTTCGGAAATACGAACGTGCAACGACGTGATCTAATATAGAGCTGATACAACCATGGGAATACTTGTCAATTTTGTATTATTGGGTTTACTAAATTATACAGAGTCAAATTAAATTATCTAGCGAAATTGCAGACGTGATGGATATCAATATCTAAACACTGATATATAACACACGAAAAACGAAAAAAAAAAACAGTGGCACTCCGGGAGTGCTGGCAGAAGTGAAAACAAAACAAATAGAATACTTTGCCATCACTCACTGACATATCGGATATACATTAAAACATTAAAACTGAGTACATCCCAGTGGCGTGCATTGCACATAGGCATATAAGCAGTGCCTACCTCGATATATCAACATAAGCCTGTCAATTACATTTTAGTGTGTGTGCCCCACTATTAAGAAACTCATTAAATTATCATACCTAACAAAAAACAAAATCTTCATACAAACACGCGCGGCAGTAGGCAGTCGCCGGACGGCCTACTCGGCTCCCGTACTATTCGCACATTGTCATTGGTCTTTACTCGTTCAAGTTTATACGACACTAATAAAAAAACGTACGTCTAAAATACGTACGTCTCACGCGTAATACCATGACGTTCGACCTTCGTAATTTATCACCCTTAAGTAGGCATGCCTACTCCAATAACCACACTTTTGGCCTCACTTTTTTTTCTGATTAGTGACCGCGTTTGCCTAGACTAGACCCGACCTAGTGCCTACCTATTCTGAAAACCAACGCACGCCACTGGTACATCCCGAGGACAGCCGAACACGTCCGATGCAGTGTCGGTTACGGTAACAGTGGCGCGAACACAATGGTTTTTTTTTCCCATCACAAAAAATGCCCGACGCGCCTAAAGAAGTTATCACTTAAAAAAAACTGATTTTTGTAAATAATATTTCAAATGAATACACAAACTGCAGTCGTTGACCCCACAAAAAAATCAAGTTAATTTATTTTTTATTTTTTTATCACGTGTACAGAGGCCAGCACATCAAGCTGCCCCAATTGAATATGAACCTTATTACTTTGTAGTAAAGTTGAAAATCTATCAAAGAAATCTGACAGATTGGGGTAGCTTGATGTGCTAACGTCTGTACATATTGTTACCCATCACGTCTGCGGAGTTTCGCTAGCTGATTTAATTTGACCCTGTAGATCAACAGCTGTATGCAATTCTAAAAACATTGGTTGTCTGTAAAGTCGGTTAACGGACGATAATTTTACGCGAGAAAGTCATAAGAAAACATCCGATCGTGCCTCTCTATCGCTTGTTCCGCGCTCTCGCTTGCACGCTCGGCTCAGGCGAAACGTGACAATGAGTCATGTTTTTTCGTGCGTGCAGCCGGCGTTCATCGATTTATAAGACGTCATCACGTCGAAGACTTAAAACAAACAGAGACTGGTCGATCACTGGACGTTATACGACCTAGAATAGAATACTCTTTATTAAGTACGCCATATAAATTACAGACATAAATATAGAAAACTTTACAATTGGTGACACAATGGGAGGTCTTATCGCTAAGAGCGATCTTTTAAAGACAACCTTTGGATGGATTAAAAACGGGAAGGACAGGCAAATACTGTAGGTAGACCTATTCTGTGATGCGACGTTTTGCACATTTTTAACCGACTTCAAAAAATGTCCGCGATTTTCTCAAAAACTAATGAACCAATTTTGATAATTCTTTCACTAATGTGATCTACATACTTTCAGGAAGGTTTTAGGCTACAATACATTAGTTAATTATTCTTATGTACGAAGTTATATGCATAAATGTACTGCATCTCCGGCATTTCTATGCGAATTTTGATGATTCTTCTAGTCGGTGTCTTCAATTCTTCAGTGCACTAGTGATGTGTGTGGGGTAGGTACAACTAAAAAGTGAAAAATAAAAACTTTTTTTCAAAAAAAAAAGCAACCGGTGTCGTTGGTTCCGCATTTTCGTTTTTTGACACCGACTTCCGAAATTAAAGTTATTTATCACTTTGTAGTGTTTTTTTTTTGAAGTCGGTTATTTTTTTTTTTTTTAAGTTTTTACTGACAATAATAATTACAGCTGTAATTTGCTCTTTTGTTTTCAGGAGACAGCCCCTGGACGGCTCTTGCCATTGCAGCTCGCGCTAAAAACGTGCAAATAGTAGAGATTCTACTGCAGCACGGCGCCACCGACCCTCATTGCAGAGCCATCAGAGAATGTGCCTCACATGGGCTCACTGAACTACTCGCAAAGTTACTAGCCACCAAGGTAAAACAACAATGAATGAAGCATATTTTATTTGGGACATGCCAGTGGCGTGGATTGGTTTTCAGAATAGGTAGGCACTAGGCCAGGTCTAGTCTAGGCAAACGCGGTCACTAATCAGAAAAAAATGTGAGGTCAAAAGTGTGGTTATTTGAGTAGGCATGCCTACTTAAGGGTGATAAATTGCGAAGGTCGAACGTCATGGTATTACGCCTGAGACGTACGTATTTTTAATTTTGTCGTATTAACTTGAACGAGTAAAGACCAATGACAATGTGCGAATAGTACGGGAGCCGAGTAGGCCGTCCGGCGGCTGCCTACTGCCGCGCGTGTTTGTATGAAGATTTTGTTTTTTGTTAGGTTTGATAATTTTGTGAGTTTCTTAATTGTGGGGCACACACTCTAAAATGTAATTGACAGGCTTATGTTGATATATCGAGGTAGGCACTGCTTATATGCCTATATGCAATGCACGCCACTGGGACATGCGCAGAAAATACAAACAATAAAAAGAATCTTAAACCAGGCCAGTAGGACATCATCTCCCTAGCCTTTCCCCAACCAAGTTGGGGTCGGCTTCTAGTCTAACTAGATGCAGCTGAATACCAGTATTTTACATGGAGCGACTGCCTATCTGACCTCCACAATCCAGTTACTGGGTAATACGATACCACTTGGTAAGACTGGTTGTCAGACTTTCGGGCTTCTGACGACCCGTAACGACTGTCAAAGATCCACGAATGACAGCCGTGACCAACGGCTTAACGTGCTTTCCGAGGCACGGAAGGTCTTGGTATATAAAGATGGTCACCCATCCACAGACCAACCGCAGCAAGCGTAGCTTAACCTGATCGATCGACCCGTGCGGCTGTTATTACTTAGGCATAATCCCCTCTTCTCTAAGGGAACGGTTTAAGGAAATTAACATCATGACGGTACCTTGTCAATATATCTATGAAAACATCATGTATGTAAGGAAAAATTTACATCTTTTTAGTAAAAGAGGTGAGAGACATAATTATAGTACTAGAAATAGGGACCTATTAGTTCAACCAGGTTTCAGACTAGCTAAAGTAGACTCATCTTTTATGGGGTACTGTTTAAAATGTTATAATAAATTACCTCCCCACATTCTTCAACTGAATGAGACAAAATTCAAGTTTTGTATTAAACGCACACTATGCAGGCAGGCATATTATAAGTTAGGGGATTACATCGCGGATAAAAATGCCTGGCTCAATGCTGGTCCTGCTCCACAACCACAACTAATTGATTAACACTTGAAAATACTGTTGGAGCTGCTGAAGATTGTAAGTCTATCTTTGCATTGTATAAATTCAATCTCCTAGTATTGTATAACTGCATAACACATGTGTGAGTACTATGTACACACTATAAAGCTACCATTTACTGGGTACGTCTTTCATTGACTTGAATGTGCTCTGGCGGCTGAGAGTATGTCATGCTCACTCAAATGTCTCGCTGATGGTGGCGCATGTGTTGGATCATTTAGCTCCCTTCAAAATGGTTGAGCTGAATGGTGCTGATGCATGCGTCATGTTCGTGAACGGGCGCCGTCAGTAGGGACTGGTCATCTTTTTGCTGCCATGGCTTATTTTAATTTATTATTTGAATTGTTGTTTTTTCTCATCTTTCATTATGGTCGCTTTTAACGTTCTGCATCGTTCTCACATGTATAATTTTTAACATGAATGATGTAACCAAGACTTTGTAACCACATTATTTTGATTTAAAAGAGTGTCCATGGAGTTTCTTGCCCGTTCTTCTCCATAGGTACCTACGCTTTTGGAATGGGCAACTAGCTTCACTTTTTCTGACTGACTGACTTCTTGACAATTCAAAAGTGCCTGTAAATGGTTTAATTGAAATAAATGCTTTGAGTTTGAGTTTGAGTTTGAGTTCTTACATCGTACTATACTGCTAAATTCAATTTCTCCCAGGCTTATCCCGACCCGGACTACAAACTTAACAAATCGACGATGTCTGAAGCGCTTTTCAGCGATAGAGACGGGGATTCAGCGCTGACTTACAGCGCTTTATGTCCCACTACCGCTGTTATGGTAAATTGGAGGGAGCTTAGAGCACAACTAGCTACAATACGGTAATGTTCTAATCACACTAATATTATAAAGGCGAAAGTTTGTGAGTGTGTGTCTGTGTGTGTTTATAAAGGGTGAAATTGAATTCATGGGCATCCTTTTAAAGGGTCTTTGTAATCATCATTATGAACAACTTTTACTATGGCACCAAAACTGAAATCGCGAAAAAAAAATCAGCTCTTCCCTACATTTTGTCGAGTTATGTGAACATAAATGCAAGGAACAGCAGATTTTTTTTTTTCGCGATTTTGGGTTTAGTCCCATAGTATAAGTTGTTCATAATGATGAGTACAATGACCCCTTAAAAGGATGCCCATGAATTTAATTTCACCCTGTATATCACACTATCACACTAATATTATACAGGCGAAAGTTTGTGAGTGTGTGTGTGTGTGTGTGTTTATATGTTTGTTACTTCTTCACGCTCAAACGGCTGGACCAATTTTGATAAAATTTTGTATGGAGGTAGCTGACACCCTGAATTAACATATAGGCTAGTTTTTATCCCGATATTCCCACGGGATCGACACTTAAGCGGGTGGAACCGCGAGGCGCAGCTATTAAAGTATGAAAAGGAGAAAAGTTTCCAAAACATACTAACATAAAAAATTGTTGTTGTTGTTGTTTTGTAGCCACAAGGGCGGTATTCGCAGTACAAGTGTATGGTTGACCGTACCCGCAATTTATCTTTCTTTTATCCACACAGAATGTCCTGGCTCCGTCAAGCGGCTCTTCGCGTCAACTCTAAACTTAGCAGTAACAGTGGAGCCTTACATGCTCTGACCAGACTTGACATATCCAACAATGAGCTAAGGCTCTTACCGCCTGAGCTGTTCACCATGCTGAGTTTAAGGTAAGCTACAGTATGCTGCTTTCCGAGGCATGGAGTGGTCTTGTTATGTACAGATGGTTACCCATCTGATCCATCCACAGACCAACCGCGGCACCGACCACCGTAGGCGCGGGCCTGTTGACGGAGAGTAATGGGTAGCTCACCGTCCGATGCCGGACGGCGCGTACGTGTTCCACGCGCGCCTCAAATAGATGTCAGCAAAAAGGAAGGGGCCTGCCAGGGCCGAAGCCTGCCGGGGGTGCGGGATTGTCCGAAAGGGTTACCGCCACCCCGGAACATAAAGGGCTAAGGAAGGAACACGGATGGGTTTTAGTCAGTAAGAGTCTGACACTCCCTTCCGCTCCACCCAGAGCGGGAGGAGTCATTTGATGGTTTCCCATCCATAAAAAAAAGACCAACCGCGGCAAGCGTAGCTTAACCTGATCGATCGACCCGTGAGGCTTTTATTTCTCAGCCACAAGCCTTTCAACGTATGATATTAATTATGAAAAAAAATAAACTCTTGCTCAGGTATTTAAACGCAGCCCAGAACAAGTTAGAACGTCTCCCAACGTCTGAGGATCCCTTTGAAGATGAACTTGATGGCAAGAGACGGAAAAAGAAGCCCAAGGTCAGACCAGAACTGTATACAGCACCTGTGCTGCAGGAGTTGTATTTGCAGGTAAGATCTTTATCCATACGAAAGTTCAGAGCAGTGGCGTGCATTGGTTTTCAGAATAGGTAGGCACTAGGCCGGGTCTAGTCTAGGCAAACGCGGTCACTAATCAGAAAAAAAAGTGAGGTCAAAAGTGTGGTTATTTGAGTAGGCATGCCTACTTAAGGGTGATAAATTGCGAAGGTCGAACGTCATGGTATTACGCGTGAGACGTGCGTATTTTTAATTTTGTCGTATTAACTTGAACGAGTAAAGACCAATGACAATGTGCGAATAGTACGGGAGCCGAGTAGGCCGTCCGGCGACTGCCTACTGCCGCGTGTGTTTGTATGAAGATTTTGTTTTTTGTTAGGTATGATAATTTAGTGAGTTTCTTAATTGTGGGGCACACACACTAAAATGTAATTAACAGGCTTATGTTGATATATCGAGGTAAGCACTGCTTATATGCCTATATGCAATGCACGCCACTGGTTCAGAGGTAAAGAGCGCCGCCCAAGCTTAACATAGCCGTTAAGCTTGGGAGGTATTTTCCTTGTAATGGAACAGCACAGACAATAAAACAGTGGCACTCCGGGAGTGCCGACAGAAGTGAAAACAAAACACAAACAGAATACTTTGCCATCACTCACTGACAATATCCGATATACATTAAAACCGAGTACATCCCGAGTACAGCCGAACACATCCAAAGCGGTGTCGTTACGGTAACAGTGGCGCGAATTCTATAGCTTTTTCCCCATTTCAAAAAATGCCCAACGCGCCTAAATAAGTGACCCCCCTACCCCCCCCCCCTAGTGCTCTTCTACATTTTAACGAGTTATGTGAACATAACTCGTCAAAATGTAGGGAAGAGCTGTTTTTTTTTTCGCGATTTTAGCTTTGGTCCCATAGTAAAAGTTGATCATAATGATGAGTACAGTGACCCCTTAAGAGGAAAACGGTAATTAAAATTTCATCCTGTATACAGGGTGAATTTTTCAAGTGGGCGTGGATGGCCAAATCCGAAACTATGAGGATAGCGAAAAGTGCTCAAAGGAGTCGCGGGCTCGATTTTGATGAAAACTAAAACTGCATCATTGGATTTTTGAAAAATCAATATTTCTAGCCAGGAATCGAACCCGCGATCGATCGATTTTGATTTAAAAAACACATACTGTATTATTACACCATTCGATAGTGTGCCTAATAAGGATCAAATTCTGGAAAGTAATGACTAATGACATACGGAAAACTTAAGGAAAATGTGTGTGTTGAATTTTAATAAACTGCTTCTTACTTGTTCGAAATGATGCTCGATATTTTTATAAACACACACCCGCAGCGTAGTCATCTTCACTGCATTCAAAATTCCTCAATCCTTGAGACGTCGAATCCAGTTATGTATTGAAAATAATGGTCATAATTTTGAACAATTAATCAGTTAAGGTTTAATAGGTAGGTACAGTAGGACACATCTTATGTGTAGCATCGTAAAAGTCCGTAAAATCGATCACTTCCGATTTACACAACCAATAGAAATCGCTCACTATCGCGCCATTCAACGCTATTCGCGCTATATATTCCCGCCTCAGTTCAACCCCAGACAGCGTTGAGAATGCACGTGAGTGAATCATTCCGTACACTTCGTGACAATTTAATGGGAAAGTGAATAATATATTTTTTGTTGGTGTTTTTTTTTTTTCATTATGACTTCGTTGAAACGTGATAAGCCGTATGATAGCCAAATTCGTGAAGTCATTTTTAATGTTTATCAATTTATGATTCGAGTCGAGAGTCCACGGGGTCTAAAAATATAGTTTTTGGGAATGATCACTTTCAAAACCTTCAAGAGCGAACTGCGAAGGCAACTGTTGTGTCACGTAGAAACAATAAGTGCTGTTTTGAAGGAGCATGACAATGCCTTGACTTGGACTAGTTCAAATCGTGGTTCCACTCGTGCAACTTTTAGTTCGCCTCAAAAGTCCAGAAAAAAGAAAGAAAATCGAGCAAATTTAGATAATTTTGATTATGATGTCATTAGAAGGAAGATGTATGACTTTCATGACACTGAAAAAAGGTTACCAACAATAAAATCATTGTTAAACAAATTAAAGGAAGACATAAACTTCATAGGCAGTCGAGAAACTTTGCGCAGAATATTGCATGAACTGGGTTTCAAATTCAAGAAAATGGAAAATAATAGATCTTTACTGGCCGAGAAAGATGAAGTAAGACTTCAGCGGATTAAGTATCTTCGACAGATACAAAAGTTCAGAAGTGAAGGTCGGGATATAGTTTATACTGACGAGACTTACATACACGCCACACATACAAAGGAAAGTAGTTGGATGGATAGTTCTATGAAAGGCTTAAAAAAACCGATATCAAAAGGTGAAAGATTAATTATTGTCCACACTGGCAGCTCAAGAGGTTTTGTACCCGGCGCTCTCTTAGTTTATAAATCTTCTCAAAGTACTGGCGATTATCACCACAAGATTAATAAAGAAAATTACGAAAAATGGTTAAAGCAACATCTCATTCCGAATCTACGACCTAGCACTGTTGTGGTCGTAGATAGCGCTTCTTACCATAACACAAAGATAGACAATGCACCGAATTCCAACTCTCTAAAAGCAATCATGCAATCATGGCTTACATCTAAAAACATACCTTTTCCGTCAAATCTGCTGAAACCAGAATTATATGAAATAATTAAACGCCACAAAGCAGAACACATTAAATACTCAATTGACCAAATAATGGCAGAACATGGTCATTCTGTTTTACGGTTACCTCCTTATCATCCAGATTTTAACCCAATCGAGAATATTTGGGCCCAAGTGAAAAGCCACGTTACTTCTAAAAAGGTCTCGATGAATCTAACGAAAGTCAAAGAACTATTAATGGAGAAATTCGAATCTATTGGCGTATCCGAATGGGAAAAAGTAGTCGATCACGCGATAAAATGCGAAAAAGAGCATATGCGACACGAGCATAGAACAGACGAATATTTTGATCAATTTATCATAAATTTAAATGACTCATCATCAGACAGCGACGAATCGTTTAACGACTACAATGGAGCTATTGAGACTGGGGATATAAGTATGGATGTCGAAGGTGTACAACCATTCGAATAACAATAAACAACTTTAATAATATCTACACCAGATATTCGTTCAAAACCGTTGCCGTTCGTTGGTATAATTATATACGACTAGAACCTTTTCCATATGTTTATTTATCATGCTACATAATTATATGTAATAATAAAATGATACAAATTATTTAAATAATATATTATTAAGTGAAGTTTTGACAATAAACATCTCTAAAAGTTTGATTTCTGTTATTCATCGTTCTAGCCTTCTATCCTTCAAATCGAATCTAAAAAACAAAGACTTTATTTACGTGATCATTTATTTTGCAAGCTAGTTCATGTAAATCTTTGCAACAATTTCACGAATGTGTTTATGACTTTACAAGTTATTCAGTTTGTATAAAGATAATTTTCTCCTGAAGCAGTAATACAGATTGGTGATTTTGAAGGCGCACTCAGTTCGGATGTGATCGGTTTTACGAATTTTGCCGATGCTACAACTAAGTTGTGTTGAGCTGTAACATAAGAAAAATAAAAAAGTATTTTGTTAAAAATGAGCTCTTTTCTTTAGTTTCCCGTATATCATTAATTTCCAGAATTCGATCCTTATTAGCGACACTATCGAATGGTGTAATAATACAGTGTGTTTTTTTCAAAATCAGCAGGTTCGATTCCTGGCTAGAAATATTGATTTTTCAAAAATCCAATGATGCAGTTTTAGTTTTCATCAAAATCGAGCCCGCGACTCCTTTGAGTACTTTTCGCTATTCCTCATAGTTTAGAATTTGGCCATCCACGCCCACTTGAAAAATTCACCCTGTATAGATGGGGTAGTAATCAACACCTGACAAAGGTACGTTAGTTGAACGTAACGTAGTGGTCACTTAATTTTTTTTTTTAAATCATGTTCTTTCCATAGATTGCGAGGGAGCTGTTTCCGAATGTGTAGTCTATTTTCAAATCCAAGATGGCAGCTATAGAAATGTTTTCCTTCCCTTCGCAGGACAACCGCCTAGAAGAGCTGCCCCCCCTCCTGTTCCGGTTGCCGGGCCTGTCGCTGCTGGACGTGTCCAACAACAAGCTGCGCGCGCTGCCGGCCGCGCTGTGGGCCGCGCCCGCGCTGCGCGACCTCAACGTGGCGCTCAACCATCTGCGCGCGCTGCCCAGCGGGGACGAGGTGAGGCGTGAGGGGCTTGTACCATGCTGGCCCAGTACACAGTGGACCATGCTGGCCCATTACACAGTGGGCCATGGTGGCCCATGTTGGCCAACTACATGGTGGACTGTAGCGGTATCTACAACGCCACATGCGAACAACGCGTCATACTGACGTCACGCAAATCCTGCATCGCGCAAGCAGCGTTTACCGCGCAACTAGCATAGATACAACAGCCGACGACTCATTGGGCAGTTGCCCGCCAGACACAACACCCGTCTGATCGGATCCTCCCTTTTCTATGGAGGTTGAGTGAACTTTACACCCTGTTCCTCATACCTCTATGATGGCCCATGTTGGCCAACTACATAGTGGCCCATGTTGGCCCACTACATGGTGGAATATGCTGGCCCATAGTGGCCTTATCGTATCTCGTATACCATAGCCCATGCGCTTGGTTGCTGAAATGGTTAGGTTGCAGGTAAGGTTCGCGTTAACCCTTAACCAGGCCCCAGAGAACTGCTGTAGCAACAATATTTTTTTTTATGGATTTGTATGCCTACTAATAAAGGCTTTTTTCATATTGCATCACTGAAACTGAAAAAATAGCTGAAAACATTTAATAAAAACATAATTTTGTTTAACAAAAACAACAAAATAATTAATTTGTTAAACAAATAATTTAACATAATTAATTTGTTAACATAAAAAAACTAACAAACAAACAACATAATTTTGTTTGTTTTTTGTTAACATGTTTTAATTTAAACATAATCCCATTGCCCGCCTAGAGACTGACATTTAATATGTAAATCAATGGAAATGAAATAAAAATTATATAAATTTTGTGCATAAATCATTAGAATAACACAAAAACAACAAAATATCAAAAAGTTGTAAAAAAACGCGGCACTTATTCAAATAGGACAACCAGTGGACAACCACAGATTGATAGGCTATAAAAGTGACGGTTGCGTTCCAATTCACGTTTTGTTTTGGTGTGACCGTAGGTAATATAATTCTACAGAGTTTTTGACAGTTTGTGGGCGGTATATCACCTAAACCTGTTAAGTGACATGGTATGTGACATGGTAGACCGCGAAATTTAAATTTTCTTTCGTTTTTTTGCAATTTGCAGATCAGTGTCAGGTTGTATCTTGATCCAAATATGATTCGCGACTATAATAGAGATGTATTTACAGAATCATAGTCATTAGAATCATTAATATATCTCTTTAAGTTATATTTCTACCATAAACACTTTTCCATACGAGATTTCTTCTTAACGGTAGAAATCTAACTTAGAAAGATGTATTAATGATTCTAATTATTATAATTCTGTAAATACGTAGCGGTTATAGTCGCGAATCATATTTTGATCAAGATACAACCTGACACTGACCTGAAAATTACAAAAAACGTAAGAAAAATTTAATTTCGCGGGCTACAACTACGCATTCACTTTAAGAGCATCGAAAATACTATGTGGAAGGCATGTTCCCTTATTCTGGTTAAGGGTTAAACTTGATGGCGGGTCTGAAGTGCACTATTCACTGTGCGGTACGTTACCCCTCCCCCCGCTGACACGTGAATTTGTTACTGCGCAGCGACTTGCCTCGTGTTCCGAGCCGTCATAAAGCTGGAATCGGACTTTACTGATAGTTTATTGCAGTTCCTCTCTTAATTTAGGATCATTAGATTTTTCACGTTTTCGACTATCTTTTTGCCTGTGAAAGCTATAGTATTAATAAGACTTACTAAGTTTATTTATTATTTCTTCAGATAGTCGCTAAACAATATAAAGGCACCGTCCCACGTCGCGTCCTCCGTTCCAATTGGGTACTTCTTTTAATTTATAGTAGCTTTGAAAAACGTATTTAAAGTCTGGCGTTTCTAAATTTGCCAAAAATGTAAACAACAATGGCCGCTCGAAATTGAATAATAATCGATATACAAGAACATTTATTTTAAGTAAATGTTCTTGTATATCGATTTTACTCAACTTCGAGCGGAATTAAATAATAATCGATATACAATAACATTTATTTTACACGTGGGTGAATAACAGCCGAGCAAATGGAATAAATAGTTGTGATGGGTGACCTTCCCTTGAAGACCACGTTAATCGTTGACCTCTTCAAGTTCTGAGTTGAGCTGCACGACTTTTGACAAATGCGTGCACTGACTGGACAGGTCCGCTCAAACTGTGTGGTTCTTTCCTCAAAATAAAATTTCAGACACCAATCTACATGGTCTTCACATGATCTTACCAAGATTTTGTCTGGACTTTAAAAGAGACTGTGACCTCTGAGTTTGTTTCGGCCTTTCTTCTCAGAGTAGTCAGATAGGAAACGCCGACCTCATCTAGTTTATAAAAATATGATTGACGTGTAAAAGTGTTTGTACAAACCACATATATAGATACACCTAGATAACGCAAGAGCAACTACTTCGCGTGCCAAAAATCGCACCAGCTTACGTTCGAAAATCATAAACCGCCACTTTCGCGCTCAGTCCTGCGTACTGCTGGCTGGGTGAGCGTGAGCGAGAGCGCGAGCTTGTGACGTCATAGTAGGTAGTCAAAAAGTGACACGTTTAGTTTTCATACAGTTCTCGCTGAGAAATGCGTTACGCATCCCCGCTCGTGGGGGACGAGACGGGGTATGTGGGACTCCTGTCGGAATTACACACCGACAGTATACCCACTAAAACTCAGCGGTGTCCCCACATCGCCGTGATGGGAGGGCCATGGGAAACCGGCTCAGCCTTTACTTCCACAACCCTCCCGGCGCATGCCCGCCTACCTGGCGGGCCCCGCATGCCCCCCAGGCTGGGGGGCTACGGGAATAGCCGGGAGCACCTGGCCATTCCCGTCCAACACTGATGGGGGCCTGTGCAATACAGGCAAAGGTGCCCCCGCACCTGTTGCCTGCTGGCCTCCATCTGGGAGGAGTCGGAGATGACTGTCAAACTGACGTCTTCTTCGACCCCTCCTCCGCCTTCGGAGCAACGCCGCGTGAGGATCTTCCTCCCGCGCGCGCTCCGCCGCCTCCTTCTGGGACATGACGTGTTCGCAGAACGAGGCGACTGCCGCCCAGGACCTCTCATCCCTCAGCATGGCGTTAACCAAGCCGGGGAGTGATAGGTCCGGTCCGATCACCGCGATGAGACTGCGGCTATCTATATCTGTGGTACAAACCTACTTACAGAAAATAAATCATTTATCATTCGAGCGGCCATTGTTGTTTACATCTTTGGCAAATTTAGAAACGCCGGACTATAGGTAAAATGAGTGCGGCACGTACGAACAGGTAGAATAGTGTGTGTGTAAAACGTAGCAGTTGGTATTTGTAGTTGGGAAATAATAATGGTTCCGAAAAACAAATTAATCTCCAGCGATCTGTGGCCGACTAAAAAAAATGGATCTTCGAATAACAAAACTAAACTTCCGAATAAAATACCGTCGGTTGAGACTGGTCATCTCTTAACTGCCAAGGCTTATTTTTAATCTTATTTCTTGTATTGTTTCTTCATTTGTGTGTTTTTTTTACATTGTTCTCACATATAGAAGCAACAAGAATAATGTACCCAGGATTTTGTAATATCTTGGTTTAAAAGAGTGCCCTTGGAGTTTCTTGCCCGTTCTTCTCCATAGAGATATACGCTTTGGAATGGGCGACTAGCTTCAATTTTCTGACTAACTGACCGACTACTTAATTTTGACAATTCAAAAGTGCCTGTAATGGTTTAATTGAAATAAATGCTTTGAGTTTGAGAATACTGAACCTCCGACAAAATTACTAAGTTACCGACAACAGGGGTTTTGTAAAGGGCACCCCGAGGTTCGGTTTGGTTAGGTTACTTTGAACCCTTTACATAGAAATAGGACTCCGTCGACATAGGATGCAAGAGCGAGCGAATGAGAATACAAATACCTTTACCTAGGTATATATCAAAACGTACAGTACCCGGCGATAAATATTGCACATCGACCTTTGGAAAGAGACAATCGGCTAATTTCGGCTTCGTAGAGCGTTATCTCTGTCGCACACTACCTATGTGACGTTTTGTCAGTCGTTGTTCAAGTGCGATAGAGTGCGGTCGCGTCCAGTTCAAAATATATATTTAGAGTTGTTAACACCCCCAAATTTAAATAATTTAAAGTTGTACTATGGCATCTTTAGGAAAAAGAGGGAAACCTTTACGAGGTCAGTCACGCGAAGTTATCATTTATAGAAAAATTTGTGTATTTTATACAAAGAATAAAAATAATTTATCAAATGAAGCAAATCATAATTATTGTTTTAGCAGCTCCTAATAGATACCGGACTGTTTGTATTTCGTGCGACAGAGATAACGCTCTACGAAGCCGAAATTAGCCGATTGTCTCTTTCCAAAGATCGATGTGCAATATTTATCGCAGGGTACTGTAGTTTAAGCTGGTAGAAAAGTATTATAGCAATAAACAGTCATGTTTATTTTTCTAAGATTTCGGTATCTCATTCGGTCGTTTCGTCATTTTTATTCGGACAAAAGTAGTCGGAAAGTTAGTATTTTATGCAGTAGATTTAATATTTTTAGTAAGGACAATTCTTATTTTTTTGTCGGAGCTTTTATTACTATCCTTTGTAGTTTCTGTCAACCCAACTAAAAGCTTGATTTTATTTTGGTATTGCACGACTTATAATGCGAAGCATTAGTGACTGATTTACGATCGAATAGTAGATTGTTATGCAAGGGTCGAAAGGAATCAATTCCTATACGAGGCATTTAGACGCCCGAGCGCAGCGAGGGCGGCTATAGCCCGAGTAGGAATTGATGACTTTCACCCGTGTTAAACACTCTACTTTTCATCTCGAATATAAGTAAAGTAAAAAGTAGTAGTTTTTCTAAAATATTTATTGATAACAATAACATGCAAAGTTTTTGAATTTCGGTACAGCTTACAGGGTTAGTATCCCGCCAAATAATACTATTGACTTTTTTTTATTTTAAATATGGAACACACCGCGTCATCGCCGCGGGCTGTCCCGCTTAATAGGTTTTTTTTTTAAATGCACACTGGCTGTTTATACACTTACAAGACTGCAGCATTTTTCTTAATTTATGTAAAAAATTTCGTAGCTGACTACAGTTCTATTTTTAAAATTCATTCCCACCCTAAAGAGGGAAGTAATTACTGTGAGTCTTTCCCGCCCTGTGGTGGGAAGCAGCGTCTTCCACCCGCTATTTGGATGAAACAAACACTACTTTCCGAGTATGAGAAATGAAATTTTTTTTTGCCTCCTTTCTGCAACTGTTTCTATTATTATACTTCTGCTAGTACAAAGAACCTACTTAATTTATATATCACTAGCTGCGCCCCGCGGTTTCACCCGCATAAGTTTCGATCTCGTGAGAATATCGGGATAAAAACTATCCTATGTCCTCTCCCGGAACTCAAACTATCTCTATACCAAATTTCATCTAAATCGGTTCAGTGTTTTAGGCGTGAAAAGGTAACATACAGACAGACAAACAGAGTTACTTTCGAATGTATAATATTAAGTATGGATTGCGTCGGTTCTAGTTTCTTAGGTCTAGTTTAAGCCCGAATTTATAATATTAGTATGGTTTGTATAGGTAATTTGACGAAGATTAATTCTGTACTTTTCAAAAATTGTTTTAATGCAGTAGAAACGAAAAAAAAACAACAAAATATTTCAAAAAAAAAATCCCGTCAATTTAGTGTGAGTGTGTGAGTCAATTTTTTTTATATATTCGTTTCACCCTTAGGAGGAACCCTATTGAAAATGGCTTTTTTATTCAATGTAGTTTAATTATAATTAATAAAGAACTAACAAATATCCGTACTAATATTATAAATTCGAAAGTAACTCTGTCTGTCTGTCTGTATGTTACGTTTTCACGGGATTAAAAGTATCCTGTTGTTAATCCTGGTTACAAACTATCTATGTACCAAATTTCATCCAAATCCGTTCAGTCGTTTTTGCACGAAAGATCCTCGCAAACTTTCATCATCATCCTATAGCAGTCCACTGCTGCACATAGACCTCTCCTATTGCACGCCATTCAACTCGATTTTCGGCAACTCTCATCCAGCTGCTACCAGCCATCCTGCGAAGAAACAAACTTTGGCGTTTATAATATTAGTAGGATCAGTAAGATATACAACCGGAAAGCATGGCCCAAGAGTAAAAATACCTCGCGGGCCTGCGGACGGAGAGTAATGGGTAGCTCACCGTCCGATCAGGACCAGGCCCGTGCCGGACGGCGCGTACGACGTGTTCCACGCGCGCCTCAAAGAGATGTCAGCAAAAAAGAAGGGCCTGCCAGGGCCGAAGCCTGCCGGGGGTGCGGGATTGTCGGAAGGGATTACCGCTACCCCGGAACATAAAGGGCTAAGGAAGGAACACGGGTGGGGTTTAGTCAGTAAGAGTCTGACACTCCCTTCCGCTCTACCTAGAGCGGAAGGGGTCATTTGATGATTTCCCATCCATAACAAAAAGAACAAAAATACCTATATTAAAACTGCGCAGAGTTGCACACCCCCACCCTGTTTCAAGTTAAACAAATATCAACTTTATTTCAATAAAAATTAAGTTGATTTCAGAGTGTAGTCACTCTATTGAAAAAGTAATAAAAATGTTTGAAGTTGTAGCGTATACTTTATTATGTAGGAATTAAAGTTATTTTTCCATTAATTCATATTTGTTTACATTTTTGGCAAATAAATCGCTAACGCAGTATATACCCAGCAGTATTTGGAACAACGCTCCTAATGATTGTGGTGATTAAAATCAGGACTTTTCTTTTCAGCAGGGTCACTCAGAATGCAGCAGTCCGCAGCAGTTGGCGTCCCCATCGGAGACCTCGCCCCAGCTTAGCGCTTCGCCCTCCATAGGCAGCGCGCAATTCGCTATGGCTACACAATCAGTAAGTATCATCATCTGCCTAGCCTCTCCCCCCCCCCTCCCCTAGACTTTTGGATTGTTGTTTTGTTACTATTTGCTGTACTCTAGACGCTTTTAACGCGCACGTCTTTTGAAGTGAAACTTCTTTACGCACGCTTGACTTGGGGAGTAAGCTGGCGAACGCGTGACGTAAGCGTTGCGAAAAGTATGATCGGGCGAGGCGAACGGGAGTTGAGTGGGGGATATAAGCAAGAGAAAGCAGTGCGCGCGCACATTTTCTTTCTCTCTTCCTCTCATAGCCAAATACGTTTGAAGTTTCACTTCAGTCGTGTGGTCATAAGCGCACTCGGTTTTTTTTTTACATCGTTCTCACATAAATTGAACATTAATGATGTAACTAATATTTTTGTAAAAGTTTATTTATTTAAAAGAGGATCCATGGAGTTTCTTGTCCGTTCTTCTTCATAGGTACCTACTACGCTTTGGAATGGGCAACTAGCTTCATATTTTCTGACTGACCGACTTCTTGACAGTTCAAAAGTGCCTGTAAATGGTTTAAATTGTAATAAATGCTTTGGTGTGACAGTGCTTCCTCACCCAAACCGTTCGTTCCACCCGCTGAGGACCTCCCACCTGGACATGAGTTACCTTGGGTAACCTGGAAGTCTTTAAACAGACTCCGGACCCAGGTTGGCCGAAGCAAGGAAAACCTGTTCAGCATAGCTATTCACAAACACTCGATACGCTTCCGTATCGTATCGAACATTAATCATTGTTATCGTAGGAGTCTTCTAAACGCAACGGGGAGTGGAACCGGCGAGAGATGTCGCGCGGTGTCCCACAGGGATCGGTTCTGGGGCCGCTCTTGTGGGACATCGGTTACGACTGGGTGCTGCGAGCCGACCTCCCTGATGGCGTGTCACGCTGGTCCTGGCGCAAGGGAGGTCGCATCAGGCGGCGGCCGACGCGATGACACGCGGGGTTGCGATAGTCGTGGAAAGAATCCGGCGGTTGGGTCTCGAGGTAGCATTGCACAAGTCCGAGGCCATGTCTTTCCATGGCCCTCGGAACGGGCCACCATCGGGATCCCAACTAACGGTGGGAGGGGTTCACATCGGCGTCGAGGCAACGATGAGATACCTGGGTCTCGTCCTCGACAACCGGTGGAACTTCGTCGAACACTTCCGACGCTTGGCCCCCAAACTGGAAAGGACCGGGGCCGCCTTCAAGCGGCTCCTGCCCAACCTGGGGGGGCCAAACACCTCCTGCCGGAGGCTTTACGCGGGGGTCGTGCGGTCCATGGCCCTATACGGGGCCCCGGTGTGGGCGCGTTCTCTGCGGCGGCGAGCCGCCCACTATCTGAACGCGCCCCAAAAGGTGGTAGCCGTAAGGCTGATCCGGGGTACCGCACGATCTCGGGCGAGGCGGCAAGCCTCCTTGCCGGACTGCCGCCATGGGACCTGGAGGCGATAGTCCTAGCGCGCCTGTATGAGTGGCGCGCGGAGGCACTGAGCCGGGAGGAAACTCCGCTTCCGCGGCAAATCGCGGCGGAGCGGACAGACCTCCGGCGCGATCTCATGGTGGCATGGAAGGAGCGACTTTCGCAACCCAGCGCAGGGCACGCCACGATAGTGGCGATAAGACCCCTCTTTGAGGAGTGGCTAGAGAGGCGTCACGGCGTCCTCACCTATCGCCTGACGCAGGTCCTCACCGGACACGGATGTTTTGGGAGGTTCCTGCACATCATCAGGCGGGAGGAGACGCCCGGGGATCACCACTGCGAGGATCGCCCAGAGGACACAGTGGAGCATACGGTGGAGGTCTGCCCCGCATGGGCGGAGCACCGCCGTACCCTCGTAGAGGCGATCGACAGCGGCGGCGACCTCTCGCGTCTGGCCCTGGTTCAAGCCATGGTCCGGGGCGAGAGGGAGTGGGAGGCGGTCACCTCCTTCTGCGAAGCAGTCATGCTAGCGAAGGAGGTGGCTGAACGGCTGAGGGAGAGAGCCTCACACCCCAGCCGCCACGGGAGACGCTCCGGGCGTCGGGAGCCGCGTGACGACTCCCGGCCGCCGTAGGCGCGGGCCTGCGGACGGAGAGTAATGGGTAGCTCACCGTCCGATCAGGACCAGGCCCGTGCCGGACGGCGCGTACGTGTTCCACGCGCGCCTCAAAGAGATGTCAGCATAAAGGAAGGGGCCTGCCAGGGCCGAAGCCTGCCGGGGGTGCGGGATTGTCCGAAAGGGTTACCGCTACCCCGGAACATAAAGGGCTAAGGAACACGGGTGGGTTTTAGTCAGTAAGAGTCTGACACTCCCTTCGCTCAACCCAGAGCGGGGGGGGGGGGGGGGGGGTCATTTGATGATTTCCCATCCATAAAAAAAAAAAAAAAAGTAGTCTTCTAAAGAAATAGACGCCCGCTATTCTTCCAACAGCTATTCGCTGTTGAGGGCAAGTCAAATCAGGTTATCGAAATGTCAGGTTTTCGATACGATAGCCTGTCGTATGGTTGTGAATCAGGGCTCTGGTGGAGATTTATAGACGACTCCGCCTTGGAGTGTAAATGTGGTGCTGTTCCACAAACGATGGGACACTTAATATCGTGTCCTGCGTGTCCTGTCAGCTGCACGTTACAGGAACTGATGGACGCCAGTGATGGCGCCAAACAAGTAGCCGAATTCTGGGCTGAGTAGATACATTTAGATTGCTATCGACACGCTAAGAAGAAGAAGAAGAATGCTTTGAGTTTGATATTGTTTTTTTTTTATACTATCTTTTGTTTTTTGTGCTTAGCAGGTCATCAAAATGTGTCTAAATTTTTATTATTATTATTTGAATTTATATATCTCGGGACCATGGGGTCCCGGTCCTTTGGAAGGCGTACGAGGGGCCGAAGCCAACCCGCAGAGGCCCCTTAGGAAATTTTAATGAAATGTGGCACCAACCGATGATTATCCCTGTATGCACTATGCAAGTGCACCCAAGGATAACCCCCGGTTGGTGTAGGACTATTGCAGGATATGGAAAAATAAAAAGTTGGACTATGGGTTTAGGTGGCTAAAGTGGACTGGTTACCAAGAACTATTATTATATTATTATTATGTTTTTCTGTGTATTAGAAGTCTTCGTCTCGCAGTCCGTCGATAGAGCGCAGTGAGTCGGAGACGGCTGAGGAGGATGACGAGGACTCGATACCCGTTCTCACCAACCGGGCGGGGAATGCTGTGTGAGTATTTACTTAATTCATCATATCCGTCATTCTCCTCCTTTATTCCAGTTTTTATTAGGGTTCCGTTGCCATTTGGCTACGGGACCCTTATGGATTCGTCATGTCTATCTGTCTGTCCGTATGTCACAGCCACTTTTTTCCGAAACTATAAGAACTATACTGTTGAAACTTGGTAAGTAGATGTATTCTGTGAACTGTATTAAGATTTTCACACAGAAATAGGAAAAAAAAAACAATAAATTTTGGGGGTTCCCCATACTTAAAACTGAAACTCAAAAAATTTTTTTCATCAAACCCGTACGTGTGGGGTATCTATGGATAGGTCTTCAAAAATAATATTGAGGTTTCTAATATCATTTTTTTCTAAACTGAATAGCTTGCGCGCGAGACACTTCCAAAGTGGTTAATGCGTAACGTAAATACGCTTTCTAAGTGCCTTGGCATATTAGGTCCTTACATATGAAATTGGCGTTTTGTATGGAAGGAACAAAAAGTCGAATATTTTTTAATATAATATATTTAATTAATCAAAGTATGAACCATTGTTTTCAATGCACTTTTGCCGTCTTATAGGTAGTTCATTGATCCCTTTACTAAAAAAACCAGTCGGACGGGAATCAATAAAATCTTTGAAGGCGATTTGGACTGCCCCATCGGAGTTGAATTTTTTCCCTTGCAAAAAGTTATCCAAATTGCGAAAAAAATGGTAATCTGTTGGAGCAAGGTCCGGGGAGTACGGAGGATGTCTAAGACATTCCAATTCAAGCTCTTCTAATTTGGTAGCCGTCTGTTGCGCAGTGTGTGGTCTGGCGTTGTCGTGAAGCAGCAGTGGCGTGGAGCGATTGACCAGCCTTGGTTGTTTAGCCGCTAGCTTTTCCATCATGGTTTGTAATTGCTGACAATAGACATCAGCTGTAATAGTCTGGCCAGATTTGAGAAAACTGTAATGAACAATACCGGCACTAGTCCACCAAACGCTTACAAGTAACTTTTTTGGGGTTAATTTTCGCTTGGGGCAGGATTTGGCTGGCTGGCCAGGATCCAACCATTGCGCTGAGCGCTTCCGATTATCGTAAAGAATCCATTTTTCATCACAGGTAATGATTCGGTTTAAAATACCTTCATTGTTGTGCCGGTTCAGTAATGTAACGCAGCAGTCGACGCGCGTTTGCCGGTTTGCTTCAGTCAATTCGTGAGGTACCCACCTTTCAAGCTTTTTAATCTTCCCAATTTGCTTCAAGTGAATTAAAACAGTTTTATCACTAACATCGAAGCCTGCAGCTAACTCGGACGTGGTTTGCGATGGGTCCGCTTCCACAATAGCCTTCAATTCTCCATTATCAACTTGGGTCTCAGGCCGTCCACGGGGCTTGTTCTGCAGGTCGAAATTTCCAGAACGAAAACGTTGGAACCAAAAACGAACTGTGTTTTCTTTTGCAACATGACCGCCATACACATCATTCACCCTTCGAGTCGTTTCCGCAGCACTAGTGCCACGGCGGAACTCGTACTCGTAAATAATGCGATATTTTAAATTTTCCATTTTGTAAAATGAGTGACGCAAACAGAAAAAACAGAAGAAAAAATACAAATGAATGACGGTCATCGAAGCACAAATACATGAGTAAATAGCTGTACAAATTTGAATTTGGAATTCCTTACCAAAGAGGAGAAATTCGTGATTAAAGTGGCCAGTACGAAAAACGCCAATTTCATATGTAAGGACCTAATATTTATCTCATTTTTGAAAAAAAAAAACCATTTACGTCGATGTTTCTCCAAATGAGCGACATATGCAATAAATTATACTACGTAAGTACGTAGTATATATATATATGTATAGTTTTTTATATCGTCAGAAAAGTAAAACTTTTCTGAAGATATACAAAACTTATGTTTCAGATTAATATTATTTCAAGTTAAACAAATATCAACTTTATTTTAATGGTGATTAAGTTGATTTCAGAGTGACTAGCACTATTGAAAAAGTTACAAAAATGCTTGAAGTTGTAGCGTAAATTGAACTTTATTGTGTAGGATTTAAAGTTATTTTTCCATAAACTCAATATCTTTTTTAAATTTTTGGCAAATAAATCGCTAAGGTACTATTAGATTTTGAACGTTTTCAATTACGAGAATTGACCTTCTGGTCATACACACACGCCGGCGCCGGTTGCGATAAAATATTCATCATCATCATCATCATTTCAGCCGAAAGACGTCCACTGCTGGACATAGGCCTCCCCCAAGCACCTCCACTTTGACCGGTTGTGTGCATCCAACGAGTTCCTGCGACCTTCACAAGGTCGTCGGTCCACCTTGTGGGAGGCCTTCCAACGCTACGTCTTCCGGTACGCGGTCGCCACTCCAGAAACTTTCGACCCCATCGGACATCTGTTCTGCGAGCAATGTGGCCTGCCCAATGCCACTTAAGCTATAAAATATTCAATTTTATAAAATCTAACTCAAATATTTTCTCCCTAGCTGGACCGAAGCCCGTCGCGCGCACACGTGGCGCGGTGTCGTGGAAGGCTCCTCGGTGGGCTGCACGCGCGGGGGCTCCGCCCTCTCGGCCCTGAACCTGGCACACAACCAGTTCACCTGCGTGCCCTGTGCGCTGGCCTGCAGGGCTCCTAACCTGACCAGGCTGAATATGGCTTATAATTCGCTTAGGTAAGTTGTTTATTTATATATTTTATTAACCATTTATTCACACACATACAGGATGATTTTTTTATCACCATCCAAATTTTTACAGGGTGTTCTACCCATGAATATGAACAACATTCACTATGGGACCAACTCTGAAATTACGAAAAAAAAGTCGGCTGTTTAATTCAAAAGTTCAATACCTACTTGACCAAAATGTATGAAACAGCAGATTACTTACATATTTATGCAATGCTGGGTTCTGTTTACATAGCTGTCACTTGAAGTCACAAATTATAAACTAGGACCATCGAAGTAAAATAAAGAGACAAGTTATTACTACTAATAACAATATAGAAGTATGAGGAACAGGGTGTAAAGTTCACTCAACCTCCATAGAAAAGGCCGACCAGACGGGTATTGTGTCTGGCGGGGAACTGCCCGATGATTCATGTCGGGCTGTTGTATCGATGCTAGTTGCGCGGTAAACTCTGCTTGCGCGATGCAGGATTTGCGTGACGTCAGTATGACGCGTTGTTCGCATGTGGCGTTGTAGATACCGCTACAACAACAATAAAACCATGGTCAGCAAGCAATGACTTTTGATTTTGATTTGGAACCAATTTTGATATTTTTTGTTTTGTTTGTGAGGCGACTTGACCGAGAATGTTCTTAGCTGTGATTCAAGAAAATCTGTTCAGCCGTTTGAAGGTTATCAGTTATTTTTATATCTTTGTTTTACGAAGGTGAGGACTATGTGGGTCATTGTTTCCGTTTTAGTTATGGTTTGGCAGTTTGAGTAATTTACGCGGCCTACCCAAATGTCCTTTCTTTGGTATTGTTCGTCGAATCGTTGAGCTCCTCAAGTTCTGAGTTGAGCTGCACGATTTTTGACAAATGCGTGCACTGATTGGACAGGTCCGCTCAATCTGTGTGGTTCTTTCCTCAAAAGACCATTTCAGATACTTACCAATCTACATGGTCTTCACATGATCTGACCAAGATTTTGTCTGGACTTTAAAAGAGACTGTGACCTCTGAGTTTGTTTCGGCCTTTCTTCTCAGAGTAGTCAGATAGGAAACGCCGACCTCATCTAGCTTAAAAAAATATGATTGACGTGTAAAAGTGTTTGTACAAACCTACTTACAGAAAATAAACCATTTATCATTTATATCTTTGTTTTACAGATCTATGTCGTACGTGACGTCATATCCTACAAGTCTTCGTCAGCTGGATCTTAGTCACAACGAGATCACGTGCTGGCCGAGTTTGCCACAAGTAAGTAGTCAATAAGACACACACGGAGCGACTGCCTATCTGACCTCCACAACCCAGTTGATGAAATCAAAATCAAAAGTCATTTATTCAAACTAGGCTGAGAATCAGCACTTTTCGAACGTCAAAATTACAAAAGACAGTCCCCCAAAACGCCCGCCCTTCGCCACTTACAACATTACAGGACACAGAACCTTAAATTAAATTATTTGCCATAGGTTAACTAGCCACGCCAATATACCAACAAATACAATAAACACTATACGTACTCAAGCAAAAAAAAAATTAAAAATATAACAAAAAAAAAAAAAACTTACTGACCAAATAAAAGCCTCCAGGTATAAAGGGCGTGACAGCTTACTATATAATTATATAGATGGGTAATACGATACCCCTTGGCACAGAATACTTAATAGTACTACGTACAAAACGGACACTCCCTTCCCCGCACTCATATCAGATACCGCACGGCGCACCTCACCCCGCACTTCGAGGTATTCGTCGCCGACTCTTTAGCAAGGGCGCTCGCAATCGTAAGAACCACAGCGCTGGCTGTATTGCTGACACGAACACACAATTTTACGATTTAAATGTTTTATTTGAGTTTTAATCACGATGGTTGAATATTGTGATGCTTTTCCGACTTTGTATTTACATAAACTGTTTGTAAGATTTCGCATTTTTAATACCATGCGATTTAATAACCGATTATTTACAGATAAGTCATTTTAACTAAACTATTTTAGTGTTTTTATTTCATTACGAGCCCGACTATATAAATAAACAATTGAACTACAAGGTCACTTCAAAATAATGCACACGTTCGGGCAGCGCCGTCGTCGTTCGGTTCCCCGACACAAATCGCTTTCCGCGCCATTTTTTTTACGCTACGCACGACAGCCAACCCTACTAGATTTCACGCACACATTTGCACGTATACAAACGTCATTTGTTTATGTAGTAGTAATAGGTAATTATTTTGCGGGCGTTGTATGGAGTGTCCGAGGTGTGCCCTTAGTAAGACTGGTTGTCAGACTTTCAGGCTTCTGACGACTCGTTACGACTGTCAAAGATCTACGAATGACAGCCGGGACGAACGGCTTAACGTGTTTTCCGAGGCACGGAGAGGTCTTGGTATGTAAAGATGGTCACCCATGCACCCACCAACCGCGTCAAGCGTAGCTTAACCTGATCGATCGACCTGTGCCGCTGTTATTATTTAGCCACGGGCCCCTCAGAAAACAGAGAGTACATTTTATAGTCATCAAGTAACAGTTTTATAAAAATAAATACTGCTAGACAAAAAACCTTTTTACAAAAAAAACAACCGTCTTCAAAAAAATAATCCTACAAAGTGAAAAATAACTTTAATTTCGGAAGTCGGTGTCGTTGCTTCCGCATTTTCGTTTTTTGACACCGACTTCCAAAATTAAAGTTATTTTTCACTTTGTAGGATTTTTTTTGAAGTCGGTTGTTCTTTTTTTGTTGTAAAAAAGTTTTTATTTTTCACTTTGTAGCTACCCCACACATATTCAATTAACACTAGTGCATTGAAGAATTGAAGACACCGACTAGAAGAATCATCAAAATTCGCATAGAAATGCCGGAGATGCAGTACATTTATGCATATAACTTCCTACATAAGAATAATTACCTAATGTTTTATATACTAAAACCTTCCTGAAAGTATGAAGATCACATTAGTGAAAAAATTATCAAAATTGGATCATTCGTTTTTAAAAAATCGCGGACATATAAACATACATACATGTATACGGGTCGAATACAGAACCTCCTTTTTTGAAGTCGGTTAAAAAACAACTTCACGTCGCGCTGCGTGCCCTGTTAAACTGACTGAGAACTGTTCATCTCTTACAGGTTGAAAGCTTCGGCTCCACCGAAGGCGATCCCCTCGCCTGCTACTGCCCCAACTCCTCAGCAAACAACAACGTGCGGTCCAGACCAAGGTCTGGAGGCTCTGTCAGGTCACAACTGCTCAGTGCTGCCTGTCCCGCTAGAAGACATCTGAGGCTTGAGGGATTGAGGACCCTGGTGAGTGTTCCAACTCCTGGTGAAGGTCTGGAGACTCTGTCAGGTCATAGCTCCTCAGTGCTGCCTGTCCTGCTAGAAAACATCTGAGGCTTGAGGGATTGAGGACCCTGGTGAGTGTTCCAACTCCTGGTGAAGGTCTAGAGACTCTGTCAGGTCATAGCTCCTCAGTGCTGCCTGTCCCGCTAGAAGACATCTGAGGCTTGAGGGATTGAGGACCCTGGTGAGTGTTCCAACTCCTGATGAAGGTCTGGAGACTCTGTCAGGTCATAGCTCCTCAGTGCTGCCTGTCCTGCTAGAAGACACCTGAGGCTTGAGGGATTGAGGACCCTGGTGAGTGTTCCAACTCCTGGTGAAGGTCTGGAGGCTCTGTCAGGTCACAGATGCTCAGTGTTGCCTGTTCTGCTAGATGACACCCCCCCCCCCCCTCTCGTAAGATAAGATGGTACAGTCGGCAATGTTCCCCTTTCCCTACGCGTAGATTGTAGCAGCTTGATTTGCTGGCGTGTGCACATAGTATTATTTAAAAAACTACGCCGCGCCGGCAGTCTACTCTCCATCCGTCTTACGAATTTTCGATCAGGTCACGTGTCCTGACGGTCACGTGTCCTGACGGGCCATTCCGCTCAATTAGGCCGACTTTTATTTGCAAATGGTAAGGACATTTGGTGCGTGTTGATTGCAATAATAAATTAAATAAAGGTGTTATACTTTTTTAGATAGCGGCGCCATACGTAAAAACATGTAAGAAATGTCATATAAAGTAAAAAAAGAATGCAGCTATGATATTTAATTTATTATTAGCATATATTCGCCGTTAGTGGATTTCCGCGGATTGACCCTGACGCGAGTTTAAAATTTTTTACCCATTACAAAAAAAGTGTACAACGCCGCTAAAGAAGTTTTCACTTCAAAAAAACTTATTTTTCTTTCAGATCCTGGCTAACAATCTTCTGACGCGCATCCAACTGACTACTGATGATGATGGGTTATCATCGGCTGCACAAGATGAAACTAATGATGAAGATGATGAATGGGTATGTACAAATGATATAAGAAAGAAGGAGATATATGCACCGTGTTCGTCACGTTATCCATTAACTTTGTCAAACGCTTCTATAGCTTTTACAAATTAAATCTAACACAGGAAGTAGTACTTAAAAAGGCTTCGTTACAAAGATATTTGTAATTTCATTAAATGAAATTTAATTGAGCATGCAGTAAGAAAGGGTCTTAACTCAGTTTTGACAAGTTTCAGCCCGCCAAATCTTGTGAATGAAAATACGTCATCGTTGCCAATTCCGATAAAGAGGCATGCATATCGGGCTATTTATGTCAAGGTATTTTGTTAATATGAAAATTAACAAAAAAAAAAAAAAAAATAAGAATTCATTAATGTGTCCATAATGAAAAATGCTTATTTCCATGGTCTGAACATCTGGTCGAAGTTTATGTCTATCGTCCGGAACACGGTGTATATGTCTGTAATTTATATGGTGTATATAATAAAGAGTATTCTATTCTATTCTATGTCCGATAGTTGAAAATGTATCGGAACCCAGTGTCGCTGGTTTCCCCCTCCGTCCCCCTTCTGACGTCACGCACACACTCGCAGTTCATAAATCAGAACGTACTACACAATCCATACTAATATTATGAATTCGAAAGTAACTCTGTCTGTCTGTCTGTATGATACCTTTTCACACCAAAACTACTGAACCGATTTAGATGAAATTTGGTATATAGATAGTTTGAGTCTCGGGAAAGGATAGTTTTTATCCCGATATTCCCACGGAATCGAGACTTATGCGGGTGACACCGCGGGGCGCAGTTAGTCAATTTATAAACCTTATCCGATGAGATAAGATTTATAATTGACTAGCTTCTGCCCGCGACTTCGACCCTTTATACAGGGCCGGATTAACCATGTCGGGGCCCGTGGGCAATGCAATTCTCGGGGCCCCTTTTCAGCCGTTTGAAGATCATCAGCACTTTTAAAGTTTATGAAGGGAAGTAAAAACAATAAACGAAAGAAAATATTTTTGTCAAGTCCATTAAGTTGAAAGAGGTATTAACTTTTCTGGACACAAAATCGTTCATAACATCTTGAAAGTTGACCTTTTCCAATACATCATTTTCAATCACCATTATCGACAATGATCCATATTATGAGTTATACTACTCGATACTACATGGTTCTGTTCTGTAAGTATAAAGTATTTCATCAACTGACAGCAGGCGTTGAAAAAAAAGCAATAATACCTATTGTCATTGATTAGATTTTCACTGTATGAAACATTTTCAATAACTTTTGTGCGCGCGCGGGGCCCCTAGCCGATGCGGGGCCCCTAGGCAGTTGCCTAATCTGCCTAATGGCACAGAAAACTTAAAGTACTACGTACAGAAAGGACACTCCCTTCCCCGCACTAACATCAGCTACCGCACCTCACCCCGCACTTCGGCGTATTCGTCGCAGTTCTTTAACAAGAGCGCTCGCAAACACAAGTACCTCACGCACACATTCATACGTATACAAACGTAATTTTTTAATGTAGTAGTAGTAGGTAATTATTTTGCGAGCGTTGTATGGAGTGTCCGGGGTGTGGTAATGGCTAATCCGGCACTGCCGGTATAGATAGTAGCCAAATACCCTATTTCACTCTCTTCCAGAACACAGGATCTTCCCTCAAGGGTCGTCTCCTGTTTCCTCTGCTGTCCATGCTGGATGTGTCCTGCAACCTGCTGCGAGGAATACCGCCTGCTATACACGAGCTGACAAACCTCTCCGTGCTCAATATTAGCGGGAATAAAGGTGAGTGTGATTTATGTGACTTTCACGACGTCGACGAAACCGGCATGTCCTATACTCTATTTACTATAGCATTAGACAGAAGTTGAAAAAGGCTCTTTTAGGGGCACACTTTGTAATAAAAGTACAACAAACATTATTACAGTCAAGATTGATGTGGAGTTAAATATAATCAATTTAAATAACAACAGTCACACTTAACTGTACTTATTTAACCTATCTACCTCCTGAAATTACAAGGCTTTCATTTGATATCATTTAGTTTTTACATAATGTCGCATCATTGGGTGGCCGAGATGCGAAACATCGGATCTTCTTCACGATCCAACATAGTTTTGATAGTTGTGGGCACTGCAGTGGGTACTCGAATGAAAAGATAATTTAAATTCAAAATAACTTTAATAAACTAACAATTAACAACCGATACGCACACGTGCGTCGGAAACAAACACGTGCGTTGGTATTGACCGTTTGCCAAGCAAGACCGTCCGACTCAACCGCCGGGCGTAGACTGTCGCCACACTCGGTCTCTCCGCCAGTCCTCGCTGCATCCCCTCTACCGACGATCGTGTCGGCTCGCTTGCGTTTCCGATCACATGATTCTTCGTTTACCAATCAAATCGTTAGATGGCGCTGTTCACTGTACTGTGGCGCCATCTATCCACGACACATAAAATATTGTCGTGTCAATGTTTAAAATCTAAAAGAAGCAGGGGCGGACAGAACCGGGAACGTTTTTCATGACACTATAACTCTACCAAATCTAAAATTTTACCCATTTCCTTATAAGTTGTGGCAGCGCGTGTTTTTTTAATTTTGCCGGTTTATATAAAGTGGTTTTTAATAAACTGATTGTTACTAAAAATTGTTTTATTTCGTGTACCTATCCAAGCATCGTGACGAGTAGATAGATAGAATATACTTTATTGTATGCCATACATTGTTACTTACAAAAAAGCACATACATTATTTATTAAAATTGTTTGAACTTAGTTAAGTAGTTTGAAAATAAAATGTTTCGCACTCCTGCTTCTGCGAGCCTCTTTTTTCTAATGTTATAATGAATGGAGTATAGAACCGAAAATTCGAAGACATGTGACATCTACCAACCCGCACTGGGCCCGCGTGGTGGATTACGGCCCTCCCTATCACCGAGAGGAGGCCTGTGTCCCAGCAGTGGGAATGTTATAGGCTGATTATGATGATGAATACAGCAATAGACAATTTAGATCTTCTATTTACGACAATCTATGTTATTCAGTGGCATGCGCTGCATATAAGCAGTGCCTACCTCGATATATCAACATAAGCCTGTCAATTACATTTTAGTGTGTGCCCCACAATTAAGAAACTCACTAAATTATCATACCTAACATAAAACAAAATCTTCATACAAACACGCGCGGCAGTAGGCAGTCGCCGGACGGCCTACTCGGCTCCCGTACTATTCGCACATTGTCATTGGTCTTTACTCGTTCAAGTTAATACGACAAAATTAAAAATACGTACGTCTCACGCGTAATACCATGACGTTCGACCTTCGCAATTTATCACCCTTTAGTAGGCATGCCTACTCAAATAACCACACTTTTGACTTCACTTTTTTTTTTCTTTTTTCTTTCTTGTTGTTTTCTTTTTTTTTCCTTTTTTTTTTTCGCGTTTGCCTAGACTAGACCCGGCCTAGTGCCTACCTATTCTGAAAACCAATGCACGCCACTGATGTTATTTTTCTATTAAGAACGTTACTCACCTCTAATGACGAAAAGAAACATTCTTTGGCTCTTCCATATACATATACTACTACTACTTCGATTTTTAGGACTACCCTTCAATTGCTTTTTTTAGGGTTCCGTACCTCAAAAGGAAAAATCGGAACACTTAGACGCTCCGCAGACGGCGGTCATTTTGTCCACGAATGACCGCGAGAGACGCCATCCGACAAACACCGGCGGCGCGGTCTTTTTGCCCTCTATGTGCGTTGGTAGTATAGGAGTCCCTTTGCACTATCGTTCGCGGTCAAATTGACCGGCCCGGCTCGGCCCGCCGTGTGTTTCGCACCTTATAGGATGTATGTTATAGAGGTATGAGGAACAGGGTGTAAAGTTCACTCATACTCCATAGAAAAGGGAGGATCCTCCGACTAGACGGGTGTTGTGTCTGGCGGGCAACTGCCCGATGATTCATGTCCGGCTGTTGTATCTATGCTAGTTGCGCGGTAAACTCTGCTTGCGAGATGCAAGATTTGCGTGACGTCAGTATGACGCTTTGTTCGCATGTGGCGTTGTAGATACCGCTACAGGATCACTATGTTGTCCGTCTGTCTGTCTGTCAGTCAAGACTCTTTACCTCCGTTTCGAGTTGAAATTAAAATCATATACTCAGGTCAACAGTCCCTTGAAGCTGTGAAAAAATCAAACTTCTAAGTTAACGTAAAAAAACAGATACCGCCATTTATGCCGCAAAAAACGTATATTTCGACACTCTCAAGGGAATCAAAATTTATAGGGCACTTCCCGTTACCCTAGAATCATGAAATTTGGCAAGAAGCAAGGTCATGTAGCACAAGTACCTAAAGGAAAATATCCGAAAACCGTAAATTTGTAGTTACATAAAAAAACCGTGATAAATTAATTTACATACCTACAAATTTGTACGGAATCCTCGGTGCGCAAGTCCGACTCGCACTTAGCCGGCTTTTTTTTTATATTTATCAGACGCATTTTTTTTATATTTATCAGACGCATTTTTTTTATATTTATCAGACGCATTTTTTTTTATATTTATCAGACGCATTTTTTTTTATATTTATCAGACGCATTTTTTTTTATATTTATCAGACGCATTTTTTTTATATTTATCAGACGCATTTTTTTATATTTATCAGACGCATTTTTTTTATATTTATCAGACGCATTTTTTTTATATTTATCAGACGCATTTTCGGTTAATACGCGCACAGTGTGTTAGAAAGCCCGATTTTGTTGCATGCCCTTTTTATTACAGAAATCGATAGTATTTATCATTTTAAGCACTACAGTCAAAGTCCGGCATCGATACGACTTGTAGATGTTTTTTAAAAAAATCTCAAAGTTGCTGTATAACCGGGTCATGAAAATAATAAAAAAAATTATATAAAAAAAACCAGCCTACATATTTAAATTTCCATTATAATTACTAATCAAACTTATAATACCTAACTATCTGACAAGTTTTCGTGTCTGTATTACAAATAGATCGCGAAATATGAATATTTTTATGTTTTTTACTTTTTATTTAATTTCTTGGCAATAATGCGGTATTAGATGGAGATATTTGACCAGACGATTGTCAACATGTATGTCTATCGACATTATTAAAACCACAATCTAATTCAGCGTTATTTAGAAGTTATGAGAATTTTTCTATTTTAGCCAGGGTTGTCACATTCGAAAATGTCAAGTTTTATCCGGGTTGTAAAAACTAAAAATATTTACAAAAAACTGAAAAATTATAAATCTTGGTTTTCATTTTGAATAATTAAAGTATCTTCATCATGTTCAGTGAATGACGAATGATCATCCACTAATGGAAAAAAAGACCTAAATAATGTTCGTTTGATGTTTAGTAAACATTTTCAACAAATCTTGACAAGATTTTAATTAGTATCACCGTCAAATCTCCAACTTTTACCCTTTAGCATGAATGTGTTTTTTATTGCAAGGTCATAGTTTTATTTACACTAATTATATGGATAAACAAGTAGACGAGCCACCTGGTTATAAGCGGTCATCGTCGCCTATACCACCTATCGTCCCTCTAGACATGTCGCGCAAGTATAAATGAGACGGCAGTTACCCACCCTGAGACTTTAAGGTGTGTTCTGTCTCACGTGCCTATAATTTTGCTGGCTAACTGTCCTTCAAACCGAAACACAATAGTCCAACACTACTGCTTGGCGGCAGAAATAGACGAGTCGGTGGTACCCACCCAGGCGGACTAAGCGAAAGAATCAAAGAATAAGAGTGCCCATGGGTATAGTTTCAGTTATTGGTAAATGCACATATAAAGATAATTAATCGATAATATATACGACTTCTTTCAGCTAAACTCAAAATTATAAAAAATATTAAATTTAAAATTCTGGTTAAAGTGACAACCCTAGTACAAAAAAATCCGGATATAACTGAAAATTCTCATAACTTCTAAATAACGCTGAATTAGATTGTGGTTTTAATAATGTCGATAGACATACATGTTGACAATCGTCTGGTCAAATATCTCCATCTAATACCGTATTATTGCCAAGAAATTAAATAAAAAGTAAAAAACATAAAAATATTAATATTTCGCGATCTATTTGCAATACAGACACGAAAACTTGTCAGATAGTTAGGTATTATAAGTTTGATTAGTAATTATAATGGAAATTTAAATATGTACGCTGGTTTTTTTTATATAATTTTTTTTATTATTTTCATGACCCGGTTATACAGCAACTTTGAGATTTTTTTAAAAAACATCTACAAGTCGTATCGATGCCGGACTTTGACTGTAGTGCTTAAAATGATAAATACTATCGATTTCTGTAATAAAAAGGACATGCAACAAAATCGGGCTTTCTAACACACTGTGACGCGGTATGGCGCGCGGCCACAGAGCTAGCTAAGCATCGGCCGCGCACCGCGCATGCGCCGCCGGCTACGTCCCTCTCCCGCGCTCCGGGTTAGTCGCGCACCCGCTCCGACGCGAGCGCACGCAACGTTCACACACCGTCCACGGCTCTCGTTCGCTCCCGCCAAAACTTGTTATACTTTGTTATAAAAGCTTACGCCATACTCTTGTTATGTAGTGTCGTGCGCTAATCAAACTGTTTCGTGGCATATAATTCATCGTCTTTCTCGGGTATCACACCTCACGCCTTTTTGCATATTTTATTTTTGTTACAGATATAACAGAGCTCCCTCCACAAATGGGCCTCCTCTCCCGCCTGTGGAACCTGAACACCGTCGGCTGCTGTTTACAAGAGCCCCTACGCTCTATGCTGCAATGCGGTCGATATAAGAGCATGGATATTGTGGGATATCTTAAGTCCGTCCTGCAGGAGGCGAGGCCTTATACCAGGATGAAGCTCATGTTTGTGGGACTGCAGGTAAGGACAAACATACGTTTTTTGCGTTGGGTCAAAACAAATCTTTTTTGAAGTGAAAACTTCTTTAGCGGCGTTGCACACTTTTTTGTAATGGGTAAAAAATGTTAAACTCGCGCCAGGACATCGCATCAGGACACGTGACCGTCAGGAGAGATTGCCCCCCCCCCCCCCCCTCCGCCCTCAAATTGAACAAAGTGCATCTACTAATGAAACAAGTGACGCAGAAATAGTGAAAAAAAAAAGAGTTATATTAATTCAATTAATAATTGATTTATTTCAACGTTAATATTCAAGTTTTCACTTCTGCCGGCACTCCTGGAGTGCAACCCGTCTTTTTTTTTTTTTTTTATTTAGCCTGCGCTGTCCCACTCCTGGGCAAGGGCCTCCCTCCACTCCTTCCATCTGAAAACAAATCTACAGGGTGAAATTAAATTCATGGGCATCCTTTTAAGAGGTCATTGTTCTCATCATTATAAACAACTTTTACTATGGGATTAAACCTAAAGTCGCGAAAAAAAATCAGCTGTTTCTTGCATTTATGTTCACATAACTCGTCAAAATTTAGGGAAGAGTTGTTTTTTTTTTCGCGATTTCAGGTTTGATCCCATAGTAAAAGTTGTTCATAATGATGAGTACAATGACCCCTTAAAAGGATGCCCATGAATTCAATTTCACCCTGTAGAGTCCGGCCGCGCTAAATTTGCCAAAGATGTAAACAAGAATGGCCGCTCAAAATTGAATAAAATCGATATACAAGAACATTTATTTTAAGTAATGTTTGTTTTCGTCTAAATCTCCGAGCTAACTAAACGAAAATGGGGGGAAATTTTCATTATTTTTGCCATAGGACACACCTAGTGGTGGTAAAGATGGTCACCCATCCACAGACCAACCGCGGCAAGCGTAGCTTAACCTGATCGATCGACCCGTGCGGCTACTATTACCTAGCCACAAGCCCTCTCTCAAGCTAAAAATAAGTAAGAATAAATCAAACAAAACCGAATCTTTTTTTTGAAGTGAAACTTTACGCACGCTTGACTTGGGGAGTAAGCTGGCGAACGCGTGACGTAAGCGTTACGAAAAGTGTGATCGGGCGAGGCGAACGGGAGTTGAGTGGGGGATATAAGCAAGAGAAAGCAGTGCGCGCGCACATTTTCTTTCTCTCTTCCTCTCATAGCCAAATACGTTAGAAGTTTCACTTCAGTCGTGTGGTCATAAGCACACTCGGTTTTTTTTTTGTTATGTTTTTTTTCTGGTGTACAATAAAGTATATATAAATAAATAAATATAAAACCGTGTGTTTTAATTTACGCAGGGTATAGGCAAGACAAGTTTGCTGGAATGCCTAAGACAAGAGTCCGCTATTCAACATCGAAGAAAACCTACCGAGGTATGTCATACGCAAATTACTGTTGCAATGAAATGTTTATTCTATAAATAGGATATTGTTAAGAATAAATAAAAATAAGCTAGGTGGAGTCGACATTTCCTATCTTTCTACTGCCTAGCCTTCTCCCAACTATTTTGGGGTCAGCTTCCAGTCTAACCGGATGCAGCTGAATACCAGTATTTTACATGGAGCGACTGCCTATCTGACCTCCACAACCCAGTAACTGGGTACTACCACAGAATACTTAAAGTACTACGTACAGAAAGGCCACTCCCTTCCCCGCACTAATATCAGTTACCGCACCTCACCCCACACTTCGGCGTATTCGTCGCAGTTCTTTAACAAGAGCGCTCGCAAACACAAGTACCTCACGCACACATTCATACGTATACAAACGTCATTTTTTAATGTAGTAGTAGTAGGTAATTGTTTTGCGAGCGTTGTATGGAGTGTCCGGGGTGTGGTACTACGACACCCCTTGGTAAGACTGGTTGTCAGACTTTCGAGCTTCTGACGACCCGTAACGACTGTCAAAGATCCACGAATGACAGCCGGGACCAACTTAGCTTTAAAATAATGTTGTCATTGTATTATGCTTTTAACTCAATACTCTAATTGGGGTGTATGAGGTCTTGCGTTAATTATGCTACATATTGTATAAAAAATTTGCTATGGTTTAAAAATCGTCCCTCTTCTAGCACTGGGCAAAGCGCATGGGCAACAAATCCTCCCGTCGCGGCAACGTCTCCACAGTGGGCGTTGACATCGGTACGTGGGTGTACGAGAAACACCGCTCCACGCGGGGACCTATCACTTTCCGGACCTGGGACTTTGGGGGGCAGCAGGAGTAAGTGATTATTATAATAGTTATTTATGCAACTGTTTTAATACCTAATTACGACTGTCAAAGATCCAGGAATGACAGCCGGGACCAACGGCTTAACGTGCTTTCCGAGGCGTGGAGGGGTCTCGGTATGTAAAGATGGTCACCCATCCACAGACCAACCGCGGCAAGCGTAGCTTAACCTGATGGATTCACCTGTGCGGCTGTTATTATTTAGCCGGGCCAGGGTTATGTTACCTACCTACTAAACCTTAACTGATTAATTGTTCAAAATGGTGACCATTGTTTTCAATACATAGCTGGATTCGACGTTCCAAGGATTGTACTGCATTCAGCATTACAATATTATTGATTCCATTAGAATATTTTCCAAAGATCGTAATAGAAATTTGAATTTAGAACATAATGTTGTAAAGGTGACTGCGCTGCGGGTGTGTTAATAAAAATATTGAGCATCATTTCGAACAAGGTGCATAGTGTAAGTCTTGTATGAATACTTTAAAATAAGAAGAAGTTTATTAAAATTCAACATTTTCCTTAAGTTTGCCGTATGTCATTACTTCCCAGAATTTGATCCTTATAAGGAACACTATCGAATGGTGTAATAATACAGCGTGTTTTTTTTTTCAAAATCAACAGGTTCGATTCCTGGCTAGGAAAATTGATTTTTCAAAAATCCAATGATGCAGTTTTCGTTTTCATCAAAATCGAGCCCGCGACTCCTTTGAGTACTTTTCGCTATTCCTCATAGTTTAGAATTTGGCCATCCACGCCCACTTGGAAAATTCACCCTGTATTAGTAAGATATCTTGGTATCTTTTTAAGGTGACTACGTCAGTATAGCCCGCGAAATTCAAATATCCGATGCGACTCTTAAACCCTTTCCTATCCTAAAGGCACGTCTTCTACCATTACAATGCTCCCCGATCTATTTTTTACCGACTTCACAAAAAGGAGGAGGTACTATGTTCGGCTGTTTGTATGTTTTTTTTTATCATCATCATCATTATTATTTTTTTTTTGTATGTTTGTTCATCGAATACTCCGCCAATTGTCGATGGATTTTCAAAATTCTTTTTTTGTTCGAAAGTAGATAGTTCTGAGGTGGTCCCATTGTCACCAAGTTAGGATCTGATGATGGGATCTTAGAGAAATCGAGGGCAACCCTCAAATTTTATAGGCTCACTTATTGTTTTTCGCATATTTTATGAAGTATCTTGTTTATTTGCGTATGGTTGTCACCATCTCAGGTAGCTGGGCTGATGATGGAAGGTACAACTCCTTAACAGTAAGAAGTTACTCAAACAGGCAAGGACTGTTTTAGTCAATTGTTTTGATGTTTGATAGGGCATTTGCCACATTAATGGTCTCATGATCATTAAGTCATGACCTGATGCTGCAGTCAGGATAGTCTGCAGAGTACCTAACTCCTCGACAACTAACAGCAGATATATCGTGTTTAGGCTCATTGAAAAGGGCTTGATGTGTGGATAAACGTACTGTTAATGAGGAACACCGAAGTACATAGAGACCTGATGCTGAAGCCAGGAGCATCAGAAAAAGTACAAACCTTGAAATAACAGCACCGTAGTCGTGTTTGGGCTCATTTTAAACAGGAATAAATTTTAAGTTCAATGCAATGTTGACATAAGTCTGGCCTGATGCTGCAGCCAGGATTATCAGCTTCTAGTCTAAAAACATCAGGTCAGGATTTGATGATGAGATCCTGGAGAAATCGAAGGAACTCTTCAAATATTATAGGCACACCTATAGCGATTTGGGTATTTTTTATAGTAACTTGGAAAGCACCATTTGGTGAAGTGGAGCTGATGATGAAGACCACAGATGGCCACCGGAACTACTCAATAATATCTAAGTATTTCACGGGTTGCGATTCGATTACTTTAATATGGTTGCTAAGCAATTCATGCTCGTCACAATGTGAATGGTGATATGGAGCTGATGGTGGACCTGGAGAACTCCTCAACAATTAACTTCCCTGCATCGGGAAAAGCAATATTTTGTTTGTAAAAGGCGATGATCACTAGGCTATTGTAACTTAGATAAATTATAAGCAGACCCACTAAAAAGCGTGAAATAAAACTTTTTAAGAAAAAAAAAACCGACTTCCAAAAAAACACTACAAAGTGAGAAATAACTTTAATTTCGGAAGTCGGTGGCAAAAAACTAAAATACAGATCCAAAGACACCGACTTCCGAAATTAAAGTTATTTCTCACTTTGTAGTGTTTTTTTGGAAGTCGGTTTTTTTTTATATGCAATGGTCGCTGTAGCACCATGAAACATGAGGCTACAGGGGCTAGTGCGAATCTTGGGGTTCATTCGATTAATCGAGTCTGGTCAAACCACGCTAGGATCGGTGCATTTCATTCATTCATTGGAGCGGGTTGGTACTAGGTTCCATACATTTTTGCCCATCATCCTTTAGTAATGTAATTTATTTATTTATATATACTTTATTGTACACCACAAAATACATAACATGACAAAAATACGTCAAACACTACAAAATATACAATGGGCGGCCTTATCGCTTTCTGCGATCTCTTCCAGGCAACCTTGGAATGGACAGTGATTTCCCTGGACACAAAATGGGGCTGTTGTTGCTGCAAATATTATGTATACAATACACTAAAATAGATACACAGATATACAGGAAGATTTTTTCATCACCATCCAAATTTTTACAGGGTGTTCTACCCATGACTATGAACAACTTTCACTATGGGACCAACTCTGAAATCACGAAAAAAAAATCAGCTGTTTAATACAAAAGTTCAATACCTACTTGAATAAAATGTATGAAACAGCTGATTTTTTTTTCGTGATTTCAGAGTTGGCCCCATAGTGAAAGTTGTTCATATTCATGGGTAGAACACCCTGTAAAATTTGGATGGTGACGCCACTTAAGTTTGGCAATTTGACACTTAAGTTGTGGAATGCATAGGCATTTTGAGCTTCAAGTTATCTGATGACCTTAAAAAAAATGTATTTTACAGGTACTACGCGACACATCAGTACTTCTTGTCGCGGAGGTCGCTGTACCTGGTCGTGTGGAAAGTGACAGATGGCAGGAAGGGACTCGCTGGGGCACTGAACTGGCTCAGGTACGAAAGAAAGAAGATATAAACAAATACTTCATTGGAAAGGAGAAAATTCTAAAGCGCCATTTGGGCCAAAATGAATTTTATATAATACTAGCTGTGCCCCGCCGTTTCATCCGCGTAAATGTCGATCCCGTGGGAATATCGGGATAAAAAGTAGCCTATATGTTAATCCAGGTTGTCAACTACCTCCATACAAAGTGTTATCAAAATTGGTCCAGCCGTTTGAGCGTGAAGAAGTAACAAACATATAAACACACACACACACACACTCACAAACTTTTGCCTTTATAATATTAGTGTGATGTGACTAGCTGGGCCCCGCGGTTTCACCTGCGATAAAAGTATTATAGTCCTTTTTTACTGATTCCCTTTTTAAATCTCCACCCCCCTTTTTACACCCTTATGGGATAATTTCGGAGATAAAACCTGTTCTATATCCTTCCCCACAACTTAAACTATCTAATAAGTAAATAAACGAAAGTAAGTTTGTTTGTTACGTTTTCACGCCTAAACCACTGAATCGATCATCCTGAAATTTTGCATATACATTGTCAGGTGTACAGAAACGGACATAGGGTACCTTTCATCCCGAAAAAAAAGTGCTGTTCCCGAGGAAAACAACAATAACGTTATTATGATAATTTATTTATTTATTAAAACTTTATGCACAAGTAAAAACTGTACAAAGGCGGACTTAATGCCTTGGGCATTTTCTACCAGTCTACCTTAGGGTGATGCAGAGACAATACACAGTAGGTGCAATAACAGAAAAAAGAGAAAATATTTACAACTAAGATATAAGAATAGATGGCGCCACGTGTCTATTGTACTTTGTCACATTTTTTAATTCTGAGGCGGTACGAAGTTTGCCGCGGGTCAGCTAGTTTATTATATTTATAGAAGATATTGTATTTTTGTCTAGGTCTATACAAGCTCGTGCCCCGGGCTCGCCTGTTATTATGGTTGCTACGCACTACGATCAAGTTGCAAGTGTGAGTAGACATATTTATCAAGATGTATTAATTTAAAGTTTTTAATTTCCATTGCTAACCCCTCTTCTTTTAGTGCTGTGGTGGCCCAGTGCTAACGGCCGTGATCACAGATATAGATACACCTAGATAACGCAAGAGCACCTACTTCGCGTGCCAAAAATCGCACCAGTTTACGATCGAAAATCGTAAGCCGCCACTTTCGCGCTCAGTCCTGCGTACTGCTGGCTGGGTGAGCGTGAGCGAGAGAGCGCGAGCTTGTGACGTCATAGTAGGTAGTCAAAAAGTGGCACGCTTAGTTTTCATACAGTTCGTGATACTTGCGTTATCTAGGTATATCGAACCCCAAGCAGGCACTTTAATTTTTGTTAATTACTTCATCACCACTGCTCTCAAAATGGTGAAGGAAAACATCGTGAGGAACTCGGCATGTCCTAGAACCAAAAGTTCGAAGACATGTGACATCTGCCAACCCGCACTGGGCCCGCGTGGTGGATTATGGCCCACTCTCTCTCACAGAAAGAAGGCCTGTGTTCCAGTAGTGGGAACATTATAGGTCGATTATGCTTACACCTATTTTTACATTTCAATGAGACACATCGACTCTCTAAAAACCGGAGTATACAGGGTGAAATTTTAATCACCATTTTCCTCTTAAGGGGTCATTGTACTCATCATTATGAACAACTTTTACTATGGGACCAAACCTGAAATCGTGAAAATAAAAATCAGCTGTTTCCTACATTTATGTTCGCAATAGTTCGTATACGAGTAACTCTTCAAAACGTAGGGAACAGCTGATTTTTTTTTCGCGATTTCATGTTTGGTCCCACAGTAAAAGTTGTTCATAATGATGAGTACAATGACCCTGTACAGGAATTGGGAATATGCCGGAAGAATAAACTGGATACTCAATACAAGCCAAATTTAATTTTAAATTGGTGTTAGCAACATGAGGTTTCGAAGGCAAGTGAGTGTCAAAAAGACGTACACGTAGGTAAAAACAATTAAAGCTAGTTAGACGAATTGCTGCTATGTGAAATTGATCAGGCGTTTCAAAATGAATAGGGCGCCTTGAGAGCGACCGGTGTCTGAAGCAGGCTGATGAGGATGATCCAACAACCCCTTAAGAGAAAAACGGTGATTAAAATGTTACCCTGTATGTGCCGAAGGGCCGAAGGGTATCCTAGGCCTGTTTCAACTCGATTGAAAAGTCTATAAAAAAAACCCTTAGTCCCCGAAAGCATTAAATCGATCCAAGACACGTGGATAAATTGATTAAATCTTTCTGACTAGTTGACCGACTCTTTGACAATTCAAAAGTGCCTGTAAATGGTTTATTTGAAACAAATGCTTTGAGTTTGAGTTTGACTTTGTTTGAATGTTCTGTGGGTGATTTATTCTTATCTTTTAGGCTAACCTTCCTCTTGTCTCCAGTGTAACCTGCCAGAGAGTGAAAGTCCTGAAGTTCTTCAGCGGCTGATTCGCTCATCTATCATGGGGGCTCCTGATGCGGATAAGCTTGGTCTGCCTCGGGTGTTGGATTCCGTTGAGGTAAGTGACTTTAAGTGACGTATAACCCGAAGAATTGCCAAACTTAAGCGACAGTGGGCAGGGCACATTGCTCGCAGAACAGATGGCCGATGGGGCCGAAAGGTTCTGGAGTGGCGACCGCGTACCGGAAGACGTAGCGTTGGAAGGCCTCCCACAAGGTGGACCGACGACCTTGTGAAGGCCGCAGGAACTCGTTGGATGCGAGAAGCACAAAACCGGTCGAAGTGGAGGTGCTTGGGGGAGGCCTATGTCCAGCAGTGGACGTCTTTCGGCTGAAATGATGATGGTGATGATGAAGTGACGTTATAATAGCTTTAGTGTTAAAAAAAAACGAATGGTGTCGTAGGATCCCGGCATAAACGAAATTCAAAATAAAAATCCAAGATGGCAGCCAACGTAGGTGCAAGCCTGCAGACGGAGAGTAATTGGTAGCTCACCGTCGGATCAGGACCAGGCCCGTGCCGGACGGAGCGTACGTGTTCCACGCGCGCCTCAAAGAGATGTCAGCACAAGGGAAGGGTCCCGTTAGGGGCGAAGCCTGCCGGGGGTGCGGGATTGTCCGAAAGGGTTACCGCTACCCCGGAACATAAAGGGCTAAGGAAGGAACACGGATGGGTTTTAGTCAGTAAGAGTCTGACACTCCCTTCCGCTCCACCCAGAGCGGGAGGGGGTCATTTGATGATTTCCCATCCACAAAAAAATTATCCAGTTATTATTAGGTCCTTACATATGAAATTGGCGTTTTTCGTACTGGCCACTTTAATCACGAATTTCTCCTCTTTGGTAAGGAATTCCAAATTCAAATTTGTACAGCTATTTACTCATGTATTTGTGCTTCGATGACCGTCATTCATTTGTTTTTTTTCTTCTGTTTTTTCTGTTTGCGTCACTCATTTTACAAAATGGAAAATTTAAAATATCGCATTATTTACGACTACGAGTTCCGCCGTGGCACTAGTGCTGCGGAAACGACTCGAAGGGTGAATGATGTGTATGGCGGTCATGTTGCAAAAGAAAACACAGTTCGTTTTTGGTTCCAACGTTTTCGTTCTGGAAATTTCGACCTGCAGAACAAGCCCCGTGGACGGCCTGAGACCCAAGTTGATAATGGAGAATTGAAGGCTATTGTGGAAGCGGACCCATCGCAAACCACGTCCGAGTTAGCTGCAGGCTTCGATGTGATGGAAAAGCTAGCGGCTAAACAACCAAGGCTGGTCAATCGCTCCACGCCACTGCTGCTTCACGACAACGCCAGACCACACACTGCGCAACAGACGGCTACCAAATTAGAAGAGCTTGAATTGGAATGTCTTAGACATCCTCCGTACTCCCCGGACCTTGCTCCAACAGATTACCATGTTTTTCGCAATTTGGATAACTTTTTGCAAGGGAAAAAATTCAACTCCGATGGGGCAGTCCAAATCGCCTTCAAAGATTTTATTGATTCCCGTCCGACTGGTTTTTTTAGTAAAGGGATCAATGAACTACCTATAAGATGGCAAAAGTGCATTGAAAACAATGGTTCATACTTTGATTAATTAAATATATTATATTAAAAAATATTCGACTTTTTGTTCCTTCCATACAAAACGCCAATTTCATATGTAAGGACCTAATATGTTGTTTGCTGACATTTAAATATTTGTACGCCATTAAGGCCAAACATGACAGATCTAATAATGTATTGTTATAACTTGCATGCTCCGTATGTATACTCATTTTTCCACAAATAAAGAATCTTGAATCTTATTTGTCGCCTACAATTTTGCAATAACTTGTTGCAGGTCTCCTGTAATACTCGTCACAACATCAGACTGTTAGCAGACATCATTTACTCCGTCGCATTCAGCGTCAAACCACCAGGTATGATCCTATCCTAAACCAGTGGCGTGCATTGGTTTTCAGAATAGGTAGGCACTAGGCCGGGTCTAGTCTAGACAAACGCGGTCAAAAGTGTGGTTATTTCAGTAGGCATGCCTACTTAAGGGTAATAAATTGCGAAGGTCGAACGTCATGGTATTACGCGTGAGACGTACGTATTTTTAATCACACTAATATTATAAAGGCGAAAGTTTGCGAGTGTGTGTGTTTGTGTGTTTATATGTTTGTTACTTCTTCACGCCTAAACCACTGAACCGATTTAAATGAAATTTGGTATAGAGATAGTTTGAGTCCCGGAAAAGGACATAGGATAGTTTTTATCCCGATATTCCCACGGGATCGAGACTTATGCGGGTAAAACCGCGGGGCGCAGCTAGTTTTAAATAACAATGACAATGCCTCCTCCAATGACAACGCCTGACCCCTCCGTGCCTCGAAAAGCACGTTAAGCCTTTAGTCCCGGCTGTCATTCGTGGATCTTTGACAGTCGTTACGGGTCGTCAGAAGCCCGAAAGTCTGACAACCAGTCTTACCAAGGGGTTTCGTATTACCCAGTAACTGGATTGTGGAAGTCAGATAGGCAGTCGCTCCATGTAAAATACTGGTATTCAGTTGTATCCGGTTAGACTGAAAGCCGACCCTAACATTGTTGGGAAAAGGCTAGGCAGATGATGATGATTATTATAGTATCCTTTAGACGGTTGAGTTGAATTGAATTCGAAAACACAAACATTATCGAAGCGCAAACCTTTTCTGGTGTAACTGTAACTGATCATATTTTTATGTTACAGGCAGTAAATTAGACGGTTGAGTTGAAAATTGGAAAACACAAACATTATCGAAGCGCATACTTATTTTGGTGTAACTGTACGTGTAATCATTTTATGTTACAGGCAGTAAAGAGCCACTATTAGAACAGCGCATCCCCGCCACATACCTCGCTTTAGAAGAGTGTATCACCTCACTGGCTGCTGATCTTCGAGAGCCAGTTGTGAGACACGAGGAGTATAGGAAACTGGTGAGTTTGACATTGCTTGGGATAATACCTTTTTTTTTCTCGCGGTGGAAAATGGACTTCCTCTACCGTGGGGGTGACAGAGGGGCATGCCGGCTCTTACCGGCTAAAACCACCGCGGTGTTCCACTCTACCTATGGCCGGGGGTGCGGGATTCGCATAAGCATTCACCGCTCCTTGGGATAATACCTGGAACTGTAAATCTTGCAAGCAAGAATCTAAATTGGCGACTAGATATGCGCCGACACAATGCATTTTAGCGAGTCCTAAGGAAATCTTATATTTACTGAAATCTTATACACCGTGTTCCGGACGATATACATAAACTTCGACCAGATGTTCAGACCATGGAAATAAGCATTTTTCATCATGGACACATTAATGAATTCTTATTTTTTTGTTAATTTTCATGCAAACTTGACGTAAATTGCCCGATATGCATGCCTCTTTATCCGAATTGGCAACAATGACGTATTTTCATTCATAAGATTTGGCGGGCTGCAAATTGTCAAAACTGAGTTAGACCCTTTCTTACTGCATAGCTCAATTAAATTTCACTAAATGAAATTACAAATATCTTTGTAACGAAGCCTTTTTAAGTACTACTTCCTTTATTAGATTTAATTTGTAAAAGCGATAGAAGCCTTTGACAAAGTTTATGGATATCGTGAAGTACACGGTGTATAAGTCTCATGCGAAAATGGCGCGAAAGTAGGTATGCCACGGAACTTCAAAGCCCTTTCCGATATTTACAAATAAAATTATAGAAGGTGGATATAATGTTTTTCCAAAGGCAAACTTATTGCAGTCTTCCCCACAAAAAGTAGGTTGTTCTTTTTAACCTATACTGTCCCACTGCTGAGCAAAGGCCTTCCCCCAAATCCATCCAGGGTTTCTTATCCCGCGCCACCTCGAACCAGACCTCGCGGTACGCGTCCAGGTCATCTCGCCATCTCTTTCTGGACCGACGGCGCCGTCCATCTTCAGGCACCCATTGTGTGGAGACTTTTGCCCAGCGGATATCGTGCATGCGGCCGATGTGACCCGCGCAATCCCATTTGAGGTTAAATTAAGCAAAGTTATTCTGCACACAGTGGCGGATTTACCAATAGGCTGAGTAGGCTGAAGACTAGGGCGGCAGATTTTAGGGGCGGCAAATTTGGGGCTAACATTTTTTTTTAAATAGCTTACTGAAATTAAAAAGATTAATATTTATATACCTACCTACCATGTGTTTTTGGACAGAATAAACAAAGTGAACGCTCAAATTCAGGCTTCTACCGTAGATTTTATCACAGTTGCCGATCTTTACAAATCTCTTTGCAAGTTTTTCGTAGCTGATGAACGAGAACATTTTAAGGATTTTGAAGAAAAGGCGAAGCAGTATACAAAAGACATGGGACATTATTGTAGAGGTCGGTAGGGGCGGCAAAATTTGAATAGCCTACTGGCGGCAAATGTGTAAATCCGCTACTGTCTGCACATATTCTAATTCAGTTTTTCCTGCAGGTGACCCAGTACATGCAACAGAAGAATCATCGCATGTTCAGAGACGCGGCTGAGTTACATCAAGCGACCATGTTTTTGCATGAAAACGGTATGAACACATTTTAATCATTATACAGGGTCACAGAATACTTAATAGTACTACGTACAGAAAGGACACTCCCTTCCCCGCACTCATATCAGATACCGCACCTCACCCCGCACTTCGAGGTATTCGTCGCCGACTCTTTAGCAAGGGCGCTCGCGAACCGCAGCGCTGTACTGCTGACACGAACACACAATTTTGCGATTTAAAAGTTTTATTTGAGTTTTAATCACGATGGTTGGATATTGTGATGCTTTTCCGAATTCGTATTTACATAAACTGTTTGTAAGATTTCACATTTTTAATACCATGCGATTTAAAATAACCGATTATTTACAGATAAGTCATTTAAACTAAACTATTTACGAACCCGACTATATAAATAAACAATTGAACTACAAGGTCACTTCATAATAATGCACACGTTCGGGCAGCGCCGTCGTCGTTCGGTTCCCCGACACAAACCGCTTTCCGCGCCATATTTTTACGCTACGCACGACAGCCAACCCTACTAGATTTCACGCACACATTTGCACGAGTACAAACGTCATTTGGTTATGTAGTAGTAATAGGTAATTATTTTGCGAGCGTTGTATGGAGTGTCCAGGATGTGGTAATGGTGAAAATTTTATGTAAGTTTTTCCATTACAGGTGTTTTACTGCACTACGATGATGCTACTCTCAAAGAACTATACTTCTTGCGACCTCAGTGGTTGTGTGATGTGCTGGCACATGTCGTCACCGTCAGAGAGATTAATCCTTTCGCCAACAACGGTTAGTTCAATCAGTCTTACCAAGCAGTAACGTACATAAGGGTGTGTATCGGTTGATATAATAACAAAAAGTCTAACATTCACTTGACCTAATTTTAGTTGATATAATTTTGTTTAATATAATTTCATTTTACCTAATTTCTTATGATTTAATGAACTTTTCCTATAATGCTCATTTGACATAATATTCATTTAGTATATTATTCATTTACTATAATATTCATAATCTCTAAGTAACTTTTAATATAGTTTAAGTTTTTTTTTCTTCGCTTTATATCCTATACACCTGCCACCCTCAACTATTGTTACCAGGAGAAACTGGTTGCAATCTGGACTTTGGGGCCCGACTCCGACAGGTTAGGTTAGAAGGGGATGGCGGAGTCGTGTGAGCGAGCGAAGCGAGCGAATAGACCCCGCCATCCCCTTCGTGGTTATTTTTTTATAAACCACCCAGAAGTAGGAGCCCTGCGAAGGGGCTCCGTCGACTAAGCCCACCCTCGACCATGCATAGAATATTTTAAGGCTTGGTTTTGGTGCCATTTGAGTTAGGTTAGAACTGTGACCATTAAACATGAAAATTAGGTCAAAAGAACATTATTAACATTATAACATTATATTATATATATTGAAAATTATATAAAATGAACGTTATACTAAATGTTATTATATTAAAGGAAAATTATATGATATAAAACATTAGGTCATATGAGTTTCGGTTATTTGATATTATAGCATATGAAAATTATATTATATGAACGTTATATCAAGTGAAATTGGGGCATTTGTTATTATACCAAACATTACACACCCCGTACATAATACATAATCAACCTATAATGTTCCCACTGCTGGGACACAGGCCTCCTCTCGGTAAGAGGGAGTGGGCCGTAATCCACCACGCGGGCCCAATGCGGGTTGGCAGATGTCACATGTCTTCGAATTTTTGGTTCTAGGACATGCCGGTTTCCTCACGAGGTTTACCTTCACCGTTTTGAGAGCAGTGGTGATGAAATAATTTACACAAAGTAAAGCGCCTGTCTGGGTTTGAACCTACGACCTACAACTCGTAAGTCGCGGCCGTTACCACTTGGCCACCAGCAGTAACGTGTTACCCAGTAATTGTGTTGTGGAGGTCAGATAGGCTCTTTGTAAAATAATGTTTTTTTTTTTTTTAATGTGAGCGTACTAAACACGTCTGCTCTTTCATTCTCATAATATAAGTGTGATTTTCATAAAACTTATTTTTCTTTTAAATATTAATCTTGTGGTTTTCATCAAAATTTGTTTAAAATCGATGTTGCTTCACAAGAATAGAATAGAATACTCTTTATTATGTACACCATATAAATTACAGACATTAAATATAGAAACTTTACAATGGGTGACACAATGGGCGGTCTTATCGCTAAGAGCGATCTTTTAAAGACAACCTTTGGATGGATTAAAAACGGGAAGGACGGACAAATACTGTAGGTAGTCTGTGGTGTACCATTTACACAATACAATAAATACAAGTTTGTTCTCACATATAGAAGCAACAAGAATAATGTACCCAGGATTTTGTAATATCTTGATTTAAAAAGAGTGTCCATGGAGTTTCTTGCCCGTTCTTCTCCATAGAGATCTACGCTTTGGAATGGGCACCTAGCTTCAACTTTCTGACCAACTGACCGACTACTTAATTTTGACAATTCAAAAGTGCCTGTAATGGTTTAATTGAAATAAATGCTTTGAGTTTGAGTTTGAGTACAAGCAAGGCGATCAGCGATTTAGTTTCCAAAAATGTAAACGAATGTTTAATTTTGGAAAAACAACTTTATTACCTACGCATAAAGTCTAGTTTGCGCCACAACTTCTAACATTTTCATGACTTTCTCTATAGCTAGTCATTCTGAAATCAACTTTATTTACATGTGACGCATGTGTTGGATCATTTAGCTCCCTTCAAAATGGTTGAGCTGAATGGTGCTGATACATGCGTCATGTTCGTGAACGGGCGCCGTCAGTAGGGACTGGTCATCTCTTTGCTACCACGGCTTATTTTAATTCATTATTTGAATTGTTGTTTTTTCTCATTTTTTCATTAGGGACGCTTTTAACGTTCTGCATCGTTCTCACATGTATAATTTTTAATATGAATGATGTAACCAATACTTTGTAACCACATTATTTTGATTAAAAGAGTGTCCATGGAGTTTCTTGCCCGTTCTTCTCCATAGGTACCTACGCTTTGGAATGGGCAACTAACTTCATCTTTCTGACTGACCGACCCCTTGACAATTCAAAAGTGCCTGTAATTGGTTTAATTGAAATAAAGGCTTTGAGTTTGAGTTTTTAACCGACTTCTTAAAAAGGAGGAGGTTCTCAATTCGAATGTTTGTATTTTTTTTGTTTTTTTTTTTATGTTTGTTCGCGCATAACTCCGTTGCTTGCCAACCGATTTCTTTTTTTGTTCGAAAGGATATACTTCCCAAATGGTCCCATGAAAATTTTATCGAAATCGGACAAGCGGTTTTTGAAAAATCAACAAAAATCTAAAAAAATATCTACATTAACGATCTTTTTGTTAACTTTTTTGTGGGGTAGGTACAACTAAAAAGTGAAAAATAAAAACTTTTTTACAAAAAAAAAACAACCGACTTCAAAAAAAAAACACTACAGTGATAAATAACTTTAATTTCGGAAGTCGGTGTCAAAAAACGAAAATGCGGAACCAACGACACCGACTTCCGAAATTAAAGTTATTTATCACTTTGTAGTGTTTTTTTTTTTGAAGTCGGTTGTTTTTTTTTGTAAAAAAGTTTTGAGTTTACACTAGAGTTGTTAGTTGTGATAACTGGAAAGAAAGATTTGAATAGACTTTGATTTTAAATCAACTCAATTTGATTTTTCTTCTTATCTTTTCGGTCGTCCCAAAAAATGGAATAGAGCAGGATGATGATAATTTAAATTTTCTCTCACCCCAGGAATAATGAAGATCGAAGACCTAGCGCACGTGTTCAAGGCATCTCCTATGCTGGCGCGAGGAGAGGAAGCCAGCTCGCTGGGCGTCTCGCTGCTGAACAAGTTCGAGCTGGCGCTGTGCTGGGACTCGCGCCTGCTGCTCGTGCCGCCGCTCTTGCCGCGCACCGAGCCGCCACAGCACCAGGTATGCGAACCCATCCGGTTCTATACCTCGGTCGGTGTTGCTTAACTTTGTCGAAAATTGATGGGAGTCTCTTTTAGAGAGTTTTGGCTAGTAGCAATCTTGTCTGAGTAGTTTAAAGACCACCCATAATTTTCTATACCTTAGGGAGTATTACTTAACTTGATAAAATAAACATTAGAATAGTTTTATTTAGGGTTGTAGTGTCAGCAATCTTGCCTAATTCACAAACAGATCAGATCAGAAACAGATGGGTGCCCATTAGGGCACCCATCTGTTTCTGTACATCAGGCGTAGTTGCTTAACTTTGAGTTGAGAAAACAAGTAGGTATGGTAGTTTTTTTTTTTTTTTGAGAATTTGTAGTAAACAATCTAACCTAATAAGATTCACGGTTCGCCAAGTATGGTCACCCATCCTTTTCTATACGTTGACGGGTGTTGCTTAACCTTAGGGTAAGTTAGTGAGTTTTGATCGTTCGGCCAGTTAGAAATCTTGCCTAATATAGGTACCAGTCATAGTGCTGATAGCTAGTCTGTGTTTCTTCGTGTCGTATGCTGGCGCGAGGAGACCAAGCCAGTTCGCTGGGCGCACGCGCATTAAGAAGACTACATGACCTAAAGCGTGGTCACTGTCAGACTGCATAGAAAAGAAAGAGAAGCGCGATGACACAACGCTGGTAATTTATTGCAAAATATGAAGCAATTATCTATTTAAGTATTTACGAAAAATCTATTGTTTGGACTAGAAAATTAAAACACTAGAGTTTTAGTATGTTGCTTGAAGAATAATCTGACAAAAAATCATAATGAATATTAGCATGGTTTTTATTGTAAAAAGAAAGTTTAAGAGCTATCTTCATGATTTTTTTTCTATCGTACCGAATAAGTTGTATTATGTTTTCAACACACTATCTACCTAGCATATATCCTGAAGAATATCATATATTTTTCTGATTTTGTTTACTGTAGTCATTCATATACTTTTATCACACTAATATTATAAAGGCGAAAGTTTGTCATGTGTGTGTGTGTGTGTTTATATGTTTGTTACTTCTTCACGCTCAAACGGCTGGACCAATTTTGATAAAATTTTGTATAGAGGTAGCTGACACTCTGGATTAACATATAGGCTACTTTTTATCCCGATATTCTCACGGGATCAACATTTACGCCGGTGAAACCGCGGGGCGCAGCTAGTTGTTTCTTCCGTTTTTGCGTTTAGGTCCTGTAAGCTCCTTAAAAAAAAAACTATCCTGCTATTGTTTCTTTCTTTTTATTCTAACTTTTGTTTTCCGTTAATATTCCACACGTTACTTTAGGTATTAGGGTAGATTTTCGTTATTTATCATCATTTCATCATTCATCGCACAAATTTTTTTTTGGTTTTTTTTTTTCACTTACATTGGTTTTTTCACTTACATTGAAAATATAGTATATTGGTATTCGTTTGTTATTTCGTTTGACACAATATATGTTGGGATGTGACACGTGCCGCGGTTGTGGTGCGGTGCCGTATTATAAATAATATAATATTAATAACACCTGTAAATGACGATAAATAACGAAAATCTACCCATTACCCCTCTTGGCATAAAATTTTAAGGCATAATATAGTTTGGCATAACGTTTTCGCATAACTTTTATTTGTAAAATTATACTGCTGCATAATTATGCTTTGGCATAATGTAAAGGTTAGCATAACTATCAGTTAGTCTAATATGTTTTGACATAAGTTGGAGTTGCATATATTTTAAACGCATAATATTTATTCGTATAATAATGATTCGGTTAGGTTAGGTTAAAACTGTGACCCCCTACGCACGAGCCGAGCGAGCGAAGCGAGCGGTGACGCGGCAGCGGCCGGAGAGTGCCAGAAACGACTAGATTATATAGAAAAAAATACTGTTTATTCCAAAGAATATTATTTGTAAATAATAATAATATTATGCTTTATAAAATTATGCTACATTATTATTATGTCAACAGTATTTATGGCAATAAAAAATAAGGCAAATCATTTATGCCTAATAATATTATGCGTAGTGATCATTATGCTGAATTTCGTTATGTTCACAGATATAGATACACCTAGATAACGCAAGAGCAACTACTTCGCGTGCCAAAAATCTCACCAGTTTACGATCGAAAATCGTAAGCCGCCACTTTCGCGCTCAGTCCTGCGTACTGCTGGCTGGGTGAGCGTGAGCGAGAGAGCGCGAGCTTGTGACGTCATAGTAGGTAGTCAAAAAGTGGCACGTTTAGTTTTCATACAGTTCGTGATACTTGCGTTATCTAGGTATATCTATATCTGAGGTTATGACAATATATTTTATGCTTATCATTAGTAAACCGTCGCTTTACTCATCTTTTCACAGCTACCAGTCCGCTCCCGGTCGTGGTGCAGCTCTAACCGAGGCACACCGCGCCGCGCGTGGCCTGCCCAGCTCACTCCCGTGCCTGACGGTAGGGGTACTGATTCCCCTACGCTGATACGTAAGTAACTGTTGATATTTTGTACAGTGAGGGGCCATTCAAGTGTTACGTAAGCACTACAGGGGGGCGGGGGGGTCTTTGCTTTGCTTATTTTTGATGACATGGGGGATGGGGGGTCTGGATGGTGATTACGTCAGCAGTAGGATTTTCTACAAAATTTAGTCGATTTCGGTTTGAACACATATGGCAACCCTACTTGTCTATGCTTGAAAACGAAACGCATATATTTGCTGCTCATGAATCAATAAAGAAACCAGAACACATACACATTGAAAAATGCATGTACCAATGTTTACGTAAGCATGGGGGGGGGGGGTAAGAGCTTTGCTTACTTTTGCAGACGAGTTGAACGGGGGGGGGGGGGGGGTAATAATTGCAGAAAATCTGCTTACGTAATACTTGAATGGCCCCTGAGTGACTCAAAGCATTTATTTCAATTAAGAGCCTATACTGCCTCAAATGGCTTCGCGTGATCCTCCGTTATGTCGAAAATACTGCACCATTAATTTTGAAATAAATATATGGTAAATTTGAGGATTAATGCTAAGTCCTATGTTAGACGAAAACACGATTCCATAAAATTTTCTCGATAGAAAAAAAGTCCAAAGTTACCTCTAAACCCGAACAATAAACCGCTGGTATTCAATAAATACTTCAAATTAGATCATGAAACTTTGCATACTAACTGAACTTACTTTAAAGCAGGTCTATGTTATTTATTGTATCGTATGAGCGAGATAAAGAGTGAATTTTAGCTGAGGTAGTATGGGCTCTTAAACCAATGTACAGGCACTTTTGAATTGTCAAAATTAAATAGTCGGCCAGTTAGTCAGAAAGAAGCTAGTTGCCCATTCCAAAACGTAGATCTCTATGGAGAAGAACGGGCAAGCAACTCCATGGACACTCTTTTAAATCAAGATAAAAATTCCTGGGTACATTATTCTTATTGCTTCTATATGTGAGAACAATGTAAAAAAACACACAAATGAAGAAACAATTCAAAATATAACATTAAAAAAAGCCTTGGCAGTTAATTTAGTGTTTTTATTTCATTAAAAACCCGACTATATAAATAAACAATTGAACTACAAGGACACTTCACAATAATGCACACGTTTGGGCAGCGCCGTCGTCGTTCGGTTCCCCGACACAAATCGCTTTCCGCGCCTTTTTTTACGCTACGCACGACAGTCAACCCTACTAGATTTCACGCACACATTTGCACGTGTACAAACGTCATTTGGTTATGTAGTAGTAATAGGTAATTATTTTGTGAGCGTTGTATGGAGTGTCCGAGGTGTGGTATTACCCAGTAACTGGATTGTGGAGGTCCGATAGGCAGTCGCTCCATGTAAAATACTGATATTCAGCTGCATCTGGTTAGACTGGAAGCCGACCCTAACATAGTTGGGAAAAGGCTAGGCAGATGATGATTTTTTTTATTGTTTTTTCTTTTTGCCAGAGGACTGCCACAAGCTGGTGGTGTCAGGGCGAGGTGGCCGTCCACTGCGACGGCTGCTACTCCTGTCGTACGTGCCGTGCGGGTTCTGGCCGCGGCTGTGCGCGAGGCTGTTGGCGGACCAGCAGCTGGCCGAGGCACCTTATTCCGTATACAAGTTGCCACCTGAGGTGCGTGGGTTGTTAATCATCATCATCATCATTTCAGCCGAAAGACGTCCACTGCTGGACATAGGCCTCCCCCAAGCACCTCCACTTCGACCGGTTTAGTGCTTCTCGCATCCAACGAGTTCCTGCGGCCTTCACAAGGTCGTCGGTCCTTGTGGGAGGCCTTCCAACGCTACGTCTTCCGGTACGCGGTCGCCACTCCAGAACCTTTCGGCCCCATCGGCCATCTGTTGTTAATATTTGTACCTAATTGGATTTTGAAGTGGAAACCTCTTTAGGCGCGATGGACATTTTTTGAGATGGAAAAAAACAATTGAATTCGCGCCACTGTTACCGTAACCGACACCGCTTCGGATGTGTTCGGCTGCCCTCGGGATGTACTCGGTTTTAATGTATTTCCGATATGTCAGTGAGTGATGGCAAAGTATTCTGTTTGTGTTTTGTTTTCACTTCTGTCGGCACTCCCGGAGTGCCACTGTTTATTTGACATTGTTTATTTTTTGTGTGTCTGAACTAGTCTGGAACCGATTTATTTTTCACTTCTCATGCTCGAAAAGTACGTCTTTATGTGGTGCTTAGGCGACATAAAATCGCTTTTTATGTTCTAGTGCATTAAGTTTTTTTTTTTTCTAAGACTAAGGTAATCAGGCCCAACAGCCAAACGCACAATAAAACTTCGCAGATTAAAGTCGTGATTTATTTCATTTTCTTTAATTAAATACCACTGCCGTGTTTTCTATCTTTAATTTAATAAAATCAGAATAGTTGTCATTTATTATTTAAAAACGCAAAGAAACGTTTTTATGACTTGGCAGTATGAAGTACCCAAGTCGAATGACACATGTTGAAAATTAAAAAAAAAACTTTTAAAAAGTTTCGTGGCGGGAATTAGCTATGCTTTGCAACATTTTTGATTAATTATGTACTGTATACTTTATGCCTGTTTCATTTTCTCGCAATCGAAGTCAAAAGCAGAGTGTATAACTCAGGCATAAACGAGCCACAACTCGAACATAACAAGTATATAAGAAGGGAGGGGAAATAATCAAAGGGCATCGAAAAATTCGTCCGCATCACTGTCAACGGGAAACGTGCCCAATAGGCTGGCAGCATTGCCACGTTGTATGGCAATGCTGATTCTTTGGCCAAAAAATAGGCCAGCCTTCTGGTCACGTGAAGATTCGACCAACCGCTTGGCGATGCCTCGAAATTCGAAAAATTTTATTGTAGGTATTTTATTTGTTTTGTTTTATCATGATGTTAATTTTGATGAAGATAGGTAATGTGAGTTTGTGAGTTATGTTGTTAATTTTTATATGTGTTAGGTACCTACTTGTATTATGAATGTTATTTTTATCCTATGGATGATTTCAAACACAATGTAAATTGTTTGTGAAATAAATAAATAAATACTAAGTGGCCACTCGGGCCCCATGGCCCTTGTGTTTCAACCCCAAACGGCCTCGACTTAACTATCCACCCTCGCCTGCGGCTCGCGTGAATATAAATGTCTCGGGGTAAAATAGCTTCTTTTATGCATTAGTTGTACAATATGAGGTTCTTGAAATACGAATAAACTTGGAATAAAAAAAAAACGAAGTCTGAAATCGCTAACACGCAAAGACTTAGCGCGAAAAACTGCTGTCATGTGAACATATAGACAATGTAAGTTGATAGTCAATTTGCTCAACAATTAATATCCCTGACACTTCTAATACTAAGGCCTATTGTCCACGTAAACCGCACGTCATGCGCACGCTTTCGTCAATTCACGATTGCAAGACGATTGCATGAAGCAACGTGGACATAGCAAATATGCAAAATACGCCTATCGTCATTTGTAAGTTGCATGTATTCGTCAAATGACGCGTTCGTGGACAGTTAGCTTTAATCAAACTGCTTATCTTTTTCCATTAACTTAAAAAGTCGATTTCTTGAAAGCATTTAAAACAATTTTACCTAACTTTATCACAGATGGAACTAGACGAAACCATATCCAAAGCCCTGGAGCTGTCGTGGGGCTGGAAGCTGTGGCTGCGCGGCGCGCGCGTGTGCGCAGGCGCACTGCCGCTGTTGGCGCTGCGCGAGCTGCCGCCGCGACGCGACGCGCTGCTGCCCGGCGTGCACGACGACGAGCCGCTCGACGAGCACTATTACAACATTAGGTGAGAGACGTGCACCGGAGCACGCGGAACGATCTCCGGCCGCCTTTAGTGGGTGATCGACGGGCGAGCCGTATACCGCGGTTTTGGAGACGACGGTTTTTACTCGCGGAGTCGTGGCTCGTAGGTGCTGATCGACTAGCGAGCAAAACAGTCGAGTGTGAACCGCAAATGAGGCAATATGTCTTGTTCGAAGATTGAAGTTTTGTGTTACCTCGGTATAGCATACCACGAAATGAATAAATGTATCCATTATTAAAAAAGTGTGCACGTAGGCACGTCTGTTCGCTAGCGCTGTCGCGGAAAACTGTCGGCTCGGCTCGTCAGTGGTGATCGACACGCGGTCTTGTGCAGCGTGCCGAGCAAAAAATTAAACATAACTAACGAGCCGCGAGCCGGGCTCGTCGGTTTTTAATACCGCGGTATTGCAATGATCCACGGGCGAGCTTTACCGACGAGCCATAAAACGGCGGTTTTACTCGCCCGTCGATCATGGCCTTTAGGGTGAGGCCTGCAGGCAACAGACTTGGGGAGTTTGTTGCCTGAACAGTGAAAGACCCGAGACGGTGGCGCGCCGTGTTCCGCGCGCGCCTCTCTGTAGAGGAATGGTGGCCGTTTGCGGCCGCTGAGGGTGACGGGGTCCGCATGGATGCATGCGGGACAACACCTGGCCGGGGGAACGTGACGTAATGCGCGCACACTCCAGCACCCCGGCTAAAGGTAGCAACAGGACACCGTGTGGTTTTGATTAGTCAGTAAGAGTCTGACAGACCCCTCCACCCACCCCACGGTGGTGGACATCCATGAGGATTACCACACGATAAAAAAAAAAGGTGAGAGACTTGCACAGTACTAAAGGGTGGGGTCTTATATTATCATGTAAAGTAGGGTACAACCACAGATATAGATAGACCTAGATAACGCAAGTATCACGAACTGTATGAAAACTAAGCGTGCCACTTTTTGACTACCTACTATGACGTCACAAGCTCGCGCTTTCGCTCACGCTCACCCAGCCAGCAGTACGCAGGACTGAGCGCGAAAGTGGCGGCTTATGATTTTGGAACGTAAGCTGGTGCGATTTTTGGCACGCGAAGTAGTTGCTCTTGCGTTATCTAGGTGTATCTATATCTGTGGGTGTAACATTTGTCTCCGAAACTAATTTATCTCTCATATCAAGTCTACGCGTTTGTATGAAAGTGCGCGCATATAGCGACGCGACAGCTGGGAGATATTTTTGTCCGCGGGTTTGGACGCAACTGTCGCCCGTCTAATGGTTGCAATGCAAGTGCGCGCACGGCGACAAAAAAGTTGCCTGCTAGCCAGTTGCCGCTCAACCGAAAGTTTACCAAAAAAAACCGGCGAAGTGCGTGTCGGACTCGCGCCCCGAGGGTTCCATACAAACCTGTTTAAAATATTTTTATTATATGATGTAACTAAAAATTTACGGTTTTCGCAATTTTTCCTTTATCTGTGCTATAAGACGTTGCTTCGCACCAAATTTCAAAATTCTGAGTTCACAGGAAGTACCCTGTAGGTTTTGATTCCCTTGTGAGTGTCGAAAATTTGCGGAAATTTGCGGCATAAACGGCTGTATCTTTTGATTGCGTTGGCTTAGAACCTTGATTTTTTTCACAGCTCTAAGGGACAGTAGACCTGAGTATTTGACATAAATTCCAGCTTGATACGTCCACGCGTTTCTGAGAAAAAGGGTCTTGACAAACAGACAGACGGACGGACAACAAAGTGATCCTATAAGGGTTCCGTTTTTTCCTTTCGAGGTACGGAACCCTAAAAAGTAGCGTTGCTGTCGCTACCGTGTGCGCAACGTTCAAATCTCGGCGTAGACAGCGACAAAAAAGTGTAAGTAAAAAAAAAAAAAAAAAAAGTCATTAAGTAAGATTTACTCTTCCTCATCAGGTTCAGGGTACGTCAAGAAGGTGCATGGTGTGAGCTGGACGTGCAGTCTTCCGCCTGCGTGGAGATCTTGTTACCAGCACAAGTTTGCGTCATCAGAAGAGATGATGGGTTACCTATATCTGGATATCAGGTGAGCAAATCAAAAATATTCAAAAAGAAAATTGATAATTATTCGTTTATGATCTACCATCAGTGCAGCAGAGTTGAGCAGTGGTGGCCAAGTGGTAATGGCCGCGACTTACGAGTTGTAGGTCGTAGGTTCGAATCCACACAGGCGCTTTACTTTGTGTAAAATATTTCATCGCCACTGCTCTCATAACGGTGAAGGAAAACATCGTGAGGAAACCGGCATGTCCTAGAACCAAAAATTCGAAGACATGTGACATCTGCCAACCCGCACTGGGCCCGCGTGGTGGATTAAGGCCCACTCCCTCTCACTGAGAGGAGGCCTGTGTCCCAGCAGTGGGAACATTATAGGCTGATTATGTGTGTGTGTGTTATGTGATCTACCATCATGATATTTATAAAATTATAGATTAGGTATGTGTAAGTTAGAATGTATAACGTGGTTTTTTGTGGTTTGTAATTAAACTCCAACTCACGCGGTTACAGCATACAGGGTATTACGGAAAGGGTATATCAATACGTTTGTATTGATATACCCTTTCCGTAACACCAGATACACTCTTCAACCCGTTTGGGTTGAAGAGTGTATCTGGTCTAGAATCTCTGTACAAAATTTCAGCTCAAAAGCATTAACTTTGAAAATGCTTAATATTTTTTTATTTCGACATCACGGCGCTGCACTGGCGCGCGGCGGCGTGATGTGCGTGTACTAGGCGCACAGACACACTACAGATAATGTGACACGTTTGTTATGATTTCAATTTAATAAACTATCAAAATAAAAAAATATTAAGCACTTTCAAAGTTACTGCTTTTGAACTGAAATTTTGTACAGAGATTCTAGACCAGATACACTCTTCAACCCGTTTGTATTGATATACCCTTTCCGTAACACCCTGTATATATTCTCCAACAATCCTCACACAACACACAATATGATTTATAACGCACAGTGGGAATTAAAGCACACGCACAAGCGTAAGCACAGTTGTCAGTAAATTAGGAAGATGAGACAGAGTTCAGATGAGAAGATTGAAAGAACAGCTATGAATCACAAGCATTAAGTAGTTCGTCGCAGTACAAATTTGCGAGCGATAAGTCTCGACTGGTTTGACATTGTGCGGTGACCGCTGCGCCATCGCCATTGTGCGCAAGTGGCGGTATAGTCCAACGGGTCTAATCTAACGAGATTAGTGATGTCCAGCGAGTCGATAGTTTATCGCACTTATTATCGATTATCGTCATCGACGGACTGGTGTTATGAATGTGCATATTATAGAATAAAGACATCTTTATTCTATGATGTAATAAATAAATATAAATGTAAATACAGGGTGGTCCAAAAGTCGTGGATCAAACGAAGTAGGGGGATAAAGGAGGTCATTTCCAACACTTTTAAAGTGAGAAATAATTTTTGGTAACGTTACAAAATTTTTGGATAAAAATAAATTGCTCTTGAAATTTGATACTCCGAGCCCTAATAGAACTTTGTAGTGCTGATACATTATCTAGTAGTAATACAACACCGTTTGTTTTATTGTTTTATATCACATTTTTTTTAAATTCGTCTAATTGTACAAGAACTTGGTATACACAAATATTCATAACTTTTAGGGCAATTGAATTATGACCATGTTGTAGAAAGATTTTTTGTTGGAAATGACCTCCATCTCCCTTATTTCGTTTGATCCACGACTTTTGGACCACCCTGTATAATATTAAATAGATACTTTTGTGTGAGTAATTGTCAACCAGTGATGTAAACATGTAAGTTTAATTATAGTAAAATATTATTAATTAAATAAATAGGCATGTTATGTAGTAGCCTAAAAATCATTACGTATTTTGTTTTTACCAGAGCATCAGCTTGGAACCGAACCCGGAAACTCTAGCTAAAGTGCTAGCTCTTGTGTCAGACCACGTAGATTTACTGCTGGAAGACTGGTACCCTTCACTTGGTAAGTTTATTTACTGCTGGAAGACTGGTACCCTTCACTTGGTAAGTTTATTTACTGCTGGAAGACTGGTACCCTTCACTTGGTAAGTTTATTTACTGCTGGAAGACTGGTACCCTTCACTTGGTAAGTTTATTTACTGCTGGAAGACTGGTACCCTTCACTTGGTAAGTTTATTTACTGCTGGAAGACTGGTACCCTTCACTTGGTAAGTTTATTTACTGCTGGAAGACTGGTACCCTTCACTTGGTAAGTTTATTTACTGCTGGAAGACTGGTACCCTTCACTTGGTAAGTTTATTTTCAATCAAAAGTCAAAAGTCAAAGCATTTATTTCAAATAGGCACATAAAAGGCACTTTTGAACGTTAAAAAATATCTTAAAATAGAATTGATTCTAGTCGCCCATTCCAAAAGGTAGTTTTCGTATGGAGAAGAATGGGCAAGAAACTCCACCGTTACTCTTTTAAAATGTTTTAAATTAAATCCTATATTATACTATATATTAAATCCTATCCTACTTCCTACTAATCACGCCAATGTGGTTTATTCCCGGTGGTCCCCGCCTCGTCGTCCCCACTGGGCATGAGTGGGAAAAATCCGTGAGATCTCTTATTGAAATCCCCATTGTTGCATTTTGTCTCTCGGTCTATAGCGGTGCGAGTGAGAAATAAAAAGTTCCAATCATCACGACTGGGGAGGAACGAAACTTTTTTCCCACTCGTGCCCAGTGGAGACGACGGGGTGGGGACGACCGGGTATAAACCGCCAATATTATAAAGGCGAAAGTTTGTGAGGGGGTGTGTGTGTGTGTGTGTGTTTATATGTTTGTTACTTCTTCACGCTCAAAGGGCTGGACCAATTGTGATAAAATTTTGTATGGAGGTAGCTGACACCCTGGATTAACATATAGGCTACTTTTTATCCCGATATTCCCACGGGTTCGACACTTACGCGGCTGAAACCGCGGGGCGCTGCTAGTTATAAATATACTAGCTTCTGCCCGCGACTTCGTTCGCGTGAAATTTCTTATTCCCTCGACCCATCTCGTCGTATTGCATCATCTGCCCGCGTCTCCTGCTCTATCACTTCGTTTCCCCATAGCGCTTTTGCTCGGCTCCTAAGGTTCATAGCGTGACGTTAAATAGCCTATAGCCTTCCTCAAGAATTGGGCTATCAAATGCAAGAAGAATTTTTCAAATCCGACTGGTAGTTCCAGAGATTACCCCCTAACTTACAAACAAATTTTACCTCTTTATAATATTAGTATAGAAGTATAGCTGTGCCTCCTGTGATAAGTGATACAAGTCAAAAAACGTCATTTTACAGGACAGCAAAAACAAAATCCCTAAAACAGCCAAAATCCCTATAGTTGTATCACTTTGCACAAAATTATCTCCGAAACTATAGCAGATAGAAGAACGTGAGTTAGACCAAAAAAGACGTTTTTTTTTTTTTGATAATGCTCATGTGAAAATCACAAAAAGGGTTACAACTCGAGTTATATCACTTATCACAGGAGGCACAGCAGATAATCTTAAATGTTTCTCCAAGGACGAATATTGTTTCAAAACTCTTGGCTAGGAAAGTGTCTACAACCCGGATTCTTTCAGGCACCCGTTTCGTCCACACCTCCGAGGGTCGGTGCCTCATCACACGAGTAGTTCCATGTCCCGAGTGTCTCAAACACGCTGCTCCTCAAGCACAACATCAGGAACAGGAACAGCAGCTGGCTCAGGTAAGAAGACGATACTGTATCAACAACGCCACATGCGGACAACGCGTCATACTGACGTCACGCAAACCCTGCATCTCGCAAGCAGAGTTTACCGCGCAACTAGCATAGATACAACGGCCCGACATGAATCATCGGGCAGTTGCCCGCCAGACACAACACCCGTCTGGTCGGAAGATCCTCCCTTTTCTATAGAGTATGAGTGAACTTTACACCCTGTTCCTCATACTTCTATAATACCTTGAACCCACTCGGAGCTGCGGCATAGAAAAAATTTGACAGGAAAAGTAATAATATCAGAGGGGCAATTGACAACATTTCATATTTTTAACCTGCATGTATTCTTACGTTATATAAAAGTAAATTCAAATCTAGGGCACCCATATTTTTTCGTTTTTCGAAATTATGTACTTTTCATTCATAATTTTAACTTTGAAATTCGGTGTATTCTAAAAAGACGTAAGTGCCAGATGACGTCAGCCTTACGGTAAAACGGCGATATTACCACAGTATAATATACTTCTTAGGTGACATTGACATGTCTTGTTTGATGTAATGTTTTCAATCAAAGACATTGGAATGCGTAAAGGTAACTAACTACCTCATTTCGCCGTTTATGTGACGTCATCACATGTTTTTTGATTTTTATATTTTTTCTCAGAAATTTGGAAATAAAAAAATAAAATAAAAATATATTTGAACTCAGGATACGAAAATAAAGAAATAGTATTTTTGTTTTAAGGTCGTGTCAGGTTTGAAATGTTGTCAATTCTCGTAATTTTAAGAACGTTCACAGTCTGATCTCAGTCTCAATCTGTCAAAAATACCTCTAATTTTCCTACATTTTTGACAAGTTTTTGACATTTGTTTGTCGCCGAGATGAGACTACGACTAGATTTTGAACGTTTTAAATTACGTGAATTGGCCTTCTGATCTCGACTAAAAAAAAAATTAAAACAATCTTTGTTCCCGATTCCCAGGCGTTCCGAAGACTAGAGCTGGGGGCCGCTGAACCAAGACGGCTGCGTCTGTCTGAAGAGTCCAGGGCTTCCGACGGAGATAGTGGAGTTGGTGCCGAGTCCAATGGTAAGAAACAAAGTTATTGAAGCTGTGTGAGCGTGCGTGTTCCACCGCCGCCCGTTCGATGTCCACCGCGCAAGGGAAAGAAAGAAAATACATTTATTTAGCACTGACTAAAAGACACAGAATACACCAGATACATCAGATAAAAAAACAAATAAATGTCGCAGCATCATTCTGAGATAGGAGCCTTTTGGCCACCTATAGAAGTTTCTGTCTCATTTTTCTTTTTTTCTTTTGTTACTTTTTGAAGTGTAAACTTCTTTACCGGCACACTTTTTTGTAATGGGTAAAAAATGTGAAACTCGCGTCAGGACACGTGACCGTCAGGAGAGACTACTACGGCGGCGCCAACCGAAGTGAACCAAGTGACACACGACAATGGATGGATGGATGGGTGGATGGACGGACGGATGGACGGATGGACGGATAGACGGATGGACGGATGGACGGATGGATGGATGGGTGTGGGTGTGGGTGTAGTACCTACACTGCTGTGTATTCGTAAAATTCGTGTATATAGTGTTTAAAATATGGAAATTGAACAAAGTGCATCTATTAATGAAAAAAGTGACGCAGAAATAGTGAAAAAAAAGAGTTACTTATATTAATTCAATTAATAATTGATGTATTTCAACGTTAATATTCAAGTTTTCACTTCTGCCGGCACTCCCGGAGTGCAACCCGTCTTTTTTTTATATAACTTGGTTTTTATTTTTTAATGTGTTTAGTTTAGTTTGTGATATTTCTGTACGAGTCGCAATAATTTTTTTTTCTTTCTTCTTTCTATACGAAATAGTTGCTGGTGAAAATAGTTGAAGAAAACCTGAAAAACTCGTGAAAATGTATCTAATATACTCGAAGCTGACGGAGGACGATTAATTTATTGCTTTTTGGTTTCAGCATCGTCCCGCCTCGGCTCCGTGGAAGGCGTAGTCAACAGCGAACCACAGAACTGGTCCATAGCGACCGCCTGGACCGTGGAGCAGTGCATCCTTGCAGCCTGCAGCAGCACCCGCCTGCACTGTCCCTTGCACAGCGACAGCCTCGTGCAGCTGCGGCTGGTCGCTCCCGACACTGTAAGTACCACAGAACTGGTCCATACCCCAGTACTGGGTAACTACTACTGGGTAACTGCCCCGTTGGTCTCGTAGTCGCAAGCGCGACTGCTGAGCGTGGGGAACTGGGTTCGATTCCCGCGTCGGGCAAAGTGTTACTGAGTTTTTCCATTAAGAATTTCTTAGTAACAGCCTTTTTTTTTATGGATGTGAAATCATCAAATGACCCCTCCCGCTCTGGGTGGAGCGGAAGGGAGTGTCAGACTATTACTGACTAAAACCCACCCGTGTTCCTTCCTTAGCCCTTTATGTTCCGGGGTAGCGGTAACCATTTCGGACAATCCCGCACCCCCGGCAGGCTTCGGCCCTGGCAGGCCCCTTCCTTTTTGCTGACATCTCTTTGAGGCGCGCGTGGAACACGTACGCGCCGTCCGGCACGGGCACGGGCTCTTAGTAACACCCCGGAGTTTGCAAGTTGTCGGTGTGATACCCCCGCGCCTCGCGCGCACGTGGCGCCGTTAGTCCAGCGCCGGATCTCTCCCCGCCCGTGTCGGGTCGCCCCCCATCGGACTATGAGAGTGAGGGCAGACGGAGTGCACCTGCGTGTGCGCACACGCCTGCACTATAATATCTCCCGCGCCGAAGGCTAGTCTTCGTTGAGATTGGCCGCCGTGACCGAAATACGGTCTGGAGTACTTTATTTATTTATTACTAGCTGCGCCTCGCGATTTCACCCACGTAAATGTCGATCCCGTGGGAATATCGAGATAAAAAGTAGCCTATATGTTAATCCAGGGTGTCAGCTACCTTCATACAAAATGTTATCAAAATTGGTCCAGCCGTTTGAGCGTGAAGAAGTAACAACCATATAAACACACACACACACACACACACAAACTTTCGCCTTTATAATATTAGTGTGATACGATACCCCTTGGCAAGACTGGTTGTCATACTGTCGGGCTTCTGACGACCCGTAACGACTGTCAAAGACCTACGAATGACAGCCGGGACCAACAGCTTAACGTGCTTTCAAAGGCACGGAGGGGTCTCGGTATGTAAAGATGGTCACCCATCCACGGCATGCATCCAATACATTCGTCATGTTCGTGAACGGGCGCCGCCAGTAGGGACTGGTCATCTCTTTGCTGCCATGGCTTATTTTATTTTAATTTATTATTTAAATTGTTGTTTTTTCTCATCTTTTCATTATGGACGCTTTTAACGTTCTGCATCGTTCTCACATGTATCATTTTTAACATGAATGATGTAACCAAGACGTTGTAAGCATATTATTTTGATTTAAAAGAGTGTCCATGGAGTTTCTTGCCCGTTCTTCTCCATAGGTACGGCCACGGTCATAAGTGGAGTAGCAATTTCACAAAGCAATAGATTGACACTTTGGTTTTACTTACGACCTTCTTTTAATTAGCTATTTCTCTACTGTAGACACACACACTCACATTCATTTGCAACTGATTGTATTTCATTAATTCGACTACTACGGTATGTGGCATGCTAGCTTAGCGGTTATCACATTTGGGTAAGCGCGTCCTGCGTAGCGAGCCGTGGGTTCGAATCTCACGCGCGGTGATAGTTTTTTCAAATGTTTTTTAATAATTACTTCGAGTAATGACGCTTATGACTATAATAATATATTTCCTTGCCATGTTCGTCTTGTGCGCTTAATTCGTTAAACTTTATGATTATACCCACAGTTAAATAAATTACTTATAAGGTAGATACAGTTAAGTTACGAGTCATTCACCGCGATTAAATAGAACGTTGTTTGTTGGTTGTTAATTATTGTGGGTTAGCGACGTGTGTTCTATTAGCCTTGTTGTAGTTCCTTTTAAAATGCAGAATATTGAAATGAAAGCGAATGTGATTGCGCTGCGTAAAAGTGGATTTAATATAACACAAATGAACTTATGAAACTGAACTGAATGTGAGTATTATGCATATGATTTAATTATTTTTTCAAACATTTATTTTATTAAAATAGAACTGCTGATCCTTGTAGTTATTTTTTTTAACGTATTTTAAGGTCTAAATAGAAGAAAAAATTATAATTTCGAAGTCCTAGATTTTAAATGATGAATATAACATTATATTATTCTTATATGTAACATTTCTATTTTCATTATAATTTTGTTTCTCAATAGTATTCGTATTTTGCTAGTAGACTAACAGTACCTACTCTTTTTTTGTTTTAGAGAAATTACCTACTGTGACTCGAAGGGTCACTTAATAAGGAAGAGGGTAGCCTTGCTGCGTGGAATGCCCCAGCTGGTCAGTGAATATGAAACAATTGGTTATAATACCAACAAGATATTTTGCCGAATTATTCAACACGTCTTTACGAACCGTTCGCCGTGCAAACGAAAACCGGCTCAAAAACCTATGCAATATTGTAGGGCCCATGCGCCAGCGTTTACAAGATTGCTTTGATAATAATGGGTATTATACTAAGGATTAAATTATAAATTGATTATACCTAGTAATAATAAAATTATACTGTAGCATATTCGTAATAAGGATTATTTTGAGGTTTAGTTTCAATCTTCTTTTCGTAATGAAAATGAATACTTAAGCTATAACCACAATAAGTCCTAAACTAGATGTTTATTTATTCTTTATAAAATTATAACGAATAAACATTTTGTAATCACTTATAAAACATTTTTATTCTTTACCCCATATTTCACTAACTATATAATAATAAAAACAATTATTACATTATTATTCTCGTTTATTAATTTATCGAATAATAAAAGAACAGATGAAGATAATTGATGAAAAGAAAAAAATCTCATTTTGAGATTGGAACTTGGGCCTATATGTTTGCTAATCCGATGCGTTACACTATCAGCTATCCGGCCTTATAACAATGTTGTCAATTTTAGCAATGGTTTGAGCCGACCAAGGTCATACTTAATTACGTACGCTGCGTGTGTGAAAAAGCGATATATTTTTGTTTCGCTGACTTTCGCTCGACACCAGTGTATAAATTCTGAGGTGTGCGTTCTGTGTTAATACATCACTTATACACACATACGTATATACGGCCTGTACCGCGCGTGTTCACAGCAAAACAATCCTTACGGTGATAATGCAGTACTGACCGTTACCGTACCTACGCTTTGGAATGGGCAACTAGCTTCATCTTTCTGACTGACCGACCCCTTGACAATTCACAAGTGTCTGTAATTAGTTTAATTGAAATAAATGCTTTGAGTTTGACGGACCAACATCGGCAAGCGTTGATTAACCTAGAGGATCGACCCGTGCGACTGTATTTGACCACCACGAGCCCTTCACAGCATATACAAAGGCCGTAGGTCCAGTTATCAATCAAGTCCCGCAGTCCGGCGTCAAGCAGCCTGCTGTGTTTCGTCGATGCGTGGGAGTTCCAGTGCCTTAGGCATCTTCTGGGCACGCTCGTTCCATCATAGACCTCATCCATCACTTTCCATCTGGCGTGATCGAGGCCATTCAGCAACAATAAAAAAGGTAACAAAAAAGAAAACGATGTAAACTCAAACTCAACTCAAACTCAAAGCATTTATTTCAGTTAAACCAATTACAGACACTTTTGAATTGTCAAGGGGTCGGTCAGTCAGAAAGATGAAGCTAGTTGCCCATTCCAAAGCGTAGGTACCTACGGAGAAGAACGGGCAAGAAACTCCATGGACACTCTTTTAAATCAAAATAATATGGTATACTGTATAATATTAAAATCTTGTCCATAGCTACTACTTGATGTAGAAGAATCAAAACGCGCTCGCTGGGAGCACATAACCCGGGGCGCAGTCGCAGGCCGCGGGGCCTTCGGGACCGTCCTGTCGGCCACGTGGCGGCCCCCGCCCGGGGCCCCGGGCCCCAGCGAGCCTATCAACGTGGCCCTGAAAGCGCTGCAGCCGGTCCCGCCTCCTGCGAGCAGCGATGCGGCTGCGCATCATGCTTATAAGGTAACTTTACTTTTAAGAATGGAATAGTATTTTTAAACAGACGCAAAAAGGGTACGGAACCCTCGGTGCGCGAGTCCAACTCGCACTTGGCCGGTTTTTTTTACTGTATGGCCGCGCGTAACTTTTTTACAGAGTACCCGAGTCCGATTTTGACAACTCTTCTTTAATAGGAGGTAGTTTATAATTCTCAAACGTAACACAATTTCAAGTATGGCGTTTCTAAAACTGTCAAAGTAAAGTGTCATTGGACCTTCCTTAAACTATGAAGCCCTTCGTGAACAGTGGCGTGCATTGGTTTTCAGAATAAGTAGGCACTAGGCCGGTCACTAATCTAATCAGAAAAAAAGTGTGTTCAAAAGTGTGGTTATTTGAGTAGGCATGCCTACTTAAGGGTGATAAATTGCGAAGGTCGAACGTCATGGTATTACGCGTGAGACGTACGTATTTTTAATTTTTTCGTATTAACTTGAACGAGTAAAGACCAATGACAATGTGCGAATAGTACGGGAGCCGAGTAGGCCGTCCGGCGAGTGCCTACTGCCGCGCGTGTTTGTATGAAGATTTTGTTTTTTGTTAGGTATGATAATTTAGTGAGTTCCTTAATTGTGGGGCACACACACTAAAATGTAATTGACAGGCTTATGTTGATATATCGAGGTAGGCACTGCTTATATGCCTATATGCACGCCACCGTTCGTGAAATTCATGCTAACTCTTTTGAAGTGAAACTTCTTTACGCACGCTTGACTTGGGGAGTAAGCTGGCGAACGCGTGAGGTAAGCGTTACGAAAAGTGTGATCGGGCGAGGCGAACAGGAGTTGAGTGGTGGATATAAGCAAGAGAAAGCAGAGCGCGCGCACATTTTCTTTCTGTCTTCCTCTCATAGCGAAGTTTCACTTCAGTCGTGTGGTCATAAGCACAATCGGTTTTTTTTTATCTTCCCCAGGCCGCCCTATCCCGCTGGGAACGGGAACCAACCGCCGCCGCCTGCCGCGCCTACTGCGGCCTCCGACAAGAACTGTCAATACTGAGCCAACTCAAGCACCAGCACGTCGTGCCACTGCTGGCCGTGTGTGCCGCTCCCTTGGCGCTGTTATTGGCACTAGCGCCAGCGGTAAGCACCAAGATGAACTATGCAGTATCCGGTCTTAAGAGGAAATGCGGTCGGAGAGACTTTTGAGAACAAACTAGAATTTGAAAATATAATAAAAATGGTATGGATTCCGCCTGCTTCCAACTTTTATTTCATTTAAAATGGGCTTGTTTTTAGATTTTCAGTTTTTTTTTTTTTTAACTTAAGTTTTTTACCGCAGGCGGGTTTTTTAATTTGTTTAACACCTTGAGTGCCAGACAACAGACACAATAGAAAATCTATTGTTCGCGGTCACCGGTGACCTACACGGCTGCGAATGTGTTAATTACTTTTTTTTTATTTTCCAGCTTTTTAGTTTACAAATGTGAAAGATTTCGCAGGCGATTTAGTTCTTGGTACCTACGTGTTTTTTTACGATTTGTCATTTCGAATTACTTTTATGTATGTACCTCTACCCACAGCGGTAGCGAATACCGCTTAGGTTTGAATAGGCCTTTATACACTGTCTTACTAACAAAGGGCATGTCTATGTACACAGGGTGCTCTAGACGGCGTACTGCGCAGCTACCGCGAGTGTGGGTCGCGATGTAGCGCTCGACTCGCGCGGGCGCTCGCCTTGCAAGTCGCGCGGGCGCTCGAGTATCTACACGCGAGGAGGGTCGTGTATAGGGATCTTAAGGTAAGCCTAACAACTGATATAGTTAAATTGAACCTGTTATTGTACAGTCAACATTAAATTAAAAATTTTAAAAACCCCCGACTCAAACAAAAACCTCTAAAAACTAAAATAATAATATATATTATTAGCCCTTTAAGTTTAATATAAGTTGCAGGAAATATTTTGATCCAAGCGTCCTCGCGTCGGGGGACGGCTAATGAAAATTGGAAGTTAACAGCAGCTATGTTTTCTACAATAGCATACATTCATAATTCTGTTTGGCGTTTTCATTAGCCGTCCCCCGACGTGAGGACGCAAGCCCTTTCATTTGATACCCATATTGAGCCATTTTGTGGAGGCGGCCAAATTGGACCGATTTTCATCAAACATAGCTAAGAACACTTGCGACTAATTCACCTTTTAAACAAAAAAAAAAAAACAAAATCAAAATCGGTTCATCCGTTCGGGAGCTACGATGCCACAGACAGACACACACACCCCCACACACACAGACACGTCAAACTCAACACGGCGTCGGGGGTTAAAAGGGACAAGTATGCAGGATCGTCGGATATAGTTGAAGTTTAGTAAGAAACCGATGGATGTTGCAGCTGATTTTTCTTTTCGTGATTTCAGAGTTGATCCCATAGTGAATGTGGTTCATATTCATGGGGAGAACATCCTTTAAAAATTTCGAGACGGTAAAAAAAGTCATCCAGTATATTTACCATTTATGTACACACATATACAGGGTGTTACAGAAAGGTATATCAATACAAACGGGTTGAAGAGTGTATCTGGTCTAGAATCTCTGTACAAAATTTCAGCTCAAAAGCAGTAACTTTGAAAATGCTTAATATTTTTTATTTCGATAGTTTATTAAATTGAAATCATAACAAACGTGTCACCGCACTACAAGGGTCATTATCCATTATCTGTAGTGTGTCTGTGCGCCTAGTACACGCACATCACGCCGCCGCGCGCCAGTGCAGCGCCGTGATGTCGAAAAAAATATTAAGTATTTTCAAAGTTAATGCTTTTGAACTGAAATTTTGTACACAGATTCTAGACCAGATACACTCTTCAACCCGTTTGTATTGATATACCCTTTCCGTAACACTCTGTATAAACAGACAAGAAAAAAACAGAACAGAAAAATAGGTACAAAGGTGATGCTTACCTCATAAGAAATCTCTTCCAGCATACCTGCGATAGGACAAGAAATAAAGAGATGTAGACAGCGTGTCAAAGAGGACACAAAAAAAATACCTACATCTAAAAAAAAATCTAAAATTATTATGCTATATGTTTTAGTCGGAGAACGTGCTTGTATGGAAGATGCCTCGACCTGGAGATGAGATGAGCGGAGCCCCGCTCAACGTGCACGTCAAATTAGGAGATTATGGTCAGTATCGTGCAATCTTTTCGAGTCAGTCAGTCAGGACTTCTCTATTATACACCGTGTTCCGGACGATATACATAAACTTCGACCAGATGTTCAGACCATGGAAATAAGCATTTTTCATTATGGACACACTAATAAATTCCTATTTTTTATTTTTTGTTAATTTTCATATAAACTAAATACCTTAACGTAAATCACCCAATATGCATGCCTCTTTATCCGAATTGACAACGTCGTAATTTTCATTCATAAGATTTGGCGGGCTGCAACTTGTCGAAACTGAGTTACGAGTAAGACCCTTTCTTACTGCATAGCTCAATTAAATTTCATTAAATGAAATTACAAATAACTTTGTAACGAAGCCTTTTTATGTACTACTTCCTTTGTTAGATTTAATTTGTAAAAGCTATAGAACCATTCAGCGGCGGCCCTAGAAAAAAAAAATACGTACGTCTCACGCGTAATACTAGGACGTTCGACCTTCGCAATTTATCACCCTTAAGTAGGCATGCCTACTCAAATAACCACACTTTTGACCTCACTTTTTTTCTGATTAGTGACCGCGTTTGCCTAGACTAGACCCGGCCTAGTGCCTACCTATTCTGAAAACCAATACACGTCACTGGTAGGATGAACAAATTTCTCGGTGTGTAAAATAAAATTTCACACTTCTGCGCCCCGCGGTGTCACTAACATAAGTTTCGATTCCGTGGGAATATTGGGATAAAAAGTAGCCTATATGTTAATCCAGGGTGTCAGCTACCTCCATACAAAATTTTATCAATATTGGTCCAGCCGTTTGAGCGTGAAGAAGTAACAAACATATAAACACACACACACTCACAAACCTTCGCCTTTATAATATTAGTGTGAGTTTGATACCGAGACCCCTCCGTGCCTCGGAAAGCACGTTAAGCCGTTGGTCCCGGCTGTCATTTGTGGATCTTTGACAGTCGTTACAGGTCGTCAGAAGCCCGAAAGTCTGACAACCAGTCTTACCAAGGGGTATCGTATTACCCAGTAACTGGGTTGTGGAGATCAGGTAGGCAGTCGCTCCATGTAAAATATTCAGAAAAATATTCAGTACATCTGGTTAGACTGGGTGCCGACCCTAAAATAGTTGAGAAAAGGCTAGGCAGATGATGATAAAATTCATTTTCAATTATTTTGTTCTTATACAATGCGCGTCTCGAAAGATGAGACTTGACCCCCCCCCCCCCCCCGCGCTCTTTTCGCCGCCCCTATGACGTCCAGTCCCGTCCCGCGCTCAGACCTCATACCGCTAAAGAGACCTAGAATCGTGTACTGCGCAAGTCAAACCACGTGGTGTGTCAAGTGTCATCTATCGTGGCACGCAGTATACACCATTCACAAAAGTTTTGAATTAATACTTTATTTTCAATGGAACCCTTTTTTGTCCCCAGGTATAAGCCGTCTGGCCCCTCCTTCAGGGACCAAAGGTTTCGGCGGCACTGAAGGCTTCATGGCGCCCGAGATCATGAGGTATAATGGTGAAGAAGAGTACAATGAGAAGGTTAGTACGCCATCTTGTCATTGGTTTTATTTGATGTAAAGACGCCAGCACATCAAGCTACTACAATCTGTCAAATTTCTTTAATAGATTCAAAGTCAAAGCATTTATTTCAAATAGGCACATAAAAGGCACTTTTGAACGTCAAAAATTATGTTAAAATAGAATTGATTCTAGTCGCCCATTCCAAAAGGTAGTTTTCGTATGGAGAAGAATGGGCAAGAAACTCCACCGTTACTCTTTTAAAATGTTTTAGGTACAATATTTTGCATGGGTACATTAATTATATAATAACATGTGAGGACGATGCACCTACAATAAAATTACTATACCACAATAGGTAAAAGAATTAAAAACGAAACCATGACATATAAATTAATTATCTGATAGATACATGGTGCTCACATATTTACAAACATGGTACAAGCAAAACGATTTTAATTAAAAAACAAAATACAAGTAATTTAAGATTTTCAACTTTATCGCTAAAGGACAAGGTTCAAAGTTGATTGGGAAAATTTTACAGTTTCGGGTAGCTTGATGTGCTGGCGTCTGTCATCCTGTCAATCCATACTAATATTATAAATTCGAAAGTAACTCTGTCTGTCTGTCTGTATGTTAACTTTTCACGCCTAAACCACTGAACGGATTTAGATGAAATTTAGTATAGAGATAGTTTGAGTCCCGGGGAAGGTCATAGGATACTTTTTATCCCGATATTCCCACGGGCTTCGACACTTATGCGGGTGAAACCGTGGGGCGCTGTTAGTTTAATTCTATTGTTACTGTGTTCAGGCACAGAATACTTAAAGTACTACGTACAGAAAGGACACTCCCTTCCCCGCACTTACATCAGTTACCGCACCTCACCCCGCACTTCGGCGTATTCGTCGCAGTTCTTTAACAAGAGCGCTCGCAAACACAAGTACCTCACGCACACATTCATACGTATACAAACGTCATTTTTTAATGTAGTAGTAGTAGGTAATTATTTCGCGAGCGTTGTATGGAGTGTCCGGGGTGTGGTTCAGATCAAAGTCAAAGATCTTTATTGTGAGACAGTGGTTACAAAGTTGTTATTGAATTATTTTGGATTCAGGTGGACTGTTTCTCCTACGGTATGCTGTTATACGAGATAGTGACAGTCCGACAGCCGTTTGAGGGTCATGAGGCGGTGAAGGAAGCTGTGCTAGAAGGAGCCCGGCCTGCGCTGTCACCCAGGGTGAGTACTCATATTCGATAGGGGGTTTCACACACATATATAGATATACCTAGATAACGCAAGCATCACGAACTGTATGAAAACTAAGCGTGCCAATTTTTGACTACCTACTATGACGTCACAAGCTCGCGCTCTCTCGCTCACGCCGACGAAAGTGGCGGCTTACGATTTTCGATCGTAAACTGGTGCGATTTTTGGCACGCGAAGTAGTTGCTCTTGCGTTATCTAGGTATATCTATATCTGTGGTTTCACAGTATTTTTATTTGAAACCTCTAAATATTCTAATATTATTTTCATAATTTGATAGACTATGACGTAATACAGGGTGTTCTGCACGAACACCCTGTATTACGTCATAGTCAGTGTTGAACACACGAAAATGGCAGATAGGTGGGGTCGTCGGCTACCTAACCAGCCCAAAAAAAAATACCTAGGCCCAATAGTTTTTTTTTTAATTTTTTATAGCCGATTTTACTATTTGCACCAAACAATAATTTTAGATGAATCTACCAATAGTCGAGACAAAAACAAAAAAAAAGTGTTGTCCGTTTCTTTTCCTTCTTCCTTTTCTTTCTTTTCTTCATTTTCTTCCTTTTCCTTCTTTTCTTTCTTTCTTTTCTTCATTTTCTTCCTTTTCCTTCTTTTCTTTCTTTCTTCCTTTTCCTTCTTTTCTTTCTTTCTTTTCTTCATTTTCTTCCTTTTCCTTCTTTTCTTTCTTTCTTTTCTTCATTTTCTTCATTTTCGTTCTTTTCTTTCTTTTCTTCCTTTTCTTTCTTTTCTTTCTTTCTTCCTTTTCCTTCTTTTCTTTCTTTTCCTTCTTTTCCTTCTTTTCCTTCTTTTCTTTCTTTCCTTCTTTTCCTCTTTTCCTTCTTTTCTTTCATTTCTTTCTCTTCTTTATTTTTCTTTTCTTTCTGTTCTTCCTTTCTTTTTAAAGCGAAGATTCCACCGCCAAAGTATGCTAGATAAAAGTATGTTTTTTCAAAGTCATTCTCTCCCCTCCAGGACCTAGAATTTCCCTGCTGCGTGTTGGAAACTATGCGTCGGTGCTGGTCAGGCTCACCAGAGCTGCGACCATCGGCTGCAGCGCTAGTCAGCGTGGCTGCAGCGCCAGAGTACTGCGCGCTAGCAGACGCGGCGGCTGCACGAACTGCCACAGCGGCTGCAGCGTGCAGTGTTCTCGGAGTTGGTGGTATGTTGTCTTTTTGATTGTTTGACTAGATTTTACCTACGGCTTCGCTCTAGTAAGTCTAATCGGCTAAAAAAGGCGGATAAAAAAGTTCAGTTTACGCTACAACTTCAAACATTCTTATAACTTAAAAAAAAAAAGAATAAGAAATAAAGTTAAACTTTATTTTAACGCTGATTAAGTTGGTTTCAGAGTGACTAGCACTATTAAAAAAGTTATAAAAGTTGTAGTGTAAACTGAACTTTATTTTGTTGGATTTAAAGTTTTTTTTTTCCATAAACTGATATTTGTTTACATTTTCGGCATATAAATCGCGAATGCAGATTAGTTTTAGCGAAAGTCATTCTTCACACAGAGGAAGGAGTGCCAGGCTGGGAGATGTGGTACGGAGGCGGGGAGCCGGAGCGAGCTCACACTCTGCTAGCTACCGCGACCAGCTTCACGCACCATCACACCGTCAGAGTGTTAACAGGTAAGCAGAAGTATAGCCACTGACATGCCCCGCTCCCACCGTGACATCGTCTAGAATGTCCCAGAACACTTTTTTTCGGCGCGCCACGGGGCGCCCCGCCACTTATACAGGGTGTTACGGAAAGGATATATCAATACAAACAGGTTGAAGAGTGTATCTGGTCTAGAATCTCTGTACAAAATTTCAGCTCAAAAGCATTAACTTTGAAAATGCTTAATATTTTTTTATTTCGACATCACGGCGCTGCACTGGCGCGCGGCGGCGTGATGTGCGTGTACTAGGCGCACAGACACACTACAGATAATGGATAATGACCCTCGTAGTGCGGTGACACGTTTGTTATGATTTCAATTAAATAAACTATCAAAATAAAAAATATTAAGCATTTTCAAAGTTACTGCTTCTGAGCTGAAATTTTTTTAACAGCTCCTAATAGATACCGGATTGTTTGTATTTCGTGCGACAGAGATAACGCTATACGAAGCCGAAATTAGCCGATTGTCTCTTTCCAAAGGTCGATGTGCAATATTTATCGCCGGGTACTGTAAATGGTTTAATTGAAATAAATGCTTTGAGTTTGTGTTTGAATGAATTTTCCCCGTTTAGACAAAGCGGATCCTGTCATGGTGACGGCGATCTGTCGCGTTGGCAACAAGATGTGGCTCGGCGACTCAGTCGGCAGGATCTCTGTGTACTCGTGAGTATCAATGCTATCACAGATAATGTTATATCGAACATTGATGGAAGACTGTCATCTCCGTCATTCTCCTGTTTTATCCCAATATATTTGTGGTTGGCGCAACAAGTCTTTTTCTTCCATACTTCTCTATTAGTCGTCATCTCGGTAGTCACCCCCTTTTCTAGAAAATAGAAGACTGTATAGACTTCGACTCTGATGCACCCGCTCTCTCTCTCTCGCTCCCTCTCTCTCTTTCTCGCTCCCGCTCTCTTTCTATCTCTCTCCCTCTATATTTCTCTCTCTTTCTCTCTCCCTGTCTCTTTCTTTCTCTCTTGCTCTCTCTCCCTCTTTCTTTCTCTCTCTATCTCTCTCCCTGTCTCTTTCTCTCTCTCTTTCTCTCTCGGTCTCTCTCTCCCTCTCTTTCTCTCTCCCTTTATATTTCTCTGTCTCTTTCCCTGTCTCTCTCTATCTCTCTCCCTATCTCTTTCTCTATCTCTCTGTCTGACTGTGTTTTTTACTTCAAATATGGTAGTTTGTAAGGAATATGTCTATGAGCCATTGCAGCCTGAATTTAATGTTTTATTATAGACTCGAATTAAATGTTTCAAATTTTTTTATGGCGGCTTTTGGCTTTACCTTTCATATATAAATAAAAAATCAATGTTTGTATGTTTATCCTCTATGCGTTCCGAAACCATTGGTCAGATTGTGACGAAACTTTGGTAGGGTGTTCTGGGGACGCCCGTGAGGGTTCCTAATTATTAAAACATGGGGAAAAAAATCCGAGGCGGTACAAAGTTCGCCGGGTCAGCTATTTCTTATATTTTCGTTCGGTTATAAGATACATAATTATATCATACCCAATCAATCAATCAATCATCTCAGCCTATCGCAGTCCACTGCTGGACATAGGCCTCTCCCAGACTGCGCCACCACACCCTGTCCTCCGCCTTCCGCATCCAGTCTCCCCCAGCCACCTTCTTTAGCTCGTCCGTCCATCTAGCTGGGGGGCGTCCCACACTACGCTTGCCGGTACGCGGTCTCCACTCCAGGACTCGTCTGCTCCACCGGCCATCAGTCCTTCGACAGACATGGCCAGCCCACTGCCACTTCAGTTTGCTTACTCTGCAGGCTATGTCGGTAACTCCGGTTCTTTTCCGGATAATTTCATTCCTGATTTTATCCTTCAAAGAGACTCCGAGCATAGCTCGCTCCATAGCGCGCTGAGCGACCTTGAATTTGTGGACCAGCCCGACCGTCAGTGTCCACGTTTCAGCACCGTATGTCTTGACGGGCAGGACGCACTGGTTGAAGACCTTAGTCTTCAAACACTGCGGGATAGGCGACGAGAAGACTTGACGGAGTTTTCCAAAAACTGCCCAACCCAACTGGATCCTTCTGTCAGCTTCCTTCTCAAAGTTGTGTCTACCGAGCTGGATGACTTGCCCTAGGTAGACATAATCCTTCACAACTTCGAGAAGCTACCCTTCGATGCGTATTGGACTCGGCAAGACGTGCGAATTGTACATGACTTTTGTCTTGTCCAAATTCATGCCGAGGCCAACCCGCCGGGAGGCTCCATTTAAGCTGTGCAGTATTTGATCTAGCTGTTCCAACGTCTCTGCCATTATGACGATGTCATCGGCAAATCGAAGATGTGAGATGTACTCGCCGTTAATGTTGATACCCTGTCCAGTCCAGTCTTGAAAACGTCTTCCAATGCGTTGGTAAACAATTTAGGCGATATTACATCATACCCAATAAATACTCGCAATATGACCAAACTTTGAAGTTAATAAAAAAAAAGATGGCCAAAAAATATATTTACCTATCGCGATTTTCATGACGTCTATGTTTTTAGATATCACAGCTAGCTTCTTGCTGGTTACTCGAACATAGCCCTTATTTACCGTGTATTAAAGCTTATAATATTTGCAGCGCATCAAGCTGCGCCCTGATTTGGTGCGTGCGCGTGCAGGAGTCGGTGGGAGGGGCGCCCTCGTCTGTGGCGGCGCTGCAGGGGCTGCCGCGCCTGCAGCGAGTGGCAGTCGCGCTTAGCTGCGGCAGGTATGTACTGTGGCGGCGCTGCAGGGGCTGCCGCGCCTGCAGCGAGTGGCAGTCGCGCTTAGCTGCGGCAGGTATGTACTGTGGCGGCGCTGCAGGGGCTGCCGCGCCTGCAGCGAGTGGCAGTCGCGCTTAGCTGCGGCAGGTATGTACTGTGGCGGCGCTGCAGGGGCTGCCGCGCCTGCAGCGAGTGGCAGTCGCGCTTAGCTGCGGCAGGTATGTACTGTGGCGGCGCTGCAGGGGCTGCCGCGCCTGCAGCGAGTGGCAGTCGCGCTTAGCTGCGGCAGGTATGTACTGTGGCGGCGCTGCAGGGGCTGCCGCGCCTGCAGCGAGTGGCAGTCGCGCTTAGCTGCGGCAGGTATGTACTGTGGCGGCGCTGCAGGGGCTGCCGCGCCTGCAGCGAGTGGCAGTCGCGCTTAGCTGCGGCAGGTATGTACTGTGGCGGCGCTGCAGGGGCTGCCGCGCCTGCAGCGAGTGGCAGTCGCGCTTAGCTGCGGCAGGTATGTACTGTGGCGGCGCTGCAGGGGCTGCCGCGCCTGCAGCGAGTGGCAGTCGCGCTTAGCTGCGGCAGGTATGTACTGTGGCGGCGCTGCAGGGGCTGCCGCGCCTGCAGCGAGTGGCAGTCGCGCTTAGCTGCGGCAGGTATGTACTGTGGCGGCGCTGCAGGGGCTGCCGCGCCTGCAGCGAGTGGCAGTCGCGCTTAGCTGCGGCAGGTATGTACTGTGGCGGCGCTGCAGGGGCTGCCGCGCCTGCAGCGAGTGGCAGTCGCGCTTAGCTGCGGCAGGTATGTACTGTGGCGGCGCTGCAGGGGCTGCCGCGCCTGCAGCGAGTGGCAGTCGCGCTTAGCTGCGGCAGGTATGTACTGTGGCGGCGCTGCAGGGGCTGCCGCGCCTGCAGCGAGTGGCAGTCGCGCTTAGCTGCGGCAGGTATGTACTGTGGCGGCGCTGCAGGGGCTGCCGCGCCTGCAGCGAGTGGCAGTCGCGCTTAGCTGCGGCAGGTATGTACTGTGGCGGCGCTGCAGGGGCTGCCGCGCCTGCAGCGAGTGGCAGTCGCGCTTAGCTGCGGCAGGTATGTACTGTGGCGGCGCTGCAGGGGCTGCCGCGCCTGCAGCGAGTGGCAGTCGCGCTTAGCTGCGGCAGGTATGTACTGTGGCGGCGCTGCAGGGGCTGCCGCGCCTGCAGCGAGTGGCAGTCGCGCTTAGCTGCGGCAGGTATGTACTGTGGCGGCGCTGCAGGGGCTGCCGCGCCTGCAGCGAGTGGCAGTCGCGCTTAGCTGCGGCAGGTATGTACTGTGGCGGCGCTGCAGGGGCTGCCGCGCCTGCAGCGAGTGGCAGTCGCGCTTAGCTGCGGCAGGTATGTACTGTGGCGGCGCTGCAGGGGCTGCCGCGCCTGCAGCGAGTGGCAGTCGCGCTTAGCTGCGGCAGGTATGTACATGACACACCAGGGGCCCAATCCTCGTAATTTTAAGAACGTTCAGTCTGATCTCAGTCTCAATCTGTCAAAAATACCTATATTTTCCCTGCATTTTGACAAGTTTTTGACATTTGTTTGTCGCCGAGATGAGACTGCGACTAGATTTTGAACGTTTTAAATTACGAGAATTGGCCTTCTGGAAGGATGGCATCTGAAAACTATTTATACTATAGTACAGGAAGAAATTGATTGTTTTTTTATGCCTTGGAAAGCACGTTAAGCCGTTGGTCCCGTTTGTCATTCGTGGATCTTTGACAGTCGTTACGGGTCGTCAGAAGCCCGAAAATCTGACAACTAGTCTTACGAAGGGGTTTCGTATTACCCAGTAACTGGGTTGTGGAGGTCAGATAGGCAGTCGTTCCATGTAAAATACTGGTATTCAGCTGCATCCGGTTAGACTGGAAGCCGATCCCAACATAGTTGGGAAGAGGCTAGGCAGATGATCGTGGAATATGGGTGCACACCTCTGCCAAGCCCTTCGAGGATTACATAATCAGCCTATAATATTCCCACTGCTGGGACACAGGCCTCCTCTCTGTGAGAGGGAGTGGGCCGTAATCCACCACGCGGGCACAGTGCGGGTGCGGGCAATTTTTGGTTCTAGGACATGCCGGTTTCCTCACGATGTTTTCCGCCACCGAATTTACACAAAGTAAAGCGCCTGTCTGGGTTCGAACCTACGACTTATATCTCGTAAGTCGCGGTCGTTACCACTGGGCCACCATTAAAAATGATAAATGATTTATTTTCTGTAAGTAGGTTTGTACAAATACTTTTACGCGTCAATCATATTTTTATTAAACTAGATGAGGTTGGCGTTTCCTATCTGACTACTCTGAGAAGAAAGGCCGAAACATGCTCAGAGGTCACAGTCTCTTTTAAAGTCCAGACAAAATCTTGGTCAGATCATGTGAAGACCATGTAGATTGGTGTCTAAAATGGTCTTTTGAGGAAAGAACCACACAGATTGAGCGGACCTGTCCAGTCAGTGCACGCATTTGTCAAAAATCGTGCAGCTCAACTCAGAACATGAGGAGCTCGACGATTCGACGAACAATACCAAAGAAAGGACATTTGGGTAGGCCGCGTAAATTACTCAGACTGCCAGATCATGATTAAAACTAACTATGAAATACAGAAAAAAGAAAGAAATGACCCACATAGTCCTCACATTCACAATAATTAAATTAAATAAAATACTTTACAAAGTAAATATTCATGTTATTGCCCTCTCTCTCTCTCTCTCTCTCTTCGAGGATTACAAGCGTGATTTTATATTCCAGTTATCATTGATTCCAGGCTGTTCCTAGTGACCTCTCGTCGTCCGGAAGCTGAAGGCAGTTTCGTACTGACTGAGCTGGGCACTGCGACCGAGCTGTGCTGTCTAGCGGCCGTACCTTCGCCACATGGGTGAGTTCGGGGCCATCTCCACGAGCGAGAGAATCGCGGCAATAGTCTCGGCGTGCCATCAAATTTTCGCTGCGACGATATCGCCGTGTGGAGACACGATCTAAGAGAGTGTACGGCTTTATAGACGACTCCGCCTTGGAGTGTAAATGTGGTGCTGTTCCACAAACGATGGGACACTTAATATCGTGTCCTGCGTGTCCTGTCAGCTGCACGTTACAGGAACTGATGAACGCTAGTGATGGCGCCAAACAAGTGGCCGAATTCTGGGCCGAGTACATTTAGATTGCTATCGACACGCTAAGAAGAAGAAGAAGTGTATAGAAATACGTGGCACGACGATAATATCGCCGCGATTCTCTCCCTCGTGGAGACGGCCCGTAAGAGGATTGGGAATCTTGAAAATACTACTTCAACAAGAAAACTAGTTTGAAAAAATGAGTGCACAACACTGGTAATCTATACAAATAAATAAAATTGGAGTGTCTGTTTGTAATGCATACTAATAGTATATAAATTCGAAAGTAACTATATCTGTCTGTCTGTATGTTACCTTTTCACGCCTAAACCGCTGAACCGATTTAGATGAAATTTGGTATAGAGATAGTTTCGAGTCCCGGGAAAGGACATAGGATACTTTTTATCCCGATATTCCCACGGGATCGAGACTTATGCGGGTGAAACCGCGGGGCGCAGCTAGTATGAAAATAACCGCTTTTTACTAAATGCATATGGATGTAGGAGTATACACGGTACACATACCAAAATATATTTTTTTACAATTTTTGTCTGTCTGTCTGTTTGTTCCGGCTAATCTCTGAAACGGCTGGACCGATTTTGACGGAACTCTCACTGGCAGATAGCTGATGTAATAAGGAGTAAATTAGGCTACTTTTATTAGGGTTACGCGCAAAAAAAAATAAAACGTTTTCCGTCATGCACGCGAACGAAGTCGCGGGCACAGTTACTCGTAGTTTTGCAATAAATTACCAGTGTTGTGTCATCGCGCTTCTCTTTCTTTTCTATGCAGTCCGACAGTGACCGCGCTTTAGGTCATGTAGTCCCTTTTAACTTGATCCGCACTCCACAGCTGGGAGGTATGGGCGGGCGGGGATGGTCTGTACTCGTATGCTGTGAACGCGAGTGGCGTATGCGGCGCGGATGTACTGGAAGCGAAGCCGCGGGTCACGCTAATGGCCGCGCCCGAAGACGAGCCGTTTGTTATTGTTTATAGTGATCCGGGTGAGTTTTAATCTTACCTATTATGTATTTTGAATACAGTGGCGTACATTGCATATAGGCATATAAGCAATGCCTACCTCGATATATAAACATAAGCTTGTCAATTACATTTTAGTGTGTGTGCCCCACAATTAAGAAACTCACTAAATTATCATACCTAACAAAAAACAAAATCTTCATACAAACACGCGCGGCAGTAGGCAGTCGCCGGACGGCCTACTCGGCTCCCGTACTATTCGCACATTGTCATTGGTCTTTACTCGTTCAAGTTATTACGACAAAATTAAAAATACGTACGTCTCACGCGTAATACCATGACGTTCGACCTTCGCAATTTATCACCCTTAAGTAGGCATGCCTACTCAAATAACCACACTTTTGACCTCACTTTTGTTTTCTGATTAGTGACCGCGTTTGCCTAGACTAGACCCGGCCTAGTGCCTACCTATTCTGAAAAGCAATGCACGCCACTGTGTGAATGTATATAACGGAGAATGCATTTGTGTCACGTTATTATCAGCCATATTTTAACTACTGTGGGCGAATATTGTGGGTATAGTGTTGATTATTGCGCAATAGAAAAACGGTTTGCAGTTCAAATCAGATTATAATTTCACGAACAAATTAATCACGCTAGCAAATCACTCAGTAGAGACACGATACAACCAGATACGGAACGCGGGACAGTTTCGGAGCACATGTTGTTCGTATGATGTCCAATCTCCAAGAGGGCCGCTCCACCTCGCTGCACGCTCTCTTGTACTCCCCACGAACTCAGGCTAGACTCTGTCGAGCGCCGCCAGATGGCGCTGGCGTTCCGAATAGTCAAACGAATGACCGGATGCGGTATATACATATTGCCCATGCGCTTTGCCCAGTGCTAGAAGAGGGACGATTTTTAAACCATAGCTAATTTTTTATACAATATTTCTTTTTTTTTTTATATATATGTTATAGTTGTATGTGGTGATTGTTTGTGTACCTTACCTTCAATACAATTCAACTTAATTTAGATTTGTTTGTCAATTCATCACATACTGACGCTATCAATTGTTTCCTGAATATAGCTTTTTTGGTAGGTAATAGTGGCTGGTGTCCGCAACTCCACGTCAATGCGTCAAATATATCAAGATGAGAGAATCTTTTGTTAAAATTACATAGCATCCTACCAATAACTGAATTTTGAGCGTAGTTTGTACTATAATATCCTCATTCTTTCCCTAGGAGTATGTGTCTACCAGTGGTCAGTTCGTACAAAAAAGCAGTGCGCTCGCCTGGACTGCAGCAAGCTGGTGCCTTGTTCTGAAAGTCTGCAGTCCATCGCCTTGGATGAACATCTTACTGAAGACAAGTGCAGGGTGAGTTTATTACCATCATAGTCTCTTCATCAGAGATGGGTCATTTAGCTCCCTTCAAAATGGTTGAGCTGAATGGTGCTGATACATGCGTCGTGTTCGTGAACGGGCGCCGTCAGTAGGGACTGGTCATCTCTTTGCTGCCATGGCTTATTTTATTTTAATTTAATATTTGAATTGTTGTTTTTTCTCATCTTTTCATTAGGGACGCTTTTAACGTTCTGCATCGTTCTCACATGTATAATTTTTAATATGAATGATGTAACCAAGACTTTCTAACCACATTATTTTGATTTAAAAGAGTGTCCATGGAGTTTCTTGCCCGTTCTTCTCCATAGGTACCTACGCCTTGGAATGGGCAACTAGCTTCATCTTTCTGACTGACCGACCCCTTGACAATTCAAAAGTGCCTGTAATTGGTTTAATTGAAATAAATTCTTTGAGTTTGAGTTTGTTAATGAGGAGCTTGTGGCTAAGTAATAACAGCCGCACAGGTCGATCGATCAGGTTAATCTACGCTTGCCGCGGTTGGTCCGTGGATGGGTTGACCATCTTTACATACCACGACCCTCCGTGCCTCGCCGTTGGTCCCGGCTGTCATTCATAGATCTTTGACAGTCGTTACGGGTCGTCAGAAGCCCGAAAGTCTGACAACCAGTCTTACCAACGGGTATCGTATTACCCAGTAACTGGGTTGTGGAGGTCAAATAGGCAGTCGCTCCATGCTGGTATTCAGCTGCATCTGGTTAAACTGGAAGACGACCCCAACATAGTTGGGAAAAGCTAGGCAGATTGTCTTCATCAGTCTTACCAAGGAGTATCGAGTTACCCAGTAACTGGGTTGTGGAGGTCAGATAGGCAGTGGCCTTTATCCTTATATTTGATAAACCACTGACAAAAGTTGAATGAATCGGTGAACATTAGTCATTTATACTACGGTTTTGGTAGAACCGATCATATTAATTATCCTTTTTACCCGAATACAGCAAAGCAAAAGTTGGGTTATGTTTTTAACAGGCTATGTATGTATGTTCATCTGTTCCCTCATAACTCATAAAGTACTCGTCGTATTTTGACAAGCGAGGTATCGTTAAAAGCGTCATGTTGTTAGGAACAATTTTTTATAAAAAATAAGTTTGAAAACTAAAACCCGACTACTGAAAAGGATGAAACAAGAAAGTACCTTCCCGTGGTCGCATGCTACCATAGCTTATAATATTAGTACAGCAGCATGCGACCACGGGAAGGTACTTTCCTGTTTCATCCTTTGCAGTAGTCGGGTTTTAAACTTATTTTTATTTAATTATTTTGGGGCTTATTAGGGTAATATTTATATTTTTAAAATGTGCTAATTAAGCCCTTTCATTTGATACCCCACACGGCATGATTAAAAAAACTTTTTTTTAGATCATGACTTTATGTCCGCTAGAGGGCGCCATATTCAATGTAATGTGACATCACATAGCCTATAACCAGCGGACGATCAAGACGCTTCTAATGATACCTTATTTGTCTAATTACGACAAATAGTTTAGAAGTTATGAAGGAACAGATGAACATACATACATACCGGTCAAAATCATAACCCTCCATTTTGCTTCGCCGTAGTCTGGTAAAAATGCCTTTTTTATGCCACTTAAACTACACTTTTGTGCAGTAAATTATTTAATTGGTAATGGTATCTTTCACAGGTGACAGCGTTGTGTGCTCTCCGAGACGAGCTATACATTGGCACAGCGTGGGGATGCATTATAGTAGCCGACGCGGCGTCGCTACGACCGCTCACTGTGTTCAGACCTTATGAAGGAGATGTGAGTATAACGTTCATCACACTAATATTATAAAGGCGAAAGTTTGTGAGTGTGCGTGTTTATACAGGGTGAAATTGAACACATGCGACAAATCGAAATGGGAGATTGTACTCATCATTATGAACAACTTTTACTATGGGACCAAACCTGAAATCGCGAAAAAAAAAACAACTTCTCCCTACATTTTGACGAGTTATGCTAACATAAATGTAGGGAACACCTGATTTTTTTTTCGCGATTTTAGGTTCGGTCCCATAGTAAAAGTTGTTCATAATGATGAGTACAATCTCCCATTTCGATTTGTCGCATGTGTTCAATTTCACCCTGTATGGTTGTTACTTCTTCACGCTCAAACGGCTGGACCAATTTTGATAAAATTTTGTATGAAGGTAGCTGACACCCTGAATTAACATATAGGCTACTTTTTATCGGATCAACACATACGCGGGTGAAACCGCGGGGCGCAGCTAGTTTTACAATATGGCCTAACTAAGCTCGCACTGCAATATTATAAAGACGGTAGCGAAATAATTCGTAATTCCATTCTCATACACATTTTCTGTTTTGAAATGTGGCGATATTAATATATATTATAGAAAGAAAGATATATTGTTTACTAGCTGTGACCCGTGGTTTCACCCACATAAATCTCGATCCCATGAGAATATCGGGATAAAAAAGTATCCTATGTCCTTCCCCGGGACTCAAACTATCTCTATATCAAGTTTCATCTAAATCGGTTCAGCGGTTTACGCGTGAAAAGGTTACGTACAGACAGACAGACAGAGTTACTTTCGAATTTATAATATTAGTATGGATTCTGCACAAACAAAACGCACATCCATACTATAATATTATTATTGCGAAAGTGTGTTTGTCTGTCTTGTTACCTCTTCATGCTTAAACCGCTTAACCGATTAAGATGGGTATAGAGATAGTTTGAGTCCCGGAAAAGGACATAGGATAGTTTTGTATCCCGACATTTCCACGGGATCGAGAGTTATGCGGGTGAAACCGCGGAGCGCTGCGCTGCTAGTTACAAATAAAACCGGCCAAGTGCGTGTCGGACCACGCACAATGAAGGGTTCCGTAGTTGGAATGAATTTATACCAAGAACAAACTTAACATTGTAGTTGAAAATCATGTTTTCCCATACATTGCAACTACAAATTTAAGTTAGTCGACTATTACTCGTAAACTTGTAAAGCCCACTTAAGTGTGATAGTTTTCCTTTAAACTTCGTTATATATAGGTACTACTGCCGTGACATTTAAATTTCTAACTACAACCGTTTAGTTGGTAGAGGGGGGGGACACTTCACTCTAACGAAAATTGGTCATTTAAAGCTTGATAAGTCACGAACGGTTTAATCAAAAAATGGTCTTCCCAAACCCCTAATATTTTTGATAGACCTATCCAACGCTTGCCCACACTACGGGAAGGATGAAAAAAAATTATCATCCCCACTTTATATGTAGGGGATAAGGGGAGGTACCCTAAATAATTGTTTTTTTTTAATTTATTTTACCACTTTTACGGAAAGTAACCAAAAATTATAAGTTTTTAATTTTTTTTCTACTTTCTCTTTGCAATTTTGGTAGATACTGATCTTATATAAGATTGAAAGGGGGGGAGGGGTTCATCCAAGTCTTATTTATTCTTACGTAGGGGGTCGGAAAGTGGTCAAAATTGTCTTACGTAATAAATGAACGGCCCCCTGAGTAACTAACTGGTAGAAATATAATTTCCCGTCATCCCCACAGGTCCAAATGATCATCCCCCTCCAACCGCACAGGGATGACGAGCCGGGGATGATAGCGACCTTTGGACACGGGTATCGACCACTCCTGCAGAGATATGCTCCACATGTAAGTATCATAATTACTAGATAGTTTTAACACCATCTTCCAGTGGCAAAGGGTGAATTTATGACAGAGGTAAGCCGGAACAAAAAAAAAATTCCAAAAGAAAATTTCAATGATAAAATTGACTATAGAGTGGCTATGTTCTGAATTTTCGAAGGGAATCCGGTGGAAATCGAGTGGTATGGTACCTTCGCTATTGCCGTCTTCCATCCTCCTGATTTACCAACAGTTAAGCTTGCACGGACCCCAGCACACCAAGTTACCCAAAACTGACAAATTTTCCCAATCAACTTTGAACCTTATGCTTTAGTGATAAAGTTGAAAATCTATTAAAGAAAGAATGATGGGCGTTTTGGCCGGTATGTCCAATAAAAACCACATATATATCAAATGAAAGTTATATTTGACAGTCGATACGGGTCGGGCCCGAAAATCTGACAACCAGTCTTATCAAGGGGTATCGTATTACCCAGTAACTGGGTTGTGGGGGTCAGATAGGCAGTCGCTCCATGTAAAATACCGGTATTCAGCTGCATCCGGTTAGACTGGAAGCTGACCCTAACATAGTTGGGAAAAGGCTAGGCAGATGATAATGATTTTTTTTACTCTTTTTTTTTTCAGTCCTCAAACTCAACAAACACCCACAACGGCTACTACTGTCTCCTCTGGCGAACCCAGCATTGGCTTCCAGACTAAAAAATCGCATGCCCACCGTTGGACAAACATCTGAATTATGCCCACTTTTGTAAAAGAGGCGTTGGTCTAAAGGGCATGTATTATAGAAGTCTTTTCCCTATGTTGTGGGAGGGAAAAATCTAACTAAATATGACGGAATGTCGTCAGTATTTTTATATGAAGTTATTATTGCGATCTGTGGGGTATGTACGTAGCACACTTAACCCATTCGCTACGGCAATAAAAATTACGATTTATTAGCCAAGTGCTGGACTTTTCATCGCGAACGTCGATGGGGGTCCTCCGCACCTCATTAGGATAATATGGAACGCCGTTTTATTATATATTTGTATTTAAAAAACAATGTGCATATATTGCAAGTATAATTTTTTGTGACTTGTTTTTGCCAAGATAAAAGCAATTAAAAAAAAAAAACACCGATGGGCGTATTTCGCACCTAAATATTAAATCAAAAAACGCCGAAAGGCGTCCGCCGTAGCGAATAGGTTAAGCAATGGGATCCGATAACAGCGGTGACTATCATAAAAATCTACAATTTTCACTAGCATTTGACATTAAGAGCGTACTTGGCTAAAAATTAGGTTATGGTTTAAAGAATGATGGGCGTTTTAGCCGGTATGTCCAATAAAAACCACATACATATACATCAGATGAAAGTTTATATCATAAGCATCAATTTTCTTTATTAGTAGAAGGCTGTGAAATACCGGGTTAAAGAGATATCAGATTTTTTTTTTTCTCGCGGTGGAGATCCTCATGGACTTCCTCTATCGTGGGGGTGACAGAGGGGCATGCGGGACTCTTGCCGGCTAAAACCACCGCGGTTTTCCACCTCTACCTATGGCCGGGGGGGCGTGCACTCTGAGAAGAAAGGCCGAAACAAACTCAGAGGTCACAGTCTCTTTTAAAGTCCAGACAAAATCTTGGACAGATCATGACGCGACTTCAAAAGTGATTCGTCCTCTAATTTTTCATCCATTTATTACGTATTTAATTTATACTCACTCACTATAAAATAATCTTCTTTAAAATTCTTTATTATTCTAATACTAGCTGACCCGGCGAACTTCGTACCGCCTTACAATTAAATAATGTGACAAAGTACAATAGACACGTGGCGCCATCTATTATCATAATAACGTTATTGTTGTTTTCCTAGGGAACAGCACTTTTTTTCGGGATGAAAGGTGCTCTATGTCCGCTTCTGTACACCTGACAACGTATATGCAAAATTTCAGGATAATCGATTCAGTGGATTAGGCGTGAAAAGGTAACAAACTTACTTTCGCGTTTATAATATTAGTTAGGATATTAGCGCCTTAACGGCTATCCTAATAGGTTTTTCATAAAATATATGATTTTTACATACTAAGCAGTACATATATATTATGTTACCGATTTAACGTATTTAAAATTGAACAATGTATTTGTGATTTCCAATTTGGTTGTGTCTCGGTTTGTGTTTTTATTTTTTAAAGATTTGTTTTACGTTTTTGTATTTCATTTCCCATGCTAGATTATTTTTGATGTTGCTCCTGTAACGGTATCTACAACGCCACATGCGAATAACGCGTCATACTGACGTCACGCAAATCCTGCATCTCGCAAGCAGAGTTTACCGCGCAACTAGCATAGATACAACGGCCCGACATGAATCATCGGGCAGTTGCCCGCCAGACACAACACCCGCCTGGTCGGAGGATCCTCCCTTTTCTATAGAGTATGAGTGAACTTTACACCCTGTTCCTCATACCTCTATACCCCTTTAATTCTATTCAACGTTTTTCCATGTCATATCATTGCTGAAAATACGTAAAGTAACCACTGATATGTCCCGCTCTCCGCGTGACGTTGTCTAGAATGTCCCAGAACATTTATGTTCGGCACGCCACGGGGCGCCTCGCCAGTTATACACCACCCCGTGCGGTGTTAGGGCTACAGTCACACCAACACCTTATTTGACTGGCCAATTCTTCCCTTGCGGTGGTTGTTAGCGACCATCCTCCCACCGGAGTCCGGCGTCAAGCAGCCTACTGTGTTTCGTCGATGCGTGGGAGTACCAGTGCCTTTGATATCTTCTGGGCACGCTCGTTCCATCATAGACCTCATCCATCGCTTTCCATCAGGCGTGATCGAGGTCAAGAGCCGAAAAACCGGCCGACAATACGCCAGCTCTGGCTTCGAGTTTACTTAAGGGTCCTCCCACATTTATCGACGCGGAATCGGCTAACGCTGGTCAAAAAAGCCTTTATGTCTACGTAGTAAGGGTGTTACTAATACCATTCGCATCGGCTCGGCTCGGACGACGCGGCGCGACGCCGATCGACGGCGAAACGAGCCGTTTGCCTATTAGCTCGGCGATAAGTCGAGTTGTTTGGTGATACACTCGGCTTAAGCCGATTTCGCGTCGATAAATGTGGGGACACCCTAAGGCAACCACAGAAATAGTCCGGTTAAGGTGAATGGGTAGTTGTAGCCCGCGAAATTCAATTTTTCTTACGTTTTTTTGCAATTTTCAGGTCAGTGTCAGGTTTTATCTTGTTCAAAATATGATTCGCGACTATAACCGGTACGTATTTACAGAATTATAATAATTAGAATCATTAATACATCTTTCTAAGTTAGATTTCTACCGTTAAGAACAAATCTCGTATGGAAAAGTGTTAATGGTAGAAATCTAACTTAAAGAGATATATTAATGATTCTAATGACTATGATTCTGTAAATACATGTCTATTATAGTCGCGAATCATATTTGAATCAAGATACAACCTGACACTGATCTGCAAATTGCAAAAAACTTAAGAAAATTTAAATTTCGCGGTCTACCATGTCACATTCACCTTAAGTAGTTACGACCTCTCAAGGTCAACTATGAGATGCCAAAAATAACTAGCATGGAACATAATATCCTATATATAAAGTTTCACCATTTCCAAGCCAATGTTTTTCTGTCCGTCTCGTTATTTGTAAAAAGTACCTAGATCTGTTATTATAATGTTACTCTAATCAATAACACGCTTTAAGTTTATTTTGGCGCCAAAAACGGAACTTAAGCGCCATCTTGTTTTGTTCAATACAATTGTCATTTTTAAATGTACAGACGCCAGCACATCAAGCTACTACAATCTGTCAAAATTCTTTAATAGCACACACACATATGCAATTGTTTTGTTTTTCAACTTTACCGCTAAAGCAAAAGGTTCAAAGTTGATTGGGAAAATTTTACAGTTTCGGGTAGCTTGATGTGCCTATAATAGCGACATTTCGCTTCTTAAATTCAAAAGGGCCACAAGTCGCAAAAAATTACAAATCCTTTTTAAAGCAAAAACCGTATCAATTTCAGATTTGAATTTAAGCAGCGATTTATAAAGATTTTAATGAGCAACTTGAAGTATAATACATATCTGAAATGATTCGACAGTCTCTATGGTGATTTGCACACTGCACCGCATTACGCAGCGGGGTGCGGGAAACTAAGCCAAATTCCACGCGCGGAAGCGCGTTTTTATTGAATTTATACAGGATGTTACGGAAAGGAAAGGGTATATCCATATAAACGGGTTGAAGAGTGTATCTGGTCTAGAATCTCTGTACAAAATTTCAGCTCAAAAGCAGTAACTTTGAAAATGCTTAATATTTTTTTATTTCGACATCACGGCGCTGCACTGGCGCGCGGCGGCGTGATGTGCGTGTACTAGGCGCACAGACACACTACAGATAATGGATAATGACCCTCGTAGTGCGGTGACACGTTTGTTATGATTTCAATTTAATAAACTATCGAAATAAAAAAATATTAAGCATTTTCAAAGTTACTGCTTTTGAGCTGAAATTTTGTACAGAGATTCTAGACCAGATACACTCTTCAACCCGTTTGTATTGATATACCCTTTCCGTAACACGCTGTATGTAAAAAATTACGCGCGGGGGCGCGTTGTCTGCGCCCCGTCGCGTGGTGCGTCGTAGTGTGTACCTAATCCGCCTAAAGTATGAACACGATTTTTGAAGTGAACTTTTACTTTATTTAAAATAAGCTTTAGTGTGGTTGACGAGAGAATACGTTCTTGACACTAGCAGTTTCATATAGATTCTTATACGACTCCGCTTTGGAGTCGGATGTGGTCACTGATATAGATATACCTAGATAACGCAAGACCACCTACTTCGCGTGCCAAAAATCGCACCAGTTTACGATCGAAAATCATAAGCCGCCACTTTCGCGCTCAGTCCTGCGTACTGCTGGCTGGGTGAGCGGACTAAGGAGTTGGCTAAGGAGTTGCCTACTCTGCCTAATGGTTAATCCGGCCCTGCCTCGGCCAGAACTCATTTAGATTGCTATCGACTCGCTAAGAAGATGTTTCATACAAACGAATACGTGTTTTGCGAATTTGTTCTTTATTGTCTATTAGAATTGTTACACTGCCAGGTGTCGGGAATGGATTGTCTCGACGACCGGACTATAGTCCAACAAGTGGTGCGAAAGTAGGTATTTTTCAAAAGTGTGTTTTTTTTCTCGAATTATGTAAATAATAAATAAAAATGAATTATTTGGATCTCATTTTAAATGTACATATTTACAAATTATATAAGGACTTTTAAAATTCTTACATTTATGCTTATTTATACTAGATATTTTTAGATATAAAGCTCTGGCCAAAGTGAAGCGAATCCACGTCAGTTTGAACACCTCTACAGGATGAAATTGAATTCATGGGCATCCTTTTAAGAGGTCATTGTACTCATCATTATGAACAACTTTTACTATGGGACCAAACCTGAAATCGCGAAAAAAAATCAGCTCTTCCCTACATTTTGACGAGTTATGTGAACATAATTATGCAAAGAACAGCTGATTTTTTTTTCGCGATTTTAGGTTTAGTCCCATAGTAAAAGTTGTTCATAATAATGAGTACAATGACCTCTTAAAAGTATGCCCATAAATTCAATTTCATCCTCTATACAGAGTCAAGTTAAATAAACTAGCGGAACTCCGAACTTAATAGTAGATTTTATTAAGATATTTAATTACATTTAAAATAGTTTTTTTTTCTTTTTCTATTGTAAGTACCTACCTATTTAATTTTGTTTTTTTTTTCTGATAGTTTTATTTTTGTTTTTTGTTTTATTGTTTACTTTTATTTTTTCCAATATTTGTACGCCTTCACGGCAAAACATAGCGCCCATGTTATTAACCAAAGACCTTTATGTAAATACCTATGTTTCACAAATAAATATTCTGATTCTGATTCTGATTCCGCGGACATGATGGGTAACGATATCTGAACATGTCAAAATTAAAGAAAACAGATTTTTTTTTATAATAATAATAATTAAGTCTGTTGTGTTTCGCTAGCTGATTTAATTGGACCCTATATAGAAGCGTTCAAAATGGCGCAGATAGTCGTGTGGTGAGTTCCTAACACAGATATAGATACACCTAGATAACGCAAGAGCACCTACTTCGCGTGCCAAAAATCGCACCAGTTTACGATCGAAAATCATAAGCCGCCACTTTCGCGCTCAGTCCTGCGTACTGCTGGCTGGGTGAGCGTGAGCGAGAGAGCGCGAGCTTGTGGTAGTGGTCAAAAAGTGGTTGGTGGTAGTCAAAAAGTGGCACGCTTAGTCTTCATTCAGTTCGTGATACTTGCGTTATCTAGGTATATCTATACCTGTGGTTCCTAATCATTAAAACAATAGACGCGCAGTCGCGTCCCGCATCCCGCGCCGTTTTCGTCGCATTGCATTGTGGCCGAAGCTTAACGCCAATAATTGTATGACACTGTAAAAGTAAGGCCGTGTCTTGCTACTAAGCGGAAGCGATGAGCGGAGCGGGCTGGCCTTAGTGGAGCGATTATACAGTCGTACCACCTCACGCTTCGCAATGTCAACTCTAAAGATATAATCTAAACCGATTTTGAATTCTATTGCGTTGGTAGCATGACATAATATAGAAGCTGCAGTAAACAGTAGGTATTGTATCCACTTTTGCTTTTAATACCATCCTTATGTCTACGGTATAGAAGTCAAAATCGGTTGAACGGACTGTAAAAAAGGTTTAGTTAAATGTGTAATCTTATTTCAAATGAAGTATAAATGAAAAAACAAAAATGTCATAACTGTCAAAATTTTACACTTTTTTTTGGTCTAGTTCGCATTCGCCAAGTGCGGTTACGTGCGATAAGAATCTTCATTCTAAAAATATGAATTTCGTGGGTTGCCTTTGCGCATCGCCCTTGAGGCAATTTAATAGCCCCATGTAAATAGGCATAATACGCGCCACGAAAGTTGAGATAGTATGCAAAAATCTTCTTTTTTATTACTCTTGCCTAAACATTTATGAACAATTTAATTTGCAGAACAAAATGTATTTGCCTAAACGCTGTCTTATGTTATTTATGATTTTTTTAAAACCAAAGATGAATACATAATAAACTTGTTTTTAAGTTATTTTGTGTTTTATTGATTTTTCCATCGCCCTTCCACTACCAGACGTAACATACCTACTGCACGGTACGCACGGCTACAAATAAAACTACCAGTATAAACTGACATGATTGTGCGAAAAACTATTTGCGTTCCCATTGAGGGACCACATTTGAATTTTGAGCTTTTAAATGCGTCAGCCTTTAGTAAAAGTTCTCAAACAATTGTAAAATTCAATCTCTAGTTTGTTAAAGTAGCCACTCAAAAGTTACAGTCCGTTAAAAGTGGTCAGCACAGGCATCCATATTTCAAAACCTAGTTAATTTACAACTGCTTATAAATGACTACTCTTAGTAAAACTCAAACTCAAACTCAAAGCATTTATTTCAATTAAACCATTTACAGGCACTTTTGAATTGTCAAGAAGTCAGTCAGTCAGAAAAAGTGAAGCTAGTTGCCCATTCCAAAGCGTAGGTACCTATGGAGAAGAACGGGCAAGAAACTCCATGGACACTCTTTTAAATCAAAATAATGTGGTTACAAAGTCTTGGTTACATCATTCATGTTAAAAATTATACATGTGAGAACGATGCAGAACGTTAAAAGCGTCCATAATGAAAAGATGAGAAAAAACAACAATTCCAATAATAAATTAAAATAAGCCATGGCAGCAAAGAGATGGCCAGTCCCTACTGACAGCGCCCGTTCACGAACATGACGCATGCATCAGCACCATTCAGCTCAACCATTTTGAAGGGAGCTAAATGATCCAACACATGCGCCACCATCAGCGAGACATTTGAGTGAGCATGACATACTCTCAGCCGCCAGAGCACATTCAAGTCAATGAAAGACGTACCCAGTAAATGGTAGCTTTATAGTGTGTACATAGTACTCACACATGTGTTATGCAATTATACAATACTAGGAGATTGAATTTATACAATGCAAATATAGACTTACAATCTTCAGCAGCTCCAACAGTATTTTCAAGTGTTAATCAATTAGTTGTGGTTGAGGAGCAGGACCAGCATTGAGCCAGGCATTTTTATCCGCGATGTAATCCCCTAACTTATAATATGCCTGCCTGCATAGTGTGCGTTTAATACAAGACTTGAATTTTGTCTCATTCAGTTGAAGAATGTGGGGAGGTATTTTATTATAACATTTTAAACAGTACCCCATAAAAGATGAGTCTACTTTAGCTAGTCTGAAACCTGGTTGAACTAATAGGTCCCTATTTCTAGTACTATAATTATGTCTCTCACCTCTTTTACTAAAAAGATGTAAATTTTTCCTTACATACATGATGTTTTCATAGATATATTGACAAGGTACCGTCATGATGTTAATTTCCTTAAACCGTTCCCTTAGAGAATCGCGCCTGCGAAGATTATATATGGCTCTGATGGCTCTTTTCTGCAGAATAAAAATAGAATCGATGTCTGCAGCCCGTCCCCAAAGTAAAATACCGTAAGACATGATACTATGAAAGTAACTAAAATAGACCAGTCTCGCGGTATCTACATCAGTAAACTGACGGATTTTTCTGACAGCATAAGCAGCTGAACTTAGCCGTCCTGCAAGAGATGTTAAATGAGGACCCCATTGTAGCCTTGAGTCGAGCGTGATCCCTAGGAAAACAGTTGTATCGACGAATTCTAGTTTCTCTTGATTCAATATTATCTCGCAATCACTACCTTTGACATTTGGTAAAGAAAATCTTATGCACTTAGTTTTTTTTCCATTTAATACTAAATTATTAGCAGTGAACCAATTTTGGACCTGCAGTAGGGCGTTATTTACGTCGTCAAAATTTGTAGCAGGTCTATTTACCTTAAAAATTAAGGAAGTGTCATCAGCAAATAACACCGTTTGTGGTTGGTTTTTTAATAAATGGAGTAGATCATTAATATACACTAAAAAGAGGAAAGGACCCAAAATCGAGCCTTGTGGCACACCCATTTTTACTGTTAAACCATGTGAATTGACACCATTTATTTGAACTTGCTGTTTTCTATCATTTAAATAAGAACTAACTAAACTGAGCGCAAGTTTTCCAAGTCCGTAATGCTCAAGTTTCAAAAGCAAGGTTTCGTGATCGACGCAATCAAATGCCTTGGAGAGGTCACAAAAGATCCCTATGGCGTCTTGAGCCTCTTCCCACGCGTTAAAAATGTGTTTTAATAAGGTTACACCGGCGTCGGTCGTACAACGTCCTTTGGTAAAACCATACTGTTGATCGTGAAGGATATTATTCGTGTTAAAATGATTGAGCATCTGATTAAGCATTATCTTTTCAAACACCTTGCTAAAAACCGGCAACACGGATACGGGTCTATAATTATTGGTGTCTTTACTGTCCCCGGATTTGTAAAGTGGTATTACCTTACTGTATTTCATTAAATCGGGGAAGACTCCTTGATCAACACACGAATTAAATACTAAGGCTAAGTAAGGCGCAATAGACTCAATTATGGAGGTGCACACTTTAATGGACATTCCCCAAAGATCTTCTGTCAATTTGATCTTAATTTGCTTAAAAGCTTTTATTACTACTGCGGGGTTAATATGTTTAAATTGAAATTCAACCGGGCAGGCTTGCACGTTCGCTCGTAATAAATCAATTGATACGTCGGGTGAGGAATTTAAGGCTTCCGTCGTTTTCAATGGTATATTAGTAAAGAAATTTACAAATTCTTGAGCTACTTCTAAGTTAGAGCTTATGGCACCACGTGAAGTCTCCAACGTGTAATCAGTGTTTCGTTTTTTATTCCTACTAGTTTCGTTATTTATAATTTTCCAAACCGTTTTTATTCTATTTTCTGCCGATTCGATTTTGTTGCTAATGTACCGGGCTTTGGCTATTTTGCAAGTATTTCTAAAAATTTTGGAATATGTAGCAACATACTTGCTGAAAGTTTCAGTATTGATGTAAGGCTTAAGACCATACAGTTCGAACAGTCTTGCCCTACTTATCCTAATACCTCTAGTTGCCCAGTCACTAAATATAAAATTAGGGCAAATGGTTTTTGTTTTCTTTTCAAAAGTTTTATTGAATTGAGTCTGCCTGCACTACTGAAAAGAAATCCTCGTACAATTTATTTGCATCACCCATATTATCATGGCCCAGATCATTTAACTTATTATTAAGAGTTCTATTGAATATTTTTAGTTTACCCGTCGTTATTGGTCTAAATTGTATTTGCACTTTTTGCAAAGGTATTTTAAACTTAAAAGTTACCGTTTGTCCACTATGATCAGACGGCAGATAATTTACGATGGCTTTATCTAAATAATCACAATCGCAAAAAACATTATCGATACAAGTAGCAGAAGTTGGAGTTACTCTAGTCGGTTCTGTAAAAACATTAGATAAATTGAACGATTTAAAAAGGCTTAATAATCTACTGCAATATAAATTATTTTCCAAAATATTAATATTAAAATCACCACAAATAATTGCGGCTTTGTTATTGGATGCCAGTTTCGCTAGGACATCTTCCATTATTGACTCAAATACAGAAAAGTTCTGATAATTAGGGGGTCTGTAAACGCACACTACAACATGCTTATCTAGCTCAACACAAGACAGTTCGATGCAATGTTCAATTGATAAATCCACTATGTCATTTCGTTGCTTACATTTTAAACAATTTTTTATCAAGATTAAAGAACCTCCACGCAGCATAGATTTACGATTAAAACAACTGCCCACACTATAGTTCTCATAATTAATTAACATTTGATAATCCTTTAACCAATGTTCGGTAAAACAAACAATGTCAAACTTGGTTTTTTCTAAAAACATTTCAATTTCTAATAATTTGGAGGAAATGCCTTGAATATTTTGATGAAATAACCTCAAGGTATTCTGCTGATCTCCTTTTTGATATTTAGTACTTATTTTAGAGCAAGAAGATACCTTGTCGCTGTTAGGTATTAGAATATTGTTACTGGTACCTTCTGTTGTCTTACAAACTAGTTTAAATGTTTATCCGGAGTTAATTCCAAGACTTCAATGTCATCACCAGGCAGTGAGCTCATAGAGCGTGAGGGAAATGGAACCTCCTTCGTACAATTTGTATACAAATTTATAGCATTTGAGCTACATTCATTTAGGCAAACCACCTTATTATTAGTATTATTACTAATTGTTGTGGTGTTAATAATACAGGACTTCGACATAATACTTATGTCTGTGTTTATATAAAAAGCCAATAGCCTTGCTATTATGTGTCTAAAACTAACAGGCAGATACACAGTACCCCTAGTCGACTTTAAAGTTTCAACAAAATTGTTGGTGTCAAAATAGACAAGCTTGTCACTGTAATGAGTAACTAAAAAGTGCATATGCTTATTAAGCATATGAATATAATTGTTTTGTCTACTTGTCAATTTTTTTAAATATGGGAATGCACACAATATTATTTTATTACAATTTAATTTTAACAACTCAGTTACACAGTCAGTTATTTCATATATTTTGACTTTAGAACTGTTACCTACAAATACAGTAATGTTGGTTTTAGGATTAAATACATTTCCTGTTACTGATGCCATTATTTGTTTATAGGTTGACCCTGGCATACAATTGTTTTGAGTAGAATAACTCAGGTTGTTACTAATTAATTTACCTAAACCTCTTCCTATACTATCTGAGAACATAACTGAATCATAACAATCATGACTACTGAAAGATGGACAACTACTAACCTCAAGCTGTACCACTGGAGATAGATCCTGTACTATATCAGATACATCTTGGTTAAGGATACAGTCTTGAGACAAACACTCAGTCTGGGACGGGTCCTCCGTTGCCTCAGGCTGGACAGCAACAGGGTTTGAAACCTTCTGACAATTACACTGACACATAACTAACTCATTAGCAGCAAGAATATGTTCTTTAATTTGGTTCTGAGAACCCACATATTTAATGTAAAGGGAACTAAGTCTGCCCTCAAGTACCTGTATGTCAGACTGTAAGCGCTGTGTATCAAATTCATATATTTTTTTGCTGTCTTCTAATTTGATTTGATAATTATTTAATTTATTAACCCTTTGAACGCCAACGACGCTTACAAGCGACAAACGTAATCGGCCGCTAGAACGCCAACGACGAGTTTAGGCGACAAATTGATGTGCTACTTTATAATCTAATGTTATAGAAAGTAGGTAAAAGGATTATGTTTTTTTAAATTTTGTCGTCTTCTCCTTTAAAACTCATACATGGAAAATCGATTGTAGTAGCAGTGATAAAGGTTTATCGATATTTGTGAATACTCCATCACTAGCATTTTGTAGGGTAAATAAATGGCTCGGCGTAGAGAGCATACTTCCTATGAGCTGCGCTTGGCGTTCAAAGGGTTAATTAGATCAACACGTTCTTTCCTCAGTGGAATATTTTTGGAAAAGTGTTGGTTTTGTTTCCTAAATTGATTATATTTTTTAATTATTCTATTCAATCTCGCATATTTTTTCATTTTGTTATGACTAAATTTATAACTATAATTCTGTTTTAGCAAGGAATCTTCAGTAAGGTCAATAGTTGTTATGGAATGAGGGTTACAATTAATATTTAATAACTCATTATATAAATGGTTTGTTTCTTTAACCTGATTACATTCTTTTTCTTTTTCTAACTGGAAGATGCGACTATTAGCATGAATTAATTCATCTTCTAGGTCCCTAACTTTACTTAAAGCCTCCTCATACAAGTTACTACAGTTGTTGAAACCATCCGTGACTACCTTCAGTTGGTCGCGTTCATCAACAACATTCTGATATTGTTGATGTAGGTCTACTAGCTCCCGTTTAAGGCTTGAGTTTTTGTCAACTATTTTCTTTATTTCCTCCTCACTTTCCTCATTCTCCAGTAGCAATTGGTCACACTGGAGTTTTGTTGCTTCAAGTTTTTGGAGGGCCGTTCTCAATTTAAGGTCCATCTCCTGAGCAGTAGCCTTACGGGTCATCACAGGCATGGTTTCAGGATTAGTTACTGAAATTAGAATAAAGAAACTGTGAGAAAAAAGTTGGACAGACAAGTAAAATAAAGTTGGAAATGAAAGGGAAAATGGGAGAAGTTATCGTAGTTCAGTGGATAAACTAGGATGGATAATAAATTGATTTAAATGGCTATTTTCAAGGCTATATTATTAAATAGTATGTAAAAATTTGGATGATTTATATTGCTTTAGGATTTTACTTTTCTCTATGTGGGTAGGTTGCCTAGATTTTAAAGTTATTTTTTTTTTTGATATTACAGTAGGTAAAACGGCAATGCAAAAATAACGATCATGAACGTTTTTATCGTTGTATATTATATTAAAAGATCAGAATAAGAATAACAGAATCTTCGCTAAGTTTCGTTTTCTACGATGTAAACAAATGCGATTTAGACCCAATGCAGGGTGCTAAAATCAGCGAACATGTAAGCTAAGACTTCACGAGGATGTGTAACAGAATTACAATGTCGATTGTGTGCTATTATAAAGTAAAAGTAAACAAATACTCCCCGTTTTAATCCGAAGTTCGAATGTCAGCTGTTGGTTTTAGGTTACCGGTGTGTAGCAAACACTGTGTATTACTTTATCTATTTACAGGAAAACAATACTCCTGAGTATTTATGCAATTATACTACGTTTACACATAAAATTACACCTTAATTTTACTTAATTACTAATTAAAATTAATTTTAAAATACGGAACAGAAATTTGACATGTCACTCGGCCAGTGTTGCCCAGTGTTGGCCAGTGATTCCAAAGAAAGATTTGTAAAACTAATTTATTGAATATCAACCCTTCCTGTTCAAGGAATAAAAAGAACTAGCATGCGGAAGGTGGTCCCTCAACCGATCACCACAATTTCACCTTGAGTGGCGACCAGAATGGAATTTGAAATTTACATGTGGGTCTAGCGTTAGTAAAAGTACTTGAACGATTCATCATCATCATTTCGGCCGAAAGACGTCCACTGCTGGACATAGGCCTCCCCCAAGCACCTCCACTTCGACCGGTTTTGTGCTTCTCGCATCCAACGAGTTCCTGCGGCCTTCACAAGGTCGAGGAGCGAGGCCTTCCAACGCTACGCCTTCCGGTACGCGGTCGCCACTCCAGAACCTTTCCCTGCGGGATCGAATCAGAAATGAAGAGATCCGCAAGAGAACCAAGGTAACCGACATAGCCCGAAGAATTGCCAAACTTAAGTGGCAGTGGGCAGGGCACATTGCTCGCAGAACAGATGGCCGATGGGGTTGAAAGGTTCTTGAACGATTGTAAATTCACAATCCTAGGTCAGCTAAAACTGAAAATGTATACCTTGATGTGTCGCCGTGCTATCCACGCTTGGTTGATATCCCGACCCGATAATCCTCCACATTTATTATGCGCACAGCCAAAGTGTGGGACTCTACCACGGCGTCTGTGTTCCCTTGCACTTATAACCCGTCTGCCTTCAAAGCAAGAAGAAACAGGCATCTTTGGAGCATGCTCGTCCCATCATAGACCTTATCCATCGCTTTCTATCAGGCGTCATCGAGGTCAAGAGCGGGCCTATTCAGGAATAAAAAAAAATGAAATTACAAGTCATGTGCCCAATGGGATTGACTCCGCATCATAGTCACGAACTCGCGACAAATGTTAGGGAGACAGTACGATATGTCGACATTTAGTAGTGCGACAGCACATCAGCTCGACATACGTTACCTACTGCGACCAGTGGCGAAACTATAGGGTGGGATTGGGGCAAAATGCCACGGGCCCGGGTAGATTTTCGTTATTTATCGTCATTTACAGGTGTTATTAATATTATATTATTTACTAGCTGCGCCCCGCGGTTTCACCCGCATAAGTGTCGATCCCGTGGGAATATCGGGATAAAAACTATCCTATGTCCTTCCTCGGAATGTAATCTTTGTCTGTACCAAATTTCACACAAATCGGTTCAGTAGTTTAGGCGTGAAGAAAAGACAGACAGACACAGTTACTTTCGCATTTATAATATTAGTTTGGATAATACGGCACCGCACCACAACCGCGGCACGTGTCACATCCCAACATATACAGGGTGACTGGAAATTAGTGGCGGAGCCGTTAAGGGGAGGTAGTCTAGGGTTATTCCGACAGATATCACTATGAGACCTACCGTCCTTACTTAACCCTTTCCAAGATATTCCTACTTTTTGTTTAGCAGTTTTTGCATAAAATAATGACAGTAGCGGAAATTTTACAATTATATTACTTATTTAGAATATCTTTGTTGCAAAACAAAAAAAAGTAGGCCAAAATCACTTTTTTTTAGGATTTATTACTATCTCTTTAAGTAGGAATATCTTGGAAAGGGTTAAGTAAGGACGGTAGGTCTCATAGTGATATCTGTCGGAAAAACCCTAGACTACCTCCCCTTAACGGCTCCGCCACTAATTTCCAGTCACCCTGTATATTGTGTCAAACGAAATAACTAACGAATACCAATATACTATATTTTCAATGTAAGTGAAAAAAAAAAAACCAAAAAAAAATTTGTGCGATGAATGATGAAAAATGATGATAAATAACGAAAATCTACCCGCCCCCAGCCAGAGGGTATTAGTATGTTGATCTATGCCAGAGGGTGCCCCCGGTCCGAGAGTGCCATGAGCACAGGAGAATCCTAACATAGGTTTATAAATGCAAACTTTTTGAAAATGTGCAACAAAGGACATCATTAAAAAAAAAACTATACCTAACGTTGGTTGAGCTTCTATACATTGAGGGAGGGCCCCATCCCTTGAATTTGCCACGGGCCCCAAACGGTATAGTTACGCCACTAACTGCGACTGATTGTTTTCTCTCGACAAAAGATGAAACGACAGAACTTTTGATCGACGAACGATGGCGCGACAGCAGCACCGCAGAATCTATAGCGCAGACGTGGTGGTCTGTCAGCACGGGCTCCGCCGAGTAGTAGGTTGTAGATCTGGCCGTAGGACCACTGGTAACGTGCGGTTACTTAGTACAATTTCACAATATTGATTAAAAAAAAATCTGCTGTTAGCAACAAAATATAGAAACGTTTGTCGCGCTTTAGTTTGTCGAGAAAACAATCAGTCGCACTAAAGTACAGACGCCAGCACATCAACCTACTACAATCTGTCAAATTTCTTTAATAGATTTTCAACTTTATCACTAAATCATAAGGTTCAAAGTTGATTGGGAAAATCTGACAGTTTCGGGTAGGTTGATGTGCTGGCGTCTGTACGTCGAGCTGATGTGCTGTCGCTCCATTATTGGTCGACATATCATACGGTCGCCCTAACATTTGTCTTGTATTGGGTTATACTTATGCTTTTTGTCTACGGACACGTCGTATTTGGTGTAGTTTTTCCAATAAAACTGCACACATTTCGTCCTAGGACCGACTGGAGCCGAGTAAACCCGATTCAGCGGATTTCAGCGACACCAAGCGACACCGACCCGAGCGTGTCGGTTCAGTTTCGTTCTATGTTCAGAAAACTTGTCTATGTGCACTTTGCGCTCTCAGTGTTCACTTCACAAAATATTAAACGCTGATTATTTTTCAAATCTCCCGCCACTCCTCGTCTCTGACCTACCGCTAAAAGTACCTGCAAGTAATACATTATCAAACTTACAGCACGCTTACGTAATAAAAAACCTTTTGTACGCGAAATACCAATGAAAAAAGTCGTTACTAGTACTCTCAACCTTCCAAACTTAGACATTCCTATCTGCCTGTACTAAGTTAATCTTTAGCATGTCAAAAGTACTTGCACTATCGAAAGAAACAATGTACATTGCGTGTTTTTCACCAAGTTATTTTAGACATAACATATGAAACAAGCAATGGATGCTGTACAATGCTGTTTTGTTGTATTTAGGGGGGGATAAAGGCTCGGCAGGACCGGTTTCGCGGACTGTGTCTGGCGGGAAAACTATGCATGGAATGCGGCAACCGCCAGATGGTCCGAAGCGCACTATGAGAGTACCGACCACAGATTGTTAAGAAAAATTTGTTTTGACTTTTGAGCTGTCAAAATAATGGTCAACGTGATTTTTCATGATGTTGTACAGACGCCAGCACATCAACCTACACCTAACTGTCACATTTTCCCAATCAACTTTGAACCTTATATTTCAGTGATAAAGTTGAAAATCTATTAAAGAAATTTGACAGATTGTAGTAGGTTGATGTGCTGGCGTCTGTACTTCATATAGCTGTAAAAAGATCTTTTGGCGTGTAGGTAAAATCTGAACCAACTCCACCATCTTGTTTACAAATATAATACAAATTCACAAATGCCCAAATAATAATAAAAAAAATAATAAAAATTTATTTAGATAGGTACATTTTGATGTTGTTTACCAACAACGCTCCCTGTCAATGTCATTCAAACGTCAAAAGATCGTTATAGCACCAGTAGCACTGAACATTGCCATAAATTATTTTGTGAAATGTATTGACAAGATAGCGGCATTTAATTCCGATTTTAGCAACATACCTAGATTTTTACAACTATAACCAGATTTTTATTCTCAAACTCGAACTATTTTATGATTTTCAAAGTGAAATGTGAGCGTGCGATATTAGGAATGCTCATCAATAGTGAACTCTGTAAATGACTCTCATTGGACAGTCTAACCCTGGCCAGCGAAGCATCATTGCTACAGCAAATGACAAAGAATCTTTGGAGATTCTTATATCTGAAATAATGTTTCTGTAATTCCTTTAAATAACTCGGTGAAGAGTACTAATATAAATACCTAGTTACTTCTGAGCCCTGATTCACAACCATACGACAGGCTATCTTATCGAAAACCTGACATTTCGATAACCTGATTTAACTTGCCCTCAACAGCAAATAGCTGTTGGAAGAATAGCGGGCGTCTATTTGATTTAAACTGACAAAATTTTCTGGTTTTGGACTTGTGAACAGCGTTTAGAAGACTCCTACGATAACAATGAATAATGTTCGATACGATACGGAAGCGTATCGAGTGTTTATGAATAGCTATGCTGTTCACTGATGGAAAACTGGCCTTAGGCCGGGTGCAAACGTCCGGAATCTTCAGCAAGTAAAAGATACAAAATAAAAAACACCTTGTCGGTTATTTCCGGCATTTAATGATTCAGATCAACGTGACAACTAGCGATTGACGAGAGTTGATTGTTTGGAACCAAGATTATTCTGAATTTCTGAAGCATTCACTTATGTATGGCGCATTCCGGACGTATACACACGACGACATATGAAGCTATACATTTCCAGTTTTAGTGGAATTTTCGTACAGACGCCAGCACATCAAGCTAACCGAAACTGTCAAGTTTTCCCAATCAACTTTGAACCTTAAAATTTAGCGATAGAGTTGAAAATCTATTAAAGAAATTTGACAGATTGTAGCAGCTTGATGTGCTGGCGTCTGTACAATGAGAAGTCAGCTTATACTGGAAATATACATATAGCTAGCCGGCTTTATGTACAGACGCCAGCAAATCAAGCTACCTGAAACCTATGTTGAAACCTTTCTTGCAATCTTTTGCTAGGTCAGTTCGAGGTTTGCTGATCAATGACTAGCCAGTATACTATTGTAGTCTTTGTCAATGACCGAGGGGCCCCCTCAGCTTACGGGCCCCGGTGCGTGGTACCGCCTAGCCCTCCGTAGCTATCGGAGGGCTAGGCGGTGCCACTGCTAACACTGTAAACCTCATTGTAGTCTGAACAAATAAAGATCAATAAATTATATCAAGCTGTGAAAGTGTGAACTACGAATCAAATATGCGATTCGGACCTTTCGGACGCGTTCACTTCTCTGTCGAAACGAATGAACAAGAACATCGCGAGCGAGAGGCTTCGACATGAACTGTCAAACTGTAACTTTGTTATAACTTGAAATGCCGACATAATTTCGTTAAAACAAACTTTATTTACTAATAGAACTAGTAAACAGTGCCTTAAACAATATTTTTAAAGTGTTATCTAGTTGTTAAAAGTGTTTTATGTGTTGTATTTTGTGTTTAAAAGTTATGTTGTGAGTGGGTCAAAGTTTTGTGGATTTTTACATATTTTGCACGGATTTTCCAGCGTGGAAAGCGAGATTCGCCCTTTATAAGGTAATTCCTTTCACCTTTTATCCCTAAGTTAATATTATAAGTCGAATTTCAGTAGTTTTCGCTTACTTTTTAAGTTTCTAACTGGACGTGGAACGAAAGTAGAACGCACACGCGGCATTTTTTTTTTTTTAACGCAAAAGTAAACAATGAGGTCTCCGTACAGGATTGAAACCTGTTTGGTATTTTTTTAGCGGGAAAATTGGCCAAACCATTACTGTCGGTGTCTCAAAAGTTATTTCGGTCTATGATTCAAGTTAATATGCCGCCCACACACTTGGTTTACTATACTTCGCCGGTTTTGTAGTGATGTTATTGACCAAGTATGTCAGACAGTTAGCTTTACGTCATTATCAACTTACTTGTTGAATATTGTTGTGTAGGCAATATTCCTTGAGCGGTGAATGCTGTTGCGAATCCCGCACCCCCGGCTATAGGTAGAGGTGGAACACCGCGGTGGTTTTAGCCGGTAAGAGTCCGGCATGCCCCTCTGTCACCCCCACGATAGAGGAAGTCCATGAGGATTTCCACCGTGAGAAAAAAAAAAAAAAAAAAAAGGCAATATTCCTTAAGTTTTCTGAACTCTGTAGCTATTTAAAAACATTACTTGTTTACTAAAAAGTTTATTTACTTACCATAAATTGCAAGTCTACCTAATCCAAGTTCCTTTGAAGAAATTCTGAAGTTCCAAGAGGTTCCTGAAATCCCCGAAGCCTAGTTCCCAATCCTACGAGAAAACTCAGTCCAAGATTTCCTTGTCTTTTTTTTTAGGATTATGAAACAATAAAAATAATGTCTGGATTCTGGAATAAATAAATAAGCAACTTTATTTTTATCTTACTTCAATAAAATGCACAGAAATACAAAAAAAAAGCAAAAAAATTATATATAATTCTTCTGTATGTGTGTTTGTCACCTAACTCCTCCTAAATGGCTGGACCGATTTGGATGACATTTTGTGGGTATATTTCAATGTGTTAAACCAATTGTGTTAAACCAAATGTTATAACAATTGTACCCGGTATATGGCGCTGTTCAGGCAGGACAACATCTGCCATGTCCGCTAGTATGTATTATATATTATCAAAATCAGAAGTCATTTATTCAAATTAGGTGCTCAAAATCAGCACTTTTTGCACATCAAAATTACATAAGACAGTATAACAAAACTCCCGCCCTTCACATGATAGAAGGTACTTCCCTAGACATCATTTTTCACAAGGGCCTCTACAAACTGACCTATTTTCTGGCCAAAGAATCAGCATTGCCATACAATGTGGCAATGCTGCCAGCCATTTGGGCACATTTCCTGTTGACAGTGATGCAGACAAATTTCTTGATGCCCTTTGATTATTTCCCCTTCTTTTTATATACTTGTACAATGTACATATTATTTTAAGACAGTTAGCTTTTAAATTATGTAAGCACTTTATATAAATAATACAGAGAAAAATATAGAAATTTAACAAAGGGTGACACAATGGCCGGTCTCAAATAGCAATGTATTAAAGACAAACTTTGAATGGATTTAACCTTTTGAACGCCAGAGTATAAACGTATCGCCGTACCCCTGACGCCAGGCCACTTAAACAAAACAATACACACACACACTTAAAACAACAAATTTCTCGATATTGGTGGTTTATTTATATTAGTTTCATGCAATACAATATAGACGGAAGCTTAAACTTTTAAATTATATAAATAAAAACACACAAAAGTAATGATTTAATTGTTTATTTCATAATATGGTGCGACCCGTGCGACGTGTATTTTGTCATATATTTGTGACGTTGGCGTTCAGGGTAAGATTTCGTTTGTCACATATATGTGACAATGGCGTTCAAAAGGTTAAAAAAAAAAGTGGAGCTTGGTCTGATCCGAAGCACTGCACTTGCAATGGGTGTTAGAGTAAGATACTATAAAAATCTTCAAGTCGGCTTCCAGTCTTACTAAATGCAGTCGCATATAAATATTATTACGTAGAGTAACCATCTGACCTCCACTACACGCCTAGTAGGAGATACGGCAATTGCAGTATAATAAAACCATTCATTACAATACATTCCAGATGTCCATTTTGAGTACCAACTTAAGGGGGATGCTCCCATTGCTAAAATAATAAATAATAATAATCCCTTGACCGATTTCGGTCACGGAGGCCAATCTCAATGAAGATTAGCCAGGTTCGCAGGAGATATTATAATGCACAAGTGTGTGCGCAAACACAGGTGCACTCTCTGTTCCTTTACTCTCATAGTCCAATGGGACTATGAGAGTAAAGGAACAGACAACAGACAACAATCCCATACGACCAGAGAGAGATTAGGCGCAGGACCAACGGCGACACGTGCGCACCTAGACACGGGGGTATCACTCCACCAGCTTCCAAACTCCAGGCAATTACTGAGAAATTAGTAATGGAAAATCCAATAACACTTTGCCAGATCTGGGAATTGAACCCAGGGCCCCTTTCACAGCAGTCACGCTTGGCACCACGAGACCAACAGGGCAGTCAACTAAAATAATAATGCTACAATCTAATAACATTTTGTATGAAAAACATAATAAAAAGATATTTTTATAGTAAGCTATATCATGATCAGCCTATATTGTTCCCACTGCTGGGACACAGGCCTCTCAGTGAGAGATAGTGGGCCGTAATCTACCAAATGGGCCCAGCGCTGGTTGGTAGATGTCACATGTCTTCGAACTTTTGGTTCTAGGACATGCCGGTTTCCTCACAATGTTTTCCTTCACAGTATTAAGACCAGCACCCTAATCGCATAACACCCTATCAATCAGAATTTGAATCATTTTGAAGCCAATTGCTAATCCATTGCTTCATAAGTTCGAAAAATTTGTCTGCTCAACACGTAAATAACGCAATGAATGTTGTTGAACTGTCAAAATGAAACCGATTCCGATTGATAAAGTGTTACGCAATTGCCCCGCTGGAGTTGGCAGGTAGTTAACCTACCCCTGGATAGGTAATAAAAATAATCTATTCAAAGTTACGAAAGAAGAATATCCACCTTAACATAATAATAATAAATACTCTACACAAAGGATCCTCTTTGTGCGTGCAATAAATATTATATTTATCATCGCTTGACCCCATACTTTCATATTATCTACGCTGGAAGAAAACAATGTTATCAGCCAAATGCCTGCAGTATGAGTAAAAGGTATTAATGGACGTATTTTTACACAATAATAACAAACCTGGGTGTAAAAAAGACAGGACAAAATTCGAAACACCATGCTGCGTTCCAAAACGGGTATAATAGACGTAGGCAAGAAAGCTGCCAGACTCAAGTGGGACTGGGCGGGTCACATCAGCCGCATGCAGGATGACCGCTGGGCAAAAGTTTCCACACAATGGGTGCCTGAAGATGGACGGCGCCGCCGAGGTCGGCCCAGAAAGCGGTGGCGAGATGACCTGGACGCGTACCGCGAGGGCTGGTTTGAGGTGGCGCGGGAAAGGAGTTCCTGGAAGGACTTGGGGGAGGCCTTTGTCCAGCAGTGGGACAGTACAGGCTAAACCAAAAAAAAATAAAATAACAAACCAGTCTTCTGCCTTTCAAATTGGCGCAATAATAATATTAGCTTATTACTGTCCCAAAGCAGGGCAAAAGCATTAATCATCTCGCTTGGTCAAGACGGGTTGGCGATTTCAGACATATATTATCATCATCTGCCTAGCCTTTTCCCAACTAGGGTTGCCAGGCGTCCGGATAAAGCCGGACACAGTCAGGCTTTTTGGTTGCGTGTCCGGCCAAATCAGACGGTGTCCGGCCTCTGCGGCTTTTGTTAGGCATTTTAAATTTGACCAAAGCGTGCGCGGCGCGCCCCCGCCTCCCCGTCACTTAATCACCACCCCACTCTAGTGAATGATAAAAAAAGCCTAGTTTTACTTTAAAAAAAATTGTCGTGTTATACTAAGACTAAAAAATTAAGGGCGTCCTGCTTTTTTACCCAAATGTCCGGCTAAACTGGCTGGTCTGTCCGGCTTTTCGGTTTTAAGACCTGGCAACCCTGTTCCCAACTATGTTTGGGTCGGTTTCCAGTCTAACCAGATGCAGCTGAATACCAGTATTTTACATGGAGCGACTGCCTATCTGACTTATTTTTGCCGTTGTAGATATAAGAAACTAATTTACGGCATTTGTTATTTTTTGCCGGAAACAGTGATAGATAAAATACAGCATTCACATATTTATCTATCACACATCCTCATTCTAGTTTGCTATTTTTGTTGTCACCGGCTTCGACTCTTCCTCTCCTGATAACGAACCTAAATTCATTAAGTACAAATGATACAGGGTGAGAAGGACATGGAAGCGCTAACTATAACCATGAATTCAGCACACCATTCTAGACACCCTAATGTAGACGTGTTTAGTCAATAGAAATATAAAAAAATAAACATAAATCTATGGTACAGCTACAGTCTATAAAAAAAAACGGTTAAGTGCGAAAACAACAAAAATGATATTAGAAACCTCAATATCATTTTTGAAGACCTATCCATAGATACCCCTCACGTATGGGTTTGATAAAAAAACATTTTTGAGTTTCAGTTCTTAGTATGGGGAACCCCCAAAATTTATTGTTTTTTTTTCTATTTTTGTGTAAAAATCTTACTGCGGTTCACAGAATACATCTACTTACCAAGTTTCAACAGTATAGTTCTTATAGTTTCGGAAAAAAGTGGCTGTGACATACGGACGGACGGACAGACAGACAGACAGACAGACATGACGAATCCATAAGGGTTCCGTTTTTTGCCATTTGGCTACGGAACCCTAAAAATAAACATAAATCTATGGTACAGTCTATAAAAAAAAACCGGTTAAGTGCGAAAACAACAAAAATAATATTAGAAACCTCAATATCATTTTTGAAGACCTATCCATAGATACCCCACACGTATGGGTTTGATGAAAAAACATTTTTTAGTTTCAGTTCTAAGTATGGGGACCACCAACATTTTTTTTTTTTCTATTTTTGTGTGAAAACAGACTACATCTACTTACCAAGTTTCAACAGTATAGTTCTTATAGTTTCGGAAAAAAGTGGCTGTGACATACGGACGGACAGACAGACATGACGAATCCATAAAGGCCATGATCGACGGGCGAGTAAAACCGCCGTTTTATGGCTCGTCGGTAAAGCTCGCCCGTGGATCATTGCAATACCGCGGTATTTAAAACCAACGAGCCCGGCTCGCGGCTCGTTAGTTATGTTTAATTTTTTGCTCGGCACGCTCCGCAAGACCGCGTGTCGATCACCACTGACGAGCCGAGCCGACAGTTTTCGGATCAAATGGGTATGCGACAACTGTTGTCTTCTTTAAATCCAACTTTTAACCCAAACTTTAGGGCGTCTTCGCTTTTTTTTATTCATTTCGTGGTATGCTATACCGAGGTAACACAAAACTTCAATCTTCAAACAAGACATATTGCCTCATTTGCGGTTCACACTGGACTGTTTTGCTCGCTAGTCGATCAGCACCTACGAGCCACGACTCCGCGAGTAAAAACCGTCGTCTCCAAAACCGCGGTATACGGCTCGCCCGTCGATCACCCACTTTAGGGTTCCGTTTTTTGCCATTTGGCTACGGAAACCTAAAAAGTAGGCATCATGAAAAAATAAAGAAAATAATACAACGGGCGGTGTTATCGCTATCAGCGATATTTGAAAACCTTGGAGGTTGTATCAAAGGTCGCGTCGGTTGTACTGTACTTTACCTAATAGTTGATAGCTTCTCCATCTAATCTAAAAAGCGGCCAAGTGCGAGTTGGACTCGCACAGGAAGGGTTGCGGTCCACCGTAGAACGAAGACGTAGCGTTGGAACTGTTGGAAGGCCTCCCACAAGGCAAGCCTGTTCCTGCCGGGGGTGCGGGATTGTCCGAAAGGGTTACCGCTACCCCGGAACATAAAGGGCTAAGGAAGGAACACGGATGGGTTTTAGTCAGTAAGAGTAACACTCCCTTCCGCTCCACCCAGAGCGGGAGGGGTCATTTGATGATTTCCTATCCATAAAAAAAAAAGGCGGACCTGTTGAACGCCGGAGGAATCCGCTGGATGGGAGAAGCGCAGAACCGGTCGGTCCAGCAGTGCACGTCCTACGGCTGAAATGATGATGACGAACCCTTAGGGGCCGTCTCCACGAGCGAGAGAATCGCGGCGATATTGTTTAAACTCGCCGTGCCATCAAATTTTCGCCGCGATGGAGACACGTTCTAAGAGAGTGTATAGAAATACGTGGCACGACGATAATATCGCCGCGATTCTCTCCCTCGTGGAAACGGCCCCTTAGGGTTTTTAGGGACTTTTGAATGAAATGATGATCAATAATTTCCCTGCGACAGTTGCAATGATTTTCGTCAATACCATCTTCCTTCAACTTGCCCTTTGTTTCGAAATCGTCGACACCGCACTCCAGATCTCGCATCATTACGTTCTGGAGGTCAAATGTAATTTATAAATGATTGAATTAAATAAACAATACATGTCCTCCTTTTAAAAGTACATTGTATGCGATCACTAAGCACCGTCACCCAGCCTTGTAGAGCTTACTGAATCATCTCTGATGTCATTCTGCAGCTATTGACTTTGATGGAAACAGCGTGGCCAACGTAACTTGGGCCCTGGCGAAAATGAGAATGGTTTATAATTAGAACACTCTACATTTAACTTAGATCCAATCCATTCTGTCCCTTGCTGTCAAAAAAAAAGGAACTAAGTAATAGTTAAGAAAAGAGGAATGATAAAGGTATTGAAAAGAAACACAATACAAAACAAAGGGAACAAATGGAATAATTTCCCAAAAAAAAAAATTGGAATATGTGTACAGGAATATGTTTCTTGTGTTGTGTTTCAGGGTGCACCGTTATTGCTGCCATTATATAAAAAAAAGTAATGGCAATAATGACGGAACAACATGGCAGAAGACGACGACCGTCTGTGTGTTTATCAAGCCCAGTTGGGGAGAGTTGTCGGGTCAATCCGCGGAAATTCACTAACGGCGAATATATGCTAAATAATAAATTAAATATCATAGCTGCATTCTTTTTTTACTTTATATGACATTTCTTACATGTTTTTACGTATGGCGCCGCTATCTAAAAAAGTATAACACCTTTATTTAATTTATTATTGCAATCAACACGCACCAAATGTCATCACCATTTGCAAATAAAAGTCGGCCTAATTGAGCGGAATGGCCCTGTCATTAGGGACACACATGGCTATAACTTGTAAGGGATCAAGAAGCGCCTGCGGATCGTTAAGATGCCAAGGGTGCTATATCCGCAGCCGCCCCACGTTTCGGCCCGTATAACGTACGTTGGTAGGGCCATGGGACGGTTGGAGGGAGTGTCCCTTGCTGTCCTCCCCCAGCGTCACCCGTTTTTTTGTCTTTTTGTTTCCTGATTGGTAAATCGTCATGGATGTCCGCCGCCCTGGGGCGGGAGGCGAGGTCTGTCAAACACTTACTGACTAAAAATCACCCCGGTGTTCTATCTCACACCTACGCCGGGGGTCGCGGGAACCTACGATCCTTCCGCAACCCCCGGCTGGTGCCGGCCCGTCGGGGTCCTCGGTTCAGGGGAGGAGTGAGGTGTTTGACTCCCCCGCGACGTCTAAGAGGGGCTCGCGTGGAAATCAAATCGAACAAGCTTTGATGCTACGGCTACATTGTCGCGATAACGCGAACTACAGATAACGCAAGTATCAGGAACTGTATGAAAACTAAGCGTGCCACTTTTTGACTTTTTGACCTACTATGACGTCACAAGCTCGTGCTCTCGTTCACGCTCGCTCAGCCAGCAGTACGCAAGACTGAGCGCGAAAGTGGCGGCTTACGATTTTCGAACATAAGCTGGTGCGATTTTTGGCACGCGAAGTAGTTGCTCTTGCGTTATCGATCTATATCTGTGGAGACGTCGATCAGTGTGCGAGAGAGAACGCAAGTGTAGCATGCGTTATCGCGACAACGTAGTTGTAGCATCAGAAACCGGGTGCCAACACACTGCAGTGACCGCGACTGGACCGCTTGCCCACTGACCCGAATGGTACAGTTAGGCTAAGCTAGGAACAGGTTCTAATGCACAGACCGTCTGCCGACGTACGACTGCTTGTTTGCACTTGGTTTTACTTGTGATTTTGTTATGAACTAGCTTTCTTGCTTGCGATTTTGTCATTTCGAATTCCTGATTTAAGTATACCAGACTTTTACTGCCCTACTGCTGGACAAAGGCTTCTTCTCATACGGCGAAGGCACACGCATTAATCACCACGCTTACTCAAGACGGGTTGACGTCTTGACGATTTCAGATTTATATTGACTACTCGCTGTGCCCCGCGTCAATTTGCGGAAAAAACCTACTAAATAAAATATATTCCATTATTTTAAAACTATGATATTATCTCCTAAGATATTAATTGAAATCAAATGATGTCAAGGGCAAATATTCGAAATTAAATACTTGTGATGAATAAATGTATTTTATTTGGATGTTTATAAAAACACTTTTGCAAATAATGCATTATTTTAGAACGAATTTGATTACCATAAAAAAGGTTAATAGTAGATAGACATTATGCGGTCGCGGAATTTTTTTAGAACTTTTAAAGGGGAACAATTCCGTCATACATGTCAATAGGTACATGATTTTTGTGTAACTTTAACCGTTTACGCAGCGTACGCAACGGAAGCTTTCAAAAAAAAATAATTGGTTCCGTTTTTGCAACATTTTTCATTAATGCTCCGCTCCTATTGGTTGTAGCGTAATGTTATATAGCCTATAGCCTTCCTCGATAAATGGACTATCCAACACAAGAAGAATTTTCCAATTCGAACCAGCAGTTCCTGAGATTAGCGCGTTCAACCAAACAAAGAAACTCTTCAGGTTTATAATATTAGTATAGATTTAACTGACCGAGTTATTACAATAGGTACCTAATATAACAGACCAGTGCAATATGGGTGTGCTAACACCTCAGCTAGACCCTTCGGGAAAGACGGATAAAAAGGTACGAAGAGGGTAACTTACCCGTTTTTTTTTTTTTTCAAAAACTCGGCAATGTAAACTTTGTACTTTAAAAATAATTACGTGGAGCGATCATGGCCGTATTATCTCACTTAGCTAATTATCATTTATCATTATCACACAACCTTGGCATTGTTCAAATATTTGAGTCTGATAACGTTAGATGAGCTCATTCTGTAAAGGTTTTTAGGTTATCTCATTTCTTTCTTTATTATTACGAGAATAGATATGCAGTCAGCTGTTTGACCTTCCGTCATTTTGGGTTTTTACCGCCAAAATTGACCATAGACAGTTTTATTTGATCATATAATGGCGCCGATTCTCTTATTCACAAACTAAACTAAATTTAAGTTCAGTGCATCTTTTTCTTTTTGTTTCATTACGAAAAGGACAGGAGATAAATATTAGTTTAGTCCTGTCAAATTAAGATACCTACTCCATGGACAATTTAGACGTGATTAAAAAATTGGCTATTAAAAATACGTCAATTTACATCAGGCACGGACTAATTTGACAGGTCTAAACTAATATTTATCTTCTGTCCTTTTCTTAATGAAATAGAAAGAAAAAGATGCACTGAAATTAAATTTAGTTTAGTTTGTGAACAAGGGAATCGGCGCCATTATTACATTTTCGATAATAATCTAAAATAATTTATGATATGCTCAGATTCTTGGTTGGGACTGGGTTCACGCCAATATTGAAACGGATTGATATCAAACTTCAACTCTCTTTATTAATCTGTCAAGCTCCGCTAATGAGACACAATTGATTTTCTATTGTTTCGTCGCCGATAGGCGACGCGCGGAGCTTGACCGCGGTGCCTTTTTTTGGGAGAGATAACACAATTTTCCCATGGATGGGCATCAAACTAGAGAAATAACGCTTGCCAGTCCGACAAAATTGACCGCCGAGCTGGCTGAGCTGTCAAATTATTGTCTCCCATTGCTTGACGTAATTTACAAAATTAACATGACGCCATTTCGCTAAAAAAAAGCAAATTATTTCACAAAAATTTCATGCCACAGGAATTTAGAACATTCTATAGCCGTGATCGTAAATTATGATTATTGTTTCTAACACGTCCTCAAGCCCGGTGAGAGACGAAACTGTATAAACAATACAAAGAGAGGTGATGTCAACCTTATCAGCTCAAGGTCGCGATTAGAAACGGTTCGTGATGCTGTGCCATAGAGTATAGAAGCAGAAGGTTTACTGCAACTCGCGATTGGTTTCGCGGGAAATACAATTAAAATACCATTGACAAGGAGAGTTAATATTGCGTAAAACACTCGATCTCAATCCGAATAATTTTGAAGGATATTGCTTATCCATTGCTACATATGTTAAAAAAAATTTGTCTGCTCAACAACGTAAGCAACGCAATGAATGTTGTTGAAATGTCAAAATGCCTTTATAAAGTGCTATGCTACTACCTTGTAGGTCAACTCACGAAAAAAAAACACTAAAATATGCACCAGAAATCTAGGTGTTGCCAGTGCTGACGTGGACGTTCACGTTAAAGGCATCATAAGAAGGCCCAAATTAGGTGACTTTAATGCTGGTTATGCTCGGAGTTTCCATGAGTAATCAAAACAGAAATGTCTTAAAATCAAGGAAACCGAGATTATAAATAATTCAGGGAAGTTAAGTGGTGCGGGATTGGCGGAAAGGGTTACCGCTACCCCGGAACATAAAGGGCTAAGGATGAAACACGGATGGGTTTTAGTCAGTAAGAGTCTGACACTTCCTTCCGCTCCACCCAGAGCGGGAGGAGTCATTTGATGATTTCCCATCCATAAAAAAAAGAGGGAAGTTAACTGCAGTAGTACGGACGGTTACAAAGTTGAACTTTTTCATTTACTTTACTTTGCCACTGTTCGTTAGATGACGTCGGGTCACTGTTAGCAACAATATGCTGTAAAAGTTATTATAACACTACCTTCATTGCTCATTAGATTCGATTCTAACATGGTAACGTATCTCGGAGCTTGACAACTTTGTAATTTGTCACATCATGGTTCAATTTGTATGAGGAACAGGGTGTAAAGTTCACTCATACTCTATAGAAAAGGGTGGATCCTCCGACCAGACGGGTGTTGTGTCTGGTGGGCAACTGCCCGACGATTGATGTCGGGACTCGGGACCTTGATGCTAGTTGCGCGGTAAACTCTGCTTGAGCGATGCAGGATTTTGCGTGACGTCAGTGTGTTGCGTAGTTCGCATGTGGCGATGTAGATGGCGCTACAGACTCATAAAAACTAAAACCCGACTACTGAAAAGGATGAAACAAGAAAGTACCTTCCCGTGGTCGCATGCTACCATAGCTTATTATATGTATCTTAGTACAGCGGCATGCGACCACGGGAAGGTACTTTCTTGTTTCATCCTTTTCAGTAGTCGGGTTTTAGTTTTTATTAAACTTATTTTTATTTAATTATTTTGGAGTTTATTTCATTTATATTTATATTTTTGAAATGTGCTAATTAAGCCCCTTCATTTGATACCCCACAGCATGATAAATTTTTTTTTTTAGATTATTACTTTATGTCCGCTAGAGGGCGCCATATTCAATTTAATGTGACGTCACATAGCCTATAACCAGCGGACGATCAAGACGCTTTCAACGATACCTCATTTGTCTAATTATGACAAGCAGTTTAGAAGTTATGGGGAAACAGATGAACATACATACATACATGCTTACATACATACATACCAGTCAAAATCATAAACCTCGAAAAATAACTATTAAACATCATCGTCATCTTCCTGCCCTTGTCCTATGTTACTTGAGGTCGGCGCAACACGTTTTTTTCTTCCACTCTCCAATGTCAACTGTCACGCTATCATTCACTCCCTTCTCGTTCATATCATTCCTCACACAATTCATCCATCTTTTCTTTGGCCTTCCTCTCCCTCTTGATCCATCAAACATCTATTAAAAACATAAAAGTAAATGATGTTTTCCGACTTCCACGTAGACGCAGTCACGAGTACAGCTAGTTGTACCGTATATTCACCCGACTACGGCGAAGCAAAAAGGAGGGTTATGATTTTGACCGGTATGTATGTATGTTCATCTGTTCCCTCATAACTTAAAAAGTACTTATAATAATTTGACAAATGAGGTATCGTTAGAAGCGTCTTGACCGTCCGCTGGCTATAGGCTATGTGACGTCACACTAAATTCAATATGGCGCCCTCTAGAGGACATAAAGTAATGAAATTAAAAATAAATATTTTGGGATGGTGCCTTGTGGGGTATCAAATGAAAGGGCTTAATTAGCACATTTCAAAAATATAAGTAAGTGTTACTGAAATAAGCCCCAAAATAATTAAATAAAAAAAAGTTTAAAAACTAAAACCCGACTACTGAAAAAGATTAAACAAGAAAGTACCTTCCCGTGGTCGCATGCTACCATAGCTTATTTAGTACAGCGGCATGCGACCACGGGTTCTTGTTTCATCCTTTTCAGTAGTCGGGTTTTAGTTCTTAAACTTTTTTTTTTAAATACTAAACTACTAGTAAAATTAAAGTGCTCGTCAATACCGACTTGGTCCTGACCTGAGTGGTAATTGCATAGCATAGGTACTACTTAGTAATGGCTGTCATTTTGACAGTGCAGTGCAGCAACATTCATTGCGTTACGTTGTTGAGCAGACAAATTTTTCTAAAATTTGAAGCAATGGATTAGCAATATACTTCAAAATGATTCAGATCGTGCTGGATAGTGTAGGGTGCTGAATGGACAAGGTATTGGATTTCAAACCTTCCTATATAAAAGTTTGATACTGTTAATCTACTATTTGCGTTAATTTTAGCTACCTCCAATGTATATGTAAATCTAAGAAGTCCTATCCAGAAAATTACAAAATCACGTAAATCGGATAAAATGGTTTTCGAGTCAAAGTGCACAAGCTATAGACTGGTTGATATCTAAAACCTATGTATGCGTTAGATATTCTCGTAACACATTACGCAAACATACGTTTTCGCGCTAAAACTAAGTGTTGCAATATAAAATAATGTCAGATATTGCAATAAAATAACTTTCTCGTATGTAAAGGTCTGCGAATGGCGACTTTTAGCTGTTATAATATCATGCGTTTTATTAATCAAAGATTGTTAACGGATTTTTTGGTGTGTCTGCTAATAAAAATAAAATAGTATTTTATAGGTATTGCAACAGGGGCCATTTTCTCTCCATAAGATACAAATCAATTAATGCAATCCTTTAATGGTCTTAAATCATTATAGACACCCTAACTAACGTACCCATGGTTGTGTTGTATGTCCGTGCCCCCTGTACAGTAAATACTAATTCCATGGATTTTTGACAGTACGCACATGCGGGTGACATGCATAAAAGAATAAACTGCGGTTTCATAGAAAAGATGTTCCATAGAATTTGACTTACTACTTGTATAGTAAGCTCATTGAAAATGTAACATTGCCATTAAATACCTAACAAAGGAAGGAAGGAACTTACAAATATTACCTACATAGATAAATGTACCGGTAATGTACTTATTTATACATAATTATTATTTAAACAACAATTCATAGTATTGCTTTAATTAAATATTATTATTTATTAATACGACACGTTCTATTGTAATTATTATTTCCTGTTACTATGGATGCCACATAATTAAAACGTGAGTTTTTATAGTATGTGTAAAAATAAAAAGTGTTATTTTATCTGTATTTTTTTTTTTTGCTGAATGGTCCCGCTCTTGATCTCGATCTCGCCTGATGGAAAGTGATGGATGAGGTCTATGATGGAACGAGCGTGCCCAGAAGATGCCTGCTCACTCTTACTTTCAAGGCAGACGGGTTATAATACAGGATACATTTTTAACCAGTGCCGACTGCCGCAGTGCGCAAATAAATATAATAAAACTTTTTATATTTTTTGGAACGAAGTTATTTTTATATAAGCTTGCGGTAAGAGTAAACTGGGAGAAATCGTCAAGTAACGAATAAGCGTTATGCCCCCTCCATGCGACTTTTTATAACATACTAACTGTGCCCCGCGGTTTCACCCGCGATAAAAGTATTATAGTCTTTTTTATTGATTCCCTTTACAAATCTCCACCCCCCTTTTTACATCCTTAAGGGATAATGTCGAGGATAAAAACTATTCTATATCCTTCCCCACAACTCAAACTATCTCCATACCAAATTTCAGCTAAATCGGTTTAGCGGTTATTGATTCCCCATACAAACTTCCACCCCCCTTTTCACCCCCTTAAAGGATGATTTCTGGGATAAAAACTATCCTGTGTCCTTCCCCGGGATGCAATCTATCTCTCTACCAAATTTCATCTAAATCCGTTCAGTGTTTTAGGCGTGAAAAGGTAACATACAGACATACAGACAGAGTTACTTTCGAATTTATAATATTAGTATGGATATAAAAGAAAGAATCAGAGAGAGAGAGAGATAGTTTTCATGGTTTTCGAGGGTACTGAAGCCGATTGTGAGATCACAATGAAAATCCAAGATGGCGGCTGCGAATATTTTCAGATTTTCGCAGCTGCCAACTTAGATTATCATTTTGAAGTTCGTTCCTGTTTTTTTTAAATGATTCAGATTGAGTTTGATAACGTGTTTATACGTGTTACGTAATTAGGGTGCTGGTTTTCAAAACATTCTCAACTAGCCTTCAGTATTCAGTCATCATTCACACCGACATTTATACCAAATAATAACAATGCATTGTTTATTTTTCTACTTATAAACAGCTCTTCAAAATTACATAAGCGAAAAAAACGCGTCCATTTTCTCTGCGACCTACATTCTCAATCACTTGTAAATCAAGTACGTGAAACGGAACGTGACAGAATGCGCTTGGTGCACGGCGCATGCACGGAAACCTCAGAACTAACATGGCCGACTGGCTGCCGAAGATTTTGAATAACGAACAACTTAATTTTTCGAGGAGTTTTGCATATGAATTAGGATGGCTATAAGAGCGTTTTCACATTATCCGATCCGATATCGGTGTCGGACGACGATAGCCGACATCCGATAGCCGACACCATGTGCTATTTTCACATAATTTCCGACAAAATCGTTCCGATACGGCCATTTGCTCGATAGCTTAGTGCAGGCAAGTCATCATGGCAGACTATAATAGAAAACTTTATTTGCTGTATCTATTATATTTGAGACGCAAAAAAAGATCTGTCCACAGACAGTATTGGGTACATCCCATTGTGGTAGCTAGATATTCAGAGGGAGCATTTTATACTCTTTTTAGCAAGCTACAAAACGACGACGACGCCATGATGACAACCAAACTAGTAAACAAGCTCAAAATGGCCGCCGCGCATCGGGCTCTACGCACACAAGAGACAATTTAGATACACGTATAGCACACATACAAACATTATCGCCCGACGGCTCACGGGCGTCCGATGGTGCCGCCAGCATATCGGTGCCGGCTCCGATATCCGATATCGGGCCGGACAGTATGAAAGACAGGTACATATTTCATACATTTTACTTACCCCGATATCGGATCGGCGTCCGACACCGATATCGGATCGGATAATGTGAAAACGCTCTAAGAGTAGGGGAAGACCAAAGAAACGATGGATGGACTGTGTGAATGATGATATGGTTAGAAAGGGGGTGACTACCGAGACGACGACTAATAGAGAAGTATGGAAGAAAAAACCGAGTGTGCTTATGACCACACGACTGAAGTGAAACTTCAAACGTATTTGGCTATGAGAGGAAAAGAGAAAGAATGTGCGCGCGCACTGCTTTCCCTTGCTTATATCCCCCACTCAACTCCCGTTCGCCTCGCCCGATCACACTTTTCGTAACGCTTACGTCACGCGTTCGCCAGCTTACTCCCCAAGTCAAGTGTGCGTAAAGAAGTTTCACTTCAAAAAGACATGTTGCGCCGACCACTAATAAATTGGGATGACGGCAGGAGAATTTGTGGGATTTGTAAGGATTTGTTCTAAGGCTGGGCTCCTATAAAAAAAAGTCAGAAAAAGAGCTAGCCGAAAATTAAGTAGATAATGCACGGGCGGGCGGTGATGCAGTGGGTCGAAGGCCGAAATAAAACGCGGGCGAATTCGCGGGCAGAAGCTAGTGCCGTATGGAGAATAACGGGTGTAAAACTACCCTTAACGAAGCCAATAATCACTTGTTTTTCCTGTCATTGTAATATTTGTTTTGTAATGGACGCTGGACCATAACTGAAAACCTTGGTCAAAGTCAAAGGTCAAAGTTCCTACTTTTTCTGACGCTTTTTAACGAAAAAAGTTTGAAATGTTTTATAACTCAATTTTAAATTAAGAATTCTAAGATATCTCCACAACTCCCGTACCCATGCAGGCACCCATACATAACCACAATGTTTGACGTGCGTTACAATGCATTGCGCGCTGTCATAAACAACGATTTTTTACAAAAAATATAAAAGTAGTTTCCCAGCAATTATTTTTTAGCAATGTTAGTTCGTTTGATTACTTTTTAGACCTTTGTATCCTGTTTATGCGTACGAAGTTCAATTCATTCATTTCGAAAAACAAGGGCTTGAAAGTTTGTATGAAATGCCGTATGTCGTAAACGCTCTTAAAATAATTCCTTACTTCGAACTTCGAAACCACGTCAATTAATCACGAAATCTGTTAAAAAGGTTATTCTCATGACACAATGAATGAAACCGCGCGAAATGGACGCGAAGTTGGCGCGTGGTTTGAACTGTCAAAATGCCACGCTTGACGACCGTACGTGGTTTGCACGTGGTAAGATTATGCGGGGAATAATAATTACTATCTAGAACTGGCGCCTTGTATTATTAAACTACACTCGGCGTCACATAAATCGCACCTCTTCGAAAATAAGTTTAAAGCATATCCCGCCAGCAACGAATACATTAAACCCAATTAATATTGGTATCAATTGAAAGTATGTTTAACGACCTTTAAATTAACAACAGTTAGAATTCCTAAACACAACAGATCTCATTAGCACGTAACGTTAAAAAAAATGTTGTCAAAATACGCATTACAACGGTCACTTAATTGCATCTCCCTACAAGGGTATAAAACGGGCGACCCGGGTTAAATGTGGGTCATTCGCTATTCAATCTTTGAAGTGAACACACGTGAACAGGTACAGCAAGAAAAATACCCCAGAAGATGGATACCACTGCAGATGAAGCCGCTCAAGTCATTGCACTACTGCAATCAGGGATGCGGCAATGTGATGTTGCTCGGCAACTGAACTTGAGTCGTTTTGCCGTTCGACGAGTGTTCCAACGCTTCCAAGAGACTGGTGGCTATATCCGAAGACGTGGATCTGGAAGACAACGGTGCACATCCGAAAGAGACGATCGCTTCATTGTTTCGACGTCTTTACGTAATCGGTTCTCCAATGCTGTTGAGCTGCAACAACAACTGCGATCAGCTCGCAGAACTTCTGTAAGCGTCTCTACGATTAGAAGAAGACTGCAGGAAATGAAAATTGCAGCTCATAGGGTTGCTACAGGGCCAAAATTGACTGCACAGCATAGGAGAGACCGGTTGCAATTTGCCCGTGACCATGTGGATTGGACAATAGACCAATAGAGGGCTGTGCTCTTCTCGGATGAGACGAGGGTGTGTCTTTTCTGCAACGACAGGCGTCGAAGAGTGTACAGGAGCCAAAGGGAACGATTTGCACAAGCCTGTATTCAAGAGACAGTGGAATACGGGGGTGGCTCGTGCATGTTCTGGGGCGGCATGTCAATCGACGGCAAAACGAACCTTGTGTGTGTTTCTCGGACTGGAAGTGCTCGCGGGCAAGGGTCGCTGACTGCTGCTCGGTACATAACAGAGATCTTAGAGGAGCAGGTTGTCCCTTATGCGGGTTTTGTTGGCAGTGGGTTCACGTTAATGCACGATAACGCCCGCTGTCACACCGCTTTAATTGTAAAAGACTACCTGCAAGAAGTTGGAATCCCTGTTATGCGCTGGCCGACGCGAAGTCCAGACCTAAACCCTATTGAGCACCTTTGGGATGAACTGAAACGGCGAGTACGGGCACGTGATCCTGCCCCTACCACTCTCCAAGACCTCCAAGATCGGCATCATTGCAGAATGGGACAACATTCCGCAAGAGACTGTTGTCACATTAATTAGGTCCATGAGAGAACGCATGGAAGCAGTCATCAGGGCTAGGGGGGGTAACACTAGGTTTTAAGTTGTTTTTAAGGACTTTGTTGTAATTTTTGCTGATAAAATAAAATTTAACTTTTTAATCATTTGCATTAGCTTGCTTTTTTTTATTCCCTGGTAAACAAAAAACCAAATCCATTGATTTATTCTGAAATTTAAATAAATTGCCTTTCCAATGATACCTTATAGTCATATGTCTGCCATTGATTAATAGGGTTAAAATGACTTTGAAGGGAATTTTTAAAGAGGTGCGATTTTTGTGACGCCGAGTGTAGTTGCTTTTTTTCGATTTGACAGCCCTAGCTTGACAAGAGAGAAATTAACTTTTCCTCGAAACTCGTGGGAATAACAATATAATAATCGATTAAATCTTCAATTTATAGATAACACCGTTATCGATTTCATGGAACAAGAAAAAATTATTCAAACTTGAGTTCATTAATAATTTTCCGAATGCCACAGTGAGATCACCCAACTACGGTCATATCTTAACACAAAGATAACTTCACACCTACCAAACCAATTTCACACTCAAAATGTAACCGTATTTCAATGTAGTAAAGCTTGATAAACAAGTTTCGCAAACGCAAATTAAAGTTGGTAATATTAAAGTTTACGATGACGTAATTCTAACCGCCCGCGTTTTTTTGCTTCGATTTTCGAAATTGGGCGCGTTCGGGAATTCGGTTTCAGATTTGGGAGTTGCTAGAGCAAAAAGTTTAATTTCCCTACTTTTATAATAATTATAGAAAGAATTTATTCATTGGATACATTATTCAACTATAGCTCCGGTGAGGTCCGCATTGCTATAAGGAATTTATCGCAACCTGATTAACAGATACGGGACTAGTTCATTGATTAAACATATTATTATAAGTTGGTAGACTTTCGCAGAAGTATTTTTGTAACAAGTTGGGGGAAAACATGCGTCACATCTACGCAAAATGGCCATCGCTCAACATAATGCTAAGACCCTATCCGAGACAGAGCCTCAGCGCTGGTTTTTAGCGATAGCCGGCGAAAACAAATGTTCACGTTAGTCATATGCCTCTTTATGTATTATTGAAAAAAATATATATTAGTAAGTTGTGCTAAAAATACTTTTTACTAAATGAACCATTTTGTTGGGAAATATTGCACTGATCCTTTAAATACTTTATTGACATTGTAATGATGGACTCTTTTTTTTTTAAATAATGAACCGTGAAATACATTTTGCTCTTCTAATGATGCACACTTTTTTAAATAATTGAGCCTCTTTTTAACTTTCTTTTTCTTTTTCACAGTTTTAGCCGCAGTTACTTGGCTTTTTAGTATTTTTAGGATCCCAAAGTGGGAATTATTTGAGGTTCACAAAAAGAAGCGAAATCATTAAATTGGAGTACCTATTCAATAATATTTATAAGAAAGCAAAATGGGAGTTATTTGATGTACAGTCAACAGCAAAAGTAGATGATGAAAATCAGAAATTCAATACTAATGAATAGAGTTCACATCAGAACTGTGTGGCGTCCAAGTGATTCAAACGTATGCGATTGAAAATATACCAAAAATGTATGTATTACTAGTACAGCTGCCATATATTCGTGATCAGTTTTGACTCTAAAAGTTATAAGTAAACTCGATTCATCATCTACTGTTGCAGTTGACTGTATCATTAAATACAAGCCCATTTTGTTAAACGTTGACTTGCGATTAAAAATCTGGAAACTAAAGCGAACTTGACGAAGTGACCTTATTGCTCGCAATTTATAGTTTAATAAAGGCTTAACGTAAACCACAACACAAGCCACAAATAACGTTACTCGCAATAAACAATATGAAATGTAAGTAACTTTATACATTCTAGGCTAATCAATGGTAATAGCGCCTAATGGGCTGTTTCCATCTACTATGTAAATTGGTATTGCGATTTGCAGTTTACATACCTCGTTATGTCATTCTGAAGTTATGGAAGCACTTCCAACGCAAATGCTCGCTCAAAGGCCTGCAAAAATGAAACGCTTATAGAATTCCAGTTCGTGGCTTAATAATAACAGCCGCAAGAATCGATCGGAGGTTAAAAGCTATGCTTGCCGCGGTCGGTTCATAGATGATTGATCATCCATATCCATTACATATGGAGATCCCTCCGTGCCTCGGAAAGCACGTTAAGCCGTTGGTCCTGGCTGTCATTCGTAGAACTTTGACAGTCGTTACGGGTAGTCAGAAGCCCAAAACTCTGACAACCAGTCTTACCAAGGGGTATCGTGTTACTCATTAACTTGGTTGTGGAGGTCAGATAGGCAATTGCTCCTTGTAAATTACTGGTATGCCACTGCATCTGGTTAGACTGGAAGCGACGCCCTAAGCCGAGGTCCGTACCTCACAGGGGGTGCCCTTAGCGCATAGTGCATAGTGCATAGTCACTTAGTTTTTAAGATTGTTATGCCCTGCCTGGAGGCTTTAATTTATTGAGTGACCCACAGGTAAGTCCCGTTAAGCAGACGACCACCTCCAAGGTTAACTTTTTTATTTATTCAAAATCTGTAGGTATTAGCAATAGCATAAATAAAGTCTGCCAAACTGCATAACAGTTTGTCGGCAGTTGTTCTCGTCTAACAATGGATTACAAATGGATTGAAATTTAAAATTTAACTTGCCTTTAAAAAAATTACGACTAAACAATCATTTATGTATATTATTGTGTAATCCCGTTTTCCCACAATTTTATTAAGAAGAAACTAAAGTACACATTCTAATATAGTCTTCTAACACGGAAAATAAAAACAATGCATTCAAATACAATTGCGGTTATTTAGAAAGCGATGAAATGATAACTTTGTGTTAAACACTCTTTTGTGTTACGTGATACCATAGAATACGATTGTTTCGGCCCTTCCATTGTTGCCACGTTAAAAATGATAACATTTCGGGTAAATCTGTAACAATTACTATTGTTATGGCTGTAGCCCTTTTTCTAATTTTATAATTATTTTGAATTCCTAAATGGTGGCGTCACGGTGCCGCAGTACTCGGTTTTCTCTTTTGGTATCGATTCGATTCCTTTATGAATTGGGGCTGTTCATTTATTACGTAAGACAATTTTAACTTTCTGGCTCCCCCCTTCGTGAGGAAAAATAAGACATGGATGAATCCCCCCCTTTCAATCTTATGTAAGATCAGCACCAATATTGCAAAGAAAAAGTAGCAAAATTATAAAAAATTATAATATTTGCTTACATTTGTGATCTTACGTTTATGGTTTAAACAATCTAGAATCCCTTCCACCCCCATGTAAGACAAAATAAGACTTATTCGAACTCTCTTCCCCCGCAAATCGTCTTTCGTAATAGGACAGCCCCATTACAGCATGTTTTTTTTTTAGATTTTATATAATTACTAGCTGACCCCGCTACCGTTGTTTTGCAAAAAAATAAAATAGCCTACGACCTATTCTCAGACCTACCAAATATACAAAAAAAAATCATAATAAAAATCATTCAAGCCATTTCAGAGGATTTCGATAACAAACACTGTGACACGAGATTTTTATATATTAAAATTTGAAGAGATTTCCCTGCTAACACGATCCAGCATATAATTATTTAGTTTTTAGACTCTTACAAAAAGCAACCAAATTATTTCACAATTGAAACAGCAATACAAACGAGTACTTCGACGCCTAAGTGCCCTTTATTTTTTTGTATTTAATTGTATAGTAATATAATTAGTCATTTAATTTTGTACCTAGTGAAAATAGTTGTGTTATACATTGTAAGTATATATAAGCATTTTAATGTACTTATATGAAATAAATGTTGCATGTTAAAAAAAAACTATAAAATCTGCAATTATAAATTACAATTTACAAATGAAGCAGACACGCACAATCGCAACGCAAGGCGCCAAAACGGTTAATCGAATGCAAATGTCAGTGAGCGCTTGGCAGCCATACTTGCAGTGCAAGGCAACAGGTCTACAGGTATTTTCTCAAGGCGTTATTATTACACACGATCGGAATGTTATTAACTCACGACTGTTCCCGTAATACTTGACTACCGCGGATTGAGCCGCCATTTTAAGGTGAATGCGTAGTTGTAGCCCGCGAAATTCAATTTTTCTTACGTTTTTTTGCAATTTTCAGGTCAGTGTCAGGTTGTATTTTGATCAAAATATGATTCGCGACTATAACCGGTACGTATTTACAGAATTATAATAATAAGAATCATTAATACATCTTTCTAAGTTAGATTTCTACCGTTAAGAACAAATCTAGTATGGAAAAGTGTTTATGGTAGAAATCTAACATAAAGAGATATATAATGATTCTAATGACTATGATTCTGTAAATGCATGGCTATTATAGTCGCGAATCATATTTGGATCAAGATACAACCTGACACTGATCTGCAAATTGCAAAAAACGTAAGAAAATTTAAATTTCGCGGTATACCATGTCACATTCACCTTAAAAGTAATGTATCATGAATTTTGTACCTGTTATGTTGTGTGGCTTTATTTCGTTTAAAAACACGAGTCCCTATCCCTGGATTTCCTGAAGCTACAAGATAAATCCAGAGCTCTTTCTCAACTTCAACGATTCTGATGACATTGAATTTTTTACTCGCAACGACGACGTACGGAGACGGTATATGCGTTTGGGGTGAGAGGATGTGTGTTTCTTTGTTTGTGCAAACCAATGTTGCCATTTATATAAAAAACTACTAGTTAAATCATGACTACACAGCTCACAGAATAAGCAAGCTGAAGTGGCAATGGGCCGGCCATATTAGCCGTAGAACCGATGACCGTTAGGGCAGGCGTGTTCTTGAGTGGAGACCGCGAATCGGTAAACGTAAGATAGGACGCCCTCAGGCTAGGTGGAGCGACGATCTTCGCAGGATGGCTGGTAGTGAGAATTGCCGAGAATCGAGTTGAATGGCGTGCAATAGGAGAAGCCTATGTCCAGGCATGGAGTATGGACTGCTGTAGGCTGATGATGAAATTACCGGATGCAGTACACCTGCGCAAGTGCAGTGACAAATAGCTAGATTAAAAATAACGATGACTTACCTTACCTTCGTGTTCTGAGAAGGTTAAGTACTGATTTATTAGTAATATTATTTTATCTATAAATACACGAGGAAAACATGCGCAGGAGTGGTTTCTGTGAAGAACTGTGTATGTTGGACACGGTTAACAAAGGACGACATCGACGTCATATTATATTGGCCTAGTCTAGGATATCTTTGTGGGTGCAGGGTGCCAGGGATATCAACGCGGGATATAAGTACGAAGTGCACCGGGCCATCTAGTACAATTTATAACACAACTATCTATTTACTAAATTAAATGACTAACTAACTAAACAAATAAATACAAAAGTACTCAGTCGAAGTCATTGAGTTATGTTATAATGTACTACGTATAGGCACGGCAGCATAAACGACATCATCCGTCGGGCGCTTGTCACCGCCGGGGTGCCAGCTGTTTTAGAACCCAATGGCTTGGCACGTGACGATGGGAAGAGGCCAGATGGAATGACCATAATGCCTTGGAAGTTGGGTAGGCCTTTGGTGTGGGATGCAACCTGTGTCAACACCCTCGCGCCATCCCATCTTTCTAGCACGGCGGGCGGTGCTGGGGCGGCTGCTGCAGGAGCAGAAACCCTCAAACGGCGCAAATATAACAACCTTATTGGGAGCTATATGTTTGAGCCGTTTTGGGTTGAAACTCTAGGGCCTTGGGGTCCGAGTGCTCATCGAATATTTCGAGATATCGCCAAGCGTTTGGTTGACTCTTCGCGTTACCAGAGGGCTGGCCTATTTCTAGCTCAAAGAATAAGCATTGCCATCCAACCTGGTAATGCTGCCAGCCTTTTGGGCACTTATCCCATTGACAGCGATGCGGACGAATTTTTTGATGCCCAATGAGCTCCTGTCTTTTTTTTATTTGTAGGTATATATGTAGATATTTTAGTTTGTGTGGTACGTACTACATTATACCTCAATGGTCGAAGTACATAAAACTAGTTTTCAAACCGAAATACATGACCAAACATACGGCGAATTCGAATACGGCCTTAAAAAACCCTAGATCTTATCCCAGTTAAAAATAACCGTCAGATTAAACCAACAGTCACTAACGAGTAACGACGCACATGTTTACTATAAAGGAAACAATCTCTGAGTTATGTACGAGTTATGAAGTCATGCAGGAAATGCTTCAACGACCAATCATTCGATACCGGCCGACCATTGTATGGAATTGATAGTCATTAACGGAGTCATTTCTGGGGTAACATTATAACTACAAAGACTTGGCCAGTTTATATCCCTAGTTTATTATATTACCCTTTTTGTTGGGTAAATTACCCCGGTTAGTGAAAGTAGTATTGGGAAAAGTGACACTGAATTTTTTGTGACAACAACACTGACGGTTAGCTGTCAAGAATAGAATACTCTTTATTATGTACACCAAATAAATTACAGACATAAATATAGAAACTACAATCAAATGGGTGACACAATGGGCGGTCTTAAGGTCCGGTGTGTTTTGAAAATTCAAAGACATTTATTTTCGATCATCATAATTATATGTCGATGTTTTCGACTTTGATCGTTAAGGAAATCTTTTTCAACTAGCTTAGCTGTCCGCGGACCGCGACGTTGTCCGCGTGAAATTTCGTATTCCCCGGACCCATCCCGTCGCATCGCCTGCGCGCGCTGTTACTGCGTTTTCGCTAGCGTTCTTTCTGAATTTATTTCGTCTTTCTCGGCTCGTAAGGTCCCTAGCGTGGTGTTCAATAGCCTTCCTCAAGAAATAGGCTATCAAATGCAAAAATATTTTTTCAAATCCGACTGGTGGTTCCTGGGATTAACGCGTTCAAACAAACTATTCACCTTTATTATTAGTAAATAGTCGTCTTTTCATTATGGACGCTTTTAACGTTCTGCATCGTTCTCACGTGTATAATTCCAAATGTCAATGGAGTTTCTTGCCCGTTCTTCTCCATAGGTACCTACTCTTTGGAATGGGCAACTAGCTTCATCTTTCTGACTGACCGACCCCTTGACAATTCAAAAGTGCCTGTAATTGGTTTAATTGAAATAAAAAAAAATAAAAAATAAAACATTTATTTCAGACGAAAAAGTCCATAGGCAAGGGAAGGTTGTTAGTAACAAGAATTTAGCTTATAACTAATGTTAGTAATTAAATAAAACAAAAAGAAGAAACTAAACACACCGTCTATCTCTGCACAGTAGCACAGTATAATAAATATACAGTAAGTTATCTAAGGCCGCCCGCCGAGTTATTAGCCTACTCTTGCGTTGATCCCCAGGGTTGTCACTTTTACTTTTAGTTAATATTTTCGAACAAGCAGCACTTGATCTAAATTTATGAAATAAAAAGCATATTATGATTGAATATTTTACCAATTTATAAATTTAGTAAAAATAAAAAGCCTTTATTCACATAACATTTATAATACTAAGTTACAAATTTGATACCGAGAAAATTTTTCTCCTGTTTCTGCACGTCCGGAACGCTTTATTATTATTTGTTAATGTAAAGTAAATTCTCATTCTTATGTAAAGTTTTTGTAAAAAGCTTTTGGGAAAGCATGGACAGGGCATCTTAAATTCTATATCATTCAGTTGATCGTGAATTGACTAAATAAAATACCTAGTGTGCAGGACGATCGACCTATTAGTTTCATTAATTTTACTTTCGGTGGTTGGGAAACCCAATTTTATGCAATTTTGAAATAATGATCACGCAGAATTCCCACGGTGCTGGGGCGACACAGGGTAATTATTGGTTTTCCCAAAACTAAAATTCATTGTGTTGTTTTATTATTCTCAACATGTTTTATTGCTGGTATTGTAAACCAAATTGTCGGCACCCTTTGATAAAAATATGTCTTTGATAGTTTGCTTGTATATTTAATCAGTTCCGGCTTAGATCTCGCACAAGAGACTTCAGTAGTAAGTAGTTCTGAGTGATGTGATGTGTCAAGCTCTCAAAATAATATCAAGCAAGTAACTCATCAGTTTGTATTTATTATTGATTTAGCTCCTTTGTTGCCCTTATTTATTAGTAAAGAATAAATAAATAAAATAAATAAATAAAATAACTACCCAAAATAGCTACATAACCAACAATTATACCGTTTTTAATACAACCAAAAAATAAGATGACCATAAAAAGTACTTAATAATTTTGTGCTCGACTGTACTTGACTCGAAAATGTATGTAGAAGTTCACGTGGATATTTAACATACTTCCATATAGTAAACCAGGTCGAAATTATCATGGTTGGAGACGACTATTTCTTGACTATTTTTTGGCGTTCTCAAAATTGATTTATAAGAAGTTTTCAAAAGTGAGGATTGTGTGGTGAAGGACACTAAAAACTAGACTTCTTAAAATAAACTTTAGCTCTAAACATAGTATTCAGAAAGTAAATTTGGGAATACATTTATATGGAAAAATGCGACTCGGCTACGCTCTTAATAAAGCAAATAAACTGTGAAATAAACAATACAATACCACATTTTCTAATAATATTTAAGTATAAGTAGGTACTTACATTTCTGGTTGAGTAGGAACTATGAAGAATGATAAGTCCGGGTTTGCGAAATCATTATTGAGGCACCCGAAAACACTACAATATTTTTTTCCCCTTTTTGAAGTCATGATACTCGTAATTTAAGTGGCCGCCGCCGGCGAGAGTTGACGAACGCAAGCGGTCATGTAGCGTACGCGCGTGCTCACAGTCGCGCTGCACAGCCCGCACTGCCGCCACCTTATTCCCTCATATATTATGCTAGCGTGTGCGTGAAATCGCGTGCCGACACGGCGCGCGGCGCGCACGCACACATTCAAACCGAGAGCGGCACGTTTGTATGAAGATGTTCTACTGTATATTTATTATACTGTGACAGTAGGCTCAATGCTAATAATAATAATGCTTTGAGTTTGAGTTTGAATAGATTTATTTTAGACTTTGTTCGATAAGTCAATATTATCCAATAGTCGTAAGTGTAGGAACTGCGTCATTTCCGAGGTTACATAATGACTTAGACATAATAGGTAAAGGAGATCGATTACCCCCTTTCCCCACTTAATATCTACGTAGTGACTTAGCATTTTACACGTTCTTTTGTCAGGTAAATTGCCTTCCCCATAGACAGCTTGACAAATACAAATAAATTCAGAAATGGAACGCTCAATATGTGTGGTTCTTTCCTCAAAAGACCATTTTAGACAACAATCTACATGGTCTTCACATGATCTGACCAAGATTTTGTCTGGACTTTAAAAGAGACTGTGATCTCTGAGTTTGTTTCTGCCTTTCTTCTCAGAGTAGTCAGATAGGAAACGCCGACCTCATCTAGCTTTAAAAAAATATGATTGACGTGTAAAAGTGTTTGTACAAACTTACTTACAGAAATAAATCATTTATCATAACTAAATTTTCTTTTCGCACTAAGTTTTTCACTAACTTTTCACACTATACGTTTTTTACATTAAGTATATTTATTTCTACATTGAATTCAGGTGATGCTGATTCTTTGGTCCTTTCTAGGACGCCTCCCGGCGTTGCTTTTAGTATACTCTTAGGTATAGCTATCCACATTCCAAACCCATCATTGGTTATTTATTCATCATAATTTAAAGTATCATTAAGTAAAGATTACGTTAATCTCTTTAACCACAGAACTATTTAGTATCGATGACTTTATTGAGGTTAACGCAAATACTTACCAATCAATTGAATAACGATTATAACTGGCCAGTATTTGTTGATACTCGTATAAGCGCCGCCGCGCCGCACGGTGGGCTGAAAATCGGCTTTCATAGACTTAGGCATTTTATTTTGCAAGTGCCAGTTTTTATGCCGGACATCACTTCTATTAGTTATAACAATATACAAAAATGACACCAGAATGGATTCTGCACAAAAACGAAGGAATTATAATTTTTTTACGAAAATTTTGTATGGAGCTAGTATGAAAAATCGAAATATCTCTAAAACGGCAGGGATAACCGTAATATCCTTATAGGAGGTTATAGTACTAATTATTTATGATTTTTTGACATACGTTACATAATGGTTGTAGATGCCGTTTTGTTTTAAAAAATCGACAAAATATTTTTATTTATTTTTACATATGAAACGTTCTTTTTAGTGTTTAAGTTGAAGAATTAGGAGCTTTAACAACTCTTAACATAAAATAGCATCACCCCTATAGACCTGAAGGACTAGACAGAGGTGTGTAGTATCTTGTTGATCTTGTAAGATTTCCAACAATACCAAATAGTTGAATATCAATGTCAAAGTGCCCATGCTGTCGCTTCTTTTTGAAAGATAGGGGAATAAAATTGTTTGTTGTTGAATGTGAAATGCGTACGGAGAGTGACTGCAAGCAAATATTGATTGGCCAAGTTGCGTGCAAACTTTAATAAATCAAGAACCAACTATTGATGAGATACCAAGAGCACGCTCAGTCTCTCCAGAACCTTCGACATCATCGACTGTTGGAACAATGACAAAAAGGTCCCGAAAACCATTCAAAGATCTGGGAAGCAAACAGAAAAAGAGAAGATCTAGTGAGCACATAGGCGAGGATTCCTTTGAATTGGCATATGCAGCTGCGGCACGTTTAAAAGATGAAGGGTATGAAGATATCGCATCTGTAATCGAATGTATGATCAAAAATCCAGAAGCTGCCGTTAAAATCTATGAAAGCATTAAGAAACCAGTGAAAACAGTAATATTTACACCAGAGAAAGCACTTGGATTGCTTCTATCACTTAAGCTTTCAAAGTGGCAAAATATTACGTTGCGAGAGACTGCCATTCGGGAAGGTGCTAAGGATATTTACCCATCCTACTATCAACTGCAACAAACTAAGCTTGCATGCTACCCTCCTAATCAATCAGTGTCAGTTACGGATTCATCAGCTAGAATTACACTTCAAGCTTTACTTGACATCACGGTGAAGCGGATTCTTCAAAGTCTTTCTGATAATGTAGAAAATAAGCAGTTAAAGCTGATATCGAAGTGGGGATTTGATGGTGCTGGTGGTGGTGGAGTTCTCCTGGTCCACCATCAGCTCCATATTACCATTCACATCGTGGCGAGCATAAATTGCTTAGCAATCATATTAAAGTAATCGAATCGCAACCCGTGAAATACTTAAATATTATTGAGTAGTTCCGGTGTCCATCTGTGGTCTTCATCATCAGTTCCACTTCACCAAATGGTACTTTCCGAGAGCAAATGCACGAATTACTATAAAAAATACCCAAATCGCTATAGGTGTGCCTATAATATTTGAAGAGTTCCTTCGATTTCTCCAGGATCCAATCATCAGATCCTGGCTTGGTGACTATGGGACCACTTCAGAAGTAGCTCCTTTCAAACAAAAAAATAATTTTGAAAATCGGTCCACAATTGACGGAGTAATCGCGTAACAAACATACAATAAAAATAATAAACATACCGTCGAATTGAGAACCTCCTCCTTTTTTTGAAGTCGGTTAAAAAGGAAGACAACCTTTTTTGCTGAAACTCTCGACCTAATACAGTTTCCGGAAACTGAGTTCGAGTTTGTAGGTATATCCAATCTGGATTCTGACTTGGAATTGGAGTCCGACAACGAAAGTTGTAAAGAAAATTTGTAAAATTTAATTATTTGTTATGTTAGTTTATTGTACCAATATGTTTAGTTAATAATTTCATAGATTATTGTTTCAAATATTTTGTATAATTGAATTTATAGCACTTAGATATTATTTTTGTTACTTTTGTTTTATTTAAATTACCTATCAATAAAAGTATATATTTACAGTCTATTTTTTATCACATATTCTTAATATTTGGGGAAAAAACATGCTTCCTAACGATGTTCTTAACTTTGACACAGTTCACGGATCGTTTTGAACAGTTTCATATGTAAAAATAAATAAAAATATTTTGACGATTTTTTAAAAAAAAACGGCATCTACAACCATTATGTAACGTATGTCAAAAAATCATTAATAATTAGTACTATAACCTCCTATAAGGATATTACGGTTATCCCTGCCGTTTTAGAGATATTTCGATTTTTCATACTAGCTCCATACAAAAATTTCGTAAAAAAATTATAATTCCATCGTTTTTGTGCAGAATCAATTCTGGTGTCATTTTTGTATATTGTTATAACTAATAGAAGTGATATCCGGCATAAAAACTGGCACTTGCAAAATAAAATGCCTAAGTCTATGAAACCCGATTTTCAGCCCACCGTGCGCCGTGAGCCGTTGGTCCCAGTTGTCATTCGGAAATCTTTGACAGTCGTTACGAGTCGTCAGAAGCATAATGAACATTACTTATGACGGAAACAGACTTATAACATGCCACGTTACGCGACATCAATGAAGCTAGCTTACTCATTGGCCACATTTTTCGTCTCATTGAGCTATTTTCGTCATTTAGCCAATAAGTAAGCGTTGGATGGCGTCGGGTGTTACAAGTGTGCAGCGGCCTTTACTCTATGGTCAGAAGCCCGAAAGTCTGACAACCAGTTTTACCAAGAGGTATCATGTTACAAAGTAACTGTGTTGTGGAGGTCAGATAGACTGTCACTCCATGTAAAATACTGGTATTTAGCTGGAATGGTATGACCATCACGTGATTAATGGACGGCCCCTTAACAACATAAATAACGCAATGAAAATTGTTGAACTGTCAAAATGGAAACCATTGCTATTGAACATGACGCAATTACCCCACAGCACAGGCTTTCCGTAGATACGTAGAACTCAAGTTTGGCCCTTCATCTTCGTCTGATGTCAACTAGCGTTCCATGATACAAAATCAGTTGTTGTTTTAACCAATCCATACTAATATTATAAATTCGAAAGTAACTCTGTCTGTCTGCCTGTATGTTACCTTTTCACGCCTAAACCACTGAACGGATTTAGATGAAATTTGGCAGAGAGATAGATTGCATCCCGCGGAAGGACATAGGATAGTTTTTATCCCAGAAATCTTCCTTTAAGGGGGTGATAAGGGGGATGGAAGTTTGTATGGGGAATCAATAACCGCTGAACCGATTTAGATGAAATTTGGTAGGTATATGGAGAAAGTTTGATTTGTGGAGAAGGATATAGAATAGTTTTTATCCCCGAAATTATTCCTTAAGGGTGTAAAAACGGGCGTGGAGATTTATAAAGGGAATCAATAAAAACTTATAACACCCCGTCGTTTTTGCGTTGGGGGTTAAAAAAGGACTATAATACTTTTATCGCGGGTGAAACCGCGGGGCACTAATGATTTATTCAGTAAAGTCTTGTGGGTCGTTGCTAAAGATTTAAATAAATATCTTTTGTTGACTTTGACTCAGGTGCAAATCTGTTTCGGAGAATTACTTAAACGTGTTTGGGTTATTGCTAATTTGCAAAAAGACACCATCAAAACATAGTTTAATGTTGAGCCTACATTAGGCCGCGACGCGACCTGCGACACATTTATTTATTTATTATTAAGGCACATCAACAACACAAACACAAACATTTACAAATAACAGAGACATGGACTAGTGTTTACGTCAATTGCAGACGTGCACAGCATTCACAACACAAGGGAAGAAAAAACACAGCATTCACGCTACAAAGAAAAAAATAATAATAACTAATAAAAGAAAACAAAAACAGTAAAAGAACAAAAACTCTAGCTAAAATCTCGGTAGTAAAGAGAATAAAATAAATAAATGAATGCTCACGTATATGGCTACACCGTACATCTAATATAACTAGCGATCTTTGATTTGTTTATGCGATAGAAACAACATTACTGTAATCACGGAATCGGCTACATCAACATATCAGCGAAATTAAAGCCAATTTATTAGAAAATTTCTCACTTGCACGACTAGTTCAATAGTGCTACTAAATATGCGTGTGGCTAAATTATGCGTATAGTAAATCGCGATGGATGATTTGATAGCATGTGTACTGTAGCCACGTCATCGCCGAATATACGCCGGATTTTCGCTTATAATGTAGCCATACCATAAACTGTAGCTGCGTCGCTTACAATCGTTGCCAGTCACACAAATCTCCGCAGGGGAGGTCCTTCCGGCTGAAGCAACAAAAAAAAAAAGTAAAATAGTCGCCATGCCATATTTGCTTGTAAACTTAGTCTAAACATAGCACCGGGTGGGGCGCACGTGTTGGACGGACACATGTGTCATTTTCGTCGTGGTTCCGTACGAAGTTAAGAGCTTGTCCAGAAAGGGCGAATTTGCCGCGATTCTCACGTGCGTGGTTACACTTTATCAATCGGAATCCGTTTCATTTTGACAGTTCAACAACATTCATTGCGTTATTTACGCGTTGAGCATACAAATTTTCGTTTATTTTCGTTGGATCCCACTTTTGAATCCCATTTTTTAGGTATTAACGATGGATCCCGTTTGCTATTTCCGTTGAATCCCATGTTATAAACTTATAACAACATGTGTACATTTCAACAGAAAAGTGATTTACCTTTATCAAACACTAGCTTCTGGCCGCGACTTCGTTCGCGTGGAAGTCGTAAGACACCACAATATAGTAAAGTACCTAACAGCCGCATTTTATAAAACATCCCTGTACACTTGTAGGTTTGTAGTTTTGGTCTCAGCAGCCAAAATATATAAAGGGTGTTACAGAAATGGTATATCAATACAAACGGGTTGAAGAGTGTATCTGGTCTAGAATCTCTGTACAAAATTTCAGCTCAAAAGCAGTAACTTTGAAAATGCTTAATATGTTTTTATTTCGATAGTTTATGAAATTGAAATCATAACAAACGTGTCACCGCACTACGAGGGTCATTATCCATTATCTGTAGTGTGTCTGTGCGCCTAGTACACGCACATCACGCCGCCGCGCGCCAGTGCAGCGCCGTGATGTTGAAATAAAAAAATATTAAGCATTTTCAAAGTTAATGCTTTTGAGCTGAAATTTTGTACAGAGATTCTAGACGATACACTCTTCAACTCGTTTGTATTGATATACCCTTTCCGTAACACTCTGTAGAGAGTTAGGACTGGTGACACGGTAGCAAGCGACATATTGTTTGATAACGTGTTTAACAAGCAATTCATTTTTTATTCATTTTATCTCATAAAACAACGTTTGGAATAAAAACGTTTTACATATTGACTTATCATTATGCAATTACCTAAAAATGAAACTCATTCTTTCATCGACTTGCGCTAATAGAAAAAAAGAGATTATTTTTGTGGGCTACTCGGAACCGAACTAGTTAGATTAGGTTAATTATTAAAAAAAAAACAGTGTTAGATTAGGTTAGGTGAAAACTGTGACCCCTACGCACGAGCCGAGCGAGCAAAGCGAGCGGTGCCGCGGCAGCGGCCGGCGAGTGCTAGAAACGACTACATTAATAGAAAATGAGTTGTTTGTGAAATAAATAGTATACGAAACGTTGGTTGTAAACTAAAATTTTGTCAATGAAGTTTTGGTGAAACATTAGTGAACCCCTCATTTTATTATAAACAATTTTGTTGTTGAAAGTACCCGCATTCAGATTTTATTAAGCATTCGGGATCCAACGGTAATACTTTTCGGGATTCAACGACAATAAAACGTAATTATCTTGCATTTTTTAAATTCGGGATCCAACGGAAATCACACTATCACACTAATATTATAAAGGCGAAAGTTTGTGAGTGTGTGTGTTTATATGTTTGTTACTTCTTCACGCTCAAACGGCTGGACCAATTTTGATGAAATTTGGTATAGAGATAGCTTGAGTCCCGGGAAAGGACATAGGGTACTTTTTATCCCGATATTCCCACGGGATCGAGACTTATGCGGGTAAAACCGCGGGGCGCAGCTAGTACATAATAATGGTTTGCGGGATCCAACGCCAAAAATACAAAAGCGGGATCCAATGAAAATAAATCCAAATTTTTCGAACTTATGAAGCAATGGATTAGCAATTGGCTTCGAAATGATTCTGATTCCGATTGATAGTGTGTTTCGCAATTAGGGTGCTGGATTGATTAACATTATTATCTCACTGTTATCCAGGAGTTACAGATCTCTGAGAAACAGTCGATAATAAACTTTAATATTTTATATCTTAATAAAAACTTCTTTATCAAGGATTATAATGGATTAATAAAATAGCTTATCTTCTATTAGAATTATTACTTTATTTATTTTATCGTTGTTAAATAACTAAGTACTTGATGGTCTAACGCTTATACTGAGTCATGGTTAATTATCTTATAATTTATTTTGGGCTGTAAAGTAATTTGGTGGCAGTTTAAACAATAGCTGAAGGTGAAGCTGTGGTAACGGCCGCGACTTAGAGTTTCTGGTCGTAGGTTCGAACCCAGACAGGCGCTTTACTTTCTGTAAATTATTTCATTACCACTGCTCTCAAAACGGTGAGGGTAAACATCGTAAGGAAACCGGCATGACCTAGAACCAAAAATTCGAAGACATGTGACATCTATCAACCCGCACTGAGCCCGCGTGGTGGATTACAGCAGCCAACTCCCTCTTACAGAAGAGGCCTGGTCCCAGCTGGCTGATTATGCTGACTAGTAGATACCTACTCTGCATACTATTGCATAGAATCAAGTTCCTTTAACAAAACAGACAGCTGTGCTGCTGGGGAGTTTGTTGCGCCACTTCTTCCCAGCGAAGGCACTAGAAATTGGAAGGGCGGACGTGCCAGACAGTCCGTTAAATGTAATTTTCACGTTCAAAAAGTGCTGATTCTCAGCCTAGTTTGAAGACGGATCCGGCTCGAAGGACCATGTGAGGATGTGTGTTGATGGAGATGTACTCGCAGTAAGGAAACAGCCAGTTCTTCAGAATAATGAAGTATATTAATATTCTCACCAATTATCAATCGTAGACAGGAGCACGTTGTCGACTTGTCGCTTGACCTCAGAGGTGAACGAGACATTAAAAATAATATGGCTACCGAGAGCACACGTTAGTGATGTCCATTGTCCATAGTATTAATTTTATTTCGTAAATATTTAGTGTTGGGATTCCAACAAAATGACTTTTGATTTTGAGTAGCGGGCAGTCAGCCCTGCTACCAGACATCCGTCTTCTGACACAGATCACGGAATGGTAGCTCCTAGAGACATCATCTGTCCAGCTTTTTCCCAATTATGTTGGGGTTGGCTTCCAATCTAACAGGATGCAGCTGAATACCAGTATTTTACATGGAGCGACTGCCTATCTGGCCTCCACAACCCAGTTACTGGTTAATACGATACCCCTTGTTAAGATTGGATGACACGTAACGACTGTCAAAGATCCACGAATGACAGCCGGGACCAACGGCTTAACCAACGTGCTGTCCGATGCTTGGAAGTCACTCGTCCTCGGACCGAGCGCGCGCGCGGTAAGCGTAGCATAACCAGATCAGTGGCGTGCATTGGTTTTCAGAATAGGTAGGCACTAGGCCGGGTCTAATCTAAACAAACGCGGTCACTAATCGTAATCAGAAATAAAAAGTGAGGTCAAGAGTGTGGTTATTTGAGTGGGCATGCCTACTTAAGGGTGATAAATTGCGAAGGTCGAACGTCATGGTATTACGCGGGAGTCATACGTATTTTTAATTTTGTCGTATTATCTTGAACGAGTAAAGACCAATGACAATGTGCGAATAGTACGGGAGCCGAGTAGGCCGTCCTGCGACAGTAGTGCCGCGCGTGTTTGTATGAAGATTTTGTTTTTTGTTAGGTATGATAATTTAGTGAGTTTCTTAATTGTGGGGCACACACACTAAAATGTAATTGAGAGGCTTATGTTGATATATCGAGGTAGGCACTGCTTATATGCCTATATGCAATGCACGATACTGAACCAGATCGATCGACCCATGCGGTTGTTATTACTTCGGCACGAGTCCCGAGAATAGGTCATGCCGTGTTAAAAATATATGCCAGTCAGCCAGGTAGGGGGCAAACTGCGCATGGAGGGCCTGAAGTAGGAAAGATATTTTTTGCTATCGCTTTGCGCGAATCGTTTACGCGAATCGTCATCGACCCTGACCTATAAGATTCCGTAACGTGTTTTTTATTCTTTGTTATAAATCGTATCGAAACATTGCTTGTTAAATTTTAAGGATTTTTTTTTGAGAAAATTAAAAATGGGAAAATTCTTAACTTTTAACTTAAAAAAAAAAACGGAGTTTTCTAAATCTCTGAAAGAACCTATGGTACACACATTTATTTTATATCATCATCATCATCATAATCAGCCTATAATGTTCCCACTGCTGGGACACAGGCCTCCTCTCTGTGAGAGGGAGTGGGCCGTAATCCACCACGCGGGCCCAGTGCGGGTTGGTAGATGTCACATGTCTTTGAATTTTTGGTTCTAGGACATGCCGGTTTCCTCACGATGTTTTCCTTCACCGTTTTGAGATTTTATATCATACAATACAAAAATCGACTTCGATTCTTCTCTCCTCAAAAGACCATCTCACACAACTCTAATATGTACATATCTACGATCTTCTTCTTTTGGGATGCATGAAGAAGCTTCCTCGTGTAGCGCAGTTTATTCCGCCAGTTACTCAAGTAAAGGTTCGCGCTCGGCGCATCCTGGACAGTCTCACCCAACACCTTATTTGACTGGCCTATTCTTCCCTTGCGGTGGTAGGGCTAACGTCCGCCTGGTTTGCGACCACCCTCCCACCGGAGTCCGGCGTCAAGCAGCCTGCTGTGTTTCGTCGATGCGTGGAAGTTCCAGTGCCTTAGGCATCTTCAGGGCACGCTCTCCATCATAGACCTCATCATAATGGATGTTCTTGAATAAAATTAAATTTTATTCGAGAACATCCATCGGTTTCTTACTAAACTTCAACTATATCCGACGATCCTGCATGCTTATCTCTTTTGTTGACTAGGCTTATAAGAGTATTTCTAAGCCGTGTTTGCGTTACCTAAGTTTTTTACTTAGTGGGTATTTTAGTAATTTTATATCCTGATGTGATGACGCGACACCAGCATGAGGAAGGAAGGAAACATTGTTATTTAACCTCATTAATAATACCCAATTAAGAGCCTATACTACCTCAAATGGCTTAGCGTGATCCTCCGTTATGTCGTAAATACTGCACCATTAATTTTGAAATAAATATATGGTAAAGTTGAAGATTAATGCTAAGTCTTATGTTAGACGAAAACACGATTCCATAAAATTTTCTCGATAGAAAAAAATCCAAAGTTACCTCTAACCCGAACAATAAACCGCTGGTATTCAAAAATCACTTCAAATTAGAACATGAAACTTTGAATACTAACTGAACTTACTTTAAAGCAGGTCTTATGTTATTTATTTTTTTATAATTACCATTATTTTCGCTGTAAAAAGCAAATACCTAAACTATTGGCGCTTCCTGCCGCCCAGCACCGCACTCTGCCTCGCTCTCACTCAGTCCGCGAGCAGTATCGTATGAGCGAGATAAAGAGTGAATTTTAGCTGAGGTAGTATAGGCTCTTAATGAATACACTATGCCAGGGCTGACCAAGTTCCTTTAAAGGAACTAGTGAGCACAAAGGGACTAAAGCAAGGCCCGCGGGCCGCATGGGGAACGCGGGTTGAGTTTATGCGGCCCGCGACATTTAAATAGGTCTTTACCTATGAAGTTTTGTTAATCGAAGTTTTTTTGGTTATTATGGTTGGTGCAACTTTGCCACTTTAATGGAAGTACATTATACTATTATAAAATTATAAAAAATTATACCATATTTATAGAATTGGGATCGGTTTGGACAGCCCTGCGCTATACTAAGTTATTCCGAAGGCCACGGTTTGAAAACCGCAAGACAAATATTTGTATGGTAATTCTAGTTGAAATGTTTGTGGTCGTTTTGTATGTCTTCAGGATTTTAGCAAAATTATTATTTATTATGTAAATGTTAGTTGGTTTTAAGTTTATTTCTGGAGAGCTTTAAAGTATTTCAGAGTGTAAGAAGGAGGTTCAATGTACGTATGTACTCGTATTATTATCCGAGACCCCTCCGTGCCTCGGAAAGCACGTTAAGCCGTTGGTCCCGGCTGTCATTCGTCGATCTTTGACAGTCGTCACGGGTAGTCAGAAGCCCGAAAGTCTGATAACCAGTCTTACCAAGAGTTATCGTATTACCCAGTAACTGGGTTGTGGAGGTCAGATAGGCAGTCGTTCCATGTAAAATACTGGTATTCAGCTGCATCCGGTTAGACTGGAATCCGACCCCAACATAGTTGGGAAAAGGCTAGGTAGATGATGATGAGGTACCCTTGGCGTGGCTTTGATATTTAGGAATATGTAGAAAGAATACATAATAATTACTTATATTTATTCATACTTTTTTCTTAAACTTTTTTTTTCTTTTACAGGTAATAACTTGGATGGAGAGTTCATGACACAATTTGACCAGAAATATGGCTAACTCCAAGAGGTGAGAGACATAAGATGAGTTCATGATACCAGAAATATGGCATTCTTCAAGAGGTGAGAGAGTTAAGAGACTTGCCCAACAGTGGGACTGTTCACGAAAAGAAAAACCTATTAAAAAGATCTATTACTCTTAAAAAGATCTATTATAGATCTTTCCGCGATAAATACATTGTTTTCAAATAAGCAACTCTATTTGCTCCCAGTCGCGTCGGCATGATTTTTTCCCGACATCTTCAACAATCATCGTCATATTTGAGCCAATTTACACAAAACCTTTAATGAACTATACACCTAAACCTTCCTCATGAATTCCGTCCATTGCTGAAAACCGTAAAATCCGTTCGGTAGACTTCGAGAATTCAGACAGACAGACGCGGCGAGATTAAAGGTTTTGCGTATCTCCCATTCTACCTACATGACCTCTACCATGTTTAAAACAAATTGAATTTATGTAGCAATTCAAGTTTATTGGTAATAAACTAAGGATTTCGGAGATAAGACGGCAGACACTCATAAATCAATTGATGTTTTGATAAGACGCTAGACGTCTCCCGCTGACCTTCACATTTACCAGTCAATTGTTTTAATTTAACCTAACTAAGAGCGATTGGGTTGATGTGAAAACGAAATATGGAACTTGAATAATGTTGATAATTAATGATTTATTTTCTGTAAGTAGGTTTATACAAACACTTTTACACGTCAATCATATTTTTTTTAAGCTAGATGAGGTCGGCGTTTCCTTTCTGACTACTCTGAGAAGAAAGGCCGGAACAAACTCTCTTTTGAAGTCCAGACAAAATCTTGGTCAGATCATGTGAAGACCATGTAGATTGGTGTCTGAAATGGTCTTTTGAGGAAAGAACCACACAGATTGAGCGGACCTGTCCAGTCAGTGCACGCATTTGTCAAAAATCGTGCAGCTCAACTCAGAACTTGAGGAGCTCAACGATTCGACGAACAATACCAAAGAAAGGACATTTTGGGTAGGCCGCGTAAATTACTGAAACTGCCAGATCATGATTAAAACTAACTAAGAAGGAAAAAAGAAATACAGAAAAAAGAAATGACCCACATAGTCCTCACATTCACAATAATTAAAGTAAATAAAATAAAAATATTGGGCATCAATCACTGACAAGATTACCGAAAACTACCTAAGATGGTATGCATGTGTTGCAGCCAACTTGTTTAATTAGCCGTTTAGTTAACCGCCTAGCCTTTTAACTAAACGGCGGCCGTTCAACTAACGGCCTGAATGATATTCAATTATAGTTTAGGTTGGAACTGTAACCAATCACGCGAGAGCCGAATTGGTCGCAGTAACTAAGCCAGGACACCCCGACCAAATGGGTTAGGTTAGAACTGTGATCAACCGCGTGCGAGCCGAGAGGGCGAAGCGAGGCGAGCACTACTTCCAAAGGCCAGGCGGTTAACTAAACGACTAATTTAACCAGTCTGCTGCGACACATGCATGATCACTGATCTGCCTATAATGTTCCCACTGCTGGGACACAGGCCTTTTCTCTTCAAGAGGTAGTGGGCTGTAATCTACCACACGGGTCAAATGCGGTTTGGTAGATGTCACATGTCTTCGAATTTTTGGTTCAAGGACATGCCGGTTTCCTCACGATGATTTCCGTCACCGTTTTGAGAGCAGCGGTGATGAAATTATCTGCACAAAGTAAAGTGCCTGCCTGGGTTCGAACCCTCGACCTACATCTCGTATGTCCGGGCCGTTACCTTTGGACCACCACTGCTCCTAAGATAGTATTGACATCTTAGAAAGAAACTGGCCAAATCTCTGGTTGTTGGTTGACTGATTAAATGAAGATCATGTGCTACAAATTGCACTAAATCTGCCAGAACGTAGGAGGCAGATGCCGCTCGCCAATGACGTGGTGGTCAAATATAAAAAGAGTCCTCAAGGAAACCCCAGTACCGGAACAACTGACTTGACGCAGAAAAGTGAGGAGACCCGACCACAAATCATCTGCCTAGCCCACAGATATAGATAGACCTAGATAACGCAAGTATCACGAACTGTATGAAAACTAAGCGTGCCATTTTTTGACTACCTACTATGACGTCACAAGCGCGAGCTTGTTGCCCTGCTGAACACGCTGAGCACGCAGGACTGAGCGCGAAAGTGGCGGCTTACGATTTTTGAACGTAAGCTAGTGCGATTTTTGGCACGCGAAGTAGTTGCTCTTGCGTTATCTAGGTGTATCTATATCTGTGGCCTAGCCTTTTCCCAAATATGTTGGCGTCGGCTTCCAGTCTAACCGGATGCAGCTGAATACCAGTATTTTACGTGGAGCGACTGCCTATCGGACCTCCACAACCCGGTTACTAGGTAATACGATACCCCGTTGGTGTCAGATTTTCGGGCTTCTGACGACCCGTAACGACTGTCAAAGTTCAACAAACGACTGGCCGGGACACGGAGGGATCTCGATTTTTAATGAATAACCCATCCACTGCCCGACCGCGGCAAACGTAGCGGCCAAGAAATCCTAGTATGACGCAACATATCATCCTAACTAATTTTATAAATGCGAAAGTAAGCTTGTTTGTTTGTTTGTTACCTTTTCACGCCTAAACCACTGAACCGATCATCCTGAAATTTTGCATATACGTTGTCAGGTGTACAGAAACGGACATAGGGTACCTTTCGTCCCGAAAAAAAGTGCTGTTCCCGAGGAAAACAACAATAACGTTATTATGAAAATAGATGGTTCGCCGGATCAGCTAGTATATTATGAATCTTTGGACTCTAATACTCTTTAGAAAGGGCGTTTAGCCAACTTAAAGACGAACAATCATACGCCCACTTTAGGCCAGCGATACCCAACACGGAGTGACCTCATCGCTGTAAAGGGTCCTAATTTGCATCAATCTACTGCTTTCAAAAGAGTGATTAGTGCAGTCATCGCTAGCATTGCGTCAGTTCAGTCCTTGAGTGAGGTCAGTACGCTTTATGGAGTATCTATTACTTGTCGGAGCGAGTCGTGATTTTTATGAGGAAAATAGTTTTGCGTTCGAACTGTTGAGTTTCAAAAGGAAGCAGCGGCGGATTTACACATTTGCCGCCAGTAGGCTATTCAAATTTTGCCGCCCCTACCGACCTCTACAATAATGTCCCATGTCTTTTGTATACTGCTTCGCCTTTTCTTCAAAATACTTAAAATGTTCTCGTTCATCAGCTACGAAAAACTTGCAAAGAGATTTGTAAAGATCGGCAACTGTGATAAAATCTACGGTAGAAGCCTGAATTTGAGCATTCACTTTGTTTATTCTTTCCAAAAAAACATGGTAGGTATATAAATATTAATCTTTTTAATTTTAGTAATACATTTAAAAAAAATGTTAGCCCCAAAGCCGCCCGTAAAATCTGCCACCCTAGGCTCCAGCCTACTCAGCCTATTGGTAAATCCGCCACTGAAAGGAAGATGGAATATTAACTATTGCAGCAAATTGTTCTTTATCCCAATTTTTTTGGAGTTGACACAGGATTTCTTCTTTTTCTATGGAACTCTATTAGTCGTCATCTCGAAAGTCACCATCATCTTGGTGCTGATCCACGCGTCATGTTCGTGAACGGGCGCCGTCGGTTGAGACTGGTCATCTCTTAACTGCCTAGGCTTATTTTTAATCTTATATTTTGAATTGTTTCTTCATTTGTGTGTTTTTTTACATTGTTCTCACATATAGAAGCAACAAGAATAATGTACCCAAGATTTTGTAATATCTTGATTTAAAAGAGTGTCCATGGAGTTTCTTGGCCGTTCTTCTCCATAGAGATCTACGTTTTGGAATGGGCAAGTAGCTTCAACTTTCTGACTAACTGACCGACCATTTAATTTTGACAATTCAAAAGTGCCTGTACATGGTTTAATTGTAATAAATGCTTTGAGTTTGAGTTCTTCCACACAGTCCATCTATGGAGGTATGAGGAACAGGGTGTAAAGTTCACTCAACCTCCATAGAAAAGGGAGGATCCTGCGAATCCTGCGATCAGACGGGTGTCGTGTCTGACGAGCAACTACCCGAGGATTGATGTCGGGACGTTTTATAAGGTAAAAACGTACCAATACTCGTCGGGTTCCGAAGTTCACTGACTTTGAGGAACTTCTGTGTAAAAAGTATTTCATTTAGAATGAAACTTTTTACATAATGAAATAGATAATTTATCCGTTACTAGCTGCGCCCCGCGGTTTCACCCGCATAAGTGTCGATCCCGTGGGAATATCGGGATAAAAACTATCCTATGTCCTTCCCCGGTACCCAAACTACCTCTATACCAAATTTCATTTAAATCGGTTCAGTGGTTTAGGCGTGAAAAGGTAACATGCAGACAGACAGACAGAGTTACTTTCCAATATATAATACGAGAAGATTCTAAGTAGTTAATTTCTAAAAAGGGGCGATTTGTACCAGTAATCGCCACATTTGTACTATTAGAGCGGTTTCGCACTCCGCCCGATCCGAATCCGAGAAATGCCGGCCCGAAGTGACCGTAGTCCTATTTGTATGAGGGGTTGCGCACTACATCCGAACTCTACTCGTATCCGTCAGAATTTAGAACAATTTCCAATTCGGATTGATTTCTCTGATACTTTTTGAACAGAATGAATGAATGAATGAATTGCACCGATCCCAGCGTGGTTAAACCAGACTCGATTAATCGAATGAACCCCATGATTCGCACTAGCTCCTGTAGCCTCATGTTCATGGTGCTACAGCGACCATTGCATATCAAGGAATAGACCGGGCGGCGCGGTAATGGTAGGGAAGACGTGCCCAAAGGATAGGTAAGGATTTAAGAGCCTACCGGATATGCATCCTAGAGCAAGCATTGGACTAGTGGAGAGATGGGTAATTATATCTATGGATAGGCATCTTTTAACGACCTTGCCGCCAGGTTGGTTAAGGTCGAGCTTCATCTTTTAGTCTTTTGGCGGGGTTCTACTGCTTTCTCGGTTCTTTTTTATGCTGCTCTGCTGTGTTGTGTTAGATGTTGCTGTTTTCAATGTCATCGTCAGAGGTTTCGCTACTATTCATTTCCGGTATTTTTTCTTCGTTCTTCGTCTAAGACCAAGGTAGTAGCCTAATTCCGTTATTTCTCTGATACTTTTTGAACAGACATTAAACATTTATAACCTTGACAATTTCTAAGCTGACATTATAAGCGATCAGACCAGCATTGAATACAAAAAAGGTAATAATTATTAGTGGGGCAGAAACAATGACATGTGTAAAGTGGGTCAATTTCACTGAGGGAACGAAGCGTCATTGAAGAAAGTCGCACGCTCGCACGTCTGCCCGAGGTGTCTAGTCGATTCAAACTTATGTTTCAAATTAATATTATTTCAAGTTAAACAAATATTTAATGGCTATAATCCTACTTTCTACTAATTTCCTCAAAAGACCATTTCAGACACCAATATAATATGGTCTTCACATTAGGCGGGCCGCATACGTTTCGAATTGAGAACCTCCTCCTTTTTTAGAAGTCGGTTAAAAATCACACAAATTCCCGCACAAATTCTTTTATTTTCCATTCGGAAACCCTCACGGAAATAGTAAGAACGTGTACGCTAAAGAGAAGATTTTGTATGAAATGCGTGCATTCGGGGTCTCCGAATTAGGAAACCGGACGTATGCGGCCAGCCTTAGGGTGCTGGACTCTGGCCTTTTTTATGGATGGGAAATCATCAAATGACCCCTCCCGCTCTGGGTGGAGCGGAAGGGAGTGTCAGACTCTTACTGACTAAAACCCATCCGTGTTCCTTCCTTAGCCCTTTATGTTCCGGGGTAACAGGCCGTAAGCCGTAGGTTTGCTGTTTCTTTTATTTTATTTCATTGTTCGCCCGTTTTTTTCTTTTCCTATGCCGCCATGTTTTTTGATGCCTCCTTTGATGTTTCTCTTGGGTTCTTCTGAAGTCTTGGCATTGACTCTGGGCTGATATTGAAAAATTTCATATAGAAAAACTCCCCGACCCAATCTCCAAGGCCTCATGCCTATTCATACTTTTCGCAGATCAACATCTGGCCACAATTAATTCCAAAACTGGTATTTCCTAAGACATAGAGAACCAGTATTGGGAACGAGTTCTCGTAAAAAATGAAAAGAAAATAAATAACAATGTCTAGCGTTTTATTGTTCTTGTTTTATGGAGCTTCCCCTCGATCTTAAATTGTGAAGGTCGACCGAAACTACCTGGGTACGCTCGTTCCTTCACAGATGTCATTTATCGCTTACCATCAGAAAGCCAGTGGGACAATTCTCGTAATTTTAAGAACGTTCACAGTCTGATCTCAGTCTCAATCTGTCAAAAATACCTCTAATTTCCCTACATTTTGATATTTGTTTGTCGCCGAGATGAGACTGCGAGTAGATTTTGAACGTTTTAAATTACGAGAATTGGTCAATTGGCCTTCTGTTCAAACGTTCAAAATCTAGTCGCAATATCATACCAGCGACAATAAATGTCAAAAACTTGTCAAAAATTGGAGGGAAATTAGATGTATTTTTGAGTTTGACGGATTGAAATTGAGATCAGGCTGAACGTTCTTAAAATTACGGGAATTACCCCCCAGGCGAGATTGAGGTCACGAACAGGCCCATTCAGCAAAAAAATAAAGAGACAGAGATAGAGGGAGAGAGAGAGAGAAAGTCGCATGGAGGGGGCATATCGCTTTTTCGTTACAAGACGCGTTAGAGAATTTTGGTTAAAAAAAAAGGAGCGGATATAAAATTTGTGAAAACGTGCAATAGCTAAGTACTTGCTAAAAGAATAAGTCAATCTAATGTATGTACAGACTATCTTGATTATAAATTAGGAAAGTTTAAGGTGTAACAACCTAATCCAAAGTCCCTCTTACAGAGAGGAGGCCTGTGCCCCTGCAGTGGGAAAATTATAGGCTGATTATTTAAGGTTGTAACAGGCTAGTTTTTTTTCGCTTGCGTTCTGTCTGACTTTTTTTCCTTTTGCTGAGATTCTAAAGGTTTTAGCGTGATGTTTAAAATAAATAGCCTATAGCCTGCCTCAAGAATTGGGCTACCAAATGCAAAAATAAGTTTTGTCAAATCCGGCCGCTAGTTCCAGATATTCAAAGAAACAAACACTTCAACTATATTATTGCTAAGAATAGAGATTTTGTAAAACACAATAAGTTGTAAATGCAAACTACTAAAACATTCCGTTGAGCAGGCGGATCCCTAAAAACATACGCGATTATCTCCCGTCTGGCGGAAAGCGGAAACAGACCAGTCAACGGCTGTCATTTGCCGCGCGCGGACGCTATCACGCGTCTATCGTCTATCTTATCTTTGGTGCAAGGTGACGGAAGCAGTGATTTTTTTTTGAAATTTTCATTTTTAAATCCGCAACTGACATTCTCGGAGTGTTACTTAATTTTTTTTTTTGGAATTTGTGAAGTTCGATTTTGAAGTGAAATATTCATTGTGTTTATAAACAGTTTTTTTTTCGTGTTACGTGTGCGTGTTGGCGCGCATTTTTGCGAGCAGTGCTTTCACTGCATACATTGGATTAGTGCAGTGCACACTGCTAATTTCTTTTTCGGATACTTTTGGCAGTTTTTTCTTTTTTATGACAGATGCGTGATAGTGATGTGATATTCATAAAAAAATTATCGATACTTCAGTAAAAAGTTTTAGAAAGCAAAACGAAATTGAAAGACATGCAATTTTGTTGCTAAAATTATTAAAATTGATGCGTATCATAAAATTAAAAACTTCAAACGTCGAGCAACGACGACGCTCGAATAACATAATTAAAGCTACATACATAATTAATTACATCATTCTCAGAAATAACAACGTATTCGTTACCTACCTAGATTTTTCCTCAACACATCAAAACTTACTTTGGCATTCCGAATATGGTTAAATAAAAACATTACTGCCTTCTTGGTCTAGTGATCGCTAGCGGTACTACTAAGCGTAAGGTCCTAGATTCGATTCCCAGGTCAGGCAAAGTGTTATTGACTTTTTCTACCTGGAATTTCTGTCGTAGCCCGTGGTCTGGATTTGTGCCTGGTTGATGGCAATAGGCTCGCATATGCTATTACATGGGACTTAACATAAGTGTCAAAATGTAGGTGCAGTATAGGTCCTTTGCTTAACCCTTCAGGTAATAGAGGCGCGATGGTATGTTATGTTATAAAAAACAATACATTCATCTGACGTCATCGTTTAACGTATTTTCGTTGAAAAACTAAGAAATAATTGGACAAAAGGTCGAGTGATAAGGTCATTCTGCCTTGACTTGAATAAAATGACTCAAGTTTTAGCTAATCTTATCTCTGGTTTAGTCATTCAATGCTCAAAAGACAGGCAGGTGTTGAATGAGCAACCTCTATTTGTCAAAATAAAAAGAATGACATGAATGCAACGCACACCGCGCCTCACAATCTTTCCTCAAAATACCATTTCAGACATCAATCTACATGATCTGACCAAGGTTATGTCTGGACTTTAAAAGAGACTGTACCTCTGAGTTTGTTTCGGCTTTTCTTCTCAGAGTAATCAGATAGGAAACACCGACCTCATCTAGCTTATTTTTTTTTTTTTTTTTTTAATAATACGACGTTAAAAAAGTGATTCCGAATTTCCGATATCATACTTACAGAATAAACAATTTCATTTCATTTGTTTTCTACACTCAGAATTAAAAAAAAAACTAATTTTGACAGTTGGTTGTTCTAAATTTGAAACGGAGTTTGTTCTGAATAACGCGTCTATAGTTACAAAGAAGTCGTTGTCTTTAAATTCAAGGCCAATGTCAAAAAGTTACATACGGTAACGGTCGTGGACTGACTGTGGCAGATGTTATTTCGTAGTCGGATTGGGTAACATCTGTAATTTACTTACATATCCATCCATACTTTTATTATTAAAGAAATAAAATTTGTGAGTTTGTTTTAGGGGTAATCTTCGGAGAAACATTGATCCGATTCCAAAAATTCTTTCACTAGTGGGAAGCTACAGTATTGCCGAGTACCATAGAATATATTTTATGTTAAAATAAGACAGTCACGGGCAGAAGATTCAAAGAAGATTCAGAAGATTCAAAGACAATAAGTTTTAAAACTCCGAGGTCTTATGATTAAAAACCAGGACTTTTTTCTTACGATCAATATGCAATTAGTTTTTTACCTCACACGCCTTAGTTTGCGAATCTTTCTCGGAAGGTCCATCAGACCCTGCCTTATCTACTGTCTGCCTCCATAAAAAACGGCCCAGATACCCGTCAAAGTAGAAAAAAACATATTAGTTAAAACAAAAGCTGGCCCTTTTTGCCACAAGCGGTCGAAAAGGCAGGATACGGGCGTTAGTCAGTGGAGGTGCCAAATTTAGACTCAGCAACTGTTACAACAGGATTTGAATTTCGCCCCATCCTTTGGGATACGGTTTTTGAGATTTCTTGAGATTTTGTCTCCTGCGAGGTAATTGCCTAACACACAAATTAGAGTAGGAATGGGTTTCATTTTGACAGTTCAATAACATTCATTGCGTTATTTACGTTGTTGAGCAGATAATGTTATGCTGTGCCATTACCTACCCCGGTGATTACAGTTGGTACTGTTGAGTTTTGTGTAGCGACATGCCCCAATAAAACGAAACAAACCAATCCATACTATCACACTATCACACTAATATTATAAAGGCGAAAGTTTGTGAGTGTGTGTGTGTGTGTGTTTATATGTTTGTTACTTATTCACGCTCAAACGGCTGGAACAATTTTGATGAAATTTGGTATAGAGATAGTTTGAGTCCCAGGGAAGGACATAGGATAGTTTTTATCCCGATATTCCCACGGGATCGACACTTATGCGGGTGAAACCGCGGGGCGCAGCTAGTTACTCATATAACCGGATCTCAAGGTCAACATATAAAACAATAATTATTGATGTTTTAATCACGTACACAGCTCTCATTATAAGCACAGCTCAAGTTTCAAGGGTGTCGTTTATCAAAACAAAACACTTCAGGCACGTGGACCAAGGAGAAATAAAATAAAAAGTATTGTGCAGCTGTTTGTGGTCCGTGAGTTGATAAAAAGAAGAAAAAAATCTGAGAAATGAGTTTCGGACCACGCTAGTAGAAAAAAATTATGAAAAAATGCCCAAAAATCACGATTCATGTATACCCCTTTTAACTTTAATGATTATTGTTATAGCGGCCATAGTACACTCTGAAAACTACAAGTGTCTACCTAAAGCGGTTCAAAAGATACAACCCTGTGACAGACGGACGGATAGCGGAGCCCTAGTAATAGGGTCCCGTTCGCACTCTTAGGGTACCCTAAAAAGAAAAAAAAACTGCCTTAGTGTCAGCGGAGCCACCTATAATTTAAAGCAATGTAAGGTCAAACTTATAACGTGTTTGTTTCTTCTGCTGCAAGGTTTGAAACGAATTTGGGAATTCAAGCGTCAAAAATTTGATAGTTTTTGTTTTAATTTCACTACCATAATATCTAATACATCAAGAAGTTTAATTATTCATTGGTTTAATATTTTTGAACTTATCGTTAAATTATTGACATTTCGCAACTTGTAGTGATGTGACTCCTGTCATCCTCTATCGATAAAAGAAAAAAAAAAATTAGTTTTTGAATATTTGACACTACGATTAGATTATTTACTGAGAAATCTTTTAGAAAAGACCTTTTATAATCGAGAAAACAACTATACAAATTTTTCAAGTAGCATTATTAATCATATTTCACGGTTTTCTTGCGTAATATTTCAACAAATGCAGCAAAATAAGTAGCGTTTTATCTTGCAGATAAGAAATACCTTCACATAGATATGTTATCCAACTCACTGGGTGACGTCATGGACTTATCTGTGTACTAAATATAGGTGCTAATGTTGAATTACTTACATAGTATCACGTAGACAATTTGTCATTTGTTATTTCAAGTTAAACAAATATTAACTTTAATGGTATAAATTAAGTTGATTTCAGAGTGATTAATTAGCACTATTGAAAAAGTTATAAAAATGTTTGAAGTTGTAGCGTAAACTGAACTTTATTGTGTAGGAATTTAATTTATTTTTCCATAAACTCATATCTATATCTATACTTCTTCTATACTTAATATTATAAAGAGGTAAAATTTGTAAGTTTGTATGTAGGGGGTAATCTCTGGAACTACCAGTCGGATTTGAAAAATTCTTCTTGCATTTGATAGCCCAAGTCTTGAGGAAGGCTATAGGCTATTCAACATCACGCTATGACCCTTAGGAGCCGAGCAAAAAGAAAAAAAGTCAAAAAGAACGTTAAGTGATAGCGCGGGCGGGTGATGCGATACGACGGGGTGGCTCGGGAGAAACAAGAAGTTTCACGCGAACGAAGTCGCGGGCTGAAGTTAGTTTGTTTATATTTTTGGCAAATAAATTGCGAATGCAGATTAGGTGCAAGTAGGGTTCCCAACCCTCCCGGATTGCCCGGGAGACTCCGGTAATAATGGTTAACCTCCCGATCTCCCGGTTTACAATAATTTCTCCGGTTTTAAAAGATTATGTGCATCCGTCCCTCGCACGTCGCTCCTCGTCATGTTTGTTCTTTCCATTCCTGTCTCTAATGTTTCTTGCGAGCGCGTAGTCAGCATGATGGAACAAGTATGGACTTATGGAGCATGGAAAGAAACCGAATGAACATTTCTTTAGAGTTACAAATTTTAATACTAACAAACTTCAATTTTTCTTGTAAAAACTTTTATGATTTTGTAGTAAGAAAACGTCAAATATTAGATGCTGCTCGAAAGCAAAGTAAATATAAATTAATAAATAATTGAGATTTACTTTCAACACCCACTCGATTTTTTCATGTAAAAACGTTTATGATTGTGTGGAAAAATCCGTCAATTATTAGATGCTGCTCGAAAGCAAAGTAAATATGTATAAATTTAAAAACTAAAAAATGATTGAGCTCGATTTTTTTAAATTCTCCCGGGTTGGTCCTTTCAAGAGTTGGCAACCCTAGGTGCAAGATATATGCTATCTACTATGACAATCGTCTAGAATCCTGTTGATCACGTATCTAAGCTGATTATATCACTACACTGGAAATGGCTCATGGCTAAATAATAACAGTCGCACGGGTTGATCTTCAAGGTTCAGCAACGCTTGCCGAGGTTGGTCCGTGGATGGGTGACCATCCTTAACATACCAAGACTTCGCCGTGCTTCGGAAAACACGTTAAGCCGTTAGTCCCGGCTGATATTTGTAGATATTTGACAGTGGTTATGGGTAGTCAGAAGCCTGGAAGTCTGACAACCAGTCTTCTCAAGGGGTATCGTATTACCCAGTAACAGGGTTGTAGAGGTAAGATAGGAGTCGCTCCATGTAAAATACTGGTACTCAGCTGCATCCGGTGACTAGAAGCCGACCCCAACATAGTTGGGAAAAGGTAGAAGGGCGGGTGTTTTGGGGGACTCATCATCATCTGCCTAGCCTTTGGGGGACTGTCTTTCGGAATTTTGAAGTTCAAAAATTGCTTATTCTCAGCCTAATTTGGATACATGACTTAGTGGCGTGCATTGCATATAGGCATATAAGCAGTGCCTACCTCGATATATCAACACAAGCCGGTCAATTACATATTAGTGTGTGACTGTGTGCCCCACAATTAAGAAACTCACAAAATTATCATGCCAACAAAAAACAAAATCTTCATACAAACACGCGCGGTAGTAGGCAGTCGCCGGACGACCTACTCGGCTCCCGTACTATTCGCACATTGTCATTGGTCTTTACTCGTTCAAGTTAATACGACAAAATTAAAAATACGTACGTCTCCCGCGTAATACCATGACGTACGACCTTCGCAATTTATCACCCTTAAGTAGGCACGCCTACTTAAATAACCACACTTTTGACCTCACTTTTTTTCTGATTAATGACCGCGTTTGCCTAGACTAGACCCGGCCTAGTGCCTACCTGTTCTGAAAACCAATGCACGCCACTGACATGACTATTGACTTTGATTTATTAAATAGATACACTACGTACCAATCGCAGCAAGACTTTTTCGAGCATGGTCTCCGCCTCTTTCAGTACATTATTTGTAGCATTTGTACGTTCTTAATTATTCCTAATTTAGACGGGAATTAAGATGTTTGCACTCAATTTATTTTGAGCACCAGCTGTGAGTGGCTGTTTGATGTTTTGCTAAATGGATTCCGTAATAACTTGAAGTAAGTTTATTTAAAGCAGTCTTTGATTGCGTTTTCCTGTATAATCTTTTGGTGACTCCCAATCTTCTATACTAATATAGTAAAGGTGAAGAGTTTGTTGAAGTGAAACTTCTTTACGCACGCTTGACTTGGGGAGTAAGCTGGCGAACGCGTGACGTAAGCGTTACGAAAAGTGTGATCGGGCGAGGCGAACGGGAGTTGAGTGGGGGATATAAGCAAGAGAAAGCACAGTGCGCGCGCACATTTTCTTTATTTCTTCCTCTCATAGCCAAATACGTTTGAAGTTTCACTTCAGTCGTGTGGTCATAAGCACACTCGTTTTTTTTTTTTTGTTTGAACGTGATAATCTGTGGAACTATTAGTCAGATTTGCAAATTTATTTTTGCTTTTGATAGCCCAATTCTTGAGGAAGGTTTAAAGGATATTTATAATCACGCTACGACCCTTAGGAGCTGAGCAAAAGGGAAAAAAGTCCGAAAGAACGCTAAGCAAAAACTAAATAATATCGCGGTCTGGAAATGTGTCTGTTACTTTAGTATATTGTGGTGTCTTACCCTTACGACCTTCGCGAACAAAGTCACTGGTAGAAGTTAGTAAATAATAATATATACTAACGAATGCTTGTAGAAGGGGTTGGCCCTTCGATATAATTCACATTACCCACAAAGACGCATCCCCTTTACGACACCCTCCTGATAAGTAAGAATCACCTGGCGTTGTTAATATTCCCTTTTAAAACTTTGCATACACGATCACCTGGCTTAAACTAGAGTTAAGAAACTAGAACCGACGCAATGATTAAATAAATATTATTTTATGTAAGTACCCAGAACGAGTATGACAAAAATCTTTGCTCTTTCTTGCGATAAATTAAAACTGCTTACTGGTTACTGCATCTGAATTCATAATTCTCATTATTTATCTACCAACAAAGGATGAACAAACAATTAGAATTCTCAGACTAATGACTCTTTGAGGACATGTGAAGGTGTCAAGGTATTTACGAACTTTATATTAGACTAGCTGTGCCCGCGACTTCGTTCGTGTGGATGTCGGAAAACAATAATGTGTCGCTTAGGAATGGTGTAATTGCCACTCCTTCATTGAAAAGGAAGAATCTTCCGATCTTGCCTGGTAATGCTTCCTTTACCTGGGGTTCTCTACCACAGCCCTTTCGACTGCAGTCACTGCGTCTTCATGGTTCATATTTATCTAAAGTATAAGTATCTGAGATAAGTAGGTGAAGTTTGAAGTTATTTTTTCTATGTCTTGGTTTCTTCTCTGCGGTAAATTTAGAAATTCTTAACTTGGTATTGTAGATATCTTACATACTTACCAATATTATGCCTTGACGAGCAAAAAAAAATCTCGTAGACATCTCTGAGTTGGTTGTTTGTATTGAACTGAATTCATTGAGAACTTTTCTTTTACAAAACACTACCCGTTTGGCTTTACACAATACCGACCAGTAACCTGTATTGTCAATCTCAATCTGAATCATTTTGAAAGATATTGCTAATCCATTGCTTCATATGTTCGAAAAAATTGTCCACTCAACAACGTAAATAACGCCATGAATGTTGTTGAACTGTCTAAAATGTGCTAGTGTGTTACGCAATTACCCTGAAGGTTCAATATTTACCTCTATATCTTAGAACTAAACAAAATTGCCTAGAACACCTCAAGTTGTAGTAAGCAAATCGTCTGGTATCTCGGTCAGCTACATTGCATGCATCCATCAGCATTTCTTGCTTGAGTATCATGATCGCGGAGTAAGTACAAGTACCTAGGTGTGTATCGCTATTTTAAGATCATTAGCTACATTCTATGGCTTCCTATGTCTGTAGACTGTTCGCGAGCCGTACCGCGTTTTGATTCTAGGTCGATGTGGCATTTTGAATTTTTTATATAGATGTTTTTTGAATAAAAATATCGTTTTTTTTCGTGTCCCACCACTAGGCAAAGGCCCAGTGGCGTGCATTGCATATAGGCATTTAAGCAGTGCCTACCTCGATATATCAACATAAGCCTGTCAATTACATTTTAGTGTGTGTGCCCCACAATTAAGAAACTCACTAAATTATCATACCGAACGAAAAACGAAATCTTCATACAAACACGCGCGGCAGTAGGCAGTCGCCGGACGGCCTACTCGGCTCCCGTACTATTCGCGCATTGTCATTGGTCTTTACTCGTTCAAGTTAATACGACAAAATTAAAAATACGTACGTCTCACGCATAATACCATGACGTTCGACCTTCGCAATTTATCACCCTTAAGTAGGCATGCCTACTCAAATAACCACACTTTTGACCTCACTTTTTTTCTGATTAGTGACCGCGTTTGCCTACCCTAGACTAGACCCGGCCTAGTGCCTACCTATTCTGAAAACCAATGCAGGCCACTGCAAAGGCCTTACCTTTTCCCATACAAACCTCCCAGCCTTGTTGCACTCTCTGGCTCTGCAAAAATTATCAGATCGTAACACCACCTTCGCTGTGATTTACCTCGATGGCGATATCCTGTCTCAGGCGTCCAGTGAATGACGATCTTTGCCAATCTCTCCGGGTGCATTCGTGTGACGTTTTTTGTTTTAGCATTGAATTATTGTTTCCACTTACTACATCAATAAGCAAGGTTTAGTCACGTGCTGTTTTATAATTATTTTCTACACAGTACAGACACATCGATTCATCACAATTGCGTTCTAAGATTGAATGTGCCTACTGCAACTTAAAAAAAAAAACGATAAATATTCGTTCGCTATTTCACGTTTATCGATATTTTAATTTACTACAGTTAGCCCATCACTACGATTTGCAAAATGTCGGCTTGTCAACCAAAACTCATTCTACGTGAAAAACAATATAGGTTTTTCCCTTTCCCCATACATACTTGAAGTGTAGAAGTGTGAATTAAACCATTTGTTGATAACATTGTGAACACAAACAATAATACCTACCATTTGACTTAACGCTGAGGCACTCTAGATTACATTCAAACAAATCACGTAATCTGCGTTCGCGATTTAGCTGCCAAAAATGTAAACAAATATGGGTTAGTCCACGGTTTAGTGTTAGGTAGACAGTAGAAATTTTCAGAGAGTGCATTTCTATTGCCGCTATAACAACAAATAATAAAAATAAAATAAAGTAAAAAAAATAAACAAGAAACGTGTTTTTTTGTATTTATTCTCTTTATTTACATAATAGCTTTTACCCGCGATTTCACCCGCGTAGAGGTCGGAAATTATCCTATAAGAACGTACCGAGATGAAAAAGTATCCAAAGTTCTGCTCCTGACCCAGGTCATGAGCTATCTGTGTGCCAAAAATTTCATCCAAATCCGAAAGACGTGAAAACGTGACAGATAGACAAAGTCAGTTTCGCATTTAAAATGTTAGAATAAATGTACCTACTTACATCATTGAATTTTAGACGTTTAATTAAACGCAAAGAAATAAAATTTTCAACAAAAAAATCCTCTGTTGTAATAGCATAATGTACAAAATATGTCTAAAATAATAATATTTAACGCTACCAAAATAAATGATTCAGCAATCTACGCTTATTAGTCCGTACTCCGAAGTGACCTATTAAATCAATTGGAAATTAACTATCGTGGGAAAAATCGACTGTTATCGCAACACTATAATGTACTCGATTCCCAGATTATAAATAAAAAAACAACAATGTTTTGTCTACGGTTAGACAGAGTTCCCGCCAGTAAGTGGCGTAAAATTGCATTGTTTGCGCAGATTAAAAATAATACAAGATGTTCTGTTTTTGAATTTAGTAGTAACGTCAAGTTCAATGGAGTTTTTTGCAAACCATGGAGTTAGTATGTACTATACAGGGTCAATTTAAATTAGCTAACGAAACTCCGCAGACGTTATGCGTATCAATAATATCTAAACACGATAAAACAAAAGAAAACATTTTCTCTTCAAATAATAGAACTATCAGCCAAAAAAAACTTCTTATTTTTTCCATTTTAATCTTCTCGTGTTTAGATGACGATACCCATCACGACTGCAGAGTTTTGCTAGCTATCTATTTAATTCGACCCTGTATAGTACAGTTGCACGTAATTGCTTCTAGACAGCGCCATCCACGAAGACGCGCCCCACTCTTCTTCCTAATCGCTTACAGAACAAGTGCGCAACATTCCGCTAGTGTATTAGTTTTGCTTTTGCCGATACACAGTAATTACAAAAAACTAAAACACTACTGGAATTAACGATAACTACTAGCGATTAGTAAGAAGAGTGGGGCGCGTCTTCGAGGATGGGACTATCTATAGCAAGTGCGTGGCACCCGTGGGTTGCTGCCGTTGCTGGTACATTACTGTTATTTTCATAATTATTCAGACAATTTATTTTTCCTAACATCATCATCTGCCTAGCCTTTTCCCAACTATTTATTTATTTATATTATACTTTATTGTACACCACAAAAATACATAACATGAAATAAACACATTAAACACTACAAAATATAATACAATGGGCGGTCTTATCGCTTTCTGCGATCTCTTCCAGGCAACATTGGAATGGACAGTGATTTCCCTGGACATAAAATGGGGCTGTCGTTGGTGCAAATATTATGTATACAATACAATAAAATAGATACACAGATAAATACATATCCAAAATTATAGATAATTAAAATTGTATACATACTACTATGTTAGGGTCCAGTCGGCTTCCAGTCTAAGCGGATGCAGCTGAATACCAGTATTTAACTTGGAGCGACTGCTTATCTGACCTCCATAAAATACGATACCCCTTGGTAACACTGGTTGTCAGATTTTCGGGCTTCTGACTACCCGTAACGACTGTCAAAGATGACACGAATGACAGCCGGGACCAACGGCTTAACGTGCTTTCCGAGGCACGGAGAGGTCTCGGTGTGTAAAGATGGTCATCCATCCAAAGACCTACCGCGGCAAGCGATCGACCTGTGCGGCTGTTATTATTTAGCCACAGGCCCTTCTCCTTTTTCCTAACAATGGAAAAGAAATAGGTAGGTAGGTAATTAAGTTATGAGGGTTTAGTAGGGATAATAAGGCTGAACCTCCTGAACCATAAGCAAAATTCAAAGTCAACCTTTAAAAAGAATTAGTAATATTATACCAGTCATGTTCTACAACGATTTGTGAACACATGTGGTCACCAACTGACATTTATGAGCAGTTTTAATGACAGCATCCCCAAAAATAACCTCTGACAGTGACAGTTACGCTGATCGAATACTAATGAAGACAAAGACGAATACTTAATGTACCTTTTTATCTCTTTATCTTTACATGGTAATAATATTTCGTCTACAACAGTATACCTGGCATGCAAATAGTTTGAAAAAAAAAAACAGACCATAAAAACGAGTTCTAATGCTATGAGTCCGCCATTTTTAAAAACACCGGCTGTCTAACGACAATAGAGTTACCATAAAGAATATGTCAGTAGATCAAGTCTCCGCTCTCAATATCGATCTCTCTTGACACTTCATCATCCTGTCCTTATTCCTATTATTCTAATTTGAATAGGTTTCGGACTTTCGGTGTATCTTTTTTTCCACATATCACCCCTCATATTAGTATTCACCCTCTTACTATAACAGCAGTGTTAATAATCTCAGATAATTCACATTTCATCGCCATTTAATCAGTTATTTACTTTATTGAAATGTATTTAAGTTGATTTTTGTTGAGTGACCATTTGTAACAAAAAGGTCCTATAAATAAGTTTTAGATTGCGATGGAATTTGAAGCCATTCAGTTTGTTGTTCCATAATTTGAAAATTATCTCAAATTTTTATTCTAATTAACATTCACCGTCACAATGTGAATCCATTCATAATTTCTCAAGTCTAAATCTTGGACTATCTAAACTTCGACAGACAAAAAAAAACTTTTCATAGATTATTTGTAGTAACTGTAAATGATTTATTTCTATTTAAATGTATAAAATTCCAATACCAATAGAAAACAAGACAAATTAACATAATAATCTATATTTATACTACTAATAATAAAGCTGAATAGGTTGTTTGAATACGCTAATCTCTGGAACTACCGGTCGGATTAAAAAAAACTTTTTGCTTTTCATAACCTAATTCTCGAGGAAGGTTATATCTAGCTTCTGCCCGAGACTTCGTCCGCGTGAAATTTCACCCTCCCCCATTTACACTCTTCGGGGTGGAATTTCGGAAAACCCTTTCTTACTGGATACCTACTCTTCACAAAGAACACACCCTCCAAATTTCATGTCTCTAAGACCAGCGGTTTAGGCTGTGCGTTGATATATCAGTCACAGGATCACAGTACGATCCATCGGAGCCGAGCAAAAAGGAAAAAGTCAGTAAACAAAGTAATAGCGCGAGCAGGCGATACGATACGATGGGGTGGGTCGGGAGAAAGAAAGAGAAAGAAAGAAAATACGTTTATTTGCGGTGAAAATGACGCAAAAATGAAACAAACACAAAAAATAAAAATGGGGGGAAACATGCGTCACATCCACGCAAAACGGCTAACGCTCAGCATTAAAAAAAAAAAAAAAAGAAAAAAAAAGAAAGAGAAAGAGAAATCTCACGCGGACGAAGTCGCGGGCTAGTGTATTTAATAAAGCATTTAGAAGCAAACCTTCTGCGATAATTTTACAACATGGCGTCGAATTTAAAATCCGAACACGACATGACCTTGAAACATAATCGCGGCTATTGTGAGCCATTCTTGGAAGTATTGTAACCTAATTTGGTGTTATTATTAAATATTTTACGGTTGAACGACTTTGAGAAAGGGAAACTGGGTGGTTCTGCCACCCTAGAGTTTCACATTTACGGTTTTCGGTTTTTTTTTTTCTTGTGCTAGGTACATGACATTGCTTCTTGTCAAATTTCATGATTCTAGGTCAAAGGGGAAGTACCCTTATAGATTTTGATTTCGGAACATAAACGCCCGTATCTTTTGATTGCGTTGACTTAGAAGTCTGATTTTTTCACTGCTTCAAAGGATTGCAGCCCTGAGTATTTGTACTTGATAACTCCTTGCGTTCCTGAGAAAAAGGGTCTTAACTGAAGGACAGACAGACGGACAACGAAGTAATCTTATAAGGGTTCCGTTTTTCCTTTTGAGGTACGGAACCCTAAAAGTAAAAGAATAAACCGGTTCGATACTTTTTAATTACCTAATAAAAGAGGTTTGTTTTTTGCGTTATGACATAACCGGAGTCTGACGTCACATTGGTTTATTGGTCGCAAGCGCTGTTGTCCTGGGTCGGCCAAAGTGTTATTGGGTTTTCCATCCAGGAATTCTCAGTAGCAGCCGGGCCCTATTACTTGGATAGCTGGCGAAAAACTATGTAGAGATAAACCATTTTAAAAATGAACGCCCCTCCACTGCTTGTTGCATACACATCGCCCCTTCGGTGCAACAAAGTCACAACAGCTCATTTTTTAATTTTACAGGAGAGGACTTTTATTTTTTTTTTCATTTTTATTTCCTCATTTTTTCGCATTAATAACCACAAAGGCGCCTGCGCCATCTAGTAGAATTTTGAGATACTTTCGCGGATGTTTACTTTACTCTATGGGCATGGTTCAGAGACAATTTGGCATACTTACGTCAATTTTGCAGTTTTGGCTTTTTGTGACTTTGTTGCACCGAAGGTGCGACATGTCAAATGTTTGTATAGAAAGTGGAAGTTTCGTGCAGTTTTAAAATGATTTATGTCTACAATGCACGTCTGTCTAACTCTTCGGATTAAACAGCCGTGTAACAGTCTGACGCATCCTTCTCGTTAATCCTTATTTCATAATTTCTGGCGCCAAGTCATAAAAAAAATACAAAAGATTGTAGGTAACCGAAAATGTCTTATCGTTTTTTGCGCGCGCAAATGATAAATTTTCTCCGTGTACGTAATACAGATTATAAATATATCTTCTTTATCATTTTGTATGCCGGTGATGATGATGATGATGATGATGGGGCTCCCTTTTCCGCACTTAGACTCCCATTTGGTCCGTTGTGCGTAGGGATACTGGCTAACAGAGCCAGCCTAGCTCCGTCCAGAAGCACAGAAGCTTCCTGGGAGCTTCGCAGGCTTCACGGAGCGACCTCACTGTTCCGAGGATTTTTTCGCGTTGAGACGCCACAGCCTCGCATTCCAGGATGGCGTGGCGATTCGTCGGCGTCAAGGCAGCCCCTGCAAAGGGGGCTGTCCGTGGCGCCTATGTTAAATAGGTGTTTGTTAAGAGGGTTGTGGCCCGTAATTGTACCTATTATTATTCTGAGGTTATTTCTGCTTAGGCTAAGAAGTTTTTTAGTTAATCGCGGGTGTATCATTGGTAAAGCCAATTTTGACTGTCTACAGTCAGTTACCCGTGACCATCTGTTGTTATGGAGTTCGGTCGATCTTTGGCGAATCCATGCACGAAATTGTGAGAAAGGCAGAGGAAGAAGTGGGTACGGGCCTAGCATCTTCATGTCAGAGCCTCTCTTCGCAAGTTCATCTGCAGCATCATTGCCCAAGGATCCACTATGCCCTTTGATCCACTGGAGGGTAATTCGATTGAACGTCGATAGACTCCAGGGCTAAATGGCACTCATAAATTAGCTTGTTGTTAGTTTGTTTGCTCTCTAAAGCCTTGAGTACAGATAGGCTGTCGGATACGAATTTAATGCCGTAGTTCCGGATGCCTAAGCGCTTTACTGCTATTGCGGCTTGTGTTAAGGCAACACATTCACATTGAAATATTGAACTGTGTGTGCCTAGTGGTATGTGAAAGTTGATATTAAGGTCAAGGGAGTGAACGCCAGCACCTGAACCGTTTTGTTTTTTGAGCCGTCAGTGTAGATGCGCACTTCATTGGCTCCTGACTGATCCCTATCTTCCTGAACAGTTTGTATAAAGTAGTTTTTGTTGAACATCGGTTGGTTTGGTGTTCTATCACACGGGGCAGCGATGAGAGGCTGGTACTCTATCGCCCGGTCCAGGATTTTGGCGTGTGGACTGGTAAGGTTTTTGCCCCATATGCCCAGATGCATTAGCCTGATGGCAGCTAGCGCTGCCTCCTGCTGTATGTACAGGTCCAGGGGAGTTAGTTGAAGGGCTATCTCCATGGCTGCTGTTGGGGTGGTTCTCATACAGCCAGTGGTAGCTGAACAGGCCAGTCGTTGGAAACGCTGTAGTCTGGTAATGGTGGTCGAGAGTTCGGTCCTCGTCCACCAGACCAGAGCGCCATAAGCCAACATTGGCCTGATCAGCGTTTTGTATAACCACAGAGTAATCTTCGGAGAGAGCCCCCATGTTTTTCCTAGCATTCTTTTGCATTGGTAGAATACAATTGTGCTTTTATTAAGTTTGTAGTCAAGATGCTTGTTCCAGAGCAGTTTGCTATCAAGGATCACCCCCAAGTACTTGACTTCGTCTTTGAGTGTTAGTTCTGTGTTGAAAAGTTTTGGAAGCCTATGGGTTCCAATGGTTCTTTTGTTGGTGAACATTATTAGTTCTGTTTTCGAGGGGTTAACCGATAGTTCGTGCTTCGTGCACCAACTCTCAATTATTTTGAAGGCCCTACTCATGAGATCGCATAGGATGCCCTCAAATTTCCCCGAAATCAGAATTGCTATATCGTCCGCATATCCCACCGAGTACAGACTGCTAGCGTTGAGCTCTGCAATGAGCTCATTTACGACTAAATTCCACAGCAGTGGTGACAGCACCCCACCCTGTGGGCAGCCTCTACTCACGATACCTCGTGTGGTGGTATTTACGGTAAATTGAATAGCACGGTGTTTTAGCATGTTATTAATCCATTCTATAAGTGTTCGCGCAACACCGTGCGTGGCAAGTGCCCGTTCGATGCTGACGAAGTTGGTTTTGTCAAAGGCACCTTCTATGTCAATGAAAGCGCCTAAGGTTGGGTTTTTGGCTTTAAGAGCATTTCCTATGCGTGACACTACGCTATGGTGTGCTGATTCAGTTGATTTGCCTGCACAGTAGGCGTGCTGATTGGGATGTAAAGGTCTTTGTACCGAGATTTGGGATCTAATCTTCCTGTCCCCCAGCCTCTCCAGTGTTTTCAAGAAGAACGACGAAAGGCTTATAGGTCTAAAAGATTTGGGCTGGGTATAGTCGCCCCTACCAGGTTTCGGTATGAAGATTATTTTTACTTCCCGCCATTTCAAGGGAATGTAGCGGTGTGCCAGGCAGGCTCGAAACACCACTACGAGGTATTCAGCCAATAAATCTCGGCTCCACCTGAGCAGAGCCGGGAAAATGCCGTCCATTCCTGCTGCCTTGAAAGGTAGGAAGGTGTTGATTGCCCACGTTATTTTGTCTTTGTCGATTACTTCTAACGCCACTTCCCAATCTAGGCTGCTCGTGGCCCTTTCCCTATATGGTTCCCAGCTCTGCTGGGTGGCAATCTGGCATCCTGGGAAGTGGGTTGTTAGGAGTAGTTCGCTTGTCTCAGCGTCGTTTGTTGTGTAGGTGTTATCTGGTTTTTTCAGGCAGCCTATTGAGTGGTCTGTCTCTTTAGCAAGACAGGTTTTGACCCTCATTGCCTGGTTGTTACTTTCCATGTTAGTACAGAAACGCCTCCAGCTGTTTTTTCCTCTGAGGCGTATCAGTTTTTTGTATGTTTTACGAGCTGATGTATAGCGGTCCCAATCTTCTGGCGACCGTGTGTTCCTAGCTCTGTTGAATAGTCTCCTCAGCCTACGTCGGTGTCTTTCCAATTCAGGACTCCACCAGGAACGGCGAGCCCCCTGCCTTGGTACCGTGAGGGGACAAGACTGTTCATAGCTAGATAATAGGATAGATGTGATGTTATTAACATGTTCGTCTAAATTGGTTACTGGTATTTCTGCCGGAAGGGCGGGTAGTCTGCCTAGTTCAGCCTCAACAAGTTTGGTGAACTTGACTTGGTCTGTGTTGCGAGGAATCCTCCTTGGTTGTGGTTTGGTTAAGTTGAAGTTAATGGTATAGCGGATCCATCTGTGGTCTGAGCATGATATCTCGGTGGACACATGCCAGTCCTGTATGGAGTTGGATATACCTATAGTTGCTAAAGTTAAGTCTATTATTGTTTGCGATCTCGCGTTTATGAAGGTAGGTTCGGAGCCCTTGTTAAGTAAAACAAGGTTATTACTAAGAATAAAATCAAGCATTTCCTCACCTCGGTTGTTGGTTTTGACATTACCCCAGAGCGTGTGATGCGCGTTGGAGTCAGTCGCGATGATTAGTTCGAGTTTCTCCTTTTCACAGTACTCAACCAATGAGGCGAGCTCTGGCAGAGGCACGTCCTCGTCGCCTGGCAGGTATGCCGAGGCTAGTACGATGTCTGGGAGTTCCTGTTCGGTTCTGAAAAGCCTGACTGCTGTCAGGTCCCTTGAACAGAATTCGTTAATTAAAAGGTTAGGTACATGTTTCGGGACAAAAATGCAGGTACGTGGGTTATTAACGGAGGTGTCCAGCAGCAGCTTACCCCCGATGTTGCCAAGACCGCATATTCTGCCGCCCCTAATCCACGGCTCTTGGATAAGGGCGATGGTCTTTCCTTGTTGGTTCTCCAGCACTCTGCGCAAGGTGGCCGACGCAGATTGGCTGTGCTGGAGGTTGGTCTGTAGGATCCTAGTCCCGCAAAGGAGAGGAGCAGAGGCTGCTGTCCTCGCCCTCACTACTCTCCCCCGGCGGAAAGCAATCCTCGTCCGAAATCAGACCGGACGAGGGTGGATCCCTCGTTGAACCCGCTGTTGATAAAACCTCCAGCGCTGCCATGGAGGTCGCCAACTCCACCGCTGCCCCAACAGTCTCCATCGCGTGAGGCGACGGAGACCGCCCAGGAAGCGGCGGACCAGGCTCCCTCTCAGGCGCACTCGAGGCTGTTTCTGTTGTTGGCACGGCGGCATCCTCCCTGGTACCACCCTCCTCCAGGAAGCGAATGTATATACTGCCCATAAGGTAGTATACCCGCCGTTGCTGGTCTTTTATGGTTTTGACCATGGACTCCGGCACACGAAAGAAGAGACAAGTGCCCGGGGGCTCCTGCCTAGCCCTTTCGTGTGTCAGAGTCCAGGTGTTCATTTTGAGGTTCGGGTTCTGCCTCGCCAACATCCTGAGCAGTTGTGCTGTGTCCTCGCTGTTCTCGGGGACAAACAGCATGCACACCACCTTCTTTGGTATGTCCGCTTGAGGCCGAACGGTGAGCTTGGTCCCCGGTATCGGAGATGATACATTATTTACGACCCCTTTGAGCCAGGCCATTGTGAAGTCGTCCTCACACCAAGTCTTAAGGACGCCTTCAGCAAAGTGAGCCCGGCCTCTAAAATGGATCGCGGTATTTTGGCTATTTTCATTTGTTTCAGGTTCAGGAGCCTTTAGTAGAGCCCGGAGCTGGTCTTCTATAACCTGACGGATCCCCTCCGCCTGCTCCTGCGTCATCTCGAGGAAAGGCTCGGTCATGACGGCAACACACAGCTCGTTGCTTCTGAAGGACGCAGCCGCTTCGGCGTAGCTCACCAAAGTTCCGTCCACCATACGGGAGCGAGCAGGCTTGCTCTTCTTGCTTATCCCGGTTGGTGTGACGGAATCTTCGGGGCGCGAACGCTTCTGTGCCCTTGCCGGTTGTTCGGTGTTGGTCTTATTTGGGTTCTTTTTCCCTCTTGGTCTCTCGCTACGCTTGCGCTTAATGCCGGTGGCAGCCTCGCCTTTTGGCATCTCAGCCGTAACCGACACCGCCTTGAGAGACGTCTTTTTAATGGTGGCTGTTTGCCGTTTACTGGCGTTTGGTACTCCTTCCAGCGGGGCTTCAGCCAGACTCGTCAGGTCCCTCTCAGAGACCGCAGCCGTTGACGCAGCCCGTGTTTTGGGCGCATCTACATTTGCAGTACTCCTCGAGTCGCCGTGAGCGAGTGCTGTCCTGGGCCCTTCGGTCAGAGTTATGATGTTAGGAGGCGCATCCGTGGACGCAGATGAGGTTGGGATCGCTGGGGACGCAGCCTGTTGTGGCGCATCCTTTGCGGTTGCCTTCCTCATCGCATCCTTGGACGCAGCCGAGCGTTTATGCTTGTTTGATGCAATCTTAGAAAGTTGCCTCTTAGGCGCATCTTGGGACGCAGCCTTCACGTTGGATGTGGATGGCGCATCTGAAGACGCAGCCTTTGGTTGGTTGGTTTTGGTAAGCGCATCCGACGAGCGGGACGCAGCTTGCGGGTTTATTTTGTTTATGGTCTCTTTATCCATAGGTTGGATTTTTTTAATTCACCGTCGGAGCTCTCCACCCGCCACGGAGCCCTCAGTCGGGGACGTCACTCGTTCAACGAGCAATCGCCAGAGCTACTCCTTCGGTATAGGATCAGCCCAGTAGGAAGTTGACGAGCCCGCACGCGACGGAAGATCAGGGAACTGTAAACGACACGAGACTATGCCGCAACTCATTCCGAGACCCCACGCCACGCCGGCTGCCCCCCCCCCACTACGCCGATCCTCGCTTGACATCCCGCTTATGGGATGACTCAGCCGATTGATAGTGGGTAGCTACCCCACTACCTCCCGTGTAAGAGGAAATCCAGGCCAAAGTGGTGTGTTGTGTGCAACCTGCTCCACTCAACCACCAGGATTCCTTCATCCCTCCGTACGGGTCCCCGCGCACGGCACAAACACGCGGGAGGTCATTGCAATCCATCATCTGGTTTTGTTTGATGGTGGACACCCAAGGGCATGACCTCGCCACCCCTGAGATAATCGCCCGGTGATTTCTGTTACGTCTAATTCATATGGAATTAGACCAATAACGGGGAGCAACCTCGAGAAGGAACATCACCAGACTTGCCTTGAGGATCTACACGACCGTTGCGCTCTCCCTCAAGACCACGCCACCCTGCCACCTCTGAAGGAGGAGGCAAGGTAGGTTTGCGTCAACAAAACCAAGCTAAGCAAGCGAAGCGTGTTGTTGAAAAACCAGAACATAAATTTGCAAACACAAACCCCCCCTTTTGTATGCCGGAAGATAATACCCAGAGGAGATAAGCTAAGTCTATACCTAACTAGCTTCTGCTTGCGACTTCGTCCGCGTGAAATATCTTGTTCTCCCGATCCACCGCATCGCATCGCGCGTCCGCCTTCGTTCTTTCTGATTTTTATTATCGTTTTTCTCGGCTCCTATGGGTCGTAGCGTTATGTTAAATAGCTTCTAACTTTCCTTAAGAATTGGGCTATCAAATGCAAAACTATTTTTTCAAATCCGACCGGTAGTTCCAGAGATAAGAGCGTTCAAACAAACAAACAATCAAACTCTTCAACTTTAATATTAACTAGTATAGATAATATCTCATCACTACAACAAGGAATTTAAAAAGCGGTAATCATTGGCTATTAGAGAAAAAAACTTTGAATGGCAATTATCTGCGAAGTTCTCATAGGTCTATCGGAAATAAAAAATACGTTACGTTAAAATAACTGACGTTAAAGTGTTAGCATAGACAATAATCGACTATTTAACGAATATTATTTGTGGATTGAAACATTGTAATTTAAAAAAAATATGATTTTGAGTTGTGGCAACCCGTAGATGACTTTGGATGAAAAACGGCGGGAAAAGTTGATTTACATTTTCCTCTCGCTAGAGATGACGAAAGTGGTCTCGAGTGACAATTAACAATTTTCTTTGTTGAGTACCAATAAAGTGATTCAGAAATATTCGAGTTTATAATTCTTTCAAAAGATTGATAGTGTGTTACGCAATGTTACCTAGTCAGTTAAGTACTATATACGGGTCCTAAATTAGTAAATTTTTGACATTGAATTTTAACATCTCCCCGTTACATGACGGCCGCCATGACAGGAATAGATAAACATGTCGCTCTATGCCTCTATGGTTAGCAAAAAAATAACGATAGCCTATCAACTATTCAAACTACGGAATTAAACGAATACAACATACAACGGCCCTCATTGAGGAAATGACCTTTGCTATGATGACGTAACCAACATCATAGAATGATGACTAAAAGAAATAACTCAAATTATTCGTCATGTTGTAGTTTTTCGCAGAATTTACTACGCAAATACTTCTTAAAAGTAGACTCATGAAATTACTGGCTTTTACCCGTGATTTCGTCCACGTGGAGGTCGAAAAGTATCCCACGGGAACGTACTACTGGAATAAAAAGTATACTGTCACCTAACCCAGCACCCTAATTGCGTAACACACTATCAATCGGAATCTGAATCATTTTGAAGCAAATTGCTAGTCCATTGCTTCATAAGTTCGATTAATTTGTCTGCTCAACACGCATTTATAACGCAGTGAATGTTGTTGAACTGTCAGAATGAAACCCATTGCTACTGCCATGGTCTATCCGTGTGCCGAATTTCATGATGCGCTAACGTAGCCCGCGAAATTTAAATTTACTTACGTTTTTGCAATTTGCAGGTCAGTGTCAGGTTATAAGTTGTATGTTGATTAAAATATGGTTGGCGGTCGTAACAAAATTGACTTTACAGATTTATAAACAGTAGAGTCAGCAATACAACTCCTTGAGTGAGAATAGGCCTCAAATGTCATGATTTTATGAAATAGTCATTCAATAGGTTAAATATGAACTCGATCATGGTGCTCAAATTGTAGACTAATTTTAGTCTCGATACTCAATTGATTTTTTTTTTTAATTATTTCTTATTTTAAAACTAAAAAATCGAGATGTATGTAACTTGTGATCATTCATTAAATGTTACCTACATAATATCATTATGACTTCGAAACCACAGATGTGTCGAAACCATTACACAAATTAATAAGGAACTACAAATTATCGCATAGTGAACGCATCCACAAATTATGAATTGCAAAATAAATGATCTCGACTGACCGGTGCAGCAGAGAGTGGATCGATTTTCATAAATGTCAAACTAAAACTGGCGCTACTCCACTACTATAAGAACACATTTTTTAGACAAGTATTTAAAAAAAAAAAATGCGCTTATTTGGCGGGAACAGGTTTTTTTTTGTCTATGGTCACCATAGACAAGAAAAAAAATGTCACCATAATGTAAAAAAAAGTGGTATACCATAGTATCTAGTGTCACGTTTTTTTTTATTATTGAGGCACATGTGGTATCCTTAAGGCGTTGGTTCGTAATAGATTTCGACAAATTCTCAGTTTCTACTGCAAATCCACCAACTATTTTTGTCACCTAATGAAAATTTAACACTAAAGTGCTAATGCGACTAGCGCCAAACACTTAGTAAGCGTAGGAAAGTCGTAAAAGTGCTACGTTGTCGGAATACGTTAGCAATACATGTATTTATGTAAACATAGAGAAAGTTATGTGAATGGATGCGAGAACTGCATTGTTTTGTTAAGTAGTCGACTGGCTTGCGATTTTGTTCATATTGCAGCACAAATCGTTAAACGTGTTTAGCATAATCAGCCTATAATGTTCCCACTGCTGGAACACAGGCCTCCTCTCTGTGAGAGGTAGTGGGCCGTAATCCACCACACGGGCCCAGTGCGGGTTGGTACTGTTGGTAGATGTCACGTGTTTTCGATTTTTTTTTTGTTCTAGAACGCCCTAAACGTTTTTGAAACATCGTTCAGCACCCAATCATTTTGAAATTCGTAATCCATTGCTTCATATTATGTTCGAAACATTTGTGTGCTCAATAACGTTAAAAACGCAATGTATGTTGTTGAACTGTCAAAATGAAAGCCATTACTACTGTCAGTGTGACGCAATTATCCCGCTGGTCCTGTCAATCGTTTGAGGATGACTATCTGAAGACCACAAGCAATTTTCTTTGGAAGTAGGACTTCATAATTTGAAATTTCGGCTAAGAAAAGTGGGAACGTGCAGTTTAGGGAGATAGATGAAAAAACTGCTTTTACGAGTAAAGAGAATTTGATAGAAAAGTTATTTAGCAGTTACTATTACTTCGGTTTTCTTTATAAACCTCCAAAACTAGAAACGAGGAAATTCTCGTCCACTCACGAAATACAACCCATTGAATAAGTATGCTATGTTTACTAAAGGTATCGTTCGAGGAGGGGCCGCCTTGCCTTATCATTATTTACTTGAAACTGATAAGAATATGGAATACTTCACTAATATTGTTAATGCGAAAAGGTAAAGACGAACATACATAAATAAACTCAAGCTTTCTACCCATGGGTTTGGGCAGAAACTACTAAATGCTGGCCAATTACAGGCACTTTTGAATTGTCAAGGAGTCGGTCAGTCACAAAGATGAAGCTACTTGCCCGTTACAAAGCGTAGTAAGTACCCATGGAGAAGAACGGGCAAGAAACTCCATGGACACTCTTAAATCAAAATATTTTTGTAATGAGAAAACGGAAAAAGGAAGTTTAAGTATTTAGTGTTACCAACATAACAAAGAAAACGCTTTACTTTATGGAACTTATTTCATCACCACTGCTCTCAAAACGGTGAAGGAAAACATCGTGAGGAAACCGGCATGTCCTAAAACCTAGAACCAAAAATTCAAAGACATGAGGGACATTCTGAGCCTGAATGCTATCAACTCGAACTGGGCACGCGTGGTGGATTATACGGCCAACTTCCTCTCATAGACAGGCAGGAGGCCTGCGCCCCGGCAGTGAGAAAATTATGCTACAAACTCATAAAACCTCTACAATATTAGCAACTGTACAAGGTGGCAAGGTCATTGACACACAACCTGTTAAGTACAAGATTCTGAACACCCTTGCTTTGAAATTTTTCGTCGGTTATTTAAAAAAAAAATCGGCAGTTTCATAGAGAAGTGCAATAGAGTGCGTTTCAACAAATACTTCCTTTGCCGTTATATTGGCAGCAATGTATACCACTTCTTATTCTTCACCACTAACACGGAAACCTTATAAATCTTAAAAAAATCCGCAGAATTGTCTTCCCATATCTACCATATTGACAGACATGGGCAGGACAGGGGAGCCAACATTATAACATAGGAACAATTTGTTGAAATGCACAGAATGTACTATACCTACGCGGTCAAAATGTATCTAAGATCAGATTTTATTTTTAATTAAATAACCGACGAGTGTCATGGTTTCAGTTAGCACGTCTATGTCCTTGCCAGCCTGTAGATGTGCCTTCAAACGCTTTTAAACATCAAATCATTGTATTCCATTGATGCGAAAAACTGCATTATCAGAACAACAATAATATCGACAGGTCGTCCGTTCCACATAATTTATATTTGCTGTCAGTGCGGTCGTTGACCTGCTGCTCCGATAACGCAACTATTGCAACTTGGAAATGTAATAAAATGAAGTGTGAGAGATTGGTAACTAGGGTTGCCAACTTTACTATACATTGTAGAGACGACAATACTTGATGACACTGGCAACACTAATGCATAATTTCATTGTCACTCAGATGTACTCGTATTCAGAGCGGTAATAAAAACCATTGATGAACGTGTATGCACTTGTTATTGTTTTATGTACTTTTAGATAAGAGTAATATGTTTAGTGATTACGATTGAAGGACACGTATCCATGGTCATGATTTCATGAATTTGCGCCTGATCTCTCCTAGTCTTTGTGCACTACACGTATAATATCGCCAGCGTACCTGACTAATCTCTGATGAGATTGGCCACCGTAACTGAAATCGGTCGGGAGGCTATTATAAAATGTAATAAATAGTTATGAGACTTTAAATACACATAATATAAACTAGTTAAGGTGAATGGGTAGTTGTAGCCCGCGAAATTCAATTTTTCTTACGTGTTTTGCTATTTTCAGGTCAGTGTCAGGTTGTATCTTGATCAAAATATGATTCGCGACTATAACCGGTACGTATTTACAGAATTATAATAATTAGAATCATTAATACATCTTTCTAAGTTAGATTTCTACCGTTAAGAACAAATCTCGTATGGGAAAGTGTTTATGGTAGAAATCTAACTTAAAGAGATATATTAATGATTCTAATGAGTATGATTCTGTAAATACATGTCTATTATAGTCGCGATCGCGAATCATATTTGGATCAAGATACAACCTGACACTGATCTGCTTAAATTTCGCGGTCTACCATGGCACATTCACCTTAACATAGGCTCGAAGTAGAAAAAGATTATGCATTACATTTTTTTTAGACACATATTTTTTTTCGCCATCTTGGTAGTAATTTTTACAGGCAATGGCTTTGAAAATACCTACTATATTTGATATAAAAATGTGGCAACCCTATTGGTAACTGTAAAGTATCGTTTATTTGCATATTGAGTTTAAAAAATGCCGTTTTGCTGTGTAAGTAGAATAGGTTAGATTTGTTCCCTTCCCGGGCTTTTTTGAATAAGGAACGTTAAACGCTCATTTTGAGTAGTTTGTCCCAGTATTTTTTTTATAAACAGTACAGAGCTTGGAATGTTACAAAAGTAAATCCTACCGAATGTTAATTTAAAAAAAAATCTGAGTACGCACTGAAAATCCAAGTTTTTTTAAGTTTTGAGAACTAAATATGACAAAAATATTTCATGGTAGGTAAGGTGGACCGGGGGTCAGTATTTTGGCAGGAATTCCTCAAAATTCATCTTTAACTGGAATGGTTTAGACTGCATTTTAGTTTTTATTCACGCTTCATTAAAACTGTTATATTACCTACCCCTTACTTCACCTAACCACCTAATCAAACGGACTAAACCATCGACAAATTCAATGTCGAACAACAATAAAGAAAGAAAAAAAAATACAAATTAAAAACAGAACACAAAACACAATATTTGCGTGATAAAGTGAGCTCTAATAAAACTAAACGTATTCATACATAACAGGCGAGCCGTATCGCGTGGGCACTGACCATGCGACCGACAACGAACCGAAACCGCGCGTGCCTGTGCGATATCCAATAAAAAAAAAAAAAAAAACAACACGATAATTTGAAAGCTAGGTATGTACAGACGCCAGCACATCAATCTACCCGAAACTGTCAGATTTTCCCAATCAACTTTGAACCTTATGCTTTAGCGATAAAGTTGAAAATCTATTAAAGAAATTTGACAGACTGTAGTAGGTTGATGTGCTGGCGTCTGTACTTTAAACTTCAAACGGTATTTTGACAAGACTGTGTGGTTAAATACCCTTGCTTGCTATGGTTTACTCGCTCATGTAAACTAGAAACCATAAAGTTGTTATCTATTGAACATTCCTAAGTCCTAAGTCCTAGTCCTACGGTCCTACCTAGCAGTGCTCATGCTGGTTTTAGCACAACAGGCGCCGTGCGAAATTTCTGCTGCGCTTTGCGAGAGGGGCGAATTTTTAGCATAGACTAGGTTTTCTTTTGATAATTCTTACCGAATTAGGATATACTTTTTCAACTTATTCAGAAATATTTGACAACTCAGAGAATGTAGTATGCAAGAGAGAGCGAAGCGAGCTCAATCTTTTTTAACACGTTTCCTGGTTTATTTTTTTCGCGCCTTTAGTTTGGGCCTCAACCTAATCTTATGTCCGTAACTTCGGCAAGTATACTACGGATATTGTGCCTAAGGAGTAGACTCCCTGGTTTAGAGCCCAATGTCAGTGCATCCTCGTGGTTTTGCTGTAAAGTGGAAACGTGTGTGTATGTACTATCGCGGACACTGGCTGTTGACCACTTTTCAATCTTATTACCAAGGGCATAAGGGCGAAAAGTGGTCGACCGTCATTGTCCGCGGCTAAACCTACATCTTTGGCAACTCCTTCGGAAAGTATAGAAAAAGCTTGCAACACATTGCATATTTGTTTCGATCTGATGTATGAATCTGAAGGCCAATTCCCGTAATTAAAAACGTTCAAAATCTAGTCGCAAACTCAGCGAAAATCAATGTCAAAAAGTTGTCAAAAATGGAGGGAAATTACAGGTATTTTTGACAGATTGAGACTGAGATCAGACTGTGAACGTTCTTAAAATTACAAAAATTGCGCCTCTGGTGTATAGTGTCTTTTAGTCTGTGCTAAATAAAAATTCATACTTAATATTATAAATGCGAAAGTGTGTCTGTCTGTCTGTTACCTCTTCACGCTTAAACCGCTGAACCGATTTAGATGAAAGGTATAGAGATAGTTTGAATCCCGGGAAAGGACATAGGATAGTTTTTATCTCGATATTCTCACGGGATCGACACTTATGCGGGTGAAACCGCGGGGTGCTGCTAGTAAAAAATAAAAACGTTTTTCTTTGTTTCTTTACATTTCCTGATCCATTTTACCTCTGACGACTACCTATGTGGTAATTAGCGTAATGTTATACATATGTGATGTAGTGGTCAATGGCACGCGACCCGCACCGTTACAGTAGCTCACGGTCATGCGCTTGCGCACAACACTGTGCAGGGCTACCGCGCCATTGTTAGGTTTGGCCAGCATTTGGAGCAATTTGAGAGGTAAAATCATCTCATTTTGCTGATCAAAGCATCATGTTTGCTGCTGCAAAGGCATCCCCTTTACTTTTCGCGAAAAATAATCAGCTGTTCCCTACATTTTGACGAGTTATACGAACATAAATGTAGGGAACTTCATGTAGGGAAGTTCCACACTGTGGTAGAAGAATTATGTGTTAGTTCTATCATCGAAAAAAGAAATTAAAAATGGTTGTGCAGTTAACCGCAGAACTCTGCTACATTTGCATTACAAAAATCGCCCTTATTGCTACGACATAAAGGCGCTGTCGTGTCGCTGTGGCGCTGTAACCAAAACTGAAATCGCGAAAAAAAAAAATCAGCTGTTCCCTACATTTATGTTCGTATAACTTGTCAAAATGTAGGGAACAGCAGATTTTTTTTTTCGCGATTTCAGGTGTGGTCCCATAGCAAAAGTTGTTCATAATGATGAGTACAATGACCTCTTCAGAGTATATTGGTGATATTCCAATAACCTTGTATACATATAAGTACAAAGATGCTGCTCAGCTCTTCCGTGCGCGGTGTGACCGGGTTTTCAAGACCAAATTTAGCGTCCCACTGCCTCTCATTGAGAGGAGGCCTGTGTCCCAGCAGTGGGTACATTATAGGCCGATTATGTAATTATCAGAGACCTCGTGAAAGGAAAGAAAATTAGCCAGGGTCGATGTCGATGAAGAGTCAAAAGATATGAAGTCTTTCAAAACATGTTTTCATGCAAATAAACTTTAAGCATTTCTTGTCAGCTGCTCTCGCAAACAGTCACAAAGCACGGACTCAGACACCCTTAACTTTAGCGTGGCGGTCACGAGCGGAAATCATTGGTTATGTCAATTAACGTACCTACTATTAATGAGTGCGGCGGTTAGCGACATCTTTGTTTTGTATTGCAAGTTATATGAAATCGTCTAATATAAAACTGCACGCTCATCCGCTAGTATTTTATAAAAGCTTTTGTAAATGTGTATGCACGCAGTGGAGAGGCAAGGAAGGGGTCTGTTAGGGCCGAAGCCTGCCGGGGGTGCGGGATTGTCCGAAAGGGTTACCGCTACCCCGGAACATAAAGGGCTAAGGAAGGAACACGGGTGGGTTTTAGTCAGTAAGAGTCTGACACTCCCACAGATATAAATAGACCTAGATAACGCAAGTATCACGAACCTGTATGAAAACTAAGCGTGCCACTTTTTGACTACCTACTATGACGTCACAAGCTCGCGCTCTCTCGCTCACGCTCACCCAGCCAGCAGTACGCAGGACTGAGCGCGAAAGCGGCGGCTTATGATTTTCGAACGTAAGCTGGTGCGATTTTTGGCACGCGAAGTAGTTGCTCTTGCCTTATCTAGGTGTATCTATATCTGTGGACACTCCCTTCCTCTCCACGCAGAGCGTGAAGGGTCATTTGATGATTTCCCGTCCATAAAAAAAACAAGACGGTGGAGAGGCGTGCAATTATATATTAGACGATCATTTACATGTATTGAGATGGTTTAACAGTACTCTCAGGAAGCACGAGACCCGACCTTCCGTCCTCGCCGCCCAGGCCCGTCGCGACGACCCATAACATGTCCGCCCCGACCCGACCCTTGCTCGAACCAACCCGCGCCGCTGAGCCTGTAGCTTTAAATTCGTCCCAAAATAATTCCGGTCCAACCTGTCCCGTGCTGCCCTCTCCCAGCGACGGTCTAGACCCCAGGTCCCTACCGTTTAGTTGATAGGACACGTTTGATATGGGTTATGAAGTTTCCATCGCCAAGTTCTGTAACTGACTTTGGCAACTTGTTATAAAAGCGGATATTATATGAAATTACTTTTTTGTTTTAGTGAATCTTAATCAAGCTGTCACAATTTCATGTTTAAATTGCATTCCATTACTTTAACTTTATGAAATCTCTTTATTGACTACAATAGCATTAAATCACGCATCTATCAAAAAGAAAACCGCCAAAGGTATCCAATTATTTATTCAAAATAATTAACAACAACAAATCTATCTCAGGTTAAGCACCAATAGAAAAAGAAATAAAAAGTGTAAAGTGTAGTTAATCTGTGGCGAACGGTGTTGCCAACCTAATGAGAACTTTGTGCTGAGTGTTGCCGCGTAACAAAAATGCAGCGGCAACTGAGTAACGTCAGTGTTTATTCCTACCAGGATTATCAGCCTTCCAGAAAATATGGTAAGCTTTTGAATAGTTCATTTGAAGTGATGTTTGATATTGTTTTTTTTTTTTTATTGCGACCTTTGCTCTTTTGGGTTTGTGGTCCATTAAAATGAGTGTGTGCAGCTAAAGGACTACAGGCTGCCAGAATTAAATAAAACTATACCAAAAGAGTCTTTATAGTTTCAGTGTTGTTGTATGTAAACAAATCCACAACAGCTCATTTTTTAATTTTACAGGAGAGGACTTTTAATTTTTTTCGCAATTATTTCCTCTTTTTTTTCGCATTTATAACCACAAAGGCACCTGCGCCATCTAGTAGAATTTTGAGATACTTTCGCTGATGTTTTTGTTGCCCCAAGTATAGGCATGGTTCAGAGACAATTTGGCATACTTAGGTACCTCAATTTTGTTTTGGCTATTTGTGACTTTGTTGCATCGAAGGTGCGAAATGTAAGGCAGAAAGCCATTAATTATTTTTTTTACATATAAAATTAGGGATTGCATTGTATTCCTATTATTTTCTAGATCACTTGATCTAGTGGAAATTATAGATAAAACTTGTTTTGAAGTCGACCGTGCTTCACAGAGCGGTTGCTCCATTCAGGGAGACCACTTTGATCAGAATTTCTTCCAATGCCTCTATTAATATTCGTCCCTTAAACGCTTAGTCTTTTAACCAAATGTAAATTAATAATGTGTTCATTAGAGCAGCAATTGCAGCCGTTTATTCCGTTTTAAATCTCTTTTCCATGCAGCTGTGGTTCTCCGTACCTCAAATCCTCTCAACTGCAAGCATTTTGGACTTTCAAAAATGTCGCCGTGAAAAATTACGTAAAGTTAGCTGTCAATTGAGTCAACCTCATTATTACACCTACCATTGTTTGTCTCTGCATCACCCAAAGGTTGACTGGTAGAAAATGCCTATGGCATTAAGTCCGCCTATGTACATTTATGTGCTTGAAGTATTAAATAAATAAATCTCTAGCGGCCTAGCATCAGGAGGAGGCTTTCACAGTTAGGCTTGTACAGAATAGTCCGCCGATGTTGAACCATAATCTCCTGTGGCCTTTTTTACGGACATTTTCTTCCCATTTGCTCATCAATACTCAACTTTAATTTTTTTCTTTTACCAGGGCAACAGTATGAGCCGGGAGGCTACGCGACGGCAGTGCAGCAGCGAACGAACATGACCCAGAGGGAAGACGCCCTGAAGTTCGAGCAGGGCCGCATCAAGGCGCTGCAGGAGGAACGGCTGCACATCCAGAAGAAGACCTTCACGAAATGGATCAACTCGTTCTTGCAGAAGGTATGGGGACTTTTATTTTCGGATAAGAATGAAACATGATGACCCTAGAAATCTACTCCCTAAAGGAACTCTCGTCTTCGACCGAAGTTAATAGCCTGCGCAGACGACGGATTTTTGTCCGCGGACTTTTTTGTCCGCTAAAATAGATCGCTTACAACTGTATCGAGTAACGCAAACGAGGGATTAAAAGTACCGCGTACAAAAAGTCCCCCGAATAACCGAGGATATGCAGAGAGCGGACCGAACAAAAATACGGGGGAGTCCCCGAAAAAAATAGAACTCGTGTGACTAGGCTAAGTCCGCGTTGTGCGCTCGAGTGACGTACGTATGCACGGGCAACAAATGATCGCACACCGTGTGCGTTGAGTTCGCGGTAAATTCGCGGCGGACTTTTTATTCGCGGAGCGTACTTTTTTCTCCGCCGCGGAGAAAATATATCCTCGTCTGCGCAGGCCTTAACGATTACGGATGTTTCAAACGCCGTAACACCCACAATTTCTGTTACACATATATTAACACACTAGCTGCACCCCGCGGTTTCACCCGAATAACCCGTGGGAATATCGGGATAAAAACTATCCTATGTCCTTTCCCGGGACTCAAACTATCTCTATACCAAATTTCATCTAAATCGGTCCAGTGGTTTAGGCGTGAAAAGGTAACATACAGACAGACAGACAGAGTTACTTTCGGATTTATAATATTAGTAGATAAGTATGGAAGTATGGATATAAAAGGTTACACTTTGATTCTGTAACATTATTGTATCTGTTACATTTAGAAGTGTTTTTGTTTTAAAACAGCAGCCTAACGGAACGCCAAATCGTCAAATGATTCTGATCAGTTGGCTTCATTTCTATCACAATTGGCTTCATTTTACGATTTTCGAATTGCGAAACTCTAGTTGATTATGAAACCAATTATGAACGTTAAGGCCCTGCGCAGAAACTAGAGTTTCGCAATTCGAAAATCGTAAAATGAAGCCAATTGTGATAGAAATGAAGCCAACTGATCAGAATCATTTGACGATTTGGCGTTCCGCAATTAGGCTGCTGTTTTAAAAACACTTATGACGGTTACAGTTTGAATCCCTGCTAAAAGGTACGAAGCATAAACATAATCAGCCTATAATGTTCCCACTGCTGGGACACTGGGCTTCCTCTTTGTGAGAGAGGCTATAATCTACCACGCGGGCCCAAAAAAAAAACAGTAGCACTCCGGGAATGCCGACAGAAGTGAAAACAAAACACAAACAGAATACTTTGCCATCACTCACTGACATATCGGATATACATTAAGGTGAATGCGCAGTGGTAGACCGCGAAATTTAAATTTTCTTACGTTTTTTGCAATTTGTAGGTCAGTGTCAGGTTGTATCTTGATCAAAATATGATTTGCGACTATAATAGACATGTAGGTATTTACAGAATTATACTCATTAGAATCATTAATATATTTTCTACCATCAACACTTTTCCATACGAGATTTGTTCTTAACGGTAAAAATCTAACTTAGAAAGATGTATTAATGATTCTAATTATTATAATTCTGTAAGTACATACGTATCTGTTCGAATTTCGCGGGCTACAATTGCGCATTCACCTTAAAACCGAGTACATCCCGAGGACAGCCGAACACATCCGAAGCGGTGTCGGTTAAGGTAACAGTGGCGCGAATTCAATGGTTTTTTGTTTTTTCCCATCTCAAAAAATGCAAAACGCGCCTGAAGAAGTTTTCATTTCAAAAAACGTTTTTGTCATGCGTACGAAAATATCGCACCTTACAACAGCTCATTTTTTAATTTTACAGGAGAGGACTTTTATTTTTTTTTTTCGAATTTATTTCCTCATTTATTCGCATTTATAACCACAAAGGCACCTGCGCCATCTAGTAGAATTTTGAGATACTTTCGCGGATGTTTTTGTTGTCCCCAAGTATAGGCATGGTTCAGAGACAATTTGGCATAGTTACCTCAATTTTGTTTTGACTATTTGTGACTTTGTTGCACTGAAGGCGAAGGTGCGATATGACATCAACCACAACTAGACATTATAGTGAAGGAAATATTATGTACTGAAATAAAACAAATACATACATACGTGTCCTCTTAACAAAAACGTGACTGACTACAAGTACAGTCACCAAAGGAGATAAGTAACCAGAGTCGTCGGATATAGTTGAAGTTTAGTAAGAAACCGATGGATGTTTTCGAATAAAATTCAATTTAATTAATAGAAAATAAACAGTTAATTTATCAAATTAAATTTCATTCGAAATCCTCCATCGGTTTATTACTAAACTTCAACTATATCCGACGACACTGGTTACTTATCTCTTTTGGTGACTGTACATACAAAATAAAATAAACGGAATACCAGAATACACAATAAGATATAAGTACAGGGTGTCCGGTGGCAATTTTCACATTTCAAAGGTTGATAATAAAATAAATACAAAAGTTTCCTGAATTATTTTTATTATTATTTACGGTACATTAATGTGAGTTTCATTTTTTAAAAATAACGTTTTCTAAATGTCGGCCTTCTTGACGCAAGCACTCTTCCCATCTCACACGCATATTTTCAAAAACACGTTTGCAGAGATCGCTGGAAATCCTCGAAACTTCGGTCCGGATATTTTCTTTCAGTTGAGCAGTGGTGGTCGGCTGGTTTCGGTAAACGATGCTCTTTAAGTAGCCCCATAAAAAAAAGTCACATGGGCTCAAATCGGGCGATCGTGCTGGCCAGGGGATGTCACCGTGCCGAGAGATAACTTTTCCTGGGAACAATTCCCTTGAAATTGCTTGTTAAGAATGCCTCGATCACGAAAGCACGCTCCTCTCCTGACCAACGCGGCATGGCGACTAAAAAACTCACGACGCTGACGAAGCTAACCCCCCACCTCGCGCCCCTCTAGCTATTCGCGTTCTTAAGTAACAAAACTTTCAAATGTGAAAATTGCCACCGGACACCCTGTAGTACATGCATGACACTATAATCTATTATAACAAATGTTTCAATGATTTATACATACGTAAACTTGAGAGGCACGTGGCTAAATAATATTAACCACACGGATCGATCTTCGAAGTTAAGCAACACTTGCCGCGGTTGGTACGTGGATGGGAGACCGTCCATAATATATCGAGACCCCTCTGCGCCTCAAAAAACAGTTGGTCCCGGCTGTCATTCATAGATAGTTTGAGTCCCAGGAAAGGACATAGGATAGTTTTTATCCCGATATTCCCACGGGATCGAAACTTAAGCGGGTGAAACCGCGGGGCGCTGCTAGTTTTATATAATTGTATAGATAATTAACATAATCATACCTACTCGTAAACATAAATGAGCGCATGACACAATATTCTATTAAAACGAATGTGTCAATGATTCGTCATTTGTGATTGTGTTTATTTCTCAAAGCATCACACGAGTTATTTATAATTTAATTTATTGGTATTGCTGTTATTGCAATTATGTTATTGTACACCCACGCTATGTCTTGTTTACATATCGACAAAAAAACAGCCTTTGACGGTGTAAAAAGATTATTTTTTAACGTCAGGGAAATTGCTTAACAAATTAACTACTATTTTTTTTTTTAATAATTTTTATTCATGACCATAGATACAAGTCTTTCAGTCGAATACATAGATGGGTTTTAACTTACAAGGCACTGACCTCTATTATTACCACTGGACTGGCGGCTGTCAAAGTGCTTTTGTGCCTAATTGATAATCGCCATTTTGGCGCTGTTAGCCGTAGCGAGTGTCTGTGGTACTAAAACTAGTGATGTCGATATCAGCGAGCAAATATCGATAACTTTTGATAATATTTTTACATTAATAAACGTATCATCATAATTACTACTTATATTAACAATTTACAGGGAATAATGAATAATAAAAATGGAGTAATGAATGTATTAAGTAACAGTCGAAAAGGTAAAATAAAACACGTTTTATATATTTAATTTATATTTTTCAAAGTCAAAGCATTTATTTCAAATAGGCACATAAAAGGCACTTTTGAACGTCAAAAATTATCTTAAAATAGAATTGATTCTAGTCGCCCATTCCAAAAGGTAGTTTTCGTATGGAGAAGAATGGGCAAGAAACTCCACCGTTACTCTTTTAAAATGTTTTAGGTACAATATTTTGCAAGGGTACATTAATTATATAATAACATATGCACCTAAAATAAAATTACTATACCACAATAGGTAAAAGAATTAAAAACGAAATGACATATGAATTAATTATCTGATAGATACATGGTGCTCACATATTTACAAACATGGTACAAGCAAAACAATTTTAATTTAAAAAAAAAATACAAGTAATAAGTCAGGGTGTGAGTAATGAATGTAAAAAAAAACCGGCCAAGTGCGAGTCGGACTCGCCCATGAAGGGTTCCGTAGCAGCAAGTAACATAATATAAAAGTTCTTGTAGTTCATTGTAACTTTGTGAAAGGTAAATTGCGGTTTTCGATTTATGACGTATTAAAAAAAAAACTACTTACTAGATCTCGTTCAAACCAATTTTCGGTGGAAGTTTACATGGTAATGTACATTATATATATTTTTTTAATTTTACCATTCTCTTATTTTAGAAGTTAGAGGGGGGGGGACACACATTTTACCACTTTGGAAGTGTCTCTCGCGCAAACTATTCAGTTCAGAAAAAAATGATATTAGAAACCTCAATATCATTTTTGAAGACCTATCCATAGATACCCCACACGTACAGGTTTGATGAAAAAAAATTTTTGGAGTTTCAGTTGTAAGTATGGGGAACCCCAAAATTTATTGTTTTTTTTCTATTTTCGTGTGAAAATCTTACTGCGGTTCACAGAATACATCTACTTACCAAGTTTCAACAGTATAGTTCTTATAGTTTCGGAAAAAAGTGGCTGTGACATACGGACGGACGGACAGACAGACAGACAGACAGACAGACATGACGAATCCATAAGGGTTCCGTTTTTAGCCATTTGGCTACGGAACCCTAAAAAGAATAAAAATTTTTACAATTAAATTAGCAACCAGTTTGATTTTGTCTAGACTCTAGATTGTCCTATGGAGCAGGACCAGCATGTTTCCAAGCGTTCTTATCTTGGATATAATCTTCTAATTTATAGTATGCTTGCTTACAATAATCTTCTAATTTATAGTATGCTTGTTTACAAGCTCTCTTTTGCAAAATAAAGATGGATTCAATGTCAGCAGCTCGACCCCATAGTAAAATGCCGTACGACATAATGCTGTGAAAGTAGCTAAAATAGACTAAACGCGCGGTTTCTACATCTGCCTTATCTTCCTAACAGCATAAGTGATTTTAATTACTGACGTGCCCAAATTATTTGACGGGTTAAGAAATTTCGTATAGGTACTTTGACCTGTAATTGACAAAGAGTAATTTTTCGTTGTTGCAAAAATTCTAACATCGATATACTTAAATATAATTTGTTTAAATTAATACATCATAATGACTATTTAAAGTTTCAAACATCATTGTTTCCAAAAAATGAACGCGTAGTTCTGGAAACAAAGTATTTGATTTTGGTAGCAATTCTTCTATAACTTTTGCTGTGAGAACTGCCGAACTGAAATATTTTTTCCAGCGGCGGCTTCCCATTGGTCTTTTTGCATGCTTGTCGAAAAAGTGATTCCACTAACAAACATATAGAAACGACGCTTTGTGATGGAATAGTTAGTCCACCTCTATTTTTTTGAATAATTAGTGCGATACCGTTTCGTCGATCAGATATGGCATCGGACTGTATTGATTCACAAGCGCTCAAACAATCAATATATGTTCATTTTGTTCTTGATAGAACTCAAACTCAAAGCATTTATTTCAATTAAACCAATTACAGGCACTTTTGAATTGTCAAAGGGTCGGTCAGTCAGAAAGATGAAGCTAGTTGCCCATTCCAAAGAGTAATCTAATCACAAAACCTGCTATGTATCCCACACATTGCTTCGATGTTTCGTTTATATTGTTTGGAACAGCCCTACCAAAATGTAATATATGTCAAAATTAGTTCTCTGGACACTCGCTAGTGGCGCTTCAAAAAGACACAAAAAAATTGCTGTCAAACGCTTGAAACAGCCTGTCCAGTGGTAATAATAGAGGTCAGTGTTACAAGGGGAGTGTCAAACTTGGGAATCACAGATTCCCATCACTTTTATATATATTGTAGGGCAGGGTCCCCACAATAAATATTATATAAAGCGGCAAGACGCCATTCGTTTTTATTATTGAGAAATTTCAACTCAAAGTTCTATATGTAACTTAAGTAGAAGGAACCTTTTTACCGGTTGCAGCAATGGTTCCGTGGCGTAGTGGTAACGCTGTTGCTTACTGAGCGACCGGATGGTTGTTCAAGTCCCGGTTGAGTTACTTTTTTTTTTTAATATTTATAGTTCCTTCTACTTAAGTTACATATAGAACTTTGAGTTGAAATTTCTCAATAATAAAAACGAATGGCGTCTTGCCGCTTTATATATTTTTGTGCATTTACGCGCAAAAATAATATACGCTCATAATACAAAAAAAAAATACGATCAAATAAAGCGATAATTTGACGTTAAAATTGAAATGACTTCAATTATTATGTCACTGCATTGATTCATTTCTTTGTTATGTAGAATTTGTATGAGATCATCGTTGTTGATAATTATCGACAATTATTTGTAAACACAAAGAGAACATCAAGTTGATACTTATTACGTTGTAGTAATTACTGTAAAAATGTAATTATTGCTATTTACGCGGGCTATCTATCTATACAGGGTGAAATTGAATTCATGGGCATCCTTTTAGGGGGTCATTGTAATTATCATTATGAACAACTTTTACTATGGGACGAAACCTGAAATCGCGAAAAAATTCAACTCTTCCCTACATTTTGACGAGTTATGTGAACATAAATGCAAGGAACAGCTGTTTTTTTTCGCGATTTTAGATTTAGTCCCATAGTAAAAGTTGTTCATAATGATGAGTACAATGACCCCTTAAAAGGATGCCCATGAATTTAATTTCACCCTCTAGAAGAGATAGTTTGAATTTGAACGCGCTAATCTTTGGATCTAGGTACCAGTCGGATTTAAAAAAGAAAAATTTCATTTGATAGCCCTTTTCTTGAGGAAGGCTATAGGCTATAAAACATCACGCTATGGCCCTTAGGAGCCGAGCAAAAAGGAAAAAAGTGATGAAGAACACTTAGTGAAAACTAAGTTGATGCGCGGGCAGGTGATGTGATGCGACAGGGTGGGTTTGGGGTCCAAGAAATTTCACGCGGACGAAGTCGCGGGCAGAAGCTAGTCTTCGCCCTTCGCGCGGAAGTCTCCGGCATTTCTATGCGAATTTTGATGATTCTTCTAGTCGGTGTCTTCAATTCAAAAACAGCCGACTTCAAAAAAAAATACGTGTGGCCCTCGGGGACTGCCGCGGTAAAGCTATTGCATAGCATTTTTTATCAACTTATGCGGGCCTCGTACAGTCTACACGCATACGTCTAGTCGCACGCACACAAACACCGTGCCGAAGTCTGCCGAACTGAAACGACGTTCGACAATGCACGGCTTTCAACGCCGCACCGCTGTGCCGGTCGGAGTGGGGGGGGTTAGGTTTATTTTCGTTACGGATATTCTTGATTCGGTCGCCGCGCTCAAAGCCCGCGATGAAAGCTATGCAATAGCTTAAAAAAACACTACAAAGTGATAAATAACTTTAATTTCGGAAGTCGGTGTCAAAAAACGAGAATGCGGAAACGAAGACTTCCGAAATTAAAATGATTTATCACTTTGTAGTGTTTTTTTTTTAAGTCGTTTGTTTTTTTTGTTTTCCTTCTATCGTTTTTAGATATTTATCGATACTCATCTCGTGTGCAGTGTTTCTCTAGCTTTAGTTTGACCCTGTATACAATATGATGAATAGAAACGATCAAATCACTTAATTAAGTAGTCAAATATTAGGTCCTTACATATGAAATTGGCGTTTTTCGTACTGGCCACTTTAATCACGAATTTCTCCTCTTTGGTAAGGAATTCCAAATTCAAATTTGTACAGCTATTTACTCATGTATTTGTGCTTCGATGACCGTCATTCATTTGTTTTTTTTTCTTCTGTTTTTTCTGTTTGCGTCACTCATTTTACAAAATGGAAAATTTAAAATATCGCATTATTTACGAGTACGAGTTCCGCCGTGGCACTAGTGCTGCGGAAACGACTCGAAGGGTGAATGATGTGTATGGCGGTCATGTTGCAAAAGAAAACACAGTTCGTTTTTGGTTCCAACGTTTTCGTTCTGGAAATTTCGACCTGCAGAACAAGCCCCGTGGACGGCCTGAGACCCAAGTTGATAATGGAGAATTGAAGGCTATTGTGGAAGCGGACCCATCGCAAACCACGTCCGAGTTAGCTGCAGGCTTCGATGTTAGTGATAAAACTGTTTTAATTCACTTGAAGCAAATTGGGAAGATTAAAAAGCTTGAAAGGTGGGTACCTCACGAATTGACTGAAGCAAACCGGCAAACGCGCGTCGACTGCTGCGTTACATTACTTGAATTGGAATGTCTTAGACATCCTCCGTACTCCCCGGACCTTGCTCCAACAGATTACCATTTTTTTCGCAATTTGGATAACTTTTTGCAAGGGAAAAAATTCAACTCCGATGGGGCAGTCCAAATCGCCTTCAAAGATTTTATTGATTCCCGTCCGACTGGTTTTTTTAGTAAAGGGATCAATGAACTACCTATAAGATGGCAAAAGTGCATTGAAAACAATGGTTCATACTTTGATTAATTAAATATATTATATTAAAAAATATTCGACTTTTTGTTCCTTCCATACAAAACGCCAATTTCATATGTAAGGACCTAATATCTAATGAATATACATTATAACTATGACATCATTCGAGTGTGAGATGTCGTAGGTTAAAACCATTATTTATTAGTGTTTATCTAAATTGACGCCGATACAATTGATTTATTTGATTGTAATGTCGAACGTCGATGCTCTTGCCTTCGACGGTGGTCTAAAATTGAAGCGCTCTTGACGTTCGCGTTCGCAAAAAAACGCAAGTTTTATAATGCCTAAAATTATAAGATTACAGTAAACAAAGTCAGAAAAATATATGATATTCTTCAGGATATATGCTAGGTAGATAGTGTGTTGAAAACATAATACAACTTATTTGGTACCATAGAAAAAAATTATGAAGATACCTCTAACAACTTTCTTTTTAAAAACCATACTTGACGTTTGACGTTCAAAAGGTTCAAAAGTGCCTTTTATGTGCTATTTGAAATAAATGCTTTGACTTTTACTAATATACATACAATCATTCTAATTTTTTGTCAGATTATTTTACAAGGAACATAAAGCACTAGTGTTTTAATTTTTTAGTCCAAACAATAGATTTTTTGTAAAGCTTCATATTTTGCAATAAATTACCAGCGTTGTATCATCGCGCTTCTCTTTATTTTCTACTAGCTGCGCCCCGCGGTTTCATCCGCATAAATTTCGATCCCGTGGGAATATCGGGATAAAAACTATCCTATCTCCTTTCCCGGGACTCAAACTATCTCTATACCAAATTTCGTCTAAATCGGTTCAGTGGTTTAGGCGTGAAAAGGTAACATACAGACAGACAGAGTTACTTTCGAATTTATAATATTAAGTATGGATTGTGCTTAAACTAAAACCAGTAGGTAATGTACTAGGAGTGGGTTCACGTCACGAGTAAGGATGAACTCATGACCTCCCGCTAGCCAATCATTGGGCTGTTGCCACTTGACATTAATTCGATCCAAATAAGTTTTGAATTGACGCTAATATTTGAATTTAATTCGATTTGAATGACACTCTTAATCTGTCAAGCTCCGCTAATGAGACACAATTGATTTTCTATTGTTTCGTCGCCGATCGGCGACGCGCGCCGCTTGACCGGTTAAGATCTCGAAGATCTTTAGATACTTCTTCACATTGCAAATTTATCGCCCCAGTGGGTCGCAGGCGCTTTATTGTGGAAACCAGCTGACCCGGCGAACTTCGTACCGCCTTAGAATTGAATAATGTGACAAAGTTCAATAGACACGTGGCGCCATCTATTACCATAATAATAGACCCATTTTCTCAGGAACGCGTGGAGTTATCAAGTTGAAATTAATATCAAATACTCAGAGCTGCTTTCCCTTGAAGCCGTGAAAAAATCTTCTAAGTTAACGTAAAAAAAAGATACGGCCGTTTATGCCGCAAAAAAACGTATATTTCGACACTCTCAAGGGAATCAAAATTTATAGGGCACTTCCCGTTGACCTAGAATCATGAAATTTGGCAAGAAGCAACGTCATGAAGCACAAGTATAGGAAAAAATCCGAAAACCGTTTTGTAGTTACATTTAAAAAAAAACCGTGATAAACTATTTACGTACCTACAAATTTGTCCGGAACCCTCGGTGCGCGAGTCCGGCTCGCACTTGACCGGCTTTTTTATCATCAAAATAATCTCAACCTTCTTGTTCTCTTTTCCAGGCGCGAATGGAGGTCGAGGACCTGTTCGTGGACCTCGCAGACGGGCGGCGGCTCCTCAAACTTCTGGAGATCATAAGTGGGGAGCGGCTCCCCCGCGCCAACAATGGACGCATGAGGGTCCACAAGATTGAGAACGTTAACAAGAGTTTGAGCTTCTTGCATACTAAGGTAAGTCCCTTGTCATCTACCAGCTGCATCCCGCAGTTTCACCCGCATAAGTGTCGATCCCGTGGGAATATCGGGATAAAAAGTAGCCTATATGTTAATCCAGGGTGTCAGCTACTTCCATACAAAATTTTGTCAAAATTGGTCCGGCCGTTTGAGCGTGAAGAAGTAACAAACATATAAACACACACACACACACACACTCACTCACAAACTTTCGCCTTTACAATATTAGTGTGATCTAAAGCCATCATTTGCCTAACCTTTTCTCAACTATGTTGGGGTCGGCTTCCAGTCTAACCGGATGCAGCTGAATACCAGTATTTTACATGGAGCGACTGCCTATCTGACCTCCACAACCCAGTTACTGGGTAACACGACACCCCTTGGTAAGACTGGTTGTCAGACTTTCGGGCTTCTGACGACCCGTAACGACTGTCAAAGATCCATGAATGACAGCCGGGACCAACGGCTTAACGTACTTTCCGAGGCACGGAGAGGTCTTGGAATGTAAAGATGGTCACCCATCCACGGACCAACCGCGGCAAGCCTAGCTTAACCTGATCGATCGACCCGTGCGGCTGATATTACTTAGCCACAAGCCCCTCCCTATAATAAATGCCACAGATAATAATTATAATATAAACAATTTTTAATAAATGCATTTTTATTAAATTAAGACCAATATCTATCGCGGGCCTGCGGACGGAGACGTGGACGGAGAGTAATGGGTAGCTCACCGTCCGATCAGGACCAGGCCCGTGCCGGACGGCGCGTACGTGTTCCACGCGCGCCTTAAAGAGATGTCAGCAAAAAGGAAGGGGCCAGCCAGGGCCGAAGCCTGCCGGGGGTGCGGGATTGTCCGAAAGGGTTACCGCTACCCCGAAACATAAAGGGCTAAGGAAGGAACATGGATGGGTTTTAGTCAGTAAGAGTCTGACACTCCCTTCCGCTCCACCCAGAGCGGGAGGGGTCATTTGATGATTTCCCATCCATAAAAAAAAGACCAATATCTATACATATAAAATTCAAAGTCCTGCCTGACTGATATAATCAACGCACGGCCTAAACCCATAGAAATGTAAAAAAACATATATCTATGCCTAAACCGCTGGTCCTAGAGACATGAAATTTGGAGGATGTGTTCTTTGTGAAGAGTAGGTATCAACTAAGAAAGGGTTTTTCAGAATTCCACCCCTAAGAGGCTGAATGGGGGTCACGCGGACTACGTCGCGGTCAGAAGCTAGTATTACATAAGTTATCAACAGCTATATCTTGCTTCTATCTTATCAAAAGATAAACATCGTTATAATTTCGCTGTATCGCTACTTATATTCATGGAAGGGGAATTTTATCATTAAGAATCAGATGATAAGTGCAAAAATATGAGTCAAATTATTTTTTGAATAATTAATTTCTCAAACTCAAAGCATTTATTTCAATTAAACCATTACAGGCACTTTTGAATTGTCAAAATTAAGTAGTCGGTCAGTAAGTCAGAAAGTTGAAGCTAGTCGCCCATTCCAAAGCGTAGATCTCTATGGAGAAGAACGGGCAAGAAACTCCATGGACACTCTTTTAAATCAAGATATTACAAAATCCTGGGTACATTATTCTTGTTGCTTCTATATGTGAGAACAATGTAAAAAAACACACAAATGAAGAAACAATACAAGAAATAAGATTAAAAATAAGCCTTGGCAGTTAAGAGATGACCAGCCTCAACCGACGAACTAAAACCGCACAAAAATTATAAATCAAAGCGAATTGAAAGTTATTTGTCCTCAAAAATCATTTCTCGTTACATTTTAAATAGATGGACTGTGTGAAAGATGATAATTATGGTCAGAAAGGGGGCGACTACCCAGATGACGACTAATAGAGAAGTATGGATGGACACTCTCTCTTCCCTCACTCTCATAGTCCGATGGGACGGCAATCCGACACGACCGGAGAGAGATCAGGCGCAGGACCAATAGCTTAACGTGTTTTCCGAGGCACGGGGGTATCACACCGCCAATTTCCAAACTCCGGGCTGTTACTATGAAATTCCTATTGGAAAAATTCAATAACACTTTTGCCCCACCTGGGAATCCAACCCTGGACCCCACGTTCAGCAGTCGCGCTTACGAACACGACACCAATGGGGCAGCCAAAACAAAATATTATGTCCATGTTTGTACAAGACTTGCCTGTACATAGTATTATTGCATAATCTTTGAAGCCCGCGTAAAACAAGGCACTTGCAAGTCTTCTTTACATAAATCATACATGCTATTTGCTAGCTCATGTTATGTTTTGATGTATTATATCGCAGCCAACTGGTTTAAGGTGAATGGGTAGTTGTAGCCCGCGAAATTCAATTTTTCTTACGTTTTTTGCAATTTTCAGGTCAGTGTCAGGTTGTATCTTGATCAAAATATGATTCGCGACTATAATAGACATGTATTTATAGAATTATAGTTATTAGAATCATTAATATATCTCTTTAAGTTAGATTTCTACCATCAACACTTTTCCATACGAGATTTGTTCTTAGCGGTAGAAATCTAACTTAGAAAGATGTATTAATGATTCTAATTGTTATAATTCTGTAAATACGTACCTGTTATTGTCGCGAATCATATTTTGATCAAGATACAACCTGACACTGACCTGAAAATTGCAAAAAACGTAAGAAAAATTGAATTTCGCGGGCTACAACTACCCATTCACCTTAATTAGCCGTTTAGTGAGTTTTAGATAAGTTAGGATATAATTTTGTTATTTTTGCGTGGGAGCTCCAGTTCCTTAGGCATCTTCTGGGCACGCTCGTTCCATCATAGACCTCATCCATGGCTTTCCATCAGGCGTGATCGAGGTCAAAGGCGGGCCCATTCAGCAATAAAAAAAAATTAAGATGTTATTTACGTGCATATTATTTTAATTTTGAAGTCCCTTTCAGATTACCAAATAAAGTGAATATTGCTAATACCTCCCTTCTTCTTCGCAGGTGCGCCTGGAGTCAATAGGTGCAGAAGATATCGTGGATGGCAACCCTCGTCTGATCCTGGGTCTTATCTGGACCATCATCTTGAGGTTCCAGATTCAGGAAATTGAAATTGATGTTGTAAGTATAACTACTTTATTTTATGAGTTACTAAGGAATTATTGCACCTCTTGTAAGTTTAAATATATTTCAAACTAACTGACCCGGCGAACCGCCTCACATTTTTTTTTTTTGTTATTTTTTCGCATGTTTTAATAATTAGGAACCCTCACGGGCGTCCCCAGATCACCATACCAAAGTTTCATCATAATCTGACCAATGGTTTCGGAACGCATAGAGGACAAACATACAAACACAGGTTTTTTTTTTTTTAAGTGAGAGTGAACAGGCTTCTTCTGGGTAAGCTCACGCCATCGTCGACTTTGTCTCTGTCATCTCTGACCTAGGTGCTTACTCTTGAATTTAATTCCGATAGATCGACATTAGAATTATGACGTTTCGTACTTTTGAGTTTGGTTTAATTAAACTAAAAGGTAAAATTGAATGATTGATTTTGGAGCCCAGCCCTAATTGCCACATAGTTCACCAAAATGGACACCCAATTTTACCTTTTAGTTTAATTAAACCGAACACAAAAGTACGAAACGTCACAATTCTAATGTCGATCTATCGGAATTAAATTCAAGAGTAAGCACGCTAGACTAGAGTCAAGAGCAAATATAGATGTTTTAAAAAGAAAATTCCGTACCAATTATTACTAAAAAAATATGACCTTATTACTCTGAAATCCAGGCGCACCCTACTTGAGATGATGACCCTATTTAATATATGTCGTAATAAATTCGACTGTACTGATCTAGTGAACAGTTTGTGCTACCTGATCCCTCGCACCATACATGGTCGAGAAGTTCGCTCGAGACACTTGTTTGCAACTACTTTTTGTAGAACCAACTCAGGCGTACGCTCACCATTGCATCGATTAGTTGACACCTACAATAGGCAGTTTGGCTCAACTGATATTATGTTTCACAGCAAGGCTGCATTTAGAAAAGAAATTGTTACCATTTTAAGTGATCAGAACCCTATTAATTAAGTAATGTTTACTTTATTTTGTCTGTTTTTATATAGTTCTTTCTAACAACTAGTAGATCTGTTTAGTAATATGTGGATAACGTTGTGAGTAGTGTATTTGTTACATCTATTAGTAAGTTTTTACCTATGTTTACATTTTATTACACTACTGTTTGTTGTCCCTAAGTAATAAATAAATAAATAAATCCATTTCAAATAATACAAAAAATAGATTAATGAGAGCAGCAATAAAATTGTTCTCTAACTTTTATTTATTTTATAAAAAATGAATTTCCTGAATCTTGCATGAAACTTATCAATTTGTATATTTATGACGCCTTACGATAGAATAATACAGGTTGGCAGAGAAATCCATGACTCTGAATAGAAACCCCCAATATTTCGTCAGTTATTTAATTTCAAAAATTTTTATAATTTTTTCAATAGTGCTAATCACTCTGAAATCAACTTAATTTTCATTGAAATAAAGTTGATATTTGTTTAACTTGACACGGCGATATCATCGCGGCGCCATATTTGATGGTACGGCGAGACTATCGCCGCGATTCTCTCGCTCGTGGAGACAGCCCCTAATACTTGAATGGACCCATGCAGTACCAATAGTAGTCAGTATGTTCAGGTTGAAATACTATAACAACCCCATAAGTATTAATTACTCTCTCTATCTTTTTCCCAGGACGAAGAAAACGAATCATCGGAGAAGAAATCCGCTAAAGATGCCTTACTGCTGTGGTGTCAACGAAAGACTTCTGGCTACCATGGAGTACATATACACAACTTTACCGACTCCTGGAGATCTGGTCTCGGGTTCAACGCCCTCATACACGCGCATAGGTAAGTCTACCCATCTTAATCTAGGCCACGGAGACGTTGCTTCACCTCGCTCTCTGTGATAGCTCTTCAAAATTATTGAAGGTAATTTAAGACATACAAAATTGCGGTAACCCATCCAATTCTATTCCTCGGCAATGTTGCTTTACCTCACACTACGATGGCCTACGAAATTTCACTAATAAGTCTTCCCACTGAGACCACCCATCTAAATCTAGTCCTCGCCAAAGCTCTTGCTTGTATAGGCTAGGCAGTAGGGGCAGGAATATAATATGATGACTAGCAACGCCCCGCGGTTTCACCCGCATAAGTGTCGATCCCATGGGAATATCGGAATAAAAACTATCCTATGTCCTTTCCCGGGACTAAAACTATCTCTATACCGAATTTCATCTAAATCGGTTCAGCGGTTTAAGCGTGACAGACAGACACACTTTCGCATTTATAAAATATAAGTATGGATTGCAAGACTGTTTTACTAATCACCCTTTTACTTCCAGGCCAGACCTGTTCCGCTGGTCAGAGCTGCCGGTGACCGAGCATGTGGAGACCCTCAACCATGCCTTCGATGTTGCGGAGAAGCACCTCGGCATACCGCGTCTGCTGGATGCTGAAGGTAAGGAGGATTTTGTATACCTAGCTGATAGTATTTATTTACTCTCTCTGACAGCCAATAACGCGCTGGCTGAGGGAGAGAGCCTCACGTCCCAGCCGCCGCGGGAGACGCTCCGGGCGTCGGGAACCGCGTGACGATTCCCGGCCACCGTAGGCGCGGGCCTGCGGGGGGAGAGGCATGGGTAGCTCACCGTCCGGGCAGGGGCAGGCCGTGCCGGGGGGCGCGGGCGTGTTCCACGCGCGCCTCAAAGAGATGTCAGCATAAAGGAAGGGGCCTGTTAGGGCCGAAGCCTGCCGGGGGTGCGGGATTGTCCGAAAGGGTTACCGCTACCCCGGAACACAAAGGGCTAAGGAAGGAACACGGATGGGTTTTAGTCAGTAAGAGTCTGACACGCCCTTCCGCTCCACCCAGAGCGGGAGGGGTCATTTGATGATGTCCCATCCACAAAAAAAAGCCATAACGCGCGGACCAAAAAGGAGAAAGATTAAAGGACCTTCCTCGTCGTGTCGATGATGAGTTTCGACCTAAAACGGGAAGACCGTGAATAAAAAGACTATTTTATGAAATACTAGCTGCGCCCCGCGGTGTCACCCGTATAAGTTTCGATTCCGTGGGAATATCCGGATAAAAAGTAGCCTATATGTTAATCCAGGGTGTTAGCTACCTCCATACAAAATTTTATCAAAATTGGTCCAGACGTTTGAGCGTGAAGAAGTAACAAACATATAAACACACACTCATAAACTTTCGCCTTTATAATATTAGTGTGATAGCTTCTGCCCGCGACTTCGTCCGCTTGAAATTTCACCCTCCCCCCATTCACCCTCTTAGGGGTGGAATTTAGAAAAATCCTTTCTTAGTGGATACCTACTCTTCACAAAGAACACACCCTCCAAATTTCATGTCTCTAGGACCAGCGGTTTAGGCTGTGCGTTGATATATCAGTCAGTCAGGACTTTGTATTTTATGTATATAGATAGATTAAAATAGAATACTCTTTATTATGCACACCACACAAATGGTGTAATCTGCATTCGCGATTTGTTTGCTAAAAATGTAAACAAATACGAGTTTATGGAAAAATAACTTTAAATCCTACACAACAAAGTTCAGTTTTCGCTACAACTTCAAACATTCTTATAACTTTTTCAATAGTGCTAAGTAGTCACTCTAAAATCAACTTAGTGACCATTAAAATAAAGTTGATAAGTATTTGTTTGAAATAATATTTATTTGAAACATAAGTTTGAAAAGACTTTACGTGCGACGCTGGAGCTTCCTCCTCTGCTAAATAACTAATACCTACATATGCCCACCAGATGTCGACACCAGCCGCCCTGATGAGAAGTCAGTGATGACGTACGTTGCTTCCTACTACCACACCTTCGCGAGGATGAAGAACGAACAGAAGAGCGGACGCAGGATCGCTAACGTGAGTATAAGAATTAAATAAAAAAAACATAGAATTAGAACATAACTACAAAATAAATATGGTTAGAATTTAAAAATGTCATCATCATCATCGTCTCCCTAGCCTTTTCCCAACTATGTCGGGGTCGGCTTCCAGTCTAACCGGATGCATCTGAATACCAGTATTTTACATGGAGCGACTGCCTATCTGACCTCCACAACCCAGTTATTGGGTAATACGATGCCCCTTGGTAAGACTGGTTGTCAGATTTTCGGGCTTCTGACGACCCGTAACGAATGTCAAAGATCTACGAAGATAGCCGGAACCAACGGCTTAGAATTAAAAGATGTATCGCTTTTGTACAAAAAATAAATAAAAATCTGAATGCACTAATGTGGACAGCCACTAAACTAAAGAAAAAAGTATTTACTAACAGTAATTTTTACATTTTTATTCCTCCAGATTATCGGCCAGATGATGGACTGTGACGACCGCAAAGGAGAGTACAGCAAACTCTTCAGCGTACTCCTCGAATGGATACTCCTCAAGATCCAGGAGTTGAACGGCAGAGAGTTCCCCAACTCTTTAGATGGCATACAGCGATTGCTGTTGTCTTTCAAACAGTACAGGACTGTGGAGAAACCACCCAAGTAAGTGAAATGGTGTATAAGTTAAGATGAATTGTGATAGTGAACATGTAATGTGATAGTTAGAGATTTTGTGCGATAGTTGGAGATGTGATGTCATAGTTGGATGTAGTTTTATAGTTAAGAGATGTACTGTGATAGTTTGGGATGTACTGTGATAGTTTGGGATGTAGTGTGATAGTTTGGGATGTATTGTGATAGTAGAATGTAGTGTGATATTTAAGGTGAATGCGCAGTTGTAGCCCGCGAAATTCAATTTTTCTTAAGTTTTTTGCAATTTTCAGGTCAGTGTCAGGTTGTATCTTGATCAAAATATGATTCGCGACTATAACCGGTACGTATTTACAGAATTATAATAATTAGAATCATTAATACATCTTTCTAAGTTAGATTTCTACCGTTAAGAACAAATCTCGTATGGAAAAGTGTTTATGGTAGAAATCTGACTTAAAGAGATATATTAATGATTCTAATAACTATGATTCTGTAAATACATGTCTATTATAGTCGCGAATCATATTTTGTTCAAGATACAACCTGACACTGATCTGTAAATTGCAAAAAACGTAAGAAAATTTAAATTTCGCGGTCTACCATAGCACATTCACCTTAATTATTATTGTTATTAGATATAGTGTGATAATTGGGTAAAATTTGAATGTTAGTTGGATGTATTAGAATGTTAGTTTATACATATTTTGGGTAACTCTGTTATGTCTACTCTTCAAATGGATACTCCTTAAGATCCAGTAGTTGAACGGCAGAGAGTTCCCCAACTCTTTAGATGGCATACAACGATTGTTGGTGTTTTTCAAACAGTATAGAAATGAGGAAAAACCACCCAAGTAAGTGATGTTGTTTGATAGTTAGGGATGTAATGTGATAGTTACGAATGGAGGTGATAGTTATGATGTGGATTGATAATTAGAATATACTGTGATAGTTGAGTTAAAGGGTGATATATATAGATAGTGCCATCCACGAAGACGCGCCCCACTTTTCTTACAAATCGCTAGTGGTTATCGCTAGTTAATTCCGCTAGTGTTTTAGTTTTTTAATACACACTAATTATCCACTAATAAGTAATTACCAGTGATCGGAATAGGCTGAGTATATTTACCTAAAGTTTAAAGAACAGAGACGGAAATCGGAGACTTCCTTATGACAATTTTTTTAAAAAATATATATTTTTTTTATGTTGGTTAAACATTTTAATATAACAAGAATATATTAATGAGTTATTAATATATTCATGTTAGATATATTGAAATGTTCAACCAACATAAAAAAAAAATATGTATTTTTAATAATGGTTATTTTATTTATCAAAACATTGATTACGATTTATTAATCTGTCAAGCTCCGCTAATGAGACACAAGTGATTTTTTATTGTTTCGTCGCCGATCGGCGACGCGCGCCGCTTCACCGGTTAAAGCGTTTATATTGTTAATGATAAAATAAGATATTGAAAGTTACATAATTAAAGTTCCGGTTTTAGCGTTAAAAAAAAATTTAGTCATAAGGAAGTCTCCGATTTCCGTCTCTGTTCTTTAAACTTTAGGTAAATATACTCAGCCTATTCCGATCACTGGTAATTACTGTGTATCGACAGAACTAAAACACTAGCGGAATGTTGCACACTTGTACTGTAAGTGATTAGGAAGAAGAGTGGGGCGCGTCTTCGTGGATGGCGCTATCTGTAGTGAGGAGTGTGATTATTTAAATATTATGTGTGATAGTTCAATGTTACAAAATACACCAATAAAACTCATATCTTCATCCCCCTCTAGATACAAGGAGCGTTCAGAGATCGAAGCTCTATACTTCCACATCAACACCATGCAGAAGAGCCTGACAGGCGAAGCGTGGGTACCGCTTGAAGGTCAACTGCCTCAGGATCTGGAGCGGGCATGGCAGCAGCTGGAACAGGTAAATATTACCAGCCTTTATTGTTCCCACTGCTGGGACACAGGCCTCCTCTCGGTGAGAGGGATAGGGTAGATACCGCTACAAGCTATTATTAATATGAATTAAATGTGTATTATTTGTTACCAGGCGGAGCATGCGCGTGAGATCGCGTTGAGGACAGAGCTGTTGCGACAACAGAGATTAGAACAACTCAACTACAAGTTCAATACTAAGGTAAGTTAACTAACGCAACTTCAAAAATAATTCGAGATATCGCCAAGCGGTTAGTCGACTCTTCACGTGACCAGAGGGCTGGCCTATTTCCTGGCCAAAGAATTAGCATTGCCATACAACGTGGCAATGCTGCCAGCCTATTGGGCACTGTTCCTGTTGACAGCGATGCGGACGAATTCTTTGATGCCCTATGATTATTTTGTTTATTTTTTCATATAATTGTACATATTATTACGCAACTTAAAAATCATCAACTTGTGTCTACACTAGATTTGACACCAGATTAAATGTCATAGCACACATATCAACTCTGAAAGGGATCGTCACCGTATCACCTTTCGCCTCGGCGTCAACCTGACGTAAGCACGTAACCAAAGCGGATCAGAAGCTCCGATACGTCGACTCGGCTACGGCTAGGTGACGCCGCGCTTACGGCTCGCCGACCGCTGGTTGATGGTGCAGCAGGCAGGCCGGAGGGGTGAGAGGGGCAAGGGTGGACGATGAGACGTAAGCTCGGGGACGACGAGCCGTAACGCACCGCACCGCGGTTCGTGAGCTTGTCCCGAGGCGAGGCGATTACGTTACGATTCCGATTAGTGTGCGTTACAGTAGGGAGTTTCATACAAAGAATACTGAATGGCTCGAGTTGATACGGTAACGATCCTTTCCCGAGTTGATACGTGTGCTATGACCACAAATATAGATACACCTAGATAACGCAAAGCAACTACTTCGCGTGCCAAAAGTTGCACCAGCTTACGTTTGAAAATCATAAGCCGCCACTTTCGCGCTCAGTCCTGCGTACTGCTGGCTGGGTGAGCGTCAGCGAGAGCGCGAGCTTGTGACGTCATAGTAGGTAGTAAAAAATTGGCGCGCTTAGTTTCCACACAGTTCGTGATACTTGCGTTATCTAGGTCTATCTATATCTGTGGCTATGACGTTTACTGTTAATCTTATGACGAAGTTTTCCAGCGTCATTTTTATTTTAATACCAGAGGGCTGGCCTATTTTTTGGCCAAAGAATCAGCATTGCCATACAACGTGGCAATGCTGCCAGCCTTTTGGGCACGTTTCCCGTTGACAGTGATGCGGACGAATTTTTTGATGCCCTTTGATTATTTTCCCTCCCTTTTTATATACTTGTACATATTATTATTTTAAGATTGTTAGTTTTTTAAATTATGTAAATATATTAATAATAAATATCTTAAATTATTATTTTTAATACTCAGATCACAATATTTTTTTGTTTTAAACACAGACTTTCCGTTTTATTCCGATCGATAATTAATCCTCTATTTTCTTTTTCACAGTCCGTCCTCCGTAAAGGGTACTTGAAGGAGATGATCCAGGTACTCTCAGACCCTCGCTACGGCTCAAACCTGGCTCAAGTGGATGCCACAGTCAAGAAACATGAAGCTATCTCCGCTGATATCCTGGCCAGGTACGATTGTGATATACTAACTTAGATAGTAAAAGTGCACAATGCTACATACCGGACCCTGTTTCAAGTTAGACAAATATTATCAACTTTATTTCAATGGCAATTAAGTTGATTTCAGAGTGTCTAGCACTATTGAAAAAGTTATATAAATGTTTGAAGTTGTAGATAGATAGATAGATAAAACGTTTATTTAGTGCGACAAAAGATACAATACAGGCATTAAAAAATCATCAAAAAAGGTGAGAAAAAAAAACAAAGATTAAAAAAATACTTTGACCCATAGACACCTCATATGACATTTATAACGGTCGATCACTACTGGGCGGTGTGCGAAACTGAACTTTATTGTGTAGGAATTTAAGTTAATTTTCCTTTAATTCATATTTGTTTACTTTTTTGGGCAATAAATTGCGATCGTAGATTAGTCGAGTAGTCCAGTGATTTGCGGATTTGGTGAGGTCTTCACACATAACATAGTATTATGCCTTTATCCCTTGAAGGGTTAGGGGTATTATTATTTAGAACTAGCTGCGCCCCGCGGTTTCACCCACGTAAATGTCGGGATAAAAAGTAGCCTATATGTTAATCCAGGCTGTCAGCTACCTCCATGCAAAATTTTATCAAAATTGGTCCAGCCGTTTGAGCGTCAAGAAGTAACAAACATATAAACACACACTCACAAACTTTCGCCTTTATAATATTAGCGTGATAGAGTTGATAAAGTTCTTCTAACTGAACAGACAGCTGTGCTGCTGGGGAGTTTGTTGCGCCACTTCTTCTTCCCAGCGAAAGCACTAGGAAGTGGTGAAGGGCGGGCGTGCTGTGGACTGTCTTATGTAATTTTGACGTTCGAATAGTGCTGATTCTTAGCCTAATTTAAAAATGACTTTTGATTTTGATTGCCCAATAAAGACTTCTTTAATTTCTTCCCCCAGAACTGAACGCTTCGAAGACCTATCAGCAATGGCCGCCGAACTAGTCCGCGAGAAGTACCACGGTGCCGAAGCTGTGTCTCGTACGGAGCAAGCTGTGCTGACGCGCTGGAACGAACTGCTCGAGCTGCTGGAGCGACACAGAAGCTCGCTCGGCAAGTTGGCGCATCTGATGGCGCTGCTGAGAGAGGCTGAGACTGTAGGGCACACGCTGACTGAGATGAAGGTAGGTCTTGCATCTAACAAGACGCTGGCGCCGATTCCCTTGTTCACAAACTAAACTAAATTTAAGTTCGGTGCATCTTATTCTTTCTGTTTCATTAAGAAAAGGACAGAAGATAAATATTATTTTAGTGCTGTCAAATTAGTCAGCGCCTGACATGAATTGACGTTTTATTAGTAGCCAATTTTTTAATCACGTCTAAACTTGTCTATGGAGTATCTTGATTTGACAAGACTAAACTAAATAACTCCCAACATGTTTAAAATAAAATCCTGCAAAGGGGCCATTCAAGTATTACGTAAGCACTACAGGGGGGGGAGGGGGGGGGTTGCTTTGCTTATTTTGATGACATGGCGGATGGAGGGGGGTTTGGATGGTGATTACGTCAGCGGTATTTTTTTTTTCGGATTGTTTTGATTTTTTTTAAAACACATATGGCAACTCTACTTGTCTATGCTTGAAAACGAAACGCATATAACTGCATGAATCAATAAAGAAACTAGAACACATTGAATAATTCATGTACCAATGTTTACGTAAGCATGGGAGGAGGAAGAGGGGGGGGGGGCATAAGCGCTTTGCTTACTTTTGCTGACGAGGGAAGGGGGGGGGGGTAATAACGTTCCATATTGAAAAAAAACCGGCCAAGTGCGAGATGGACGCGCATACGAAAGATTCCGTACCACCGTACAATATTTAACACCACATATTTGTATAAAAAAATCACGTCTGTTGTATGAGAGCCCCCCTTAATTTATTTTATTTTAGCTTGATTATTTATTTTTAAAGTGAATATACAACTAAGTAAGTACCTATTCTGTAAATATTCCAAGCGTCTACCTGTTGCCGTTATTAATATTGAGCAAAAAACGGCAAAAAATCACGTCTGTTGTATGGGAGCCCCCCTTAAATATTTACTTTATTCTATTTTTAGTATTTGTTGTTATAGCGGCAACAGAAATACATTATCTATGAAAATTTCAACTGTCTAGCTATCACGGTTCATGAGATACAGCCTGGTGATAGACAGACAGAAGGACAGTAAAGTCTTAGAAATAGGGTCCCGTTTTTACCCTTTGGGTACGGAACCCTAAAAAAGCAATATTTCTAATTTCCCTTTTCTTTCCACAGGCTCAATTCCAATCCGAAGAAGTAGGCCGCCATCTTGTAGACGTAGAACGCCTGCTCCAAGCGCACGCCCTCCAGGAGTTGCAGCTCGGAGCCCTGGACGAGAGCATCCGAAGACTGGTGCGGCACGGAGCCAGCGCCGAGGGCGGGGAGGGACCCAAGCAACAGTTGACTACGCAGTTGAACCAGCTGTCGCACGATTATGATAGGTATGTGACGGGAATAAAGTTCAATTTTCTGTAGCAAAAGTAATGGTGTTAAGGTTCATTTTTGTATAGCAAAAGGTAAAATCTAGTTGGTCACGACTTCAAGCGTTGACGTAGTTGTCATAGGATTATCATAGTTATGTGTTGACAATGGGTGACACAATGGGCGGCCTAATTGCTAAGAGCGATCTTTTAAAGACAACCTTAAGAATATTTATTTTTATTTTAGAATATTTTTAACAAATAATTTTGGTTTGTTTCTAGCTTGGTAGCCGCCGCTAAAGACCGCAAGGCAAGGCTAGAAGACGCGAGGAACCTGTTCCAGTTCCTTGAAGACCATGATGAGGAAGAAGGTAAATTATGAAGAATTTACTTGTTTTAAAATAAATTTGCATTTAAAAAAAACAGCTGCTCCCTCCTATGTTCGCATAACTCGTCAAAATGTAGGGAGCTCCTGATTTGTTTTTCGCTATTTCAAGTTTGGTCCCACAGTAAAAGTTGTTCATAATGATGAGTACAATCTCCCATTTCGATTTGTCGCATGTTTTCAATTTCAACCTGTAGAAGTTCCAAAGAGATTGGAGTATTTGCGTCGTTTGAAGTTTTCCGAACTTCTTTAAATAATAATAATTTAATTTAATCTAATTTGATTTATTTAGTTTAGTTAGACTTATGATATTTGTTATTATTTTTCTCTTTTAATTTTGATCACGTCATTTAATATTTTTTTGGTCTTTTCATTATTTACCAGTTTTCTTACCTTATGTGCAATTATTTTATTATGATTGTTTTTATGGTTATATTGTTTTAGTGCAATGAGACTAATTAATGTATAATTTTTTTAAAATTTATTTGGTAATCTAATCTTAAATATTATGTATAAATATGTTTTGATAATATTCTAATAATTTAATGAATTGTTAACCTTTTAATGTGAATGTTGTGCATGCCTAAAGGGTCAGTTCACACCGCGACGCGACGCGACGCGCAGTTTTCAAGATAGCAATACAATAATAGACGAGAATAGGTGGGGCGCGCGGCGTAGCTCGACGTAGTAGACATCACCTCACTGAATTGTGTACCTTTTTGTGTAGTAGATACGGTCTATAATTGTATTGCTCGTCGCGGTGTGAACTGACCCTAAGTGATGTACAGTACCCGGCGATAAATATTGCACATCGACCTTTGGAAAGAAACAATCGGCTAATTTCGGCTTCGTAGTGCGTTATTACTGTATTTACACAGAATTGAAGACCCGTGATTACCTGTTGTTACTACCCTTGTAAATACAGGGTGTTACGGAAAGGGCATATCAATACAAACGGGTTGAAGAGTGTATCTGGTCTAGAATCTCTGTACAAAATTTCAGCTCAAAAGCAGTAACTTTGAAAATGCTTAATTTTTTTTAATTTCGATAGTTTATTAAATTGAAACCATAACAAACGTGTCACCGCACTACGAGGGTCATTATCCATTATCTGTAGTGTGTCTGTGCGCCTAGTACACGCACATCACGCCGCCGCGCGCCAGTGCAGCGCCGTGATGTCGAAATAAAAAATATTAAGCATTTTCAAAGTTAATGCTTTTGAGCTGAAATTTTGTACAGAGATTCTAGACCAGATACACTCTTCAACCCGTTTGTATTGATATACCCTTTCCGTAACACCCTGTATATCGTTGGTGTGCCTTGCTTAATAAATAAATAAATAAAACCCCAATACTCTCTTATAGGCTGGGTCACCGAGAAACAACGTATATGCCGCACCGACGTCGCCGCTAAGGAGCTTCGCGCCGTGCTCGCCTTGCGACAGAAACACACCGCATTGCTACACGAGTTGCGAGCCAGAGATCATGTGTCGCAGAGACACCGGGCTAAAGGACAGAGGTAAGATCAGGAATTAGTTTTTTTGTCGTCTGTAGCGGTATCTACATGCGAACAACGCGTCATACTGATGTCACGCAAATCCTGCATCTCGCAAGCAGAGTTTACCGCGCAACCAGCATATACAACAGCCCGACATGAATCATTGGGCAGTTGCCCGCCAGACACAACACCCGTCTGGTCGGAGGATCCTCCCTTTTCTATAGAGTATGAGTGAACTTTACACCCTGTTCCTCATATCTCCATACGTCTGTCAGTGTATCACGGGTTGATATCTGTCTAAAATGTCGCATCTGTGACTGAGTCACGGGTTGATGCCGCGGCCTATGACGTAAATAATTACCGATTTTTTATTCTGTACTGTATCTACGCTGATCTAACTTGCACAAAGTATACGGGAAAGAACAAGGACAGTGGCGTGCATTGCATATAGGCATATAAGCAGTGCCTACCTCGATATATCAACATAAGCCTGTCAATTACATTTTAGTGTGTGTGACCCATTAAGAAACTCACAAAATTATCATACCTAACAAAAAACAAAATCTTCATACAAACACGCGCGGCAGTAGGCAGTCGCCGGACGACCTACTCGGCTCCCGTACTATTCGCACATTTTCATTGGTCTTTACTCGTTCAAGTTAATACGACAAAATTAAAAATACGTACGTCTCACGCGTAATACCATGACATTCGACCTTCGCAATGAATCACCCTTAAGTAGGCATGCCTACTCAAATAACCACACTTTTGACCTCACTTTTTTTTCTGATTAGTGACCGCGTTTGCCTAGACTAGACCCGGCCTAGTGTCTACCTATTCTGAAAACCAATGCACGCCACTGAACAAGGATGGCATACCTAGTTATTTTAGGTCAAAATAAAATCACTTTAATCAGTGTTTTTTTGCTTGGATATCTTTGGTTAGAAGTATTGAGTGCTGTGTTAAAATTTGTCTATTTTAATGGGACTCTATATTTATTTTTTAATTTTTGTCTGTCATTCTGTCTGTCTGTATGTTCCGGCTAATCTCCGAAACAGTCAGTACGTTTTCGGATAGCATATCGGGCGCGACTCAATCTCATCTCATTCTCTTCATTCAGTGTTAATCGTTATCTCATTTGTATTACTGAAATATACCTATCTTTATAATCTTAGTTTATCTTGAACTCACCCCAACCCCGAACAATTGTAATAAACAGATTATAATAGATTTATTCTCCTTTCACAGCCTAATCGACGCGAAACACCCGAAATCAGCTGAGATCGAGCGTCGTCTCACATCTTTGAACAAGCAGTGGCAGATCTTGAGGGAACTTGCTGCAGCCAGGGAGAAGCAGCTGGCTGATGCCGCTGAAGCTCATCAGGTAGATATTGAGTTCTGCCTTGGCGCATGGACTTCTTAGGTGGTCTGTACTGTAGAGACCTCTTCGCGAGAAGACCTCTTTTTACATACTGGCCGATAATATTTGAAGGCATGTTCTGTTTGAACGTTTAAGCATGTGTCATATAGAGAGTAGTAGGTTTGACGTATAATGAATAAGATGGAATAATTATACAGGGTGTTACGGAAAGGGTATATCAATACAAACGGGTTGAAGAGTGTATCTGATCTAGAATCTCTGTACAAAATTTCAGCTCAAAAGCAGTAACTTTGAAAATGCTTAATATTTTTATAAATCATAAGGCTCAAAGTTGATTGGGAAAATTTGACAGTTCGTGTCGCTTGATGTGCTGGCGTCTGTTCATTTCTATTTCTCTTGTATTTTCTCTGGTACAATATTACGAGAGCAGTGGTGGCCCAGTGGTATCGACCGCGACTTATGAGTCGTAGGTCGTAGGTTCGAACCCAGGCAGGCGCTTTACTTTGTGTAAATTATTTCATCACCCCTGCTTTCAAAACGGTGAAGGAAAACATCGTGAGGAAACCGGCATGTCCTAGAATAAAAAATTCGATGACATGTGACTTCTATTAACCCGCACTGGGTCGGCGTGGTGGATTACAGTCCGCTTCCTCTGTAATAGAGGAGGCTTGTGTCCCAGCAGTGGGCATATTATGGGCTAATTATGTAAACGGAGTACTGTCTTGCAATATACAGAAAAAATCGACCTCCATCTTTCTTAGAGCCAAAGCACACACGCTACTTTTTGCATCGGCGATCGGCGATTCAGCTGCTTTTTAGAAGCTAAATGCAGCGACCAAGCATTCCACACCGCACACTTAAAAACGCCAAACGCGGCGATTCAGTCGCTTTTCGGAAGCTCGATACAGCGGCTGAACGCTACACTCCGCACACATTCGGATGCCGGTCGCAGCGATTTGGCATTTGGCGCAAATGCAAATCGCATCGGAGGAGTCGCTAAAACGCGCGATTCCGATACCGCGTCCGAACGCAGAGAGTCGCCAAAACGCGATGCAGCATCTATACAGCCGCAAAATCGCCGATCGCTGATGCAAAAAGGAGCGTGTGTGCTTTGGCTCTAAGAAAGATGGAGGTCGATTTTGGTAGAATTATTCTATCACATATGAGGAAGCTGGAGTTATGCACATCCTTAGATATCTATTTCCACTTTTCTAATTTCCTATCTTTTTTTTATGTGGATGGGTTATCGTCAAATGACTCCTCCCGCTCTGGGTGGAGCGGAAGGGAGTGTCAGACTCTTACTGACTAAAACCCATCCATGTTCCTTCCTTAGCCCTTTATGTTCCGGGGCAGCGGTAACCCTTTCGGACAATCCCGCAATGATTTCCTGTCTTATTTTGTCACCAAGTTTTTTTGTCACCAAGTCACTTAAGTCCGACGACTCATGTCGACCAATATTTAAAAAACTTGGTTTGTTACCGTTGCTTTACATTTACGAAATATGTGTGTTTGTTATGAAAAATAAGCAACTATTTAAGACTGCAAATGATGTCAATCCTCGGAACCGACGAGATCCATATAAACTAGTGTTAAATGATTTGCCTAGACTGTCTAAATACAATAGTAACTGCTTGGCAATGTGTGTGTGCATTTATAATAAAATACCAAGGCATTTCAAAGCTTTAAGTACAAAACTATTTAAAATTAAATTTCATAAGTGTTTACTCGAGTGTAGTTTTTATAGTTTAAAAGAATTTATGGATAAAAAATGTTGATATTTTTTTAACTTGTCTTTAAAATTTTGCATGCTATGTTTTATCCTAGCTAAACATGCTTGTGCTTCAATTTGTATTCAACACCCTTGTATACCATGTTTTACGCAAATAAATATTATATTCTATTCTATTCCAGTTCTACGGCGACGCAAATGAATCCGAGTCGTGGATGAAGGAGAAGCGCCCCCTGGTGGCGACGGACGACTGCGGCCGCGACGCGCCCGCCGCCGCCGCGCTGCTGGCGCGACACCGCGCCACGCACGAGGAGATTAAGGCCTACAGTGCCGAGCTGGATACCTTGAGTGCGCATGCGGCTAGGTTGAATGCTGCTGGAATTACGAGCTTACAGGTATGTAAAAAAAAATGGGTTTAAATATAATGATCACCAAAAAAAAATATACTGAACACCAAAAAAACCGAGTGTGCTATGACCACACGATTGAAGTGAAACTTCAAACGTATTTGGCTATGAGAGGAAGAGAGAAAGAAAATGTGCGCGCGCACTGCTTTCTCTTGCTTATATCCCCCACTCAACTCCCGTTCGCGTCGCCCGATCACACTTTTCGTAACGCTTACGTTATGCGTTCGCCAGCTTACTCCCCAAGTCAAGCGTGCGTAAAGAAGTTTCACTTCAAAAATTTAGTCTAAAATTACAATAGTTCTAGCTGGGCACCCCGAGGTTAGGTTTGGTTAGGTTACTTTAAACCCTTTACACAGAATAGGAGCCCCGTGAAGCGGGGCTCCGTCGACATGGGATGCAAGAGCGAGCAAATGAGAATACAAATACCTTTGGTGATCATTTACTATTTTTTGCAGTAAAGAGTGTTTTTTTGATGTTATATTTTACTTTATCGGCCCCGACTCACCAGATGTCGATAGTTCTAGAAAGTTCTAGCATCGAAATTTCTAGAAGGGTCCTGACTATTAGTTCTGCTACTCGATACTAGATGGCGCTAGTGGTAGCTAACGTCGCCATCAATTGTGGCGCGCAACAATATTATAATACTATACCTAACCATGAATCTAAATTAATTCACTGATTTCTCCCACCAGCTCCCAACGGAGGTAGAATCGACCCCAGCAATCGAAGAAGAAGAATGGGTCAATGAATCCCGGCTGGTACCCACAGAGGTCTGGGAGGAGGAGCCAGTGGAGAGGCTGGAACATAGGACTGTCACTGAGGAGAGGAGCGTGCCACAAGTAAGTTTGAAACTAATGTGTACCCGTATATGTCTTGCTGATGCAAAGGAATCTTCACATACGGCTTGTAAAAAGATATAGGTACCTGTACCGGTATCTACAACGCCACATGCGAACAACGCGTCATACTGACAAAGTCAAAGTCAAAGCATTTATTTCAAAATTTTGAACGTCAAAAATTATCTTAAAATAGAATTGATTCTAGTCGCCCATTCCAAAAGGTAGTTTTCGTATGGAGAAGAATGGGCAAGAAACTCCACCGTTACTCTTTTAAAATGTTTTAGGTACAGTAGGCTGCAAAAGTGCATGGGTAGTACAGAAACAAAATCGTATGAAGCGAGAAATGACGCCATCTAGCGTAAAACCAGTTAACGACTAACAAAATTTACTTATGCTGTTATTAGATGGCGTTGCTTTGCTTTATATGATAAAATATTTTTGCAGTTTCTTTTTGTCTCTTAAAACATTCAAATAATTTATAATTAATAGTTTCTTTTAAAGAAAATTGATCCTAATTATTAACCTACTATGTTAAAATTGAATATCAATTTATAAGTAGGTAGGTATCTGATTTTCTAAGTTTTAGTTTTCAAACTTGAGAGGGTAGGTTAAATATGGATTTATAAGTAATTGGTAGGTGGTATGAATAATACTTAGATCGAAGATTTATGACAGCTCAATTGATCGTTCGCTAAGTTCATTTCGATTACCTCGTTCGAGTGCCTTTTGTTCAGTTTTTATTTATGATCAGGCGGATTACTTATTTTACCAAAACGAGCACGAGTTATAATATTGATTTTGTTACAAGAGCTCAAATAATTGCTTTGAATAATCAAGCCAAAAACTTGTCAGAAATAGCCAGAGACCGGTGTAAACGTAAGTAGTTTTATTTTTACACTTTTATATTAAAAACTGCATTATTTTTTTTTGTTACTATACTACATAATAATCATTATTGGGTATTATATATTTCTGTTTTATTGTTGCAGAGAAAAACAGTTGTTCTTTGAGTACGACGATTTGAAGAGGAGGGTTCTTTGAAACACCATCAAAGAACTGGTAGACTACGACTTATAAAACACATTGCAGCATCAAACCATGATAAGGCAGTATGAAGAAAATGGATTTCTGCCGCCGAACCACTATGCTGGTTTATTTGACACAAGTTTTGACACGGAGCCGCGTCAAAACTTGTGCCACGGAGGCATGCTGTGAAACCCTTGCTCACGGAAAACCATAAAAGGGCAAGATTACAGTTCACTTTGGATCACATAAACTTCGATTGGAGTAATGTCATCTTTACAGATGAAAAAACTTTTAAGTCCAGTGAACACGGACGCTTATGTTTGTGGCGTCGAAATAATACGCGATACACAAGTGGTTACGTAGCTACGAGCTAAATAATTATACTTAGATAATATTATTTATATTGACTGGAGACCTGGTTATGTGTGTATAAACTATAACTTACGTATTTTTAATAATTTAAAAAGTTATGAACACTTTAAGTTTAAACAACATAGTTTTTAGTTTTTTATGTTGCCTACTAACCATTTGATATGTTTTTGTGCAATTTTGTAGTTATTAGCCTACTTATTTAGTATCCATTTAATCCGTTTGACCTTTGTAATAAAATAATCTGGTTTCCTGTTTGTTTTTATTGAGGTTACATAAGCTTCAATCCTCTTTCCGATTTTGGAAACGAATACTTAAGCTATCGCCTCAATAACTTCATAATATTATAATGTTATACCTATAATATTTAATAAACTGACTATTAAATTTGAATAATAAACTGTAAGAAATAAACCTCTATGATTTTTTATAGTGCCTTTTTTTGCGAGCTCACAAGGCGAGCCTGTTTACCTGCGATGAATCTGCTCATTTTTCCTGTTGCTAAGTAACTACCTACCAATTCGAATATTTAATTAATTATTAAAATACCCACTCGTTAGCTTAATAAATATATTCCTATCGGTTTCTATTAATATTTTTATCATTTAAGCTACGTATGCTGGTAATTGTAATGTTTATTACATTATAATTAGATAAATGTATTAGCCTTGTAATTCCTTCGTTTCTTCCTAACTCCTTACTTACGTTTCGTAAATTAGTCATAGTTGTGAAGAAACCAACGCCATCTAGTTTATTTTCGAAAACTTGAATTCAAACGTTCACGGGAAAATAGACACTAAGGTACCCATGCAATTTTGCTGGCGACTGTACAATATTTTGCATGGGTACATTAATTATATAATAACATGTGAGGACGATGCACCTACAATAAAATTACTATACCACAATAGGTAATAGTACATTATGATACATGTGTGCTATGTTGATCATTAAACTCGAGGCGGTATTATTCGCGCGAGCCGTAGGCGAGCGCGATAAGGTAGCCGAGAGTTTAATTATCAATGCACACGCGTATCATACGACGTTTTTCAACACACTTGTGAGGAAAAAAACAGACTTGTATTGTTAAATATTAACTTGTATGGATAATGGCGGGCTTGGTTTGTCATTCCGCGCGCCGCGCTGACGTGCGCGCGCAGGTTTACCCATAGAGTAAGTAATGTTCATTCCTTTGGTTCATTCCTACACCTGCGCGCGCATTGCTAGCGCGGCGCGCGTTTATTTACTTAAAGGCAAAGACAGAACCGATATACAGCCTATAGAAAAAATATAATAAACACAAAATAATGTTAAGACTGATCGTAGTGTTGTCGTATGTCAAATTGTAGTTTAGTTAGTATGGAATTATAAAGTACTATTTGCATAGAGAAATTACATTAATTCAGTGAGAATCCGCAATAATAGAACGCCAGTGGTCTTTTCCGTTTGGTTACGGGAGGGACGACGAAAAATTATAAGGTGCATCCAGACAGAGCGAGCCATGCGCCGCAAGTAATAAGTAATAATAATAAGTTTTTTATTGAATCATAAATAAGTGTAACATAATTTGGGTATGACACTGGATCCCGCACTAGGATACCCTGCTTTTTTTTGTATGTTAGATGCCTCAGCCTGAGGCAACCATACATATAAAAAAATCATTTGCGGCACATGCCTCGCTATGTGTGGATGCACCCTTAGGTGAATGCGCAGTGGTAGACCGCGTTTTTTTTTTTTTTAAGTTTTTTACAATTTGCAGGTCAATATCAGGTTGTATCTTGATCAAAATGTATATTTATATAATAGATATGTATTTAAAGAATTATAGTCATTAGAATCATTAATATATCTATTTAAGTTAGATTTGTTCCCTAAGAACTTTTCCATAAGAGATTTGTTCTAATGGAACAAATCTAACTTAAAAAGATGTATTTAATGATTCTAATGATTATAATTCTGTAAATACGTATCTGTTATAGTCGCGAATCATATTTTGATGAAGATACAACCTGACACTGACCTGAAAATTGCAAAAAACGTTAGAAAAATTTAATTTCGTGGGCTACAACTGCGCATTCATCTTAAGGTAAATAAATTTTAGTTCATCTTGGGACCAAGGACAATTCAGACTATTTAAAAAAAAAGTAAAATATGGCTCGCGGATTCTTTTTGGCATGAAGTCTCTTTGAAGAGATTAAAAAAAAACGCACTTCTCCGACCTCCGACTAGTAAATTAAATAGTTATCTGTGGAAATAAAGCACAAGTACCGTAACGTAAAGAAAAAGCACGCGTTTGTAATACACTGCATTATGGATCTAAAAGCTGTGCATTAAGAGCCATTTTACGAGCAAGTGTGTTGAAAAAGAATTAAAAACGAAACCATGACATATAAATTAATTATCTGATAGATACATGGTGCTCACATATTTACAAACATGGTACAAGCAAAACGATTTTCATTAAAAAAAAAAAAAGACAAGTAATAAGTTAGGGTGTGAGTAATGAATGTAAAAACTAATAAAAAAAATTACAATTAAATTAGCAACCAGTTTGATTTTGTCTAGACTCTAGATTGTCCTATGGAGCAGGACCAGCATGTTTCCAAGCGTTCTTATCTTGGATATAATCTTCTAATTTATAGTATGCTTGTTTACAAAGTGTACGTTTAATGTGACGTCACGCAAATCCTGCATCACACGCAAATCGCCCAAATATATGCAATGCAAAATGAAACGTAACATACGTTGAAACGAACATCCCGCCCAGATTTATGCAATGCAAAATGAAACGTAACATACGTTGAAACAAATTCGCCTAGTTGTTTTTTTTACATTTCATGTTTATACATATTTTGATATTGATCAGCATATTAACAACCCTTTAATCCCACAGGTAAAAGCCCTCTACGCCTTCACAGGCCAGGGCATCTCCATGCAGAAGGGCGAGGTGATGTTCCTGATTAATAAGACCAACCCGGACTGGTGGTCAGTGCGCAAGGCTGACAGGACTGACGGATTCGTGCCCGCTAACTATGTCAGGGAGATTGAGCCAAGAGTAGTGCCCGTAAGTATTATAGTTTAATTTATTTATTTATAATAAGCGCACCAAGAGAACAGTCACTTACAATTCAAAAGAAATATCAACTAAAATTAGCATTTCAGTAACCATGCAAATAACAGGTATTTATTTATTGGCCTATCTACAATTGTTACACTGTTTATCCTTAAAATACAAGCAATTTACAAGCATAGTGTACAATATGATGCGATAGACACAGCATGCAAAAACAAAGTTATAGTAATATAAATAAAATTGCAATTATTGTGCAGAAATAACGCTTACAGCACTAATGATTAGTTTTATAAAAACAGGACAAGGAAAAAATAATAACAATTAAATGAAGAAAGAAAAAAAAAAACACTTAAAAAACAGTTAATTGTGTTGGTTACTTTTTATATGGACGCATGACATCTAACTCGAAAATATTAGAGACAAAGGTGAACAATAAATATTGTGTCTAGTAGATCTTCTAGAACACTACAAAAACAAACCAATTTAAGCTACATAGACGTGCACTCTTCACACTATCTAAATAGGGAACGTCTGTATGAACAAAACTCATGGAAAAAATATCAATAGGAAAATCTGTCAAGTTGCCTTGCCGTACGTGTTAGAGGGCTATTAAATGTGGTTTTTAAGGTGGATGTAGGCAATTCAAAAATACGATGATGACGCTTACTATGTGCTAACACCCATGCTATAAATCCTCTATAAAAGTTTCTGAAACGGTTAGCTTATTGGCAACATTAAAACAACCAGTGTCATAGTAACGAGTGTTATTATGTTGTACTAAATTTCATTATGCAACTCGTTTTAAAAAAAAGAACCTTGTCATGCACGCGCGTTTCACTAGCACAGCGCAGTAATTTACAACGCAACATGCGAACAACGCGTCATACGGACGTCACGTAAAATCCTGCATCTCGCAAGCAGAGTTTACCGCGGAACCAGCATATATACAACGGCCCGACGTGAATCATCGGGCAGTTGTCAGCCAGACACAAAACCCGTCTGGTCGGAGGATCCTCCCTTTTTTATAGAGTATGAGTGAACTTTACACCCTGTTCCTCATACCTCTATAAGTGAAAATTGAGACCAACCTAGTTACAAGGTGCGGGATTGTCCGAAAGGGTTACCGCTACCCCGGAACTAAAGGGCTAAGGGGCCACACGGGTGGGTTTTAGTCAGTAAGAGTCTGACACTCCCTTCTGCTCCACCCAGAGCGGGAGGGGTCATTTGATGATTTCCTACCCATAACAAAAACAAAATCTAGTTACAAAAAGTTTCATTGGATGACTACAAAAACTCAATCTTTCTCTCCCCCTATAGGTCCAAGTACGGCGCCCCGAGAAAGTCCGTACAGTCCAACGTGTGAAGAAGACCGTCCTCGTCAAACAGGTGGTCCCCGTTAAACGGAACAAGCCGAGCCAAGCAGCCAGGAGAGCCAGCCGGGCTACCCTGCCTCAGCAGAGAACTGCTAGCGTCGAGACTAGGATGTCTGAGATTCAGAAGGATTATGGTGAGTGGGCAACGTATTTGTAAAAGTAAATGAGTCATTAACTCATAGATGGTCCTTAATGGCTCGTTAATTATTGGGCAATCTTTGTTTGTACGTATAAATAGTGACGTAAGAATAAATGGATCATTAACTCGATTTTTGATGGTAACAGAAGGATTATAGCGAATTAGAAATTAAAAAAGTTAATGAGTCATTAACTCATAGAATGTCAGGTTCATGGCTCGTTAACTATTGGGCAATCTTTGTTTGTACGTATAAATAGTGATGTAAGGATAAATGGATCATTAACTCGATTTTTGATCGTAAATGAATCATTAACAATCAGGAGAACCTTTTCTGTAATTGTTAGGCATGTAAAAGGCAAATAATAGTTTTGCTCGTAAGAGTTAACGAATCTTTAACTATTGGGAGACCCTCGTGAGACGACCCATACGGTATACAGGGTTATTGGAAAAACACCAACAACCTTTTAAGGGGTCATTGTACTCATCATTATGAACCACTTTTACTATGGGACCAAACCTGAAATCGCGAAAAAAAATCAGCTGTTCCCGACATTTATGTTCGTATGACTCGTCATAATGTAGGGAGCAGCTGATTTTTATTTCTCGATGTCAGGTTTGGTCCCATAGTAAAAGTTGTTCACAATAATGAGTAGTGAGTACAGTGACCCCTTAAGAGGTTGTTGAGGTTTTTTCAATAACCCTGTTTAAAAAGCAAAATCTAAAATTCGCTCCAATAAGGGGCCGTCTCCACGAGCGAGAGAATCGCGGCGATAGTCTCACCGTGCCATCAAATTTTCGCCGCGATGATATCGCCGTGTGGAGACACGTTCTAAGAGAGTGTATGGAAATACGTGCCACGACGATAATATTGCCGCGACTTTCTCGCTCGTGGAGACGGCCCCTAAGAGTTAATGGACCATTTATATGCGATCTGCCAAGAGATCGAGTAGCACTAAAACCTTAGCCTATTCTTTTCGAAAGTACAGTTGTTAGAAAGTTAGCTTTTTGTACAGACGCCAGCACATCAAGCTACCCCAATCTGTCAAATTTCTTTGATAGATTTTCAACTTTACTACAAAGTAATAAGGTTCATATTCAATTGGGAAAATTGGACAGATTGGGGTAGCTTCATGCGCTGGCTTCTGTACAGACGGCACATCAAGCAACTACAATCTGACAAATTTCTTTAACAGATTTTCAACTTTATTGCTAAAGCTTAAGGTTCAAAGTTGATTGGGAAAATTTGACAGTTTCGGGTAGCTTGATGTGTTGGCGTCTGTACTATACTTGAATTCATCCATTTTGAGTAAACATTTTTAAAAGTAAAGTCCTACTTTTTAATAGGCATTGGAATTCGAACTTTATCTTGTTTAAAATTGAGTTAGTTTTTCAAAAACTTGTTAATAATCTAAGATTCTGAATTCAAGTATAAAACTTTTTCCTATCTTTACGCAGATGAACTCCTAACCCTCTCGGCTGCGCGTCGCGCTCAACTCGAAGACGCCATCAAACTGTACAGCTTCTTCGCCGAATGCGATGACTTCGACAAATGGATTAAGGATAAGGAGAAGATGCTGCGAGCTGATGATGCTGACGACAGCGTTGAGAATGCTAAAAGGAAGTATGAGGTAATGGTCCATCTTTTTGAAACCTGTTGGATATTTTCTTTTCAGGTTATGTACACAACAAATTCACATGAATACATATTATTCATATTTTTAAAGTGGTTACCTATCCGGCAGCGCAGAGCGTTGAGGGCTTTGACAACCCTGTTTTCTCTTCTTCACAATCCCACTTCTCCTTCTTATCTGACTTCTCTTTTTCAATATTTATGCTCTGCACACAGCAAGAATCTTCGGTCCGAGAATAATCGTCTTCTTCGTTGTCCTTCTCATCGTTCTGGTTTTATAAAGTCTTCTTTCTTTGTCCAAGGCGGTTTTCCTTTGGAATGCGCTCCCTCAGAATATCAGGACGGTAACCAATCGGTTCACGTTTAAAGTGAAAGCTCGAGAACACATACACAAGAAGTTGGCAGATTCGTCTCAAAATTAAGTTTTTGTAGGGTTTCTTATCTATGTCTCATAACTATTTTTTATATATACGAGTATATATATATATATTGTTGTACCTATGTATGTATATATGTATTTATTCTTATATCTTAGTTATAAATATTTTCTTTTTTTTTCTGTTATTGCACCTACTGTGTATTGTCTCTGCATCACCCTAAGGTAGACTGGTAGAAAATGCCCAAGGCATTAAGTCCGCCTTTGTACAGTTTTTTACTTGTGCATAAAGTTTTAATAAATAAATAAAATAAATAAATATTATTATTAGCCTGTGACGTCCCACTGCAGGGCAAAGGCCTTCCTACTCTCTTTCCACCTCTCTCTGTTCAAAGCTGCTGAGGACCAGTTCTTGTTGAAGGAGTCCAGCTCATCCCGCCATCTCCGTCTGGGCCTGCCACTATGTCGTTTGCCATTAAGAGGGACCCATTGGGTCGTAAGTTTGGCCCACTGTTCGTCTGACATGCGGCAGATGTGTCCAGCCCAGTTCCATTTTAGCGTGGCAGCTTTCGAAGTGACATCAGTTATCTCTGTGATGGAACGGATGGTCGTATTCAGACCGGGTTAGGAATACGACCATACGAATACATATTATTGCATATTCTGCGTTCCAATAGCTTTCGAAGACATGATGTTTGTTCCGTTTATAATTTGAGGTTATTTATTATCAATCAACATTTAAACGGTAATACTCTTTCGCAGAAATTCGTCACCGACTTATCAGCAGCTTCAAAACGCCTGGAACACATCGACGCTGCAGCCGAAGAGCTGGTGGCTGCTAAACACAGCCAGGCTGCTAAGGCAACCGCCCGGCGGCAACAGCTGCGTCAACAATGGGATAGACTGCTGCGTTTGAAGCAGCAGAAGGAAAAGAGCTTGGAAGGCGCTTCGAGGTAAATAACCCTGGATTTTTGAGGAGTTGAGAGGTGGTGATTGGTGGTTTAGTCAGCTGATAGTATGGGGCAGTGGTAGGAATAAGGGTTTTTAGTAGGTAGTCTTTTACTGAAACCAGAGGGGCAATTCTCTTAATTTTAAGAACGTTCACAGTCTGATCTCAGTCTCTTTTGGAAGGGGCGACTAGAATCAATTCTATTTTAAGGTAATTTTTGACGTTGAAAAGTGCCTTTTATGTGTCTATTTGAAATAAATGCTTTGACTTTGACTCAATCTATCAAAAATACCTCTGATTTCCCTACATTTTGACAAGTTTTTGACGTTTGATTGTCGCCGAGATGAGACTGCGACTAGATTTTGAACGTTCAGGTCATGATGTCAATTTGACATGGGTTAACTAGCTTAGAACTTCAATTTGTCGTATTACGGTTTGTCGAAGTTCAGTTAGTAAGTCTTCAAATCTTTGTAAACTTTTTGCTGTGTTAGTTAGGGCTAGATTCACACACTTCAATTTTTCTTTTCTAAGTAAAAGATTCATGCAAATATGAACCTAATTCTGATGTTCGTAATGTTCATATTTGTATAATCGAAGGGAGCTACCATTTCATACGAATATGAACAATACCGATATACGAATAAAGTTTATACTCGCATGAAACACTTTACTGACGATGTGAAGCTAAACTGTGGTATACTATACAGGGTCATTGGAAAAAACACCAAAAAAAAACTTTTAAGAGGTCATTGTACTCATCATTATGAACAACTTTTACTGTGGAACCAAACCTTAAATCGCGAAAAAAAAAATCAGCTGTTCCCTACATTTATGTTCGTATATAACTCGTCAAAAGTAGGGAACAGCTGATTTTTTTTTCGCGATTTCAGTTTTGGTTACAGCGCCACAGTGACCCGACAGCGCCTTTATGTCGTAGCACTAAGGGTCATTTTTGTAGTACAAATGCAGCAGTTCTGCGGTTGAATGCGCAACCATCTATAATTTATTTTTCTACTAGCTGCGCCCCGCGGTTCCACCCGCATAAGTGTCGATCCCGTGGGAATATCGGGATAAAAACTATCCTATGCCCTTCCCCGGGACTTAAACTATCTCTATACCAAATTTCATCTAAATCGGTTCAGTGGTTTAGGCGTGAAAAGGTAACATACAGACAGACAGACAGAGTTACATTCGAATTTATAATATTAGTATGGATGATAGAGCTAACACATAATTCTTCTACGACAGTGTGGAACTCTTCAGCCGCACCTGCGACGAAGCCCTCGACTGGATGGCTGAGAAAGAGAACCAATTAGCTGCCAGTTCCGCCCCAGCATCAGACCTTAGAACCGTCAGGGCGTTGCAGAGGAGGCACGCTCAGTTGGAGAGGGAGCTGGAACCCGTGAGGGAGAAGGTCAACACCATCAGCTTATTGGCTGACTCGTGAGTACATTTTTTACCTTTTTGAAGTCAAAAAAATTTATGAAGTTGTAGCGTAAACTGAACTTTATTGTGTAGGAATTAAAGTTATTTTTCCATTAATTCATATTTGTTTACATTTTTGGCAAATAACTCGCGAACGCAGATTAAGTTTTCACGTTGAGATAATGAAATCTCTCATTATAAAGACTGATCACTTTGTATAGAGTCATCACAGATATAGATACACCTAGATAACGCAAGAGCACCTACTTCGCGTGCCAAAAATCGCACTAGTTTACGATCGAAAATCATAAGCCGCCACTTTCGCGCTCAGTCCTGCGTACTGCTGGCTGGGTGAGCGTGAGCGAGAGAGCGCGAGCTTGTGACGTCATAGTAGGTAGTCAAAAAGTGGCACGCTTAGCTTTCATACAGTTCGTGATACTTGCGTTATCTAGGTCTATCTACACACATCAAAAGTGTCTAGGGATCAAGCATTTTTATGCGGATTTCTTGAGATTGAGATGTGGCTTTGTAATAAATTTATGATTTTATAAATTTATATGGATCCTTTTTGGTGCATTTCATAATTTGAATCAGGAACTGTGAATCAAATTCGAGTAAAAGATGAAAATCAGCTGTCAATATTTTCCCTATAAAAACATACAACGCATTGAAGACATTATTAGTGCTACTGTTTCCCTACTACTGATTAAAACCAACGTTATTATGGAGCGGCGACGTCATTTAAGCAGGGAAGAAATGCTCAGAGCCGTGGGATTGATAGAAGCTGGTTCCCGGCAACGTACTGTGGCTTTAGCTCTGAATACAAGTCAGAGTGTTATCAGTCGACTTTCGACACGTTACCGAAGCACTGGTACCGTGGCTGAGCGCCATGGAGGACGGTATCGCTGCACCACACGGAGACAAGACCGATACATTCAAATCTTAACTCGAAGAGCTCCAACAATAACCGCCATGATGTTAGCCGTGAGGCTTCATCACTCTTCAGGGAACTTAATTAGCGACCAAACAGTCAGAAACCGCTTGCATGAAGTGAACCTTCATTCCCGAAGACCGCTACGGGTACCACCTATAGCAATGCACAATCGTAGGATTCGATATCAATGGGCTCTTGAACACAGAAATTTTGCAGAAGAACAATGGCGTTTCGTGTGCTTTTCTGATGAGTCTCGTTTTGGTATGAGACCGGATACAAGACGTATACGACACTGGAGAACCCCTGGACGCCAACAGCGATTAAAATCCTGCCAGGAAGTCCATCCTTATAGTGGTGGAACCATCATGGTATGGGCGGGTATTTGGATCGGCGGAAGAACTGAGTTGATTTGGATCAGAGGCAACCTCAACGCTCAAATTTATGCTGAGACGATTGTATCAGACGTCATCGTTCCTCTACAAGTGCAAATCGGTCCCTTATTTCAGTTAATGCATGATAATGCACGACCGCACACCGCAAGAGTTGTAAGACAGACTCTCGCCGCAGCTAACATCAATGTCCTGCCCTGGCCTGCTCAGTCGCCAGACTTGAACCCGATTGAGCATGCATGGGATATGCTACAGAGAAGAGCTCTGCCGAATATGGAGGGTATCCAGTCGCAAGAAGACCTTTTTTTGTTGTTGCAACGAACATGGGCGGCCATTCCACAGCGTGATTTGGATGAACTCATTTTGAGTATGCCAAACCGATGTTCTTGTGTTGTTAGTGTTCGCGGTAGAAACACGGATTATTAATTGTTTAAGTTACCCAATGAAATTTTAAAGAAAACTGTTATTTCAGTCTTTTTTTCGAACTTTTGTGTTAGTGGTTCAAATGTCAAAAATCCCTTTATTAGGAAAAGTGCAAATTTCTTTATTAATGCAAAGGTGACTTGGTTTATCGTTACTGTGACAAACGAAAACACTTTATTTGATGAATCCTTAAAGAAAATTTTAATTAATATCAATCAGGAGAAAAGTTATTGCAAAAATATATGTTGATCCCTAGACACTTTTGATGTGTGTATATCTGTGGGAGTGATTTAATAAACTTTTATTTTTTTCATGCAGCCTTATCGAACGATACGAAATAGGAAAGTAAGAGATATTTTTTAGCTATAAGTAGATATTATACAGGCTGTTTGGGAGATGTATGCAAAGCTTGAAAGGGATGATACTCGTATTTTAGGCCATTTACAACATGTTTAAAGTGCAGCCGCACCAAATTTGCCAAAGAAGTAAACAACAATGGCCGCTCGAAATTGAATAAAATCGATGTATATCGATTTTGAAGAGCATTTATTTTAAGTAATGTTTGTTTTCATCTATTTAGCTCGGAGAAACAAACATTACTAATAATAAATGTTCTTGTATATCGATTTTATTCAATTTTGAGCGGCCATTGTTGTTTACATCTAAGGCCCGGACTCCACTGACGCGAAGCTGGGCGGAGCGGAGCGGAGACGTGCGGGAATCGACCAATCACAATGGCGGAAATCCTTTTCGCGTCACTGGTCTCGTCTGTGATTGGAAGATTCCTGCACGTCTCCGCTCCGCTCCGCACATCTCCGCTTCAGTGGAGTCCGGGCCTTAGGCAAAGGCGCGGCCGGACCTTAGCTGAACTTGTCTTAGACGAAGTCTGTTCCTTTCTTTTTTTATTTTAAACTAAAGTTTTTAACTATAAAACCCATTTTTTTTTAATTAATTGCTAATACTGTCCAGTAAAAGTTGTTATGTTATTTTTTTTTCGCCCGAGTACTCTGTTACTGGTTCTGACTAGTGTGAATAAAAAACGACTTTATGTCCTCAGTAATTAAACTGATTTTTCTATTGAATAAAACTCTATTCACTAGGCGCTACCAGAGAGTCGAAAAACCTTAGTTTCAACAAAAAAAAAGGAATAGACTTCGTCTAAGACAAGTTTAGTTAAAGTCTATTCAAACTTAGTTTCAAATTGATGTTATTTCAAGTTAAACAATATCAACTTTATTTTAATGGTAATTAAGTTGACTTCAGTGTGACTATTGAAAAAGCTACGATGAAGTTGTAGCGTAAACTGAACTTTATTGTGTAGGATTTAAAGTTATTTTTCTATAAACTCATATTTGTTCATATTTTTGGCAAATAATTCGCGAATACAAATTAAAAATACATTGTAAATGGCCTAAAATATCAGCCCTTTTAAGCTTTGCACCCATCTCCTAAACAACCTGTATATAGGTAGTTAGTTATTCAGAAAATTACTTATATCAAAGCATATAAATTAAACCATAATATGAGCCATGGTTTGTGAAATTTTAATCACCGTTTTCCTCTTAAGAGGTCATTGTACTCATCATTATGAAAAACTTTTACTATGGGACCAAACACGAAATCGCAAAAAAAATCAGCTGTTCCCTACATTCACCCTGTATTATTAAAAATTGGACGCAATATGCTTACTGGATATTGCGAGCTAAACTAATCTAAAATCCTCTCCTCCAGGGTCAAATCCCAATACCCCAACGAACGAGGAAATGTAGAAGGTCGCCAGAAGGAGATCCAGCAGATGTGGGAGAGATGTCAAGCGCAGGCCGCAGAGAGGAGGAGTCGGCTGGAATCTGCTGTGGGACACCAGATCTTTGGCAGGAGTTCCACCACGCTGACGCACTGGATGCAGGTAAAGAATTCAAAATCACACTAATATCACACTCCGGACACTCCATACAACGCTCGCAAAATAATTACCTACTACTACTACATTAAAAAATGACGTGTGTATACGTATGAATGTGTGCGTGAGGTACTTGTGTTTGCGAGCGCTCTTGTTAAAGAACTGCGACGAATACGCCAAAGTGCGGGGTGAGGTGCGGTAACTGATGTTAGTGCGGGGAAGGGAGTGGCCGTATTCTGTGCTAATATTATAAAGGCGAAAGTTTGTGAGTGTGTGTGTGTGTTTATATGTTTGTTACTTCTTCACGCACAAACGGCTGGGCCAATTTTGATGAAATTTGGTATAGAGATAGCCTGAGTCCCGGAAAAGGACATTCTGAGCACTAAGGAACTTCCAGTATTTAAAAATAAACTACGTAACTTTTTAATTTATAAAACATACTACACGATCCAAGATTTCTTGAATTATTGATATGTATTAATTTGACTGTATACTGATATTTTAACATTTATAATAACTTTTTAAATGTAATGACATATAATTATTGTATGCCTATTAGGCAGGACATATTTGAACTCTAATTTATTTAAGACCTGTAATTAACATATGCCCACAATAAATATATTTTGAACTAGTTGCGCCCCGCGGTTTTACCCGCATAAGCCTCGATCCCGTGGGAATATCGGGATAAAAAGTAGCCAAAACGGGACAAAATTTTATCAAAATTGGTCATGCCGTCCGAGCGCGAAGAAGTAACAAACATATACACAGACTCAAACTTTCGTCCGATATTTAGCCATGGTCCCGATTTAACATCCAACATGTCTGTACAAAAATCAAAATCAAAAGTCATTTATTCAAACTAGGCTGAGAATCAGCACTTTTCGAACGTCAAAATGACATAAGACAGTCCCCCGGCACGCCCGCCCTTCACCACTTCCTAGTGCTTTCGCTGGGGAGAAGAAGTGGCGCAACAAACTCCCCAGCAGCACAGCTGTCTGTTCAGTTAGAAAATAATTGATTTTATACGATACTAAGTATGCAAAGTAATTAACATTACAGGACACAGAACATTAAATCAGCATTGCCATACAACGTGGCAATGCTGCCAGCCTTTTGGGCACGTTTCCTGTTGACAGTGATGCGGACGAATTTTTTGATGCCCTTTGATTCTTCTCCCTTTTGATATACTTGTACATATTATTATTTTAAGATTGTTAGCTTTTTAAATAATGTAAATATGTAAAGAAGACTGAATCGAAATTATAGAATAGAATATAATAGAATACTCTTTATTATGTACACCATATAAATTACAGACATAAATATAGAAAACTGAACATTAAATTAAATTATTTGCCATAGGTTAGCTAGCCACGCGAATATACCAACAAATACAATAAACACTATACAAAGAAAGAAAGAAAATACGTTTATTTGCGGTGAAAATGACGCAAAAAGAACATAAACATAAAAAATAAAATAAAAAGGTATGGGGAATAATGCGTCACATCCACGCAAAACGGCTATCGCTCAGCATTATGCTGCGACCCTATGCAAGACAGAGCCCCAGCGCTGGTTGTCAGCGACAGCCGGCGCTGACGTAATGACGTCGTCCGGTGCAGCAAACAATTATTAAAACACTGTACCGGTACAGTGTACTTAAAGAAAAATAATTTAATTTAAATGTGATAGAATATTATACTAAACAGGAAATAGACATAGGTACAGTACATGCTATGAGAATATCATCCTCAATAAACGTTTTTATACGTACACCTTATTAATCCATTATCTGTTGCCAACAGAAAGTCAGGGAGCAAATGGCGCAGGAAGCGACCGCCAAGGACGTGGCGACGGCCGAGGCGCTACACAAACAGCACCAAGAGCTGATGGATGACATCAAGGCACATGATGACGAGTAAGCAATCATTATCTACAGGGTGTTACGGAAAGGGTATATCAATACAAACGGGTTGAAGAGTGTATCTGGTCTAGAATCTCTGTACAAAATTTCAGCTCAAAAGCATTAACTTTGAAAATGCTTAATATTTTTTTATTTCGACATCACGGCGCTGCACTGGCGCGCGGCGGCGTGATGTGCGTGTACTAGGCGCACAGACACACTACAGATAATGGATAATGACCCTCGTAGTGTGGTGACACGTTTGTTATGATTTCAATTTAATAAACTATCGAAATAAAAAAATATTAAGCAATTTCAAAGTTACTGCTTTTGAGCTGAAATTTTGTACAGAGATTTTAGACCAGATACACTCTTCAACCCGTTTGTATTGATATACCCTTTCTGTAACACCCTGTATAAAAATAACTAAATAATAACAGCCGTACAGGTCGATCGATCAGGTTAAGCTACGCTTGCCGCTGTTGGTCCGTGGATGGGTGACCATTTTAACATACCGAGACCCCTCCGTGCCTCGGAAACCACGTTAAGCTGTTGGTCCCGGCTGTTGTTCGTGGATCTTTGACAGTCTTTACGGGTAGTCAGAAGCCCGAAAGTCTGACAACCAGTCTTACCAAGAGGTTTCGTATTACCCAGTAACTGGGTTGTTGAGGTCAGATAGGTAGTCGCTCCATGGAAAACACTGGTATTCAGCTGCATCCGGTTAGACTGGAAGCCGACCCCAACATAGTTGGTAAAAGGCTAGGCAGATGATGATGGTTGTTTGGTTCTAGGACATGTCAGTTTCCTCACGATGTTTCAGCCATTTATTTTCATTGATTGACTAATTAATTAAGTATATTCTTTCTGCTCCTCAGGTACAAAGAAGTCATAGCTCTTGGCAAGCAACTGCTCGCTAACAACCCGGCGCTTACTGACGTTGCAGATAAGATCAAGAGTTTGGAGAACGACCATAAGGCTGTTGCTAAAGGTACACCTACAATGTCATTAAATATCGATTTGTATTAGTTACAATGTAAAACAGGGGAGATAGTAGTAAGACGAATCCCGGGGACAGCCGAACATATTCGAAGCGGTGTCGGTTGCGGTAACAGTGGCGCGAATTAAAAAAAAAAACATGAAAAGTGTTTATTCACATAAATAATTTTAAACAAGATATATTACCTTTGCCAAACTGCAAAGCAGTTTTTTGGCAGACGTAGCTCCTTTTTTTTGTACATATGTATTATCAAATTACATTTTGTTTTTATAATGACACTTTTTCACATACAAGTAAATAAAACTACCAGTCTGACGCAACTGTCTAATAAAAAAAAAGAAACTATGAAACGTGTACCAAACATAATGGCGGCTATCGCTGTCTCGCTTTAACATGTGCAGTCTGCGCTTAGTCTGTGTCATTTTTGTTATGTTGCTATTCAGTTTTAGTACAAGTTTCATACAAGCGACGTTTTTCAAAATGGTTTTTACCATTGATATATATGTTACACTAGATTAGTAATTACCGCGCCAAGGCGTTGCCACTTGACATAAGGCCACTGCCTTGTGCGTAGCTAACTGAATAAATAAAAAATATTCAAAAAGAAAATGTCTTAATTATTTTCATTAGTTATAAACTTCTAATACACATCGAATAAGAAATACATAATTCAAATATTTTATAAATAATTTGGCCTACCGTTTTTTTTGAACGTCATTTGTGGCTTAAATAGTTGGGTAAAATTTTGCATGGGTAGGCAACCCCATCCCGCCATTGCATGTTTATATTGCGGTCTTTGTCTAATCTAAGAGACGGTATTATTCTTGCGACTTGTGTAAGTGAGACAGATTAAATGTTTAGTGGTTTCAAAGCTACGTCGTCGCGTTTAAATAGTGGTTACACTTTTTTGACACATTTTATTGAGGTTTGCTTCTCTAGTTATTTAACTCAATGGTTTTTACCCATCTCAAAAAATAACCAACGCGCCTGAAGAAGTTTTCACGTCAAAAACCTGATTTGTAATTTAATTATCAATGTTATTTATTGCTTCATAATAAGTAACTAACTATATACACTAGATACTAAAATAAATGACTAACTAACTTACAATACAAATATATAAAAAAAAAACAAAGGACACTTAGGCGTCGAAGTATTCATCCGCATCGCTGCCATCCGGAAACGTGCCCAGAAGACTGGCAGCATTGCCACGTTGAATGGCAACGCTAATTCTTTGGCCAAAGAACGACCCAGCCCTCTGGTCTCGTGAAGTATCAGCCGGCGAGAAATTTCCTTAATAAGGAGACGCGCGCTCGGGCCCCATGACCCGAGCGTTTCGACCCCAAACGGCTCAAAGCGTAGTTGCCCATAAGGTTACATTATCAACGTATTCTTTTCTACAGAATGGCAAGACAAGGATGCCTATCTGAAGCAGTTGGTTCAACTGCAGAGCTTCAACCGCGAGTGTGATCAGATCGACGCGTCCAGCGGTGCGCATGAGGCTTATCTGGAGTACAAGCAATTTGGGGTGAGTTTAGTACCACAAACCTTCGGACATCCAGGCGCACTGCAAGTTACCATCCCTACCTGGTTGCTATTCCACTAATTCGCACTAAGCGTTTGCAAATGTCGTTTATAATACGCACAGCAAAAGAGTGGAACTCTCTACCTGCGTCTGTTTTTCCGAGCGCATACAACCCGAATCTCTTTAAAGTGAGAGTGAACAGGCTTCTTCTGGGTAAGCTCGCTCCATCGTCGACTTTGTCTCTGACCTAGGCTAGAGTCAAGAGCAAGCCCATTTCAAATAAAAAAAAAAACAATCTATCTATAGTCCGGCGTTTAAAAATTTGCCAAAGATGTAAACAACAATGGTCGCTCGAAATTGAATAAAATCGATATACTACCGGAATACTGTCTCCCATTGAAGCCGTGGCAGATATTTTTATAGCACCATATATACACCGTGTTCTTCACGATATCCATAAACTTTGTCAAACGCTTCTATAGCTTTTACAAATTAAATCTAACAAAGGAAGTGGTACTTAAAAAGACTTCGTTACAAAGATATTTGTAATTTCATTTAGTGAAATTTAATTGAGCTATGCAGTAAGAAAGGGTCTTAACTCAGTTTTGACAAGTTGCAGCCCGCCAAATCTTATGAATGAAAATACGTCATCGTTGCCAATTCGGATAGAGGCATGCATATCGGGTGATTTACGTCAAGGTATTTAGTTTATATGAAAATTAACAAAAAATAATAAATAAGAATTCATTAATGTGTCCATAATGAAAAATGCTTATTTCCATGGTCTGAACATCTGGTCGAAGTTTATGTATAATATATAATATAGAACCATTCAACATAGCACCTTAAATCAAAACTAATCCACTTTTTTTCTCTCCACAGTCGTCAGTCGACGAAGCCGAAGCTCTGGTGAAGCGTCACGAGGAGTTGGAAGCTCGCTTAGCGGCCCAGGACGAGCGCCTGGCCGCCTTCGTGCAGAGAGCCGAGGCCTTGGAGAAGATACCGCACTATGCTGCTGAACAGTTAGTATTATTATTTAAATTATCTATATATATAAAATATAAAGTCCTGACTGACTGACTGATATATTACCGCACAGCCTAAATAAACCGCTGGTCCTAGAGACATGAAATTTGTAGGGTGCGTTCTTTGTAAAGAGGAGGTGTCCACTAAGAAAGGGTTTTTCGAAATTCCACCCCTAAGAGGGTGAATGGGGGGAGGGTGAAATTTCATGCGGACGAAGTCGCGGGCAGAAGCTAGTCAAATTAATAAATGTGTAACTGCGGACGGAGAGTAATGGGTAGCTCACCGTCCGATCAAGACCAGGCCCGTGCCGGGGGGTGCGGACGTGTTCCACGCGCGCCTTAAAGAGATGTCAGCACAAGGAAGGGTACCGTTAGGGCCGAAGCCTGCCGCGTCAGCGGGATTGTCCGAAAGGTTACCGCTACCCCGGAACACAAAGGGCTAAGGAAGGAACACGGATGGGTTTTAGTCAGTAAGAGTCTGACACTCCCTTCCGCTCCACCCAGAGCGGGAGGGGTCATTTGATGATTTCCCACCCTCAAAGCAACAAAAAAAGGGGGTAAAAAATATAGGCATCAATATAATATTATTAACAAATGTATTATTTCCTCAGCATCGCAGCTCGTCGTGCGGCAGTTCTACAACGTCGCGACGGCGTGCGTCACGCGGCCGCTGAGCGACGCCGCGCGTTATTGGCTAGTTTGGCGCATCAACAGGCAAGGAATAACGAAATCATCTTCTTTACTGTGAAGTTGAAGAGGGGCCCATGGCTAAATAATTACAGCCGCACGGGTCGATCGATCAGGTTAAGCTACGCTTGCCGCGGTTAGTCTGTGGATGGGTGACCATCTTTATATACTGAGACCCCTCCGTGCCTCGGAAAGCACGTTAAGCCGTTGGTCCCGGCTGTCATTCGTGGATTTTTGACAGTCGTTACGGGTCGTCAGAAGCCCGAAAATCTGACAACCAGTCTTACCTGCATCGTATTATCCAGTAACTGGGTTGTGGAGGTCAGATAGGCAGTCGCTCCATGTAAAATACTGGTATTTCAGCTGCAAAGCCGACCCCAACATAGTTGGGAAACGGCTAGGCAGATGATGCAGATGACTGAAAAGTTGAAGTAAACAGCCAAAGGCATAATTCAAGGGGTAAAAGCGTTCATGAATTAAAAAAAAAAAATACTTTTACTTTTGGGTCTAACTCAAAAGTAGTACAAACAGACTACTTTTTCGTACCTAAATATTGAAATTGTTAGAAGAAACAACTTTTTTGACAAATCGTTTTTATTTCAGTTCGTCGCCGCAACCGAAGAGTTGCAGAACTGGATTCAGGACAAGACTAGGACTGCAAAGGACCAGAGCTACAGGTCAGTTTTATATACGACTGTTAACACGAACACAGTGGCGTGCATTGCATATAGGCATATAAGCAGTGCCTACCTTGATATATCAACATAAGCCTGTCAATTACATTTAAGTGTGTGTGCCCCACAATTAAGAAACTCACTAAATTATCATACCTAACAAAAAACAAAATCTTCATACAAACACGCGCGGCAGTAGGCAGTCGCCGGACGGCCTACTCGGCTCCCGTACTATTCGCACATTGTCATTGATCTTTACTCGTTCAAGTTAATACGACAAAATTAAAAATACGTACGTCTCACGCGTAATACCATGACGTTCGACCTTCGCAATTTATCACCCTTAAGTAGGCATGCCTACTCAAATAACCACACTTTTGACCTCACTTTTTTTTCTGATTAGTGACCGCGTTTGTCTAGATTAGACCCGGCCTAGTGCCTACCTATTCTGAAAACCAATGCACGTCACTGATTTTATTCCATGGTTAAAAGTTATCTGTCGATTGAAAAATCTGCCCTTAATGTTAATATTTTATTCTTACCTACTTATATTAAATTACTAGTACTTATATTAAATTCCATTTAACAGGGACCTAGCCAACTTGGAACGTAAACTGCAGAAGCATGAAGCCTTCGAAAGAGAGTTGCAAGCTAACGAAAAACAACTACGAAATGTTGAAAGCGTAAGTTTTTATGTTATTCTATTTTGACCACAGATATAGATAGACGTAGATAACGCAAGTATCACGAACTGTATGAAAACCAAGCGTGCCACTTTTTGACTACCTACTATGACGTCACAAGCTCGCGCTCTCTCGCTCACGCTCACCCAGCCAGCAGTACACAGGACTGAGCGCGAAAGTGGCGGCTTATGATTTTTGAACGTAAACTGGTGCGATTTTTGGCACGCGAAGTAGGTGCTCTTGCGTTATCTAGGTGTATCTATATCTGTGATTTTGACCCAACTACCAACCCAAAAGATGAGTTTTTTTTTTACCCGACCACGGCGAAGTAAAAAGGAGGGTTATCATTTTGACCGGTAGGTATGTATGTATGTATGTTTATCTGTTCCCTCATAACTTCTAAACTGCTTGTCATAATGAGGTATCGTTGGAGGCGTCTTGATCGTCCGCTGGGTATACGCTATGTGACATCACATTAAGTTGAATATGGCGCCCTCTAGCGGACAAAGTCATGATATTTTTTTTTTTTAATCATGCCGTGTTGGGTATTAAATGAAAGGGCTTAATTATCACATTTCAAAAATATAAATATTACTGATATAAGTTCCAAAATAATTAAATAAAAAATAAGTTTAAAAACTTAAACCCGACTACTGAAAAGGATGAAACAAGAAAGTACCTTCCCCTAGTCGCATGCTACCATAGCTTATAATATGCTAGTACAGCAGCATGCGACCACGGGAATGTACTTTCTGGTTTCATCCTTTTCAGTAGTCGGGTTTTAGTTTTTATTTTATTTATACAGGGTTATTGGAAAAACATTAACAACCTCTTAAGAGGTCATTGTACTCATCATTATGAACAACTTTTACTATGGGACCAAACCTGAAATCGCGAAAAAAATAAGCTGTTCCCTACATTTATGTTCGTATAACTCGTCAAAATGTAGAGAACAGCAGATTTTTTTTTTCGCGATTTCAGGTTTGGTCCCATAGTAAAAGTTGTTCACAATGATGAGTATAATGACCTCTTAAGAGGTTGTTAATGTTTTTCCAATAACCCTGTATAGATAGATAGATACATAGATTCTTAATAGCAGCCCGGAGTTTTCAACAAAATCGGTAAAATGTTTTAGAATAGAATACTCTTTATTATGTGCACCATATAAATTACAGACATAAATATAGAAACTTTACAATGGGTGACACAATGGGCGGTCTTATCGCTAAGAGCGATCTTTTAAAGACAACCTTTGGATGGATTAAAAACGGGAAGGACAGACAAATACTGTAGGTAGTGTGTTTTACCTACCCCTTTGAGATAATTGCTATGATATATTACGTTCTTCTACCAGATCGGCCAATCCCTCCAGAAGTCAGACCCGTCTCGTTCGGCTGAGGTGTCAGAACACCTATCAGGACTGCAGACCGCTTGGGAGGAGCTGGTCGCAGCCTCCAGAGACAAGGGCAGCAAGTTGCGACAAGCGGCTCAACAGAGAAAACATAGAAGGTATGTTGTGTTGTTCAGAAAAATATCAATGAGTTGTAGCTAGGTTAGTTATGCTCCATTTGTTTAGGTAATTAAATAAAGGTAAACAAAAATACCACGTGCCGTGGTTAACCGACTAAACGTAATACCAGTCTAATAAGTTGTCGTGCTACGTCACAGTTGTACTCTTCAATTTAGCAACGTTATAATTCGTTAATAATGTTGCTAAATTGATGAGTACAACTGTGACATAGCATGACAAGTGAAGTGAGTGATATTACGTTTAGTCGGTTAACTAAGTCACGTGGTTTTTTTGTTTACCTTTATTTAATTACCTAAATAAATGGAGTATAGTACTTTTTAGGGTCAGCGCAGACAGAACGGAGCGCAGCGGAGAGGATTTTATTAACGCACTTGAAAATAAACTTTAAAATTATTACAATAAAGTGCATAAATGCTTGAACCCGTATCTTCGAGGACGCGCGAGCATTTTTTGTCGGGTTCAAGCATTCATGCACTTTATTGTAATAATATTAAAGTTTATTTTCAAATCCGTTAATAAAATCCTCTCCGCTGCGTTCCGTTCTGTCTGCGCTGACCCTTAACCGACTTCAAAAAAGGAGGTTCTGTATTCGACCCGTATGTATGTATGTTTGTACGTCCGCGATTTTCTCAAAAAGTTATGAACTGATTTTGATAATTATTTCATTAATGTGATCTACATACTTTCAGGAAGGTTTTAGTATGTTATATATTAGGTAATTATTCTTATGTACGAAGTTATATGCATAAATGTACTACATCTCCGGCATTTCTATGCGAATTTTCATGATTATTCTAGTCAGTGTCTTCAATTCTTCAATGCACTAGTGTTAATTTAATTTGTGTGGGGTAGGTACAACTAAAAAGTTAAAAACTTTTTGAGCACTGGTAAATTTTTTTTTCCTTCATAATATTTTGTATTACATAAAAATACACCTTGAATATGTCGATTTAAATCTACAAGAAACTGTTTATGGTCTCAATCGTTTTGATAAATTCCCGTTTCTTATAAAACCCAGCAGTTCTAAAGTATCGAAGCATCCATTATTTCGTTTTCTGGCGTGTTAATTAACATAATGCGTTTGCCTACAGATCTGTTGAAGACGCGAAGGCGCGTCTTATTGACTTGGAGAGACAGCTCAAGAGTGAGGAGATCGGTACTGACCTGAGAAGCTGCAAGAGACTCTTGAATCAACATCAAGTAAGTTAGACTAACGACTTTATGAGATTTTTAAAACATTTAAAGCAATCTCTTAAGTTTTCCTTCTTAAAACTTCCTGTTAAGTCTCAAATCTTTGTCGATCGAGGGGCTACAAGAACAAGGCCCGGCGTACACGCGTTATGGACAACACAATCCCTTTCCTTTCGCAACTAGAGTAGGTGAAAATGAGTACATTAATAAAAAAAAAGATAGGACAAGCCGCTCTTCAAACGACTGGCCCCCTTCCGACAGCGTACTCGTAGCGACTCTGACTGTAGAGTCACTCAATAAAGTAACAAGCGGCTTGCCGCTGGGGCTAATCCCCACTGCTTTATCGTTATCCTGACGTTAAATTATATAAGCACTAGTAATAGAGGAAACTACCAGGATAGGTTTCAAAAGCTCCTACTCTACGGACAAAAAAACACGAATACGAACAATACGAAACACACAATTGTAAAATGAGATTTTTTAAGTGATATGTAATAATAAAACTGGATAAATAAATTAAATTCTGATTCTGTTAATTGCAATGTCCTATATAAGATGGAAATTAGTTTAGTTCGATATTTTTCTTGATTTTGAGCGCACAAAAATAGTAGAACGTCTTAAAAAAAATGTGAAAAAAATAAGCGAAGAGATTGAATTCGAGATTCGGCTGTGAAAGTTGTCTTATAGGCTTTGATAATTATCTTAGAAAACAAGCTCTATTTAAAATAAAAATGTCCACAATTTTTCCTTTTAATAAACTGGAATCAAACAATAATTGTAAGATAAAAAAAAATTTAGTTTTTTTTTTTCACAAAAAATGTCAACGATTACTGGCTACGTTTAGAATATCGTATTATTTTATTACTATTCATGAAGACTATAGGTGATTTTTTTTACCGGTTCTAAATTTTTACAGGATGTTCTACCCATGAATATGAACAACTTTCACTATGGGACCTACTCTGAAATCACAAAAAAAAAACACCTGTTTCATACATTTTGGTCAAGTAGATACTGAACTTTTGTATGAAACAGCCATTGACTTATACATAGTGAAAGTTGTTCATATTCATGGTTAGAACAACCTGTAAAAATTTAGAACCGGTAAAAAAATTCACCTGTATAACAATCTCATTCTCTTCCTCCAGGCATTAGAACAAGAACTGTCTCTCTGGGAGACCAAAGCCACGTCCCTCTCAGACCAGGGAGCTGACTTAGTCTCAGGAGGTCACTTCGACGCAGCGGCCATCGAGAGAGATTCGGCAGCGTTACTGCAGGCTGTGAGAGCGCTGCAGCCGCCTGCAGCTAAGAGAAGACAGGCGCTGGAGAGCAGCTTGCAGTAAGTGGAATTGCAGATTAACAACTTAAACGCACAAAACATATTCTGCGAAAAAATAAAATCGAAGGGTCTTTGTCATTTATTTTTTTGCTATGGACCTCAATCAATCAACTCAGCCTATCGCAGTCCACTGCTGGACATAGGCCTCTCTCAGGCTGCGCCTACACTACACATACACTTAAAGGAAGGGGCCTGTTTAAATGAAGGGGCCTGTTAGGTAAAGGAAGGGGCCTGTTAGGGCCGAAGTCTGCCGCGGTAGCGGGATTCTCCGAAAGGGTTACCGCTACCCCGGAACATAAAGGGCTAAGGAAGGAACACGGGTGGGTTTTAGTCAGTAAGAGTCTGACACTCCCTTCCGCTCCATCCAGAGCGGGCTGATGCCCGCTCTGGATGGAGCGGAAGGGAGTGGATCAAATGAAGGGATCATTTGATAATGATCCCTTCATTTGACGATATCCCATTCAAAAAAAAAAAAGGCTGCGCCACAACGCCCTGTCCTCCGCCTTTCGTATCCAGTCCTAGACACCTTTTCATCTAGCTGGAGGGAGAGGCTGAGGACATCATTGTCTACGAAAAATCACTTTGATTCTACTGATCCTCCTAGCAGAATAAAAATGTTTTAATCGATCTCACTAACTGTACCCTCCTTTCTTGTGTTCATTGGTGTGGAGGCTCCAGTTGTGTGGAGTTTCTCTGTTTTAGTAGACTCATATGTAAATATGTGAGCAATATTTGTAAATATGTGAGCACCATGTATCTATCAGATAATTAATTTATATGTCATGGTTTCGTTTTTAATTCTTTTACCTGTTGTAGTATAGTAATTTTATTTTAGGTGCATCGTCCTCACATATTTCGTTTGTTTGTCTATTTACACATAAATTATATTTTTAAATATTAGAATATAAAAACATTTAAAAATATTAAAAATAGTAGCCCACCGGTATCGGGAACAGGGTCCAACCTACCGGCGGTCAGGGCTCCAGAGAGAGGAACCTCCTGACAATGCGAGCCGTGTCCAGAAGTACTGCTTTCTGAATTAAGCCCTTGATCCAGCTGCCCAACGAGAGCCTCCTCAGGTGTTGGTCGAGGCTCTTGGCTATCAATCCATTGGCTGTAATGAATGAATGGCTTATTAATGAATGTACCTATACCAAATATTGTAAAACATTTTAAAAGAGTAACGGTGGAGTTTCTTGCCCATTCTTCTCCATACGAAAACTACGTTTTGGAAGGGGCGACTAGAATCAATTCTATTTTAATGTAATTTTTGACGTTCAAAAGTGCCTTTTAGACTTTGACATAAAAATAAAGCATAATTTGGAACATCCTACAAGGCGAATTTCCCAAATCATCATTATTGCAACTCACTTGACATCTAAACTCCCTCTTCTTTTATAGACTCCACAAGTTCGCAGCAGAAGTAGCTGGCGAGCTCGACTGGCTCTCCGAACGATCTGCTGCTGCCGCATCCGAAGTCATGCCGACTGACCTCCACGCAGCCCAGTCAGCGCAGAAGAAACATGGCAAGCTCAGAGCTGAACTAGTGGGAAGGAGGCCGTTGATTGAGAGGGTGATTGGACATGGCAACTCTCTGGTTGAGGATGGACATCCGCAGCGGGAGAAGGTAAGAGATCGAGCGAGATAACTAGATAATAAAACTTACAGATATAGATACACCTAGATAACGCAAGAGCATCTACTTCGCGTGCCAAAAATCGCACCAGCTTACGTTCGAAAATCGTAAGCCGCTACTTTCGCGCTCAGTCCTGCGTACTGCTGGCTGGGTGAGCGTGAGCGAGAGAGCGCGAGCTTGTGACGTCATAGTAGGTAGTCAAAAAGTGGCACGCTTAGTTTTCATACAGTTCGTGATACTTGCGTTATCTAGGTCTATCTATATCTGTGATAAAACTAGACTACCATCGTCCTCCTGCCTCTCTTTTTTTTAGAGAAGACAACGGCAAGATAGCTGCAGGCGCTCCGGCAATCTTCGTGTTTCCGAATTTGTCCGAACGTTGCAGAGTTTTGTAACCCCGCAGGGGCAAGGCTTCCAAGTTCTTTTACTGCCGCGTATGAAGCTTTTTCTTGTTGTTTACCTGCTCCGATCGCGGATCGACATTTGCCACTCAAAGTTTTGGTGTTGCATAGCAAACCAGAAATGGCGAAAAAAAAAATCAGCTGTTCCCTGCATTTATGTTCGCATATCTCCTCAAAATGAAGGGAACAGCTGATTTTTTTTTTCGCGATTTCAGGGTTGGTCTCATAGTAAAAGTTGTTCATAATGATGAGTACAATGACCTCTTTTTAGGTCCAACGCCATTTAAATTACACCTTGTGTAGAAAAAGTTTCTTTCGCTCAGGGTGGCCAGTAATGATTTTTTATTCGCTCAATGACGAATGTTTTTTTTCACTTAGCGCAGAATTTTTGAAGTGAAACTTCTTTACGCACGCTTGACTTGGGGAGTAAGCTGGCAAACGCGTTACGAAAAGTGTGATCGGGCGAGGCGAACGGGAGTTGAGTGGGGGATATAAGCAAGAGAACGTGCGCGCACACATTTTCTTTTTTTTTTTTGGTGCTTTAAGGAATTGTAACTAAGTTGCCCTGGGCATTTATGAATATCAATGCCACATTTTAACATCCCCTTTTTTCTTCCAGATCGAAGCCCTATGCGCAGAGTTAGAAGCTGGCTACACGTCAGTATCTGAAGCCGCTGAAAGCCGCGGCGCGCGACTGGAGGCAGCGCTTAAAGCGCAGCAGTTTATGCATGACGCGCTGGAGGTCGATGCGTGGCTCAATGATAAAGCGGCTGCGCTGGCGCACGCTGATCTGGCTAAGGATAGACATCGGGCTACGCATTTGTTGACTAGACATAAGGTAACGGGTGATTTTAATTATTTCTCAGTGTTTTTTTTTTAATTAATTTTGGATTTCAAAAGTGAGGTTTAAAAGTCTAAAAGATATTATGGTTATTATGACACTGGTTGTTTTAATGTTGGCAATAAGCTAACTGTTTCAGAAACTTTTATAGAGGATTTATAGTATGAGCGTAGATAATAGTAGATTGTACAACAAAGGCATAAAAGAAGCTATTTTACCCCGAGACGTTTATATCCACCCGAGCCGCAGGCGAGGGTGGATAGTTAAGTTGAGGGGTAAAATGGCTCGTTTATGCCTGAGTTATACACTCTGCTTTTCACTTCGATTGCGAGAAAATAAAACAGGCATAAAGTATACAGTACATAATTAATCAAAAATGTTGCATCCATAGCTAATTCCCGCCACCACAGATAATACCGAAACGAAACTTTTTAAAAGTGTTTTTTTTTTTATTTTCAACATTTGTCATTCGACTTGGTTACTTCATACTGCCAAAAAATTAAAATGTTTCTTTGCCTTTTTAAATAATAAATGACAACTATTTTACCTGATTTTATTAAATTAACGATAGAAAACACGGAAGTGGTATAAATTAAAGAAAATGAAATAAATCACGACTTTAATCTGCGAAGTTTTATTGTGCGTGTGTGGCTGTTGGGCCTGATTACCTTAGTCTCAGAAAAAAAAAATACTTTATGCACTAGAACATAAAAAGCGATTTTATGTCGCCTAAGCACAACATAAAGACGAACTTTTAGAGCATGAGAAGTGAAAAAGGACATTACCTAACCACCCCTTTCTCCCAACAGGCCGTCGAACTGGAACTCGACACGTACGCGGCCATAATAGCCGAGATGGGCCACGTGGCCACGTCCATGGCCAACGGCGGGCACCCGGAGGGCGAGGCGCTGCTGGCGCGGCACGCACTGCTGGTAGACAGCCTCGCGCGCCTGCAGCGGCTGGCGGCGCAGCGGCAGAAGGCGCTCGTCGAGAGTGTCTGCAGGTATGTCATGCTACAAGGATGATTAGGCGCCTGAATGTCGTAGACAACAGGGCGTTGTTTGTAAACATTTGTGAAATTGTTACAGAAATCATCACACTATCACACTAATATTATAAAGGCGAAAGTTTGTGTGTGTGTGTGTGTTTATATGTTTGTTATTTCTTCACGCTCAAACCGCTGAACCGATTTAGATGAAATTTCGTATACAGGGTGTTACGGAAAGGGTATATCAATACAAACGGGTTGAAGAGTGTATCTGGTCTAGAATCTCTGTACAAAATTTCAGCCCAAAAGCAGTAACTTTGAAAATGTTTAATATTTTTTTATTTCGACATCACGGCGCTGCACTGGCGCGCGGCGGCGTGATGTGCGTGTACTAGGCGCACAGACACACTACAGATAATGGATAATGACCCTCGTAGTGCGGTGACACGTTTGTTATGATTTCAATTTAATAAACTATCGAAATAAAAAAATATTAAGCATTTTCAAAGTTACTGCTTTTGAGCTGAAATTTTGTACAGAGATTCTAGACCAGATACACTCTTCAACCCGTTTGTATTGATATACCCTTTCTGTAACACCCTGTAGAGATAGTTTGAGTCCCGGAAAAGGACATAGGATACTTTTTAACCCGATATTCCCACGGGATGGACATTTACGCGGGTGAAACCGCGGGGCGCAGCTAGTAATATTATAAATTCGAAAATAACTCTGTCTGTATGTTACCTTTTCACGCCTAAACCACTGAACGGATTTCGATAAAATTTGGCAGAGAGATAGATTGCATCCCGGGGAAGGACATAGAATAGTTTTTATCCCGATATTCCCACGAGATCGACACTTCGGGTGAAACCGCGGGGCAACGCTAGTCGTCTATATTTTGGCGCATTTTGTCCCCAATGAAAATAATTGCAGTCGAAATTAACTAAAACATCTTTTAGCAAACAAACCGAAGATAACCTTACTCCTACGTCAAAAACTCGTAAATATAAAACAAACTAACACAAAACCTTCCCACAGACATGAATACCTAGCCGAGAGTGCTGAACTAGAGAGCTGGATACAAGAACAGTACGCTGCCGCCTCCAGCGAGGACTACGGACAGGATTATGAACATCTATTGGTAAGTTGTGCAGCAGAAAATCTAGGTTTATGCTATTTTATACATCGATACTAATCCTACTCTTACTATCCATACTAATATTATAAATGTGTTTGTTTGTCCGTCTTTCACGCCTAAACCACTGAACGGATTGAGATAAAATTTGGCAGAGAGATAGATTGCACCCCGGGGAAGGAGATAGGATAGTTTTTATCCCAGAAATCATCCTTTAAGGGAATGAAAAGGGGGCCGGAAGTTTGTATGGGGAATCAATAACCGCTGAACCGATTTAGATGAAATTTGGTATGGAGATAGTTTGAGTTGTGGGGAAGGATATAGAATCGTTTTTATTTCCGAAATTATCCCATAAGGGTGTAAAAAGGGGGGTGGAGATTTGTAAAGGGAATCAATAAAAAAGGACTATAATACTTTTATCGCGGGTGAAACCGCGGGGCACAGCTAGTAATATTATAAACGCGAAAGTTTGTGAGGATGGATGGATGGATGGATGTTTGTTACTCTTTCACGCAAAAACTGCTGAACGGATTTGGATGAAATTTGCACACAGATAGTTTATAACTAGATTTAACACATAGGATACTTTTTATCCCGATATTCCAACGGGATCGAAACGTATGTGCGTGAAGCCGCGGGGCGCTGCTAGTATTATACATATATATTTTAGTTTATGTGTACATAAATAGGGTTGCAATTTAAATACTACAATAATTGGTCTTTTAAATTCGTCGAGCCATTTCTGAAGAATTAAATAAATAAATAATTATTCTGTATTCTGATTCATTATTCTTTTGACACAGATCCTCCGCTCAAAATTCGACGAGCTACGTCACCGCGTGGAAAGCGGCGCCGAACGTTTCAACCAATGTGAAGAACTAGCGAAGAAGCTGTTGGCTACTGAGAGTCCTTACATTGGCGATATTGAAAAAAGACAAGAGGCATTGGGGTGAGTTATCCTTACATAGTATAAAACAAATTTGCCAAAATGTCTGTACGCGCATAACTTTCGAATGACTGCACATAATCAGCTTATAATGTTCCCACTGTTGGGACACAGGCCTCCTCTCAGTAAGAGGGAGTGGGCCGTAATCCACGCGGGCCCAGTGCGGGTTGGTAGATGTCACATGTCTTCGAGTTTTTGGTTCTAGGACATGCCAGTTTCCTCACGATGTTTTCCTTCATCGTTTTGAGGGCAGTGGTGATGAAAATAATTTACACAAAGTAAAGCGCCTTTCTGCAGGACAGGGTGCTGTTGCGCATAGCACCCTGTTCTCCGCCTTCCGCATCCAGTCTCCCCCAGCCACCTTCTTTAGCTCGTCCGTCCATCTAGCTGGGGGGCGTCCCACACTTCGCGCAATTCGCAATAAAAAAAAAGACGGGTTGCACTCCGGGAGTGCCGGCAGAAGTGAAAACTTGAATATTAATGTTGAAATAAATCAATTATTAATTTAATTAATATAACTCATTCTTTTTTCACTATTTCTGCGTCACTTTTTTCATTAATAGATGCACTTTGTTCAATTTCCATATTTTAAACACTTTATATACACGAATTTTACGAATACACAGCAGTGTGGCTACTACACAGACGGTCGAGCCATCAGCTGTCCATCCATCCATCCATCCACTTCCACTTCGACTTCGACTTCCACTTCGACTACCACTTCGACTTCTACTTCGACTTCCACTTCGACTTCCACTTCGACTTCCACTTAGACTTCGACTTCCACTTCGACTTCCATTTCGATTTCCACTTCCACTTTGACTTCCACTTTGACTTCCACTTCGACTTCGACTTCCACTTCGACTTCCACTTCGACTTCCACTTCGACTACCACTTCGACTTCTACTTCGACTTCCACTTCGACTTCCACTTCGACTTCCACTTCGACTTCCACTTAGACTTCGACTTCGACTTTCACTTCGACTTCCATTTCGACTTCCACTTCAACTTCGACTTCCACTTCGACTTCCACTTAGACTTCGACTTCCACTTCGACTTCCATTTCGACTTCCACTTCCACTTTGACTTCCACTTTGACTTCCACTTCGACTTCGACTTCCACTTCGACTTCCACTTCCACTTCCATCCATCCATCCATCCATTGTGTCCGTGTGTCACTTCACTTCGGTTGTCGCCGCCGTAGAAAGAGAGGAGGGGGAAATCTCTCCTGACGGTCACGTGTCCTGACGCGAGTTTAACATTTTTTACCCATTACTAAAAGTGTGCAACGCCGCTAAAGAAGTTTACACTTCAAAAAAAGTAATAACAATTTGTCCTGCAGTGAATGGTGGCAGCGCCTAGTGGAGCAGATGGAGTCCCGCGCGTCCCGCCTGCACGCGGCGGGCGAGATCCACCGCTTCCACCGCGACGTGGGCGAGCTGGCCTCGCGTGCCCACGACGCGCGCGCCGCGCTGCACGCGCCGCCGCCGCCGCGCGACCTGCGCGCCGCCACGGGGGCGCTGCGCGCGCACGACACCATGCAGAACGACTTGCTGGCCATCGATGCTCAGATGCAGGTGAGATTTCGACCAAACGGTAAAGATGTAATACAGGGTGAAATTGAAAACATGCGACAAATCGAAATGGGAGATTGTACTCATCATTATGAACAACTTTTACTATGGGACCAAATCTGAAATCGCGAAAAAAAAATCAGCTGTTCCCTACATTTTATGTTCGCATTACTCGTCAAAATGTAGGGAACAGCTGATTTTTTTTTCGCGATTTCAGGTTTGGTCCCATAGTAAAAGTTGTTCATAATAATGAGTACAATCTCCCATTTCGATTTGTCGCATGTGTTCAATTTCACCCTGTATAAAAATAAAATAATAAAACATCTTTTATTTCCCATTACTTACAAAAAAAGTTTTGAATATTAGTTGCAAAATAAGTTTTAAGTAAATAAAAAAATAAATAAATCTTTACATTTTTTGAGTAACAGAAACCCCCCTCAAGGTGAAGGCCTCTTCCAAAGATTGCCATTTTTCCCGGTCTTTAGCTATCAGTGGCCATTTTTGTCCAGCTATTTTCTTGGTGTCGTCATCCCATCGCGCGTAAAGTCTTCCAAAACCCATTTTCTGCTTGGCTAACTACAATCCTAATTTATCCCCTTTTAGAAACGAAGTGTGTTGACAAATGTTTGTGGAGGGCTTAGACTCACACGTAGCGATTGCCCTGTCGGCCTTTCCATGTTGTAACCGTTTTTGTCCATCTGTGGTCTTTAAAATGTAATATAGAATTTTAATGCGTTTAAGTAAGGCCCAAAATCTAAAAAAACATGCTAAAAACGCTGTCTAAGCAGACTAGTGAAAGAACCAAACTTGAAGAGGAATTAAATGGGTTTTCACAGTAAATTGTAAAATGGTAAAAATAAGTTCAGTCGGGAGAGACTGGCCTTTTTTTACCCTTTAGTCCAGTCAAAGTCCAATCCAATAAGTCCAGTCGCTCCTGAAATTTAATTTGATAAACGAGCCGTTTGTTGTCTATTAATAAAATTAAATTTTATTCGATAACATCCATTGGTTTCTTACTCAACTTCAACTATATCCGACGATCCTGCATACTTATCTCTTTTGTTGACTGTACATAATAAAGAGTATTCTATTCTATTTAAAAAAAAAGACGGGTTGCACTCCGGGAGTGCCGGCAGAAGTGAAAACTTGAATATTAACGTTGTGCATTTTTGATATTTTGGAATGGTTAGGGAATAATTATGTGGTAGAATACAATATTTATTTATTACGCTATCATACACAAACATGACAATTAAAGTAAAGAAGCTATTTTTTTGTTTTATAATAATTTTACGAATACACAGCAGTGTGGCCACTACGCAGACGGTCGAGCCATCAGCTGTCACCATCCATGGATGCGCGTGGCACGCTGTAACATAAACACACACAAACATTCGCGCAAGCGCCCTGCGCCGCCTAAACGAAACAGCAGGCAATACATTTTCGCTGCGCCGTAGAAAGAGAGATACTTCCTCTCCTACGCCGCGCCGGCTGTCTACTCTCCATTGGTCTTACGAATTTTCGATCAGTGTCACGTGTCTTGACGCGGCTTTAACATTTTTTACCCATTGCAAAAAAAGTATACAACGCCGCTAAAGAAGTTTTCACTTCAAAATCACTTTATTACTTTGTCAAATTACGACGTTTGAAAATCAATACAACTCGCGTCTCCCTAACATTTACTTATTTATGCAAAGCATAAAAGCCTTTACAAAAATATAGATTTTCTTTATTAACACCCAATTCTTCCCACCAGGTCCTCCAAGAAGAAGGCAACCGTCTCCAGAAGCTCTACCCTGGCGGGAACGTGCAGCAGATAGAATTACAACAGAAGGCTCTGGAGGAAGCGTGGGCCATGTTGAAACAGGCCTCAGACGAAAGGAGGCACACACTGCAGCAGTATCTGCAGCTGCACCAGTTCTTGACACAAGTGAGTTCTTTTTCTTTTTACCCGACTACGGCGAGGCAAAAAGGAGGGTCCATGGTTTTGACCGGTATGTATGTATGTAAGTATGTATGTATGTTCATCTGTTCCCTCATAACTTCAAAAGTACTTATAATAATTTGACAAATGAGGTATCGTTAGAAGCGTCTTGATCATCCGCTGGTTATAGGCTATGTGACGTCACATTAAATTGAATATAGCGCCCTCTAGCGGACTTAAAGTCATAATCTAAAAAAAAATTTTTAATCATGCCTTGTTGGGTATCAAATGAAAGGGCTTAATTAGCACATTTCAAAAATATAAATATTACTGATATAAGCCCCAAAATAGTAAAATAAAAAATAAGTTTAAAAACTAAAACCCGACTACTGAAGAGGATGAAACAAGAAAGTACCTTCCCGTGGTCGCATGCTACCATAGCTTATAATATTATATGTTAGTACATACAGCAGCTGTGATTATTTTTATATTAATGACTTATATTGAATTAATTTTTAATTTGATATTTTCTTTTATTATTTATTTTATTAAACCTTTATGCACAAGTAAAAAGAAATACTGTGCAAAGGCGGACTTAATGCCTGGGGCATTTTTTACAAGAGAGACAAAACATGGCAGGTGCAACATACAGGATAACTAGCTAGGAAATTAATATAAAATACAAGAATATATACATACATATAAACCAAATGAACTCTCAGGGGAAAAATGATCGGTAGAGGAGAAAACGAATCCAGCAAATCAGCGCTGGGATGTTACGGCCAACTTCTGCAGAATATGTTCACGTGCCTTCACTTTAAAATATAATTCTAATTGGGAACTATATTTTCTATCACCAAAATTTATATTTGTCATCAAGTTGTATCACCTAATAAATAGATCTATCGCCACGAAATATTTGTATCACCTAATAAATAGATCTATCGCCACGAAATATTTTCGTTCTCAGATAGCGGGGCTCCGTCGACATAGGATGCAAGAACGAGCGAAGGGCACCCCGAGGTTCGGTTTGGTTAGGTTACTTTAAACTCTTTACACAGAAATAGGGGCCCCGCGAAGCGGGGCTCCGTCGACATAGGATGCAAGAGCGAGCGAAGGGCACCCCGAGGTTCGGTTTGGTTAGGTCACTTGCATTGTTTGGTGACTACATTTTGGTGACAGATCTACTATTTGGAGGACAAACCCTATTATTTAAGAAACACAAAACTAATTAAATTGGTGATAGCTTAAATGATACCCATTCTAATTTGTCGTATATTTTGTCTCCCACAGGTCCGCGACCTGACGTCCTGGTCGGTGTCCCTGCGCACGTCCATGTCGCGCGCAGTGCGCGTGCGCGACGCGGTGAGCGCGCAGGCGGCGCGCGCCGAGCACGACGCCGTGCGCGCCGAGCTGGACGCGCGCGACTCCTCCTTCCGCGACGCGCTGCAGATGGGCCGCGAGCTCGCCACGCAACATCCTAACGCTGCTGTGAGTATATTGTTTTTAATTTATTTGATAAATGAGAGCAGTGGTGGCCCAGTGGTAAAGGCCGCGACTTACGAGTTGTAGGTCGTAGGTTCGAACCCAGACAGGTGCTTTACTTTGTGTAAATTATTTCATCACCACTGCTCTCAAAAACGGTGAAGGAAAACATCGTGAGGAAACCGGCATGTCCTAGAACCAAAAATTCGAAGACATGTGACATCTACCAACCCGCACTGGGCCCGCGTGGTGGATTACGGCCCACTCCCTCTCACAGAGAGGAGGCCTGTGTCCCAGCAGTGGGAACATTTATAGGCTGATTATGTTATGTTATGTTATGATAAATGGCGAAGGATTTACACAATTCCTTTTGAAGTGAAACTTCTTTACGCACGCTTGACTTGGGGAGTAAGCTTGCGAACGCGTGACGTAAGCGTTACGAAAAGTGTGATCGGGCGAGGCGAACGGGAGTTGAGTGGGGGATATAAGCAAGAGAAAGCAGTGCGCGCGCACATTTTCTTTCTCTCTTCCTCTCTTAGCCAAATACGTTTGAAGTTTCACTTCAGTCATGTATATAAATAAGCACACTCGGTTTTTTTTTTTTATTATTAATAGGAAAAATAAAAAGGTTTTGTTTTACATAAAATGTACAGACGCCAGCACATCAAGCTACCCGAATGTGTCAAACTTTCCCAATCAACTTTGAACCTTATTCTTTAGCGATAAAGTTGAAAATTTATTCAAGAAATTTGTATTACAAAAAACGCACCCTTTCCTCTATTACAAGATCGTACTTACAATCTTACAACCAATATACAGAGTCCTATTAAGGTGAATGTGCCATGGTAGACCGCGAAATTTAAATTTTCTTACGTTTTTTGCAATTTGTAGGTCAGTGTCAGGTTGTATCTTGATCAAAATATGATTCGCGACTATAATAGACATGTATTTACAGAATCATAGTCATTAGAATCATTAATATATCTCTTTAAGTTAGATTTCTACCATAAACACTTTTCCATACGAGATTTGTTCTTAACGGTAGAAATCTAACTTAGAAAGATGTATTAATGATTCTAATTATTATAATTCTGTAAATACGTACCGGTTATTGTCGCGAATCATATTTTGATCAAGATACAACCTGACACTGACCTGAAAATTGCAAAAAACGTAAGAAAAATTGAATTTCGCGGGCTACAACTACCCATTCAACTTAAAATAGATGGACAAACTTTAACACAGCGCTCAGTACGTCTAACCAAAGATATCCAAGCAAAAAAAAAAAACACTGATTAAAGTGATTTTATTTTGACGTAGAATATTAAATTGCCGGCACATTAGTGTATTTTCGTTAGCTGATTATTTTTCTTTTAAGTACCTAATGCGTTTTTAACCGATTTCAAAAAAGGAGGTTTTGTATTCGACCCGTATGTATACAGGGTGTTACGGAAAGGGTATATTAATACAAACGGGTTGAAGAGTGTATCTCTAGAATCTCTGTACAAAATTTCAGCTCAAAAGCAGTAACTTTGAAAATGCTTAATATTTTTTTATTTCGATAATTTATTAAATTGAAATCATAAAAAACGTGTCACCGCACTACGAGGGTCATTATCCATTATCTGTAGTGTGTCTGTGCGCCTAGTACACGCACATCACGCCGCCGCGCGCCAGTGCAGCGCCGTGATGTCGAAATAAAAAAATATTAAGCAGTTTCAAAGTTAATGCTTTTGAGCTGAAATTTTTTACAGAGATTCTAGACCAGATACACTCTTCAACCCGTTTGTATTGATATACCCTTTCCGTAACACCCTGTATGTTTGTATGTCCGCGATTTTCTCAAAAACTAACGAACCAATTTTGATAATTCTTTCACTACTGTGATCTACATACTTTCAGTAAGGTTTTAGTATATAATACATTACGTAATTATTCTTATGTACGTAGTTATATGCATAAATGTACTGCATGTCCGGCATTTCCATGCGAATTTTTCTTATATATTTTTTTACCATCGTCCTTATTTTGGTGGTCTGAAAGGTTTCTAAAAGTTTGTTCATCTATTTTAATGGGACCTTATTCTAACCAAATCATCTCATTAACAGGAAGTAGAAGAAAAGTGCGAAGCCCTATTAGAAGAACGCAACCGCCTGCACGGCGCGTGGGCAGCCCGACAGGTGGCGCTGGACCAGCTGATCGACCTGCACTGCTTCTTGAGAGACGCCAAGCTGTTGCACGACCTCTGTGCAGCTCAGGAAGCCGCCCTAAGTATGTACCTCTTACTTTATTTGGTCATAAACAAGTAGAGATCCGAGTCATCCAGCTCGGTAGACACAACTTTGAGAAGGAAGCTGATAGAAGGATCCAGTTGGGTTGGGCAGCATTTGGAAAACTCCATCAAGTCTTCTCGTCGCCTATCCCACAGTGTTTGAAGACTAAGGTCTTCAACCAGTGCGTCCTGCCCGTCATGACATACGGTGCTGAAACGTGGACACTGACGGTCGGGCTGGTCCACAAATTCAAGGTCGCTCAGCGCGCTATGGAGCGAGCTATGCTCGGAGTCTCTTTGAAGGATAAAATCAGGAATGAAATTATCCGGAAAAGAACCGGAGTTACCGACATAGCTTGCAGAGTAAGCAAACTGAAGTGGCAGTGGGCTGGCCATGTCTGTCGAAGGACCGATGGCCGGTGGAGCAGATGAGTCCTAGAGTGGAGACCGCGTACCGGCAAGCGTAGTGTGGGACGCCCCCCAGCTAGATGGACGGACGAGCTAAAGAAGGTGGCTGGGGGAGACTGGATGCAGAAGGCGGAGGACAGGGTGCTGTGGCGCAGTCTGGGAGAGGCCTATGTCCAGCAGTGGACTGCGATAGGCTGAGTTGATTGAAGAAGAGATAAATCATTCTAAAAATGCACGCCCCTCCACTAAAATTTCTATACAAACATTTGAAATGTGTATGCAAAAAGCAGTGGAGGGGGGTTCATTTTTAAAATGGTTTATCTCTCGCTGTAAAAGAAAAAAAAAACCGGTCAAGTGCGAGTCGGACTTGCGCACCGAGGGTTCCGTATAGATATGTAAATAGATTATCACGGGAATATTTTTTTTTTTTTGTATTTTAACTATAAATTTACGGTTTTCGGATTTTTCCCTTTACTTGTGCTACATGACCTTGCTTCTTGCCAAATTTCATGATACTAGGTCAACGGGAAGCAGCTGAATACCAGTATTTTACATGGAGCGTCTGCCTATCTGACCTCCACAACCTAGTTGCTGGGTAACCAGATAGCGAACACCGAAACCGGAACACAGCTGCAAGGCGAAAACAGATTTTGTGTTATTGCTGTGTAGCGGTATCTACAACGGCACATGCGAACAACGCGTCATACTGACGTCACGCAAAATCCTGCATCTCGCAAGCAGAGTTTGCCGCGCGACTTGCATATACAGGGTGAAATAACTCATGGGCATCCTTTTAAGGGGTCATTGTAACCATCATTATGAACGACTTTTACTATGGGACTAAACCTGAAATCGCGAAAAAAAAATCAGCTCTTCCCTACATTTTGACAAGTTGTGTGAACATAAATGCAAGGAACAGCTGATTTTTTTTTTCGCGATTTTAGGTTTAGTCCCATAGTAAAAGTTGTGAATTCAATTTCACCCTGTATACAACGGCCCGACATGAATCATCAGGCAGTTGCCCGCCAGACACAACACCCGTCTGGTCGGAGGATCCTCCCTTTTCTATAGAGTATGAGTGTACTTTACACCCTGTTCCTCATACCTCTATAGCTGAATAGATAATATTCTGTACTTCTAAACTAACGTTTCATTTTCTTGCAGGTACTGAAATCTCTCAGACGAGTAGCGTTGAGGAGGTGGAGAACGCACTCAAAAAACATGAGGCCTTCGAGAAACTGCTCGCTACTCAGGTAAATAGTTTTACTTTTAAAACTACAAAACATTGAAAAGCCCTTTGCTCGATCTTTATGTTCTACGAGAATTTTAACCATGTTTTAATAGTTATTCTGCTATTCGGGGCGTAGACAAATCCAACGAATCAAAGATCATCAAAATCGGTCCAGCCGTTCTTGAGTTATAAATGGTGGAACTAACCCGACTTTGTTTTCTATACATATAAAATTCAAAGTCCTGACTGACTGACTGATATATCAACGCACAGCCTAAATCGCTGGTCCTAGAGACATGAAATTTGGAGGGTGTGTTCTTTGTGAAGAGTAGGTATCCACTAAGAAAGAGTTTTTCGAAATTCCACCCCTAAGAGGGTGAATGGGGGGAGGGTGAAATTTCATGTGGACGAAGTAGCGGGCAGAAGCTAGTATGTATATACGATTTGAACAGTATTATAAACTTTTTTCTTATATTTTTCCAACCAGGACGAGAAGCTGGCAACCCTGAACAGTCATGGCGACAAGCTGTTACAACAGAACCACGTCGAGAGCCAACGCATCGCCGATGAGTTGCAGCACATCAATGAGAGACGGAAGAAGGTAATAAAAATACATTTTTAACCCCTCAAGCGTCCACTGTACACCAAGTGTACATAAAAGATAGTGCTCGAAACGTCAACATTACACCAAGTGTACATAAGAGGAAGTGCTCGAAATTTCAACGGTACACCAAGTGTACACAACTATTGTCATTTTCATTGAAAACTATAACTTCACTGCGTCCATTCACTACTTCGACACGTGGCGTATATCGACAGGTAGGCGGGCAGAGAGAGATAAACATAGTCAGAAAATGATTTCCCTGACTATGTTGTTATACATGAAAAATGGCATCCATCTAATTTCTAAAAACCATATAACATAACATAACCAGCCTATTATGTTCCCACTGCTAGAACACAGGCCTCCTCTCTTCGAGAGGGAGTGGGTCGTAATCCACCACGCGGGCCCAGTGCGGGTTGGTAGATGTCGCATTTACTTATGGACCCTTATTTACAGTATTCTAAATCTTTCAGTAAAACCTTGCAAACTAAATACCAATTCCTCTTGCCTTCTAGTTATACGCAGAAGCGGCCGCTCGTCGTACAGCCCTGGTCCGCTCCCGTGCGCGCGCGCAGTTCGCTCGCGATGCCGCGGAAGCGAGAGGCTGGGTCGCTGACAAACTCGCTAAGTTAGCTGCTGAACATCAACATGGTATGTTTGTAAACGAGACTTCAAGATCACCTTCCTCACAGTGGCGTGCATTGCATATAGGCATATAAGCAGTGCCTACCTCGATATATCAACATAAGCCTGTCAATTATATTTTAGTGTGTGTGCCCCACAATTAAGAAACTCACTAAATTATCATACCTAACAAAAAACAAAATCTTCATACAAACACGCGCTGCAGTAGGCAGTCGCCGGACGGCCTACTCGGCTCCCGTACTATTCGCACATTGTCATTGGTCTTTACTCGTTCAAGTTAATACGACAAAATTAAAAATACGTACGTCTCACGCGAATTACCATGACGTTCGACCTTCGTAATTTATCACCCTTAAGTAGGCATGCCTACTCAAATAACCACACTTTTGACCTCACTTTTTTTTCTGATTAGTGACCGCGTTTGCCTAGACTAGACCCGGCCTAGTGCCTACCTATTCTGAAAACCAATGCACGCCACTGCTTCCTCATCTTAATTATCATCCTCATTTGTTGTTCGATTAGTTTAAACCTATTTTATATTTCATGTAGGTACAGTCTACAAAAGAGATAAGTATGCAGGATCGTTGGATAAAGTTGAAGTTTAATAAGAAACCGATGGATGTTCTCGAATAAAATTTAATTTATTAATGGAAAACAGACAGCTTATTTATCTAATTAAATTTCAGTCGACAACATCCATCGGTTTCTTACTAAACTTCAACTATATCCGACGATCCTGCATACTTATCTCTTTTGTTGACCCCCTACACCCACCCCCACACCCTATATTTTAGCACAACTCATTGAGGCCATTCAAGTATTACGTAAGCACTACAGGGGGGCGGGGGGTCTTTGCTTTGCTTATTTTTGATGACATGGGGGATGTATAATTCCATAGCACATGTTGAGTACTACGTACATACTATAAAGCTACCATTTACTGGGTACGTCTTTCATTGACTGAATGTGCTCTGGCGGCTGAGAGTATGTCATGCTCACTCAAATGTCTCGCTGATGGCGGCGCATGTGTTGGATCATTTAGCTCCCTTCAAAATGGTTGAGCTGAATGGTGCTAATACATGCGTCATGTTCGTGAACGGGCGCCGTCAGTAGGGACTGGTCATCTCTTTGCTGCCATGGCTTATTTTAATTTAATATTTGAATTGTTGTTTTTTCTCATCTTTTCATTATGGACGCTTTTAACGTTCTGCATCGTTCTCACATGTATAATTTTTAACGTGAATGATGTAACCAAGACTTTGTAACCATATTATTTTGATTTAAAAGAGTGTCCATGGAGTTTCTTGCCCGTTCTTCTCCATAGGTACCTACGCTTTGGAATGGGCAACTAGCTTCATCTTTCTGACTGACCGACCCCTTGACAATTCAAAAGTGCCTGTAATTGGTTTAATTGAAATAAATGCTTTGAGTTTGAGTTTGAGTTTGATGGGGGGGTCTGGATAGTGATTACGTCAGCAGTATTTATTTCTTTTCTTCTTTCTTTTTTTCAATTCCTACAAAGCTTAGTTGATATTGGTTTGAACAATGGCAAGTTGGCAACCCTACTTGTCTATACTTGAAAACGAAACGCATACTTATAACTGCTGCTCATGAACCAATAAAAATACTAGAACACATTGAAAAATGCATGTACCAATGTTTACGTAAGCATGGGGGGGGGGGGGGGGGTAATAGCTTTGCTTAATTTTGCTAACGAAGGATAGGGGTGGGGTTAATAATTGCAAACAAAAAACAGTGGCACTCCGGGAATGCCAACATAAGTGAAAACAAAACACAATACTTTGCCATAACTCCTGACATATCGGATATACATCCCGAGGAAAACCGAACACATCCGATGTGGTGTCGATTACGGTAACAGTGGCGCGAGTTCAATAGTTTTATCCCATCTAAAAAAATGCCCAAGGCGCTTAAAGAAGTTTTCGCTTCAAAAATCTGCTTACGTAATACTTAAATGGCCCCATTACTCAAAAAGAAATCCAACCAACCAACCAATTCTCATTGTAACTCCCCTTTCCAGGTGAAGTCACAAACCTCGAAGACAAAATCAAGAAACTGCAGAAGCACCAGGCGTTCACCGCTGAGCTCGCAGCCAATAGGGCTCGTTTGCAGGAAGTGCAGGAGTTAGCGACGCAGCTCAGTCCTGACGCAGACGTTGACAAGCAGCTGCAGCAGCTGCAGGCTGACTGGCAGCGGCTCGAGACTGCCACGGAGCAGAGAGGTAAGAGGGAGTATCATAGGACATAAGTTATAGGGTATTGAAGTAATGAATGAGGTATAAAAACAAATTGTACTATGTGCGTTGAAACTATGAAAAAAAAATCAACTGCATTTTTTTTTTAATTATACTCCAAGGTGTATGAAACTTGTTCTTCGTCATAAAAGACATCATCATTAAAAATTAGCAAAAAAATCCATCCATTCAAATTTAGAAGTAACAAAAATAATAATTATGGTCTTGAAAAACACTTTTTCAATAATTCTTAAACACAGTTAAAAGCTATTCAAAAACTCATCCCTCAGATATATAACAAAAAAAAAAACCGAGTGTGCTTATGACCACACGACTGAAGTGAAACTTCAAACGTATTTGGCTATGAGAGGAAGAGAGAAAGAAAATGTGCGCGCGCACTGTTTTCTCTTGCTTATATCCCCCACTCAACTCCCGTTCGCCTCGCCCGATCACACTTTTCGTAACGCTTACGTCACGCGTTCGCCAGCTTACTCCTCAAGTCAAGCGTGCGTAAAGAAGTTTCACTTCAAAAAATTAAATATTTTACTTACATCTCATTTACTTGAACGAACAATTCCGATTTCCATGACACGACGTCCATACATAATCTTTATTCGCGACTTATTTGCCAAAAATGTAAACAAATATGAGTTTATGGAAAAAGTAACTTTAATTCCTACACAACAAAGTGCAGTTTACGCTACAACTTCAAACATTTTTATAACTTTTTCAATAGTGCTAGTCACTCTAAAATCAACTTAATTACCATTAAGATAAAGTTGATATTTGTTTAACTTGAAATAACATGAAACTTCTTCTTAGCGTGTCGACAGCAATCTTAATGGACTCGGCCCAGAATTCGGCTACTTGTTTGGCGCCATCGCCAGGGTCCATCAGTTCCTGTAACGTGCAGCTGACAGGACACGCAGGGCACGATATTAACCTTTTGAACGCCAGAGTATAAACGTATCGCCGTACCCCTGACGCCAGGCCACTTTAACAACACAACACACTTAAAACAACACATTTCTCGATATTGGTGGTTTATTTATATTAGTTTCATGCAATACAATATAGACGGAAGCTTAAACTTTTAAATTATATAAATAAAAACGCACAAAAGTAATGATTAAATTGTTTATTTCATAAAATGGTGCGACCCGTGCGACGTGTATTTTGTCATAATATATTTGTGACGTTGGCGTTCAGGGTACTCGTAAGATGTCGTTTGTCACATATATGTGACAATGGCGTTCAAAAGGTTAAGTGTCAACATAAATTTGAATAGATTCACAACTATAGAACGCCACTTGCGATGACTCTTACATAATCCTTTACATTTCTATTTACCGCATAAATAAACACAAAATCTCCATTCCAGGTCGCGGCTTAGAAGAAGCCCAAGACATCCTAGAATTCAACCAACACCTGGACAAGATAGAAGCCTGGATCAGAGACAAGGAGATGATGGTCCAAGCGCACGAACTAGGCAGGGACTACGAACACTGCTCCGCTCTATTAAGGAAGTTGGATGATATGGACAGCGATATGAAGGTCGATGATAAGCGGGTCAAGAGCATCTGTGCGCTAGCTGATAAGCTTTTACAGCAGGTAATATGGAATGCCCATTCATTTTCATCATGTTTTTGTCTAATTTCAGAGTCTTACATCTCTATCAAGCAAAAGGAGTTTCGTGTTACACAGTTCAGACAACAGCAGTGGCGTGCATTGGTTTTCAGGATAGGTAGGCACTAGGCCGGGTCTAGTCTAGGCAAACGCGGTCACTAATTAGAAAAAAAAGTGAGGTCAAAAGTGTAGTTATTTGCGTAGGCATGCCTACTTAAGAGTGATTAATTGCGAAGGTCGAACGTCATGGTATTACGCGTGAGACGTACGTATTTTTAATTTTGTCGTATTAACTTGAACGAGTGAAGACCAATGACAATGTGCGAATAGTACGGGAGCCGAGTAGGCCGTCCGGCGACTGCCTACTGCCGCGCGTGTTTGTATGAAGATTTTGTTTTTGTTAGGTATGATAATTTAGTGAGTTTCTTAATTGTGGGGCACACACACTAAAATGTAATTGACAGGCTTATGTTGATATATCGAGGTAGGCACTGCTTATTATGCCTATATGCAATGCACGCCACTGGTCATCAGCAAAAGTAGATGATGAAAATCAGAAATTCAATACTAATGAACGGAGTTCGCGTCAGAACTGTGTGGCGTCGAAGTGATTCAAAAGTATGTGATTGTAAATTATACCAAACATTTACTACTAGTACTGCTGCCATATATCATATATTCGTGATCAGTTTTGACTCCAAAAGTTATAAACTCAATTCATCATCTACTTTCGATGTTGACTGTACAACCCGCAAGAATTAAGGGGGGGGAGGGGCCGGGAAGGTCTCCAGTTAACTCTTGTGGGTTTTTAACTGTGTTGTGGGTGTGAGGCAGTCGCTCCATGTATTGGTATTCAGCTACATCCGGTTAAACTAGAAGCTAGTTTTAACATAGTTGGGAAAGGCTAGGCAGATGACGATCATCTACTACCTTTATTTAAATTTTATAATTCTCTTCTCCGGACATGTCTATTGCAAAATATTTTAGTTTTTCCTTGATTTATACATTAAAACCTAATTGTATTCTAGAAGCTTCCATGCCTGCTAGAAGTGCCGAAAAAATCAGCTGTTTCCTACATTTATGTTCGTATAACTCGTGAAATGTAGGGAACAGCTGATTTTTTTTCGCGATTTCAGGTTTGGTCCCACAGTAAAAGTTGTTCATTATGATGAGTACAATGACCTCTTAAGAGGTTGTTGGTGTTTTTCCAATAACCCTGTATATTACCACAGTTTAGCTTCACATCGTCAGTAAAGTGTTTCAAGCGAGTATAAACTTTATTCGTATATCGGTATTGTTCATATTCGTATGAAATGGTAAATGTATAGGTAGTTGACTTGATTCCATTGTGATTGTATGGAAGATATTTATAATTATGTTCATGTCTCTTTAAATTCACTTAATTTGTTTCCTCCCAGGGCCCGACGCAGCAGGCGGCGACAGTGTCGCAGCGCCGCGACGCCTTCCTGGCGAAGTGGCGCGCGCTCTCGGGCGCGCTGCACAAGTACCGGGAGAACCTCTGCGCCGCCGCCGAGATACATTCCTTCAACAGGTCAGTCATAGATTATAACAGGGTTTTTCATTAGGAACTCTTACCTAAGGTCCAGGCGCGCTAAATTTGCCAAAGATGTAAACAACAATGGCCGCTCGAAGTTGAATAAAATCGGTAGGATAGTAATAAAAGCTCCGACAAAAAAATAAGAATTGTCCTTACTAAAAATATTAAATCTACTGCCTAAAATTCTAACTTTCCGACTACTTTTGTCCGAATAAAAATGACGAAACGACCGAATGAGATAACTGAAATCTTCGAATAATAAACATGACTGTTTATTGCTATAATACTTTTCTACCAGCTTAAATTACGTTTTGATGTATACCTGGATAAAGGTATTTGTATTCTCATTCGCTCGCTCTTGCATCCTATGTCGACGGAGCCCCTATTTCTATGTAAAGGGTTTAAAGTAACCTAACCAAACCGAACCTCGGGGTGCCCTTGACAAAGACGACCCACTGACCAAAACCTCTGTTGTCGGTAACTTAGTAATTTTGTCGGAGGTTCAGTATTTTATTCGGAAGTTTAGTTTTGTTATTCGAAGATCCATTTTTTTTAGTCGGCCACAGATCGCTGGAGATTAATTTGTTTTTCGGAACCATTATTATTACCCAAATCGGTATTCAAGAACATTTATTTTAAGTAATGTTTGTTTTCGTCTATTATACGAATGCTATTTACTTACGAATTATTATCATTCGTAAGGAATTAGCAGGAAAGTGTGCCTCACGGCTGCGCCAAAAAGGCCCAGTTCAGCAATAATGCCAGACAACTAGTGCCTGACGCTGGTTTTCAACTGGACCAGTTATAAGGCATATTATAATTTAATAACATTTAAACTGTAGAAATAAAAAATTAAAAACCAATTTGATTGATAAAACTGTAAAGAAAAATTTACCGATAAAATTACGGTTTTTATTTTTTTCATGCGGTAATATTTACACCAAATATGATTCTAATATGAATTGAATTGTAGGTGATTCTGCTATTATGTGTCACCATTTTACGAAAATTAGAGGAATTGCTAATGATCTGCTGGGAATTCCGGAAATGAATTTCATTTAGAGGAATTGCTTAAAGTGGCGTTTTTAGCCCCCCTGATGTGTGAGGTGACGGATGTAAATCAGTTTTACACTGCAACGTGACGTGTGTATGCATACTTAAATAAAATATGTGTCAGACAAAAAATAGTAACGAATAATTAGATACCTACATAAATAGTGTGAGTTGAATAGGGTGTGCATCGGTTGATATAATAACAAAAAATCAAACGTTCTATTGACCTAATTTTAGTTAATATACTTTTGTTTAATATAATGATTAGTTGAGCTAATGAATTGTTGATATCATTTCATTTTACCTAATTTCTTATGATATAATTAACTTTTCCTATAATGCTCATTTGACATAATATTCATTTAGTATATTATTAATTTACTATAATATTCATAATCTCTAAGTAACTTTTAATAAAATTTAAGTTTTTTTTTCTTAGCCTTATACCCTATACACCTGCCTTTGACTTTAGGGCACCCCGACTCGGACAGGTTAGGTTAGAAGGGGATGGCGGGGTCATGTGAGCGAGCGAAGCGAGCGAATAGACCCCGCCATCCCCTTTGTGGTTATTTTTTTTATAAACCACCCACAAGTAGGAGCCCCGCTAAGCGGGGCTCCGTCGACTAAGCCCACCCTCGACCATGCATAGAATATTTTAAGGTTTGCTTTTGGTGCCATTTGAGTTAGGTTAGAACTGTGACTATTAAACATGAAAATTAGGTCAAATGAACGTTATATAAAAATAATATTATATATATTGAAAATTATATAAAACGAACGTTACCTATACTAAATGTTATAAAACATGAGGTCATATGAGTTTGGGTTATTTAATATTATAGCATATGAAAATTATATTATATAAACGTTATTTCAAGTGAAATTAGTGCATTTGTTATTATGTCAAACATTACACACCCAGTTGAATAACATTCCAAAAATAAGCAAATGATGTGATAATTACGATCGTGCAAATGAGGCTGATAAATAAACGAGACGGCCGCATGATAGACCAAAACCTGTCTTCCACGTTCCAACACATTGTCGTAATTAATTAATCAGTGCATTTCATCGCACAATACGCTACAAGCAGCCGAGCGCGGCGGACTATTTACGGACAGTTTGCAACTTGTGTATTTTAAACTTAGCTATGGTTTGCATTGGGATTAACCCGAATTATGAGAGTCGCCCTTCTGAGCCCTGATTCACAACCATACGACAGGCTATCGTATCGATAACCTGACATTTCGATAACCTGATTTGACTTGCCCTCAACAGCAAATAGCTGTTGGAAGAATAGCGGGCGTCTATTTGATTTAAACTGACAACATTTTCGGGTTTTGGACTTGTGAACAGCGTTTAGAAGACTCCTACGATAACAATGATTAATGTTCGATACGATACGGAAGCGTATCGAGTGTTTGTGAATAGCTATGCTGGTCATACACGTACGCCTGTTGCGAGTATGACACCACTTGTTACTTTTATATGTATAAAACTTTATTGATTGGCTGGACGAATAAATATTTATTCGTTTTACCATCAGATAGTTGTGTTTGAATGAATTGAATGTTCATTCATTCAATTGTTCATACGACTTTGATATGACAACACATTTTAAACCTATCTTTTCTCTATTAACAGGGACGTAGAAGACACCGCCGAGCGCATATCAAAGAAGTCAGCACTCTTCAGTAGTTCGGAACGTGGCCGAGAACTGACGGCTGCGCATGAGTTGAAGAGGAAGCATTTGGCGAGGGCGGCTGAGGCAGGCGCCATCAGAGACAAGATACAGCAGCTAGAGGGAGAGGGCAAGACTTTGACGAAGAAGTAAGTAGAGAGAGATAGAAGATATTCTTTGACAATTTTTCTGTTTTTTAAAGATTTAATGAAGATATTTTGTAGATGTAATGGCGGGTTTTGCTTCGACATGTGGTAGACCCGTCAAGGTTAAAACTAGTCTGGAAAACCTACAAAAAAGTAGATTAACCGGTCAAGCGGCGCGTGTCGCTCATTGGCGACGAAACAAAAGAAAATCAAATGTGTCTCATTAGCAAAGCTTGACAGATTAAAGTCATAAAGCACTCATTTAATTTTGCTCGGGCTAGAGAAATGAATGGCTAAATAATAACAGCCGCTCGGGTTGATCGATCAGGTTAAGCTACGCTTGCCGCGGTTTTTATGTGGATGGCTGACCATCTTTACATACCGAGACCCTTCCGTGCCTCACAAGCACGTTGGTCCCGGCTGTCATTCGTGGATCTTTGACAGTCGTTACGCGTCGTCAGAAGCCCGAAATTCTGACAACCAGTCTTACCAAGGGGTATCGTATTACCCAGTAACTTGGTTGTGGAGGTCAGATAGGCAGTCGCTCCATGTAAAATACTGGTATTCAGCTGCATCCGGTCAGACTGGAAGCTGACCCCAACAGTTGGGAAAAGGCTAGACAGATGATGATACGTGAATTCACGTCGACAGGCTAACAACATACAACTTTCGCTCGCCTATCATCGGTCGCATCATGATAAAGATTAACATTTTTGAGAACTCAGAAACTTTCAAAAGTGACCATCCATATATATCAAAAACTATATTCATCCCCCTCTTCCTCACAGATACCCGGAACGTGCGAAAGAGATAGAAACAAGCCTACAGTCCCTGCGCGAAGGATGGGAACAGTTACAAGAGTTGGCTGCCAAACGAACTGCATTGTTAGACGAAGCCATTGCTGAACATAAGTTCGATGATAGCCTTAAGGTAAGTTGTCTCTTTTTCTCTTATAAGAATCAGTTGTGTGTGTGAAAGAGCTCGCACCTCCACGCTATGGTCTTCAGGATGGAGTTGGAGCTCCCCCGCACTCTGCAGAGCAATGAGGCAGATTTCCGTCTGACAATGCCGTGGAAGCCATCGACGCGACGTGTGCTTGTACAAACATACCTGATGCACTGCAGAAACGGAGCAGCCCCATCAACATCCTGAACCCGTTATTATATTGGACCCGTAGGGTGCCTATAGCCCGCTGAGTATAGTTGGTCCACAGACTGCACGTGTAAAACACTTTGCAATAAGCTTTAAAAAGCGTTATTTTGACTGCCCTGCTACAGCGTGCAAACCTACGAGCCAACATGTTACATCGGACTATCAGCGCCCTACGTTCCCTGTCAATGTCCACTTGGTCATTAAGGCCGTCGGATACATAAATAATAATAATAAATAATAATAATATTCCACAACTATCACACAACGCCATCTAGTCCCAAGCTAAGCAGAGCTTGTGTTATGGGTACTAGACAACTGATAAACATACTCATATATTTCTAAATACATACATATTATAGATAAATTACACCCAGACACAGAACAAATGATCGTGCTCATCACACAAACATTTGTCCTGGGTGGGAATCGAACCCACGACCTCCGGCATAGCAGTCAGGGTCACTAACCACTAGACCATCAGGCCCCAAGTACTTGTTTTGGTAAAATATTATTACCTATTATTATAAATAAAAAAACAACAATCAAAATAATAAATAAAACCACCATTCACCACCACCATTTTACCATTTATTTCAGGAACTGGAGCTGTGGGTGTCCGAGGCCGTGAAGCGGATGGACGAGACCGGGGCGCCGGAGAGCGTGCCTGATGCTGAGGCGCTTCTGGAGCTGCATCATGAGAAGAAGGTGAGAGATTCTTATTTTTTTATACTTGTTGGTATTCAGCTGCATCCGGTTAGACTGGAGGCTAGGCAGATGATGGCTTGTTTTTTATACAGCGTGTATCGTAATGGGACGAACAATGATTTCAATCCATACTGTATACTATAATATACAGGATGTCCCTGGAAGTATGGATCAAATCGAATAAGAACGTGGGCAAGGTCATTTCCAAACGTTTTAGAAAAAAAAAGAAATACTAAAAAAAATACTAAAAAAAAAATACTAAAAAAAAGAGAAGAAAGATCGAATTCGTGAAAACTATCGGGGCTATCAATTTATTTTTTTTAGATAGCCCTGACAGTATTTTTTTATGATTATTTTCTTTCAACACTAAGCGAAGTGATTGAAAAAAAAAAAAAATCGGTAATAACTTTTGAATCGTAAAAAAATTCACTGACATTCTCAGGGTTAAAAAGTTTGGAAATGACCTTGCCCACGCCCCTATTCGATTTGATCCATACTTCCAGGGACACCCTGTATACTATATAATACTATACTATCACACTAATATTATAAAGGCGAAAGTTTGTGAGTGTGTGTGTGTGTGTGTTTATATGTTTGTTACTTCTTCACGCTCAAACCGCTGAACCGATTTAGATGACATTTGGTATAAAGATAGTTTGAGTCCCGGGAAAGGACATAGGATAGTTTTTATCCTGATATTCCCACGGGATCGAAATTTATGCGGGTGAAACCGTGGGGTGCAGCTAGTTTGCCATATCGCACCTTCGGTGGAACAAAGTCACAAATAGCCAAATGCAAAATTGAGGTAAGTATGCTAAATTGTCTCTGAACCATGCCTATACTTGGGGCAACAAAAACATCCGCAAAAGTATCTCAAAATTCTACTAGATGGCGCAGGTGCCTTTGTGGTTATAAATGCGAAAAAATGAGGAAATAAATGCGAAAAAAAAAATTAAAAGTACTCTCCTGTAAAATTAAAAAATGAGCTGTTGTGACTTTGTTGCACTGAAGGTGTGATATGTTAGCTAGCCACGCCAATATACCAACAAATGTTCTATAAAACCACATTCTCTTACAGGCTGAAATCGACGGTCGTCAGAAGGTCATCGGCTCCCTGCAGAAGGAAGTGGAACAAGTGCCCGAGAAGGTGAAGAGAGTCGAAGTACTCTCCAGCACTCTGGACCAGGCCTGGCTGAAGAGGAAGCAGTATCTTACACAGGTGTGTTCGATCTTTATGTTTCAGAGTTATTCGAACTTAGTGCCATTTTTTAGGGTTCCAAACGTTTTTTTATTTTTTATTTATATATTAATAACCAACTTATATTGACAGTTTGCACCACACATACAAGTTATTGGTCAATGTTTGTAATTAGACATGTCATACAATCATAAAATTAGGTTAGGTTCCGTGAAAACGGGACCTTATTACTAAGACTCCACTGTCGGTCACCAGGCTGTATCTCAAGAACCGCAATAGCTAAACAGTTGAAATTTTCACAAATTATTTATTTCTGTTGCCGCTATAACAGCAAATACTAAAAACAAAATGAAATAAATATTTAAGGGGGGCTCCCATACAACAGACGTGATTTCTTTGCCGTTTTTTGCTCGATATTAATAACGGCAACAGGTAGACGTTTGAAATATTTACTGAATAGCTACTTAGTTGTATATTTACTTTAAAAATAAATAATGAAATTAAAATAAAATAAATTAAGGGGGCTCCCATACAACAAACGTGATTTTTTTTATATTATGTAGTGTTAAATATTGTACGGTGGTACGGAACCCTTTGTGTGCGAGTCCGACTCGCACTTGGCCGTTTTTTTTTATTTGTCTTATTAGTTCACACTGATTGAATTAAAAATCAGAAAAACCGGAGGGGCAATTCTCGTAATTTTAAAAACGTTCACAGTCTGATCTCGGTCTCAATCCAAACTAATATTATAAATGCGAAAGTAACTCTGTCTGTCTGTCTGTCTTTTCTTCACGCCTAAACTACTGAACCGATTTCGATGAAATTTGGTATAGAGATAGTTTGAGTCCCGGGAAAGGACATAGGATAGTTTTTATCCCGATATTCCCACGGGATCGAAACTTACGCGGGTGAAACCGCGGGGCGCAGCTAGTCTGTCATAAATACCTCTAATTTCCCTCCATTTTGACAAGTTTTTTTGTTCGTCGCCGAGATGAGACTGCGACTAGATTTTGAACGTTTTAAATTACGAGAATTTGCCTACTGTTATTTAAGGTTGGTTGGTTGGATTTCCGAGGGGCTCATCATAATCAGCCTATAATGTTCCCACTGCTGGGACACAGGCCTCCTCTTGGTGAGAGCGAGTGGGCCGTAATCCACCACGCGGGCCCAGTGCGGGTTGGTAGATGTCACATGTCTTCGAATGTTTGGTTCTAGGACATGCCGGTTTCCTCACGATGTTTTCCTTCACCGTTTTGAGAGCAGTGGTGATGAAATAATTTACACAAAGTAAAGCGCCGGTCTGGGTTCGAACCTACGACCTACAACTCGTAAGTCGCGGCTGTTACCACTTGGCCACCACTGCTCTCGAGGGGCTAGTGGCTAAGTAATAACAGCCACACGGGTCGATCGATCAGGTTGAGGTACGCTAAGTGGCGTGCATTGGTTTTCAGAATAGGTAGGCACTAGGCCGGGTCTAGTCTAGGCAAACGCGGTCACTAATCAGAAAAAAAAAAATGAGGTCAAAAGTGTGGTTATTTGAGTAGGCATGCCTACTTAAGGGTGATAAATTGTGAAGGTCGAACGTCATGTTATTACGCGTGAGACGTACGTATTTTTAATTTTGTCGTATTAACTTGAACGAGTAAAGACCAATGAAAATGTGCGAATAGTACGGGAGCCGAGTAGACCGTCCGGCGACTGCCTACTGCCGCGCGTGTTTGTATGAAGATTTTGTTTTTGTTAGGTATGATAATTTAGTGAGTTTCTTAATTATGGGGCACACACACTAAAATGTAATTGACAGGCTTATGTTGATATATCGAGGTAGGCACTGCTTATATGCCTATATGCAATGCACGCCACTGGCTACGCTAAGCTACTAGGCTGTCCGTGGATGGGTGCATGACCATCTTTAAATACCGAGACCCCTCCGTGCCTCGGAAAGCATGTTTCAATATCTACTGATAACCCAGTCAGCGACACGACATTCCAATGTAGGATTTGATTAAATGACACTGTCGCAATACTTAAATATCTCTCTCTCTTTCCATCATAGGCACATCAACTACAACTCCTGAAGGAGCAAGCGAGACAGACAGAGGACTGGCTCGCGTCTAAGGAGGCGTTCTTGAACAATGATGATCTTGGAGAGAACTTGGATGGTAAGTTATTCATTTAACTATTGAAGTGTCTACTATACAGAGTGAAATTGAATTCATGGGCATCCTTTTAAGGGATCATTGTAATCATCATTATGAACAACTTTTACTATGGGACCAAACCTGAAATCGCGAAAAAAAACCAGTTCTTCCCTACATTTTGACGAGTTATGTGAACATAAATGCAAGGAACAGCTGATTTTTTTCGCGATCTTAGGTTTAGTCTCATAGTATAAATTGTTCATAACGATGAGTACAATGACCCCTTAAAAGGATGCCCATGAATTCAATTTCACCCTGTAGATCCTCACAGACGCCACAATCTTCACAGTTTGGTGAGTCAGTCTTCCTCGTCATAAAATTAAATTTATTGCATGGTATGTGTCCAGATCTGAGTCTGTGAGCTGTAGCAATCAGTTTTCTATTTTTTTTTTCTTTATTTCGCAAAAAAGTGAACAATAATACTAGTAACTATGATACGCTAAGAGCAGTATTAGCAGAATTTTTCCAAAACTAGCGTAATTTGAACTCTGGTACTCAAAGTAAGATCTAACTTGTGTTATGAGTACCAGTGTTCCAACAAAAGTTATTAAACAAAGGTACACAGGTTCCCACAAGGGACAGCAGGGGCATTAGTGCAGTTTCATTGTCACAGAGAAAAGAAATAAAAATATACCACCACCACCATAATCAGCCTATAATGTTCCCACTGCTGGGACAGAAGCCTCCTCTTGGTGAGAGGGAGTGGGCCGTAATCCATCCACCACGCGAGCCCAGTCACATGTCTTCGAACTTTTGGTTCTAGGACATGCCGGTTTCCTCACGATGTTTTCCTTCACCGTTTTGAGAGCAGTGCTGATGAAATAATTTACACAAAATAAAGTGCCTGTCTGGGTTCGAACCTACGACCTACAACACGTAAGTCGCGGCCGTTACCACTTGGCCACCACTGCTCTCAATAAAATAAAAATATAATAATAATAATGAATAAAAATATAAAACAGTAAAAATTATACAGAAAAATAAAGTGGACAACGTATGTAAGTGTATTTAAACTAGTATTTGCGCACCAGGGGATATGAAGGGGCTACACAATACTAATTTGAACATTGTCATTCTTTCTTCACAGCCGTCGAAACCTTAATCCGCAAACACGCAGAGTTCTCCAAACTTCTGCACAGCCAGCTGAACCGTGTCGACGAGCTGCAGAAATTCGCGCGCAGCATGCTGGAGGAACAGCACTTCGACAGGGAGTACGTGGAGATGAGGCTGAAAACCATCCTCAACAGACGCGATAAACTGCAGGTAAGGAGTCACTTCTTGAAAGGTCTGCACCACACCCCGGACACTCCATACAACGCTTGCAAAATAATTACCTACTACTACTACATAACCAAATGACATTTGTATACGTGCAAATATTTATTTATTTATTAAAACTTTATGCACAAGTAAAAAAAAATAATACTGTACAAAGGCGGACTTAATGCCTGAGGCATTTTCTACCAGTCAACCTTAGGGTGATGCAGAGACAAAACATGGCAGGTGCAACATACAGGATAACTAGCTAGGAAATTAATATAAAATACAATATATACACAGATACATACATATAAACCAAATGAACTCTCAGGGGAAAAATGATCGGTAGAGGAGAAAACGAATCCAGCAAATCAGCGCTGGGATGTTACGGCCAACTTCAAATATGTGCGTGCGTGCGTTGGCTGTCGTGCGTAGCGTAAAAAAATGGCGCGGAAAGCGATTTGTGTCGGGGAACCGAACGACGACGGCGCTGCCCGAACGTGTGCATTATTGTGAAGTGACCTTGTAGTTCAATTGTTTATTTATATAGTCGGGTTCGTAATGAAATAAAAACACTAAAATAGTTTAGTTTAAATGACTTATCTGTAAATAATCATTTACCTAGTGAATGGTACGGAATCCTTCGTGCGCGCGTCTGACTCGCACTTGGCCGGTTTTTAGTAATTGTTTGTTGTTCCAAATAAAAATGAAATCTCTTCCCCAGGAATCGTGCAAGCAGCGCGGCGAGACATTGGAACAGTCACGCCAACTGCACCAGTTCCTCAGGAACCTGTACCACGAGAGGGAGTGGATCTCGCTCAAGATGCAGATCGCCAACGACCAGAACTATAGGTAGGAATTGATGATCTAGAAAATCTAGTCTAGATAAAAATTAAAAAAAAAAGAAAAAAAATCATAGGTTTTATAAATCTGCGGCATCACGAGCGTTAAAGATAAAGATAATTTATTTATCAAACATGCGTTTACATACAAATCAAGCATGCAAGAACTTAAATATAGCTAACAAGTCCGTACATGTTTTGTCTGATGAGGCGTAATTTTTTTTTTTATACACCGTGTTCCGGACGATATACATAACCTTCAACCAGATGTTCAGACCATGGAAATAAGCATTTTTCATTATGGACACATTAATGAATTCTTATTTTTTGTTAATTTTGATAAAAATTAAATACCTTAACGTAAATCGTCCGATATGCATGCCTCTTTATCCGAATTGGCAACGATGACGTATTTTCATTCATAAGATTTGGCGGGCTGCAACTTGTCAAAACTGAGTTAAGACCGGAACAGGGTGTAAAGTTCACTCATACTCTATAGAAAAGGGAGGATCCTCCGACCAAACGGGTGTTGTGTCTGGCGGGCAACTGCCCAATGAGTCATGTCGGGCTGTTGTATATATTATGCTAGTTGCGCGGTAAACTCTGCTTTCGCGATGCAGGATTTGCGTGACGTCAGTATGACGCGTTGTTCGCATGTGGCGTTGTAGATACCGCTACACTATCACCCGCCCTTTTTTTTTTCTCGCGGTGGAAGTCCTAATGGACTTCCTCTATCGTGGGGGTGACAGAGGGGCATGCCGGACTCTTACCGGCTTAAACCACCGCGGTGTTCCACCTCTACCTATGGCCGGGGGGGCGGGATTCGCATAAGCATTCACCGCTCCCCCGACAGGCCTCGACCCGCTGTTCCTCAGCGGGTCCCACCTCCCTGTGCGCCCATTCCTGTATTGGCCGCACCCACTCTCGAATGGCGCGCGTGGAACACTGCAGCGCCAACTCGGGCACACATATCACCCCCTGAAACATTGCCAATCAATTCAAAGTCAGTATGTATAATTATTTCCTTGTTTTTACTACCAGGGAGCTATCAAACCTTCAGAGCAAGATTCAGAAGCACTCGGCGTTTGAGTCGGAACTAGCTGCCAACAAGGGGCGCATCGACGACGTCGCCAACCACGGAGAGACTCTAATAGGTATGTTATCACACTAATATTATAAAGGCGAAAGTTTGTGAGTATGTGTGTGTGTGTGTGTTTATATGTTTGTTACTTCTTCACGCTCAAACGGATGGACCAATTATGATAAAATTTTGTATGGAGGTAGCTGACACTTTTTTTTTATGGATGGGAAATCATCAAATGACCCCTCCTGCTCTGGGTGGAGCGGAAGGGAGTGTCAGACTCTTACGGACTAAAACCCATCCGTGTTCCTTCCTTAGCCCTTTATGTTTCGGGGTAGCGGTAACCCTTTCGGACAATCCCGCACCCCCGGCAGGCTTCGCCCCTAACGGGACCCTTCCCTTATGCTGACATCTCTTTGAGGCGCGCGTGGAACACGTACGCGCCGTCCGGCACGGGCCTGGGTAGCTGACACCCTGGATTAACATATAAGCTACTTTTTATCCCGATGTTCCCACGGGATCGACACTTATGCTGGTGAAACTGCGGGGCGCAGTTAGTATTTATCTATTTTCATCTGCCTAGCCTTTTCCCAACTATGTTTGGGTCGGCTTCCAGTCTAACCGGATGCAGCTGAATACCAGTATTCTACATGAAGCGACTGCCTATCTGACCTCCACAACCCAGTTACTGGGTAATACGATACCCCTTGGTAAGACTGGTTCTCACACTTTCGTGCTTCTGACTACCCGTAACGACTGTCAAAGATCCGCGAATGACAGCCGGGACCAACGGCTTAACGTGCTTTCCGAGGCACGGAGGGGTCTCGGTATGTAAAGATGGTCACCCATCCACAGACCAACCGCGGCAAGCATAGCTTCACCTGATCGATCGACCTGTGCGGCTGTTATTATTTAGCCACGGGCCCCTCCCTCTAAAATAGTAGCATGCCTAATTTGTCTATGGTCCTCTCTACAAAAGGTATGTAATTATTGAATAATTATTTGTTCCAGAGGCCAAACACTATGCGGCCCAAGAGATCGCGAAGCATGTCGAAGAACTGGAATACCAATGGAGAGAATTACAGGTAACAACTTTAGTCGATAATTGTTCCTGTTTGAGAAAAGTTCATATTTTTCCTCTTTAACCGACTTCAAAACAGGAGGTTCTGTATTCGACCCGTATGTATGTATGTCCGCGATTTTCTCAAAAACTAATTAACCGATTTTGATAATTCTTTCACTAATGTGATCTTCATACTTTCAGGAAGGTTTTAGTATATAATACATTAGGTAATTATTCTTATGTACGAAGATGATATATACATAAATGTACTGCATCTCCGGCATTTCTATGCGAATATTTATGATTCTTTTAGTCGGTGTCTTCAATTCTTCAATGCACTAGTTTTAAATTAATTTGTGTGGCGTAGGTACAACTAAATAAAAAAAAACACTACAAAAAAAAAAAAACAAAATGCGGAACCAACGACACCCACTTCCGAAATTAAAGTTATTTATCACTTTGTAGTGTTTTTTTTTTGAAGTCGGTTGTGTTTTTTTTTTGTAGAAAAGTTTTTTTTGTCAGTGTGGTTAGGTGGTTGGGTCATGGTTCAGGGGGATGCTCAAAGAGAGCCCGCAAAATTCAAAGGGGATTAAACAAAAATAAGGAGCCTGGCATATCGACCTGTCCACCATTTTGTTTCTTTTTTTTTTTCAATATGGCGGCTACCATATATGGCCACGTGATCAACTTTAAACGTTAATATCTTGGAAACGTGACGCTTTACGCAGTTGGTTTTATTATGTTTTATGTTTGCATTAATGTCAGCTATCGATTTATATAGGTGTCATGCGTGGCCGCCATTTTGAATTAAAAAAAAAAATGGTGGACAGTAGGTATGCCACGGACCTTTAACTCTTTATGCGCTTGGCTAAATATCAGTTGCCGTGCCCCTAGCGCGCGGCTACAAATCGATAAAATCAAGATAAAATAATACCTACAATAAATAAGGAGGAGAAATCGTTGTATCGATTAAAAAATAGTCAAAAAGTTTTTATCTCTATTTAATAATGGTTTTAATCAGTGGCGTGCATTGCATATAAATAAATAAATCAATATAGGCATATAAGCAGTGCAGTGTAGTAAAATCTTCATACATTGTATGATGATTTTGTTTTTTGTTAGGTATGATAATTTAGTGAGTTTCTTAATTGTGGGGCACACACACTAAAATGTAATTGACAGGCTTATGTTGATATATCGAGGTAGGCACTGCTTGTGTCTATATTTATATGGTGTACATAATAAAGAGTATTGTATTCTATTCTATGCAATGCACGCCACTGGTTTTAATTGCACCACGCAGTTAATAAAAAAATAATAATAATATTCCACAACTATCACACAACGCCATCTAGTCCCAAGCTAAGCAGAGCTTGTGTTATGGGTACTAGACAACTGATAAACATTATATATTTCTAAATACATACATATTATAGATAAATTACACCCAGACACAGAACAAATGATCGTGCTCATCACACAAACATTTGTCCTGGGTGGGAATCGAACCCACGACGAATACGACGAAAATAGAACGAGAAAATCATGCATGTTCTCTGTCGCAGAAACACGACACGGGCGGTAGGGGCACGGAAACATGTGTCGCATAAATGCGATACAAGCGGTCAAAAGGTTAAAGGCCTTTCAAATCTATTCCCATTCCAATACATTTTCACTAAAATGCCTATTTGTTTTTTACTAGGCCGCCGCTAAGCTACGTCGCGAGCGTCTCCAGGAAGCCTACCAGGCGAGAGTGTACCTGCGAGGTCTTGATGACTTCACAGCCTGGTTAGATGATGTAGAGGCACAACTCCTCAGCGAAGACCATGGTATGTATAAATAAATAAAGAAAGAAAAAAACCGAGTGTGCTTATGACCACACGACTGAAGTGAAACTTCGAGAAAGAGAGAAAGAAAATGTGCGCGCGCACTGCTCTCTCTTGCTCCTACACTGTGATACAGACAATAGGCCTGCATTTGGCTAAGAGAGGAAGAGAGAAAGAAAATGTGCGCGCGCACTGCTTTCTCTTGCTTATATCCCTCACTCAACTCCCGTTCGCCTCGCCAGATCACACTTTTCGTAACGCTTACGTCACGCGTTCGCCAGCTTACTCTCCAAGTCAAGCGTGCGTAAAGAAGTTTCACTTCAAAAATAATGTTTCAGACAACAATAGTGTGTGCCTCACGGCTGCGCCAAAAAGGTTCATTTCAGCATTAATGCCAGACAGATGCTGTCTGACGCTGGTTTTCTAATAAACCTTTAGAGCGGTTTCGCACTACTTCCGATCCGAATTATAGATCCGACTTCAATTCAAGAGTAACGGTGGAGTTTCTTGCCCATTCTTCTCCATACGAAAACTACCTTTTGGAAGGGGAGACTAGAATCAATTCTATTTTAAGGTAATTTTTGACGTTCAAAAGTGCCTTTTATGTGCCTATTTGAAATAAATGCTTTGACTTTGAATCCGAATTGGGAATGTTCTAAATTCTGACGGATAGAGTTCGGATGTAGTGCGCAACCCCTCATACAAATAGGACTACGGTCACTTCGGACCGGCATTTCTCGGATTCGGATCGGACGTAGTGCGAAACCGCCCTTAGGAACAAGTGTCGGGGAGAGTACACACAGTTAATACATGACATGCGTCGTGTTCATGAACGGTCGCCGTCAGTAGGGACTGGTCATCTCTTTGCTTCCATGGCTTATTTTAATTTAATATTTGTATTTCTTTATTTTTTCTGGTCTTTTCATAATGGACGCTTTTAACGTTCTGCATCGTTCTCACATGCGTAACATGAATGATGTAACAAAGACATCAAAATGTGTCTAAATATTTTTTTTATTATTATTATTATTTTACTAAGACTAACCGTCTCTTTCTCTCCACAGGCAAAGACCTAGCCTCCGTAACAGCCCTCCTCAAGCGCCACTCGCGGCTCGAACAACAAGTGTCCAGCAAGGCAGACTTCGCGACGCAGCTGGCTGACAACGCGCGCCAGCTCGCCGATAGCGGCCACTTCATGGCGGAGGAGATACTGAGCAAGGCTGACGATGCTGTGAAGAGGTAAAGAGACATTCCACACAGTGGCGTGCATTGCATATAGGCATATAAGCAGTGCCTACCTCGATATATCAACATAAGCCTGTCAATTACATTTTAGTGTGTGTACCCCATTAAAAACTCACTAAATTATCATACCTAACAAAAGAAAACCTTCATACAAACACGCGCGGCAGTAGGCAGTCGCCGGATGGCCTACTCGGCTCCCGTACTATTCGCACATTGTCATTGGTCTTTACTCGTTCAAGTTAATACGACAAAATTAAAAATACGTACGTCTCACGCGTAATACCATGACGTTCGACCTTCGCAATTTATCACCCTTAAGTCTACTCAAATTACCACACTTTTGACCTCACTTTGTTTTCTGATTAGTGATCGCTTTTGCCTAGACTAGACCCGGCCTAGTGCCTACCTATTCTGAAAACCAATGCACGCCACTGATTCCACCATGCTCTACCTTACCTTTTCCCTACTATGTTGGAGTTGGCTTCCAGTCTAACCAGATGCAGCTGAATACGTTTAGAACCATGCCAAGAATTTTGTGGACACCTTTTGCAGGAATTTTATGCACACATACATTTTATTGTTATTATTTTTGTTTGCTTTCATTTTCTAATCGACTGATTTCTGATTTCCCGCTACTTCGTCTGCGTGAAATTTCACCCTCCCCCCATTGACCCTCTTAGGGGTGGAATTTTGAAAACCCTTTCTTAGTGGATACCTAGTATTCACAAAGAACACACCCTCCAAATTTCATGTCTCTAGGACCAGCGGTTTAGGCTGTACGTTGATATATCAGTCAGGACTTTGAATCACACTAATATTATAAAGGCGAATTTGTGAGTGTGTGTGTGTATGTGTGTTTATATGTTTGTTACTTCTTCACGCTCAAACGGCTGGACCAGTTTTGATAAAAAAAATTATGGAGGTAGCTGACAGCCTAGATTAACATATAGGCTACTTTTTATCCCGATATTCCTACAGGATCGACATTTACACGGGTGAAACCGCGGGACGCAGCTAGTTTCAAATAAATATAGATTAATTCCAATATCTTGAGTCTCAAGATTAAATCAGATACCTCGAACCGTCAAATACATAGCTCTTCCATTCTCAATCTTTTTTTTTTAACCATATGATTATCATTTACATATTTATATTTGTTACTAGCTGCGCCCCGCGGTTTCACCCGCATGAGTCTCGATCCCGTGGGAATATCAGGATAAAAAGTATCCTATGTCCTTTCCCGGGACTCAAACTATCTCTATACCAAATTTAATCTAAATCGGTTCAGCGGCTTAGGCGTGAAAAGGTAATATGTATACAGACAGACAGAGTTACCTTCGAATTTATAATATTACTATGGATGTAGGTACCTAAATCTTTTTATAATTTAAAAGCATTTTAAATCAGAGCGATCTCTCATTTATTTTTCCTTTCAACAGATACCGCCAACTACAGGAGCCGATGCAGATCCGGCGCGACAACTTGGAAGATGCTGCGCTCCTGCACAGATGGGACCGAGATGCTGACGAGGAGTTCAGATGGTCAGTATTAACTACGTTAAAGTTAATCTAGCCATATCATAGATAAATACATTGGAAAACCAGCGCAGTGGCTCTGTTTTCAAAGTTACTGCTTTTGAGCTGAAATTTTGTACAGAGATTCTAGACCAGATACACTCTTCAACCCGTTTGTATTGATATACCCTTTCCGTAACAGCCTGTATAAATAAATATAATTTGAACTCTCCTATACAGGTTGCGTGAACGTGAAGCGGCAGTAAGACAAGAGGAAGCGGGTTCGACGCTGGCTGAGGCACAAGCGATGCTCAAGAAACATCTCGCTTTGGAAGCTGAGTTGTTAGCCAGGTTCGTATTCTTTGTTAAAAGTACCCTTTTACGGTACGTTACCGTTAACATGGCAAATCGCGTCTCGGAAAGAGTTTAGGGCGGATCGCTCACATGAGCTAGAGTCGAGGCGGCGTCAAGGCGCCGGCGCACAAGCGGCGCGCCGCCCGCATCTGAGTTTTCTTTAAGAAAACGTAGATGCGGCTTTGAAAACTTTTTTTTTTTGTTTCTCCCTCACGTGTTGAGTATACGGGTGGCCTTCCGTCTATGTTTCTTCATATTTCTGTGTATATACATAAATGGCCATGTAAATAAATACCGACATCTTTCCCCCACAGAGAGCCAATAATAAAAAAGATGGAGATGTTAGTTCCGATTTTTGCCACGGTTCAAAAGATTCTTGTATCTTGTATCGCGAATAAAAATCAGCTGTTCCCTACATTTATGTTCGTATAACTCGTCAAAATGTAGGGAACATTTGATATTTTTCGCGATTTCTGGTTTGGTCCCATAGTAAAAGTTGTTCATAATGATGAGTACAGTGACTTCTTAAGAGGTTGTTGGCGTTTTTTCAATTACCCTGTTTAGAGGTATGAGGAACAAGGTGTAAAGTTCACTCATTTATACAAATAAATAAAATTGGAGTGTCTGTTTGTAATATTAAAATAACTGCTTTTTACTAAATGCATATGGATGTATACACGGTACATAAATATTTTTTTTTACAATTTTTGTCTGTCTGTTTGTTCCGGCTAATCTCTGAAACGGCTGGACCGATTTTGACGGGAATTTCACTGGCAGATAGCTGACGTAATAAGAAGTAACTTGGGCTACTTTTATTTTAGAAAAAGAATTAGGGTTCCGTGCAAAAAAATTAAAACGTTTTCCGTCATGCACACGAATGAAGTCGCGGGCACAGCTAGTCTTCTATAGAAAAGGGAGGATCTCCGACCGGACGAGTGTCGTGTCCGATGGGCTACTGCCCGACAATTGCCGTCGGGACGTTGTATATTTGCTAGTTGCGCGGTAAATTTCGCTTGCGCGATGCAGGATTTTGCGTAACGCTGTTATAATGCATAGTTCACATGTGGCGATGTAGATGCCGCCACAGTTATAAGAATAATTTCACTGTAAAACTTCCTTCCCCCCACAGAGAGCCAATAATAAAGGCGCTCCTAACCCGCGCGGCGACACTGTCCCGGCGCGGCCACTTCGCGGGCGCCGCGCTCGAGGCGCGCGCGCGGGACCTCGCCGCCGCGCACCGCGCGCTGCTGGATGCCGCAGCGAACAGGACGGCGCTGATTAGAGACAGATGCGCGCTCCTACAGGTACAACTTACTATATCTTCGGCTAAGTATTCTTACTACTCCGTCAGGTCTTCTCGTCGTTTATCCCGCAGTGTTTGAAGACTAAGGTCTTCAACCAGTGCGTCCTGCCCGTCATGACATACGGTGCTGAAACGTGGACACTGACGGTCGGGCTGGTCGACAAATTCAAGGTCGCTCAGCGCGCTATGGAGCGAGCTATGCTCGGAGTCTCTTTGAAGAATAAAATCAGGAATGAAATTATCCGGAAAAGAACCGGAGTTACCGACATAGCTTGCAGAGTAAACAAACTGAAGTGGCAGTGGGCTGGCCATGTCTGTCGAAGGCCTGATGGCCGGTGGAGCAGACGAGTCCTGGAGTGGAGACCGTGTACCGGCAAGCGTAGTGTGGGACGCCCCCCAGCTAGATGGACGGACGAGCTAAAGAAGGTGGCTGGGGGAGACTGGATGCGGAAGGCGGAGGACAGGGTGCTGTGGCGCAGTCTGGGAGAGGCCTATGTCCAGCAGTGGACTGCGATAGGCTGACTTGATTGATTGAAGTATTCTAAACTGCTAACTCCATTTTTGGCTTAACTGACTATTTAGTATAAAATGAAAGAGAAACCTCGCCTATTTCTACCGTAACTCACCTGGCAGGGTGGGTATATGTGCCAACGATATCGCATAACATTGCTTAACTGTATCTTTAGAATAAAAATAGAATTTTCTCTTCGCTGCGAATGTTCGTTAAACACTGATTTATTCAAGCATATTTTTACATATCATTTGCAATAATAGGTAAAAATTATGCATGTGCAGAATGCACGTTGCGTAACTCGTTAAAATACAGACGCCAGCACATAAAGCTACCCGTAACTGTCAAATTTTCCCAATCAACTTTGAACCTTATGCTTTAGCAATAAGGTTGAAAATCTATTAAAGAAATTTGACAGATTGTAGTGGCTTGATGTGCTCCGTACATATATAGAATATAATACTCTTCTTTTTTTAATTTTTTTTTTAAGTGAAACTTCTTTACGCACGCTTGACTTGGGGAGTAAACTGGCGAAAAGTGTGATCGGGCGAGGCGAACGGGAGTTGAGTGGGGGATATAAGCAAGAGAACGCAGTGCGCGCGCACATTTTCTTTCTCTCTTCCTCTCATAGCCAAATACGTTTGAAGTTTCACTTCAGTCGTGTGTTCATAAGCACACTCGGTTTTTTTTAGTTAACAAACGTAGTCTGCCTGATACTACAAATTGGTATATTTGTCTCATATCTTAACACAACTGCCCCAACCTTTCCACCTTAATTTACCTTCCATATCTCTTCAACAGCTGATCTCCGAGATCTCCGAAGCCGAAGCCTGGCTACTAGAACGTCGCATAGTCCTGGTATCAGGCGACGTGGGTCGCGACGAGGACTCTGCGCTTGCGCTGGTCAGACGGCTGGACGCGTTGCAGAGAGAGGTCACCGGGTTCGATGCCAGTATCGGCAAGTTGGAGAAGACTGCGGCTGGGTTGATGGTGAGGAGACAGATTTAGTTTAATTACTGATAAGAAAAAGGGTGATCTTATTGAAAACCAAATACTTCAATCGTTATACTCACAGATATAGATACACCTAGATAACGCAAGAGCAACTACTTCGCGTGCCAAAAATCGCACCAGTTTACGATCGAAAATCATAAGCCGCCACTTTCGCGCTCAGTCCTGCGTACTGCTGGCTAGGTGAGCGTGAGCGAGAGCGCGAGCTTGTGACGTCATAGTAGGTAGTCAAAAAGTGCGTACTTGCGTTATCTAGGTCTATCTATATCTGTGGTTATGTCGCCACGTTTTTAACAAAAAACCTTTACTTCTAGGATCGTTCTACAATTGATAGCGAACAACTGCAAAAGAGAATAAATGAAATCAAAACGACTTACGAAGAAATGAAACTGCTGTCCGCTAAGAGACAGCAGCGGCTGCAGCAGAGCTTGAAGTACTTCAAGTAAGTATTATTTACGTTTATAGAATAGAATAAGTACTTTTCTCTCTTTTTTTTACTCTTTTCTTTTTTTCCTTTTTCTCTTTTTTTTTCTTTTTTCTCTTTTTTATCTCTCTCTCTCTTTTTCTCTCTTTTTGAAGTGAAACTTCTTTACGCACGCTTGACTTGCGGAGTAAGCTGGCGAACGCGTTACGAAAAGTGTGATCGGGTGTGGCGAACGGGAGTTGAGTGGGGGATATAAGCAAGAGAAAGCAGTGCGCGCGCACATTTTCTTTCTCTCTTCCTCTCATAGCCAAATACATACAATAAAATAGTCTGCGCTGTCCCACTCCTGGGTAAAGGCCTCCCTCCACTACTTCCATTTTTCGCGAGCCCGCGCGTCCTCCCTCCAATTTTAGTTTAGTCCTGTCAAATTAATCAGCGCCTGACACCTGCGCTTGGCCTGGCTTGGGGACTGTCTATTGTTATTTTGACCTTCAAAAACTGCTGATTCTCAGCATATTCATGTATAATAACATCCATACCAATATTATAAATGCGATAGTGTGTCTGTCTGTCTGTTACCTCTTCACGCTTAAACCGCTGAACCGATTTAGATGAAATTTGGTATAGAGAGAGATAGTTTGAGTCCCGGAAAAGGACAAAGGATAGTTTTTATCCCGATATTCCCACGGGATCGACACTTATGCGGGTGAAACCGCGGGGCGCTGCTAGTCTCCACTAATTTCGAAACTTCCTCAGGTTCGTCCAAGAATGCGAGGAAGTACAGGAATGGATCAGCGAACAGATGACGACAGCAGCCAGCGAAGAGTACGGGTTGGATGTGGAGCATGTGGAGACCTTGCAGCAAGCCTTCGACAACTTCCTAGCGCAGTTACAGGGTAAGTAGAAATAGTTGAGCTGACTGGTGCTGATCCATGCGTCATGTTCGTGAACGGGCGCCGTCTTTGGTGACTGGTAGATAATGCTTATACAAAGTGTTAAAAAATTAACCTTAAAAACTTTAAGAGGTTCTTTAGACCATCGAACTGAACAACTTTCACTATGGGACCAACTCTGAAATCACGAAAAAAAATGAGCGGTTTCATACATTTTGGTCAAGTAGGTATTGAACTTTTGTATTAAACAGCTGAATTTTTTTTTTCGTGATTTCGGAGTTGGTCCCATAGTGAAAGTTGTTCAGTTCGATGGTCTAAAGCACCTCTTAAAGTTTTTAGGCTTAATTTTTTAACACCTTATATATGGCATTAAGTCCGCCTCTATGAAGGCCTCTATACATTTATGTGCTTGAAGTATTAAATAAATAAATAATTTTTCAAATCCGACTGGTGGTCCCAGAGATTACGGCGTTCAAACAAAAAAAAAAACAAAAATTTAAGCTTTGTCATTAGTATAGGGAGATAGGTAATTTAACTAATTAATTATTTTCCACAGCCAACGAGGGTAGAATCGAAGGTGTCTGCGAGGCAGGCACGGTGCTTCTAGAAGAGAACACGCCCGAAGCCGACAAAGTGAAGCAGAGGATCGATGACATCAAAGGACTGTGGGACGATTTGAAGGAGCTGGCGTTGGCGAGGCAGGAGGTGAGTGCAGACGCGGTCTGACGCAACTGTCTAATAAAAAAAGAAACTATGAAACGTGTACGGTCAGCATCAAAAGTTGATTAACACTTCAGTTTTTTTAATCTTAGTTATTGAGCAAAATATTTGTTCAAAATTGCAGCAGAAATTTTTTTTTTAGAATATATACTCTTGTAAAAGCCTAAAAATTAGTTTATTGAAAAAAGTGGTTGTCAATTTAATAACATGTAAAAATGAAAGTGTTAATCGACTTTTGATGCTGACTGTACTAAACATAATGGCGGCTATCGCTGTCTCGCTTTAACATCTGCAGTCTGCGCATAGTCTGTGTCATCCGCCGCCGCAGTGCGCGGGACCCTAGGGCTCCGCCGCACTCGCCGCCGCGCTGAGCCGCCGACGCGGTCCCCACGACCGGACAATAACACCGCGACCTGCGCGCCTCCGCACGGATTTCTTTAGGAACTATATCTTATACCGAATATTTCAACTGGATTCCCATTGGTTGATTTATGTTTGTAAGGAGGTCACTACTTGTGCCCCTATGTTTAGAATAAGACATATACACATTTGTGAAGAGCAGTCCCCCCGACCCTTGCTCGAAGAACGGCCAGCCCGCGCCGCAGCTGAGCCTGTAGCTTTAAATTCCCGACTGTGACCTCTGAGTTTGTTTCGGCATTTCTTCTCAGAGTAGTCAGATAGGAAATGCCGGCCCCATCAAGCTTAAATAATATTATTATGATCCAGCCTGTCCCATCTTGCTGCCCTCCCCCAGCGACGCCCTAAGCCGAGGTTCGTACCCCAAAGGGGGTGCCCTTAGCGTGTAGTCGCTTAGTATACTAGTTGTACGCCCCTGGCTGGAGGCTTTGAGTTTACTTAAGGCAACCACAGGATAGTCCGGTTAAGTAGTCACGACCTCTATAGGTCAACTACGAGATGCCACATAGGAAAAAAAAAAAAAAAAAGTAAAGAGCATGCTTCACTATTCGATATTCCTCATTTATTTTTAATATACTTTCGTCGTACCTACATCTGGAGTATTAGGGTCAGCGCAGACAGAACGGAGCGCAGCGGAGAGGATTTTATTAACGCACTTGAAAATAAACTTTAAAATTATTACAATAAAGTCGCGCGGGGATTCCCGCGTATCTTCGAGGACGCGCGAGCATTTTTTGTCAGGTTCAAGCATTTATGCACTTTATTGTAATAATTTTAAAGTTTATTTTTAAATGCGTTGATAAAATCCTCTCCGCTGCGCTCCGTTCTGTCTGCGCTGAGCCTTATTGTCTCACACCACCTAAGCGCGACAGTGGTGTTTGTGTGTGTTATGATGTCTAAGACCCAATTTTATAATGAAGTACTAAAAAAATGTTATCTGTGTCTGAAGGCCCTAGCAGGCGCCCGCCAAGTGCACGAGTTCGACCGCTCGGCAGAGGAGACGGCCGCCTGGGTAGGCGAGAAGGACACCGCGCTGGCCAGCGAGGCCGCGCCGCCGCGCTCGCTGCACGAGCTGCACGCGCAGAAGAGGAGCCTCCACGCGCTGCGAGCTGATCTGGACGCCATTAAAGCTGCGCACGACAAGCTGCAGACGGAGGCTGAGAGGTGAGTGATGCCCAATGATGGTGTATTAACAATGGTCATTGATGGGTAATGGCCGTGTACACGATGGCCTATATTGGGACATGATGGTGCGCAATGGTCAGTGACACTCAATAACTCGGTGGGCCAAGATTGTGCCACAGATATCACGAACTGTATTAAAACTAAGCGTGCCACTTTTTGACTACCTACTATGACGTCACAAGTTCGCGCTCTCGCTCACGCTCACCCAGCCAGCAGTACGCAGGACTGAGCGCGAAAGTGGCGGCTTATGATTTTCGAACGTAAGCTGGTGCGATTTTTGGCACGCGAAGTAGTTGCTCTTGCGTTATCTAGGTGTATCTATATATCCGTGGATTGTGCAGAGTTTTCAGTAATTCGGGGATATTCATTATTAAACAAATTGACACCCCACGTCAATCTGCCGTGTTATAACTATCAAAGAATGTTGTGGTTTTAATATACAGACAATTAAATTTAGCCAATCAATTCGCTTAACAATAAATTTCCCTGACTTTTTCAATGGCCAATGATACCTGCACCAATATTTTTTTTTGTCATAATTGAAAATGTTACCTCTTTATTTATTTCTGCCATCTCTCTCCCACAGACTGGGCACCGCCTTCCCCGACGCTAAGGAGCACGTGACCGCGAAGCTGGAGGACGTGAGCGAAGCCCTGCAGACGCTGGTGCAACGCGCCGACCAGTGCACGCACCAGCTGGAGCTGGCGGGGCAGCTGCAGGCGTACTTCGATACCTACCAGGAGTTATTGTGAGTATTTATGTGGATAAAGCTACTATAGAGCGTGCTAGTTGCGCGGTAAACTCTGCTTGCGAGATGCAGGGTTTTGCGTGACGTCAGTGTGATGCGCCGTTCGCATGTCTGAATGGTGCTAATACATGCGTCATGTTCGTGAACGGGCGCCGTCAGTAGGGACTGGTCATCTCTTTGCTGCCATGGCTTATTTTAATTTAATATTTAAATTGCTTTTTTTTCTCATCTTTTCATTATGGACGCTTTTAACGTTCTGCATCGTTCTCACATGTATAATTTTTAACATGAATGATGTAACCAAGACTTTGTAACCATATTATTTTGATTTAAAAGAGTGTCCATGGAGTTTCTTGCCCGTTCTTCTCCATAGGTACCTACGCTTTGGAATGGGCAACTAGCTTCATCTTTCTGACTGACCGACCCCTTGTCAATTCAAAAGTGCCTGTAATTGGTTTAATTGAAATAAATGCTTTGAGTTTGAGAGTTTGAGTTTGTCGCGATATAAATGCCGTCACAAGGAGGATTAAGAAAAAAAAAAACAGTGGCACTCCGGGAGTGCCGACAGAAGTGAAAACTTGAACAATATTATTTATCCATTTGTTTGTCATAAAAGCATCTAGTAATTTTATAAATAAGTTTAAAGGTCATTCTTCCCAAAGAAAATGTACCTCGCGTTGTCTTTATAATGGCCAAAACTTAAAACAGAGGTGTCGGTAACGGTGTCGTGAGTTCAATGGTTTTTTTTTTCATCGTAAAAAATGCCCGACGCGCCTAAAGAAGTTTTCACTTCAAAAAAAAAAACAATACAATTTGTTCATGTGTGAATGCGTTCACAGTAGTATGGTTGTTATTTATCCACGAGCTTCTTTATCTTCATGATAATGCGTAGTACCACAGAATACTTAAAGTACTACGTACAGAAAGGCCACTCCCTTCCCCGCACTAACATCAGTTACCGCACCTCACCCCGCACTTCGAGGTTACCGTCGCAGTTCTTTAACAAAGAGCGCTCGCAAACACAAGTACCTCACGCACACATTCATACGTATACAAACGTCATTTTTTAATGTAGTAGTAGTAGGTAATTATTTTGCGAGCGTTGTATGGAGTGTCCGCGGTGTGGTAGTACCTAATTAAGAAAGAAAGAAGAAAGAAAATAGGTTTATTTGCGGTGAAAATGACGCGAAAAAAACCAAACCCAAAAAAAAAAGGTAGGGGGAAACATGCGTCACATCCACGCAAAACGGCTATAGCTCAGCATTATGCTGCGACCCTATGCAAGACAGAGCCCCAGCGCTGGTTTTTAGCGACAGCCGGCGCTGACGTAATGACGTCGTCCGGTGCAGCAAAGAATTATTAGAACACTGTACCGGCACAGCGTACTCAAAGAAAAAGAATTTAATTTAAATGTGATAGAATAATTATACTAAACAGGAAATAGACATAGGTACAGTACAATTATTTTCGCTTCTAGAGCTTGGACAAACGAAACCCTAGCCCGCGTGACAGCCCCGGACCTCGCACACGACGTGTCCGGAGCAGAGCGACTGCTGGCAAGACATCGGGACGTCAAGGTGGAGATAGAGGCGAAGGAAGATGCCTTCCAGACGCTGTACAACGATGGTAAGTCATCATCATTTCAGCCGATAGACGTCCACTCCTGGACATAGGCCTCCCCCAAGCACCTCCACTTCGACCGGTTTTGTGCTTCTCGCATCCAACGGGTTCCTGCGGCCTTCACAAGGTCGTCGGTCCACCTGGTGGGAGCAGTGACGTGCATTGCATATAGGCATATAAGCAGTGCCTACCTCGATATATCAACATAAGCCTGTCAATTACGTTTTAGTGTGTGTGCCCCACAATTAAGAAACTCACTAAATTATCATACCTACCAAAAAACAAAATGTCCATACAAACACGCGCGGCAGTAGGCAGTCGCCGGACGGCCTACTCGGCTCCCGTACTATTCGCACATTGTCATTGGTCTTTACTCGTTCAAGTTAATACGACAAAATTAAAAATACGTATGTCTCACACGTAATACCATGACGTTCGACCTTCGCAATTTATCACCCTTAAGTAGGCATGCCTATTCAAATAACCACACTTTTGACCTCACTTTTGTTTTCTGATTAGTGACCGCGTTTGCCTAGACTAGACCCGGCCTAGTGCCTACCTATTCTGAAAACCAATGCACGCCACTGGGTCTATGCCACCCGAAATAAAGTTATTATTTCCTTTATTTCACTATATACATATAAATTATATTTTTAAATATTAGTATAAAAAATATATAAAAACATTTAAAAATATAAAAAATAGTAGCCCACCGGTATCGGGAACAGGGTCCAAGCTACCGGCGGTCAGGGCTCCAGAGAGAGGAACCTCCTGACAATGCGGGCCGTGTCCAGAAGTACCGCTTTCTGAATCAAGCCCTTGATCCAGCTGCCCAACGAGAGCCTCCTTAGGTGTTGGTCGAGGCTCTTGGCTATCAAACCATTGGCTGTAACGACTATCGGCACAATGATCGCTGAGTCCACATCCCACATGTCGACAACCTCGCGAGCCAAGTCAAGATACTTAATTTGTTTATCTTTCTCAGCTTTCACGAGGTTCTCATCATGCGGGACAGTTATGTCAACAATCATTGCGCGCCGCTCTGATCGATCCACCACCACTATATCAGGCTTATTGGCAACAATAGTCCTGTCAGTGATGATGGATCGATCCCAGTACAATGTGATATTACCATTTTCGAGAACTGGGTCGGGCACATACCTATAGTACGGCACCTCCGATTCTACAAGGTTGTATTTCAAAGCAAGCTGCTGATGGATTATCCTGGCTACAAGGTTGTGTCTATGCAAGTATTCTCCGTTAGCTAGACGAGAACACCCTGAGATAATATGCCTGATTGATTCTCCCGGCCGGTGGCATGCCCGACAGATGTCAACCGTGCCGTCTTTCACAATATATCTGTATTATTATTATATAAGTTATTATTATTATTATTTATTATTAAAATAAGAGTGTAAATAAAGACTCTTTCCCCACAGGCGAAAAACTAGTAAAAGAAGGCCACTTCATGTCCAACGAGATAGAGGACCGCATGTCGATCCTGCGCAGTCGGCGCGCGCAGCTGGACGGCGCCTGGAGCAACCGCGAGCGCATCTACACGCAGCACCTCGACGCGCTCGTCTTCAAGCGCGACGCCGATGCGCTAGACAACTGGATTACCAACAGGTATGTGAAGTTTGATTGGGAATATAGAGGTATGAGGAACAGGTTGTAAAGTTCACTCATACTCTATAGAAAAGGGAGGATCCTCCGACCAGACGGGTGTTGTGTCTGGCGGGCAACTGCCCGATGATTCATGTCGGGCCGTTGTATCTATGCTAGTTGCGCGGTAAACTCTGCTTGCGAGATGCAGGTATTGCGTGACGTCAGTATGACGCGTTGTTCGCATGTGGCGTTGTAGATACCGCTACAGGAATAACGTCTTTATGTGCTGGTGCTGATACAACTTGTATATCCACCACTGTTTGCCTCGTCGGCGAGTTCAGCGCCCAGCAACGTTGTACCAAATATTCTTCTTTCCTTGTTTCTAAACTTGTATCTCTCTCCTCCAGAGTGCCGCTGGTCCGCGACGGCAAATACGGTGAAAGCGTCGCTCAAGTAGAAGAACTGATCAATCGCCATCGCGACTTGGAGGAAACCATCGACGCGCAGCGAGACAAGTTTAACGCACTGAAGAGAATCACTCTTGTAAGTATAATTATGACTAGCAGCGCCCCGCGGTTTCACCCGCATAAGTTTCTATCCCGTGGGAATGTCGGGATAAAAACTATCCAATGTCCTTTCCCGGGACTCAAACTATCTCTATACCAAATTTCATCTAAGCTACTTTTTGCATCCGCGATCGGCGATTCAGCTGCTTTTTAGAAGCTAAATGCAGCGACCAAGCGTTCCACACCGCACACTTAAAAACGCCAAACGCGGCGATTCAGTCGCTTTTCGGAAGCTCGATACAGCGGCTGAACGCTACACTCCGCACACATTCGGATGCCGGTCGCAGCGATTTGGCATTTGCGCCAGCATCGGAGCAGTCGCTAAAACGCGCGATTCCGATACCGCGTCCGAACGCAGAGAGTCGCCAAAACGTGATGCAGCATCGATACAACCGCAAAATCGCTGATCGCCGATGCAAAAAGTAGCGTGTGTGCTTTGGCTCGTAAATCCGTTCAGTGATTTAGGCGTGAAAAGGTAAGATACAGACAGACAGAGTTACTTTCGAATTTATAATATTAGTATGGATTACAGCGGCACATGGCTACATACATCCACAAAACTGTTGATTTCCCGTCACTCGCAGTCAGTCGCTCACTTAGTAATACTATAACGTAAATTAATTATTTTTGTCACTTAAAACCTTTTTATATTTATAACTAGCTGCGCCCAGCGGTTTCACCCGCGTAAATGTCGATACCGTGGGAATATCGGGATAAAAAGTAGCCTATATGTTAATCCAGGATGTCAGCTACCTCCATACAAAATTTAATCAAAATTGGTCCAGCCGTTTGAGCGTGAAGAAGTAACAAACATATAAACACACACACACTCACAAACTTTCGCCTTTATAATATTAGTGTGATAATTTTATTGGTTTCTAATTAAAACTTAACACCATCTATCTTCGCCAGGTGGAACAAGCCTTCCAAACGCAGCGTGATGAGGAGGAGCAAGCTCGCCGAGTATCAGCAGAGAGACAGGAGGCAGAGAGGCTGCAGCAATACAGGAAGAGAGAGATGGAGAGGATCACAGAGGAGAGGAGACGCGAGACCGCGCCCGTACCAATGGTCAGAGAGGTAAGGGGAATCAAATTGATTTTTGAAGTGAAACTTCTTTACGCACGCTTGACTTGGGGAGTAAGCTGGCGAACGCGTTACGAAAAGTGTGATCGGGCGAGGCGAACGGGAGTTGAGTGGGGGATATAAGCAAGAGAAAGCAGTGCGCGCGCACATTTTCTTTCTCTCTTCCTCTCATAGCCAAATACGTTTGAAGTTTCACTTCAGTCAGGTCATAAGCACACTCGGTTTTTTTAAAGTGAAAACTTCTTTAGGCGAGACTAATCTGACAAGTGTAATGTCAAACTTATATACTAAAAAAAAACGAAAACACAAAAGACTTAAATGTCAGATTAGTCTCTGGGATTAAAAAACGAACTATAAATAGCCATTTTTAATTATTTATTTAAAAAATGTCTATTCTTCATTTGTTTGTTCTCCATAAAGGTTTCATAACGTTTCTATTACCTCAATAGTTCAATATGCTTACCTGGAGGGAAAAAAAAACAAAAAAATCCTTGTTGTTTTTAAAATGAAACAACTCATTTAGCGGTTATGAAATGACTAACTATATTTAAAAAAGTGTTGCCAACATAATGCAGCAAGGGTATGTTTTGATACACAATCTTAACACCCCGACTTATCAAAACAAAGTTACAAACTAACCATCATTATGTAATTAAATGATACAAACGTTTTTCTTACATAACTGAAGGTTATAGAAAATGTTCTAAGTATAATAATTTTAAGTTACAATTTTTACACCTAACATTTCCATAAACATGTAATGTTTAACACATACTAAACTTTTTGTTAACAAATCAGCTGGCATTCTGGCTGTCTCCAAATACTCTAAGTTTACAATTTTATTGTTCACACAGTCACGACAAAAATGATAGCGCACATCAATGTGTTTAGTGCGGTTGTGAAAAACATTATTCGCAGACAGTTTCAGTGCTCCCTGATTATCATTAAAAATTTTAACACTACATACATTATCAGATATTTCTAATAAAATATTACGCAAGTAAATTGCTTCAGTACACGCCTCTGTGATAGCCATGTACTCTGCTTCTGTGCTTGATAAAGCAACAGATTTTTGTTTTCTGGAAGACCATGAAATGGCACCACCACAGAGTACAAAGCACACGCCTGAGTATGACCTTCTGTCAGCAATGTTGTTTCCCCAGTCAGCATCAACATATCCCACAAGTTCAGAGTTACCTTCCCTAGTGTATGTCAAACCAAAACTTTTTGTCTTTTTTAAATATTTTAAAATTCTTTTGGCATACATCCAATGTTTATTATTAAAACTATTGTTAAACTGACTAAGGAAACTCACAGAATACATAATATCAGGTCTTGTTAACACAGCTAGATACATGAGACTACCAATTAACTGTTGATAAGGAACTTGCAAGTTACAATTTTCTTCTTTAGTAATATGAAGCTTATCCTCCATTGGAGTATCAAATGTTTTACTCTCAGTCATATTAAACTTTATTAACAATTGGTTTATATAATTTTCTTGACTTAATGTGATAACACCCTTATTTTTATCTACATTTACACTCATACCTAGACATTGCTTTACAATTCCCATGTCTTTGAGTTTGAAATTAGAAGATAAAACCTGTTTTAAATTTTCTGTTTCTAAGACATCATTAGAAAAAACAAAGAAATCATCAACATACAATGTAACAATTGTTTTACATCCATTATTATTTTTTGTATATAAACAAGACTCAATTTTAGAACGTTTATAACCCATACCTAATAAACAGTCATCAACCTTCTTGTACCAGGCCCTTGAGGATTGCTTGAGGCCATAAATTGCCTTTTTAAGTTTTAAAACTTTACCATTTGCTTGAGAATCAGGGAAACCTTCTGGTTTTTGCATAAATATAGTTTCCTCAAGGTCCCCATTTAAAAAAGCAGTTGTGACATCAAGATGTGTTATATCTAAATTTAATTTTACAGCCAACGCAAACAAAAGTCTAAGTGTAGCATGACGCACTACTGGCGAAAATGTTTCATCGTAATCTACACCCTTTTTTTGCATAAACCCTTTGGCAACGAGCCTTGCTCGGTAACGCACATTATTGTCACTGTCAAATTTCTTTTTTAATACCCATTTACACTTCACTACTGTACCACTCACTGGAATATCGACTAATTCCCACGCATTACTATCTTCAAAACACTGAATTTCCTCGCTCACAGCCTTCAACCACTGCTCCTTTTCAGGTCCTTTCAAGGCTTCTTCTAAACTGAGTCCACTGGCATCATCTAGGATTTCTTCAGTAATACACATGTTCGAGTACCCATACCGATCTGGCTTCTTTCTCTCTCTAACAGGTTTGGGAGATCTGTCTTTCAAAACGGTCTCACCTTCACACTCCTCATACTCACTTGGTACATATGTTGTATCGGTATCGTTTAGTTGTGAAGAAGAAGTATAAGTCTCTGTATCGCTGCTTTCCTCGATATCCTCCTCAGTATCTGACTGTCTTTGAAATAATTCTTGAACTGGAATAGTAACTTCAGTGTTTTGTTCATGTTCCATAATTATAACATCCCTGCTGGTTGTCACAGTTTTATTCCTTGGATTATAAATCCTATAGCCTTTAACGTTATCTGGGTATCCAACCAAAATATGTTTCTCAGACTTCCTGTCCCATTTTTTTCTTTTTTCTTTTGGGACGTGAACCATAACTTTGCTGCCAAATACTCTCAAATGGCTTAGATCTGGTTTTATTCCTGTCCACATTTCAAACGGCGTTTTTCCTGACAACCCCGATGCCACTGTGCGGTTCTGAAGATATACTGCTGTATTTGTTGCTTCGCCCCAGAATTCCTTTCCAAGACCTGAATCAAATAATAAACATCTTGCCTTTTCTACAACAGTTCGGTTTGTCCTTTCACATAAACCATTTTGCTCAGGGGTGTAGGGATTGGTTTTCTGATGATTAATACCCTCATTCTGTAAATATATATCAAATTCTCTGTTACAAAATTCAAGCCCATTATCACTTCTTAAGGTTTTAATTTTATCATTTGTCTGGTTCTCTACCAGAGCTTTGAAGTTCTTAAAACACTTTAATGCTTGATTTTTATTTTGAAGAAAATAGACAAAAATGTATCTTGTATAATCATCAACGAAAAGTAGGAAATATCTTGATCCACCCATTGACGTAACCTCCATGGGTCCACAGATGTCTGTGTGCACCAATGCTAGTTTTTCTGTACTTCTAGTACCAACATGACTAAATGGTAATCTGCTCTGCTTACCTTGGCAACATACTGAACATGAAGACTTAGATGTGTCACTCTTTTCTGATAGTTTGATGCCTTCCACAGCAGATGTCATTTGGTTCAAGTATTTGCTATTAACATGACCCAATCTGCGGTGCCATAACTCACTTGACACTGCAAAGGCTGATAAAACATTGTCAGGCATTATCAACTTGTACACTCCATTGGTTAAAACAGCTTGAGCTACCAACTGTCCATCCTTGTTGTAAACACTGCAACCATTTTCACTAAATGAAACTTGATTATTGTTTTTAATCAATTGGCTGACAGACAACAAGTTTGTTGTCAACTCTGGAACACAGAGCACATCCTTGACAGGTACATCATACTCACAGTCATCAGTCTTTGTAACAATATTAACATCTCCTATGCAAGAAATTTTCAACTTATTGCTATTTGCAACGATAATTTCCTTTTCTTTTGCACTTTGTTGATTCATAACCCAACTTTCCATGGCTGTTAAATGAGTACTGGCTCCTGAGTCAATATACCACTCAGTTTTATTAAAATTACCACTTAGGAAAACAGCACTGAATGCATTTGTTTGTTTTCTTGCATTTTTGTTACAACTCGACTGATTTTTATCATTATTCGTACATTGGTTCTTGTAATGTCCCGGTTGTTTACACTTATAGCATCTGACATTTGTTTTCTTCGATGCGCCATCTTGATTTCCGGTCATAGACTGCATAGACTTTTTGTTTTTAGGTTGCACCTTCTGCGAATATGAACTTGCAAAAGCACCGCTAACTTCGTGATTTCCGGTGTCGGTTTCCATGTCTAATAATTTTACCTTAATGGCGTCCGATGTGATGGGAATGCCAGAATGCTCAATCGCCATAATCATGGGCGAATATTTTTCTGTCAATCCAGCTAGTAGTAAACATCCAATCCAACAGTCATCAATACTGAAACCTGTGCCGCTTAGTTTTTGTCCAGTTTCAATAATTTCTGTTACGTACGACGTCATCGAGCTGCTACTCTCTAAACGAATTGATATTAAATGGCGCAATAAACTGATTCTTCTAGAAAATCCGGAATCATCAAATAATTCTTTTAGTTTCTGCCACAATTCTTTTGACGTAGTCACGTTTTTGATATGCACATATAACGATGAGTCAATCGTCATAATCAGTTTTGCTTTCGTTTTCGCGTCATCTGCGGCTGTTAATGCAGTTCCTGCTACTGGCTCGATGCAATGCTTCATGCCCTCGAGCACGAGGAAATTTTCCGCGGCGAACGTCCATTCTGTATAATTTTCTCGTCCTTTCAACTTAGGCACGTTGACAAGATAGTTCGTACCACTCATTTTCATTAAATGTTTTTACTGTAGCACGACACACTGACTCTAAATATACAGTTTTAGACTGAATAACTGATTATTTTTTTTGCAATCTAAAGCGATTATCTGGGCCCATAACCTAAAATGAAACAACTCATTTAGCGGTTATGAAATGACTAACTATATTTAAAAAAGTGTTGCCAACATAATGCAGCAAGGGTATGTTTTGATACACAATCTTAACAGTTTTCGAATTATATTTCCATGAATAACTCCGAAACCTGACGCTTTAGGATATTATGTTATGTAACATTTTTTGTTTGTATAAGCGTCCTCTATCTAAATATATAACTTTTGTTGTGCACCGCGATTCTGAAAAAAAATCAAAATGGCGACCGACCTTAGGGCCACCCTCCATACAAAAATCTTCTAACCCCTTACTATGCTTTTATGATTAAACAAATAGATATTGGAGAGGAAACTTCGAAGTCAAGATCGTCGATTTAAAAATATTAATAAAAATTGGTGACAGCAGGGCTTTTTAACATCATAAATATCATAATCAGCCTATAATGTTCCCACTGCTGGGACACAGGCCTCCTCTCTGTGAGAGGGAGTGGGCCGTAATCCACCACGCGGGCCCAGTGCGGGTTGGCAGATGTCACATGTCTTCGAATTTTTGGTTCTAAGACATTTCGGTTTCGGTATTAGTTGACTTAATATAACTCTTATTTTGCAGTCGGAACGCATGCAGACGTCCATAGCGCCCGCGTCTTCAGAAGAAACACTGTCGCCGGCGCCACAGTTCGACAGACTGCCCAAGAACGAGCAGCATGTCAAGCGAGCTGAGAGCATGAGCGTTAGTACATCTTAGTTTATTTAATCTTTCTACAGGGTGAAATTGAAGTCATGGGCCATCCTTTTAAGGGGTCATTATAATCATCATTATGAACAACTTTTACTATAGGACCAAGGGGCTGTTCAAGTATTACGTAAGCAGATTTTCTGCAATTATTAACCCCCTCGTCCCCCTCGTCAGCAAAAATAAGCAAAGCTCTTACCCCCTCCCCCCATGCTTACGTAAACATTGGTACATGCATTTTTCAATGTGTTAGATAGATAGATAAACCATTTATTTGACGCACACAAGAGACAACACAACACACAAAATACCTCTGGTTTCTTTATTGATTCATGAGCAGCAAATATATGCGTTTCGTTTTCAAGCATAGACAAGTAGGGTTGCCATATGTGTTCAAGCCGAAATCGACTAAATTTTGTAGAAAATCCGAAAAAGTAAAATGTACTGCTGACGTAATCACCATCCAGACCCCCCATTTCCCATGTCATCAAAAATAAGCAAGGCAAAGACCCCCCCCGCCCCCCTGTGTTGCTTACGTAATACTTGAATGGTCCCCAAACCTGAAATCGCGAAAAAAAAATCAGTTCTTCCGTACATTTTGACGAGTTATGTGAACATAAATGCAAGGAACAGCTGAGTTTTTTTCGCGATTTTAGACTTATTCCCATAGTAAAAGTTGTTTATAACGATGAGTACAATAACCCCTTAAAAGGATGCCCATGAATTTAATTTCTAACCCTGTATATTAATAACTAGCCGCTGCTGAAATGGTCTTTTGGGGAAAGAACCACACAGATTAAGCGGACCTGTCCAGTCAGTGCACGCATTTGTCAAAAATCGTGCAGCTCAACTCAGAACTTGAGGAGCTCAACGATTAACCTTTTAACCGCTTACGTCGGATTAATCCGACAAATATTTTCGTGTCCATTCCGCCAGAGTCGTATATATACGACCAAATAACACAGCTCGTTTAATCTGTATTATTATTACATCATCACAGCTCGTTTCATCTCTATTTGTTTTTCGTTTTTTTTTTTTGTCGGGCGCTGGGGGCACGACAACTGATATAAAGTCCGGCGGTTAAAAGGTTAACGTGGTTTTCGAGGGAAGGTCACCCATCACAACTATTTATTCCATTTGCTCGGCTGTTATTCACCCATGTGTCCATCAAAAATGTGTATTTCGCAGCCAACTGGTTTAATTAGCCGTTTAGTTAACCGCCTGGCCTTTTAACTAAACGGCGGCCGTTCAACTAACGGCCTGAATGATATTCAATTATAGTTTAGGTTGGAATTGTAACTAATCACGCGCGAGCCGAATTGGTCGCAGTAACTAAGCCAGGGCACCCCGACCAAATGGGTTAGGTTAGGTTAGAACTGTGATCAACCGCGTGCGAGCCGAGAGAGCGAAGCGAGGCGATCACTACTTCCAAAGGCGAGGCGGTTAACTAAACGGCTAAACTCAAACTCAAAGTATTTATTTCAATTATACCATATACAGGCACTTTTGAATTGTCAAAATTAAATAGTCGGTCAGTTAGTCAGAAAGTTGAAGCTAGTTGCCCATTCCAAAACGTAGATCTCTATGGAGAAGAACGGGCAAGAAACTTTATGGACACTCTTTTAAATCAAGATATTACAAAATCCTGTGTACATTATTCTTGTTTCTTCTATATGTGAGAAAATGAAGAAACAATACAAAAAAAAAATAAGATTAAAAATAAGCCTTGGCAGTTAAGAGATGACCAGTCTCAACCGACGGCGCCCGTTCACGAACATGACGCGTGGATCAGCACCATCCAGCTCAACCATTTTGCAGGGAACCGAATGATCCAACACACGTGCCACCATCAGTGAGACGTTTAAGAGCCTATACTACCTCAGCTAAAATTCACTCTTTATCTCGCTCATACGATACTGCTCGCGGACTGAGTGAGAGCGAGACAGAGTGCGGTGCTGAGCGGCAGGAAGCGCCAATAGTTTAGGTATTTGCTTTTTACAATGAAAATAATGGTAATTATAAAAAAAAAAATAACATAAGATCTGCTTTAAAGTAAGTTCAGTTAGTATGCAAAGTTTCATGATCTAATTTGAAGTATTTTTTTAATACCAGCGGTTTATTTTTCGGGTTAAAGGTAACTTTGGATTTTTTTTCTATCGAGAAAATTTTATGGAATCGTGTTTTCGTCTAACATAGGACTTAGCATTAATCCTCAACTTTACCATATATTTATTTCAAAATTAATGGTGCAGTATTTTCGACATAACGGAGGATCACGCTAAGCCATTTGAGGTAGTATAGGCTCTTAAGTGAGCATGACATATTCTCAACTGCCATGCTCTTTCAAGTCAACACCAAAAAATCATAATAAACGGATCCATGGTTCTTACACTTACAAAATTGAAACAATTTAACTAATTTATTAATTTAACCAGCTGGCTACGAAGTGTATATTAACAAAATTTATTTGTTTCTCAGGTGGTGAAGACTCCTAAACGCACTCCATCGTTCACAACCCGCAGACGCACTCAGAGCTTCAGAAGACATCGCCGCGGCGACATCGCTGAACTACCGCCCGTGGAGATTGAAGGTAAGACTAATAGAAAGCCGCTGTAGTACCTGCAAACGGGGTGAATAGCCTCCTGAGTCCCTGTGGTCGTTATAACGGACAAATTATCGTACGAACCGACGAAATCAGGTGTAGCAGCGCCGATTTTTAAACGAAAAACTAATATGTGTGTTACAAAGTACGTCCGGTTATTACAAATGGCAACCGTGAATAATGTCAGGACTTTATGACGTACGAGATAATTTTTCCGTTATAACGACCACAGGGACTCAGGAGGTTAGGGATGCACGGGTGAATCGGGACGAAACTTTAAAATGGATTTTAACGTTGAAATAATATAGTTTGTTGTCAATAAGGGCACGTAATCGTTAATTAAATTACAGTTATCACATTAGGGTCCTTTTTGGCCACAAACTATATTATTTTAATGTTAAAATCCCTTTTAACGTTTTGTCCCGATTCACTCCTGCATCCCTATTCACCCCGTTTGACGGTATAAGCGACGTGGGTGTGATTCTAATGATCATAATCGTTCAAACGTATATTTTTCATCACAAATCATATTTTGACTAACATAATATTATGTTGGTCAAAAGGTTTTATGTTAAACATAAAACCTGATACTGACTTCCAAATTGCAAGGTTTCTAGTTATTATATTATATTATTCTAGTTCCTAATCACACTAATATTATAAAGGCGAAAGTTTGTGAGTGTGTGTGTGTGTGTGTGTGTTTATATGTTTGTTACTTCTTCACGCTCAGACGACTGGACCAATTTTGATAAAATTTTGTATGGAAGTAGCTGACACCCTGGATTAACATATAGGCTAGTTTTTATCCCGATATTCCCGCAGGATCGACATTTACGCGGGTGAAACCGCGGGGCGCAGCTAGTATTCTTATATTATTTAATTAGTTTGATAGTTATTCATTAAGTAAAAAGTATCCAGGTATTCCAGTAACAACCATTTTTTATTTATTTTTCTACTAGCTGCGCCCCGCGGTTTCACCCGCATAAGTCTCGATCCCGTGGGAATATCGAGATAAAAACTATCCTATGTACTTTCCCGGGACTCAAGCTATCACTATACCAAATTTCATCTAAATCGGTGCAGCGGTTTGAGCGTGAAGAAGTAACAAACATATAAACACACACACACACACACAAACTTTCGCCTTTATAATATTAGTGTGATATGGACTGTCGGCTCGTTTCCCACTGAGTGCCAACCCATCCCCCGCCAGGCTACCTGGAGCGCAAGCAGGAGGCGGGCTGCGGCGGCAAGCGCGCCACGGTGCGGTCGTGGCGCGCGTACTACTCGGTGCTGTGCGGCCAGCTGCTGTGCTTCTTCCGGGACGAGCTGGACTTCGCCAGCGCCAAGGCCGCGGCGCCGCCGGTGGCTATCCTCAATGTAAGTATTATAATTATTGAAAAAAAAAAACTTTTTACAAAAAAACAACCGACTTCAAAAAAAAACTACAGTGACAAATAACTTTAATATCGGAAGTCGATGTCGTTGGGTTCGCATTTTCGTTTTTTGACACCGACTTCCGAAATTAAAGCCACTGACTAGAAGAATCATCAAAATTCGCATAGAAATGCCGGAGATGCAGTACATTTATCCGTATAACTTTGTACATAAGAAAAATGACCTAATGTATTATATACTAAAACCTTTCTGAAAGTATGTAGATTATATTAGTGAAAGAACGATCAAAATTGATTCATTAGTTTTTGAGAAAATCGCGGACATACATACATACCTACATACGGGTCGAATACAGAACCTCCTTTCTTAAGTCGGTTAAAAATAAGTTTAAAAACTAAAACCCGACTACTGAAAAGGATGAAACAAGAAAGTACCTTCCCGTGGTCGCATGCTACCATAGCTTATATGTATGTTAGTACAGTGGCATGCGACCGATACTCTCGGCATTGTAAAGGGTCTTTTTACATCCTATACGTAGGTATATTAAACATAAAAATATATTTTTTGCGAACATAATCGGTGACGATGTTATAGAAGTATGAGGAACAGGGTGTAAAGTTCACTCATACTCTATAGAAAAGGGAGGATCCTCCGACCAGACGGGTGTTGTGTTGTGTTGGGGCCTAATGATTCATGTCGGGCTGTTGTATCTATGCTAGTTTCGCGGTAAACTCTGCTTACGAGATGCAGGATTTAGTGACGTATACCGCTACAATGTGAAGTTGACTACACTCATCTCTCAAATGAAGGGTTTGTGTGACAAATGAACCTATTATCTTTTTTCTTATATGCTTAATTAGGAGAAAAAACATTTTACTCTCCCATCTTATACAAAATATAAAATGTTTATTTCTGTATCAACTAGTATATGATTGGGGATTCCTTTTAAGCATGATGACGCCTGCGTTAGGAGACTCCGCACTTCCATAGCTTTGGCTGTTTGTACAACTTACAGAATTATTTTTATTTTCTAGAATTTATTACATTTTTATAAGTACAGACGCCAGCACATCAAGCTACTACAATCTGTCAAATTTCTTTAATAGATTTTCAACTTTATTGCTAAAACATAAGGTTCAAAGTTGATTGGGACAATTTGGCAGTTTCGGGTAGCTTGATGTGCTGGCGTCTGTACATTAAAGTGGGTGTGTTGGGTGTGCGGCGTGTGTGATGTGTGAGGGGTGTGTGAGGTGTGTCGAGCGAGTGTGGTGTGGGATATGTTTGAGGTATGTGAGGGTGAGAATTGTGTGGTTGGTGTGGATGAAATCTTATCCATCAAACAACGTAACACAAACGTTTATTTATTTAATACTTCAAGCACATAAATGTACAGAGGTGGACTTAATGCCATAGGCATTTTCTACCAGTCAACCTTTGGTTTATTTGTTTTAATCGCTCATGTGTCGCAGGTCGCGTCGCGGCTTAATGGAGCCTCAGCGTTAAACTATGTTTTGATGGTGTCTTTTTGCAAATTAGTAATAACTCAAACATGTTAAATTCTCCGAAGGAGATTTGCACCTGAGTCTAAGTCAACAAAAAATATTAATTTAAATCTTTAGCAACGATCCACAAGACTTTGCTGAATAAATCATATTTAGTCATTGGTTAAAACAACAACTGATTTTGTATCATGGAATGCTAGCTGACATCAGACGAAGATGAAGGGATGAACTTGAGTTCTACCACAGAATACTTCAACGTTCTCTCCTCAGACCATCTAAAACACACCAGTATAAAAACTTTCTAACTCTGACAGGCACGCTGCGAGCCTGCGGGCGACTACACGAAGCGCGCCAACGTGTTCCGGCTGGCGGGCGCCGACGGAGCTGAATACTTGTTCGCGTGCTCCTCCAAGGATTTGATGAAGGTAAGCATTCCACTGCAACATACACCGTGTTCTTCACGATATCCATAAACTTTGTCAAACGCTTCTATAGCTTTTACAAATTAAATCTAACAAAGGAAGTAGTACTTAAAAAGGCTTCGTTACAAAGATATTTGTAATTTTATTTAGTAAATTTAATTGAGCTATGCAGTAAGAAAAGCGGGTCTTGACTCAGTTTTGACAAGTTGCAGCCCGCCAAATCTTATGAATGAAAATACGTCATCGTTGCCAATTCGGATAAAGAGGCATGCATATCGGGCGATTACGTCAAGGTATTTAGTTTACCTATATGAAAATTAACAAAAAATAAAAAACAAGAATTCACTAATGTGTCCATAATGAAAAATGCTTATTTCCATGGTCTGAACATCTGGTCGAAGTTTATGTATGTCGTCCGGAACACGGTGTATAAATTCTCAAACCCAACTCATTTGTAGACGCCGCATAAAAAACGTTTCAGTTATGTCACACGCCAGTTAATTGCGGACTCCATGTTAATTGCGACCATTAACACAACGTTAACACGGGTTCCTAGATCTTAGTCGTTTTTCCCAAAATAATCATCATCATTTCAGCCGAAAGACGTTCACTGCTAGACATAGGCCTCCCCCAAGCACCTCCACTTCGACCGGCACCCTAATTGCGTAACACACTATCAATCGGAATCAGAATCATTTTGAAGCCAATTGCCAATCCATTGCTTCTTAAGTTCGAAAAATTTGTCTGCTCAACACGTAAATAACGCAATGAATGTTATTGAACTGTCAAAATGAAACCGATTCCGATTGATAATGTGTTACGCAATTGCCCCGCGGTTCTGTGCTTCTCGCATCCAACGGGTTCCTGCGGCCTTCACAAGGTCGTCGGTCCACCTTGTGGGAGGTCTTCCAACGCTACGTCCTAAAATAATACTCAATATTTTTTCATTCTCCTACAGGAATGGGTAGCCAAGCTGTCCTTCCACGCCCAGCTACCTCCGGAGCTGCAACTGACCCCCTACTCCGCTGTGCCGCCTGGGGAGTCCCCCACAGCCGAGATCCGGCGAAGATTACATGAGTAAGTAGATTAATAGTTATTTATGCAACTGTTGTATAATAAGGGGTATTAAAATACGATAGTACCACATGAGTGTTCTAATTATGTACAGTTGCATACAAGACTTTATCTACACCCATGATATGAATCCTCTATAACAGTTCTGAAACAGGTTTTGCAATACTAATATCGAACAAAAATGGCGGCCGGCGGGATACGACGTGAATTTGAATCCATACTAATATTATAAATTCGAAAGTAACTCTGTTTGTCTGTCTGTCTGTATGTTACCTTTTCACGCCTAAACCGCTGAACCGATTTAGATGAAATTTGGTATACAGGGTGAAATTAAATTCATGGGCATCCTTTTAAGGGGCCATTGTACTCATCATTATGAACAACTTTTACTATGGGACTAAACCTAAAATCGCGAAAAAAAACAGCTGATCCTTGCATTTATGTTCACATAACTCGTCAAAATGTACGGAAGAGCTGATTTTTTTTCGCGATTTCAGGTTTTTGGCTCCATAGTAAAAGTTGTTCATAATGATGATTACAATGACCCCTTAAAAAGATGCCCATGAATTCAATTTCACCTTGTAGAGATAATTTGAATCCCGAGAAAGGACATAGGATACTTTTTATCCCGATATTCCCACGGGATCGAGACTTATGCGGGTGAAACCGCGGGGCGCAGCTAGTAACCTATAAGTTCTTTTTTTTATTTACGGCGCCGTGGTAGTGGAACGCGCGTGCATGACAATGTTCTTTTTTTTAAAAGGAGTTGCATAATGAAATTTAGTACAACATTATAACACTCGTTTGGATGATATTATGGTTACTATGACACTGGTTGTTTTAATGTTGGCAATAAGCTAACTGTTTCAGAAACTTTTATAGAGGATTTATAGCATGGGTGTAGATAAAAGAAATTAATAGTAGCCGAGCTCTGTGTGAAGGACACAATGCTTTGCGTGCGTAATATTGCACACTATCATAAACAACGAATTTTGACACCATAAATAATAGTAGTTTCCTAGCAACTCATCATCTGTCCAGCCTCTTCCCAAATATGTTGGGGTCGGCTTCCAGTCTAACCAGATGCAGATAACCTGTATTTTACATGGAGCGATTGCCTATCTGGCCAGTTTCAGTTTCTTTTTTCAGTTTGTAGACAAAGTTACTTTATTTTTTTATTGTTGAATGGGCCTGTTCTTGTCCTCGATCACGCCTGATGGAAAGCTAGATAGATGAGGTTTATGATGAAACCAGCGTCCCCAGAAGATGGCTGTTCAGTCTTGCTTTGAAGGCAAGCACAAAAGTATTTGAGATTGCAGCATGATCAGTAATTTTCTAGCCATGGTCTATAAATAATCTACTATATCACGAACTCCTCTTAAGAACAAGCCTTAAAATAAAAAAGACAACAGTCTCTTCAACAAAAATGGTCCTATCAGAATTCTGCCACCACATACCACCCCCAAACCCTGGTACACTACCACAGCCGTAACCTCAACCCCTAACTCCTCAGGAACGCGGAGTCTTCATCATCAGCAGGATCTTCCCCCGAGCCTGAGCGCAGGCCGCGCACGCAGGCTGAGATCCTACAGGAACATAGAAATAGTCAGCAGTCGCAGAGGGTGTCCTCCACTACTCCGGAAAGAATTATAGGTAAGATATTGTATGGTCAGCAACAAAAGTAGATTAACACTTCAGTTTTTTAAATCTTAGTTATTGAGTAAATAAATTAATAATTTTGATATTAATTTATTTATATTAATTAAAATATAAAATATTTATCTGTTATTAATAATTCTATTCCAATTTATGCTAATTTCTATCTAATTTTATCTCATTTTTATCTAGCTTTGACCAATTTTTGTTTCACTTTATTTGATTTAACCCTTTTTTATTTCGATAGTTTATTAAATTGAAATCATAACAAACGTGTCACCGCACTACGAGGGTCATTATCCATTATCTGTAGTGTGTCTGTGCGCCTAGTACACGCACATCACGCCGCCGCGCGCCAGTGCAGCGCCGTGATGTCGAAATAAAAAAATATTAAGCATTTTCAAAGTTAATGCTTTTGAGCTGAAATTTTGTACAGAGATTCTAGACCAGATGCACTCTTCAACCCGTTTGTATTGATATACCCTTTCCGTAACACCCTGTAGATGTGATGTACCATCATCATCTGCGTAGCCATTTTTCCAATTAATGTTGGGATCGCCTTCCAATTTAATGCAGTAGAAACGAAAAAAAAACATCAAAATATTTCCAAATAAAAAATTTCCCGTCAATCAAGTGTGAAACCTGAAAACGTAGCTTGCGAAAAAATCAATTAATTGAGTAATTTTTTTTATATATAGATTCGTTTCACCCTTAGGAGGAACCCTATTGAAAACGCCTCTTTTATTCAAAGTAGTTTAATTATAATTAACAAAAAACTAACTACCTAATATAATATACAGGAAGATTTTTTTATCGCCATCCAAATTTTTACAGGGTGTTCTACCCATGAATATGAACAACTTTCACTATGGGACCAACTCTGAAATCACGAAAAAAAAAATCAGCTGTTTTATACAAAAGTTCAATACCTACTTGACCAAAATGTATGAAACAGCAGGTTTTTTTTTTTGTGATTTCAGAGTTGGTCCCATAATGAAAGTTGTTCATATTCATGGATAGAACAGCCTGTAAAAATTTGGATGGTGATAAAAAAATAAGCCTGTATATCTATGGTTTTTTATACGATCAAATGAGCATTATGAGTCGGATGTGTTGGATGGAGTGAGTGACGGAGTGAGTTGGATGTTCCAAATATTGTATATTTTCATATCATAATGACTTTTAAATTACTTTCTGCTATTAATACATTCCATCTTCAAATCAAATTATCATCATTACTTTATCAATCACTATAAACCACAAACAACAAATTAACATCAATAACATTCTTCAGTTTGCTCCAAGAAGAACCGCCATACGTTACTCAAAATATTTATTTTAATAAAAAATTAAAATTAAAATTTATATAATGTCAGAATCAACGGTGCTGCCATCCCTGCCCCCAAGACAGCCGCCTCAAGAAGAAGATGCTGCGGAAGTTGTACTCAGGTAAATAAAATGCATAACTTTTTAACCGACTTCAAAAAAGGAGGTTCTGTATTCGACCCGTATGTATGTATGTATGTTTGTATTTCCGCGATTATCTCAAAAACTACTGAACCAATTTTGATAATTCTCTCATCAGTGTGATTTAAATACTTTCAGGAAGGTTTTAGTATATAATACATTAGGTAATTTATCTTATGTACGAAGTTATATGCATAAATTTACTGCATCTCCGGAATTTCTATGTGAATTTTGATAATTCTTCGAGTCGTGTCTTCAATGCACTAGTGTTAATTGAATTTCTGTTGGGTAGGTACAACTAAAAAGTGAAAAATAAAAAAAAAAAAACAAAATAAAAACCGACTTCAAAAAAAAAACACTACAAAATGATAAATAACTTTAATTTCGGAAGTCGGTGTCAAAAAACGAATATGCGGAACCAACGACACCGACCAGTTTCCGAAATTAAAATTATTTATCACTAGCTGCGCCCCGCGGTTTCACCCGCATAAGTGTCGATCCCGTGGGAATATCGGGATAAAAACTATCCTATGTCCTTCCCCGGGACTCAAACTATCTCTACACCAAATTTCATCTAAATCGGTTCAGCGGTTTAGGCGTGAAGAAAAGACAGACAGACAGACAGAGTTACTTTCGCATTTATAATATTAGTTTGGATTTTGTATTTTTTTTACGGCTAATTTTAACGGGCAATTTCTCAGTAGGTGCCCGGAGTCTGAAATTGTGCCCGGTTGAGGTTAACAGGCTCGCCCCTTATTACTTAAACATAACTGGCGAAACGTGTGTGTTCTATAGGTACAGACGCCAGCACATCAACCTACTACAATCTGTCAAATTTCTTTAATAGATTTTCAACTTTATTACTGAAACATAAGGTTCAAAGTTGATTGGGAAAATGTGACAGTTAGGTGTAGGTTGATGTACTGGCGTCTGTACAATCGCGGCCTTTTAGCTTTTTCACTTAAATTTTTTTTTTTTTTCGCTAAATCCTGCGGCGGCGCCAGCCACGCCCCCTTAAAGTTTTCGCCTATTAGGATAGCGATAACGCAATTCGTTGCAACCTGCACTGCGCAGCTTAGTGACGCATCACGTGCCTCCTTTTGTGAATTTTCCGGATGAACTATTTGACCTTGGCGCGCTTACTAGAGAACGCTTAAATTTTTTGAGTGCAAGCAAAAATGAACTTAGTTGTGGTCAGGCGGGAGTGTCCGCGATAGCACACCCCTGACCAGAGCCCTGATTCACAACCATACGACAGGCTATCGTATCGAAAACCTGACATTTCGATAACCTGATTTGACTTGCCCTCAACAGCAAATAGCCGTTGGAAGAATAGCGGGCGTCTATTTGATTTAAACTGACAAAATTTTCGGGTTTTGGCCTTGTGAACAGTGTTTAGAAGACTCCTACGATAACAATGATTAATGTTCGATACGATACGGAAGCGTATCGAGTGTTTGTGAATTGCTATGCAGACGTGATGTTGCGTTATGTTATAAACTCCTTTTACATTTTTTTGAAGTGAAAACTTCTTTAGCGGCGTTGAACACTTTTTGTAATGGGTAAAAAATGTTAAACTCGCGTCAGGGCATCGCGTCAGGACACGTGACCGTCAGGAGAGATTTCCCCCCCCCCCCTCTCTTTCTACGGCGGCGCCAACCGAAGTGAACCAAGTTTAGTGACACACGACAATGGATGGATGGATGGATGGATGGATGGATGGATGGAGTGGAAGTGGAAGTGGAAGTGGAACCGGAAGTGGAAGTGGAAGTGGAAGTCGGAGTCGGAGACGAAGTCGAAGTCGAAGTCAAAGTCGATGTCGAAGTCGAAGTCGAAGTCAAAGTCAAAGTCAAAGTCAAAGTCAAAGTCGAAGTCGAAGTCGAAGTCGAAGTCGAAGTCGAAGTCGAAGTCGAAGTCGAAGTCGAAGTCGAAGTCGAAGTCGAAGTCGAAGTCGAAGTCGAAGTCGAAGTCGAAGTCGACGTCGAAGTCGAAGTCGAAGTCGAAGTCGAAGTGGAAGTGGACGTGGACACACTGCTGTGTATTCGTAACATTCGTGTATATAAAGTGTTTAAAATATGGAAATTGAACGAAGTGCATCTATTAATGAAAAAAGGGACGCAGAAATAGTGAAAAAAAATGAGTTGTTATAACTCATTTTTTTTTTTATAAATCAATTATTAATTGAATTAATATTTAATTAATAATTGATTTATTTCAACGTTAATATTCAAGTTTTCACTTCTGCCGGCACTCCCGGAGTGCAACCCGTCTTTTTTTTCTTAACAGGAGTCAGGAACAGTCTTCAGGGGCCAGCGCGTGGGGGAAATCGCGGTTCTCAAACGGACGCGACATTAACTCAGAGTTCATAAGGTCGCAGCAAAACGGTGAGTTTTTAATACCTATTTAATTATGATCGATTGAACAGAAAATGTTTCGAAACGTTTCAAAAGTTGTAAATTTTACTCATTTTGATGTTCATGATTTTTATTTTAGTAGAGCCAGCACTAATTGCGTAACACATTTTCCATTACAATTTGAGGGTTACAAAGGAATTTCGTAATGCATTACCTCTTAAGTTTGAACGCAATGAAAGAGGCTGAACTGTCAAAATGACAGACATTGCGACCAATTTGTCATTTTTTTTTTTACGTGAAAATGTATAAACGGTGAAGGAAAACATCGTGAGGAAACCGGCATGTCCTAGAACCGAAAATTCGAAGACATGTGACATCTACCAACCTGCACTGGGCCAGCGTGGTGGATTACGATCCGATCCCTCTCACCGAGAGGAGGCCTCCCAGCAGTAATAATAAATAACAATAAAATTTATTGAAATCATATGTTTACAAAAAGTGTACATATGGTTCAATATAATATATTTAATCTAGGCCTAGGTTTATAATAATCTGGATATAAACTATGGTATGAAAAATATGTCAAAACAGTCAAAATATAACTCTGAAGGTAATGTAGTGCGTTGCCTGATCTAGGTTTATCTAAACCTGTGTTTCAGGCCAACTCTCTACGAAAGTACTTGTTGTAGGACAGTCAATGAATTAAATTAACATATTATATTTTCAGTATCTAAGCAGATACAATATTTTGCGTAACCTTATTATAATCTAGGCTTATGGGTTGTATTTATATCTATAACTAAAATTATTCTGAAATAATTTTATAATACTAGGTTAGGTAATTACAGTTAAGGTGAATGCGCAGTAGTAGACCGCGAAATTTAAATTTTCTTAAGTATTTTGCTTTTTGTAGGTCAGTGTCAGGTTGTATCTTGATCAAAATATGATTTGCGACTATAATATACATGTATTTACAGAATTATAGTCATTAGAATCATTAATATATCTCTTTAAGTTAGATTTCTACCATAAACACTTTTCCATACGAGATTTGTTCTTAACCATAGAAATCTAACTTGGAAAGATGTATTAATGATTCTAATTATTATAATTCTGTGAGTACGTACCTGTTATAGTCGCGACTCATATTTTGATCAAGATACAACCTGTCACTGACCAGAAAATTGCAAAAAACGTAAGAAAAATTGAATTTCGCGGGCTACAACTGCGCATTCACCTTAAGTCAGCTACTTTATTTCAGCACCTCTAGTAGTTTTTCCGTGGGAACATTATAGGTTGATTATGATATTTATGATGATGTGTTACGCAATTACCCCGCTAATTTACAGAGTGCGATTTATTTGCCTGTGTCATATACTATAAGGCAAGAGGACGCCGACCATGCGCCGACCGCACAGTGGCGCCCTCATCGTTTTTTTTTTGGTTATTTCTTTTAATTACCCTCTTGGGTAATTTTGATTAAATGACTACGATGGTCTAAAGTAATTTTATTGGATTTCTTCTTGTGACGTTCTTGCACTGTGTTGTCTTCGTGGTTGTCCTTTTAGTTGTGTATTTGTCCACGTTTATTCTTAAAGTAAAATGTGAACAATTTAAATCAGTTACAACTATTTTACACAAATAACCCATTCACGCTAAAAGCACATCTAATTAAAAAAAAATAACAACAATTTACCCTTCATTAACCAAATTTACCCTACCCAACAACGTGGGTAAAAATCACCAACTCGAGTTTAACAACTAATTCCTACCAGCCCCGGACATTGGAGCACCACCATTACCTCTCTCCGGCCCTCCAGACCGTCCACCACTGCCCGACCGAGCGCCGAACTTAACCGACCGCGCGCCGATCTTACCCGATCGCGGTCCGAACTTACCCGAGCGAAACCAGAACCTTGAAAGGACGAATGCTCAAGGGGAAAAGCAGTCCGTCTCGGCTTTAGTAAATAGTTACCAGCAAAGAATGTCTGGTGGCAACTGGCAAGGGAGGGATGCCAATGCGAACAGGAATACGACGTCGTGGCAAGGATATCCGTCCGGACAGAACAATAACTGGCAGAGTGTTGAGACTACGTCACACTTTTACTCGACGAGTGAAACCGGTCAGTTATGTTTGAAATGTGGGTCGAGTGGTACTTTGAAAATTTGGTTGGATGGTAATAATTGAAGGACCGAACTAATACTTCTATTTCAATAGACCTTATTTGACAGAATATCTCATTTCGTTTACTTTGGGCACTTGTCACAATGTTAGATTCAAGATTTCTTAGCTCGACGGTGTGGCTACCTACTGGACCCAATTCATATAACAAAACACGTAAAAAAATTTGAATTTCGGGGCTTACCCTAACGGTTTCACTTAAAACAAGTTTAAAAAAAAAAAACGCTATCACCTGTGTGATGCAAAAGATAGTGCCAAAATATTGAATCTCGCTATAAATTAGCTTTAAAAAAATGTGTAAGGTCTCCTATTACAATAGAAATAGAACAATAAACTAGTACCAAAAGACCACAATTTTCAAAAGTACCTCTACAGTCTTGACGTACCGAAGCAGCCGGGTTGTGGAGCTTGGTAGACACTACTAACATTTAGCTCCTAACTTACTGTAATTTGGCAAGAATTTACTCTGTACTTCTCTATTATTTAGCTATGGCGCTTACAAGAAGACTGATAACAGTATGACCCCCCACGTGTCCTACCCAAAGCGATCGGTCGCGCGACTACGTAATCGTCACATTCAATATCACTAATTTTTCGTAAAACTGGAAGGTGCCCACAGTCGGCGCGACGCGTTCGGGTTCGCCCAACAAAATGAACGCGAAGGTCGTATGTTCGCGCGATGATCGCTTGGATTAGGACACGGCCTGAGACTTGGCTATAATTATTACAGCTTAGCTTTGGAACGAGAGCGTGTGATCTCTTACGAGAGCCATCGCTAAATAATTTAAGCTCTGTTAAAAAAAAGGCGAGTCACGCGTGGGACGCGGGACGATATTCGTTCCGAACTGTCGCATGACTTCCTATCTATTAAAACTATCCACGCGCACAGTCGTGTCTAGCGTTCCGCGCAAGATTCGCCTTAGTTTACGCAGTCCTTTAGTGTCCAGTATATTTTCGCACGCGGTGAAATAGACCTTTAAGTTGAGATTTACTGCTTTTATCTTACCGACTGCTAAAATATACTGCGAGCTTAGCTTTATATCCTTTGCACGAACTTGGTATTCCGAACACAGACAAAATAGTAAAGTTAACTTCACCGTATTACCCAGTAACTGGGTTGTGGAGGTCAGATAGGCAGTCGCTCCATGTGAAATACTGGTACCTGATCGATTGACCCGTGCGGCTCTTATTACTTAGACACAAGCACCTCACTGTGTGTCTAGAATCATGTACTAAATTCATGGTAACAGCCATTTTCGCGTCTATGTACAGTCAACAAAAGAGATAAGTATGCAGGGGCGTCGTATATAGTTGAAGTTTAGTAAGAAACCGATGGATGTTGTCGACTGAAATTTAATTTGATAAATGAGCTGTTTGTTTTATATTAATAAAATTAAATTTTATTCGAGAACATCCATCAGTTTCTTACTAAACTTCAACTGTATCCGACGATCCTGCATACTTGTCTCTTTTGTTGACTGTACCTACAGCTTGTATTACGCAGATACATAAGTTCGTGCTAGACTCTGTAGTTTTACTTAAGCTATTAGGAGCAATTTTCTCTATCCTTGCTTAGTTTTTCCTAAGTATTGTTTTCCTGTATTCTGCCTGTTACAATTTTCTGGCAATTATTGTTGTTATTGCTTTGGGTTGCTACTGCTGTGTGCATTATTATTTTTTAGATTTAATTTGTAATTTTTCTTTCTATTTACTGTATAAAATGTTGAAATTCTGTTTATATAAATTATATGACTTTATATCTATAATTTCTGAAAATTCTTCTTAATCTGAACAAAAAATACATTATCTGCTGTTGTATTTATTATATATTACGTATTGTAATAATTCTCTTCGAAATTCTGTAGTTTTATTCTTTAAATTCTCTTTATTTTATACTTTTTGGCAGGAAGCCCTCGTGGCACCGGCGATTTTTTTTGCGCACTGGTTAGCGCCGAGGGTTGAAAATCCAACAATGAGTTTTTTTTTTTATGTGCGAGATGCTCTTTGTTGTACTCCCAATCCTCGGCTCAAGACCGTAAGTTGAAAATCCAATGCATGGAAAAATATTGCCCGTGCAAACCTGGGCTTAGTCTTGTAGTTTGAGCTTGTATACCTATAAATACTGGAGTTAGCTTAAGTAGCTTTACCTAAATGTAAATAGGTACTAATTTAGTTTGTAATTAAACCTGTGCAAAAGGACCAACTTATTTAACACTTTGCGAGTGCATTAATGCATAATATGTGCATAAATAGTTTTTAATTGATGATCGCTTCAGGAGGACCAAATTTTTGGAACGAAATTCCTTCTCGCACTTGGCGAATGAGAGTTAGATCGAAAATAATTTAACATTTTGACTTTTGCAAGGTAACCAAAGTGTGCAAAATCGAAAGGAACTTCATTTCAACCGAGTGTAGACACTGCTCGTTTTTCTTTGTAATGAATTGGTCTTTCAGTACAAAAATGACGCTTTATACAAAATTATCCGTTTTTCTAACAATTGTTTATATTTCTCACATGCAATCAGGAGCAAGCCATCTTCTCTACATACTGCATCGCGTGCAGTGTATGACTATTATATTTAATCGTATTCTTAATTATCTATATTGGACTAACTGTATATGGGCGTCTGGCCGCGACTTCGTCTGCGTGAAAATTCTCGTTTTAACATAATCATGACACTCATCCTGTATGGCTTTTCATTAGTAAAAAGAATTTTCGATTTCGAATTTTCGAAGAATTGGATCAGTAGTTCCGAAGATTACCCCCTACATACAAACTGACAAATTTTACCTCTTTGTAATATTAGTATAGATTTAAAAAAAAACTGTACTTTCAAAAATATTAAGATACCTAAATATTTATTTTAATCTTCTGATCTACAATAGCTTTAAAAATAACATAAAATAAATAAATCAATAATTTATCTATTTTCGACATATCTAATTAGATCTATAAATACCTTGTGATAAATACCATGAAGTAGGATTTTGACAGTGGTCCAACATAGAAAATTACATGCAGATACCCTTATATTTTATGCTATGCAATTACTAAAATTGTATTGTAATTTAAGTATGTAATTATGCTAAATATGCTTTGTATTCCAACTAAAAATATTTCAGTTCATATTTTTAGGGTAAACACCCTTAACCTTAGGGTAATTTTCATTAAGTCTGCTTTCATAGTATCTAAGTTGAAGATTATTTTGATGTTATATGCTTTCCTGTTTGTAGTATTTAGGTATTTAACTTGTTTTTATTTTAGATTGTGTTTTATTTTTCTGTGTGCTTTTGTTTATTTTTTTGGTGTTGGTTTTCATAATCTATCTTCTAGTAATATTACAGTAATAAAAGTTATATTTTGTTGTCATAATAGACGTCGTATTTTGTACTAGTTTATCCGAATTAATTGGACCTACTTATGCGAGACGGAACCAATCCACACACATGCCAAAATCGAGATAAGTATACAGAAAGCTTTCAAAATGCACCTTCTATCGACCCTGTAAAGATCAAAATGATCTGACAAATTGTCAGATCATTTTGATCATTTTAGCATGTGTGTGGATTGGTTCCGTCTTGCATAAGTAGGTCCAATTATAAACTTAATTTTTGTCACAGACCGGCTTTTTAAACAGTTTCATTAATATGTTTAGAGATAAACACAATAAATATGCCAACAAGAGTATCACAAAGGTGTGCTCCTACTTAAATATGTGGTACAGACAGTGGCGTAACTACAGAGTGTCATTGGGGCAAAATGCCACGGGCCCCCAGCCAAAGGGGGCCCCCGGCCCGAGAGGGCCATGAGCACAGGAAGATCCTAAGTTTATAAATACAAACATTTTTTGAAAATGTGCAACAAAGGACATCATTCAGGTTTCGAACATTTTGTACCTTTTTCCCATTGTTTGTCTAATTTTTTGGACAGGACCTCATGCTCAGCAGTAGCGCTTGCGACCACTAGACCAACGAAGCAGTCAGGTGTTAAATTTTGTAGGGGAAAATATGAAATCTACGCGGAAGAAGTCGCGGGAGAAGTGCTAGTAAAAAAAAAAACTATAACGCTGGTTGAGCTTCTTTACATTGAAGGAGGGCCCCATCCCTTGAATTTGCCACGGGCCCCATCCCTTGAATTTGCCACGGGCCCCATCCCTCTTGAATTTGTCACGGGCCCCAAACGGTAGTTACGCCACTGGGTACAGACCATCAAACTGAAAAACTACCTACATGGGGCCAACATTGTAATCGCGAAAAAATTATCAAATGTTTAACTGTCCCATTTATAACTTAAGAAAGGCTAAGTAAATAATAACTACTAGGTAATTAATTAATACAAATTGGGTGTCTGTGATAATGTCATAAAAAAACAATGCGTCACAAGCCGAACGCTTAGGCCGATCGTGCCTCTCTATCGCTTGTTCCGCGCTCTCGCTTGCTCGCTCGGTTCAGGCGGAACGGGACAATGAGTCATGCTTTTTCGTGCGTGCAGCCGGCGTTCATCGATTTACGAGAACGTTACTACGTCAAAAATAAATACTGTCCCATACAAAGCTTCAATACCAACTCGACCCAAATGTACAGGACGGCTGATATTTTTTTTCGCGATTACGATTGGATTGGTCCCATGGAAAAAGTTGTTCAGTTTGATGTCTGTACCACACCCTTAAGAGCCTATACTACCTCAGCTAAAATTCACTCTATATCTCGCTCATACGATACTGCTCACGGACTGAGTGAGAGCGAGACAGAGTACGGTGCTGGGCGGCAGGCAGCGTCAATAGTTTAGGTATTTGCTTTTTACAGTGATTGTAATGGTAATTATAAAAAAGTAAATAACATAAGACCTGCTTTAAAGTAAGTTCAGTTAGTATGCAAAGTTTCATGATCTAATTTGAAGTATTTTTTGAATATCAGCGGTTTATTGTTCGGGTTAGAGGTAACTTGGGATTTTTTTCTATCGAGAAAATTTTATGGAATCGTGTTTTCGTCTAACATAGGACTTAGCATTAATACTCAACTTTACCATATATTTATTTCAAAATTAATAGTGCAGTATTTTCGACATAACGGAGGATCGCGCTAAGCCATTTGAGGTAGTATAGGCTCTTAAAACATGACCACACTTTTCTGATAAATGATTTCAAGCAGTTTAATTACAACGAAATATAACTTTTTTACTCTCATCCTACCTCTTACAGTTCTGTACCCACATAGGTGATCTTGACATTAACGTTGTATATAATTTCTTAGCATACGGCGGCAGCAGTGGAGGAAACACTCGGCCGGCGTCCGTCGCCGGCAGTGGAGGTTCGCCCGCGCTAGACCAGAGACCCGCTTCTAGGTAACATACACCTTACATTTATGATATCACTAGCTGCGCCCCGCGGTTTCACCCGCATAAGTTTCGATCCCGTGGGAATATCGGGATAAAAACTATTCTATGTCCTTTTCCGGGACTCAAACTATCTCTATACAAAATTTCATCTAAATCGGTTCAGTGGTTTAGGCGTGAAGAGGTAACAAACACATAAACACACACACACTCACAAACTTTCGCCTTTATAATATTAGTGTGATTACTTCCCAGAATTTGATCCTTATTAGGGACACTATCGAATGGTGTAATAATACAGTGTGTTTTTTTTTTTCAAAATCAACAGGTTCGATTCCTCGCTAGAAATATTGATTTTTCAAAAATCCAATGATGCAATTTTAGTTTTCATCAAAATCGAGCCCGCGACTCCTTTGAGTACTTTTCGCTATTCTTCATAGTTTAGAATTTGGCCATCCGCGCTCACTTGAAAAATTCGGCCTGTATAAAGAACTCTTGTACATAATTTAATGCATAAAGACGCAGCATATGCATATAGAATTATAGACCCAGCGGTTGAGGCGGTGTATTATCTGTCATTGAATACGACTAAAAAAAAACTAAATGAATCGAATTGTTGTGTTTGGGAAAGCACCTTTATCCGCGGGGCAATCGGTTGCGAATGTCGACCCGCGCAATAACACTGAGTTGTAAGGAAGTCTGTTTTTACGATTCTAAGGGATTAAAGTTCATCTTCTTTTCGTTTTATTAAATAGTCAGGCTATCTTCAGATAGTTTAGTTCGAAGACAGGGGCATAAGTATACAGGCTTATTTTTTATCACCATCCAAATTTTTACAGCGTGTTCTACCCATGAATATGAACAACTTTCACTATGGGACCAACTCTGATATCACGAAAAAAATCAGCTGTTTCATACATTTTGGTCAAGTAGGTATTGAACTTTTGTATGAAACAGCCGATTTTTTTTCGTGATTTCAGAGTTGGTCCCATAGTGAAAGTTGTTCATATTCATGGATAGAACACCCTGTAAAAATTTGGATGGTGATAAAAAAATAACCCTGATATGACTGAGTTCCTAAAAAGATTAAAACATATTTGTAATATTCTGTTTTGATTCCATAGGTCATCAGGCGAATCCGAGCTATCAGTGAGCGGCGTCACAAAGGATAAGAAAGATAAAAAAGGCGTCTTCGGAGGCCTATTCAGTAGGAAGAAGCGACCACAGAGTCATATGTAATGTCACTGTCTGACAGCTGTCAAATTATTGATTGATAAATACAATTGATTGGTTGATAAGAAATACAATTTATACGTAGTTGTTGACTGGTAAACATCAATTTGTGTTTATTTATAAAATAATACCATAAGAAATGCACGGAAAAATGCAAGTTTTTTTTTTAAATAAAAATTGTTAACTTTTATCATTTTTGACAGTTTATTGTAATCTGTCAAAATAACGTTTTATTTTATTGACATGTTTGTTTAAGTTAGTAATTTGACAGCAACCAATTTCACAGTTGACGATTTGTATATAAGTATAACACGAGTATATACATAAATATTTTTTTGTATTAAGTATAATTGGAATAGTTGTTAAAAATCGTGCCTTTTTCGAAAAATTAATGTGAAAATACATATTTTTGTCGTTTCTTCTATACAATGACATGTTTGGCGCATTTTGACGTAAAACTAAAAATGGCCGACTTTTTTCTTTTGACGTTTTTTAACGACTGCGACTGTAGACGTCATGACTCAAGTCATTGTATTTAAGATTTTCGTTGTAAGTACATATTTATGTAGCATAGTTTCTTCTCTTTTTATTATATTTTTTATATATATTTATGTATTGTAAAACATTCCTTTATATTACACGATCTTAGTTGGAACGTATTAGACTGTTAAAATAAAGTAACGACTGGAGCCGAGTATACCCGATCCAGCGTCACTGACCCGAACGTGACGATTCAGTTTCGTTCACTGTTCAAAAATAATAATTATTGTTTTAATTCCAGACATTAAAGGGGCCAATTTATAAAAGTATTATTATATAAATGTTTTGGCGTTATTATAACAAAAAAATAAACTATATTTCGTCATGCAACTTGTTATAACGCATTTGTTAATCATTTCGAAGAATAACGTTGAAAAAGTCATAGTTGTTATTCTACTGAGTTAAGCAACCGCCGTGCGGCCGCGAATCGGATGGGTGTGCAGTCAAAGATCGTGGAACATCGTCACAAATTGGGACCAAATAATTAAGTCATGGTCGAAAGTTTTAGTTGTGATTTTAAAATGTAACTTTATGCTTTGTCTTTTACGGGCTAAGCAGAAAAAAGGATCTTATTTATCTTTTATAAAAGATAAAAAGTTATTAACAATAAAATAATTGGAACGTTAATAATTTAAATTCGACAATAATAAAAACATAAGTTAGTGTTTATAAAAAGATTACATTTTAAAATTACAACTTAAACATTGAAAGCAATCGTTTTATAATAATATTTTACAGTTTTTTTAGTATAGGAAACATTTCTTTAAGAATCATTTTATTATTCATTATATTCGGGAATGGAAACGCAAAAATCTTTTTTTTTTTTTTTATCAAGAAAAGAACTTTAGAATTGGACTATAGGTAATTATGATTTCATTCAATTCACATTACAGTATTTTTCGTAATTTCAAAGCACGTTTTTCAAGCTACACGAAGCTTTAAATGTTTAAAGCCACTTTTAGAGTTTCCTTTACCGGATATCTTTATCATAATATTGTTAAAAGTTTATGAATAGCATAATGTAAGTTGTAACATCTTATTATTTTTTGTTCTATACCGTCAGAGTTATAATAAAACATCAGTATAATATGAAAATATGTCGTTTTATTTCGATTAATGTAAGTACAAAGCGGAAACAAGATGCAAGCATATCGCAACTTCGGTGCAACGAAGTCACAAATAGCCAAAACTGCAAAATTGTGGTAAATATGCCAAATTGTAAAATATAAGATTTTTAACGTTGTTAACGCCTTGCATAATATGCATACACACACATGCAAACGGCGTACTACGATGCGTGGAACATTCCAGAAGTCTCCGCGAACGAGGCGCGCACATGACATGCGCGCCCTCTTTAGTTTTTACTTTTACCTTATTTTGACAAGAAGAATGTCACTTTATTATTCTATTACTTTATTCATGTTTAATTAATTTCATTATATTCTTTTATTGGGGAAACACAGTTATTATTTTTATTTCCATCCATCGCCCAACGAACACCGTTGCCCACACAAACGTAAAACTATAGCAAACAAAATAATTAAAAATGAGCTGTTGTGACTTTGTTGCACCGAAGATGCGATATATGCAGCAATAGACTCGCCCCCTATTACATGGGACCATCTTAAATATAATTGGCGAAATGTGGATATACTATACATACAGGATCAAATATATTAGCTAGATAAACTCCGCTGACGTTGTGGGTAACGTTACGAGTATCTACTCGTGATAAAACAAAAAAAAAAATAATGTGTGTCAATACCCTTGCGCCATCTCATGTTCCTAGCACGGCGGGCTGTGCTGGCGCCGCTGCTGCGGCTGCTGAGATCGTCAAGCGGCGCAAATACACCAACCTTATGCGGCCTTATGGTGAACTACAGCTTTGAGCCGTTTTAGGATAGCAACATGGTTCGATTACATACATGCCATGTTTAAATATACAGGGTGTCCCAAAACTCAACGTCAAGCCGAAACGGGGTGACAGGATTGATCATAACCATCACGAGAAAAATCTGAAAAAAAATCTATCCCATGCAGTTTGAAAATTATGGGCATTTTAAGAAAAACCTAGAAATTTGATCAAACTGTACCATTTTTCGGTTATTGTGGTTATTATTTTTTATTTTTGTTCATTTGAACTTTAGAAACGTAATCCTAAATAACATTTCTAGAATCCCAATAAAAAATAATGACACAATTGCCTTAAGTTCCCGAGAATTGAGACTATTTGTTAAACTACGAATTTAAAATTTTCAAGATTCGTCGACTTTGACAGGCCCTCCTATAAAAAAAATGTACTAGAGTGCCTTGGCAAGTAGCATTAAAAGTTGGCGCATTTAATCAGAATTCTAAAATGGTACAATACTTGTTAGTTCCATACAATAGAAAAGAGTAAAAAAATTAAAACCTCAAGTAACCCGATTTTTGCTATCAGATTTTACTCAGTTAAAATGTTTTTAATTCGCACAAGCTCTAGGTAGGTTCTTAATTTTAAGGCAAAATGATGAGAGAGATGGATAATGGGTATGTTTGCCATGAGTGAGCGAGACAGATAGTGACGCCACGCATTGAGACGGAGATGCGTCGTTTAAACGAGTGCGAATGAAACAGATAGATGCTATGGCATCTATCTGTTTCATTCGCACTAGTTTCAGCCAAGCAAATGGCTACGCTACCAGTCCGACACCAACCAGTTAGTACGTTTCGCTCATTCGTCTACTGCGCACGTTCGTATTCGCTTGTGTTGATTTAGTACTGACAACTTTGGCTTCTCTTTTTGGACTTGAATCTTTGTGAATTGGACTTGTTGATAACATACCGGCAACTTTGGCTTCTCTCTGGACTTTTGTGTTGGCATCCTTTTTATCTACCATGCCTACGCGCTACACTTCACAAGAATATGCGAACATGCACCTCATTTATGGGGAATGCAGATGCAACGCAAGTGCTGCCGCTAGACTTTATCGTGAAAGATATCCAAATTTAGAGCGCTACCCGGATCACCGCGTGTTTGTTAATGTGCACCGTTCACTCACAGAGGGCGGCCATTTCCCGAATCAAATACAGGCTGGAGGTAGACCTGTGTTTCCTTTCCAGGAAGAAGTATTGCAAGAGGTCGCACGTGACCGAAGTATTTCCGTACGTGGAATTGAAGAAAGAACGGGAATACCGAAAAGCACTGCTCATCGTATTTTACAAAGAGCCGAAATGCATCCGTTTCACGTACAACGAGTTCAAAGTCTTCTACCTCGAGATTATCAGGAAAGGATTTCTTTTTGTAGAACAATGCTACAGAGGCATAATGAGAATCCCCAATTCATCCAAAAAATTCTCTGGTCAGATGAATCGACATTGAAAAAAGATGGTTACATGAACTTGCACAATTATCACGAGTGGCATGTGGAGAATCCACATTTAATGCGAGAAGATAGATCCCAGTATCGTTTTAAAGTAAACCTGTGGACCGGAATTTTAAACGGTAAAATTATTGGGCCTATTGAACTGCCTGAGAACTTGAATGGAACTAATTACCTACATTTTTTAAGAGAAGATTTACCAACCCTGTTAGAGGACGTACCACTAGCAGATCTTCGCGACATGTGGTTTCAACAAGATGGCTGCCCAGCGCATTTCGCAGTGCAAGTAAGAGATTTCCTTGACCAGGAATATCCGGGAAGGTGGATTGGACGTTCGGGCACTATCTCGTGGCCCGCCCGTTCACCAGATTTAAATCCCCTGGATTTTTTCTATTGGGGAGTTCTCAAAGAAAAAGTTTACTCAAAGCCCATTGAGAACGTAGCCGACCTGCGTGAACGCATTTCTCAAGCAGCTGAGGCGATCAACTCTCGAAGATATGCCCGACTAATAAGTAGATCTTTTTTAAGAAGATGTAGGGCTTGTATTGAGGCTGATGGTAAACAATTTGAACATTTATTGTAATAAAAAACGTTATTTCTCTATCATCAGACTTTTATTCCAACAAACCTAATTATTTTACTAATTTTACTAACTTTTTTTCACTTTGGTAAAAGTGGCGTCACTATCTGTCTCGCTCACTCATGGCGAACATACCCATTATCCATCTCTCTCATCATTTTGTCTTAAAATTAAGAACCTACCTAGAGCTTGTGTGAATTAAAAACATTTTAACTGAGTAAAATGAGATAGCAAAAATCGGGTTACTTGAGGTTTTAATTTTTTTACTCTTTTCTATTGTATGGAACTAACAAGTATTGTACCATTTTAGAATTCTGATTAAATGCGCCAACTTTTAATGCCACTTGCCAAGGCACTCTAGTACATTTTTTTTATAGGAGGGCCTGTCAAAGTCGACGAATCTTGAAAATTTTAAATTCGTAGTTTAACAAATAGTCTCAATTCTCGGAAACTTGAGGCAATTGTGTCATTATTTTTTATTGGGATTCTAGAAATGTTATTTAGGATTACGTTTCCAAAGTTCAAATGAACAAAAATAAAAAAGAATAACCACAATAACCGAAAAATGGTACAGTTTGATCAAATTTCTAGGTTTTTCTTAAAATGCCCATAATTTTTAAACTGCATGGGATAGATTTTTTTTCAGATTTTTCTCGTGATGGTTATGATCAATCCTGTCACCCCGTTTCGGCTTGACGTTGAGTTTTGGGACACCCTGTATATATATTGTAAAATATTTTAGGGCGCAATAGTATAGCCGAATGAATAGAATAAGAAATGAGTACGTAAGAGGAAGTCTGAAAGTGGCACCGGTAACTGAAAAGTTGTGTGGAAATCGGCTGTCCTGGTATGTGATACGAAGGAATGAGGAAAGTTTTGGGTATGAATGTCGATGGCTATAAGAGTAGAGGAAGACCAAAGAAACGATGGATGGACTGTGTGTCCAACTGGTCTTAAAGAAACTCAACATTTTAAGCAACTACACTACCAGGGGTCCTTGAACGGTAGTCACTTGAAATGATGAGGAGGAGTTACTTGTAATTATGAGCGGTAGTTACTTGAAATTATGAGCGGACGTTACTTGAAATTATGAGGGGGAGTTACTTTAAATTGTAAGCGGTAGTTACTTGAAATTATGAGTGGACATTACTTGAAATTATGAGCGGGTGTTACTTGAAGTTACGAGTGGCAGTTACGTACTTTAAATCATTAGCGGTAGTTAAACGAAATTATGAGCGGGATTTACTTGAAATTATGAGTGGGAATTAATAAAAATTATGAGCGGAAGGTAATCGAAATTATGAGCGGGAGTTACTTGAAATTACGAGCGGTAGTTACGTACTTTAAATAATTAGCGGTATTTTAACGAAATTATGAGTGGGATTTACTTGAAATTATGAGTGGGAATTATTATTATTTTTTTTTTATTCATTTGTATTTATAATTACTTCGTCATAACTTCGTCCATAATTGCACAAACAAAACCTTCGGTTTCTCCAAAGAGATCACCGCAACGTAGCCAGGCTACAGACGCTAGTAGGTCTACATCGGGTCCATGAAGGGCCCGAAAAAAGCGTCCGTGAAGCTCCTTACTCTGCCATACCTCCATGCGATCATTAGTGTCAAGCACTATTGGTTTGCGCCATTATTAATTGAAATTATGAGCAGGAGTTACTTGAAATTATAAGCGGGAGTTACTTGAAATTACGAGCGGTAGTTACGTACTTTAAATAATTAGCGGTATTTAAAAGAAATTATGAGTGGGATTTACTTGAAATTATGAGTGGGAATTAATTGAAATTATGAGCAGGAGTTACTTGAAATTAGAAGCGGAAGTTACTTGAAATTATGAGCAGTAGTTACTTGAAATTTGATGAGTTTGGTTTTTTTTTAATTATTTATCATTAGATTTCGATATCCAACACGTCTGCAAAGTTTCGCTTTTCAATTAAATTGGACCCTGTATACAAGTTGTAGTAACACTAGGTATAACAGCTTGTGAAAAGCATAGACAATTAATAATTCTGTGCTTAGTGCCCTAAAGCTTTGGTTTCCTAAAAAAGTGGTTCCGTCAGGAAAATCTGTTTTTTACCAGTATTTCACATAAGACCTTGCAGAGAAATGGTGAATTTGCTGCAAATCGTTTCGCGCGAATTCATACACACTTTAGCGAGGTACTGGTCACCAATACATTGCGTACACAAGCATCGCGCCAATTTAAAATACGCGCGTAAATTCGCCAACTCGACTTGCTCGTGATACGGGCGTGTTGGGCGCAAGTCGAGACACTAGAGACTCCTTTTTGCGTCGACTTTGCATTATACCATGGACTTTGCGAGCAAACTTGAGAGCGAGTGCACGTATCAAGGGAAATGGAGCGGCAAAATTCGTCCTCAAAAGATCGCATGTTTGTACGCATTCTGGACGCAAGGTACGCGCGAAAGATTCGTGGCGAATTCGCCCTGTCTGGACAAGGTCTTAAATCGTCTCTTCGCATTAAAAGTGTACATTCTAAAAAAAATACGAAATTGGGTTATGTATACCTAATTGGTTATGTATCGCAAATATTTTCTCATAATGACAAAAGAACCGAGTTCGACAAATACCCGCTAGATGGCGCATTGGTTAGTTTTAAATTGGTGGAAGTTTATTAACGCGGCCTCCTGTAAAATTTGTAAATTCTGAGATTATTCACTTACTGTAATGCGAAGAGACGAAATGTCAAAAACACTGAATTTGGATAGCCGCTATTGTTCTTAGGAAATCTTATGCATCGGCCATACTAGCCAATATACCTGCATAAAACGGAGCAGGATTCAAAGGATTATAATTAGCACCAAATCTCCTCACTACCTCTATATTGCCAGTCTGAAAAACTTGTTCTAGACCTGATCTTAATTGTCCAGCTTGCAGCAAATCAGGGTTGAAGTTAGTCCCTTCTTTATTCTTGATATAGTAGCTTATATCGCCTTGAGGGTCAGCAGAATTACGCGGCAAATACTTATGTTCGTAATACAAAGATCTTTTTGTAATTTTGTGTTTTTTTTCAATCTTTTTATGCTTTATATCATGGAGTTTCTGTAGGTGAGTGAGGATTTTCGGCTTGTTTATGTGATTATGTTTGTGGCCCTGCATGTATGTACGGACGACTTGCAAAGGCTTGGGTACATGCAAATGTATAACTTTTTTCTTGAATAATGATCGCTTGTGTATCCTTTTTGGCTCGTTTAAATCGTTTTTAACATCGAACACTCCAGATTTTTTATTGAAATTCTTTTTCTGGTAAATTGGGTTGGAGTTGTCCCAGACTTTGTATTTTATGTAATAGTTTGCTAGTTTTGAGAAAGGGTCGTCTGTAAAACGCTTTTTAATTGATTTGATTTCTGAAGCAGGATATTTCGACGACCGTTTCGCCAATTTTGTAGATGACAAAAAGTGTGCAAACTTTTTCCTTGTTACCGGACCTTTTTTGACAGATTTGACAACTGATTTAAAATTGGACAATCGATTAATATGATTGGAAGTCATCCTACGTTCATCTATAGATCGCTTTCTAAAAGATTTCGTATTTATAACAGAAACATCGGATACAGGATGTAGTATCAACGAACTGACATCTAACGGTCGTTTTTCTAGAGATTTGACAATTGGTTTAGGATTATTTGGCACCTGATTAATGAAATTTGACGTTTGAACATTAGTGTCATCTATGGAACGTTTATCAAAATGATGTTTTTCTTCCTTTTTTTCAGCAAGATGCGCTAAACGTCTTTCGACAATAGTTTTGACAACCGATTTTATGTTTGACAAACGATGTTTGATCAATTTGACAATAGGTGCAGGGTATGTTAACTCGTGTAAAGGTCTTGAAGGGTAGTAGTACGTATAATCGGTTGATCTTTTAGAAATTCTAGATGTAGTTACGAAATTATTTGGTGAAGAATTGTCAGCAGTAACAAGAATTTCTGATGATTGCTCAGATGCGCTGTCTGAGGGGGTGTTCATTGGAACCACGTTGTTGAAGTCTGTTGGCCGAGATGATTCGGTGGTATCTGTAACGGAAATTAGATTTCAATATGATCTGCTAAAATGCTGTCAATTTTTCTGATATAATAGGAAATTTGATACGGAGGTAGGTCCAACTTCGAGAAAGAGGTCAATCGTCGAATCCGACTCGGCTGAGCAGCGTTCGGGAAGCTACGCAATATCTTCTTGTCCCACATACCGCAGTGTCTCAAGACGAAAGTCTTTGGCGTGTTGCCAGTGATGACATATGGCACTGAAACGTGATCGCTCACAATGGGTCTTATTAGAAGGCTGAAAGTCACCCAAAGGGCAATGGAGAGGGCTATGCTTGGAGTTTCCCTGCGGGATCGAATCAGAAATGAAGAGATCCGCAGGAGAACCAAGGTAACCGACATAGCCCGAAGAATTGCCAAACTTAAGTGGCAGTGGGCAGGGCACATTGCTCGCAGAACAGAAGGCCGATGGGGCCGAAAGGTTCTGGAGTGGCGACCGCGTACCGGAAGACGTAGCGTTGGAAGGCCTCCCACAAGGTGGACCGACGACCTTGTGAAGGCCGCAGGAACTCGTTGGATGCGAGAAGCACAAAACCGGTCGAAGTGGAGGTGCATGGGGGAGGCGTATGTCCAGCAGTGGACGTCTTTCGGCTGAAATGATGATGATGATGATACGGAGGAGCAAACGAGTCCTGGAGTGGAGACCGCGTATTGGCAAGCGTAGTGTGGGACGCCTCCCAGCGACGATGGACCGACGACCTCAAAATGGTGACGCAGAGGGACAGACTGGGTGCGGTAGGCGGGGGACAGGGTGCTGTGGCGCAGTCTGGGACAGGCCTATGTCCAGCTGTGGACTGCGATAGGCTGCTGTATATATTGACCCGTGCCCCGTCCGGGCCGTCAGTCATGCCGAACACGGATCATGCACTGTTTAATATAAACTACTTCATACAAAATGTATGTAACGTTTCAAGTCCGTGCCCTGTCCGGGCCACGTACACGACCCGGTCTAATATAAATCATCCCTAACCCTTCTGAGGGGCAATTCTCGTAATTTTAAGAACGTTCACAGTCTGATCTCAGTCTCAATCTGTCAAAAAATACTTCTAATTTCCATACATTTTGACAAGTTTTTGACATTTGTTTGTCGCTGAGATGAGACTGCGACTAGATTTTGAACGTTTTATATTACGAGAATTGGCCTTCAGGTATAACAAACTTAATTAATTATAATCTTACCGGCACCCATCATCTGCCTCATCAGGTCAGGTATCTGCATAGGGTACCGGCACCTCTCCGTCGCTGGCTCTGAGGAGTTGCGCTTGAGGCAGTCCATCATCTCCCTGGTCAGTTCGTCTGATGATGGCACCAGGGTTATAGGTGTGGGGCTCGTTGTTGGGGTCCCTGGAAGACAGGTTAGGCTGCATTTAGGTTTTGTAATCATGGTCACTAATTTAGGACCAATGTAAGCCATTACAAAACGTAGATGACGTGGATTAATAGTACATTACATAATGTACTATAATATACACCGTGTTCCGGACGATATACATAAACTTCGACCAGATGTTCAGACCATGGAAATAAGCATTTTTCATTATGGACACATTAGTAAATTCTTATTTTTTATTTTTTGTTAATTTTCATATAAACTAAATACCTTGACGTAAATCGCCCGATATGCATGCCTCTTTATCCGAATTGGCAACGATGACGTATTTTCATTCATAAGATTTGGCGGGCTGCAACTTGTCAAAACTGAGTTAAGTAAGACCCTTTCTTACTGCATAGCTCAATTAAATTTACTAAATGAAATTACAAATATCTTTGTAACGAAACCTTTTTAAGTACTACTTCCTTTGTTAGATTTAATTTGTAAAAGCTATAGAAGCGTTTGACAAAGTTTATGGATATCGTGAAGAACACGGTGTAGGTATAGTATTTTAGCTCGTGTGACCTAAAGCCGCACTTAAGTCACACGAGCTATAATAGTACATTATGATACGTGTGACTTAAGTAGACGCCGCGCATTAAGACGACGCCGACCGCACAATGGCGCCCTTTTCGTTTGTTAGGTTATTTCTTTTATTTTAGAATGAAAATCAGAAAATAAGCATGTTAAGTTGTGCTGCACAAGGTTATACGTTAATATTATTACAAACGGTAGTTTTACATTGTTTTGTTTTATTATAACCAAAAAAAACGATGAGGCACTGAAACACTGTGACACTGTGCCGCCTCGGCGCCTTAATAGACTACATAATCGTAATTCAATAAATATGTAATCCGCCATTTTGTGGTGGCAGCCATCTTGGACCGATTTTCATCAAACATAGCTAAGAACACTCGCCACTAATTCACCTTTCAAACAAAAAAAAAAAAACAAAATCAAAATCGGTTCATCCGTTCGGGAGCTACGATGCCACAGACAGACACACACACACAGACACGTCAAACTTATAACACTCCGTCGTTTTTGCGTCGGGGGTTAAAAAAAACCGAGTGTGCTTATGACCACACGACTGAAGTGAAACTTCAAACGTATTTGGCTATGAGAGGAAGAGAGAAAGAAAATGTGCGCGTGCACTGCTTTCTCTTGCTTAAATCTCCCACTCAACTCCCGTTCGCCTCGCCCGATCACAGTTTTCGTAACACGTTCGCCAGCTTATTCCCCAAGTCAAGCGTGCGTAAAGAAGTTTCACTTCAAAAAGTATAAAGTATGAAGAATCTCTTACGTTGGGTTCCCCTCGGCTCATAGTAATTATAATCTTTGTAGTCTGGTTCGTAGCCGCTAAGGTACGCCAGACGGTCGAGGAACCACGCCAACTTAAGGATCAGCTCATTCTCTTCCTGCTCGTCCGTCTGTGAGGATAAGGGGGGCATTCTTAGTCATTTTTTTATTTATTTAAACATACTATACAACGCTATAAGATGTGTATGTCGTTGCCAGTAATTTCAAGACGACAACATTATCAAATTACCTGTTGATTAATTGATTTCATAATATTGGTCAAACTGTAACTTTATTCTCATTGGTTGATCGGTTAGTAAAGTGAACGTCGTGAGGTGGCGCTATAATTTCCCGCCATTTGCTACACGTGGACAGAGTCGATTTGAAAAAGGCGGCATTCGATTTGCGGTAGCTGACGCCTAATAGTTCAGAGCATAGAATCGAAACTGTCACGTTCACCGTACAAGCCTTTGTTTCTGACTACCTACTCAAACTCATTGTAAATTACCGAATAAACGTGACTGTGATTTGTGCTTCAACCTACGTTTTACTGGTTTGCCCGAGTACCCACCTTCTTCATGGAACCTCTACCAAGAAATGATGATGATGGCCCTGTTATCCCTACCCCACGCTCGCACCGTCATGAATATCAGGATGGTGTGGTCATATTTAAGGATGTGATACTGTTGCGGACGACCGGGGTACGTCTAGTACCTGACTGCCGTGCTTGGGACAGTCTCCCACGTTTTTGACGTATGTACCCTACAACTCAGCTGGCAACACACGTCACCACGCACCCCTGAATGCGTACGTAGTGGTAGGCACAACCCACTAGGAGGACCTCGGAGAGATGGGCGGCGAAAAGGCGGCGAAATAAAATGCAGAATTTCTTGATTATTGGCTTGCAGATTTCGGCTTGATCTTGAAGTTGTTGCCTCTTCGACGGCTGAGCTGCGACCAATTGTTGCGGACGGCCGTTAGGTACTGGACGTACCCCGGTCGTCCGCAACAGATACAGACCATCAAATGGAAAAACTTTTTTCAGCCGACATCAGCCTAGTGCCTACCTATTCTGAATACCAATGCACGCCACTCCCTCAAGGCATTGACGGTGCCTGCCGGGTCAGCGGGATTGTCCGAAAGGGTTACCGCTACCCCGGAACAAAAAGGGCTAAGGAAGGAACACGGGTGTTTCAGTCAGTAAGAGTCTAACACTCCCTTCCGCTCCACCCAGAGCGGGAGGGGTCATTTGATGATTTCCCAACAACAAAAAAAACAAAACAGTTCGTTTGTAGCTAGACCACAAGCTACACGTATAAAAGGAGAGTGACAGTATGCGGGTATGCCCTAAATAATGTCCCAATAACCCTAGTGTTAATGTATGTTTAACACTTTCGCGGACAGTCTCAATTTAAATCGTGTTCTAGAATGACACAACAAATTGCCATACAAATATATTTGACGTATAAATACGTTGTGTTGTATGATATTACATGTTTAAAAGACAATATGACAAAAACATGTACGTTTGCCTGGCTAGGCCCCCCGGAATTTGCGATTTAGGTATACACCAATGCAATGTACTCGCCTCTAGGAGTATATGTACCGCTTTCTTTTTCAATGTACCTCTGTACTTTTGAAGAAATATGCAAAAAAAGGGGGCCGTGCCAGCCAAACGTTTTCAGCACGGCCCTCGTGTAACTTGAAAAATATATAGCGTATTAAAAAGTTTCATAAACTCAAGGAATGTACTTTATTAACACGTTCTATGTACCGTAACAGATATTGTGAATTCGTAATAACAAATAATATATAGACGTGGATAGGGGGCCGTGCTGAAAAAAAAAGAAATGAGAAAATATCTAAAAAAGACAAAACAACCTTAGCCAAAAACTATATAAAAGTAATTCATGTTTGGCAAGTAACATAATTATGTACCGCATTGGTTTCTCATACAACTTGCTGAATTAAAAAAATAAACCAATTTTAGTTTATTCAGCACGGCCCTCTATAGTTGCCTATATCTTTTTAAATATGACATGTTTGTTTACAAAATTCGACTTCCTGAATTATGTATAGGAGTACATTCGTTCCAAATAAATTGCGATTATGGTGTATTAGTATTTTAAAAGATAAATTGGATCAAAAATATCCTAACATGCAACTGATGGGGTGACCATGATTCCACGTGAGAATGGATAAAAAAACTTCTGAGTAAATCTTTAATAAAATAAAAAAATCAAAAATATCGTAATCTGTATTAACTATTAACGATAACTATAATAGTAGTAAGTAGTAGGTCGCAAATCGAACAAAACAACAAGTGTCGTTAAGACTAAATAGCTCAAAAGGCTTAAAAAAAATCACATATATATTTCCAATAAATCACACGGATTGATGTACGGTACATTACAATAAAATTACAGTTTCGGTACATTTCACAGATTAGTTACGTTTACCTATGGAATAATCGCAGAAAAACTATGTGTCACAAACACTACAATTCTTTTACCTATTGTGGTATAGTCATTGAGTTAAATAACTAGAGAAGCAAACCTCAATAAAATGTGTCAAAAAAGTGTAACCACTATTTAAACGTGACGACGTAGCTTTGAAACCACTAAACATTTAAAAGTAAACATATATCTGTCTCACTTACACATGTCGCAAGAATAATACCGTCACTTAGATTAGACAAAGACCGCAATATAAACATGCAATGGCGGGATGGGGTTGCCTACCCATGCAAAATTTTACCCAACTTTTTAAACCATAAATGACGTTCAAAAAAAACGTTAGGCTAAATTATTTATAAAATATTTGAATTATGTATTTCTTATTCGATGTGTATTAGAAGTTTATAACTAATGACAATAATTAAAACATTTTCTTTTTAAATATTTTTTATTTATTCAGTTAGTCTCTTTTCTCAGCAATCTGATTATTTCCACCCATTTATCACGGCGTGCTGCATCTTTAGGCACCCTGCAACGTTGTTATTATTTAAAAAATATTTAAAATCACTTATTCCAATAAATTAAAAACTCCCATAAATGTGGGAAACTAAAACTAAGTTTTTAGTGGTAACACTGAACCTAATTTACAAAATTCTGCAATTTATTTATTTTACGTTGATATAAACACAGATACAATAAAATTACGTGTGGAAAGTAATTCTGGTTAATTTATTATGTTTTTGTGATCTTGAATCGCACTCTTTCACTACGAATTTACCCATTTTGGCGATATTTTTGTCATGTGTCACTTGGTTCACTTCGGTTGGCGCCACACAGAGCACTGAAGTGACATTAGCTACGCATACGGCTGTGGCCTTATGACAAGTGGCAACGCCTTGGCGCGGTAATTACTGATCTAGTGTAACATATATATCAATGGGTATAGTAATTTTATTTTAAGTGCATCGTCCTCACATATTATTATATAGATGTAAAAAAATTAACCTTAAAAACTTTAAGAGGTGCTTTAGACCATCGAACTGAACAACTTTCACTATGGGACCAACTCTGAATTCACGAAAAAAAAATGAGCTGTTTCATACATTTTGGCCGAGTAGGTATTGAACTTTTGTATGAAGCAGCTGATTTTTTTTTCGTGATTTCGGAGTTGGTCCCATAGTGAAAGTTGTTCAGTTCGATGGTCTAAAGCACCTCTTAAAGTTTTTAAGGTTAATTTTTTTACACCTTATATAATTAATGTACCCATGCAAAATATTGTAGGTACCTAAAACATTTTAAAAGAGTAACGGTGGAGTTTCTTGCCCATTCTTCTCCACACGAAAACTACCTTTTGGAAGGGGCGACTAGAATCAATTCTATTTTAAGGTAATTTTTGACGTTCAAAAGTGCCTTTTATGTGCCTATTTGAAATAAATGCTTTCACTTTGACTACAGAGCTTAAAAGGCTTAAAAAATTACAGATACGTTTCCAACAAATCACATTGATTGAACCTTACCTAGTGAATTAATAGCGACCGCACACAACAAGTTTTAACTGATTTAATTCCCTTAAAAGATGTCATCGCTAATATTAATTTTAAAGAAAAAAAAAAACAAATTGTAAAAAAAGAATGTTTATTTCAATGTAGTCACATAATTTCATTAAAGGTATAGAATAAATCAACCTAATTTATGGAACCATGGTCACCCCATCAGTTGCATGTTAGGATATTTTTGATCCAATTTATCTTTTAAAATACTAATACACCATAATCGCAATTTATTTGGAACGAATGTACTCCTATACATAATTTCAGGAAGTCGAATTTTGTAAACACACATGTCATATTTAAAAAGATATAGGCAACTATAGAGGGCCGTGCTGAATAAACTAAAATTGGTTTATTTTTTGAATTTAGCAAGTTGTATGAGAAACCAATGCGGTACATATTATGTTACTTGCCAAACATGAATTACTTTTATATAGTTTTTGGCTAAGGTTGTTTTGTCTTTTTCAGATATTTTCTCATTTCTTTTTTTTTCAGCACGGCCCCCTATCCACGTCTATATATTATTTGTTATTACGAATTCACAATATCTGTTACGGTACATAGAACGTGTTAGTAAAGTACATTCCTTGAGTTTATGAAACTTTTTAATACGCTATATATTTTTCAAGTTACACGAGGGCCGTGCTGAAAACGTTTGGCTGGCACGGCCCCCTTTTTTTGCATATTTCTTCAAAAGTACAGAGGTACATTGAAAAAGAAAGCGGTACATATACTCCTAGAGGCGAGTACATTGCATTGGTGTATACCTAAATCGCAAATTCCGGGGGGCCTAGCCAGGCAAACGTACATACAAAAACGTATTATCACGTCATCGTTTGAATGTACTTTAGCAGAGGTTTTTGACGATTTCTGGCAGTAACAAATACGAGAACACCACCAGATGGATACATCTGGTAGAGAAGGAGATATCCTTGAGGGTCAAAATCTTAGTCAGGTCCAAAGTAGCCATCACGATTAAAAAAAAATCAAAATCATAAGTCATTTATTCAAATTAGGCTGAGAATCAGCACTTTTCGAATGTCAAAATTACATAAGACAGTCCCCCAAAACGCCGCCCTTCACCACTGTCTAGTGCTTTCGCTGGGAAGAAAAAGTGGCGCAACAAACTCCTCAGCAGATCCTGGAATGGGTCCACCTCGGTAGAGTCATCGGAATCCTCAAAAATTCTCATTAGATTTCTCTTGCGCTTATCCATCTAAAACAAACAAAATAACTCATGAAATACAATTTTCATACAATATAGTTATAATTGAATTAGTTTACAACCTAATAATAATAAGATAATAGCATAATCTAATTACTTACGATGTTTATTTGTCTGCAAATATTACGATTCGCCACTCCCGCGCTGACGGAACGCGCGCACCTCGCTACCGTGACACTGCCGCACTGAATGTAGGGAAGCGTGAGGCGCGGGGTACGTAATCACGTTGTGCGTATGTGTGTAGTGTCGCCGCACATTGTCAACAGTACATTTTTGAAGCGGTTAAAAACAAAGTTCGGGTGACAGCAGAATTTTGAGTTTTTGATATGTTGTGACACAAGGTACAATATAACGAACTTTTGCTTTAAAATTCAACGAACATCAACGTCCTGCCGTAAATAATATTCTGTTTCTGAACGTCATCATACGTTCTGCCGTATCAAAATCTCAAGTGATGACGTACAATTACGTTCTGTCCGCGAAAGTGTTAAATTGCCTGCCCCACCGGTGCGCCCACAGATATAGATATACCTAGACAACGCAAGTATCACGAACTGTATGAAAACTAAGCGTGCCACTTTTTGACTACCTACTGTGACGTCACAAGCTCGCGCTCTCTCACTCACGCTCACCCAGCCAGCAATACGCAGGACTGAGCGCGAAAGTGGCGGCTCTTATGATTTTTGAACGTAAGCTGGTGCGATTTTTGGCACGCGAAGTAGTTGCTCTTGCGTTATCTAGGTGTATCTATATCTGTTGGGTGCGCCGGTGCAAACTGTTTTTCCCATGGAGAAAGTTGTTCGATTTGATGGTCTGTCTGTACCACGCACTTAAATATGGCTGTACAACTTTCTGATATAACTAATATCTTGTATACGTTTGTCTATACCCATTTGCGGAATAAAACAGTGATGCCTTACCCCCACTTATCTTAAAGAACGTTTCAAGTTCCTTCATGACACACATAATAGATATCTGAGGTCATCGGAAAACCTGAGACTAGAGATGCCGATGCATTCCACTAGTTTCTGTGATAAATCTTTTACTGTGCAAGCAGTACGGTTATGGAATGACTTGCCCGTGTCGATAAGGCGTGCTCAATCTTTGTCCACTTTTAAGACTATGATAAAAAAGCACTTTCTCTCTCCTTAAACATTGTCATTGTATTTTCTTTGCTCCTGTTTCATGTTTGTTATTATGTATATGTATATATTTATATAGATTAATAGTACTTTATGTATGTATTTATTGTATTGTGTAAATGGTACACCACAGACTACCTACAGTATTTGTCTGTCCTTCCCCTTTTTAATCCATCCAAAGGTTGTCTTTAAAAGATCGCTCTTAGCGATAAGATCGCCCATTGTGTCACCCATTGTAAAGTTTTCTATATTTATGTCTGTAATTTATATGGTGTACATAATAAAGAGTATTCTATTCTATTCCTTACCTTCTGGTACTTCTTAGCATAAGCCAAGTCCTGGAGTCTTCCAGTCGCCCAAAACGCTAGATCAGCATACCTCCTCACTTGTTCTTTCGACTCTGTAGCCTCTTCGCAAGACATTCTTCGATTATTCCTGCTCCTCATATTACCTCCTCTTCGGCTATCCGTAGAGTTCTTCGGCCTCATAGGAACGGTCGAATTGTCATAATTTTGGTAGTTCAGCATACGTGTTGTGAAATTACTGGAAGATGGAAAGGATGAAGAGTTGGAGCCGTTCGAGAGGGGGTCGTATTGTGGCCGCCAGGTTGTCGAGTTGTTTGAAATGTTGCTTAACGTCGAGTTTTGCTAAAATTAAAATGGAAGGCGTTATTTACATTATTTCAAATTCAGTTGAGATTATGCTAGTATTACTTATCCCTGTGAAAACCTAGACTCGGAAAAAAAACTTATACAAATCATCAGTGTTATAGAATCCTGTTGATTCCGTACCTATGTTGAACATATCACTTCACTGGCTCACTACCACACCAAGCGCCATCGTATACAGGGTGTAACGGAAAGGGTATATCAATACAAACGGGTTGAAGAGTATAATCTGGTCTAGAATCTCTGTACAAAATTTCAGCTCAAAAGCATTAACTTAGAAAATGCTTAATATTTTTTTTTATTTCGACATCACGGCGCTGCACTGGCGCGCGGCGGCGTGATGTGCGTGTACTAGGCGCACAGACACACTACAGATAATGGATAATGACCCTCGTAGTGCGGTGACACGTTTATTATGATTTCAATTTAATTAATAAACTATCGAAATAAAAAAATATTAAGCATTTTCAAAGTTACTGCTTTTGAGCTGAAATTTTGTACAGAGATTCCAGACCAGATACACTCTTCAACCCGTTTGTATTGATATACCCTTTCCGCAACACCCTGTAAAGCCTGCTTCACTTTGTCTGTTTCCCGCCATTCCTCGTAACTGACAGATGACATATAAGTGACAGCAGCTACCCCGCTTGTGTGAATAAGACAGCGTTTACATATCTATTTATTAGATACACTACAAGTGTTATTGCGTTTTTCCATCAGGAATTTCGCAGTAGCAGCCGAGATTCTGGATTTGTGCCCGGTTGATGGCAATAGCAATAGGCTCGCCCTCTATTGCATGGGAATACAGCCAATCCAACAATCAATATACACAATCCATACCATCTATCTATACAAGTAAATAAAACTGAAGTGTCTATTTGTAATGTCAAAATAACCGTTTATGCTCACTAGTTCCTTCGCGACTTACGGTCCTGCATGCGGCAGCAGCGGGCAGCATTATATATGTTTATTTCCTTCAAAGGAACTATCTAGTCTCAGTAGTTCCTTCAGCTTTTGCAAAGGAACTACTGATCCAAAAGTTCTCAGTAGTTCCTTCAAAGGAACTGCTAAAGGAACTATCTAGTCTCAGTAGTTCCTTCAGCTTTTGCAAAGGAACTACTGATCCAAAAATTCTCAGTAGTTCCTTCAAAGGAACTACGCGAAGGAACTAGTGAGCATAAACGAAAATAACGTTCAGCATTTTACTCTAAAGATAGTATAACTGGTCAACCTCAACGAATACACTTTGTTTCCCTTAAACTTGACATTGGCAGAATCATCGTCAAAACGATGGAGCCATTACTATAAAAAAAATGCATATGAAAGTAAATACGGTACTTATAATAAAAAACCTTTTTTTTTGTCTGTCTGTTTGTTCCGGCTAATCTCCGAAAGGGCTTTTCACTGGGCTTTCACGAGCAGATAGTTAATGTCTTATAACATCATCTATCTGCCCGTGAATGTCCCGTAGGTACTTAGTAACTTGGACTACTTTTTTTTTAGGAAAAAAATTAGGGTTCCGCGCAAGAAGAAACCCCATGAAACAGTGGCCGATTTACACATTTGCCGCCAATAGGCTATTCAAATTTTGCCGCCCCTACCGACCTCTACAATAATGTCCCATGTCTTTTGTATACTGCTTCGCCTTTTTTTTTAAATATTTAAAATGTTCTCGTTCATCAGCTACGAAAAACTTGCAAAGAGATTTGTAAAGGTCGGCAACTATGATAAAATCTACGGTAGAAGCCTGAATTTGAGCATTCACTTTGTTTATTCTTTCCAAAAAAACATGGTAGATATATAAATATTAATCTTTTTGATTTCAGTAAGACATTTAAAAAAAATGTTAGCCCCAAATTTGCTGCCCCTAAAATCTGCCGCCCTAGGCTCCAGCCTACTCAGCCTATTGGGAAATCCGCCACTGCCATGAAATCAAATATGCACGCGAAGGAAGTCGCGGGCTCAGTTAGTAAAAAAGAAATTAAGCAAGTGCAACTCACCATGCTAGAATTCCGTCGGTTACATGCTTCTAGAAATATGCTGTATTCTTCTAGAGACCGTCGAAGCCCTTCCAAGTAGGAGCCGCCGTCTCGTACTATGTTTTCAACCTACAGAAATTATCGTAATCAAAAGTGGTCATTATGAAAAAAGAAAGAAAGAAAATAGGTAATATTTATTTTACCTTCTTCACACTATTGGAATAAAAAAACACACATTTTAGTTCTCAACATATAAAAAAATACCCATGGTGTGTCAGAACAGATATACAGGGTCTTACGGAAAGGGTATATCAATACGAACGGATTGAAGAATGTATCTGGTCTAGAATCTCTGTACAAAATTTCAGCTCAAAAGCATTAACTTTGAAATATTTTTTTATTTAATTTCGACATCACGGCGCTGCACTGGCGCGCGGCGGCGTGATGTGCGTGTACTAGGCGCAGAGACACACTACAGATAATGGATAATGACTCTCGTAGTGCGGTGACACGTTTGTTATGATTTCAATTTAATAAACTATCGAAATAAAAAATATTAAGCATTTTCAAAGTTACTGCTTTTGAGCTGAAATTTTGTACAGAGATTCTAGACCAGATACACTCTTCCGCCCGTTTGTATTGATATACCCTTTCCGTAACACCCTACACTGTATAGATAGATACATTTTGGATTTAGCGTACACAAAAGACATAATTACGTTTATTTGTGGCAAACTGCAAACATGACACAAAAAAAAAACACAAACAAAATAACAATTTGGGAGAAAACATGTGTCACATCTACGCAAAACGGCTATCGCTCAGCATAATGCTAAGACTTTATCGAGACAGAGCCGCAGCGCTGGTTTTCAGCGACAGCCGGCTTGACGTAATGACGTCTGCAGCCAAGCCAGTGCAGCATACGATTAGATATAAATAAGAAAAGAAATTAAATATACATTGTCATCATTTCAGGCAAAAGACGGACTGTGTGTGTGTGCGTGTGTTATGTGCTGACGCTACTCGTCTCCACGCACAACTCAGCACAGCGTGTTTACCACAAGTATTTTATTTTTTCATTTACTTTATATATCTAATATGTCTAATAAGTTAACTTTGTTTTGTAACTGCATTTCCTACTCGATGTTTAATGCATGCCGTGGTAGCCTTTAATTAAGGCTACACTATAGAATGTTAATTATTATCGAAATTTCAACATGTATTTTTGGTGTATGATTTGTTGGTTGTCCTTAAATAAATAAATAAAGTAAAGCGCGCGTGGCTTCGTGCTATAAAATACTGTAACAGGCTGTATGTTGGTCAAAATATGATTCGCGACCGTAACAAGTATTAAAGACTTTTTCATGAAATAATGTCATTTGAGGCCAATAAGTAACCCGTACTGGGCCCGCGTGGTGGATTATGGGATGACTCTCTCTCGCAGAGAGAAGGGCTATGTTCCACCTCGGGGAGCGTTATTGGCTGACTGATTATTATGCTAAATACTTACTTTCTTCTCCATATACGATTTATGGTAGCCATATTCGTCCGCGTATTTTTCGTTCTCATAGGGGTAATGTTCATGTTTATAATCCTCAGAGTTATGCTTACTGTTCCCCTCAATATTACTGTAAAACTTCTGGTCGCTATTCAAGTAATCTTCATACTCATTCTTACTATATTTCTTATACTTTTCATTTTTCTCAAATAAAAACTTTCTCACTTCCGGTAAATCGATTGTCCAACCCGCAATTTCCGTAAACGCGACTGTTAAAATTACAAAATTCACGAACGCATTTTTTTGAAACGTCATGTTTCCCGCCCTTTTTTGACAGTTAATTTTTTTTAAATAAAAATTTTTGATTCAGAAAATCATTATTTTTTTTATAGTTTTTGTTGGATATAAAATAATGATGTTGATTATAACAAAAATACGTGTTTTTTCACGAACACTTCGCTAAGTACTGTGTAGAAACAAACGGATGGGATTTTTTCTTGTAATTACAAGTTTCCCGCGGCATATATTGTTCGAGGTTGAATTGAGTAATGCCTTTGCGTCGACTATTGACCGTTAAATGACTTCGCCTGCGTATTAACTTAAAAAAAAAAACAAATATTTAAATATTTTTCTTGTTGAACGCCTCAGGAAACACTTTTGAATTGGTAAAAGTTTTATCAATGTACCCGGTGTACATTGATAAAACTCTGAACATGAGGCAAATATCGTTAGAAACTTTTGAGTACCTACCTATAAGAGTAGTACGTGAAAGACCAAAGAAACGATGGATGGATGGACTGTGTGAAAGCTGATATGCCTAAAAAAAGGGGGTGACTACTGAGTGAGTACAATTGAGGCATATAGAATCAAAGGCAGCTAAGCGCCATACTTTCAAAAAATTAACTAAGATGGAGAATAAGAGAGTATGAAAACCCCTGACTCTTAAATTAGAATAACGTTTTTTTCGGTTCCTGAAAATTTGACATGGAGGCACTTAGCTACCTTTGATTCTATATGATGACAATGAATTTCCAAAAAAAATAGATATTTTTTTTCATTATTTTTTCACGAGTAGTTTAAATGAGCTACGCAATTAGATTGGTCCACCCTCTGGTGCCCGCTTATCGTTGAATTTTGGGACACGTCATTTAATTTAAACTGTCAAAATTTTCGGGATTCGGATTTGTGAACAGCGTTTACAGAACTCCTTCGATAACATTGATTGAGGCTCGATTCAGCACGGAAGCGCATCGAATGTTTGAATTGAATAACTAATGCTCGTTTCAAGTGCAGTGAGGTCCTGTCCCCTTATTCATAAACACTCGATATGCTTCCGTATCGTATCGAACATTAATCATTGTTATCGTAGGAGTCTTCTCAACGCTGTTCACAAGTCCAAAACCCGAAAATTTTGTCAGTTTAAATCAAATAGACGCCCGCTATTCTTCCAAAAGCTATTTGCTGTTGAGGGGAAGTCAAATCAGGTTATCGAAATGTCAGGTTTTCGATACGATAGCCTGACGTATGGTTGTGAATCAGGGCTCTGGGTTCAATCCCCGATTCGGGCAGTGTAACTGATCTAAGCAGCAGCCCGGTTACCCTAATTCGGATTCGTGCGGTTTATAAAAATAGCCGATAGGACGACTGCATGCCACTTTGGTGTAGTGGTCGCAAGCGCAACTGCCGAGCATGAGGTGCTGGGTTCGATTCCCTAGTCCGTAAAGTGTTATTGAATTATTTTTATATCAAGAATTTCTGAGTAGCGGTGACAATATGATCGCCCTATTAGCCGGGACCAGCGTGGATCAGAAAGGTCTGCAGTGCTATTCTCTAAAAGACAATTTCATGGCTGTACGCTGCGACGAGCTCGTCGACGAGACAGCCTTGAGATCGACCGAGCGCGCAGCGCTGATTCAAACCGTATTCACCAACGTCATTGTGGTCGTCGACGAAGTAACTATTTAGTAATCTGTGCGTAGGGCTTGAAACATAAATTATAATCGATCAATCTCGACTGAGAGTTTTAAGGGTTTAAACAGTTTATTTTATATTTCTTATTACATATCAAGGCTGAATGACGTTTCCTTTGCTCTTTTGGAGCAACGCGACCACAGAGTACTTTTACTTGAACGCGACCCTCTGTCTACGACGCGACCCGATGAATAAAAAAGTCAACACAACAAAAATCAAACCGACGCGACGCTCACGCTAACAAAACCAGTAAAACCACTTGAATTTGTAGTTTTTAAACTTTTGGGTGCTTGATATATCTAATTATTTGTATCAGCGAATGCTTTGAACATAGGAAGTTCTGTGACTAAGAGGATAAATATACCCACAGAACATCCTACCTACTGAAATGTGAGTATTATGACATTTTCACTGTTATTACATGGATAATACTATTGTGTCTCATTAATATTGTATGATCCACGAGATATTAATAAAATGTAAGTAAATTACTTATTTAGCTATTGTTTTACGATAATATGTACCTATAAATTTATTGTTGTAACGTAAAATTGTGTATTTTAAGCATGCCAAGAAGTGCTGTCCCATCCCGTGCGCAAGTAGAGATGTTAATAGAGAGTTTGGAAGAGCGACGTTGGCTTGCCACAGGGCACTCTCGGACATTACAAGCCCGAGATCGCACAAGAGCGGCATGGCAAGAAGTAGCAGGCAAGCTAAACAGTGATGGAAGTGGCTGCATTAAAAGTTGGCAGCGATGGTCGAAGGTTTGTTAACAATATGTACTTAGGTATTGCATTGCTGGTGTGCTTCGTCAGTTTGCATACTTTGACTGCACTTACTTTGCATGCATATACCTACTTTGACTGTTTCTTAAGAATGAAGTTAAATATCCACTGCCTATGTACATTGGCTCTAATTATAACATACCTAGGACTTATTATTGTGTTATGATTATGTGAAATCTACATATTTAGACATATAATATATTTTTTTTTTAGTATTGGAAGGATAAGAAGTCAGCGGTAAGGAAAAAAGCTAGTCAAATACGGATGGCTATGCAACAAACAGGTGGTGGTGAACTAGAGGAAGGGTTTCTCTCTGCAATAGAAGAAAGAATAGTTGCAATAATGGGTGGCGAAAGCTTTGTTACTGGTGACAAGGAGCTCGAAATTGACCTTCATGTATTTATGGTTTTTTAGTTATGCTTGTTTTAATTTTGTTTATGAAAAATTTAAAAGGTTTTAGCACCGTTGACCACATACATGAGCTGCGACAGGTTATACAGAAGACCGAAGAGTATAATCTGTCTCTCTGCTTAGTGTTTGTGGACTACGAGAAAGCATTTCATTTGATCGAGACATGGGCTGCACTGCAGTCTCTTCAATGGTGCCAGATCGACTATTGGTACATTCAGGTGAGTGCATAAAATATATTTCCTGAAACATCAATATAATTTTCAACAATTTGTTTTTTAGGTTGCTAATGAACCTGGGCCAAGTTTTGATTCAACTCATATCGTGCCAAATGCTGATGTATCAGACAACGTGCCCTTGGTATGTTTAATGAAATATTATTCAACACATAAGTACCTATTTTACTCCCCAAAGCATTGTTAAGTAAAAAATTGTTTGCAGAGTATACAAGATGTTACAGAGGTAAATACAACACCAGGGTCAGAGAGCATACTTCAGGTATATGACTTACATTACTTAATATGAAAATTGTATAAATTTTGTAGAGTCAAGTGCAAATACTTGCTGTAGAACAAACTACTAGAGGCATGCTCCAGACTGAACAGTCCACACCTTCAATACCAGTAAGTGTATTCTAATAAAATATAATATTGTGATGTTAAATTCTAAATTAGGCTGATGATGCTGATTACAATATACTCAAAATATATTTGCAGGATGTACAACCAGGCCCGTCTTGGCAATATGCCAATATACCAATGGAAAACCAGCCTAATACAGAACAAACGGTGAGGTTTTAAATAATTGTCTTACAATATATTATTTTATAATGGATATTTAGATAACTTTTTTTTTGTATTACAGTTTGAGGCTAGATCACAACCTGCAGTGCCTCATAGGAGTAATGCCCCAATTGCCTCTTCATGTAAGGTTAACTTAATTATAATTTGGTTAATTATTGGTTTAGTGTAAAAGGCACTACATAGTAATAGTAGTAGGCCTAATTTGTTGGGATTTTCTGTAGGTTTTTTTAAACATCAATCAACATGTTTAAAAATACTACATCTAATATGTCTACTACATTGTAATATCTATTCCTTCAGAGAGTGATGTGATGCTGTTATACTTACAATCTTACATAATACCCTTTATATTTGTTTTACCTCTGTTTAATAATTTGTTGCATTTTTTATGTTCGTAGCACCTCGTAGGTGTCGAACGGCACGCCGCCGTCTGATCCAACGCTCACTACCTTCTCAAAGGCGATCACAAATGGCGAGGCTGACTGAACGTTTTATCGCCATTGAAGAGAGGCGTTTGGAAAATGAGCGACTCCTTATCGACAACCAGCGGCAGATGTTAGAGACTTTTAAGGAAATAAGCGAGTCGTGGTCAAGGCAGACCCAGGCACTGCAGGATTTATGTGCAACCATCAGACGAGGACGTTGAAACCCCGAAACATGGATGTACTATAGAATTTTGAAAATTGAAATGTAAATTTAAGTGTAAGAACTGTTTTTTGTAGTCAATGTTAATGTTTGTTAGCGGACACGCCCTTTATGTCTGCAGGCTTTTATTTAGGTACTTATTTAATTTTGTTTAAGGTGAATGGGTAGTTGTAGCCCGCGAAATTCAATTTTTCTTACGTTTTTTGCAATTTTGCAAGTTGTATCTTGATCAAAATATGATTCGCGACTATAACCGGTATGTATTTACAGAATTATAATAATTAGAATCATTAATACATCTTTCTAAGTTAGATTTCTACCGTTAAGAACAAATCTCGTATGGAAAAGTGTTTGTGGTAGAAATCTAACTTAAAGAGATATATTAATGATTCTAATGACTGTGATTCTGTAAGTACATGTCTATTATAGTCGCGAATCATATTTGGATCAAGATACAACCTGACACTGATCTGCAAATTGCAAAAATCTTAAGAAAATTTGAATTTCGCGGGCTACAACTACCCATTCACCTTAATTTCTTTTTTTACTTGTAGTTTTCATTGGCATTGGTTTGGTTGGTATATTGGCGTCTGCTAGCTGACAATTTTATTATAGTACTTAATTTAGTGTTCTGTTTCTCGTAATCTTAATTACTTTGCATACCTACTATTGTATAGAATCAAGTTTTTGATAGATGTTAAAAAATTGAAATGTAAATTTAAGTGTAAGAACTGTTTTTTGTTACTGCAGGCTTTTATTTAGGTACTTATTTAATTTTGTTTCATTTTTTTTTTGTTACTTGTAGTTTTCATTGGCATTGGTTTGGTTGGTATATTGGCGTCTGCTAGCTGACAATTTTATTATAGTACTTACTTAATTTAGTGTTCTGTTTTTCGTAATCTTAATTACTTTGAATACCTACTATTGTATAGAATCAAGTTTTTCTAACTGAACAGACAGCTGTGCTGCTGGGGAGTTTGTTGCGCCACTTCTTCTTCCCAGCGAAAGCACTAGGAAGTGGTGATGGGCGGGCGTTTTGGGGTACTGTTTTATGTAATTTTGACGTTCGAAAAGTGCTGATTCTCAGCCTAATTTGATTCGATTGATTGTTTGTTTTTAATGGTAAATAAAACAAGAAAACATTATTATGCAGATATCTATTTTATTTCTCATGCCCATACTGTATACACATTTAAAAAATTACTAAAAATAGAGACAGAGGTATAAATACGCACATAAAGGCAAATCATTTTTGATATTATACTAATCATAATTATACACTTTAAACACACAAAAAAAAACCCCCCTACCCTTAAATATCATGACATAATTGTAATTCCTTATCTAAAGCTAATACTGGTTAATCTATACACATTAACATTCACAAAATATACTTTCATTAAAAATTTTAATACTTATTTAATGTATCTAATCAATAATGGTGAGTTTATTCTATCTAAACATGTTTTCCACATAAACATCTGAACCGCCCTTTCAGTACTCCAATAGTCGAATATTTAGAGCTTTTAAATTTGACAGTTAGAATCGAGGCTGTAAGCGACTTCGACGCTGTTTTTTTCTACGGAATGCCAAAATGTATGAAGAACTGTCAAATTGCCCTCCCGTGGCTGTGCCGTTGGTTAGTTTAACTCACGGCCGTCACAGCCTTGAGCGCTAGTGTAGCAGTACGCAGCTTAATGAATACCAAACTATGTTTCACGGCTGCGACAGCGCTGCACGCAAGGCTGTATCCTTAGAGAATAGCATAGCTGGTCATATTTAAAGGGTGTGGTACAGACCATTTTTTTTTACATTGATTTACATTCATTACGCACATCCTGACTTATTACTTGTTAATTATTTTTTTAAATTAAAATCGTTTACTTTTACCACACCCCGGACACTCCATACAACGCTCGCAAAATAATTACCTACTACTACTACATTAAAAAATGACGTTTGTATACGTATGAATGTGTGCGTGAGGTACTTGTGTTTGCGAGACTGATGTTAGTGCGGGGAAGGGAGTGTCCATAGATTTATAATAACGTCCAGATGCCTAGTACGCGCTGTCAAAATGCTTCGAATTCAAAGACACCAAAATAGTGTCTTCGTTCGTTAGCCCCGCCCACAGGCCGCCATTACGCGACAGACGTTCAACGCGTGTACGTCAGAAAACGCTGTTAAATATAATTGAAAAAATGACGGTTTGTGCAGTGAAATCGTGTAAAAACTACACTCCAAAAAAAGACAAGGATACGAACATCACATTTCACAGGTAAGTTTGCAATTTTATGATGAATTTCTACGTATTTCTTTGAAATTATTACGAAAACAAAATAAAAACAAAACGACGCCATAATATTTGAGTATTGCCAAGGTAAGGAATGAAATATTTTTACCCTTTTTTATGCTGCGATATTTTAATAGGTATTGTATAATGTTACGAAATCAACATTATTATAATCAACAAAATGATATCAATGGTTGCTAAGGGTATGAAATACTTTTACCATCTTTTTTAATACTACGATATTATTGAGTCAACAAATGGATTTGGAGCGAAACAATATTTTAGGTATGTTTGTTACATTAACGTATGTTTAGCGATAATTCTCAAACCAGTACCACTCACAAACTTTCTCCTTTATAATATTAGTATGATATTAAAAGTTTTTTGTTCATTCACACATGTTTACGAAAACCATGTTAAAAATAAAATTATAACAATCTTCAAAAACTATCATAAAAGTCAATCGGTATGAATGTAAAAGGCGGGTTTCATTTTGTACACATATAATAACTATATAATTACCTAAGTGAATATGAATAAGAAAACTACACGAATTTTCCCACATTATGGGGTAATCATTTTGCGCTGGTATTAGAAAACGTCACGCACACAACTGCAGAAACGATAATAATACACTTGCGGTGGGCGGTACCAACGCACACGCGTATCACTAAATGCATTCAATAAGAACGGTGCGTTTTGTACGGAACACTCAATCTGGACGTTATTATAAATCTATGGGAGTGTCCTTTCTGTACGTAGTACTTTAGGTATTCTGTGCTTTTACCGTGTTTGTAAATATGTGAGCACCATGTATCTATCTGATAATTAATTTAAACAAGTATGGTTTCGTTTTTAATTCTTTTACCTATTGTGGTATAGTAATTTTATTTTATGTGCATCGTCCTCACATAATATTATTATTATTATGAATGCACCCATGCCAAATATTGTCAAACATTTTAAAAGAGTAGGTAACGGTGGAGTTTCTTGCCCATTCTTCTCCATACGAAAACTGCCTTTTGGAAGGGGCGACTAGAATCAATTCTATTTTATTAATGTAATTTTTGACGTTCAAAAGTGCCTTTTATGTGCCTATTTGAAATAAATGCTTGGACTTTGACCATCAAACTGAACATTTTCCTCCATGGGACCAACATCGTAATCGCAAAAAAAATATTAGCCGTCCCTTATACATTTGGGTCGAGTAGATATTGAAGTTTTGTATGGAACAGTTGATATTTTTTTCGCGATTACGTTGTTGGTCGCATAGAGAAAATTGTTCAGCCTAATGGTCTGTAGTACACCCTTCAATTTGATTTTGATTTTTTCTATAGTACCTATACAGGGTGTCCCTGGAAGTATGGATCAAATCGAATAGGGGCGTGGGCAAGGTCATTTCCAAACTTTTTAACCCTGAGAATGTCAGTGAATTTTTTTACGGTTCAAAAGTTATGACCGATTTTAATGTTTTTTTTTCAATCAGTTCGCTTAGTGTTCAAATAAATTAATCATAAAAAAATACTATCAGGGCTATCTAAAAAAAAAATTGATAGCCCTGATAGTTTCACGAATTCGATCTTTCTTCTCTTTTTTTTTAGTATTTTTTTTTGCTAAAACGCTTGGAAATGACATTGCCTACGTCCCTATTCGATTTGATCCATACTTCCAGGGACACCCTGTATACCCTACATCTCTGATTACCCAGAGCTACGGGATATAAAAGCGCAAAGTTACGTTAAAATTACGATACGTATCTATACGATAGTCTATTATTAATAACAGTCTAATGAGCGCGTTCTAATCGCTAACTTAATTACAATAACGTTTCGATGTACTGGTCAAGGTAACCGTTATAATTTTGTTAACTTGTATTTTGTTTTATTATGTACTAGCTGCGCCCCGCGGTTTTACCCGCATAAGTCTCGATCCCGTGGGAATATCGGGATAAAAAGTACCCTATGTCCTTTTCCGGGACTCAAGCTATCTCTATACCAAATTTCATCAAAATTGGTCCAGCCGTTTGAGCGTGAAGAAGTAACAAACATATAAACACACACACAAACTTTCGCCTTTATAATATTAGTGTGATTCATATCTGCCTTTTTTTATTCCTGAATGGGCCCGCTCTTGACCTCGATCTCGCCTGATGGAAAGCGATGAATGAGGTCTATGATGGACCGAGCGTGCCCAGAAGATGTCTAAGGCACTGGAACTCCCACGCGTCGACGAAACACAGCAGGCTGCTTGACTCCGGTGGGAGGGTGGTCGCAAACCAGGCGGGCGTTAGCCGTATCACCGCAAGGGAAGAATTGGCCAGTCAAATAAGGTGTTGGGTGTGACTGTCCAGGATGCGTCGAGCTCGAGCGTTCAGTTGAGTAACTGGCGGGACAAAGTACGCTACACGAGGAGGCTTCTTCATGCATCCCTTCTTCGTCTGTGGCTATTCTATTGGTATCAGTAGCTCCACGACCTAATCACACCATCTCTCTTTCACTGCCAGACTACCAGACGTACTGCAGGGTACCTTCCCAGGGTTTAGGATAGATAGATAAAAAGTTTATATACAGGCATTAAAAAAAAACAAAGATTAAAAAGATAAATTGACTCATAGACACCTTTGTATATGACATTTATAACCACAGAACATATATATGTTACCGGCCAAACCCGATTTCAGGACAAACTAGTTTAGCCTAGGCTAAACTAGTTCTTCCTATACGCGATAGGGGGTGCCCTTCGCTCGCCCTTGGATCTTATGTCGACGGAGCCCCACTTCGCGGGGCCCCTATTTCTGTATAAAGGCACACCCCGGACACTCCATACAACACTCGCAAAATAATTACCTACTACCACTACATTGACAAATGACGTTTGTATACGTGTAAATGTGTGCGTGAAATCTAGTAGGGCTGGCTCATGGCTGGCAGTACTCGGCAGTAGTGCGTAGGCGGCGGCGGCGCTGCCCGAACGTATGCAACAATGGGGCGCCGCGCGCCGCGACACTAGGTACTCACAGAAATCTAATTAATAACATTTCTATTGTACTACTTTTCAAGTCGAAGAACGAATAGAACGTGAAAGAAAGATACATAACTAAGACAATAAAGAGAGAGAGCAATAATTTAATAGTTGGTATGTTAATATTACGGAAGTTTTAATTGTTCTAAAACGAAGAAAACTTGGAAAATAAATGAATACTTAATAGAGAAAATTATGAAAATAAATTATCACAACACTGGCTTAACTTGTTTGTCTGTAATATACTAGCTTTTATTTTTTATGGGTTTAAAGGATATTTGAGTTGCTGTTCCTTACCTTCTTTCATGTTTCGGGAACCGAAAGAAACTCCTGTCTTTATCGTTCCTCGATGAAGATAAGCATCCAAATAATGCACAAAATACAACCATCGTGATTAACACAAAATATAAAACTTTAAAAAAATAATGTGTTCGTGTCAGCAGTAGGTAGGTACAGCGCTGCGGTTCTTGTGTATGCGAGCGCCATTGTTAAAGAGCAGGCGACGAACACATCGAAGTGCGGGGTGAGGTGCGGTAACTGATGTTAGTGCGGGGAAGGGAGTGGCCTTTCTGTACGTAGTACTTTAAGTATTCTGTGATAAAGGGTTTAAAGTAACCTAACCAAACCGAACCTCGGGGTGCCCTTCGCTCGCCCTTGCATCCTATGTCGACGGAACTAGTTTAGCCTAGGCTAAACTAGTTTGTCCTGAAATCGGGTTTGGCCGGTAACATATATACCCTTTATAACGGTCGATCACTACAGTTACTGGTCGGTGTGTTTCTGATGGTTGCACCAAATGAAGGAGGATACATGAAGAAGCCTCGTGTAACGCAGTTTGTTCAGCCAGTTACCTACTCAACTGAGAGTGTACCAAACACGCTGTGAATGTGTGCGTGAAGACCACCGGCGACAGCATATAACACACACACTAGGTACTTCCGTCTTTGCCATTGTCTTGGACGGTTCCAAAAGCTCCTGCGTTTACACACATTCACAGCCTTTGACTTGCAATCACAATCCAAAGATTTTCTTGTGTTTGTTTCACCTTTGAATTCCACAGTTATTTGATAGTTTTATTTACTTGCTCATAAAGTGCTATTTTCAATTTTTTATCTTTGCCGCTCGCGCCGTAAAATGAAAATTCGAAAAGAGCACGTCGAAATCAATAAAATCTCAATTTTTAACTCCCGAAGGATTTTACAGGTAACCCGTTTTTAAGTAACAATTAATGACTACTATTATATTAATTGACCTTGGCTGTGACCTTATTGTTGAATGAATTTTGTCGTCTTTGAATTCAGAAAATTGTAACCGTCATCGGTTCATCCACCCTAAGGTGGATACGCGGAAACGTATGTGAATTCCGTTTATCCAATAACCCATCGTAAGTTGCGTCCACTATATTGGATATTTTTGAATTCACGTGTTTCCCGCACATAATTATCTAAAAATAAAACTAGACGTCCTAGAAAAAAAATCCATGCTAAAAACTTTTTAACAAAAATACAACCGACTTCCAAAAGAAACACTACAAAGTGAAAAATAACTTTAATTTCGGAAGTCGGTGTCTTTGGTTTTGTAGTTACGTTTTTTGCCACCGACTTCCGAAATTAAAGTTATTTTTCACTTTGTAGTGTTTCTTTTGGAAGTCGGTTGTATTTTTGTTAAAAAGTTTTTATTTCACGCTTTTTAGTGGGTCTGCTTATAATTTATCTAAGTCACAATAGCCTAGTGTCAACTTGCTCATCGCCTTTTACAAAATATTGCTTTTCCCGATGCAGAGAAGTTAATTGTTGAGGAGTTCTGCTGGTCCACCGTCAGCTCCATATCACCATTCACATCGTGGCGAGCATAAATTGCTTAGCAACCATATTAAGTAAAATCGAATCGCAACCCGTGAAATACTTAGATATTATTGAGTAGTTCCGTTGGCCATCTGTGGTCTTCATCATCAGTTCCACTTCACCAAATGGTGCTTTCCGAGAGCAAATGCACGAGTTACTATAAAAAATACCCAAATCGCTATAGGTGTGCCTATAATATTTCAAGAGTTCCTTCGATTTCTCCAGTATCCAATCATCAGATCCTGACTTGGTGACTATGGGACCACTTCAGAAGTATCTCCTTTCGAACAAAAAAAAAATTTCTAAAACCGGTCCACAATTTTATTGGCGGAGTAATCGCGTAACATACAAAAAAAAAAAAAAACATGCTGTCGAATTGAGAACCTCCTCCTTTTTTTGAAGTCGGTTAAAAAAGCATGGTGAATTCACACGGGTATCCTTATTCTTTGTGCTCTTCTGTCTGGCATTATTGCTGAACTGGGCCTTTTTGGCGCAGCCGTACACAAGTACGTTCCATCGGACTTTACGCTTTTTAACCAACTTGAAAAAAGGAGGTTCTGTATTAGATCCGTATGTATGTGTATGTCCGCGATTTTCTCAAAAACTAACGAACCAATTTCGATTATTCTTGTGGAGAAAGAAACCGATGGATGTTTTCGAATAAAATTTGATATTATTCGTAGTAAACAAACAGCTCATTTATCAAATTAAATTTTATTCGACAACATCTATCGGTTTCTTACTAAACTTAATATATCCGACGATCCTGCATACTTATCTCTTTTGTTGTGTGTAGTCAGTTTATAGGTTGAAAATAAATAAAACAAAATGGTGGTATTAATCGTTATTATTCATATAATTAATAGATAATACTATAATAACTTAGTACTAAGCGTGAAAAGGACCAATCTTTCTTTTTAAACAGTCAAAAGCCATATTCATTGTTGAAATTCATAAAAGTGTGCCTAAAAGGTCAAAATGTATGGAACAACAATTTTTTTATTTATTTAAACCGACAAAAATTTCAACGTCTGGGGTTACAGAATCATATACCGAAACCATGATAACAGGTCCGGTCAAGCTCCGCGCATTACCCATGCAGTACGATACAATAGAAAATCAATTGTGTCTCATTAGCGGAGTAAGGGCTCCAACACATAAACACGATACGACGCGTGTTTATGTGTTGGAGCCCTAATTCGATGTTCTCGCCACCCTGTATATGCAAGCACAGCTAACACTCCAGCAAGCTGGCATGAACTTTAAACCTTTTAACCGCTTACGCCAGATTAATTCGACAATTAATATTTTCGTGTCCATTCCGCCCGGGTCGTATATATACGACCAAATACCATAGCTCGTTTATTCTGTATTTATTTTTCTGTTTTTTTTCGGGCGCTGTGGGCACAACAACTGATATAAAGTCGGGCGGTTAAAAGGATACGTGCATGTTCATGTAAGAACGTGCGGGCGCAGTGGACTCGGATCGCCTCACCTGCGTTTTGTACGTGAACACTTGCCATACTATGCTGTTTTCGATATTCGAGTTCGTGACCGCGCCTACGAGTCATGCACTCAACCTTCGTATTTAAATGCACGTCTGGCGTACCCTGAGACCACCTAATCGCTGGCTAAAATCTTCCACAGAGCTTGACCTATTCTAGTTACCCACTAACTGGGTCGTACAGGTCAGATAGGCAGTCGCTCCATGCAAAATACTGGTATTCAGCTGCATCCGGTTAGACTGGAAGCCGACCCCAACATAGTTGGGAAAAGGCTAGGCTATGATGAGCGATTGTTGCTTCTAGAGAACTGTTAAACATTGTAGATCGGTCAGAAAGGCGTTATAGTGAATTTTATTGTTATATTTGTGAGTGACGTCATCAACCCATGCGCGGGCGACCCATGCCGCGTCCCATTGGTGCTCCGACCGTCGGCATGTCGCCTGCTTTGACGTTCTTTATCGTTTCGTCTACAGAGAGGATCTGGAAATAAAAGAAATATGCACGTTAGAGTTTGGTTACTGCCACAGATATAGATAGACCTAGATAACGCAAGTATCACGAACTGTATGAAAACTAAGCGTGCCACTTTTTGACTACCTACTATGACGTCACAAGCTCGCGCTCTCTCGCTCACGCTCACCCAGCCAGCAGTACGCAGGGCTGAGCGCGAAAGTGGCGGCTTATGATTTTCGAACGTAAACTGGTGCGATTATTGGCACGCGAAGTAGGTGCTCTTGCATTATATAGGTGTATCTATATCTGGTTACTGCCCTTTGGTCTCGTGGTTGCAATTGCGATCGCTGAGCGTGGGGTTCGATTCCCAGGTCGTGCGAAGTGTGTTATCTATACAGGATGAAATTGAAAACATGCGACAAATCGAAATGGGAGATTGTACTCATCATTATGAACAACTTTTACTATGGGAGCAAACCTGAAATCGCGAAAAAAAAATCAGCTGCTCCCTACATTTATGTTCGCATAACTCGTCAAAATGTAGGGAGCAGCTGATTTTTTTTTCGCGATTTCAGGTTCGGTCCCATAGTAAAAGTTGTTCATAATGATGAGTACAATCTCCCATTTCGATTTGTCGCATGTTTTCAATTTCACCCTGTATACATTTAAATACGAGATTGCAGCCAATTTTGGACTTTAGTTTTAGTACAATGAATAAATACCTGAGCGGCGGCCTCGCAGGCGGCGGTGATGGCGTTAATCTTGACGATGGCGGGCTCCCACACGCACGACGTGTAGTTGTCTCCGATGTCCTCCTTCTGGATGTCGATGCCGTACCAAATGCCACCTGGAACATCACATCACACTAATATTATAAAGGCGAAAGTTTGCGTGTGTGTGTTTATATTGTTGCGCGCCACAATTGATGGTGATATTAGCTACCAGTAGCGCCATCTAGTATCGAGTAGCAGAACTAATAGTCGCGACCGTTCTAGAAACTTCGATGATAGAACCTTCCAGAACTATCGATGTCTGGTCGGCCGGGACCGATATGTACTCGAACATTCTAGATGTTTCTACGGTAGAAGGTTCTGGAACTATCCGAGGCCTATATAAGGCCGGTGTGCCTGAGAGCCAGAACAGTGTTGGATAAGCGATACAAGCGATAACATCGAAGCGATCTTCAAGTGCGACTCTCAAGTGATTAGTAGTGCGATTGTGTTTTATAATTAGTGTGTTTAAGTTGTAATTTGTGTTTTTAAATAAAGTGTCTATTTTTGGTTTTTAAATCGGCAGTTTTTATTGTCACGAACCCCAAGCTCGTAACAATATGTTTGTTACTTCTTCACTCTCCTCAAACTGAAGAATCCGGTCCCACAAATAGGAAACCTATCCCACAGCTAGGAAAATTATGCCAGTACAAAGCTAACGCCGTTATGATGCTTGTTCCTGAACTTATTGGGTAATTGGTGGCGTCGAAGCCGGCGTTGTCGTACAGCTGTCTGGGTATAGCCTCGAAGGCCCGCGCCACAACGGCGACTAACATCTGCAGCTGCTCCTTGCCGCCTATACCCTCAGCGAACTCGCGGAGGTATCTCGATATTTAACTACTGTCCGACGGTTCGGAAAACAGTCCCAAAAGTGGGGAAATTGTCCTAATGTAGAAAAAAACTGTCCCATTGTTGGGAATATTGTACCATTGCTGGAAAAACTGTCTCACACTTAAGGCCCATTTAGATGGAGAGAGTTTCTCGACTCGAAGATACGATTATCGAAAGAACATTAAAAAAGTCTCTTCATGTAAACATTCACGATTGTCGCCCTGCCCCTTGGCCGACAATTGCCTCGCAATAGAATATATCTGTCTCCGTGTAAACAACTACAAAGCGAGAATTGTATTTCGAGTTTTTGTGCTAGTCGCTTCCATGCGTGCAGTGCCCGAGAGTGTTTTAATTATATATCTGCTCTTCTGAGACAATAATTAATAAAACGAAAACGGAAAAAAGATATTGGGTTAAAAAAATGGATAGCGAAAAGAAACATTTTTGGAGCATACATTTCAATGAACTTAACACTATCGGCAGTACCTGAATGATTTTTGTGTCATTTTGAGAACAATACCGTAGTACCTAATCACTGAACTCGAAAGGCAAATCTCGCACTCAAATCGGTTCAAACCGATTTGTACGAGTCTCGTATGAATTTGAAAAAATGTCATACGAGTTCGTGTATAGACAAGTCGAGAACTCGTAAGCAAGAATCTTCTTACTATATATTTCGCTGTGTAAACAGTCGCAGTAATTTATCGCCTAGCGATAAATTGCCTACGAATCTCGTATGACATAATCGTAGGCGAGAATTTCGTTCTTGCCTGTATGTAAACATTATGATACGATAGTCTTATGGCGATTTTTGCTTGCGATAGTAGCGTACGATTTCTCGCCAAGAAACGTTCGAGAAACTCTCTCCATCTAAATGGGCCTTTAGGAAAACGGTCCCACTGCTGGGATAAACTACCCTACAACTGGTATAAACTGTTCTAAAGTTGGGAAAACTGTCCCACAGCTGGGAAACCTGTCCCACAGCTAAGAAAACTGTTCCATTACAAATAACTCACCATTATGATGCTTGTTCCTCAGCTTATTCAGAAGATTGGTGGCGTCGAAGCCGGCGTTCTCGCACAGTTGTCTGGGTATGACCTCGAAGGCTCGCGCCACACCGGCGACTAACAGCTGCTCCTTGCCGGCAACACCCTTAGCGTACTCGCGAAGATGTTTGGAAATTTCCATGTCAATGGCACCGCCACCTGTAAAATTAAAGTTATAGAGGTATGAGGAACAGGGTGTAAAGTTCACCTCCGACCAGACGGGTGTTGTGTCTGGCGGGCAAATGCCCAATGATTTATGTCGGGCCGTTGTATCTATGCTAGTTGCGCGGTAAACTCTGCTTGCGAGATGCAGGATTTGCGTGACGTCAGTATGACGCGTTGTTCGCATGTGGCATTGTAGACACCGCTACAAAATGGGTGTCACCATTTCAGTCTCCAGTCTGTTCCGTGCCTCGGAAAGCACATAAAGAGCCGTTGGTCCCGGCTGTCATTCGTAGATCTTTGACAGTCGTTGCGGGTAGTCAGGAGCCCGAGTCTAACAACCAGTCTTACCAACGGGTAGCGTGTTATACAGTTGGTTGTGGACACAGATATATGTAGATACACCTAGATAACGCAAGAGCAACTACTTCCCAGATGGAGGCCAGCAGGCAACAGGTGCGGGGGCACCTTTGCCTGTATTGCACAGGCCTCCATCAGTGTTGGACATTCCCGTAGCCCCCCAACCTGTGGGGCATGCAGGGCCCGCCAGCCAGGCGGGCATGCGCCGGGAGGGTTGTGGAAGTAAAGGCTGAGCCGGTTGCCCATGGCCCTCCCATTACGGCGATGTGGGAACACCGTTTTAGTGGGTATACTGTCGGTGTCATTCCGACAGGAGTCCCACATACCCCGTCTCGTCCCCCACGAGCGGGGATGCGTAATGCACTTCTTTCAAAAAAAAAGAGCAACTACTTCGCGTGCCAAAAATCGCACCAGCTTACGTTCAAAAATCATAAGCCGCCACTTTCGCGCTCAGTCCTGCGTACTGCTGGCTGGGTGAGCGTGAGCGAGAGCGCGAGCTTGTGACGTCATAGTAGGTAGTCAACAAGTGGCACGCTTAGTTTTCATACAGTTCGTGATACTTGCGTTATCTAAGTCTATCTATATCTGTGGTTGTGAAGGTCTGTCTTATAAGGCAGTCACTCCATGTAAAATACTGGTATTCAGCTGGATTCGGGCAGACTGGAAACCGACCCCGACATAGTTGTTTAAACTTTTTTATAGTTATGTAGTTGTAAGCCTCATTTCTACTATCATGATCCTCAAGATTCTTCAGAAATTGGATCCGTTTGTTATAATCATTGGCTTACAACTTTCAAAATTATCTAACCACTAGCTGCTGGCCGCGACTTCGTCCGCGTGAAATCCTATCCTAACTAATATTATTGTTCGCTACCCACAACGCCATCTATCGTAACCCCACGACAACTCGCGGGCTGCTCATCGGTGTAGGCGACGAGCAACAGTGGCGACACCTCGACGCGATAAAACGCATAACGACCTGCGCGCGCGACCGGGTCGCGAACGAAAATGTTCGTTTAAGAATGTCGGGTCTCTATGTTCATTCGATTTTTTGCCCTTGAAGTAAACGCATGAAGTTGAGAAAATATCTTGTCCTTTTTATTTTCAAAAAATGCAAGTAGACGCCCCAACAATTATAAATGCGAAAATAACTTTGCTTGTTTGTTTGTTACCTTTTCACGCCGAAACCACTGAACCGATCATCCTGAAATTTTGCATATACGTTGTCAGGTGTACAGAAACGGACATAGGGTACCTTTCATCTCGAAAAAAAGTGCTGTTCCCGAGGAAAACATCAATAACGTTATTATGATAATAGATGGCGCCACATGTCTATTGAACTTTGTCACATTATACAGGGTGTCCAGTAAATAGTACGACATATTGCAGGGGGTGATAGCTTGGGTCAATACCTACCAAAACAACACAATATAATATATTATGTTCCGCAAAATGTAACTTTTTTTTTCACCACTGTAGGAAGAAAGTCGTTCTGCGAAAATATAAACAAAAAATAGGATTTATTGAAAACATTCTTGTTTTTGATAGTAAAAAGACTTATCAATGAGTAGAGTAACTATTCACGAATAATTTGATGTAAAAAAAAATATTAGAAAAGGAATTCTTCATTACGAGATGCTTATAAATCTGTTTCAAGGTAGAGGTTTTTCGATATTTCGGAAAATTTTGTATAACTGTAAATGTGTAACTTTTTGCGGAACATATATTGTGTTGTTTTGGTAGGTATTGACCCAAGCTATCACCCCCCGCAATATGTCGTACTATTTACTGGACACCCTGTATATAATTCTAAGGCGGTACGAAGTTCGCCGGGTCAGCTATTTTTATCATAAAATTTATACAAGTATTTTGTTTCTTTGGACCGTAATGCTCTTGGTTATCTAAATAATAAACTTACCAGCAACCACGGCGTCATTTTTTATGGTGCGTCTGACGATCATGATGGCGTCGTGCAGGGAGCGCTCCGTCTCCTCCAGGAACTGTTCAGCGCCTCCTCGGAGGAGCAGAGTGCAGGTCTTGGCCGCGGGACAGCCTGAAGAGTTGAAGAGGTAAATAATGTAGGACGGTAATAGAAAGGGTTGCCTATTAATGAATACTTCTTCTCCCCGGCGAAAGCACTAGGAAGTGGCGAAGGGCGGGCGTTTCGGGGGACTGTCTTTTGTAATTTTGACGTTCGAAAAGTGCTGATTCTCAGCCTAGTTTGAATAAATGACTTTTGATTTTGAATAGCTACGATACCCTCAGAGCATGGAGACGCCTCAGCGGCCACTGCTAGATACGGTATTGAAAACACTTTTTAAACAAACCAAGCGGGTAACCATTTACACAACGGGATCAACATTAATGCGGGTGAAACCGCGGGGCGCTGCTATCACACTAATATTATAAAGGCGAAAGTTTGTGAGTGTGTGTTTATATGTTTGTTACTTCTTCACGCACCAACGGCTGGACCAATTCTGATAAAATTTTGTATGGAGGTAGCTGACACCCTGGATTAACACATAGGCTAATTTTTATCCCGATATTCAACGGGATCGACACTTATGCGGGTGAAACCGCAGGGCGCAGCTAATTACTAAATAAAACGATCATCTTTGTTTTCTCTATTTTATAGTTTTAAGATGTATATTTTTTTATGCAGTAATACCAATAAACGCAATTTTCTTTCTTCCTTTTCTATACAAACTGTGAAAAAAATGTGTGGGGGGTGGGTGGCTAAATAATAACAGCCGCACAGGTCGATCGATCAGGTTAAGCTACGCTTGCCGCGGTTGGTCTGTGGATGGGTGACCATCTTTACATACCGAGACCTCTCCGTGCCTCGGAAAGCACGTTAAGCCGTTGGTCCCGGCTGTCATTCGTGGATCTTTGACAGTCGTTACGGGTCGTCAGAAGCCCGAAAGTCTGACAACCAGTCTTACCAAGAGGTATCGTTATACCCAGTAACTGGGTTGTGGAGGTCAGATAAGCAGTCGCTCCACATAAAATACTGGTATTCAGCTGCATCCGGTTAGACTGGAAGCCGACCTCAAAATGGTTGAGAAAAGGCTAGGCAGATGATGATGACTAAGGGTCTCCCCACATTTATCGACGCGGAATCGGCTAACGCCGGTCAAAACAGCCTTTATGTCTACGTAATGAGGATGTTACTAATACCATTCGCATCGGCTCGGCTCGGACGACGCGTCGCGACGCCGGCCGACGGCGAATCGAGCCGTTTGTCGATTAGCTCGGCTATAAGTCGAGTAGTGTGGTGATACGCACTTGGCTTAAGCCGATTCCGCGTCGATAAATGTGGGGAGACCCTAAATCAAAATACAACTTATTTGTAATAATGTCTTACCGGTGGGCGCTACTTCTTTATCATAACCTGTAGGAAAGGAGAGGATTAGGAACAAGGAATGAGGAATAGAGGTAGACAGCAGTGGCGTGCATTGGTTTTCAGAATAGATAGGCACTAGGCCGGGTCTAGTCTAGGCAAACGCGGTCACTAATCAGAAAAAAAGTGAGGTCAAAAGTGTGGTTATTTGAGTAGGCATGCCTACTTAAGGGTGATAAATTGCGAAGGTCGAACGTCATGGTATTACGCGTGAGACGTACGTATTTTTAATTCTGCCGTATTGACTTGAACGAGTAAAGATCAATGACAATGTGCGAATAGTACGGGAGCCGAGTAGGCCGTCCGGCGACTGCCTACTGCCGCGCGTGTTTGTATCAAGATTTTGTTTTTTGTTAGGTATGATAATTTAGTGAGTTTCTTAACTGTGGGGCACACACACTAAAATGTAATAGACAGGCTTATGTTTATATATCGAGGTAGGCACTGCTTATATGCCTATATGCAATGCACGCCACTGCAACAGTACCAGTAGTAGTAGAAAAGGTAAAAGTAAAGAATATATTATATACACCACAGTAGTTAAAGAAGCAAAAAAACAGTGGCACTCCGGGAGTACCGACAGAAGTGAAAACTTGAACAATATACAGAGGTGTCGATTACGGTAACGGTAACAGTGTCGCGAGTTCAATAGTTTTTTCCCATATCAAAAAAATGCCCAACGCGCCTAAAGGAGATTTCACTTCATTAATCTAAACTAGTAACTAGAGAGCAGTGGTGGCCCAGTGGTATCAGCCGCGACTTACAAGTTGTAGGTCGTAGGTTCGAACCCCGACAGGCGCTTTACTTTGTGTAAATTATTTCATCACCACTGCTCTCAAAACGGTGAAGGAAAACATCATGAGGAAACCGACATATCCTAGAACCAAAAATATCGAAGACATGTGACATCCACCAACTCGCACTGGGCCCGCGTGGTGGATTACGGCCCACTCCCTCTCACAGAGAGGAGGCCTGTGTCCCAGCAGTGGGAACGTTATAGGCTGATTATGTAATCTAAACTCACCAGTGAAGATGTTGTACCGCTCGCCGCCGACCTGCCTCTCGGTGAAGGCGGCGCAGGAGCCGAGCGCCGCGGGCGCCAGGTCGCGCACCGAGCTCAGCACGGCGCCCCCGCACGCGCGCTGGGTGCGACGCAGATCCTCGTCCGGCACGCGGCCCGCGCAGAACATGTCGCTGCGGAGGAAACAGAATAGAATAGCTTTTTTCGACAGGCCTGATGGTCTAGTGGTTAGTGACCCTGACTGCTATGCCGGAGGTCGTGGGTTCGATTCCCACCCAGGACAAAATGTTTGTGTGATGAGCACGATCATTTGTTCTGTGTCTGGGTGTAATTTATCTATAATATGTATGTGTTTAGAAATATATAAGTATGTTTATCAGTTGTCTAGTACCCATAACACAAGCTCTGCTTAGCTTGGGACTAGATGGCGTTGTGTGATAGTTGTGGAATATTATTATTATTATTATATTTCAGACAAAAAATATCCATATAGTGTTAGTAACAAACAAAATATAGCTTATAGCTGCGCACCGCGGTTTCACCCGCATAAGTTTCGATCCCGTGGGAATATCGGAATAAAAACTATCCTATGTCCTTCCCCGGGACTCAAACTATCTCTATACCAAATTTCATCTAAATTGGTTCAGCGGTTTAGGTGTGAAAATGTAACATACATACAGACAGACAGAGTTACTTTCGAATTTATAATATTAGTATGGATTGCCTAGTGTTAGTAAAAATCAACCTCCGCACAAACTGCTGTACAATCGGAGAGCCGAAGCTCCCGGCTACAGTTTTGGAAATGGAAATGATGAATGAAACAATGTTGAATGGGGCAAATATCTTTTTGGATAGTGTGGCAGTCTTTATGGATATATTCGCCCTTATGCCAATTTCACTAACACTAATGACCGAGGTACACAAGGCTAGTTTTTCAAACTAGGATATCAACATTGTGCTAATAAGCTAGCAAGCTAGTCACTCTGGATACTATCCTGATTTTAGGATAGTAAACTAGACATCATCTGCCTAGCCTTTTCCCAACTATGTTGGGGTCGGCTTCCAGTCTAACCGGATGCAGCTGAATACCAGTATTTTACATAGAGCGACTGCCTATCTGACCTCCACAACCCAGTTACTGGTATGACTGGTTGTCAGACTTTCGGGCTTCTGACGACCCCGTAACGACTGTCAGAGATCCACGAATAACAGCCGGGACTAACGGCTTAACGTGCTTTCCGAGGCACGGAGAGGTCTTGGTATGTGAAGATGGTCACCCATCCAGGGACCAACCGCGGCAAGCGTAGCTTAACCTGATCGATCGACCTGTGCGGCTGTTATTATTTAGCCACAAGCCCCTCTAGGATAGAAAGATAGTGTGATAGTTTAATAGGAATAGGATGGGGTTCTATGTTTGAGCTAGAAGTTTCCCCCAACAATGATTTTATTATTTTGACTTTTGTACTACCTTCGTGTTACCGGAAAAGCGAATATACAATCGGATAAGTTTACTCTACAGACTCACTGCAATGCTGGGCCTTATTAGAAGGCTGAAAGTCATCCAAAGGTCAATGGAGAGGGCTATGCTTGGAGTTTCCCTGCGTGATCGAATCAGAAATGAAGAGATCCGCAGGAGAACCAAGGTAACCGACATAGCCCGAAGAATTTCCAAAGTGGCAGTCCGCAGGACACATTGCTCGCAGAACAGATGGCCGATGGGGCCGAAGGGTTTTAGAGTGGCGACCGCGTACCGGAAGACGCAGCGTTGGAAGGCCTCCCACAAGGTGGACCGACGACCGTGTGAAGGCCGCAGGAACTCGTAGGATGCGAGAAGCACAAAACTGGTCGAATTGGAGGTGCTTGGGGAAGGACTATGTACAGCAGTGGACGTCTTTCGGCTGCAATGCTACTTGCTAGAAATTCCGTAGCATTGTGTAAACAGCTCTAGCATGTGCTAAGCCAGGATAATAATATAAGTTATTATTTGCTTGCTATCCTAAATTTAAAAGCTACCTTCGTGCAACCCGGGAATAAGCAACAATTACCATTACCATAATATTAGGTCCTTACATATGAAATTGGCGTTTTGTATGGAAGGAACAAAAAGTCGAATATTTTTTAATATAATATATTTAATTAATCAAAGTATGAACCATTGTTTTCAATGCACTTTTGCCATCTTATAGGTAGTTCATTGATCCCTTTACTAAAAAAACCAGTCGGACGGGAATCAATAAAATCTTTGAAGGCGATTTGGACTGCCCCATCGGAGTTGAATTTTTTCCCTTGCAAAAAGTTATCCAAATTGCGAAAAAAATGGTAATCTGTTGGAGCAAGGTCCGGGGAGTACGGAGGATGTCTAAGACATTCCAATTCAAGCTCTTCTAATTTGGTAGCCGTCTGTTGCGCAGTGTGTGGTCTGGCGTTGTCGTGCTTTCAAGCTTTTTAATCTTCCCAATTTGCTTCAAGTGAATTAAAACAGTTTTATCACTAACATCGAAGCCTGCAGCTAACTCGGACGTGGTTTGCGATGGGTCCGCTTCCACAATAGCCTTCAATTCTCCATTATCAACTTGGGTCTCAGGCCGTCCACGGGGCTTGTTCTGCAGGTCGAAATTTCCAGAACGAAAACGTTGGAACCAAAAACGAACTGTGTTTTCTTTTGCAACATGACCGCCATACACATCATTCACCCTTCGAGTCGTTTCCGCAGCACTAGTGCCACGGCGGAACTCGTACTCGTAAATAATGCGATATTTTAAATTTTCCATTTTGTAAAATGAGTGACGCAAACAGAAAAAACAGAAGAAAAAAAACAAATGAATGACGGTCATCGAAGCACAAATACATGAGTAAATAGCTGTACAAATTTGAATTTGGAATTCCTTACCAAAGAGGAGAAATTCGTGATTAAAGTGGCCAGTACGAAAAACGCCAATTTCATATGTAAGGACCTAATATTATAAATGCGAAAGTTTGTGTGTGTTTGTATGTTTGTTACTTCTTCACGCACAAACGGCTGGACCAATTTTGATAAAATTTGGTTTAGAGGTAGCTAACACCCTGGATTGACACATAGGCTACTTTTTATCCCGATATTCCTATGGGATCGAAACTTTTGCGTGTGAAACCGCGGGGCGCTGCTAGTGTCTAAATAAAGACGTGCAGATGGATTTTCTGAGTAGAGCATCTTAAAAGCCTCATATACTACTTAATGATCCACACAGCTGTTCAGAAATTGGATCCGTTTGTTATAATCATTGGCTTACAAAATATTTTTAGTATTACAAAATCAAAAGTCATTTAATGAGACTAGGCTTAGCAGTAGTGGCGCCGTGGTAAGGGCTTACGGGCACTTGGTAAGTTCAAACCCTGACAGGCGCTTCACTTTAAGAAAATTATGTCATCACCACTGCTCTCAAAACGGTGAAGGAAAACATCGTGAGGAAACCGGCATGTCCTAGAACCAAAAATTCGAAGACATGTGACATCTACCAACCCGCACTGGGCCCGCGTGGTAGATTACAGCCACAGATAGACCTAGATAACGCAAGTATCACGAGCTGTATGAAAACTAAGCGAGCCACTTTTTGACTACCTACTATGACGTCACAAGCTCGCGCTCTCTCGCTCACGCTCACCCAGCCAGCAGTACGCAGGACTGAGCGCGAAAGTGGCGGCTTATGATTTTTGATCGTAAGCTGGTGCGATTTTTGGCACGCGAAGTAGTTGCTCTTGCGTTATCTATATCTGTGATTACAGCAAGGCTCGGAAACCGGTTGAAATTCTTAACCGGTTATGGTCATTGACCCCAAACCGAAATCGATTTAGGTTAAAGGTTGCACTTTACCGGTTTTTACCGGTTTATGCGACAAACCGGTTTTTCATGAATTTTGGTTTTGATAGTGAAAATTAACCGGTTAAAACCAAGTTTGAACCCCCCCCCGGCCCTCGCCACTCTCGCGGGCACGGTCTGGCCGTTGCGATGTCAACTTATTGTCACTAGAACTTGTTGGAAGCGTTAAAAAGTAGACGAAAAAAAATTACGAATTACGGAATTAACCGGTTAATTTGGGTGTCAAAACCGTTTGAGCTTTGTAACCGGTAACCTTTATCTTTTGGGTTACATAAGAACAGTTCACTTGTTTTACCGGTTAATGAAGGAACGATATATTTACCGGTATTTAATCGAAATTAACCGCTCTTTTTAAACCGGTTCAGAGCCCTGGATTACAGCCCACCCCCTCTCACAGAGAGGAGGCCTGCGTCCCAGCAGTGGGAACATTATAGCAAGGCTCGGAAACCAGTTGAAATTCTTAACCGGTTATGGTCATTGACCCCAAACCGAAATCGATTTAGGTTAAAGGTTGCACATTACCGGTTTTTACCGGTTTATGCGACAAACCGGTTTTTCATGAATTTTGGTTTTGATAGTGAAAATTAACCGGTTAAAACCAAGTTTGAACCCCCCCCCCGGCCCCCGCCACTCTCGCGGGCACGGTCTGGACGTTGCGATGTCAACTCATTGTCACTAGAACTTGTTGGAAGCGTTAAAAAAGTAGACGAAAAAAATTTACGAATTACGGAATTAACCGGTTAATTTGGGTGTCAAAACCGTTTGAGCGTTGTAACCGGTAACCTTTATCTTTTGGGTTACATAAGAACAGTTCACTTGTTTAACCGGTTAATGAAGGAACGATATATTTACCGGTATTTAATCGAAATTAACCGCTCTTTTTAAACCGGTTCAGAGCTCTGCATTATAGGCTGATTATGTATGTAACTGCTACTCACCGGTCAGCAAAGTACTGTGTAGCTACGTCTCCGATAGGCAGTTTGCTCAGCACCACGTTGGCTCCGCTGGCGTGGAGGGCTGCCAGCTTCTCATACAAAATCTGCCACTCAGCGTCCACGACTTTCTGGTATTCCTTCACGTTTTCGACGCGTACCTGTGAAGAGATTAACGGTGTTTAATGTCTGTATCTTTATAAATAAACTAGCTTCAGCCCGCGGCTCCGTCCGCGTAGATAAAAAGATCGATAAAAAGCCTATGTCCATCCTCAGAGTTCAAAGTATACCCACACCAAATTTCTTCAAAATCGGTCCATCCGTTTCGGAGATTAGCCGGAACAAAAGTCAGATTAATCTTTTAACCGCTTACGTCGGATTAATCCGACAAATATTTTCGTGTCCATTCCGCCAGAGTCGTATCTATACGACCAAATACCACAGCTCGTTTAATATGTATTAGTATTACATCATCACAGCTCGTTTAATTGGTATTTATTTTTCGTTTTTTTTTTTCGGGCGCTGGGGGCACGACAACTGATATAAAGTCGGGCGGTTAAAAGGTTAAAAAAAAATATTATTTTTATTTTAGAAAAAGAATTAGGGATTCTGCGCAAAAATAAAAACCAATGAAATCCAAGACCTTTTTACGCCTAAACCACTGAACGGATTGCGATCAAATTTGGCAAGGAGATAGATGTCATAATAGTTATAGATACACCTAGATAACGCAAGAGCACCTACTTCGCGTGCCAAAAATCGCACCACCTTACGTTTGAAAATCGTAAGCCGCCACTTTCGCGCTCAGTCCTGTGTACTGCTGGCTGGGTGAGCGTGAGCGCTGGCGCTAGGCCCCGGGGGTGGGGCGAGACGGGTGTCGCACGCGGCGACGTCTTTGTATCGATTTGATTTTCCCATCACTAAATAGTGCTTGTGACGTCATAGTAGATACTCAAAAAATGGCACGCTTGGTTTTCATACAGCTCGTGATACTTGCGTTATCTAGGTCTGTCTATATCTGTGGATGGCATCCTAAGGGTGCGTTTCCACTGAACGCGAACTGAACTGAGCGGAGACGTGCAGGAATCGACCAATCACAATGGTTGAAATCCTCATCGCGAGTCTCGTTTGTGATTGGAAGATTCCTGCACGTCTCCGCTCCGCTCCGCCCAGCTCCGCTTCAGTGGGAACGCACCCTAAGGAAGGACATAGGGTACTTTTGACCCGGTACCACGTTCCCGTGGGATTCACGCGGGCGAAGCCAACTGACTGTTGCTTACGAAAGGCCTCATAATACGTGTGATCCTCACTAACATTCAGAAATTGGATCCGTTGTTTATAATCATTGGCCAGACACAAATCTATATCTTCTTCTATACTAATAATAAAGCTCGAAAGATAAATCAGCTGTACCCTACATTTTGACGAGTTATGCGAACATAAATGTAGAGAACAGATGATTTTTTTTCGCGATTTCAGGTTTGGTCCAAAAGTTGTTCATAATGATGAGTACAATGACCCCTAGAGTTATGGGATATTTAAAAAAAACACGTTGTATACACCGTGTTCCGGACGATATACATAAACTTCGACCAGATGTTCAGACCATGGAAATAAGCATTTTTCATTATGGACACATTAATGAATTCTTATTTTTTATTTTTTGTTAATTTTCATATAAACTAAATACCTTGACGTAAATCACCCGATATGCATGCCTCTTTATCCGAATTGGCAACGATGGCGTATTTTCATTCATAAGATTCGGCGGGCTGCAACTTGTCAAAACTGAGGTAAGACCCTTTCTTACTGCATAGCTCAATTAAATTTACTAAATGAACTTACAAATATCTTTGTAACGAAGCCTTTTTAAGTACTACTTCCGTTGTTAGATTTAATTTGTAAAAGCTATAGAAGCGCTTAACCTTTTGAACGCCATTGTCACATGTGACAAATGAAATCTTACCCTGAACGCCATCGTCACAAATATATGACAAAATACACGTCGCACCATATTATGAAATCAAATGAAATAAACAATTTAACCATTACTTTTGTGTTTTTATTTATATAATTTAAAAGTTTAAGCTTCCGTCTATATTGTATTGCATGAAACTAATATTAGGTCCTTACATATGAAATTGGCGTTTTGTATGGAAGGAACAAAAAGTCGAATATTTTTTAATATAATATATTTAATTAATCAAAGTATGAACCATTGTTTTCAATGCACTTTTGCCATCTTATAGGTAGTTCATTGATCCCTTTACTAAAAAAACCAGTCGGACGGGAATCAATAAAATCTTTGAAGGCGATTTGGACTGCCCCATCGGAGTTGAATTTTTTCCCTTGCAAAAAGTTATCCAAATTGCGAAAAAAATGGTAATCTGTTGGAGCAAGGTCCGGGGAGTACGGAGGATGTCTAAGACATTCCAATTCAAGCTCTTCTAATTTGGTAGCCGTCTGTTGCGCAGTGTGTGGTCTGGCGTTGTCGTGAAGCAGCAGTGGCGTGGAGCGATTGACCAGCCTTGGTTGTTTAGCCGCTAGCTTTTCCATCACATCGAAGCCTGCAGCTAACTCGGACGTGGTTTGCGATGGGTCCGCTTCCACAATAGCCTTCAATTCTCCATTATCAACTTGGGTCTCAGGCCGTCCACGGGGCTTGTTCTGCAGGTCGAAATTTCCAGAACGAAAACGTTGGAACCAAAAACGAACTGTGTTTTCTTTTGCAACATGACCGCCATACACATCATTCACCCTTCGAGTCGTTTCCGCAGCACTAGTGCCACGGCGGAACTCGTACTCGTAAATAATGCGATATTTTAAATTTTCCATTTTGTAAAATGAGTGACGCAAACAGAAAAAACAGAAGAAAAAAAACAAATGAATGACGGTCATCGAAGCACAAATACATGAGTAAATAGCTGTACAAATTTGAATTTGGAATTCCTTACCAAAGAGGAGAAATTCGTGATTAAAGTGGCCAGTACGAAAAACGCCAATTTCATATGTAAGGACCTAATATAAATAAACCACCAATATCGAGAAATTTGTAGTTTTAAGTGTGTGTGTGTTGTTTTGTTTAAGTGGCCTGGCGTCAGGGGTACGGCGATACGTTTATACTCTGGCGTTCAAAAGGTTAACAAAGTTTATGGATATCGTGAAGAACACGGTGTATAACCTTTTACGGCTCACCTCACGCACAATGGTCCACTTTAAGAACTAATTGCGGAAACGAAACCCCATAACCTAGAACATGCCTCTCACCTCAGCATTGTCCCTCTCCGCCTTCAACTCGAGCTCAATGTTGAGGAGGGCAATCTTGCAGTTCTCATAGTTCTTAGGCTGCATCTCAAATCCAGCATAAGAGAACGTCTTCTTGAACGCAACGCCAGCAACTAAGAAGGAGTCTTCTAGAGCTCCACCCGAGATCTTCTTGATTCCTGGATAATGAAGAGCATATTAATAATTAATAGAATAGAATAGAATAATTTATTTTTGCAAATATGGGTAGATGATACATCAATAGGTGTTAGTACAGTACAAAGATCAGCCATATTTTGCCATTCGGCATGCAAATATTTACATCAAATTATTATTATTGTATATTATCAGTTACATCAAATTATTATAATTATATTATTCACGTCAAGTTATTATCATATATTATTTACATCAAATTATTATCTAATTGTTTATTATTCAATTATATTCCATTAAATTAATCATTATTAAAGTTTCTTATATTTATCGAATACCAGAAAAGTCAACTAATATGTTTCTCAGATAAGAACTCAGTCACACTGTAGTACGTTTTATCTATCAAAAATTTACGTAATCTATTCTTAAACAGCAAAGCATTTAAATCTTTCCAATCTCTTGGTAATTTATTGTAAATAACTGGGCCCATGCAATAAACACTCTTGCGCATCAAAGCGGTTTGACACCTCAATTGACATAACCTACTGTTGTCACGCCTATTTCTTGGAGCTACATCAGCCATACGTTCGAAACGACTTGGATTGTGTTTTACGAACATAGCTACTTCCAAAATATATATACAAGGGAGTGTCAGGATATTGTACTGTTTAAAATATGGCTCGCAACTGTCGGTAGTTTTGAGTTTAAACATTGCTCGTAGACATCTTTTTTGAGCTTTAAATGCTGTGTCTTTGTCAGTTGAGTTCGCCCAAAAAATTACACCATAGCGCAAGTGAGACTCAACTATGCCGTAATATGCCGCAAGAAGTGTGCATGTGTCTACTATGGATGATAATCTATATAATACATAGGAAGATGAACTTAATTTTTTACACAGTAAATCTATATGCGCTTTCCAATTTAAGCTATAATCTATTTGTAGTCCTAAAAATTTGGTATCACCTACTTCGTCAATATCGTAATTTTTATAATGTATGTGAAGGTTCGGCACACCAGGTGTTCGTTGTCTAAAGTGCATTACCTTTGTCTTATTTAAATTGATAATCAAATTATTTTTATCTAACCATTTAATTATAGATTCAAGAAATTCAAGAATAATAAACATTTATTTCAGAATCACTCGCATATTTGTTAGTAACAATGTAAACTTATAAACCATTTCCGACACCAAACTACATGGTCCTCAAAGATTATGTCCGGATTTTTTTTTTATATACACGTTGACATTTATGAATTTTATATATACAATGACATGAATATTTACTTTGTAAAGTATTTTTATTTTATTTAATTATTGTGAATGTGAGGACTATGCGGGTCATTTCTTTTTTCTGTTTTCCTTCTTAGTTACTTTTAATCATGATCTGGCAGTTTGAGTAATTTACGCGGCCTAACCAAATGTCCTTTCTTTGGTATTGTTCGTCAAATCGTTGAGCTCCTCAAGTTCTGAGTTGAGCTGCACGATTTTTGACAAATGCGTGCACTGCCTGGACAGATCCACTCAATCTGTGTGGTTCTTTCCTCAAAAGACCATTTCAGACACCAATCTACATGGTCTTCACATGATCTGACCAAGATTTTGTCTGGACTTTAAAAGAGACTGTGATCTCTGAGTTTGTTTCGGCCTTTCTTCTCAGAGTAGTCAGATAGGAAACGCCGACCTCATCTAGCTTTAAAAAATATGATTGACGTGAAGTGTTTGTACAAACCTACTTACAGAAAATAAATCATTTACCATTTACAAACCAGTGTTAGTAACATTTATTCTAAGCTGCGTGAGGCACGTCGATCCTGGGGAGTGTCTAGACTGCGTGCAGTCGTATCCACCGCCCCAAGATCCGAGAGCCCCACCTATCAGCCAACATTCTAAGGTTGGTGTTGGGGCTGGCGCGAACACGGCGTAGCAGAGATGCGCATCTCTAATATGTTGGACTAGCTTCCGCCCGCGAATTTCACCCTCCCCCCATTCGCCCTCTTAGGGGTGGAATTTTGAAAAACCCTTTCTTAGTAGATACCTACTCTTCACAAAGAACACACCCTCCAAAGAATCATGTCCATTTATGACCTGTCAAACATTTTGACAGAAGATGTTGTGTATAGTGATGTTATTTGGCTTATTAAATAGGTTTTTTTTTGCTGTTTACGTAATACGAACTTAAATCAGAATTAGCAATGTGAAAAAAAAAGAAATATTTTTTTTTTAAATTACTACTGTGAATAGAATTGTTTTTAATAGAACGCAGCCATTACAAACGCATTGAAGTACCGTTTCGTTTTATGTTGTGGCCTTGTGACAGTGGGAGTTTGACATTTAAATGCGGTCTAAGCACTGTTAATATTTATTTGTTTTCTATTTTGTGCGTCGTTATATAATTTATTTTAATTTAATTTAGCTTTAACGCTACTTAGTAGTAAAAATATTCTAAGCAAGTAAATAAATCCGTAGTTGTGAAGTTAGCAAGTGAAGTTATACATAGTTGTGAAACGAAACGTTTTTTTTTTTTTTGCTGTTAGTGTGTCATCCCCGTCGGTTACTTACGAACGAATGTTTTTTGCAGTCCTTCGCATAGATCAACATACTAATGTCCTTCGTTTGCTTTCGCGTCGATGTGCACTGTGTGTTTTTGCGACTACTGGTGTGGTGGGTGGTGGTTTACTATATACTTTTTGGTAGATACCTACTTACTATGGATTTGTTGTAAAACTGATAGTTTGTACATAAATTCGTTGGACAGTTAATTACATAACCTCAAATATTGTTTTCAATATAACATTTTTACCTTATTGTCAAATCGAACCACATTTTTACAGTGGTTAATCTAAGACTTATTAAATATTTTGATATGATTCACGTCACTATACATCATCAGAAAAAAAATAGAATGACAGGTCATCGCATGTATGGAGCGTGGTCATGATTCTTTCATGTCTCTAGGACCAGCAGTTTAGGCTGTGCGTTGATATATCAGTCAGTCAGTCAGGACTTTGAATTTTATATGTATAGATAGATGGAGATTCCTCGATATGACTTTAAACTGTCGTGCATTTAGTATTGAACTAAATGTAGAACGCCACCTGTAGGCTATGGGATAAATACACCCAAATAGGCTCGGATGGAACACTCGATATTAGTGCAGGATATCAACTCAGGGCGGCGGCTGATGAACATCTAGCACGTCAAAGGCGGCGCCCACGGACCCAGTCAGGCGGTCCACTGTACACCCACCAACTCGCACTAGACAAGCGCGGTGGGTTAATTTGTCTAAACCCCTACTCTCTCATGAGAGAGTAGGGAGCCTTTGCCCTGCAGTGGGACGTCACAGGCTAATAAGAGATGGAGATAGAATAGAATACTCTTTATTATGTACACCATATAAATTACATAAATAAAGAATCTTTACAATGGGTGACACACTGGGCGGTCTTATCGCTAAGAGTGATCTTTTAAAGACAACCTTTGGATGGAATTAAAAGGGGAAGGACAGACAAATACTTTAGGTAGTTTAGTAGGTCCGTGCCGGACGGCGCGTACGTGTTCCACGCGCGCCGCAAAGAGATGTCAGCAAAAAGGAAGGGGCCTGCCAGGGCCGAAGCCTGCCGGGGGTGCGGGATTGTCCGAAAGGGTTACCGCTACCCCGGAACATAAAGGGCTAAGGAAGGAACACGGATGGGTTTTAGTCAGTAAGAGTCTGACACTCCCTTCCGCTCCACCCAGAGCGGGAGGAGTCATTTGAAGATTTCCCATCCATAAAAAAAAGGTAGTTTAGTAGGTAGTTACATATTACACTTACCAATCATATCCAGAGGCAAGAGAGGAGCATCCAGAGACAAGACGGCATCAACCACCATCTTGGAGAAGTGTCCCTTCTGCTGGTGAATGAGCTTCGAAGACATGGCCGTGGAAGCGCATTTGGTTAACAGTTCCCTGTTAAAGATGTGTGGGTTATCAGCTTTGGCTTGGTAAAGTTTGGTAAATTAAAACTAAAACCATTGGGTAATTTTGATATTGGTTATGATAAAGTTTATAATGGTTTGGGTAATAATGGTATTGAGGTAAAGTTGGTATGGGTACTGGTAAAGGTACACAGTGGCGTGCATTGCATATAGGCATATAAGCAGTGCCTACCTCGATATATCAACATAAGCCTGTCAATTACATTTTAGTGTGTGTGCCCCACAATTAAGAAACTCACTAAATTATCATACCTAACAAAAAACAAAATCTTCATACAACGTATGAAGATTTCACTACACTGCACTGCTTATATGCCTACCTGCAATGCGCGCCACTGAAGGTACGTACACGTATCAAACCGGAAAGGGATCGGCACCGTATCAGCTCGAGCCGTTCAGTATTCTTTGTATGAAACTCCCTACTGCAACGCACACTAATCGGAATCGTAACGTAATCGCCTCGCCTAGGGACAAACTCAAACTCAAAGCATTTATTTCAATTAAACCAATTACAGGCACTTTTGAATTGTCAAGGGGTCGGTCAGTCAGAAAGATGAAGCTAGTTGCCCATTCCAAAGAGTAGGTACCTATGGAGAAGAACGGGCAAGAAACTCCATGGACACTCTTTTAAATCAAAATAATATGGTTACAAGCAATGGTTACAAGCTCACGAACCACGGTGCGGTTCGTTACGGCTCGTCGTTCCCGCGCTTACGTCTCTTCGTCCCCCCTTGCCCCTCTCCCCCCTCCGGCCTGCCTGCTGCACCATCAACCAGCGGTCGGCGAGCCGTAAGCGCGGCGTCACCTAGCCGTAGCCGAGTCGACGTATCGGAGCTTCTGATCCGCTTTGGTTACGTGCTAACGTTAGGGCCTTTGCACACCACGTTTTTTAAACGCGCCTTCGACGCGCGTTTGTAGCGATAAAGATGCGATACGCACGCGAGTCAGACGCAGTCAGTAGACCCTTTGCACCTGCTGTGTAAGTTAAAGCGCGCCTTCGACGCACGTTTAAAAAACGCGCGTCAACGGCGCGTTTAACCTTTTAACCGCTCGTGTCGTATTTCTGCGACAGAGAACGTGCATGATTTTTTCGTTCTATTTTCGTCCTATTAACTGCGTGGTACAATTAAAACCATTATTAAATAGACATAAAAACTTTTTGACTATTTTTTAATCGATACAACGATTTCTCCTCCTTATTTATTGTAGGTATTATTTTGTCTTGATTGATTTTATCGATTTGTAGCCGCGCGCTAGGGGCACGGCAACTGATATTTGGCCAAGCGCTTAAAAGGTAAAAAAACGTGGTGTGCACAGGCCCTGAGGTTGACGCCTGTTTGACGGCGAGGCGAAAGACGATACGGTGCCGATCCCTTTTCGATTTGATATGTGTGTGTTTGTACCTTTAAGTTGATTATGGTCTGGGTAAAGTAGTTATAGTAAGCCTCATTTCTACTATCATGATCCTCAAGGTTCTTCAGAAATTGGATCCGTTTGTTATAATCATTGGCTTACTTACTTCTACCTGAGATTTAAAACTAAAAGATATAAAACTGGACTCAAATCTAGTTTTAGAATTAAAAACTTTTTTACATAAAAAAAAAACAATCGACTTCAATAAAACACTACAAAGTGATAAATAACTTTAATTTCGGAAGTCGGTGTCGTTGGTTCCGCATTTTCGTTTTTTGACACCGACTTCCGAAATTAAAATTATTTATCACTTTATAGTGTTTTTTTTTTTGAAGTCGGTTGTTTTTTTTGTAAAAAAGTTTTTATTTTCCACTTTTTAGTTGTACCTTACCCACTCAAATTTAATTAACAGTAGTGCATTGAAGAATCGAAGACACCAACTAGAAGAATCATCAAAATTCGCATAGAAATGCCGGAGATGCTGTACATTTATGCATATAACTTCGTACATAAGAATAATTACCTAATGTATTATATACTAAAACCTTCCTAAAAGTATGTAGATCACATTAACGAAAGAATTATCAAAATCGGTTCATTGGTTTTTGAGAAAATCGCGGACATACAAACATACATACATACGGGTCGAATACAGAACCACCTTTTTTGAAGTCGGTAAAAAATAGTAGCACTGATGCAGACATACCTCAGTTCCTCAGGCGATTTGTTATCAATCTTAACAGCCAGCTCCTTGACGCGGTCGACCGCTATCTTGGAAGCCACGCGGACAGCACGCACGATAATGCGGGGATGTACTCCTGAAGAAATTAACGAAGTTATAGGTAAACATGTTCGTTGCGCCACTTTTTCTCAGTTAAAGCACTAGAAAGTGGAGAAGGGCGGGCGTTTTGGGGGACTGAGCTGTGTTATGTAATTCTGACGTTATAACTAGATTGTTATAAGTTACTACGCATAAGTTTCCCGTGGGAATATCGGGATAAAAACTATCCTATGTCCTTTCCCGGGACTCAAAACTATCTCTATACTATACCAAATTTCATCTAGATCGGTTCAGCGGTTTAAGCGTGAAGAAGTAACAGACACTTTCGCATTTATAATATTAGCATGTTAAGTATGGATGGATATAGGATAATTATAAGAGTGGGGAAAGCCTCATAGACAATAATATGATCCTCATTGGATGTCAGAAATTGGATCCGTTGTTATAATCATTGGCTTTTCATTAAAATATGTATTTTTTCAGGGAGCACGGAATCGCCGACTTGCCTTAAAAACCAGCGCGCTGGCTCGTAAGGTTCGAAAACTACATTGTAGTTTTCGAACCTTACGAGCCAGCGCGCGCTAGCGACTTTTTGTTGATCGATAGTTTGATCGGTGAGGGAATCAGTATGGAGCTATATTGAAGTGCACGCATTTGGCGAAATCGGCCGATCAAACGCGTGCACTTCAATATAGCTGCATACTAATTCCCTGAACGATCAAACTAACGGTCCACAAAAAGTCGCTAGTGCGCGCTGGCTCTACGAGGTGCCGACTGAGAAACGAAAGGTCAAATGCTTCGAGGGATCTCTTACACCTAACTAGGCGTTATATAACTCGACGCGACGTTAGTGAAAACTAGCATCTATTTATTTATACAGGGTAAAATTGAATTCACGGGCATCCTTTTAAAGGGTCATTGTAATCATCATTATGAACAACTTTTACTATGGGACCAAACCTGAAATCGCGAAAAAAAAAATCAGCTGTTCCTTCCATTTATGTTCACATAACTCGTCAAAATGTAGGGAAGAGCTGATTTTTTTTCACGATTTCAGGTTTGGTCCCATAGCAAAAGTTGTTCAAAATGATGATTAGCAAAAGTTGTTCAAATTGACCCCTTAAAAGGATGCCCATGAATTCAATTTCACTCTGTAGTTAATTAAAACGGCACAAGACCAATTACATTAATTAACATAGAGTGACAATAATTATGTTAAATATAGTTTACCTACTTTAAAACTAACATGTCACAGTGGACTCCCTTGCATACTTTCCCTCACAGAACGCCAGACATATACCTACGCATAATTTTACTCCATTCATCCGCAAACACATCACATTCAGGGTTGGCAGTCAGAAGGCAAGAAGCATTATAACTAGAGATCGGATATTCGGATGCATATTTACCTAAAGTGAATTTTTAGCACTGAAAATATGGAAGCGGGTTCTTAAAATATTTTTTCTGTAAAAAAATCCCGGGATGCCAGGAACACCGGAAATGCATGACTAGTCAGTCGGGTGTATAGTGTAGAAGGAAGGAACTACATTAATAAAATTAGTTTACATATTTGTAGTACGTTATCTTATCTTGACGTTGTTTGCTATTGCAGTTTGGTATATACCTACCTACTTTACAATATTGGGTAGGTAGAAAATGCATCCGATTCTATAGTCAGAAAAAACACAAAATTTCGAAATCGCGGGATTTTTACGATCGACACAAAAGTGCATTCCATATAAGCCAACATTTCAAAGTAAATATACATCCGATTCTATAATCAGAAACCTAAATTTGTCGATCCCGGAACCGCGGGATTTTTTCAATACAAAAGCGCCTTCCATATTAGCCAACATCTCAACTTTAGGTGAATATGCATCAGAATATCCGATCTCTAATTAGGTGTAATATCCGATCTCTAATTATAACCGGTGTAATATCCAATCTCTAATTGTAACCGGTGTAATGTATTAAGCAGGTATACATTTTTTTTTTTAATAATAAACTTCGACATACCCTCTTCAACAAAAGGCTTCAGTCTCTTCAGGAGTTCTCCAGCCAAGATTACGACTGATGTGGTGCCATCACCAACCTGAAAGTAGAAAAACCATAACGTATCCGAATTCTGCATTCTCTTCTTTTTTATTAATTTGGATTATAGTTTTTATTTGCAAACTCCTTTTTTTACATTCCACTGTAGATGGGCAATCCACCGGGTTTAAACCAGGTCCTTTTGGTAAACACGCGATAAACACCCAATTTTCTGGGTGTTTATCAAAAGCGCCGGGTTTAACGGCCATAACACACATATCAAAGGGATCGTCACCATATCGCCTTTCGCCTCGTCGTCAAACAGGTGTCAACCTAACGTAAGCACGTAACCAAAGCGGATCAGAAGCTCCGATACGTCGACTCGGCTACGGCTAGGTGACGCCGCGCTCACGGCTCGCCGACTGCTGGTTGATGGTGCAGCAGGCAGGCCGGAGGGGTGAGAGGGGCAAGGGTGGACGAGGAGACGTAAGCTGGGGGACAACGAGCCGTAACGCACCGCACCGCGGTTCGTGAGCTTGTCCCGAGGCGAGGCGATTACGTTACGATTCCGATTAGTGTGCGTTGCAGTAGGGAGTTTCATAAAAAGAATACTGAATGGCTCGAATTGATACGGTGACGATCCCTTTCCGATTTGATACGATACCTTAAGTCGGGTGGATTGCCCATCTACAGGGTGTCCCTGGAAGTATGGATCAAATCGAATAGGGGCGTGGGCAAGTTACTTTCCAAAAGTTTCAACAAAAAAAAAAAAAAAAAAGAAACTAAAAAAAAAACAAAAAGAAGAGAAATCAAATCGTTTTAAAAAAATCTTTAAAAGAAACTATCAGGGCTATAAATTTAATTTTTTTAGATAGACCTGATAGTATTTTTAATGATTATTTGTCTGAGCACTATGCAGTGATTGAAAAAAAATAAAAATTGGTCATAACTTCTGAACCGTAAAAAAATTCACCGACATTCTCAGGGTTAAAAAGTTTGGAAATGATCTTGCCCACGCCCCTATTCGATTTGATCCATACTTCCAGGGACACCCTGTATTGTTAAGACCTGTAACTAACATAATTATGCCCACAATAAACATATTTTGAATTTATTATTATTAGCCTCATGTCTACTATCATGATCCTCACAACCATTCAGAAATTGGATCCGTTTGTTATAATCATCGGCTAATAGTGTTACCTATTAAGATGTTTTTCATTGGCCATTACCGTCAAGCGGGGTGAATAGGGATGCAGGGGTGAATCGGGACCAAACTTTAAAAGGGATTTTAACAATTAAAATAATATAGTTTGTGGCCAAAAAGGACCCTAATGTGTTTACTGTAATTTAATTAACGATTACGTGCCCTTATTGAAAACAAACTATATTATTTTAATTGTTAAAATCCCTTTTAAAGTTTTGTCCCCATTCACCCCGTTTGACTGTACTCAAAACACTTACGTTCTAAATAAGCACACGTTCACGTGGCATTGTTAAGCGACAAAATAAATGGATTCCTTGTCTATGCCACATACTGCAAATAAACCCTTGCACTAAGGCTAAAGATGTTGGTGCCAGGGAAAAGTTCTCATTATTAAAGCAGTTGATGGGATTCAAACTCACAATTTCTTAAGTCGCTAAACCGCGCCTAGAACATTGGGCGCTTGCAATTTCAATTGAAGGGGTAAGTGGACAAAGGTGTTATCTGACAAAACTGAAAAAATCGAGTTAAATATATTAAAAATACTTTATTTCTATTATTTATAATCTAATAAGAAATTATATTTTAAAAAGATTAGACACTTCAGATTTAGATAAAACATTTAAAATGTATAACTACCTAGATTTTAAGATTTAAAATTTTCTAACGCTCATATCTCAATTTGAATTTTTTGTTAGTTAACACCTTTGTCCATTTACCCCTTATAAACTAAATTCTCTGTTACGATACAAACCTCAGCATCCTGTGACTTGGCAATATCCACCAAAGTCTTGGCAGCGGGATGCACAATGTCCAATAGTTTCATGATGGTAGCGCCATCGTTGGAGATCACCGCTTTGCCATTGTGGTCTACGATGAGTTTGTCCATGCCACGAGGGCCGAGGGTGGTGCGAACCTTGGAAAGAAATAATTTGGTTAAGGTAACCAAGTATCTTCACTTGTATCTTAATGATGGGACTTTGTAAGAATCCCTCTTTTTTATGACTAATGTGGAGTGTGCAATAAGTTGGTAAGATTTTTAGGTTAGGGTAAATTTGGTAATGAGACGAGGGTAAAGTTGGTAATTAGGTGTGGTTAAATTGGTTATCAGCTGAGAGTAGTTTTTTTTTATAGAATAATTTTCATTCATAAGTTCACATATAAATTACATAGATCAAAATACATTACATAATTACGAAGTTACATAATTATTAATATTATGAAGAAAATATTAAACTATGCCTAAAATAAATCTAGTGTATAACTTATACAATGTCCCTGGAAGTATGGATCAAATCAAATAGGGACGTGGGCAAGGTCATTTCCAAACGTTTTAGCAAAAAAAAAAAAACTAAAAAAAAAAAGAAGAAAGATCGAATTCGTGAAAACTATCAGGACTATCAATTTTTTTTTTTTAGATAGCCCTGATAGTATTTTTTTATGATTATTTTCTTTGAACACTAAGCGAAGTGATTGAAAAATAAATTAAAATTGGTCACAACTTTTGAACCGTAAAAAAATTCACTGACATTCTCAGGGTTAAAAAGTTTGGAAATGACCGTGCCCACACCCCTATTCGATTTGATCCATACTTCCAGGGACACCCTGTATATATTGGTTAAAGGCCTCATGAATACAATAGTGACCTGCCTCATGTAGGTTTATTCAAACCTGTGTTTCAGGCCATCACTTAACAACGCCGAGTGCTTTAGTGGACTATTATGTTACTTTACATAGAGCTAGCTGGTAATGAGGCGTGGTTAAATTAGGGTAAATTGTTTATCAGTTGAGGGTACTTGAGGGTAAAGTTGGTAATGAGGAGTATGGGAATAACAGCTAATTTTTTAATTTTACAGGATAGGACTTTTAATTTTTTTTTCGCATTTATTTCCTCATTTTTTTCGCATTTATAACCACAAAGGCACCTGCGCCATCTAGTAGAATTTTGAGATACTTTCGCGAATGTTTACTTTAGTGTATATGCATGGTTCAGAGACAATTTGACATACTTACCTCAATTTTGTAGTTTTGGCTATTTGTGACTTTGTTGCACCGAAAGTGCGATATTGAAAAAGTGAAATAAGGACTAAGAAGGAGAGAAATGGGTCGTTCAAGTTGGTAAGGGTTGGGTTAAGTATTTTATGATAGTTGTAACTGTAAGCCTCATTTCTACTATCATGATCCACACAGCTCTTCAGAAATTGGATCCGTTTGTTATAATCATTGGCTTACATCATACTTTTTTATTGAATGAGGGACGGTGATAATCACAAAAGTTACTGTAATTTTTTCTTGAGACTATATCGCACACCTAGATCTAAAGAGAGCTAACTCTAAAATCCAAATATTTGAGGTACGCATACCATCGAATTCCTTAACTCACTGCCTAGCGACCAACAAAACAGATGCAAAAACTTATAACATCATTATTCTATCTGCGTTTAAAAAGTATTGATCAATAAAGCAAGCTCCTGTAGTGCACAGGAGATTGAGATTTTTTTTTTGAGTTAATTGCTGTTTAGATCTAGGTGTGCGATATATGATTAGCACCATGCAAAGATAGGCTCTATTTGGTCCAACACAGGACTTAACTTTTTATAATGTTGTATTTTTTTCCGTGTTTATATCATAGACAATTTATTAGGGTTGTATTTCAGTATGTGTGAGTCCTAATAAATACACTTTCTTTCATCTTTCAATCAGTTTCGTTATTACAATGACAAAAATTCCAATAATAGCAATCAATCTGCCTAGCCTTTTCCCAACTACGTTCGGGTCAGCTTCCAGTCTAACCAAATTATTGTAATATTACACAAAATACATGACATATCGACAACCATAGGTTCAATTGAGGTAAGGGACAAAATACGATTTTTCAGGAGAGGCCGACAAAGTTTTTTTTGGGACGTTATTATGGGGCTGATTCGAAATTTGCATCCAAAAATCATTAGGGTAAGGGACATTTTCTTAAGCTAGAATTTTTTCATATTCACCATTCGATAGAGCGAAAAATTCTGAACAAAACTGTATACTCAACTCATTTTGGGTATTTTGTCCCTTACCTCAATTGAACCTATGGTCGACGATATACTTACAGCATCTACAACGAGTTGGCAGGCATTGATGTTGGAGATGAGTTGCGGCTTGCCCTGCGACTGGTCCGTCCCCTCCTTCAGCAGTAGGATCTGTGGTTGCTGTAATGTAATTGTAATTACTGCTTTAGTACTGCTTTTGATACGATGAGAGTTTATGAGACAAAGTTTGGTGCATATTGTATTATGGGGCTCTGGACTGAATTATTGTCTTTATTTATAAGGTTAGACATAAAATTGAAACCTAATATAGATCCAGTCATAGTATTATTAAAACTGCACAATTTATTTCGCAAATAAATCTGGTTTGTGAAAATTGTATATTGATATTTCGACTATTATAAACTATGTGTGTATTTACAATGTTTACAATGTATATTACGGAAAACAAAGAATTTAGGTTTTATTCCAAAATAAATATGAAAATATTTGTATTTCAAGTTCTAAAGGATGTATTACATGTTACTACGTCCGTATGTGTAGACAAAAAGGTTTTAATATAACTATTTACAGGTTTTATCGCGGGTCACATGAACATTTGCGATTCTGAAATCATACTTTCATAGACAATGAATGACAAATGAACATCGAGTAAATGCCGGATATTTTTTAGTATTTTTTCAATAAAATAGCACTTTTTAACATGATTTGCTGTGAAGATAGTGATAAGAACACTCTTTCATACCCATAGCGGCTGTATTTCACGAGAAAATTTGTCAGAATCCACAAAAATAGGAAGATTTCTCGAAGTTTAACCCTCAACTTTTTGTATCACTTTTTCACAAGAAAATACACACAAATCACACAAAATATCGCTGCGGCCGTATTATTTACACCATGCTCTTTTAACCTGTGTTAATTAAGATGCGAAAATATCAAGGATTATCCTAGAAAAATGAAATTAAATTACCATTTTGACTTAGATCTTTCCACAAACAAAACTGAATGAAATAATAAATGACTTTGACACAATGCTTTGACAGCTGACTTTAGATGGGTTGCTATACTTTGTTTCCTTGCCTTTTTTTTTTATGGATGGGAAATCATCAAATGACCCCTCCCGCTCTGGGTGGAGCGAAGGGAGTGTCAGACTCTTACTGACTAAAACCCATCCGTGTTCCTTCCTTAGCCCTTTATGTTCCAGGGTAGCGGTAACCCTTTCGGACAATCCCGCACCCCCGGCAGGCTTCGGCCCTGGCAGGCCCCTTCCTTTATGCTGACATCTCTTTGAGGCGCGCGTGGAACACGTACGCGCCGTCCGGCACGGGCCTAGTCCTGATCGGACGGTGAGCTAACCATTACTCTCCGTCCACAGGCCCGCGCCTACGGTGGCCGGGAGTCGTCACGCGGCTCCCGACGCCCGGAGCGTCTCCCGCGGCGGCTGGGGTGTGAAGCTCTCTCCCTCAGCCGTTCAGCCACCTCCTTCGCTAGCATGACTGCTTCGCAGAAGGAGGTGACCGCCTCCCACTCCCTCTCGCCCCGGACCATGGCTTGAACCAGGGCCGGACGCGAGAGGTCGCCGCCGCTGTCGATCGCCTCTACGAGGGCACGGCGGTGCTCCGCCCATGCGGGGCAGACCTCCACCGTATGCTCCACCGTGTCCTCTGGGCAATCCTCGCAGTGGTGACACCCGGGCGTCTCCTCCCGCCTGATGATGCGCAGGAACCTCCCAAAACATCCGTGTCCGGTGAGGACCTGCGTCAGGCGATAGGTGAGGACGCCGTGACGCCTCTCTAGCCACTCCTCAAAGAGGGGTCTTACCGTTGTTTCCTTGCCTCGAAATGGGAAAAATTAAAATTTATTTTTATTCAAATCTATTTCGAAGCATGAACAAGAAATTATTGTTTAACAGAAAAAATAAACTCCCTCACATCATGTACTTTGATTCAATAATTCATTCCAAAATCAGCTAATATTATTTTTGTTATAATCAGTGGAGAATTTAAGTCATCAAAACGGGTATTCAAAGTTTAGGTGTAGCAACTAAACGTGGTTCTGATTGGCTATTGAAGAGAAAAGGAACGGTTTATTTTAGAGACGGAACCGGAACCTACTGAGTAATATCGATAAACTATTCGCTCCGTGTTGAATCGATTAATTATTAACATGCACATTTTTACAAAATAAATTACGTCTGACATTACTCGGGACCCTGAGGATCCCGGACCTTGGAAGGCATACGAGGGGCTGAAACCAACTCGCTTAGGTCCGTTAGATGCTTTACTGCTTAAATAATAGTTTAACATAATAAACTTTCCAGTTAGAGGTCTATGGTTCGACACATTATACGGTAACTTACCAAAGGAAGGCCTATGGTAATATTTTAGTATGCGTACATGGATTTGAATTCCTGAAATATTCAGAAGTATCCGACTTGTATCCGAATAAATTCTTAACATTAGACGAGTCAAGAGTATAATATATGTACTGAACACGTTATTCAACTTGTCGGAAACTTATCTAATAGCTTGTTTGATACAATACTTCATAAATTCACCACAATACACAAAAACAAACTATGGTGTACGAAGTGGGGATCTCGCTATGTCATTCAAATCGATCTTCCAAGAAGTAAGAAGTGCGGTTGACTACATTCATATTCATGGAGACTTGAAGGACAAGATCACAAGACTACGAAGAACATGGAATTATACTTGAAGAAAGACGATCGGCTGCCAATGTTAAAAAAAAGAAAGTGGCAATTTCACGAATTAACACTATTCGTTTATAAACTAAATACTTATTTAAATGTATTGCTGAAAATAAATAAAAAATCTATATAAAATAAACAAAAAGTTTATTATTAGGAATAAAACCTATGTTAGTTAATTATGTCACTGCGGATACAAAAGGCAAGTGTATAATTTATCCGTGTTCATCCTTGATAGTTAGAGTTAGAAGATAAATAGCGTGGACAATAGCAAAAAAAAAAAATAGAGTATCTGGATGGAACAAATCCCAGTGTTTAGTTACCTTTACTATGTATGAATAACTAAACACTGGTACACAACAGTGAAATACGTATCATACTAACGAGGTTATTAAAAAATGATCAAACCCAAAAGAGTTGCTTTCCGTTTTAAAATAAACCAGCCACCTAACTAAAGGCAACTTTACTACTCGAGTACTCGGCTTAAAATATTTACAATTGATATTGTATCGATTAAATCGAAATGTTGACATATAAAACCTCTCTAATTGGAAACGTCAAAAAAATCTTCACAGCGGCGCATGTGACGTACTGAATTTAGAATTACAGAGAAGAAGCTGCGAAAATACTATTCATTATTGTAAAGAATACTAAAAATGAGCCGCCAAGTGGATATAAAGGCTTTAGTGTCCCATATAGTGCGTGGAGACGGTTCAGATAGATGCCGAATATGTATGGGAGATACCACAGAGGGACAAGTTCATTTAGAAGATACGGTTATGATGGACGGGGACAAGCCTGTGACGCTTGCTGAGCTGCTAGAAGTTATCACAGGAGTCGAGGTACGATATTTTTGACATATCTACAAGCTCAGCATCAAACGATTTGTTTATTTTCTGTGCAAAACGGAACGGCGTCTTCCCGCCGCGGTGGTCGCAAGATGGCCGCGATGAGAAATAGATGAAAATTAGAATTATGATTTTTTCCGTCATCTCGTTTGATGTTGCTGCTTTATTATTATTCAATCGTTTGATTATTATTTTAAATGATCTCGAACCTTCCTGAATGTTCTAAAATATTTTAAAATCTTTTATTCTTCGCCTTATGTAGTCGTTTACGGGGTCCGCTATGACGTGACGTCACGTCATACAAGTACAATAGGTTACAGCATTAGATTGTTAGGTAAAATAATTAAAAAATATATTATACGTATTTGCTACGAAGTTAAAATATTCCCTGTATGTTTTATACAACATTGTGTCACCCATTGTAAAGTTTTCTATATTTATGTCTGTAATTTATATGGTGTACATAATAAAGAGTATTCTATTCTATTCTATTCTATACAAAAACAAATATGTTTGAGCCATAACTGGCTTTGCAAATTCAACCAACAACAGTTTTTCATGTTTTAAAACCAGTACCTATATTAGATTGCTATCGACACGCTAAGAAGAAGACCTATATACTAATAAATATTTTAATGAAATCTGCCAGACATGCTGGCACTCAACTTACATAACCTACCTCAATTAAAATATTATTGACAACCATTTTCTCTGCAATACACAAAATAATATTTCACTTTGTTGCTAACTCATCTCGGTAGGAAATATTCTATGCACTTGGTATTGTTATTATTTTGATTAAGGATAATTAATTAAATATGTAAGTACCTAACCAAATGATCAACTGTCGGACATTCACACAATATAAATTATAAATACAGTAGAGTGTCGATTATCCGAACTAATTACACAAAAAAAAAACATGGGTGTTCGGAAAACCAATCTATTCGGATAATCAAACTATGAAAAACTTCTTCAATAAAACCATAGTATATGTAATCTGTTATGAATCTTTTTTATTTATTACAATAGTATGTAGTAATCCAGTAAAAAAAATAGATATGACACATGGAAAAATATGAAATAATAATCTAATCTAACATTATATGTTAGTTGAGCAGTGGTGGCCCAGTGGTAACGGCTGCGACTTACGAGTTGTAGGTCGTAGGTTCGAACCCAGACAGGCGCTTTACTTTGTGTAAATTATTTATTCAATCACCACTGCTTTCAAAACGGTGAAGGAAGACATTGTGAGGAAACCGGCATGTCCTAGAACCAAAAATTCGAAGACATGTGACATCTACCAACACTCACTGGGCCGGCGTTGTGGATTACAGCCCACTCCCTCTCATCGAGAGGAGGCCTGTGTCCCAGCAGTGGGAACATTATAGGCTAATTGAATGACTACTAGCAGTTTGGTTGACCAAAGTTCGGATAGTCGACGTTCTTATTATACTAATTTAAGTACTGAAATCAGGGAATTTTAAATATTCACATAACTCCACTAGTAGGTATAATCCATTTTTTGAACTCAAAATTTAGTCAGTAATACAATGAACTGTAACCATTTGTGTGAAAAAAAAACTGACTTTTATAAGACTGCAGTATAAAATAGGATAATCTACTTTATTCTAATTTCTACCAATGGTCAAATAACACATGATATAAATTCCGGCCGCGCCAAATTTGCCAAAGATGTAAACAACAATGGCCGCTCGAAATTGAATAAAATCGATGTACAGACGCCAGCACATCAAGCTACTCCAATCTGTCAAATTTCTTTGATAGATTTTCAACTTTACTACAAAGTAAAAAGGTTCATATTCAATTGGGAAAATTTGACAGATTTGGGTAGCTTGTTGTGTGCTGTCCTCTGTACAAGAACATTTATTTTAAGTAAAGTTTGTTATCGTCTAAATCTCCCGAGCTGACTAGATCTTACATGACCTGGCTAATTAATAAGCCAATAACCAAAATTTCTAACAAACTATACAAATAAATTAAATTGAAGTGTCTGTTTGTAATTTCAAAATAACAGCTTTTTCTTAAATGCATATGAAAAAAGTATTATGGTACTTATAAGAAAAAACAATTTAAAAAATTGCATGTCTGTTTGTTCCGGCTAATCCGAAACGGCTAGACCGATTTTGATGGGACTTTCACTGGCAGATATCCTGATGTTTTAAGGGACTAACTTAGGCTAGTTTTATTTTAGAAAAATAATTAGGGTTCTGCGCAAATTAAAACACATTACGACATGCACGCGACAGAAATCGCGGGCACAGATAGTCTTTAATTAATACCCAACTCTGCTATCAGCTATCACGTCACAAAACTTAAGTCTATGTATGAAATTGATTCAAGAACTTACCCAACAACAACATAAGCCCTAAATATGTAGATATAAAACCAACACGAGGAATACAGCTTATTGGCCGTTTGACTAGTACGGTGGTTGCAGGTGCGGCTGGATGATGACCTGCCTGTAGGACTGTGCTCCGTATGCTCAGTGTCAGCACTCCAAGCAGCAGACTTCAGGACCCAATGCCGAACAGCTGCCACACAGTGGGAGACCACACTGGAACTCCTGAACAGCATACCAGATCAAACTGCCTATAATAACCGAATTATAGCCGTACTCTCTGAGAACTCAATCTCTATTACTAAGCAAGAAAATGAAGAAAAAAAGCCGGTTTTCACTGAACCACCAAAGATGCCAAAGCTGAAAAGTAGGTGTGAGAATGTGAAAAGTCACAAATGTCAGTGCCCGGGCTGTGGTAAGCGGTTCTTGTATGCCCAACATCTGTGCCAACATTTGAAAGAGTCGTCCAACAACCAACATGCTTGCCACATTTGCGCTAAAATTATGACGAGACAGGAGTTGATTTTGCATTTGATTGATACTCATAACCGAGAGCCGTATGACTGTAAAAAATGCCCAGCTATGTTCCGTACTTATATGCAGTATAAGATGCATCTTTCAAAGGCCCATGCATCTGGAGCATGTACCTGTGGCGAATGTGGCCGGAACTTCCAAAGCCAGCATGCGTACTACGCCCATCTGTCAGTCCACACCCCAAAAACATGCCCTGGCTGTGACGAACTCTTCAGAAACCAGAAATGCTACCATTACCACGTGAAACGCTGCTGTAATCTCGATAAAACACGTTTGGACATTCACAAAACGAAAAGCAAAGCTACTATAACGGTTAAAAAGAAGAATAAAATCATCAAAGTTGGTATGCGAGGAAGCGCGGACTCTGAATGCATTTGTGACTACTGCCAGAAGAAATTCGCTGGGAAGAAGTTCGTTACTGCACACATACAAATCGTGCACATGAAAAATACTCATCGGCCTTGTATTTACTGCGGGAAGTTACTCGCTGCAGCTCACATGACCACTCACGTTAAAAAACACGAGTCGACTGAGTCATATCAGTGTGGACACTGCGGCATCATGTTAAAAACGAAGTTAGGTTACATACAACACGTACGTCTACACACTGGCGAACGTCCGTACCCCTGCAAATTTTGCGGGGAATCTTTCTCAGCGTCTTCAAGACGGTCAGAACACATCAGAAAATGTCATAGAGAGTCTGAAATAGTTCTGAAACACGCCTGTGAGTTCTGTCCAGCGAGGTTCAGACTGCCTTATAGGCTGAAAAAACATGTTAATACGGTCCATAGCAAAGGAAAAGAGCCTTTATTGCAGTTTGAGTGTAATGACTGTCATCAGAAGTTTAGCAGCTGTAGGGGGTTGCTTTATCATAGTAGGAAGCATTCGGAGTGTGAGAATACAACTGCTAAAAGAGTGACGGAGGTCGCTTAGCCGTATTGAATGTTATTAGGTATTTTTACACAAAATATTAATACGGCCTTGTTACGAACAAGGTTTTTCTATAGACCCAGTGGGGTAATTGCGTAACACACTATCAGTAGCAATGGTTTTCATTTTGACAGTTCAACAACATTCATTGCGTTATTTATGTTGTTGAACAGATAAATTTTTCGAACATATGAAGCAATGGATTAGTAATATGCTTCAAAGTGATTGAGATTGATAGTCTGTTACGCAATTAGTGTGGTCCAATATTGTAAGAGGAAATAGGCGAGAGACAAACCTCGATTTATGACTTTTTAATTAGGCTTTTTCAAAAGTCTTTCCGACCGCATTTTCTCAAATCTTCTTAAATTTTTAAAATCTTTTTAAATGGCTTTGTCGTTTAGCGGCCACATCGCCCAGTGTAGAAAAACACAGAATTGTTGATTACGATCTCTAACTAACTTGTACAACTGTTCAGCCTTGTCGGACAATGGAAAAGCAAAGATAGTAACAATTACAAAAGCCAATATCGTTTTGTACCGTCTCGTCTTAAAAACATAGGTCTCTTATTCTGCTTTTAATTCTTTAAAAAAAATATTGATACGTTATGCGTCGGAAATTCGCAACAAACGGCTTTGATTTGTATACTTTATCGTATAATTGAATATTGAATATAAAGGACACATTGAAGACCAAAAGATCATTGTTTTAGGTCGAGTACACAACAACGCTGCCTAACAAACTCTGCCTCCGGTGCAGTCGGGACCTAACATCAATAGTACCCTTCATAAAACTTTGCAAGGAGTCCGCAAAACGCTGGAACGAGATCTCAGACTTTTTAGTAACGCTAATACCCTCAAATAAAGCTAAAAATGTTTATATAGAAATCGGTAGTGACATAGAAACATATACGGACACTTCTAGATGTCACGTTAGTAAGATAACAACGCGAAAAGAGGCTCTAAAGAGTTTTAAATTGCGGCATCGCCGGCAAATGATATACAGAAGCCGATTGGTTCAAGTCGAAACAGAGGGTCAGAGCGGTCAAGGGATGACAGCCAGAGGAAAACCCAAAATGTCTTGTCCTAATTGTAGCGCCCGATTTCAATGCTTCTTCAAATTCAATATGCATTTACGTGAATTTCGTAAAAAAATCTGCAGGTTCTGCTATGAAATACTAGATTTTTCCGACTTTGTACAGCACTGTACAAAGGTGCACAATTTGGCTCTATTCGCTTGCCCGATTTGCTTAGAAAGTTTCGAAAAAGAAACTGCTCTCGAATCACATAAACTCAAACACGAGAAAGGACCAGAAGACTGTCTTGAGTGTCATGAAACATTCGCAAATTCTGGACACTTGAATAAACATATGAACATTAAACACAAACCCATCATCTGCGGGTGCGGAATAAAACTTCCGAACCGCGTTTGTTTCTTTAAACACAAGAAAATCTGTGTCCAACACAAAGATATGAAGCTCAAATACATTTGCGACTACTGCAAAGTAGAATACAATAAGAAAAACTGCTTAAAAATGCATATAAAGTTAAGGCATACTGTTGGATGGGTCTTCCAGTGTCACACTTGCGGGAAGAAGTTCTCGAGTCGCGCGCATTTGGTCGAACATGGAACTACTCACGAGAAAATCACAGATAGGCATGTTTGTTACTGCGGCGCCAAGTACAGCTCAAGAAGGGGCTATGAAAGGCATTTGAAAAAGCATACGGAAGCGAAAAAGCTAAGGGGTCCGAAAAGAAGGATGAAATCTAAGTCAATTGCCTCGATTACTGCAGAAGTATGATAATAACTTGAAAATTATATGTTTTTAGAAAGAAAGAAAATACATTTATTTAGCACAGACCAGAAGATACACAATACACCAGATACACCAGATAAAAAAAAACACAAAATAAGAATCAAATAAAAAGCGCAAAGTCCGATATAAGTAATTGGCAGGAAAGTGTGCCTCACGGCTGCGCCAAAAAGGCCCAGTTCAGTAATAATGCCAGACAACTAGTGCCTGACGCTGGTTTTCAACTTGTCCGTTATCCAATTTTATGATAACGATACCAGCTTTCCAATTGCGTAACACTTTCGTTCGCAATCCGAAATTCCTATCCATTGATTCATATTTTTGGATAACCGACTAATAATTTCAACGCTAGGGGGTGTAAAATGGCAGCGGCGGCGACCTCTCGCGTCCGGCCCTGGTTCAAGCCATGGTCCGGAGCGAGAGGGAGTGGGAGGCAGCCACCTCCTTCTGCGACGCAGTCATGCTAGCGAAGGAGGTGGTGGGATGGCTGAGGGAGAGAGCCTCATGTCTCAGCCGCCGCGGGAGACACTCCGGGCGTCGGGAGCCGCGTGACGACTCCCGGCCACCGTAGGCGTGGGCCTGCGGACGGAGAGTAATGGGTAGTTCGTCGTTCGATCAGGACCAGGCCCGTGCCGGCCGGCGCGTATGTGTTCCACACGCGCCTCAAAGAGATGTAAGCATAAAGGAATGGGCCCGTCAGGGCCGAAGCCTGCCGGGGTAGCGGGATTTTCCGAAAGGGTTACCGCTACCCCGGAACATAAAGGGCTAAGGAAGGAACACGGGTGGGTTTTAGTCAGTAAGAGTTTGACACTCCCTCCCGCTCCACCCAGAGCGGGAGGGTTCATTTGATGAATTTCCATCCACAAAAAAAGGGGATCTAAAATCAAGTGCTGAATTCATGGTATCAATTTGCGCATCGATGTCTCTCCTGCCACCATGTCGACTTTGACATAACGTGTTACTTTAGGATTTTTTAGAGATTTTGCATTACTATTGATTCAATTATGAAATACATATGTACCGAAACAATAACGGAATGACGGAGAAAAACATTTTTTGTATAGGAATGACCTATCTTCGAAGCGATACCTCTAGAATGCCTTAATATGTTGTATATATTTTAAAACTTTAAATTAATACGCGAGTTAAAAAGCTGTAAGTACAAACGCCAGCACATCAAGCTACTACAATCTGTCAAATTTGTTTAATAGATTTTCAACTTTACCGCTAAAGCATAAGGTTCAAAGTCGATTGGGAAAATTTGACAGTTTCGGGTAGCTTGGTGTGCTGGCGTCTGTACATAAATGTATTTTTACAATAAAGATAACAAAATTATACACTGCTTTTATTATGTACTGTCTGACTTCATCTTCATCATTCTCCTGTTCTTATCCCAATTTATTTGCGGTCGGCGCAACATGTCTTTTTACCCGATTACGGCGAAGCAAAAAGGAAGGTTATAATTTTGACCGGTATGTATCTATGTTCATCTGTTCCCTCATAACTTCTAAACTTCTTGTCATAATTAGACAAATGAGGTATCGTTGGAAGCGTCTTGATCGTCCGCTGGTTATATGCCATGTGACGTCACATTAAATTGAATATGGCGCCCTCCAGCGGACAAAGTCATGATTTATAAAAAAAAAATTAATCACGCCGTATGGGGTATCAAATGAAATGGCTTAATTAGCACATTTCAAAAATATTAATATTAATGAAATAAACCCCAAAATAATTAAATAAAAATAAGCTTAAAAACTAAAACCCGACTACTAAAAAGGATGAAACAAGAAAGTACCTTCCCGTGGTCGCATGCCGCTGTACTAAGATGCATATAATAAGCTATGGTAGCATGCGACCACGGGAAGGTACTTTCTTGTTTCATCCTTTTCAGTAGTCTGGTTTTAGTTTTTAAACTTATTTTTATTCTTCCATACTTTTCTATTAGTCATCTCGGTAGTCACCCCCTTTCTAGCCATATCATCATTCACACAGTCCATCCATCGTTAGGTTCTGTCTGACTTACGAACCTATAAGTCCACGAAAGTGTAAAAGAATTAAAGTAGTTTATCTGAAGTGTATTTTACTTTAAAAACACATTTTTTTTTTATCTGTCCTGTTTGTTCCGGCTAATCTCTGAAACGGCTGGACAGATTTTGACGGGACTTTTACTGACAGATAGCTGGTATTATAAGGACTAACTTACGTTACTTTTAGAATCAGAATTAGGGTTCCCCGCAAAAAAAAAAACCCTTAAAATCCAATATTTAAATCTATACACATTATTGTTTTCCGACATGGACGCAAACGAAGTCGCGGGTACTGCGCGTCCCTTAGTATAAACCCGACTATTAGAATCGACAACAGTTTTAAGCCATACTTTATTATAATTGCCAACTCACATCCAATGATTGGCCAAACACTCAACTTATCCAAAGATTGGCCACGTTACCAACACCAACTTAAACAAGAGGAGCGGACTGATTGAAAACGTCGTTTCAGATGGAGTTGGACCCCGCGCTCCCCTGCGGCTTATGCCGAAGCTGTTCCGACGACACCCTCGCAGCCATTACCTTCAAGAACCTCTGTGCACTGTCAGCACACCATTGGACAGAAGGATCCAACTACATCTCCCATCCCCCAATTCCCACTGAAGATGATAAAGCCTACTTCATCCTCTATAACGACGAAAAGACTATAGTGAAAGACCAAATCGCCAGAGTTCCTACGACAAAGGATGCTGTGGACAGGTTAAATATGAAATGGGTTAAACCAGTGAAAACTCGGAAACCCAGACGTCCGCAAGGCTTGATTAAAGAATCGTGCGAGTGTCCTGATTGTGGCAAGAAATTCTCGACGCCTGATTATTTGAACTACCATCTAAGAAACACGCTTACGCGAGCCTGTCGCCGTTGTAGAATGGTCATTCACAAGAAAAAATTGGCCAAACATTTGTCGAAGAATCACAACGTACACGTATTTGAATGTAATGTTTGTAACAAATTGTTTGATGAGGAACAGCTCATGAAGCAGCATGTCGATAAGGCTCACGGCAAACTTATGCACTCTTGCAGTCACTGTGGTAACAGTTATGTTAACGAAAGAGCCCTGAGAGCTCACGCGCACTCCCACTCGCTGTTCCATTGCAGCTCCTGCAACATGAGCTTCGACAATGTTAAATGTTTCAAATACCATCAGCAAACATGCGAATTCTTACACAGACCATCAGTCGAGTTCAAATTCTTTACTTGCGATCACTGTGGTGTGACTTACAACCGGAAACCATCCCTCAGAATACATATTATCCAAAAACACCTCAACATCCTGCCTTACGTTTGCCAAACCTGCGGGAAGCGAACTTCCACGTTAGCTCATTTGCGGTCTCACGAAAAGGTGCATAAAACTGAGCGAAAGGTCTTCCAGTGCTGCTGTGGGGCTCAACTAACAACAGAGTTAGGCTTCCAGTTACATCAGAGAATTCACACGGGTGAAAGGCCTTACAAATGTGAGCATTGTGGGGACAGATTCCTCTCTTCCTCAAGGAGACTCGATCATATAAAAAGACGCCACAGAGGAACGAAGGATTTCAAACACGGCTGCGAGCAGTGTGCGGCTCGCTTTGTCAGACCGTGTGAGTTGAAGAAGCATTATTTATCCGTGCACTACTCTGTGGTTGAAGTGCAGCCATCGAAACGAGAGATGAATCCTGTGACGAGAAGACTTAGGAATACCATAGAGAAGGATTAGAAAGTATACTTCAAGATAGAAAGAACATAAATATGTTTTTTGATAAGTGAGTTGAAAATCTTACCGTTTTCCTGAGCTCTTGTAACAGTGATAGTGAAATTGATACTATAGATGAAAAATTCCATGAGTTGTGTTCTTGTGTTATGTCTCTTGTTATGCCTTACTATTTCGGACAATTGATAAATTAAGATTAGAATAATATAGTTTTTATTAAGAATGCATTGCTTTATTTTGATGAAAGACTGAAGTGGTTCAAAAATATTCAAACTAGGGTGAGAGTCAGCACTTTTTTAACGTCGAAATTACATAAGACAGTCCCCCAAAACGCCCGCCCTTCACCACTTCCTCGTGGTATAGCTGGGAAGAAGAAGTGGCGCAACAAACTGCAGCATAGCTGTCGATTTAGTTAGAACAACTTGATTCTATACAATAGTAAGTAATTAACATTACAAAACACATAACATTAAATTATTTGTCATATGATATATCAGCTAGCACATAATATACAAACGAAAACAATGAATGAATAAAAAAAAGTAATTTAAAAAATTAAAAAGCCCGACTGCAACCTTATACTAAAACTCTAAAAACAAGCCCATTTTAAATTAAATAAAAGTTGGATGCAGTTGCAGGCGGGACCCTATTGAGTTTGAAACTATAATAATGGTATGGGCCCCGCCTGCTTCCAACTTTTATCTAATTTAAAATGGGCTTGTTTTTAGCTTTTCAGTTAGTTTTAGTATAAGGTTGCAGTCGGGTTTTTAATTTTTTGAAAATACTTTTTTTTATTTCCAGCTTTTTAATTTACAAATGTGAAAGATTTCGCAGACGATTTAGCTCTTGGTAGGTACGTGTTTTTTACGATTTGTCACTTTGAATTACTTTTAACCATATAGGTAAGTTGTATATATTTTTGTAATCACCTTTTAAAACCCTTTATTTTGATACCCCACTCGATAGGTTTTGAAAAAAAAAAAATTTTTTTTGAAGGCATTATATGGCGCCAAAAATCCGCCATTTTGTTTTTTTTTTTTATTTTGATATACCCAGTGTCACTCTCGCAGTAAATACGAATCTAACGACACCTCTCAAGCTAAAATCCATCGAGCCGTTCAGGCCGCAGAGCGTGCCAAACAATTATACATACATACATACTCTCGAAAAACATAACCGTCCTTCTGGCGCAGTCGGGTAATAAGAGCTGCGGGGTAATTGCGTAACACACTATCAGTAGCAGTGGCTTTCATTTTGACAGTTCAACAATATTCATTGCGTTATTTACGTTGTTAAGCAGACAATTTTGTCGAACATATGAAGCAATGAATTTGCAATATTCTTCAAAATTATTCTGATGGATAGTGTGTTACGCCATTATGGTGCTGTATTTTGCTGCAATTAATCATCCCAACTGATGTAGAACTCTCTCTCACTCACTATCACCCCATCCCCAACTGATGTAGCTCCCTTCTCTCCTAATCTATTCAAAGTTTTATATCGTAACTAGCTGCGTCCGGCGGTTTCACCCGCATATGTGTCGATCCCGTGGGAATATTGGGATAAAAAGTAGCCTATATGTTAATCCAGGGTGTCAGCTACCTCCATAATTTTTTTTATCAAAATTGATCCAGCCGTTTGAGCGTGAAGAAGTAACAAACATATAAACACACACACTCAGAAACTTTCGCCTTTATAATATTAGTGTGATGGCGCCTGTACACTCTTCCGCGAGTGCTCTCACCATGTCTCGCCGAGAGCGCTCGCGCGAGAGGTCGGTCGAGTGACGAGTGCGACCCTGTACACTCTCGCACTCGTCATGCTTCGTGGTGCCTTGACGAGAATGTACAGGCGCCATAAGATTCACCCGACTACCTACGTTAATATGTGGTCACTTTTTTGTTTCGCTGAAAATGACATTTGAATAGTATTGTCTCGCTTACTCTTACTGAAAATCATATCTATTACTCTCTGCGGGACGTGTGAGCTCACTCTTCTCAGTATGGAGTATGGACATGCTTCTGCGCAACTTAAGTACGGTGAGGGCAAATGTAACGATTTAAATCTGTGAATTTATTCCCTTTGGTTCCGTTTCTTGGCTAGGGATAGCAGCTAGGGTTGCTTCAACAATACTACTATTTCCTAATTATCTTTTTACAGATGAAAGAAGAATCCTTAATACCAGTAGGTGCGTGTGTCGCCTGCGCCAGCACAGCCCTCGCCGCACAAGAATTTCGCCTCTTTGTCAGGAATTCAGAGAAGCTATGGAGGAAAGCTCTCATCAATATTGCTACCTTGCCAAACTCAGTATTTGTCCCGTCAGTCAAATCAGTCTGCGCATTCATAAAAACATCAGACCTCTCTATACAGACATTCAAAGACTACAACACTAGCGACGCCAAAACGATCCTAAATCGGTTAAAAAATCGAGTCTCGAAAAAACCTGTCGAGAGGAAACCTAGAGGGGCGCGCACTGGACCGTCTTGCAGTTGTCCTGATTGTGGAAAGGGCTTCCTAAGTCCATACTACCTAAATATGCATTTAAAAAATAGTGGGCATAAGGAGGCCTGCCTCCTTTGTGGTTCAGTCTTCGTCAGAGGGAAAGAAATGCAGGAACATCTTTCTTCTGTTCACAATGAGATTGCATTCCTATGTAAAAAGTGTCCCATCTTATGCCCAAATGAAATACAGTTGAAAAAACACGTCAAAAAGGCCCACAAAGCTGGAGCGTTGACTTGTACAGATTGTGGCAGGACCTTCCCTAGAAACGCTTCCTTTGAATGCCATGCACAAATGCACGCAGTCAGAACTTGCCGCGCTTGTGGCGTACAATTCACCAACAGAGGGTGTTATAGAGAACACAGGTCTCAGTGTGAACCAGATGCGAAGCCTAATGCTCAAGATGTACCTAGAAACCGACGCTCCAACATCCGTGATCCTGCAACATTCACTTGTGACCATTGTGGCAAAACTTATAACTCTAGACCCCAACTCAAAAACCATATACTCTGGATTCACATGGATATACGACCTCATCAGTGTACGTGGTGCGGAAAAAGGTTTTACACCCCTGCACGACTGGCAGAACACACTGTAGTCCATACCCGCGTTCGAAATTTCGAATGCGACATTTGTGGCGCGAAACTTGTTTCGAAAATGGCCGCTGTGTACCATAGACGAAGGCATACGGGTGAGAGGCCGTATGAATGTGAAGATTGTGGGGAAAAGTTTATTTCTGCATCTCGTAGGTCGGAGCATGCCAAGCGTAGACATAATAAAGGGTACCGGCTGCCTTGTCTGAAGTGCCCTGCGAATTTTGTCAGAAAACATGAATTGAAAAAGCATATGGAGAAGGCGCATAAAGGGCCAGAAAATGCTCTAGGTTGGCCACAATGAGCTTCCCATTTTATTGTTTATGAATAGTCAATGTTTAGTTGCTCTCTGTACTTTGCATCAAAGTAAGATTACGATTGATTTGGATGCCATCTTGTCATGTTTTAGTAAGTTGTCAAAAGTTTCATGTCTCTGCCATTTCACGTGAGTGTACCTGCAGTTCTTCCACAGTTATTTTACCACTGATTTTGAAGCACTGCCAAAATCACAGTGAACTTTATTCTTTTAAAAATGAGGTTGCTTTTGGGTTGCTGCCACTGATTACAGAGGTAAAATAACTGTAAGGACCATACATCTCATCCTAAGCTTTGGTTTCCTACGACAGCGTTGCCCGCCGCATTGACAGCTGTCATGAAAATAGTGGCATCGGGGTTTGAGTTTACAGTGTCAAAAATTCCCTCTAGAACAACAAATCTTTCTCTTTTCGTAATCTTTTAGTCCCGCTATATGATATTCTCCCTCCTAATTTTCCCAGACCTATTAATATTCCATTCCTCTTAACACTCGTTGAGTCCCCATTAATTAATTCACTTAAAAAAAATTATAAGTATTATTAAATAACATCAAACTATAACATGGCAACTCAAAGGCTACTCAAACAGTTCTAGCTAAACCGTACTAAAGACAGTATAACCGGTCAACCTCAACGAATACACTTTGTTTCCCTTAACCTTGACATTGGCAGAATCATCGTTAAAACGATGGAGCCATTACCTACTATAAAAAAAACAACTTTCATAAAGAACGTTTTAGTGGCGTCATGGGACGGTAAATTGCGGACGCTATGTGGCCGTCTCCACGAGCGAGAGAATCGCGGCGATAGTCTCGCCGTGCCATCAAATTTTCGCCGCGATGATATCGTCGTGTGGAGACGCGTTCTAAGAGAGTGTATAGAAATACGTGACACGACGATAATATCGCCGCGATTCTCTCGCTCGTGGAGACGGCCCCTTTATGGCGTTCTTCGCAGTCTTAGGAAACCGTAGCTTTATTGAATGTACTGACACATTAATTTAAAAAATTATAGTACGACCGGGATCCTAATTGCGTAAGACCATCAACCACAATCTGAATTGTTTTGAAAGATATTGCTAATCCATTGCTTCATATGTTTGAAAAAATTGTCTGCTCAACAACGTAAATAACGCAATGAATGTTGTTGAACTGTCCAAATGACAGCCACTGCTACAGATAGTGAGTTACGCAATTACGCCGCTGTGCTATTCCTATTTTGACCACTTTTTATAACTTGCATGTCACGAGCGATCAATCATTGCAATTTAAGAGCCCATACTACCTCAGCAAAAATTCACTCTTTATCTCGCTCATACGATACTGCTCGCGGACTGAGTGAGAGCGAGACAGAGTGCGGTGCTGGGTGGCAGGCAGCGCCAATAGTTTAGGTTTCAGTGAAAATAATGGTAATTATAAAAAAATAAACAACAAGACCTGCTTTAAAGTAAGTTCAGTTAGTATGCTAAGTTTCATGATCTAATTTGAAGTATTTTTTTAATACCAGCGGTTTATTGTTCGGGTTAGAGGTAACTTTGGATTTTTTTTTCTATCGAGAAAATTTTATGGAATCATGTTTTCGTCTAACATAGGACTTAGCATTAATCCTCAACTTTACCATATATTTATTTCAAAATTAATGGTGCAGTATTTTCGGCATAACGGAGGATCACGCTGAGCCATTTGAGGTAGTATAGGCTCTTAAACATTATGTCAATGATATAGAAGTCATCATAACACGTTCGTGATTAGAAACGATTATACCTTAGTAAAAAAAATAGTCAATTCTTTAATTTATGTTTATTAATTATAAGAGCTCTTATTATATTGATCTGGGGTTTCGTCAACTATACTCCATTTGTTATAACATTAGAAAAAAGAGGGTCGCAGAAGCCGGAGTACGAAACCTTTTATTTTCAAGTTAAGTTCAAACAATTTTAATAAATAATGTATTACTTTTTTTGTAAGTAACACTGTATAGCATACCTAAAACAAAGCATATTCTATCTATCTACTCGTCACGATGCTTAAATAGATACATGAAATGAAACAATTTTTAGTAACAATCAGTTTATTAAAAACAACTTTATATAAACCGACAAAATAAAAAAACATGTGCTGCCACAACTTATGAAGGGAATAGGGAACATTTTAAATTTGGTAGAGTTATAGTGACGTGAAAAACGTTCCCGGTACTGGCCGCCCCTGCTTCTTTTAGATTACAGTATTTTATTTAAAAACTAAATAATATTAAATGAAAGCCTTGTAATTTCAGAAGGTAGATAGGTTAAATAAGTACAATTAAGTGTGACTGCTGTTATTTAAATTGATTATATTTAACTCCACATCAATTTTGACTGTAATAATGTTTGTTGTACTTTTATTACAAAGTGTGCCCCTAAAAGAGCCTTTTTTAACTTCTGTCTAATGCAGTATAGGTAAATGGAGCATAGGTTCTCTGGAAAGATTACCAGAGGGCAGTTCTCATAATAGCCTTGTCAAAATAGACATTCAAGGTTACATTAATTCGCATAAAGCTGAAAATTGGTATAAATGTTAGGAACACCATTATAAAGAAATTGTCAAAAGTCCCCGTCGACACAGTATAAATATACAGTAAGTTATCTAAGGCCGCCCGCCGAGTTATTAGCCTACTCTTGCGTTGATCCCCAGGGTTGTCACTTTTACTTTTGGTTAATATTTTCGAACAAGCAGCACTTGATCTAAATTTATGAAATAAAAAAGCATATTATGATTGAATATTTTACCAATTTATAAATTTAGTAAAAATAAAAAGCCTTTATTCACATAACATTTATAATACTAAGTTACAAATTTGATACCGAGAAAATTTTTCTCCTGTTTCTGCACGTCCGGAACGCTTTATTATTATTTGTTAATGTAAAGTAAATTCTCATTCTTATGTAAAGTTTTTGTAAAAAGCTTTTGGGAAAGCATGGACAGGGCATCTTAAATTCTATATCATTCAGTTGATCGTAAATTGACCGGCCAATTTTAATGTTGATGTGGTCCTTTTCGAACGCTTTGCGAAACACCTGCTCCATCCTTTCTACATTATCGACAAAATCATCAGGTGGGATCATGAGTAAATTTCGATCTTTGCCGTAATTCCTGTAATGGGTGTATAAGACACCATATTTGGATTGAACAACACATCAGACAATAGAAAAAATAATAATTTCAATAGTAATTAATTTGCAATATTAATTATTGTGAAATTGCCCTTATTACATCTATACGCGACAAATACGTTTACCTAAACGATGTTTCGAACTCAATCCTCTGTTTTATAGTAAAACTAGACTTCTTAAAATAAACTTTAGCTCTAAACATAGTATTAAGAAAGTAAATTTGGGAATACATTTATATGGAAAAATGCGACTCGGCTACGCTCTTAATAAAGCAAATAAACTGTGAAATAAACAATACAATACCACATTTTCTAATAATATTTAAGTATAAGTAGGTACTTACATTTCTGGTTGAGTAGGAACTATGAAGAATGATAAGTCCGGGTTTGCGAAATCATTATTGAGGCACCCGAAAACACTACAATATTTGTTTCCCCTTTTTGAAGTCATGATACTTGTAATTTAAGTGGCCGCCGCCGGCGAGAGTTGACGAACGCAAGCGGTCATGTAGCGTACGCGCGTGCTCACAGTCGCGCTGCACAGCTCGCACTGCCGCCACCTTATTCCCTCATATATTTTGCTAGCGTGTGCGTGAAATCGCGTGCCGACATGGCGCGCGGCGCGCACGCACACATTCAAACCGAGAGCGGCACGTTTGTATGAAGATGTTTTACTGTATATTTATACTGTGCCGTCGATCCGACGTGTGCAAAAAAAATTATTCAAGGTCAAATGTTGCAAAAATCGGTTTTTTTCATTTATCAGCTAAACGGTAAGTTTTATCATAAAAATAGGTGAGACAAAATTGTTCATCATGCAATAGGCTAGTTTCCTAAAAAATTCTAATTAGTCCGTCAGTTAGATTATCGAAAAATAATGGACCCTTATTTTGTGAGTGGTCGTGACGTCACGCCGTGCTAAAAAGTGTCGCACGGCGTGACGTCAAAACACCCCACTCCCAAATTTTGAATTTTTGACGCGCTTTATCTTTGTCATTTTTTGTTTGATTGACAAAAGAAAAAATAAGGGTCCATTATTTTTCGATAATCTAACTGACGGACTAATTAGAATTCTTATTTTTTTACCCAGGAAACTACCCTATTATCTACAAAAATTGTTTTTACACTTTTTTCCTATGAATCGCCATTTCGGAGATATAGCGATGCAAAAAGTTGAAAAAGTTGTGTTTTTCATAATTTGCACGTTTCCGCGCCACCCGTCGGGTGTGTACATACTTGGTGCTTTTTTATCGTGGTTCCCCGGTAGGCCTATTCCACGATCTATTATGGTCCTGTTGAGTTAAACATATTGTATCAAATAAAAAATAGTACTATTGGAAATGATGAAAGCTGTGTAAGTTATGAGTAATTTGCGAAAATTATTCGTCTGATTGATAATCATCTAATGGAACTACAAGCATACTGTCTTCTTCTTCCTGCTGGGTACAAGTAAATTGTTGAAAGAAAAGTTTATATTCAAAGAAAGTTTATATTATTAGAATTGTATAATGTGTATGTATAAGCCACAAAAACTAATATTTTTACTTGTATTACGGCACTGTAACGTATATAAAGGTAATTGACATACCTACATACATATTATGAAGCACACAACTTTTTCAATTTTTGCATCGCTTTATCTCCGAAATGGCGATTCATAGAAAAAAAGTGTAAAAACAATTTTTGTAGATAATTGCATGATGAACAATTTTGTCTCACCTATTTTTTGGTCCATGGAGCACCGACGGATAAAACTTACCGTTTAGCTGAAAAATGCAAAAAACCGATTTTTGCAACATTTGACCGTGAATAGGTATTATTATTTTGCACACGTCGCGTCGGATCGATGGGGACTTTTGACAATTTATTTGTAATGGTGTTCCTAACATTTATACCAATTTTCAGCTTTATGCGAATTAATGTAACCTTACCCCTATTTTTGAAGCTAACTTAACCGGACTATAAATTAAAAAACGTTAAAATTAAAGTCGCAATCTCAGCTCAACAAGCAAAACTGTGGGTAAATTAGAAGTTTATGAAGTAAAAATCTTTTGTAGATTGCGAACAGTGAATGAAACTGAACCGTCACGCTCGGGTCGGTGACGCTGAATCGGGTATACTCGGCTCCGGTCGATCGGTGACGCTCACAGATATAGATAGACCTAGATAACGCAAGTATCACGAACTGTATGAAAACTAAGCGTGCCACTTTTTGACTACCTACTATGACGTCACAAACTCGCGCTTTCGCTCACGCTCACCCAGCCAGCAGTACGCAGGACTGAGCGCGAAAGTGGCGACTTACGATTTTTGTACGTAAGCTGGTGCGATTTTTTTCACGCGAAGTAGTTGCTCTTGCGTTATCTAGGTGTATCTATAGATATCTGTGGTGACGCTGAATCGGGTATACTCGGCTCCGGTCGATCGGTGACGCTCCAGTCGGTCCGCGTATACTCGGCTCCAGTCGTAAGTTTTTTTTTGACAGATTAGAATGCGAACGTTCATAAAAGAGGTACGGGAATTACCCTTCTGCTTTTCGCGAATCAAAATGGGTAGTTAATATCAGAATCACTTCTCTTTAATCTCTATGAAATGGGTGTTTAGTCATGGCATGACCAGTCTTTCAAGTTTTAAGAAGTTAGATACTGAATTTAGGGTATTAAGAAATTATGTTCCTGTAAAGTCAAACTCCACAGAAAACAATTATGTTACATAAGTTTTAAGTTTGGAATAATAAAATGTTTTGATATCATTCCTCTTGTTTTTCTTGTTGGCAGTTCATCCCCTAAGATCTTGTCCTGTAAGGGCGAATTTGTCGCGAATCTCTCGCGTTTTACGCGCGTACGTTGCGTCACAGAAGGAGCGTACCAACGTGCGAGCATTTGGGGACGAATTTTGCCGCTCCATTTCCCATACGTGCACTCGCTATGAAGTATGCACGTAAACTGGACGCAACAAGGAGTCTCTCAAGTTGATCTCTCTTAAAGTACTGACATAGTAGCATAATAATTAAAATAAGTCGAGGCAGCTAAGTGATAACCAGCCCTAACTCAAGGCGCCCGTTAAATCATAAAGATAACTAGGCAAATTGGACGCCAGACAGAGAAATATACCGTCAGGACATTCTGCTAAAATGGTTAACTAACCCTTTTACGGGTTTTTCAAAAAAGTGGAGAGAGACGAATCTTACAGCTACATGGAAGCGGAAGAGCCGTTGTATTACAGAGCGTGCGTCGGGTCTAAGAGGGTTACTTGAACGCGGTAACGAAACCATAGCGAGATGTAATTCGATACCAACACCATCTAGATTGGCTGTGAGTAAACTTTCGTTCCTTTCTAACTTGTACAGTGTGACTAGTATTCACTAGCAAATAATAATCACACAGTATGGACTTTGAACGCGCATCCCTACCGAGACTTGATCCCGACGTTTTATACTGTTTGTACTTAACCTAAACTACCAGCTTTTACTAGATGCATAGAAAGTGCAGTGTCCTCCATAAGTTAGTTGACATTTACACCCGTACACGGTGCAAGAAATGAACTGATAGAAAACGAAGATTACAATCTAGAAAATGTATAAAATAATTTTACTAGGTCTACTCAAATCTTCAAATTGATGAAAAGTTCTCCAAACTAAATAAAATCATACTTTTGCTTGAGCCCTGTACTTATAAAAAAACATGGAACTGACACTTTTCAAACCACCCTTTCCACGAAACCAAACACCGCAGAACAAAATACCCAATGGTTTCAAGTTGTCACTTATACTCTTACAAAAAACTAATATTGCCATCTTGCTGTCACTTGACACATTCTTATTGTAATTCGCACCGTGAAACACTTGGAACAGGGAGTTTTTTTAGCCCGAACATGACATACAAGAAGTCGTAAAACTCGTAAATAGAGAATGTACAGACGCGACGCCAGCCAGCAGCCAGCATATCAAGTTACTACAATCTGTCAAATTTCTTAAATAGATTTTCAACTTTATCGCTAAAGCATTAGGTTCAAAGTTGATTGGGAAAATTTGGCAGTTTCGGGTAGCTTGATGTGCTGGCGTCTGTACTATGGACTTAACTCATGGACTTATTAGGGCCGGCGCACATCTGGCGAGGCGCAGCGCAGCGCAGTCGAAACAAATATCGACCTTGCACCAGTTAAATAAAGTTGAAAATAAATTAACTTTCATTAGCTCGAGAGCGCGTCTAAGTGGTAAATAAAGTTGAAAATAAATAACCTGGGACGCGCGCTTCTTTAAGCGCGCGTCACAGGTTATTTATTTTCAACTTTATTTTTAGGTACGCAAGTAACAACCGCGCGGCGCTGCGCCTCGCTAGATGTGCGCCGGCCCTTATATTACGATATACTATAATCAATCACATAAATATATACCCTAAGGCGCGTCGCCCACACGAGCTAGAGTCGAGGCGGCGACGAGGCGCGGGCGCACGTCTTCTATAGGAATAAATATAGGTATGTATGTATAGGCGACATACATAATCAGCCTATAATGTTCCCACTGCTGGGACACAGGCCTCCTCTCTGTGAGAGGGAGCGGGCCGTAATCTACCACGCGGGCCCAGTGCGGGTTGGTAGATGTCACATGTCTTCGAATTTTTGGTTCTAGGACATGCCGGTTTCCTCACGATGTTTTCCTTCACCGTTAGGCGACATATAGGCGACATACCTATACTTATTCCTATACAAAACGTGCGCCCGCCCTCGTCGCCGCCTCGATTCTAGGTCGTGTGGGCGACGCGCCTAACTTACAGAGTACTTTTTGATAGACTACTATTTTTACTAATGTAGTCTTTGCTGTGATATTAGCATATATATTGTTGTAGTCTGTGCATATTAGTAATCTGTGGCCCGGACCGGACATAACAATTATTTACTGCTGGTGTGAACCCAGAAATTGTGATTTAAATAAAATTTTAACTGATAACAATGTCTTACAAAGCTGACTTGAGGCAGTTATTAAAACCATATTACTGGTTTAACATTTTATTAAGTATTTCTTTCGTTACGTGCAAGAGAACAGGTTATATTTGCAACTTTTTGTTCCCCAGTGCGGATTGTGAACTGGACAGTCGTGAAACGGAAATTCTATTTTTCCTAATTATAGTCGTAATGTTGAGGACGAGGAAGGCGGGAAGCGTTACTATGGTTAACTATCTGTCGTCTTCGTTCGTTTATACGAAGATTGCGAATCTAATTCTTTGGTTTTATGCTGATATTCGGTAAGTCCTTTTTTGTGTGTATTTTCCAAGTCCTTTAGTTATAAAAATCATAACTGGTTTTATGTGGTTATTCATATTATTTGAACCGGTTTCATGTTGAGGATGTTAAAAATGTGAGTTCTAAGACTTCTAAGCACAAACAATTAATCTGCCTAGCCTTTTCCCAGCTACTTTGGGGTCGGCTTCCAGTCTAACCGGACGCAGCTGAATACCAGTATTTTCTAACAAAAGTATTCAGTATTTTCTACTTAAAGTAGTAGTAGTAGTTCTTCAATGTTTTAAAGACGGTCATGAGTTCAATTTCTATTACCTACCAATAAAAAACTGAGAAAATTTATAAAAAAAAACATCCTTATTGGGTACATTCTCGCCCCTCACTACGCATTCTCGCACATCTCTGGTGAAAACGCAGCCTTATTCACCAGTCAGTGTGAACCAAGAAGCATTTAGGTAAAAATGGAGATGACACTCTAAATACCTATACTCCATTTATTACAACTTAATAAAAAGAGGCTCGCAAAAGCAGGAGTACGAAACCTTTTATTTTCAAGTTCAAACAATTTTAATAAATAATGTATGTGCTTTTTTTGTAAGTAACAATGTATGGCATACAATAAAGCATAGTCTATCTATCTACTTGTCATGATGCTTGCACAGGTAGATAAAATGAAACAATTTTTAGTAACAATCAGTTTATTAAAAACAACTTTATATAAACCGACAAAATAAAAAAACACATGCTGCCACAACTTATGAAGAGAATAGGTATTTTAGATTTGGTAGAGTTATAGTGACATGAAAACGTTCCCGGTACTGTCTGCCCCTGCTTCTTTTAGATTTTAAACATTGACATGACAATATTTTATGTAAAAACTAAATAATCACACTAATATTATAAATGCGAAAGTTTGTGAGTGTGGTTATATGTTTGTTACTTCTTCACGCTCAAACCGCTGAACCGATTTAGATGAAATTTGGTTTAGAGATAGTTTGAGTCCCGGGAAAGGACATAGGCTACTTTTTTATCCCGATATTCCCACGGGATCGACATTTACGCGGGTGAAACCGCGGGGCGCAGCTAGTATTAAATAAAAGCCTTGTAATTTCAGAAGGTAGATAGGTTATTAGTACAATTAAGTGTGACTGCTGTTATTTAAATTGATTATATTTAACTCCACATCAATTTTGACTGTAATAATGTTTGTTGTACTTTTATTACAAAGTGTGCCCCTAAAAGAGCCTTTTTAACTTCTGTCTAATGCTATAGTAAATGTAGTATAAGTGAAAATTACTGTGGTTGGACACTCTCCTTCTAAATACATAGGTATAGGTATCTTTTACTGTGCAAGCAGTACGGTTATGGAATGACTTGCCCATGTTGATAAGGCATACTCAATCTTTGTCCACTTTTAAAACTATGATAAAAAAGCACTCTATCTCCATAAACATCGTCATTGTATTTTCTTTGCTCCTGTTTCATGTTTATTATTATACATATATATAGGTATATATATTTATATAGATTAATAGTACGTTATGTATGTATTTATTGTATTGTGTAAATGGTACACCACACACTACCTACAGTATTAGCCTGTCCTTTCCGTTTTTAATCCATCCAAAGGTTGTCTTTAAAAGATCGCTCTTAGCGATAAGACCACCCATTGTGTCACCCATTTTAAAGTTTCTATATTTATGTCTGTAATTTATATGGTGTACATAATAAAGAGTATTCTGTTCTACATATGGCAAAAAAAACATATCACTGTCTCGTTCTTAATTCTTATGTGTGTATTTAGAAAGAGAGTGTCCGACTACAGTTGTCTTCACTTAGGTATTCAATGTTGCCTCCACTTTTATCTATAAGCTTCTTTCTGTGCACGCATTTGTCAGTAAAATGCCAACAGCAAACTGACATAGTTTGTTTACATTTAGCATTCATATGACAATAAACACTAAGCATCTTATTATCACTTAGTTGATAATATGGCTGATTGAAAAGGAAATAAAGACTTAGCCCTACACTGGTTGTCTTTTTTTATTTTTTTTAGAAAAAAATCTTACTAAATCATATTTGTGGTCTTAGAACACGGCACACCCCGGACACTCCATACAACGCTCGCAAAATAATTACCTATTACTACTACATTAAAAAATAACGTTTGTATACGTATGAATGTGTGCGTGAGGTATTTGTGTTTGCGAGCGCTCTTGTTAAAGAACTGCGACGAATACGCCGAAGTGCGGGGTGAGGTGCGGTAACTGATGTTAGTGCGGGGAAGGGAGTGTCCTTTCTGTATGTACTTAGTACTTTAAGTATTCTGTGAACACGGGAAGTAGAGGTAAAATGAAAAATTAACAAATAGAAAATAAATATATATTTTTTTTATTTAGTTCCATATGTGGCACAGTATGCAATGACCTACCTAAGTTTGCTAACCTAACTAGAGGTGAAACAGATGGAAACAGTTTTTGTCCTTTTTTAAACAAAGTTCGACTCTGCATTTTTCGCACACAACAACGAATACACTAAATAGGTGCCATTGATTGTTGTCACTTTCATTACGTAATCATAGATGTCGCTACTTGGTTCAAATCAGAAAAAATATCAATTATATTGGTTGTCCCACGTAAGGGACTGAATGCAGTGTAGGGTTAAATAACAAACTTACGAAGTTTACTTATAAAGATTACTGTATTATCTACATTGGTGAAATAGACTTTGAAACTTCTTATAACCACGCACTTCTTATTGATTATATAAAACCCAAGCTTAACCTTTTAACGGCTTATGTCGGATTAATCCGACAAATATTTTCGTGTCCATTCCGCCATTCCGCGGTCGTATATATACGACCAAATAACACAGCTCGTTTAATCTGTATTATTATTACATCATCACAGCTTGTTTCATCGGTATTTATTTTTAGTTTTTTTTTTTTCGGGCGCTGGGGGCACGATAACTGATATAAAGTCGGGCGGTTAAAAGGTTAAAACTATTTTATTTATTTATTTATTTAAGGATTACCAACGAGATACATCACAATAACTTATCTTTATAACTTGTATTAGTACATTATCCTGTAATGCACACTCAATTACAGGTAACCACAGCTTACATATTATCGAGTACACATGCTCTGAATACATAATTAAATTAAAAATATATTAAATTAAAAAAAACAACAATAACATGCTAATGAGAGATTTACATGCTTTAAAAGATTAAAAATTACATTTATAAAATAGAATAAAACAAAACACATTTTCTTTAAATAGGAATAAAAAAGCATACGTACGAGGAGTTTAAAATTAAATTAAAAATGATAAATTATTTAATTAATAATAGAATGATAGATCAAATGTCCTCCAACCGAAAGTACTTGTACAGTTTACGCTTAAAAGCGTTAAGGCTGTCATGATTAATATCTATTTCAGCTTTTCGGCATATACCATTGTACAATTTGGTAGCCCTCGTAAGGGGAGAGTTGTCACCTAAATTGGTTTTGTGCAAAGGTTGTCTGAAAAGATTGTAGGTATGTGACCGTGGTAACCTGCAAGGAACATTAAAATATATTTTGGATAGTAATAGTTCAGTGTTTAGTTTAGATGTCACTAATTTGTGAAGGAAACAAAGATCTAGAACCTTTCTACGATTGGTGAGGCTTTGGAGTTGGAAGTGCTGAACACGCTTTTTATAGGAATTTAATTGTATCGCATTTTTGCTTTGTAAGGATAGATGATACAAGAATCTCTTTTGAACTCGTTCAATACGTTGCTTGTGAACATTATAGTGAGGTGACCATACCTGTGAACAGTATTCCAAGTTACTGCGAACCAACGTCTCATATAGAATAATTTTGGTTTTAGGGTTGGTGAATGGCTTTGAGGTCCTTAATACAAAGCCTAGCATTTTGTTTGCGTTTGATATTATTTTATCTATATGGCCATTGTAGGTCATTTTGCTATCTGTCAAGATTCCCAGGTCCCGGATAGTATTAACTTCGTTGAGTGTCTCGCCCGAAATAGAGTATTTTGTATTAAAAACATTTTTATTGCGACAAAATTTTATGTGTAAACATTTTTGTAAATTTAAGCTCATCCTATTTTCTTTGCACCACTCCTCTAATCTATCCAGGTCAGCCTGCAACAAGTAAGAATCCTCTATAGATTTTATAGGCAGGGTCAACTTGAGATCGTCTGCAAACAAATACGATCCTGCGTGATGGAAGCAGTGAATAATAGTATTAATAAAAATATTGAAGAGCAAGGGCCCTAAGTGGGAGCCTTGTGGTACCCCAGACGTCACGTGAAAAACCTCAGATCGGACTCCATTCAAAACAACGAACGATAAACGATCACTAAGGTATGACTGAAACCATAGCAATAGTGGACCATCGATTCCGCAGCTCTCGAGTCTTTGTATTAAAAGTTGGTGGTCTACTTTGTCGAACGCTTTACTAAAATCGGTATACACTGCGTCAACCTGAATCCTTTTGTCCACAGATTCTATGACATTCTCTGAAAAATCGACTAGATTAGAGTGAGTTGATCTGCCCTGAAAGAAACCATGTTGATTGCCTACTATGTAATTTTTCAAGTGGCTATACAAATAAGGATATAACAATAACTCGAAAACTTTAGGGATAATAGAGATAATCGATATAGGTCTATAATTTTTTATATCGTTTTTTCGACCATTTTTAAAAATAGGGACTATTTTAGCTTTTTTCCACGCGGATGGGAAACAACCTGTTTCAAGTGAGCGATTAAAGAGTAATGTTAAAGGCGCCGCGAATGACTTCGCGCACTTAGCTAGGAGAATTGGGGGAATCTCATCCGGACCTGGTCCTTTACGAATATCCAGACATTTTAGTTTGCTAGCGACCATATCTTCAGTAAGCGATAGGTGACTTAATACATTTAGGCTTACACAACGCAATGAGCTGTTTGAGGTATTTGTTAGCTGTGTGGGGTGGTTCTGATTATACACTGATGAAAAGTTTTTTGCGTATAGTTGACAGATATCATTACTGTTGTCAGCTACTTCATCGTTTAAGTTCATTATTTCCGGGATTGTACTTTTATTTTTACGCTTATGTTTTATGTATGTCCAAAAGTATTTTGAATTGGTTTTTATTCTAGCTTCTATGTTTTTAATATAGGTAATGTAAGATGATTTGTTTAATGACCGGCACCTCTCTTTTAGTACTGCTAAACTAACCTTATCCATAGCGTTGTTATATTTTTTTACTCTTATTCTAAGGTTGTATGTTTCCTTCAGTAATTTAGTGAGATCTTTCGTAAACCACGGTGGTATTTTATTGTTATTAACTTTACATGAAAAAGGAACGTTGTTGCTAATAGCAGCCTTTACGTTTTCGTAGAATATTTCAACCATTTCATCTATCGTCCCACAGTTTTGTAACGTTGTAGTCCAGTTTATAGAGTCAAGATGTTGTGTTATAGCTTGGCAATCAGCTTTGTGATAGTTACGTGTAGGCAACATACTGCAGTTCAAAGTTCTATCAGGTAGTATATCTAAATGGACCAGTAAAGGAGGATGATGTGTGTATACTTTAGATAGGGGATCATTGCATTCGTTCACTTTGACATTCGTCATATCAGCCAAAACCAGGTCTAAGATCTTTGATTTATCATTCCTGACATTATTGAATTGGTCTAAACCATTTAACGCAATGAACTCAGTAAAAAGGTGGTTAGTTAAACAATTCGTGGTCTCAGGGACTAGGAAGCTATTGTTATCGCTATTGAGCCAGTTGATGTTAGTCAGATTAAAGTCGCCTGCTATAAAAGTATTACCCTCTGTACTAATGACTTTACCCGCATTTTCAAGATAATGCTCCAAAACATCAATTTTAACTGGGGATGGAATATATACCGCGCAAAAGCAAACACTGATTGTATTCTTTTTGGTTTTAACTTGAACTTTTACCCATAGATCTTCACACAAACTGTTATAAGACGACATTTCAATAGAATTATGTTTTTTCAAAATAGCGATCAATACCCCGCCACCAGTCCTCTTCCCACAGAGCTCATTGAGTTCACGGTCTCTTCTATACACATTGTAACGATCATCGAATAATTCTGTACTGGAGATATCCTCACTAAGCCAAGTTTCCGTAAGAATTACAACATCGTAATCATTAATTAATACGCTGTGATACAAATCGTGCGTTTTTGTCTTTAAACCTCTGGTATTTTGGTAATAAATTTGGAAATCGAATTTTAAATTATTTGTTCATGAAACATTCAAAAATAAAAACAAAACGTGTTAAACTAATTTAACCAGAGAGTCCATGTCTTTTATGAGAAGGCGTTCGGAAGTTTCGTTTTTCTTTGCAAAAATGCGACCGTTTCGCACCCATACAAACTTGTAGTTCTTCTCCTTGGCCGCCATCCTCGTAGCATGGTGTAACGATCTATTTTGTGGGGCTAAGTGCTCAGCTACATAGACAGGCTTTTTATCTCCCCCTATTCCCAAGTGGGCAGTGTTGAGTTTATCAGTCTTATTAGCTTGATTGTATTTTATCACGGCAGCTAGAATTTCGTCACGTACTGCAGGAGAAGTAAGTTTAACAATTATAGATCTGGGACGCGTTCCCTCTGGGTTTTGTTTAGCAATCCTTGTAGACATAACGATATCATTTTCTTTTAAGGGGCATGATACTACTTTACATAACTGCAGCATTGTGACATTTAGATTTTCAGACTTGTACTCAGGCACGGATAGTATTTCTATGTTACAAGATCGGGCATGTTGTTCCATCTGAGTTAATCTAAAAGTTAGGTCCTTTATTAAGGGTTTCATGCTGTTATTTTCTTTTTGTAGATGATCTATTAGCTTTGACTTTTCTTCAAAAATTAAGCGCATATCATCATACTGCTTGCTAATGAACTCTAGGGAATCTTTCATCTGGCTTAGTTCCGTACTAATATCCTTTAGTTCGGCTCTCACGCTCTCCTGCACAATATTTCGGATATCTGTAGTTAGAAGGCTGCGCAATTCGGTGCGTATGATGTCTCGAATTAATTCTGGTGTAATAGACAGATGAGTTGCTTCGTTGTTGAATTTATCGGGCGATGGTTCAATCGAGCTGTTGTGACTACTAGTTCTTCTAGGCCGTTTATTACGCATAGTCACGTGAGTCCCCGTCGTTAAATCCGTGTCACTAGTTGGATCTTTCGCGTTGTCGGCAGGTGGCGGTGTACGCTGCATATTTTAAATCTCAACTAAACTCACAAAAAGAATTACAGTTGTTGAGATCCGAACTCGGATCACCATGCACGCCAGTCGAGGATAGAACTAAACTTGCTATATGGTATTAATGTATGTTGACGAAACTAGGTGTTATGTCCGTACGTTGACGATGTGGATAAAAACGGCTTGCCAGATAATGTTTTTGTTTTTTCATCTACCCACGCCACCAATTATTGGACTAGTATCTTTTTCCTAATTTAACACTTTTAGGAAACAAAATGTTTAAATTATATTCACTGTTCAATGGTGATGAAAGCTGATGTCACGGGGGGTGATCTGTGTGACACAGGCACTATTTCGCTGCACTTGTTCCAGTTTGAGTCACTATTTAATGTTTTCACAGTTTATGTTTTTAACTTATTCATTTCGCCTTTTAACGTTGGATAACACTTGTGCTTATGGTTTCTGTTAAAATGAAACTGATAAACGTATTATGCAGTCATAAGAACTATTAAAAAAAATTTAAAACTTCTAATATTCGCGGAGCCAATGTTTACTCGGTGAGCGATTTTAATCGATATTTTAATCTATAAATAATACTAATGTCATAATATGTTCCCCGAATTTCAAACTTAATAATATGTCTTCTATTTATATAAGAAGCGAATTGAAATGTTCAATCATCTCATGTATGTAGATGCAGAGTTGTGTGAATATGCATATCTCTTTGATACTAATTACCATTTAGAATATACTAACTGAAATGTTCAGCAAGTATAATTCGATTATAAAAATAATAAAGCTATTTCCACAATTTTCCAAAACTTAATGTATTTCATGGATTATGTAAGTCAGCAACGAAACACTTCTCAAAATATAGTTTATCAACAGTGTACCTCCAAAAATAATATTAAACCTAACATAAATCAGGCAGGACAAACTATTTGCGCTTTTAGTAGTAGTGCAAATGATCTTTTTCGTCTATAAGCATATCTATACATATATTAAATCAAAACATTAACGGATTAAGGTGAATGCACAGTGGTAGACCGCGAAATTTAAATTTTCTTACGTTTTTTGCAATTTGTAGGTCAGTGGCGCCGATTCTCTTGTTCACAAACTAAACTAAATTTAAGTTCAGTGCATCTTTTTCTTTCTATTTCATTAAGAAAAGGACAGGAGATAAAAATTAGTTTAGTCCTGTCAAATTAAGATATTCCATAGACAATTTAGACGTAATTAAAAAATTGGCTATTAAAAATACGTCAATTTACGCCAGGCACTGACTAATTTGACAGGTGTAAACTAATATTTATCTTCTGTCCTTTTCTTAATGAAATAGAAAGAATAAGATGCACTGAAATTAAATTTAGTTTAGTTTGTGAACAAGAGAATCGGCGCCAGTGTCAGGTTGTATCTTGATTATAGATGCTGGCGGAAAAAATTCCGAATCATTCCAGTCGAATGCTTCGGAAGTATTCCGAAAGTTTGGGAATATTTCCCAATTATTCGGGCGAAATATTCGGCGGAAACATTCGATTGCGGGGTACGAATCTTTCTCGCGGGGGGAAAACTTCTCCAGGGAGCATCTCACCTCTTACCGCACCTCGCACCGCCATCGCCTGCACGCACGACTCGTGCAGCCGGGCGCGCGCGGCACGCACGACTCGTGCTGTCGGGCGCGCACAGAGGGGTAGCGCGGCGGCGATCGACGAGCGATGCAAAATACGATTTTCAGGAAAAAAAATAAAAATCTTAATTAAATTCATTTTGAATAATTCTGATTTAAATAAACTTTCCCAGAAGTATTCCGGAATTTTTCAGAAGTTTTGCAACTATAATCTTGATCAAAATATGATTTGCGACTATAATAGACATTTATTTACAGAATTATAGTCATTAGAATCATTAATATATATCTTTAAGTTAGATTTCTACCATAAACACTTTTCCATACGAGATTTGTTCTCAACGGTAGAAATCTAACTTGGAAAGATGTATTAATGATTCTAATTATTATAATTCTGTAAATACGTACCTGTTATAGTCGCGAATCATATTTTGATCAAGATACAACCTGACACTGACCTGAAAATTGCAAAAAACGAAAGAAAAATTGAATTTCGCGGGCTACAACTGCGCATTCACCCTAATAGGAAAATCAGATCTACTATGTTTACATCTAACTGACCTCCTACAAGAAGGGAAAACAGTGGATGTTGTATGTATTGTCGAAAACAATATGATTGATGAAGATAGCTTACAATTATGTATACCTAAATATAAACTAGCAACTTACTCATCTAGAAACTCGAAAAGAAGGGACAGGTATACTTATTAGACATGGAAATGAAAATACGACAAAATTAAAAATACGGACGTCTCACGCGTAATACCATGAGTTCGACCTTCGCAATTTATCACCCTTAAGTAGGCATGCCTACTCAAATAACCACACTTTTGACCTCACTTTTTTTCTGATTAGTGATCGCGTTTGCCTAGACTAGACCCGGCCTAGCGCCTACCTATTCTGAAAACCAATGCACGCCACTGGTTCGAACCCACGACCTACGACTCGTAATTCGGGGACTTTACCACTGGGCCACCACTGCTCTTGAAAACAATATACGAATACTCAATTTCGCTTCTATCCCCTTTCAGCTATGGCCTTCCATACGGTGCAATACTCATTCTCTCTGCCCTCCTACTTCCCGAACCAACGTACATGGGTCCGGAACATGTGACCTACTTCCGAGGCCCACAAGTCCTGGACGACGAGCTGAAACACCATAAAAACACCACCTGGATTGTGTGTATCTATGCTGCGTGGCATCCGGCTTGTGTGAACTTTGCCCCGGTGTTCGCTGAGCTGTCTGCGAGCTATAGCTTGGAGAATCTCAAGTTTGGGAAGCTGGATGTTGGAAGGTATGGGTTTTATCATAATTTATTTATTTTATGAACTTCATCTACGGTTACAGGTGATAAGTAACCATGGTTTTCGGATATGGTTGAAGTTTAGTAAGAAACCAACCAAACAGTACATTTATGCATATAACTTCGTACATAAGAATAATTACCTAATGTATTATATACTAAAACCTTCCTGAAAGTATGCACATCACATTAGTGAAAGAATGATCAAAATTGGTTCATAAATTTTTGAGAAAATCGCGGACATACAAACATACAGTACCCGGCGATAAATATTGCACATCGATCTTTGGAAAGAGACAATCGGCTAATTTCGGCTTCGTAGAGCGTTATCTCTGTCGCACGAAATACAAACAGTCCGGTATCTATTAGGGGCTGTTAAAACAATTATGTTTTGCTTTTTTTGATAATTCTTTTTATTCTTTGTATAAAATACACCAATTTTTCTATAAATGATTGCTTTAGGTTGGGGTAAAATAAAAAGGTTCCCCTATTTTTCCTAAAGATGCCATAGTACAACTTTAAATTATTTAAATTTGGGGGTGTTAACAACTCTAGATATATATTTTGAACTGGACGCGACCGCACTCTATCGCAATTGAACAACGACTGACAAAACGTCAGTTAACGTCACATAGGTAGTGTGCGACAGAGATAACGCACTACGAAGCCGAAATTAGCCGATTGTTTCTTTCCAAAGGTCGATGTGCAATATTTATCGCCGGGTACTGTACATACATACGGGTCGAACACAGAACCTCCTTTTTTGAAGTCGGTCAAAAATTAACTGGTTTTCTTTTAATTAAATTCAATTATAAGCATAATTATATTACCTTTACCTTATCAATCGCACATTTTACATCTGACAACTTTTTGTATGGAAAATCTGCCAAAATTTCAAAATTTATACACTTGTCATATGATTTCTCTCTAACTCCTCAGATACCCAGACTCCGCCACAAAGTACAGGGTTCAAGATGGCCCCACCAGTCGGCAGTTACCCACAGTGTTGGTGCTGACCGATGGACAGGAAAAGATGCGTCGGCCACAAGCTGACCACACTGGAAAGCTGCAGAAGTAAGTATCGATCTATATACAAGTAAGTACAGTACCCGGCGATAAATATTGCACATCGACCTTTGGAAAGAAACAATCGGCTAATTTCGGCTTCGTAGTGCGTTATCTTTGTCGCACACTACCTATGTGACGTTAACTGACGTTTTGTCAGTCGTTGTTCAAGTGCGATAGAGTGCGGTCGCGTCCAGTTCAAAATATATATCTAGAGTTGTTAACACCCCCAAATTTAAATAATTTAAAGTTGTACTATGGCATCTTTAGGAAAAATAGGGGAACCTTTTTATTTTACCCCAACCTAAAGCAATCATTTATAGAAAAATTGGTGTATTTTATACAAAGAATAAAAAGAATTATCAAAAGAAGCAAATCATAATTGTTTTAACAGCTCCTAATAGATACCGGACTGTTTGTATTTCGTGCGACAGAGATAACGCTCTACGAAGCCGAAATTAGCCGATTGTCTCTTTCCAAAGATCGATGTGCAATATTTATCGCCGGGTACTGTATTTGCTTTTGCCCACATGGTGGTCGGAAATTATCCCTTGGGGACATACTACCAAGATAAGAATTATCTAATGTGCGGTGCTCACTGGAGCCCTGCATAGCCACGCCATGAACCAACAACACATTTGCTTATAGCCGAAAGGCTGATTGCAGATAACAGTACAAAAAAAAAAAAAAAAAAACTAAGAAAACGCCAAGCGTCGCTGTGATCCGGCTTGGAGGGTTATGGCGTATGCATAGCATAATCAGCCTATAATGTTCCCACTGCTGGGACACAAGCCTCCTCTCGGTGAGAGGTAGTGGGTCGTAATCCACCAAACGGGTCCAGTGCGGGTTGGTAGATGTCACATGTCTTCGAATTTTTGGTTCTAGGACATGCCGGTTTCCTCACTATGTTTTCCTTCACCGTTTTGAGAGCAGTGGTGATTAAGTCATTAACACAAAGTAAAGCCTGATGATCTGACAGGCCTGATGGTCTAGTGGTTAGTGACCCTGACTGCTATGCCGGAGGTCGTGGGTTCGATTCCCACCCAGGACAAATGTTTGTGTGATGAGCACGATCATTTGTTCTGTGTCTGGGTGTAATTTATCTATAATATGTATGTATTTAGAAATATATAAGTATGTTTATCAGTTGTCTAGTACCCATAACACAAGCTCTGCTTAGCTTGGGACTAGATGGCGTTGTGTGATAGTTGTGGAATATTATATTATTATAAAGCGCTTGCCTGGGTTCGAACCAGTGATCGGAATAGGTAGAGCAATTTAGGTTCATTGACCGCAAACATTGATGTTAATATGGATATTCCACGGGATTCCGACTGATACTACGGGATTTTATTGAATTTCATTATTTTTGTCAATATGTATAAAAATGGTTTATGTAAGCCAATAAGCGCATGAGCGACGTTGTAAGATTTACATCAACAGCACGCTATAAAACTTTGCCAAGCGCGCGACGTTGCCGCTTTGTTGAGACGCGTAATGTCGCCGCATTATGGTAACAAAAGAAAACAATAGCGGGGTGTCACTGTCGCTATAGTACTTACTACTTAAAAACCAAATTCCGGGACTCGGGGAATATCCATATTATTCTAACCTATGGCAAGTTCATAAAACAGCTCTACCTATTCCGATCTATGGTTCGAACCTACGGCCCATATCTAAGTCGCGGCCGTTTCCACTGGGCCACCACTGCTCATGTTTGCCATCCATTAATATTAAAAAAAATATCGATACCCATCAATTATGTGAAGTTTCGCCAGTCAAATTGGTTTGACCTTCGTTATTAACCCTTTGACCGCCATGTAAAATTTCATCTGTCTTGCCCCCGACGCCGCGACCGTATTACAAATCATTTATCGTACGATTGGCTAGTGATGTGTAACACGTAAAATAAAGTTTTATTTGTTATTAAAAGTTGAAGTGCGATGAACGCTTAAAGACGTCATTGGCGTCTAATTTATTGAATGACGCTTTAATGCGTCCTTGGTGGTCAAAGGGTTAATGTTAATTTTCCGTTAAGATTCGCCAGTCAATTTATTTTGACCTTCATTTCTATATTTATGTCTGTAATTTATATGGTGTACATAATAAAGAGATTCTATTCTATAATGTTAATTTTCTGTGACGTTTTGCCAGTGAATTTGGTTTTACCTTCGTTACTAATGTTAATTTCTCTATAATTTCAGGTTCCTTTTCTCAAAAGATAACGTGAAAGCAGCGTTTGACTTAGATGGTATCTATCAAGAATGTAAAAAGAAACTGACAGCCTCGAAGACTGTTAAAAAAGATGAGTAGATTCACAACACAATGGCGCCGATTCCCTTGTTCACAAACTAAACTAAATTTAACCCTACACTGCATGTTTTTTTTTTTTTTTTTTTAGAAAAAAATCTTACTAGATCATATTTGTGGTCTAGAACACGGGAAGTAGGTACCTACAGGTAAAATGAAAAATAAACAAATAGAATTATATAGGTGTAAAAAAATTAACTGCAAGAACTTTAAGAGGTGCTTTAGACCATCGAACTGAACAACTTTCACTATGGGACCAACTCTGAAATCACGAAAAAAAAAATGAGCTGTTTCATACATTTTGGCCGAGTAGGTATTGAACTTTTGTATGAAACAGCTGATTTTTTTTTCGTGATTTCGGAGTTGGTCCCATAGTGAAAGTTGTTCAGTTCGATGGTCTAAAGCACCTCTTAAAGTTCTTGCAGTTAATTTTTTTACACCTTATATATATTTTTTTTATTTAGTTCCATATGTGGCACAATATGCAATGACCTACCTAAATTTGCTAATCTAACTAGAGGTGAAACAGACGGAAGCAGTTGTTGTCCTTGTTTAAACAAAGTTCGACTCTGCATTTTTCGCACACAACAACGAATACACTAAATAGGTGCCATTGATTGTTGTCACTTTCATTACGTAATCACAGATGTCGCTACTTGGTTCAAGTCAGAAAAACATATCAATTATATTGGTTGTCCCACGTAAGGGACTGAATGCAGTGTAGGGTTAAGTTCAGTGCATCTTTTTCTTTCTATTTCATTAAGAAAAGGACAGAAGATAAATATTAGTTTAGTCCTGTCAAATCAAGATACTCCATAGACAACTGACAAGTTTAGGCGCGATAAAAAAATTGGCTACTAAAAATACGTCAATTTATGTCAGCCGCTGACTAATTTGACAGGACTAAACTAATATTTATGTTCTGTCCTTTTCTTAATGAAATAGAAAGAATAAGATGCACTGAACTTAAATTTAGTTTAGTTTGTGAACAAGGGAATCGGCGCAACTAGCAGTAAATAAATTATTGTTGTAGATTTTAATAAAAATGCCATAGATTTTCTTGAATTTGTGTTGCAAGTATTTTGCACGCACATTGCAGAAAGCAATGCAAGCAATATATGAAGAATGACTGCCATATAACCTTGCAGCAAGATTTTGAGTTTAAATGCCTTAAAAATTTATAAAAAATCAACCCTTTAGGCGGTTTTCGCACTGCACCGGACACCGCTCCGGTGCGGTGCTGCGGTTTTTAACTTTGTAAAATACTTTTAATCAAATTGCAAACGTAAACAATGATTATAACTTTATTTTCTAGTCTAAAATATAACCACACTGTTTTTTAACCCATTCGCTACGGGGATAAAAATTACGATTATTAGCCGAATGCTGGACTTTTCGTCGCGAACGTCGATGGGCGTCCTCCGCACCTCATTAGGATAATATAGAACACCGATTTACTATACAACATTATTTTTAGTATATGCGAAACCTGAATATAGTTTGTTCAGAATAAGTAACTGAATCGATTCCAATAATTTTTACCCCATGTTATATTTTGGCCCAAAAATATTTAAAAAAGGTTAATAGTTGGACACCCCGAGTATATTATACTGTGCCCCGAGGAGCGACTAAGTAGGTAGTTATCTACCATACGCGCACAATGGCGCGGCGCGGACGCACAGCGAGCGGGGCGACCGGGGCGGGGGTGCCCGGGTGCAGCAACCTCAGTCTCCCGGGTACCACTGGTTGGCGCGCACGTGTCGCGTGGGTCCAACTGCATAATCGCGAGCGCGCGGCCGCCGAGTTGTGTTTCGGTTGATCGTGTACTTACCTATCGTATGTAAAAAGTGTCGTGTAACCATGACTTTCTCATACACAAACGTCCAGTACACAGAAACAACGATAACAGTGATAACGTATTCCTGGCAGTGCGGCGGTACGAGGAGCAATCAGAGTATCGTGGAACACAATGCTTTGCCGTGATGATTAACATTTTTAAACACGCCAAGATGGTTAATTGTAGAAAGTTATTATTTGTACCTACAGCCTGCTGTGGTTAAGTAATGCGATGTTTAACACTTTTCATCCACTTTGAACAAATCGCATTGACTACATTGTATCACTTACGGCTTACGAATAAGTAATTACTTATTCGTAGCTTACGGCTGCATTTATTTACGAATAAAGTACATTATAATAACTACCTACACTTGACCATTACGACAGTCCAAAGCCTGCAAGTGTGATGGAAAATGTTATCACCAGTTAATTACAATACAATCGCCGCGCGGTACGTTTAGGCACGCGGTGGGGGAGACCATGTTTTTGGACGGACAAACAGGTAACATAACAAGCTTATAACTTGGTGATTATTCATGATACAGTTTTGAAATTTTGTACATACATTCTTTACATAAAAATACTAGACACGTGTTTCGGGTTTCGCATATACTAAAAATAATGTTGTATATTTTTATTTAAAAAACACTGGATATATTGCAAGTATAATTTTTTGTGACTTGCTTTTGCCAAGATAAACGCAATTAAAAAAAAAACGCCGATGGGCGTATTTCGCACCTAAATATTAAATAAAAAAAAACGCCAAAAGGCGTCCGCCGTAGCGAATGGGTTATCTATTCTGGAGATGTTACTCACACTGATCCCAATGACCAACTGTTAATCACTCCCTCCAATAGTCGTATAGCAAGTGTCGGCCCCACCATTGCTCCGGAAGTTCGCAACGGAACAATAATGGCCCGACACCACAGTGCAGCCAACCTAAATATTAATTTTAAACATGTATTTAATTTCGCGTAGCCCCAAAAAGGTTAAATATGATTTTTTTTTTTAACAAATAAATCAACTGATAATAATTGTCAATCAAAATAACTTATTTTATAATGTAAATCGAAATATGTACAGGGTGTTACAGAAAGGGTATATCAATACAAACGGGTTGAAGAGTGTATCTGGTCTAGAATCTCTGTACAAAATTTCAGCTCAAAAGCAGTAACTTTGAAAATGCTTAATATTTTTTTATTTCGATAGTTTATTGAATTGAAATCATAACAAACGTGTCACCGCACTACGAGGGTCATTATCCATTATCTGTAGTGTGTCTGTGCGTCTATTACACGCACATCAAACCGCCGCGCGCCAGTGCAGCGCCGTGATGTCGAAATAAAAAAAATGTTAAGCATTTTTATAGTTAATGCTTTTGAGCTGAAATTTTGTACAGAGATTCTAGACCAGATACACTCTTCAACTCGTTTGTATTGATATATCCTTTCCGTAACACCCTGTATATCTGTCTTCGAAGCAACAATAACTACCTGTAGAATCTTGATTTGTATAAAAAATACGCAAGGTGGCACCGCATCTCCGTGCTGTCTACAGTCAAGGTTAAAAACCGCAGCACCGCACGCCGGAGCGGTGTCCGGTGCAGTGTGATTCATCGATTCCATTCTGCACCCTAATTGCGTAACACACTATCAATCGGAATCAGAATCATTTCGAAGCCAATTGCCAATCCATTGCTTTATAAGTTCGAAAAATTTGTCTGCTCAACACGTAAACAACGCAATGCATGTTGTTGAACTGTCAAAATGAAACCGATTCCGATTGATAAAGTGTTACGCAATTGCCCCGCTGGATTCACCGAGAAAAAAACACAATACATTTTATAAATATATATAAAAATAATGTATAGATAAGCTAAGTGATGTTCGTACCAAAATATTTATTTCTTAAGTTTAATAAAAGAAGATCTGATGTAAAGTCAGGGAAATTTAATTGTTTAACAAATTGACTACCAATTTAAATTGTCCGTATATTCAAATCACAACTGTCATTCTTTTATCTTTGGAGAGTTGTAAGGCTAACGTGTTTGGACATGGATACTCATCACGTCTGAGAGGAGCTCGTAGCTAAATAATAACAGCTGCACAGGTCGATCGATCAGGTTAAGCTACGCTTGCCGCGGTTGGTCTATGGATGGGTGACCATCTTTACATATCGAGACCCCTCCGTGCTTCGGAAAGCACGTTAAGCCGTTGGTCCCGGCTGTCATTCGTAGATCTTTGGCAGTCGTTACGGGTAGTCAGAAGCCCGAAAGCCTGACACCAGTCTTGCCAAGGAGTATCGTATTACCCAGTCACTTGGTTGTGGAGGTCAGATAGGCAGTCGCTCCATGTAAAATACCGGTATTCAGCTGTTTCCGGTTAGACTGGAAGCTGACCCCAACATAGTTGGGAAAAGGCTAGGCGGATGATGGGTCATCACGTCTGCAGACTCGCTAGCAAATTTAATTTGACCACATACTGTGTTCATTTGATTTGATAAACAATAAATTTTCCTAACTAACAAATCTAATATTAGTCAATTACAGCTTTTGCATGTTATTTTTTTGTAAATTTGCCCCTTACTAATAAACGTTGTATAGCGTCTGTATTGTTACACAACGCTTTGTCTCCTTTTTTCGAAAGTCGAATTACTGACGACTGAAAGAGAGAAATCGATGTGTAACTATTCATCTTCTTCTCAGCGTGTCGATAACAATCTAAATGTACTCGGCCCAGAATTCGGCCACTTGTTTGGCGCGATCACTAGCGTCCATCAGTTCCTGTAACGTGCAGCTGACAGGACACGCAGGGCACGAAATTAAGTGTCCCATCGTTTGTGGAACAGCACCACATTTACACTCCAAGGCGGAGTCGTCTATAAATCTCCACCTGAACAGGTTTTCCTTGCTTCGGCCAAATTGGGTCCGGAGTCTGTTTAAAGACTTCCAGGTTACCCAAGGTAACTCATGTCCAGGTGGGAGGTCCTCAGAGGGTGGAACGAACGGTTTGGGTAGGGTCGCCAACTATACTGTTTTAAACAGTATTATACTGTTTTTCACTAAATTATACTTTTACTGTTGAACAAAAATAAAGTATATCTACAAAATACTGTTTTCAGCATCAAAATGAAAACACATTATTATGTGTTATACTTAGGCGCTCATACAAACTTGTTTTTATATAGTCAGAGGGTGCTCACAGACATGCGAGTGAGTGTGTGCATTCTCAGAAGTAAGTAAGTTGTGCGGAAGCTCTAAAAAATATGTATTTAAATCAATAAATAAATAAAATACTGTTCATTTTTTTAAATACTGTTTAATATTCTTCATAGACCTGAATATACTTTATTTCTTGTAAAAAAAGTTGGCAACCCTAGGTTTGGGTAAGGAAGCACTGTCTCGCCACAGCTTCAGTCTTTCTTGTGGTGGTTCGCCAGTGAGTGGGACGACACACTTTAAGAAGCTATTCATCTGATATAATAAGTATGTTTATTAGTAAGGGGGTTATTTTTTAAGCTAAGTTTTTTCTACACTATATTTATTAATGGCGACGATTCTGTTCTTAACAAAGTAAACTTAAGTTCAGTGCATCTTTTTTTTTCTATTTCATTCAGCGGCGGACTTACACATTTGCCGCCAGTAGGCTATTCAAATTTTGCCGCCCCTGCCGACCTCTACAATAATGTCCCATGTCTTTTGTATACTGCTTCGCCTTTTCTTCAAAATACTTAAAATCGATGGCAGCAAAGTAGAAACGGACATGTACAAAATCACAATTTTACAGGATAGCTGATTTAATAAAAATTAATTAAAAATTGTCCTTATTTACGTGGCAGATTTTCTTAATTATTATGAAATTTGAAATAATTTTAATACAGACTTGTAGATAGGGTTGAAATAAGCTCATTTTTGTAAAAAAAAGCATTTTCACAAAAATGTAGATGTCCGTTTCTACTTTGATGCCATCGAAATGTTCTCGTTCATCAACTACGAAAAACTTGCAAAGAGATTTGTAAAGATCGGCAACTGTGATAAAATCTACGGTAGAAGCCTGAATTTGAGCATTCACTTTGTTTATTCTTTCCAAAAAAACATGGTAGGTATATAAATATTAATCTTTTTAATTTCAGTAAGACATAAAAAAAAAATGTTAGCCCCAAATTTGCCGCCCCTAAAATCTGCCGCCCTAGGTTCCAGCCCACTCAGCCTATTGGTAAATCCGCCACTGAATTTTCATTAAGAAAAGGACAGAAGATATTTTTTTTGTCCTGTCAAATTAATAAACGCCTAACGTAATTGCAGTAGGCAAGTTTTTAACCTTTTAACCGCTTATGTTGGATTAATCCGACAAATATTTTCGTGTCCATTCCGCCAGAGTCGTATACAGGGTGTTACGGAAAGGGTATATCAATACAAACGGGTTGAAGAGTGTATCTGGTCTAGAATCTCTGTACAAAATTTCAGCTCAAAAGCATTAACTTTGAAAATGCTTAATATTTTTTTATTTCGACATCACGGTGCTGTACTGTCGCGCGGCGGCGTGATGTGCGTGTACTAGGCGCACAGACACACTACAGATAATGGATAATGACCCTCGTAATGCGGTGACACGTTTGTTATGATTTCAATTTAATAAACTATCGAAATAAAAAAATATTTAGCACTTTCAAAGTTACTGCTTTTGAGCAGAAATTTTGTACAGAGATTCTAGACTAGATACACTCTTCAACCAGTTTGTATTGATATACCCTTTCTGTAACACCCTGTATATACGACCAAATAACACAGCTCGTTTAATCTGTATTATTATTACATCATCACAGCTCGTTTCATCGGTATTTATTTTTCGTTTTTTTTTTTTTTTGTCCGGCGCTGGGGGCACGACAACTGATATAAAGTCGGGCGGTTAAAAGGTCACGTCTAAACTTGTATGGTACTCCATACACGTACCGACCATGAGACCAACGGAGCGCCTGATACTACTGTATCAGGCGCTCCGTTGGTCTCATGGTCGCAAGCGTGACTGCTGAGCGTGGGGTCCTGGTTTTGATTCCCGGGTTAGGCAGTTGACGTTGGCAGTTTGATAGCCGTGGCTCGGAAAGCACGTCCAGCCGTTGGTCCTGCGCCTGATCTCTCTCCGGTCGTGACGGATTGCCGTCCCATCGAACTATGAGAGTGAGGGAAGAGGGAGTGCACCCGTGTGTGCGTACACGCCTGCTCTATAATATCGACACCTCCATGCAATAACATCGTAACTCACTTTTTGTGATTTTACAGGAGAGCGATTTTAAAGTTTGAAAAAATATAGCAAACTCAAAACACCCCGTACAACTTTTGAAGCTGGCTCTATTTAATATAGTTTAGGCGGACTATAAATAGGTATGGTTAAGTTGTAAAAGAAAAATTGTTTTCATGGGTTTTCATGACTTACGTGAAAAACAAAACAGTGAAATGACATATAAGTTACGAGGACAAACATTGTATGTCTGAGTTACAATTTAGTTTTTTTGTAGTTTAATTTATTTTTGTGGTCAGTTAATTGTAACTCCAAGGTGTTAAGTTACATAAAATGTTTTTATTTTAGAAACGAAAGGGAATAGAATTACAATGATAGTACAGAAAAAATGCCTTATTTTTTTTACATAACAATGCCGTTGTAACTCAATTTTTGGAAAAAAGTGAGTTACGATGTTATTGCATGGAGGTGTCGATATCTCCCGCGCCGAAGACTAGTCTCCGTCGAGATTGGTCGCCGTGTCCGAAATTCTGTCTAGAGAACTAATAGTTTGCAGCAGTCGGTGGTTGTGGACACTTTATTTTGTTGTATTTCTTTAACACAAACGAATTGTCCTAGAATATGGATAGATGGATGCTTGTTACTCTTTCACGCAAAAACTACTGAACGGATTTTGATGAAATTTGGCACACAGATGGTTTATAACCAGGATTAACACATAGGATATTTTTTATCCCGATATTCCCACGGGATCGAAACTTATGCGGGTGAAACCGCTGGGCACGGCTAGTACGTGTGTACTGACAAAGTGTTGAATTTGTTCAAATCAGTTTATTTATGTGTTGTTGACTTAGTTTGTAAATAAAATTATTTCACGCTTGAACTTTTGAGTGTTTTATTGGAGACACCTGTTTTTTTGAGTAGTCACTCAAAACATAACATCACGCCTACGCCATTTCGCGTAGGTTGTAGGCAGCGGTGTAAGTGTAAAGTACCTACAGCCACATTAATCCTTCTCCCCGACAGGATATAAACCAATGCTGTGAAACATCTCTTCTATCGCTGGATTCAAAGCTCGCATTTGTATTCTCAGCCAGTTCTTTCATTTGATACCCATATTTTAGGAAAGGATATATTAGATATAGAGTGAAGTCACTTTATTTTTCGAGTTATTCTCAGCAAGCCCTTTCATTTGGTAGGTACCATATTGTAGGAGTGTGCAGCGTATTTCCCTTTCCGTGTTCAACTGGCGACATCGGTCTCGCGAAATCAACACGCTTTTGTTTTACTACGGAATTCTACGAGCCCGTGTTCAATTCGCGTCAACTGAGCACGCTTTTCGGTTAGTTCCGCACTGTGCGGAACTGACCGACGCTCCGCGCGCAATCCATCGTTGAACCCGAACCGTGCGACATGCGTACGTGACCAGTGACTTTTCAAAATAATTATTGTAAAACGAACATTAAAAAAACGTTGTAAAATCGTATTCGAGCCTTATTGAAGAAGCCCTGCCTGCCCCCCTGTCTTCACTGCCGAAACATATGGACCTTCGAGCCACATAGAAGTACCAGCCACGTGACGAGCCGCCGGGTTGAAGAAGAAGTGAGGAAGCGAGTGGAAGTACGTTCAGGAGATCTGGAAGACCATCCGCAAATTACTGAGCAGAAGCCATTGATGCAACGGTCAGGTTAGGTACCTATCCAGTTTCCCTTTTCCCTCCTTCCCCTGTGTCTTCGCCTGTGTTAATACCGTTTTAGATCATGTTTAGATTCTGTGATTAAAACTCAAGTGCAAATGCGTATTAATTCGGCAGCCATTTTCTTTGTCGAGTTTAACGACGTGCAATCTAAAATAGAAAGAATTGTGGATGAAAAAGAATTACTGTTACATTTAGATTACCGAGATTCGTTTGAATGCCAATAGTATTCAATTGTAGCTATAGCGAAGAACATGATAGGCGACTGTGAACAAAACGGACTAAATAATTATTCTCAGTGCATTTCCGGGAAATCAGTGTCTATTAAATTACCACAAATAAAGCTACCTGTCTTTGACGGTTCCTTCGATAAATGGTTAGAGTTTAGGAACTCGTATGTTTCAATGATACATGATCGCGACGACTTAGATCCTATACTGTGTGTATTAACGATGAATGTAAGTATATTGCTAAATCAAGGAGAGCAAGAAGACGATATAGAAGAAAATGAAACTGATACAAGATTTTCTGATGAAGAATTTGAACGAGCTCTCTCCTCTTTAAACATTCAGCAAAGACAGCTCTTTAGAAGAGTGTCTCAGAAACTTTTGAACGATGATAATCAACCTCTTAGAATGTTTGTTACTGGTGGAGCCGGTACTGGAAAAACTTTTACGCTAAAATTAATCGTAGAAGTAAGGAGGCTTCGGAGCAATAGGTAGCAAGAGCACGAAAAAGCTATAGTCGTGACTGCACCTACTGGTGTAGCAGCCCGATTGATAGGTGGGAGTACTCTCCATTCGACCTTTACACTTCCAATAGAAAAGGGTCGACCAGAAAGCCTGCGACCTTTAACTGGCGAACGCCTTCAACGAGAACGACAAAAATGGAAATCCATAGATTGGGTAATAATAGATGAGATATCTATGGTGCCGTACCTCACGCTACGGAATATTAATCTACAAAACAATCAACTTCACTTTGGTGGTTGCAATGTTATTCTTTTCGGGGATTTAATGCAATTGCCACCTGTCTCTAAAATAAGTGGCGGGGCTTATTGTTTTCGTTAACCTGCGCCGTTAACAGGTGAGGTCAACCTCTGGCACCTATTTCATTTTTGTGAATTACCACAAAATATGAGACAGGGACAAGATACTACATTTGTGGATATATATAATCTTAGAGTAGGGGAACTGACCATGCAACAGCTAGAGATATTAGATAGGCGACGAGTAGAGGCAGACCATCCCAATGAAATAATCCGAGTTTTTCCTACTACCATACAGGTGAATGAACATAACGAAAAAATTACAACTGAATTGGAAAAAAACACAAAACTATATAAATTACATGCAGTAGACATATCAGTAGAAACGAAGACATATGGTCAAAAACCAAAAGATGCATATGTTTCTGATGACCCTAACAAAACTGGAGGAATCGTCAAATATTTAACGATCGGGTTAGAGTCGCGAGTAATGTTACGCAGAAATCTGAATGTTAACCACGGTCTGGTCAACGGAGCCATGGGAGTAGTAAGAACAATTGAATGGCCAGCTCTTCAAAGAGACCAGTTGGAGCCCGGAGAGCTACCTCAGGCTGTTTATGTTGAATTCGATGACAAAGATATAAAGAACAACGTCCTTGGGGTTGGTGTGAGAATCGAACCATCAACAACCGAATTTGATGCGCTTCGTGGACAAGGTAAAATTGAAAGAAAAATGTTACCTTTAATATTGTGTTGGGGTGTAACTGTACACAAGTTGCAAGGGACAACTTTGAATCGAGCCGTTGTCGATCTTAGCTCGCGCATTTTTGCTAAAGGCCAAGCCTACGTAGCCTTGAGCCGGGTTAGATCTTTAGATGGTTTAATTATTAGTAGTTTGGACCACCGCAAGTTACTAAACAATCCTCATGATATCAACTCTCTCAATGAAATGACGAGATTGCGAAATTTGCCGTCATATAACAATAACATTGACTGTTATGTCTCATAGCTTAAAGAGCTGCGTGTATTAACTTGATATTTTGCCCGGATATTTATTTATTCATTATCATATCACAGATTAAAAAAAATATATAAAAAAAGAAAACAGTAAAAGAAATAAAAAAATCAATAAATAAAATATTTAATATATCCAGACAAAAATATAAAAAACAAAAAGAAATATGAAAAACAAAAAATAACAAAAAAAAAATAAAAATTAAAAAATATAATAAAAAAAAATTAAAAGAAGAAAAAAAAATGTGGTGAACTTTTATTTGAAACTAGCTAGGTACCTAATCATAACTAATTTCCACATTCTATAAGTGGGAGGCGCAGCACTGCCCCTTAAGGTGAATGGGTAGTTTTAGCCCGCGAAATTCAATTTTTCTTACGTTTTTTGCAATTTGCAGATCAGTGTCAGGTTGTATCTTGATCCAAATATGATTCGCGACTATAATAGACATGTATTTACAGAATTATAGTCATTAGAATCATTAATATATCGCTTTAAGTTAGATTTCTACCACTAACACTTTTCCATACGAGATTTGTTCTTAACGGTAGAAATATAACTTAGAAAGATGTATTAATGATTCTAATTATTATAATTCTGTAAATACATACTGGTTATAGTCGCGAATCATATTTTGATCAAGATATAACCTGACACTGACCTGAAAATTGCAAAAAACGTAGGAAAAATTGAATTTCGCGGGCTACAACTACCCATTCACCTTAATTACTTACCCGATTCTGCAGTGTTAGTATTAGGTTTCTCCTGAGAAAAAAAATGGCTCTTGCTGTGCATGACATTCTGCGAAAGTGACATTGTGAGAAAATGACGTTGTGCGAAAGTGACATTTTGCGAAAGTGACGTTCTGCGTCAAGAGAACACTGGTTGTATTGAGAAATAAAAGGCTTTTCTAATATTTACATTTATTTATTGACTAGATACAAAATAATACAATAAGTTACATAATCTATAATGTATTCGTTTATGTATATATCTACACGTTTGCGCGTCAAACGACTTTTCAAATGAGTGTACCTACCTAGTTCCTACATATACAGGGTTACTTGTAATTAAACGTATTAAAGAGCTGATAGGGGGGCCAAAATGCAAAAAATTGTCTTTTATAATGCGCACAGCAAAAGAGTAGAACTCTCTACCTGCGTCTGTTTCCGAGCGCATACAACCCGAATCTCTTCAAAGTGAGAGTGAACAGGCTACTTCTGGGTAAGCTCACTCCATCGTCGACTTTGTCTCTGTCACCTCTGACCTAGACTAGAGCCAAGAGCAAACACAATTAAAAAAAAAACAACCTTGAATTTTACGGTTTTCAAATATCTCGAAAACTATTGAATTTCGGCCATACATAATTATGGGGGTTTCAATTTGTTGCGAAATATTTTTGAAGCGTAAAATGAAAATATTGGTAAGATATTATTATACAAAGAAATACTGCTGTAATATCGTTTTGACATTGAATAAACACTGTGAGCGCGTTCACGAGCGTTCCGAATTGTTGACAGCCCCCAGCTGTCATAATCGTAATATCTAAATCGGTACGTGTGTGAAATGGAGGCACACTTGGTGGATAGTATGCTTATACTTGTCCCTACACTGCATTCAGTCCCTTACGTGGGATAACCAAAATAATTGATATTTTTTTCTGACTTGAACCAAGTAGCGACATCTATGATTACGTAATGAAAGTGACAACAATCAATGGCACCTATTTAGTGTATTCGTTGTTGTGTGCGAAAAATGCAGAGTCGAACTTTGTTTAAACAAGGACAAAAAGTGCTTCCGTCTGTTTCACCTCTAGTTAGATTAGCAAATTTAGGTAGGTCATTGCATATTGTGCCACATATGGAACTAAATAAAAAAATATATATGTATTTTCTATTTGTTTATTTTTCATTTTACCTGTAGGTACTTACTTCCCGTGTTCTAGACCACAAATATGATCAAGTAAGATTTTTTTTGAAAAAAAATCATGCAGTGTAGGGTTAATATCGTGCCCTGCGTGTCCTGTCAGCTGCACGTTACAGGAACTGATGTACGCTAGTGATGGCGCCAAACAAGTGGCCGAATTATGGGCCGAGTACATTTATATTGCTATCGACACGCTAAGAAGAAGAAGAATGGAGACGCATACTAGTATTTGTCTCTGTTCTTATAAACTTGCATGAAATTGTGCAGCCTCTGTTGGCGATCCAAATAAATAAATAAAAAATACACTAAACTATACCAATAGTAAAGTTTTAACCGTGTCCCAGCACTTCCATTTGACCTGTTGTCATGTTATATTCCATCATCTTGTACAAGGGTTGCCATCACCTATATTATGGACCCCGGATAAAACTTCGAAAACCCCGGACATTTGGGTGAAATAAAAAAATCCCCGGACTCCCTCGAAAAAACAAATTACAATAAAATAAAAACATCGTTAAGTATCATATTTTTTTTTTCTTATTTATGGAATATCAACTTAAACCTCAACAATACAAAAAAAAAAAAACGCCTAATTTACTAATCAAATTAAGTAGGTATACACTTTTCTCTATGTGAGAGGTATTCTGGTAACAAAAATAATTAGGAACGCTCTTTTTGGAAAGAATAAAAAAAAAAAAAAAAAATGTAAGTCAAAAGCAAATTATGAATTGTCACGAGCGCACGGGTATATTTGCCGCGCGGCTTAATTTTTAACTATGATTTATGCTTAAATTTATTTACTGCAAATCATTCAGTCGGATTTCCCCTAACACAGAAAGTGTCCGGGTTTGACCCGGACGCTTTTTAAGAACCCCGCCCGGACGCTCCTCGGATACCCACCAAACTAGGACAAACCTTTTTGGCGCAGCCGTGAGGCACACACTATTGTTGTCTGAAACATTATTTTTTATTTATTAATTTTGTGTTTTGTGTTTCACGAAGTGTGTCCAAATAAACATTTTTCTTTCTTTCTTTCAAATCCGGGGAAACCCGGACGGATGGCAACCCTATCTTGCACCAACGCGCTACCTAATCTCTTTATAACGCGTTCGTGTGATAATACCCACCACGCTCGGTTACTCTCACTAGATAGCGTAACAGCCACCATACGGTCTGAAATAGATAAAAAAAATATAAATTAATTATTAAGAGGAGGCTCCCTCAATTTTACGTTAATTTGCATTAATATTCTGAAACAGTCACACATACAATCAAAATGGAACTTTAGTATATGATTCATTGGATCTTTTTCTTTCCATGTACAAGACAGTTACGTAATTGTAACATTTTCGCTCGATTCATATTTTATTCAAAAATCATGTCTTTTTTAAAGATTATTACTTTTTTTTTCAAGATTGCTTGGCCTTTATGTCTAAAATAAATGTTAACAGTAAGAAAATATAGTTTACTATCCAGCCACAAGATATTTTTTCTCTAGATCAATTATTACTTTAGTTATAAACAAAATAAGAATTGAGACTTACGACATTTAGTTTCGAGCTCGAACGCGATCAAAGAGCGCACGCGGTATTCAACCTTATTACGGCTACGTTAGCGTCTTTCACCATAGCGGTCTAACCGGTCTCTCATCTCTCTCTCTCATGCGTAGAAATTATTTTAGAGTGCCTGGTCTTAAAACTCACAGATCATCACAATTTTTCTTGTTTGACTCGAGTTTTGATCCCGGATTATGGTTTGACTAAAGGCACAATCATCATCATCATCAGCCTATATTGTTCCCACTGCTGGGACACCGGCCTCCTCTCTTCGAGAGGGAATGGGCTATAATCTACCACGCGGGCCCAGTGCGGGTTGGTAGATGTCACATGTCTTCGAATTTTTGGTTCTAGGACATGCCGGTTTCCTCACGATGTTTTCCTTCACCGTTTTGAGAGCAGTGGTAACGAAATCATTTACACAAAGTAAAGCGCCTGTCTGGGTTCGAACCAACGACCTACAACTTGTAAGTCGCGGCCCGTTACCACTGGGCCACCACTGCTCTCAAAGGCACAATAGTGAAAAAAATACATGCCCGAGAAAGTTTCATTCCTTCTTTTGGGAGTGTATTAAATAAATATTTCAGTTTGTTTAAATAAATCAGTAAAAACCTTGTTTCTGCAAGGGATGTTTAATAAAATTTTACTTTCGGGCATCTTCCGATGCTTTGTTACATCGAAGATATAAATACTTAGTTTATTCATTTTTAAAAATACCCATGGTACAATAATTGTATCTTCTACTTTCGTATGCATAAATCAATTTTTATGTTTCATACAGTAATACACCACCAAAAATAATTTCTTCGTTCTGAAACACAAATAGCGGACGCGGGCCGCACAGCCAGGGCCGGATTAACCATGTCTGGACCCTTAGGTAATGCAATAGGCTGGTTTCCTAAAAAATTCTAATTAGTCCGTCAGTTAGATTATCGAAAAATAATGGACCCATATTTTTTCTTTTGTCAATCAAACAAAAAATGACAAAGATAAAGCGCGTCAAAATTTGGGAGTGGGGGGTCGTGACGTCACGCCGTGCTAAAAATTGTCGCACGGCGTGACGTCACGACCCCCAACTCCCAAATTTTGACGCGCTTTATCTTTGTCATTTTTTGTTTGATTGACAAAAGAAAAAATATGGGTCCATTATTTTTCGATAATCTAACTGACGGACTAATTAGAATTATTTTTTTTTTACCCAGGAAACTACCCTATTGTCGGGGTCCCTTTTCAGCCGTTTGAAGATCATCAGCTCTTTTAAAGTTGATAAAAGGATGTGAGTAATAACATCAGCAGCATCACCGGACTGATGTTTAACTCCTCAGGAACTTACAGTAAAAGATTATTTAAATGACAGCAGACGTCGTAAAAAGCAATAATACCTATTGTCATTGATTAGAGTTTCACTGTATGAAACATTTTCAATTAATTTTGTGCGCGCGAGGGGCCCTTAGCCGCTGCGGGGCCCCTAGGCAGTTGCCTACTCTGCCTAATGGTTAATCCGGCCCTGCTGGACTAAAGTGGAACTGGACTGGCCATGTCTGTCGCATGTCAGAGCAGCAATATGCGAAAGACACTACTCAGTGGATCCCCAATGGCAGGAAACGGCTGCGCGGCAGGCCCAGAAAGAGATGGCGGGATGAGCTGGACTCCTTCTTAAGGGCCAAAGCACACATGCTACTTTTTGCATCGGCGTTCGGCAATTTTGCGGCTGTATCGATGCTGCATCGCGTTTTGGCGACTCTCTGCGTTCGGACGTGGTATCGGAATCGCGCGTTTTAGCGACTGCTCCGATGCTGCATCGCGTTTTGGCGACTCTCTGCGTTCGGACTTGGTATCGGAATCGCGCGTTTTGACGACTGCTCCGATGCGACCGGCATCCGATTGAGTGCGGAGTGTAGCGTTCAGCCGCTGTATCGAGCTTCCGAAAAGCGACTGAATCGCCGCGTTTGGCGTTTTTAAGTTTGCGGTGTGGAATGCTTGGTCGCTGCATTTAGCTTCTAAAAAGCAGCTGAATCGCCGATCGCCGATGCAAAAAGTAGCATGTGTTTTGGCCCTAAAGGATTGGCCCACAATCGCATTAGATCGGGAAAAGTGGAAAGAGGGAAGGAAGGCCTTTGCCTTGCAGTGGGACAATACAGGCTTATAATAAATCCATACTAATATTATAAATTCGAAAGTAACTCTGTCTGTCTGTATGTTACCTTTTCACGCCTAAACCGCTGAACCTATTTAGATGAAATTTGGTATAGAGATAGTTTGAGTCCCGGGAAAGGACATAGGATAGTTTTTATCCCGATATTCCCATGGGATCGAAACTTATGCGGGTGAAACCGCGGGGCGCAGCTGGTTTCATTAAATAAAAGTACACCCCGGACACTCCATACAACGCTCGCAAAATAATTACCTACTACTACTACATTAAAAAATGACGTTTGTATACGTATGAATGTGTGCGTGAGGTACTTGTGTTTGCGAGCGCTCTTGTTAAAGAACTGCGACGAATACGTCAAGTGCGGGGTGAGGTGCGGTAACTGATGTTAGTGCGGGGAAGGGAGTGTCCTTTCTGTACGTAGTACTTTAAGTATTCTGTGATAAAAGCTCCCATCTGACCTAGCACCTATAGTACCTACCTATAAAACGAACATCTCGAAAATCATATCGAGAATGCTGAGCAGTTTCAGGAACCGTGGCTTGGGCTCCTCGTCAGTCTTGCGCGTCGCCGGCTTCTCCTTACGCTTGTCCATTTCTGAGGAGTCAGGAGAATTTATTATTGTTGCGCGCCACAATTGATGGCAACATTAGCTACCACTAGCGCCATCTAGTATCGAGTAGCAGAACTAATATTCGGGTCCCTTCTAGAAACTTCGATGGTAAAACTTTCCAGAACTATTGTCGTCTGGTCGGTCGGGACCGGTATGTACCCGAACATTCTAGATGTTTCTACGGTAGAAGGTCCTGGAACTATCCGAGGCCAATATAAGGCCGGTATGAACGCGACCCGGGATCAGTATTGGAAAAAAAAAGCGAAAACATCGAAGCGATCTTCAAGTGCGACTAGAGTGATCTGTAGTGCGATTGTGTTGTATAATTGTGTGTGTTTAAAGTTGTAATTGGTGTTTTTAATTAAAATGTCTATTTTTGGTTATTAAATCGGCAGTTTTTATTGTCACGAACCCCAAGCTCGTCCCAGAGACTAATGTCAGACAAAAGACTTAAATGTCAGATTAGTCTCTGGGATTAAAAAACGAACTATAAATTGCCGTGTTTAATTATTTCTTTAAAAAATGTCTATTCTTCATTTGTTTCTTCTCCATGAAGGTTTCATAACGTTTCTATTACCTCAATAGTTCAATATGCTTACCTGGAGGGGAAAAAAAAACAAGAAATCCTTGCTGTTGTCGACTTATATTTCGGTGAATAACTCCGAAACCTGACGCTTTAGCATATTATGTTATATTACATTTTTTGTTTGTATAAGTGTCCTCTATCTAAATATATAACTTTTGTTGTGCACCGCGATTCTGAAAAAAAATCAAAATGGCGGCCGACCTTAGGGCCACCCTCCATACAAAAATCTTCAAACCCTTTTATTAACATTGCTTGGGTAGTTTTTGGGTAGTTTTTTCTGGTCAAGCCGCGCGGTTCGCCGATCGGCGACGAAACAATAGAAAATCAATTGAGTCTCATTAGCGGCGCTTGACAGATTAACTTCAATAATACGATTTTTTCCACATACCTAGTTTATATTGACAGGCCTGATGGTCTAGTGGTTAGTGACCCTGACTGCTATGCCGGAGGTCGTGGGTTCGATTCCCACCCAGGACAAATGTTTGTTTGATGAGCACGATCATTTGTTCTGTGTCTGGGTGTAATTTATCTATAATATGTATGTATTTAGAAATATATAAGTATGTTTATCAGTTGTCTAGTACCCATAACACAAGCTCTGCTTAGCTTGGGACTAGATGGCGTTGTGTGTTAGTTGTGGAATATTATATTATTATTATTATTATATTGATGATGTTTTAATAATTTCCTGTCACTGATATTTACTTTGTGTTAATGAATTTGTGTGGGGGTAGGTACAAATAAATAGAGAAAACTTTTTTACAAAAAAAAAAACTACCTACTTCCATAAAAAAAACACTAGAAAGTGAAAAACCCTCCATAACTTCAATTTCGGAAGTCGGTGGCAAAAAACGAAAATGTAAAACCGACGACACCGACTTCCGTAATGAAAGTTATATTCACTTTGTAGTTTTTTTTTTGGAAGTCGGTAGTTTTTTTTTTTTTTTGGAAAAAGTTTTTCTCTTCTTACTCTTTCCAAACTCTTTTTTAAAGAGGAATGAAATGAATAAGTGTCAAAAGTGTGTTGCCAGACAAGATTTGAGCACTTGGGTTTCCTTCCAAGTCAGACAGGGGACTTGCGCATCACTCGGCGCCATGATTTTTCAAGGTGTTATGAGGTTACCTCCATATTTCTCTCCGAGTCCTCGGTGAGCCCTCTCAATAGCCAGCACCTGTTCCTCGCTGAGCACGGCTGAGGCGTCCAGGAACACTTGGATGCTGTACTCCGAGAGGTAGTGGGACCAGTGACCGAATACTCCGATACCTGGAAGATGTGGGGGCCTGGGATTAGTAGCATTCAAGTAGCTTTAATCGCCGTTTGTCTAATCGTATATAAAATAAACATAAAACATATATACAAAACAATACTACGACTGCAAAAAATCTTTAATCAATTGGATAAAACTTTTAAACTATGACGAAACAGAAGCACTGTTAAGAGTCTATACTACCTCAGCTAAAATTCACTCCTTATCTCGCTCATACGATACTGCTCGCAGTCTGAGTGAGAGCGAGACAGAGTACGGTGCTGAGCGGCAGGCAGTGCCAATAGTTTAGGTCTTTGCTTTTTACAGTGAAAATAATGGTAATTATAAAAAAATAAATAACATAAGACCTGCTTTAAAGTAAGTTCAGTTAGTATGCAAAGTTTCATGATCTAATTTGGAGTATTTTTTTAATACCAGCAGTTTATTGTTCGGGTTAGAGGTAACTTTGGATTTTTTTCTATCGAGAAAATTTTATGGAATCGTGTTTTCGTCTAACATAGGACTTAGCATTATTCATCAACTTTACCATATATTTATTTCAAAATTAATAGTGCAGTACTTTCGACATAACGGAGGATCACGCTAAGCCATTTGAAGTAGTATAGGCTCTCTTAACACATGTATCATGAGTTCATGACGCATGGTTTCTATCCACTCGAACTGTTGCATGCAATGGAGTGCAACAGTTTAAGTGTTGTGGGGGTGGCGGAAGTCTGGTGGCACGTCCACACCTCGCATCTCATGTTGGCACTCATATTATACTCACACATAAACTTGCACTTACACTCTCGCACATATACTCACACACTGCCACATATTCTCATACTCACACATATACCAACTCACTCACACAAATAGTGTATTTTGTATTTTTTATTATTTTTTAACTTTTTGAAGTGACACTTCTTTACGCACGCTTGACTTGGGGAGTAAGCTGGCGAACGCGTGACGTAAGCGTTACGAAAAGTGTGATCGGGCGAGGCGAACGGGAGTTGAGTGGGGGATATAAGCAAGAGAAAGCAGTGCGCGCACATATTTTCTTTCTCTCTTCCTCTCATAGCCAAATACGTTTGAAGTTTCACTTCAGTCGTGTGGTCATAAGCACACTCGGTTTTTTTTTTTAATATTTTTGTTATCCAAGTAGTATGTGGTATGGAAGAGCGGAGTCTTCCAATACAGGCATTACTTGCTTAAAGGGAGGCTCCAATCACTAGTCTCTTTAGACTAATTTATGTTGGAGAAATAAATAATTTTTGATTTTGATTTTTTGTATGCTGCACTGGCTGACGTCATCACGACAACGCCGGCTGTCGCTAAAAACCAGCGCTGCGGCTGTCTAGCATAGAGTCTTAGCATTATGCTGAGCGATTAAAATATGCGGCATAAACGGTACATACGCCAGCACATCAACCTACCCGAAACTGTCACATTTTCCCAATCAACTTTGAACCTTATGCTTTAGTAATAAAGTTGAAAATCGATTAAAGAAATTTGACAGATTGTAGTAGGTTGATGTGCTGGCGTCTGTACATAAACGCCTGTATCTTTTGATTGCGCTGATTTAGAAGTTTGATTTTTTCACTACTTCAAGGGATTACAGCCCTGAGTATTTAATATTAATTTCAACTTGATAAATCCACACATTCCAAAGAAAAAGAGTCTTGACCACAGATATAGATATACCAAGATAACGCAAGTATTACGAACTGTATGAAAACTAAGCGTGCCACTTTTTGACTACCTACTATGACGTCACAAGCTCGCGCTCTCTCGCTCACGCTCACCCAGCCAGCAGTACGCAGGACTGAGCGCGAAAGTGGCGGCTTATGATTTTCGATCGTAAACTGGTGCGATTTTTGGCACGCGAAGTAGGTGCTCTTGCATTATCTAGGTGTATCTATATCTGTGGTCTTGACAGACGGACAACACAAAGTCAACGAAGTATTAGGGTTCTGTTTTTCCTTTTCAACTAACACACACCAGGTCCAGTTGAAAACCAGCATCAGGCACTAGTTGTTTGGCAGTTTTGCTGAACTGGGCCTTTTTAGTGCAGCCGTGAGGCACACTTTCCTGCTTATTTTTTTACATCGGACTTTATACTTTTTTATTTAATCTTTACTTTTTTTTTATTTGTGTATCTGGTGTATTGTGTGCCTTTTAGTATATATATTATTATTTGTTAAATAAATGTATTTTATTTATTAAAACTTTATGCACAAGTAAAAAAAAATACTGTACAAAGGCGGACTTAATGCCTGAGGCATTTTCTACCAGTTAACCTTAGGGTGATGCAGAGACAAAACATGGCAGGTGCAACATACTTACATAATTTCATCTAAATCGGTTCAGACAGACAGACACACTTTCGCATTTATTATATTAGTATGGATAATATCATTTGTCCCTTTACAAGAGAAGAAGCAAAATATTTTATAGAAAATGCTTGCATGTACAACTTACCAATAGGCCTGGGGAATTCAGAGGGTATGTTGACCATATCAGGACCACAAGTCACGGAGCTGAAGTTGTTCTTATCTGTTTCATAACTAGGCCTGAAAATATTATGTTTTAAGGGTTTACAGGTCAGGAGTATCAGGTATGTATAATGTAAACTAGCTGCGCCCCGCGGTTTCAACCGCATAAATGTCGATCCCATAGGAATATTGGGATAAGAAGTAGTCTATATGTTAATCCAAGGTGACAGATACCTCCATACAAAATTTTATCAAAATTGGTCCAGCCGTTTGAGTGTGGAGAAGTAACAAACATATAAACACACTCACACTCACAAACTTTCGCCTTTATAATATTAGTGTGATGATAATGTCCGTCGAAAGGCTGTAAGGATAAGGCCTGGACTCCACTGAAGCGGAGCTGAGCTGAGCGGAGCGGATATGTGCAGGAATCGACCAATCACAATGGTTGAAATCCTCATCGCGTCACTTCTCTTGTCTGTGATTTGACGATTCCTGCACGTCTCCGCTCTGCTCCGCCCAGCTCTGCTTCAGTGTAGTCCGGGCCTCAGCCTTAGAATCTCGAAGGACATGATCATCATCATTTCAGCCGAAAGTCGTCCACTGCTGCCGTGCGATTTTGTAACCGTCTCACCGTGAAAAGTTAGGCGAAGTGAGCGTGGAGTGAGCTATCAGTGTCATCCCACCTGATACTAGGGATTGACCAAGCCTACATTTACAATCATAATCGAGATTTTAATAATAGATTTTATGCTAAGTCTATTGATCATTTTATATATTTTCAAAGCTAGTATTTTAGTGGTCAAAACATTAATATTTCGTGGGGTTTTACAATAAAATAGCAAAACAGAAACTTAGCCAGAAACTCAATGTTGTTTTTTTTTTTCTTTTTTTCCTAGACTGACTAGTCAATACAGCCTGAGGCGCGAGCGCGTCACGCAAGTGTTCACTTCACCCGAATCACGACATTAAATGTCGAGAATCGGGTGAAGTGAACACTTCACGCCGCGCTTGCGCGTTAGTCACTGTCATTATCACGTCATAGAAGATTATTTTGATGTGGATTGCGTGAAGTGTTCACTTCACTCGATTCACGACATTTAATGTCGTGAATCGAGTGAAGTGAACACTTCACGCCGCGCTTGCGCGTTGGCCACTGTCATTATCACATTGTAGATTATTTTGATGTGGATTGCGTGAAGTGCTTGCGCGTTAGGCGCTGTCATTAATATTAAATTCAGTTTTTATTTATTTATTTCTATAATTGACGACCATGGTCGTAAGCCTGTTCGTAATCGAGTTCAGAAATTAGTTCCTATTTATTTCAACGCTTTTAGATATTATGTCTAAATCCAACCGTGTTTGTACATTTAAAAAGTCAGTTGTGTGCATTTTGTTTTCAACAATTAACCAGATTTTGTATTAACTAGTTACAGACTACTTATTTAACCTGTAACGCGTGCAAATATAACATTATTGTAGATAGATACTAAATAACTAAGATCCGTATTTTTCATGCACGGTCAAGCGGCGCGCGTCGCCCATGATTGGCGAGTGGCGACGAAACCGTAGCCAATGAGCGACGCGCGCGAAGTGATGTTGCCATGGTTACCGTGGAGTGAAATATGGAACATTCCGAATCGCACTGTAATCGATTACAACGTGCTTACACTTTGACCCCAATTATTCTGTATGGTATAAATTACCTATTATTCCCCGCATAATCTTACCATGCCGTACGGTTGTCAAGAGTCGTATTTTGACAGTTCAAACCGGTTTCGTTAAACTAACATGGCATTTTCGAAATTGTGTTTCCGGCTACAGTCGCCACCTTACCAAAGGATAAGAAATTCGTGGTGTAAAAAAACAAACAAATAAATACTATAATCTAACCGTGAATAAATAATCAATCAATCAATATCTTTATTGTGGATCATAGGTAGGTACATAATACAGGTCTTAAATAATTCAATTGTGATCAGCTATGTCCCGCCCTTGGGGCATACAATAGTTGGCACATAATAAATTAAATTAAATTTACTTACATTAAATTATTGTTACAAATTATTAGGATGTCGCATAAAATATATAATAGAATATAGAAATAGAATATAAAAATAAAACAGAACGAACTTGAGTAGGTACACATATAGTGCGGCACTGAACGCGTCATGACTGAGGGACACTGTATTGGAGCAGTGATTTGTCTGATAGGAAGTCTTTTATAGAGTAGTAGCACTTGCCTACTAACAGATCATGAAGATTCTTTTTGAATTTTTTAATATCCGTAATTATTCTGATGGGCCCCGGAATATTATTAAAGATGCGTGAAGCTGTGCAAAAGATACTTTCCTGCATTAGATGAGTCTTGCTAGCTACTGTGCGCAATTTGTCTTTACGCCGTATACGCGTGTAATAATTATACATGTCAATATTATTTTTGACAAATACTGCGGCCTCAAATATATAGACACATGGCAACGTTAATATGTTCACCTTTTTAAAAAATGGCTTGCAGGAGTCAGTGTCACGTAATTTAAATATAGCCCTGATGCAACGTTTTTGAGCAATGAAAGCACGCTCCTTGTCTGTACTATTGCCCCAGAATATTACACCGTATCTGAGGATAGCGCTAACGTAACCGTGATAAGCTGTTAGTAAAGTAGTCTGATTCGCTATTTTACTCAATCTGTGAAGCGCATATGAAAACTGCCCCAGCCTTTTGCATACATGGTCAATATGTAATTTCCAATTAAGTTTGTTGTCAATATTTAGCCCTAGAAATTTTGTTACTTCAGTTTCTTCAATGTCCTTATCTAGGTAATGGATTTTTAGAGTCTCCGTACGCCGAGTTCGTATTTTAAAATTCATTACTTTAGTTTTGTCAATGTTAATCATTAAATTATTTATTTTAAGCCAGTCTATAATTAATAATATTGTTTGGTTAATGTCAGATTCTAGATCAATTGTATTATCATTTACGAATAAAACAGTGCTATCATCAGCAAATAATGTAATGTCGTGATTTGTTACCGAAGGCATGTCATTTATATAAACAAGGAAGAATAAAGGACAAGTGAAATAGTTTTGACTCTCAGCTGCCATAGTGGTGATTTATCTAAATGGGAACGCAAATTATTTATGTGAGAGTTGTGGGCGATGATGGCCTAATTCGGAATGATCCATATTTCACGCAGCGCACTGCGCATGCGCCATGCGTATCGTCGTAGTCATTAGTATCAAGTGAACTTTCTTTTTGCTTTCATGCCATTGACGACCATGTACAACTCGTTTATAGAGAGTAGTATATTCCTTGGTGTAGAATGTACATAAGCCTGTACGTATTCGAGTACAGTGACAATAATTAGTTCCTAATTATTTAATGCTGTTAGAGATTTTTAATGTCTAAATCCAACTGTTTTTGTACATCGAAAAAGTCAATTTAGTCAGCCTACATGTCAGACAATATAATATAATATAATATAAGAAATCGTGCTAAGCAAGTATTCAGTGATTGGTGTAATGTTCGTTTTCATAAGTACATAATACGTAAAAGCACATATAGGTTTTTTTTATATCATCTCTAGATAAACTACACGTACAATATACAAACCTTATACCATAAATATTTAGGCATATTATTAATCTAGTGACGATTGCTGTTAGGACACACAAATTGCATTATTCATGTATACGCATGTTTTGGGCTGTCTAATTTTAGTTTTGCTGTATACTGTTTACACACTGTGTCTACGTTTCTCAGCCAACTCTCCTGTCGCAGATCTGCTGAAAGAAATTACTAAGTAAATGATGAAAGCAGTTCCTCTATCTTTATGTAGTTTACTTTATTATGTATTTAGTGTGTACATAAATAAATATATTACATTTTTTAATTTGTATCACATTAAAAAAAATTGCTAATACATTTTTTCTACTGAGTCGGCTGCTTCCTGAGGTGCAACTTCTTAATGCCGGGAACGGAGGGACATTGGATGTGTGTCGGCTGCACCCCCACTGCAAAAAGCTGGAAATAATGGTAATAATTTGTTACTAAGTATTTGATTTATTTAATTCCTACACATCAGCACATCTGCAGCTAATGTATTTACTTTCAATAAGAATAGCGGTATGATTTATTAAGAACAGCGTCTGATCAAATAAAATCAATTGAATGGGCCAATATTATTACTATATATTTAGAGCACAACGAGTTTCTACATTTCTTAATTCCATGCTCCGTGCCTGTCTGTGTCCCAATTTATTTGTTCCCTATTGTGTTTATCAAAAATAGTGTGTTAAATAATGAATACTTGCCTCAGACCGCCACGCATGACACAGCCGGGAGCGATGTGATCAAATCAAATAGAGGCAGTGTTCTTTTATTGTCTTCTGTCCCTTTAATGACTTAGCAACTGCAGGGTCGATAAGGCTCATCTGCTGAAAGGTAGAATATATCAGATTAATAAAATTCACTTGCTTTTGTGTACCTATACTTTTGTGTTTTTATTTTAAGTTATCCTATGTTGTCCCACAGCTGGGCACGGTCTCCCCCATACTTTTCCAGTTTTCCTTATGTTGTGCCTTCTTCGGCCAATTGGTCAGGAACGTGTCAGTGACGACGCCCGCCTTGTCTTCAGGCAACCTTTGTTACTGATTGACACACGTCTGTGACATGCCTACGTCTTTTACATTAGTTACATATTATTATCATCAAGTCGGTACTATTTTGGCATACCTGACAGACCACCACTCGTCCTTGCATAGCTAACCACCTGACTGATCATCTAATTCATATACCTAATTATGAACAGTAACACAGAAACTGTGGAGTAGATAGAGGAATTCATTTATAAATTAGAAAAACTTTCACCAATGGGTACATGCCGACATTATGTCATATTTCTATCACATTCACCATTATAATATCGTGCTAGCCATTGTCACTGAAAAACTAATTCAAAGTAGGTACTAAGATAAAACTTTCATTTGTTTATTTACAATTATTTATTTTGAAACTGCAGACAAAAAGTTTATTTTGTATCGGAAAGCCCCATAGACAGCAGTAGACAGCACATGTTCACCACAGATGATGAATATTAGTTAGTCATTTTTTTCTATCGATAAATAGAAAAGTCACTGACAAACTTTAATCACAGAATACTTAAAATTCAAAGTATGACGACCCACTGACCTAAGTACTAAATTCAAACAAAGAACCAACAGTGTTGTCAAAAATTTTTTGATAAAAGAGACGTTCAATAGATGTATGGGGCTTGGTACTAAAATAATTGAAAATTTAAACAGCTTTCTGAGCTTTATAGGCTGAAAGAGGGTAATTATTTTAATGTCTTATGGCGTTTTTTTTTAAACAAGTGTTGAAAAATAAAATGCTTGCATCATTACATTACAAACCGCTAGATTTACGCGGTCACCGATCGGTGACGACCGGCGCGCACCCGTCAGGCCCCACGGTCACCGATCGGTGACACCCGATTCACGCGGCTTCAACCTCTATTATTACTGTAAATTAAGGTCTAATATCCTGTGCAACAGTTTGAGTCTATGGTCCGGTAGATAAACTAATCGACTAAATGATTCAAAACGAAAAATATGGGTTGGCAATATTGGAAAAAAAAAGTTAAAAATAGACTTTACGATTCTTAATGGCAGCTGCAGTGCGTGCTGTTTTGTTATGATTTTATGATGCTACGTTGTTTATTTTAATAGTTTTTGTGTAAAATCGACGTTAAGTGGATGAATATTCGTTTATAACATATTATACGTCCTTGTAGATAATATTTGCACGAAATAACATCACAATCAATCGATAAACCTTTTTTTTTGGTCAAACAAAATTTTACGTAAGTACTTCAAGAAAACCTTATGATTTTACAATTATAGTGGTATATTTTTACAAGATATAGGTAGTTATCAGTCAATAAAGGTTTATGTAGTATCCTAGTAACACGTTTTTAATTAGAAACAACTCAATATGACAAAGGTTGCCTGAAGACAAGGCGGGCGTCGTCACTGACACGTTCCTGACCAATTGGCCGAAGAAGGCACAACATAAGGAAAACTGGAAAAGTATGGGGGAGACCGTGCCCAGCTGTGGGACAACATAGGATAACTTAAAATAAAAACACAAAAGTATAGGCACACAAAAGCAAGTGAATTTTATTAATCTGATATATTCTACCTTTCAGCAGATGAGCCTTATCGACCCTGCAGTTGCTAAGTCATTAAAGGGACAGAAGACAATAAAAGAACACTGCCTCTATTTGATTTGATCACATCGCTCCCGGCTGTGTCATGCGTGGCGGTCTGAGGCAAGTATTCATTATTTCACACACTATTTTTGATAAACACAATAGGGAACAAATAAATTGGGACACAGACAGGCACGGAGCATGGAATTAAGAAATGTAGAAACTCGTTGTGCTCTAAATATATAGTAATAATATTGGCCCATTCAATTGATTTTATTTGATCAGACGCTGTTCTTAATAAATCATACCGCTATTCTTATTGAAAGTAAATACATTAGCTGCAGATGTGCTGATGTGTAGGAATTAAATAAATCAAATACTTAGTAACAAATTATTACCATTATTTCCAGCTTTTTGCAGTGGGGGTGCAGCCGACACACATCCAATGTCCCTCCGTTCCCGGCATTAAGAAGTTGCATCTCAGGAAGCAGCCGACTCAGTAGAAAAAATGTATTAGCAATTTTTTTTAATGTGATACTAATTAAAAAATGTAATATATTTATTTATATACACAGTAAATACATAATAAAGTAAACTACATAAAGATAGAGGAACTGCTTTCATCATTTACTTAGTAATTTCTTTCAGCAGATCTGCGACAGGAGAGTTGGCTGAGAAACGTAGACACAGTGTGTAAACAGTATACAGCAAAACTAAAATTAGACAGCCCAAAACATGCGTATACATGAATAATGCAATTTGTGTGTCCTAACAGCAATCGTCACTAGATTAACCCTTTGAACGCCAAGCGCAGCTCATAGGAAGTATGCTCTCTACGCCGAGCCATTTATTTACTATTAAATACCTACAAAATGCTAGTGATGGGGTTTTCACAAATATCGATACACCTTTATCACTGCTACTACAATCGATTTTCCATATATGAGGAGAAGACGACAAAATTTAAAAAACATAATCATTTTACCTATTTTTTATAATATTAGATTATAAAGTAGCACATCTATTTGTCGCCTAAACTCGTCGTTGGCGTTCTAGCGGCCGATTACGTTTGTCGCTTGTAAGCGTCGTTGGCGTTCAAAGGGTTAATAATATGCCTAAATATTTATGGTATAAGGTTTGTATATTGTACAGACGCCAGCACATCAACCTACACCTAACTGTCAGATTTTCCCAATCAACTTTGAACCTTATGTTTTACTGATAAAGTTGAAAATCTATTAAAGAAATTTGACAGATTGTAGTAGGTTGATGTGCTGGCGTCTGTACGTGTAGTTTATCTAGAGATGATATAAAAAAAAACCTATATGTGCTTTTACGTATTATGTACTTATGAAAACGAACATTACACCAATCACTGAATACTTGCTTAGCACGATTTCTTATATTATATTATATTGTCTGAAATGTAGGCTGACTAAATTGACTTTTTCGATGTACAAAAACAGTTGGATTTAGACATTAAAATCTCTAACAGCATTAAATAATTAGGAACTAATTATTGTCACTGTACTCGAATACGTACAGGCTTATGTACATTCTACACCAAGGAATATACTACTCTCTATAAACGAGTTGTACATGGTCGTCAATGGCATGAAAGCAAAAAAAAAGTTCACTTGATACTAAATTACTAACGACTACGACGACACGCATGCGCAGTGCGCTGCGTGAAATATGGATCATTCCGAATTAGGCCATCATCGCCCACAACTCTCACATAAATAATTTGCGTTCCCATTTAGATAAATCACCACTATGGCAGCTGAGAGTCAAAACTATTTCACTTGATTATTTATTCACGGTTAGATTATAGTATTTATTTGTTTGTTTTTTTACACCACGAATTTCTTATCCTTTGGTAAGGTGGCGACTGTAGCCGGAAGCACAATTTCGAAAATGCCATGTTAGTTTAACGAAACCGGTTTGAACTGTCAAAATACCACTCTTGACAACCGTACGGCATGGTAAGATTATGCGGGGAATAATAGGTAATTTATACCATACAGAATAATTGGGGTCAAAGTGTAAGCACGTTGTAATCGATTACAGTGCGATTCGGAATGTTCCATATTTCAGTCCACGGTAACCATGGCAACATCACTTCGCGCGCGTCGCTCATTGGCTACGGTTTCGTCGCCACTCGCCAATCATGGGCGACGCGCGCCGCTTGACCGGTTAAGGTGAATGTGACATGGCAGACCGCGAAATTTAAATTTTCTTACGTTTTTTGCAATTTGCAGATCAGTGTCAGGTTGTATCTTGATCAAAATGTGATTTGCGACTATAATAGACATGTATTTACAGAATCATAGTCATTAGAATCATTAATATATGATATATCTCCTTATGTTAGATTTCTACCATAAACACTTTTCCATATGAGATTTGTTCTTAACGATAGAAATCTAACTTAAAAAGATGTATTAATGATTGTAATTATTATTATTATTTTTGTGGTGTACAATAAAGTATATATAAATAAATAAATAATAATAATATTAATGTTTTGACTAGTGTCCGACCGAAGGTGCAATTCTGGCCGAAGCCGAAGCCGAAGCCGATTAATCGGTATTGACCAAAACCTTCGGCCGAAGCCGAAGCCGAAGCCGAAGGTGTCATTGACCTTGAGAAATACGATAGTTACTTTGATCTCAGAATATACTAGATACATATTGTGAGAGCTTTAGAGATTTAGCCCAATAACGAGCCGAGTGACCAACATATACAAGTAGGTAATAAAATATTGTCTAAAATAAAAGTTTCAAATATACAATGTTAATTAAATATTTATTTACTTAAAGTAATTTTAACAAAAATAATCAAATAATCAGTCACATTTTTTTAATTATCAGACGAACACAAAATATTTCTATAAAATAATTGAGCAAAGTTTAACGCTTTTTCAATATCTATTTTTTACATATAATTTTTTGGAATTTTTGAGAAAATTATATCGCGCCTATATCCTATCGGTTTAGGTACCTAGTTAACTAAAAGTAAACAATCTTCACATGTCTATTTTATCTAAAAATTGCATAAAAAAACATACCAACATTGTTTCCATTTAGTTTCCTACCTAACGTTAGATAACATAAAATATTTTAAACCAGACAATTTTTACGGTTTTTTGGTTCTTAGAGTGCCTCACAATAATGAACGTATCACCACAGGTACTACTCACACTCACAGTAATAAATAAAATAATTTGTAATAACAAATATGAAATATTTAAAAACAAAACACTTATGGATTAGAATTTTAAGACGCGCTCTCAAACTTGTTTTGACTCGTTTAGTTTACTAACTGCGATTCGTTTGGTCCGGTGCGGCGGCGCAACGAAACTCTGCTGCTCTGCACACTCTCCGTCTCGCTCTAGCATCGTTCAGTAAATTTCAAATTTTGACAACTAGCAAACCTTCGGCTTCGGCCAAACCTTCGGCAAATTTTTGGCCGAAGCCGAAGATTTGGCCGAAGGTGCTTTTTTGGCCGAAGGTGGCCGAAGCCGAAGCCGAAGCCGAAGCTTCGGTCGGACACTAGTTTTGACCACTAAAATACTAGCTTTGAAATTATATAAAATGATCAATAGAATTAGCATAAAATCTATTATTAAAATCTCGATTATGATTGTAAATGTTTGCTTGGTCAATCCCTAGCATCAGTGGGATGACACTGACAGCTCACTTCACGCAAGTTTTCACGGTGAGATTTTTACAGAATCGACCGGCTGGACATTCGCCTTTCCCGTGTCACCAAATCAACCAGTTCTGTGCTCGTCCTTCAAAAAGGTCAGATATATAATACCTTGGTCAGTGGGTCGTCTTCTACTGGTATTGCCAAATCAATAGCCGCCCGGGCAGGTAGCCCGCTAGTGTGGGCGATTACATTTTAGTTATTAAGTACTTAGGCTAAGAAGCTATTTTTGTTACTAACACTATAGACCATTGTAGTCTGTCAGTGTAGTCAAAGGGCTGCCTACCAAAAACTTTGAATTTAAGTTTAAGCCACATATTAACAACTAAAACATACCTTTGGCTAGAAAAGCCGAACATAGAAAAAGTAAAGAAAACAGACGAAAATTACTATTTTGGCCAACATACCTCACAGTGTCAGACACGTACAGGTCAGCATCACCGGATAAAGACGTTAGTTCCACCAGGAGAGGCCCGGTATGTCCTAGTTGCCAATACGAGAAATTACCAGCGCCGACTGCGCCTACTACTGTGTCTAAGAGTATTTTATCCGTTTCTATTTGCACATATCCGGATAGCAAAGATGACAGTGTCGATATGCATATAATTCCCAACAGAACTAATATGAATTCCCTTCGCATTTCGCTAATTTCGTAAATATTTTTCTTACGAAAATCTCTGCAAAATTTTCTGTCAGATTGACGTTTGCTAATTTTGAGATTGACAGTTGTCAGTTTGACAGCAGAGGTCATGGAACGTCGTATTTTCGTTCAGAAATTCGCATAAACCTTTCAAACTCTTTGGAGAAAAAGTTAAGAAATCTCACTTATTTTAGGTGCTAGTACTATAAGGAATCCATATTATTAACCAATTCATAAAGAAAAACGCATAATAGTTTATCATATTTTACTAAAGATAGTATTGAGACGGCTTGGCGCCGTGCGTCATGAGTTTTGCGTTAACGTCAGCGAAGCCAAATTCTTTCAGCTATTTTTATCAGCAACTGAAGTAAACAAAACTACGTAAACAAATTTACAAATCGATAATGATGAAGTAATGAAATCACTTAATTAAACATTTTATATCAGAATTTTACATTCCATACATTAGGTAATGGAAACCAATTTTTAATTAAAGATATACCTATATCATTTATCACATACGACAATGACGCGTACCGCGAGGGCTGGTTCGAGGTGACGAAGGAATAGAGTTCCTGGAAGGATTTGGGGGAGGCCTTTGTCCAGCAGTGGGACAGTACAGTATAACAAAAAAAAAAACATACGCACCCTTCGATCAAATCGAAGTACGCACCAGTAAATCATTAATAGGTACTAGGTAGGCACCCATTATGAGATGTCAAAAAACTGCCAATTTTTTTTTTTTTAAGTGAAATCTTTAGCGGCGTTGTACACTTTTTTTGTAATGGGTAAAAAATGTTAAACTCGCGTCAGGACACGTGACCTGATCGAAAATTCGTAAGACGGATGGAGAGTAGACAGCCGGCGCGGCGTAGGAGAGGAAGTATCCCCTTCTCTTTCTACGGCGCGGCGAAAATGTATGCCTGCTGTTTCGTTTAGGCGGCGTAGGGCGCTTGCGCCATTGACATAGAAATATGGACTGGAAATACCTACAAAAATAGGGTGCATACCTACAACTCATATTGTCTCATAAAATGGCTGCCATTGCTAGGGTTGTGTCAATCAAGGAAAATTGGTGTTACTGTATCGAGTATCGATATATGAATCTGCAGTGGCAAGAAGAGAGAAACAGATCGTCCATAAAAATAAAAAACGAGTTATAAACCAGTGCCAGGTACTTAACAAAATAAACATTGTAAAAGCCAATTATTAACCGACTTTAAAAAAGGAGGTTCTGTTTATTAATCGACTTCAAAAAAGGAGGTTCTGTATTCGACCCGTATGTTTGTATGTCCGCGATTTTCTCAAAAAGTAATGAACCAATTTTTATAACTTTTTCGCTAATGTAATATACATACTTTCAGGAAGGTTTTAGTATATAACACATTAGGTAATTATTCTTATGTACGAAGTTATATGCATAAATGTACTACATCTCCGGCATTTCTATCATGATTCTTCTAGTCGGTGTATTCAATTCTTCAATGCACTAGTGTTAATTAAATTTGTGTGGGGTAGGTACAACTAAAAAGTGAAAAATAAAAACATTTTTACAAAAAAAACAACCGACTTCAAAAAAAATACTACAAAGTGAAAAATAACTTTAATTTCGGAAGTCGGTGTCAAAAAACGAAAATACGGAACCAACGACACCGACTTCCGAAATTAAAGTTATTTTTCACTTTGTAGTATTTTTTTTGAAGTTGGTTGTTTTTTTTTTGTAAAAATGTTTTTACTAAAACAGTAACCGTGGAGTTTCTTGCCGGTTCTTCTCCATAGCAAACAACCAATTTTATTGGAACCGTGCACCTAACTTCTGAGTCTGACGTTTCATAAGTGCCTATGTAGGTTTATGTGAAATAAAATATTTTGATTTTGGTTCTGTGAACCATGGGCCGAACCTAGCAAGGTCGCTCGGACCTAATAAGACGCAGGATTATTTATGTTAACATCGCAGAAAATACCGATATCGTTTCAGCGGAGGAACTAGATTCGGAAACTTGGCAACGGTACAACACTATTCCAATATGACATATTATTGTAAACAAACGAGTGAAGTAACAAAAATAATAAAAAGGTCTGTTATACGGAAAATAACCCAAATATCAATACTTTAGCCATAAATTCATGATCGGGTTACAATTGTATCATCGAATGTGTATTATTTTATGTATTATTGCATGAAAACCGGCTTTAACCTGTGCAAAGACAATAGAGATTGATTTTCATTATTTCTTGCACCACACTTCACAATACAACACACAGGCATGTTGAATTGTTGTTTTCCAACATTTATATGCAGTTTTAAAAGGTAAAAACCTTGTAATTTTCTGGCAAATCTCAATAATACAAAAAATAAACAACCATTTGACAGCAAAACTACCACGAAACTCGTCCACAGATTACTAATCTCGTCGCATAAGATGGCTGCTACGGCACTTACCTACAGCTGCCACTACGTCACGACAAAATTTTGCCATAATGAGCAACAACTTAAAATATTGTTGTCTCTTTTGTCAAATACGATTATCTTATTGGAAAGAATGAGACAAAACGATATTTCACATTCTGAATCATATTTCACTCATATTTGTATAAGCAAATGTATGTATAGAATAACGCGGCCTCTCCATGTTTTTCCTATCTCAATGGCTTGCGCGAATGTTCGTGTGTGTTTATGTTACAGCGTGCAACGCGCATTCATCGATGGTGACAGCTGATGGCTTGACCGTCTGTGTAGTGGCCACACTGCTGTGTATTCGTAAAATTATTATAAAACAAAAAAATAGCTACTTTACTTTAATTGTCATGTTTGTGTACGATAGCGCAATAAATAAATATTGTATTCTACCACATAAATGATAGTACTTTTATACTGATAATCAAAGCAATTCGTGCAAAATTGTTCCCTAACCATTCCAAAATATCAAAAATGCACAACGTTAATATTCAAGTTATCACTTCTGCCGGCACTCCCGGAGTGCAACCCGTCTTGTTTTTTTTTTTAATAATATGTAGGTACCTACTGTTTAAAAGCGGATTTGGAGCCTTGGATTATTTATGATATCAATTTAATAACAAGCATACAGATGGATGGCTCTGTTTGTGTATAATGTAATGATAATGTTGTTTACATAGGTAATGCTGAAAACAAGATATTTTATCAATCAAAATACTTCTTATCAAATTGTTCTGTTAATTTCATCGTTCGTTTCGTCAACAAAAACTCAAAAACAAACCTTTGTACAGAGTCCCCAATCTGTCAAATTTTACCAATTGAATATGAACCTTATTACTTTGTAGTAAAGTTGAAAATCTATCAAAGAAATTTGACAGATTGGGGTAGCTTGATGTGCTGGCGTCTGTACACTAAGTGATGTGTATGAAAACAATTTTCCCAATTGAATATGAACCTTATTACTTTGTAGTAAAGTTGAAAATCTATCAAAGAAAGAACAATGTCAGATTTCGGCTTACACAACTTTTAAAACTAAATTCACACGGACACGAAGTTTTTACCTACAACAATTTAAATATAAAATTCCAACTTCTAAAAAAATATTTATTTCTTTTCAAGAACTGTTCGAAAAGAAAATCATTTTAATAAGTAATCATTTTACTAATCATGTTCTTGAATTCCAGATTTTACTTTTTTTTTAAATAAAAAAGTGTCAGGTAGTTACCTATTCTGCCACTGTAATCGATTATTCTAAATAATTAAAACGATTTACTCTTTAGTTTTTATTTACCACCTCACAATTGTCTTTTATTATTATTATTTTTTATCTAAATAATACGTTCGTCGTGTTTATTAAAATACATTTATTATTTTTTAAAGAATATAAGAACGAAATTCAAGAAATCGATTTTCCTGATCTGTATTCGATAACTCAATCGCCTTGTAATGGCAACCAGCAGTTCGCCATTAAAAAAAAAAACTTTTGCAGTTCTGTCAAAATCGCGCGCGCCAGTTCAAACATGTTGTTGTTGTCGGTGTTTTTCTATGTGTACGTTTGTTTCCTTCTCGAATTCATCTGCGTTTGCTTTATAGACTTATTGTGTTATATTCATACCACACATTTTGTGACAATGTACCATCAACTACGTTGTATTAATTGTGGTATAAATGTGTTCCGGATGGAACGGCATTTACTTGAATCTGACGATGTCCATTCATTGTTACGGCAATGGACTTCACTTTCTGAGGTAAAGTACGATTTTTATTAATAGAATGTCAACTGTTTTAACTGAGCTAAATGTTAATTTGCAACACAACCGTATTTTGTTGGTTTTAGATTCCAAATGTCAGTGTTGTTTGTCATTACTGTTGGTTATTTATTAAACAAACAAGTAATCCAACAAGTAGCAATGCGCCAACTGAATCAATTGTGCATCGAAATCTTTGTATTGGTTGCGGTCATTCATTGCATCGTGTAAAGTCTCACGCCTTAAATAACAGTTCAGAAAGAGAAGATGCTATCAGACGCGTGATAGAGCAACAATAACCTCCAATTTAAAATGTCTGAATAACTTCTTCTTTAGAAGTTCAGTGTAAAAGTGGATATTACAGAAAAGCTTTTCACATTAAACTACACAAAAAAACGTAAGAATTTTCACTGACCATGACAAATTAATATTGAGCCAAAGTTACTATGGACATCTGACATTGTTCTTTGACAGATTGGGGTAGCTTGATGTGCTGGCGTCTGTACACTCAGTGACGTGTATGAAAACAATTTTCCCAATTGAATATGAACCTTATTACTTTGTAGTAAAGTTGAAAATCTATCAAAGAAATTTGACAGATTGGGGTAGCTTGATGTGCTGGCGTCTGTACTTAATTCAACCTCTTTTTATTTTATTTTATTTATTTGGGAAAATAAACGGTTACACATTACAAAATTACATAAAATATGAGCTACAGAGTGATTAAATGTATAACCCACGACATTTTCCACATATTATAAAGAAAAGTTATAAAACTAATGCGATGTGCGCTTGCGCTTACAGTGTGATAGTTAAAATAAAATTACATAGGTAAGTATTAATAATCAAACTTAACACTAAACAGGCATGCAAAATAAAAAAATAAAAAATAAACAAGAAATTATAAATACAGTCTAAGAGTTAGAATATTACGGAGCAATATCCAAAATAGTGTCACGAACAAGGCCTCTAAATTTACTGTTTTTTTTTTTAAAGTTGGTTAAAGAAAGAAGAGTAGGTACTTACCCTTATTCCGTAACACACTATCCATCACAATCTGAATCATTTTGAAGGATATTGCTAATCCATTGCTTCATATGTTCGAAAAATTTGTCTGCTCAACAACGTAAATAACGCAATGAAAGTTGTTGAACTGTCAAAATGAAAGCCATTCCTACTGATATTGTGTTACGCAATTGACAGTTCAACAACTTTCATTGCGTTAATTACGTTGTTGAGCAGACATATTCTTCGAACATAATTATGAAGCAACTAGCTGCGCCCCGCGGTTTCACCCGCGTAAATGTCGATCCCGTGGGAATATCCGGATAAAAAGTAGCCTATATGTTAATCCAGGGTGTCAGCTACCTCCATACAAAATTTTATCAAAATTGGTCCAGCCGTTTGAGCGTGAAGAAGTAACACACACACACTCACAAACTTTCGCCTTTATAATATTAGTGTGATGGATTAGCAATATCCTTCAAAATGATTGAGATTAACCCTTTAAGTACATAGAAATAGGAGCCCCGCTAAGCGGAGGTCCGTCGACATACGATGCAAGAGCGGGCGAATTAGAATACAAATACCTTTACCTAGGTATACATATAGGTATTAAAACGTAATTTAAGCTGGTAGAAAAGTATTATAACAATAAACAGTCATGTTTATTTTTCGAATATTTCAGTATCTCATTCGGTCGTTTCGTCATTTTTATTCGGACAAAAGTAGTCGGAAAGTTAGTATTTTAGGCAGTAGATTTAATATTTTCAGTAAGGACTACCTATTCTTATTTTTTTGTCGGAGCTTATATATTACTATCCGTTAACTCTTTCAGGGGCACTTTCATATAAGTTACAATATACGTGTTTTTATGTTTTTTATAGTTATATTTAGGCTAAAGAATACTGAAAACATGGTTGAAAAAAATATCAGAGTGAAGGCTTTTGAGGAATTTAGCTACTCTAACCACCTAATTATGAGTGTCATATTACATTAGAAACGCAAAATTACATACATTGTTTATCAAATACCTACTAAAGATGTCTAAAATACGTCTGATAAAACAATCATAGTCATAAGAATACAGAACCTCTTTTTTTAAAGTCGGTTGAAAATAATAGACTCACCTTATTTTTGTTTTTTTTTCCGAGCACGTTACAAAAACACTGTCAACCATTGATGTATTAAAATATCGGCGCCACTAACTGCCAAAACTAAATCAAGCGTAAGGTGTATTTCTATGATAGTTCAAGAACTAATCGCTAAATGGCATGAACTTACAGAAAAAAAATCCGAAATATGTGGTCAGCGTAGCTAACCATTGACCCTGTAAGAGTTAAGAAGCCTGAAAATCAAAATCACAAAAATGATGATGACGAATTTCACAAAGAAAAAGAAAAATGACTCAATAATGTTAAGCCATATAAAAAACAATTCTCACAGGAAATTACTATGGCCATTTATCACATTATCAATGAACTTATCAAAAAGATAAGTGTTTATCATCATTTTTATGAAATAACAAACATATGAATCCGTGATAAGTTAAGTCAATACTTTGATAAGTGTTGACGTTATAATTTATGAATTAAAACAATGATGCGTTTTCCAAGAAATTGGTATTTATCAGGTTAAGGTACGCTTGCCGCGGTTGGTGCGTGGATGGGTGACCATCCGTACATATCAAGACCTCTCCGTGTCTCGGAAGCCGTTGGTCCCGGCTGCCATTCGTGGATCTTTGACAGTCGTCAGAAGCCCAAGTCTGACAACTAGTCTTACCAATGGGTATCGTATCACCCAGTAACTGGGTTGTGGAGGTCAGATAGGCAGTCGCTCCATGTAAAATACTGGTATTCAGCTGCATCCGGTTAGACTGGAAGCCAACCCCAACATAGTTGGAAAAAGGCTAGGCAGATGATACAGTGTTGTTTTTATTAACCGACTTTAAAAAAGGAGGTTCTGTATTCGACCCGTATGTATGTATGTATGTTTGTATGTCCGCGATTATCTCAAAAACTACTGAACCGATTTTGATAATTATTTAATGAGTGTGATCTACATACTTTCAGGAAGGTTTTAGTATATAATACATTAGGTAATTATTCTTATGTACGAAGTTATATGCATAAATGTACTGCATCTCCAGCATTTTTAAGTGAATTTTGATGATTCTTCGAGTCGTGTCTTCAATGCACTAGTGTTAATTGAATTTGTGTGGGGTAGGTATAACTAAAAAGTGAAAAATAAAAACTTTTTTACAAAAAAAACTACCGACTTCAAAAAAAAAACACTACAAAGTGAAAAATAAACTTTAATTTCGGAAGTCGGTGTCAAAAAACGAAAATGCTGAAGCAACGACACCGACTTCCGAAATTAAAGTTTATTTTTCACTTTGTAGTGTTTTTTTTTTGAAGTCGGTTGTTTTTTTTGTAAAAAAGTTTTTAACCGACTTCAAAAAAGGAGGTTCTGTATTCGACCCGTATGTATGTATGTTTGTATGTCCGCGATTTTCTCAAAAACTAATGAACCGAGTTTGATACTTCTTTCACTAATGTGATCTACATACTTTCAGGAAGGTTTTAGTATAAAATATATTAGGTAATTATTGTTATGAATTTAATTGATTTCTTATTTGTCTTTAACTTTGCTATACCTACACCTCTGTCGACTACAGTTGTACTCGTGCGTGAGGCTATGTTATTTTACACAGTTGGTCGCAAAAATAAAATATATTTTCCATCTTTTCCCTTTTGCAAAGTATCTTATGTTTATTCTATAGGTATCAATGATATTCTAAATATCATTGATAGGTAGGTATATAATTAGTTGAGCATTAAATTATGTCGAGGAAACATCCATGAGTAACACGATAAAGATTACATTTATTAATTCATTATCAACGAAATATCACAAAATCATTCATATTCAGGCAATAGAAAATCATATCCTGTGCCTACAGTAAAAAAAAAAACATAACAACCAGAGACTCGAAGCCCAAGGCTTGTCTGGCTCAAACTCAACATTCCATCTCCCGTTTTTTATCAAAATAACTGTCGGGACCCGGGACCGAGCTCCCACGCGAAGTGCATCCTTCTCTTTCACTCTTACGTGTTAAAAAGAGAAGAACACATAAAAACAAGATATATCAGCTGGTAGCCCACATCCTGGCAGGTTTTACAGCTGTTGTCGTGTTTATATACAAAAGAAACCAGTTTCGAGTTCAACATATGAGGGTGGCGCTGCTGGCTAAGCAGTAGACGGAAATTCAGTACATTTATTTTAGTTCCTTATTTTGCCGCATGCCAAGACATTCTGGGCACCTATAGATGCGTTCTAAAAAAGGTAAAATCAGCTGGGGTTCCTGTAATTTACTGCACTATAATCATTTAGTAAAATTTGACTAAATTGTGATTTAATATTTGAATTTCAGAACAAGAACAGTAGATTCGGTTAGTCTTAAAAAATTCATTTGGGAATAGGTATTTTCCAACGAAATACCTATGTAAGTACGTAATAGACTATTACGTACTTAGTTGTACAGACGCCAGCACAACAAAGCTACCCCAATCTGTCAGATTTCTTTGATAGATTGTCAACTTTAATACAGAGTAATAAGGTTCATATTCAATTGGGAAAATTTGACAGATTGGGGTAGCTTGATGTGCTGGTCTCTGTACAATCTACTATTACTAATAGTACCTAGATTGTAAAACTAATGCATAAAAGAAGCTATTTTACCCCGAGATAAGTCGAGGGGTAAAATGGCTCGATTATGCCTGAGTTATACACTCTGCTTTTCACTTCGATTGCTCGCAATCGAAGTGAAATGAAAAAAATGAAACAGGCATAAAGTATACAGAAAAATGTTGCAAAGCATAGCTAATTCCCGCCACGAAACTTTTTAAGTTTTTTTTTTTTATTTTCAACATGTGTCATTCGACTTGGGTACTTCATACTGCCAAGTCATAAAAGCGTTTCATTGCGTTTTTAAATAATAAATGACAACTATTTTATTATATTAACGAGAAAAAAAACACGGAAGCGGTATAAATTAAAGAAAATGAAATAAATCACGACTTTAATCTGCGAAGTTTTATTGTGCGTGTGGCTGTTGGGCCTGATTACCGTAGTCTTAGAAAAAAAATTACTTTATGCACTAGAACATAAAAAGCGATTTTATGCCACCTAAGCACAACATAAAGACGAACTTTTAGAGCATGAGAAGTGAAAAAGACATTGTATGGCCGTCCATTGTATTTGCCGACCCGTGTTCTAATTATTTACTGCTATGGCCTATTGTGGTATAGGGGCACCCATTCTTTCACGGAGCGTTGAAGGGTTCAAATTTAAACTTTGTAAAGTGCCATGTGGGGTAAAATAATGAGTTACTAAAATAAATAAGTACACACGACGACATAATATCAAGCTATCGGTACAGACGCCAGCACATCAAGTTATCCGGAACTGTAAAATTTTCCCAATCAATTTTGAACCTTATGAATTAGCAATAAAGTTGAAAATCTATTAAAGAAATTTGACAGATTGTAGTAGCTTGGTGTGCTGGCGTCTGTACATTTCCAGTTTTAGCTGACCTCGGGTTGCATAGGCTTTTCGTACAGACGCCAGCACATCAACCTACACCTAACTGTCACATTTTCCCAATCAACTTTGAACCTTATGTTTCAGTAATAAAGTTGAAAATCTATTAAAGAAATTTGACAGATTGTAGTAGGTTGATGTGCAGGCGTCTGTACAATGAGAAGTCAGCTTACAATACAAATGTCGTGCGTAGGTACCTACTGCCCTCAGCTGTCTGGACCCTACTAAGGAATTCGCCCCCCTATCCTATGACAAGGGGCCGAGTACGTCATGGTGCGCAAACTACGGGTGCAATTAAATTGTCCCGTTGATTTTATCATCCATACTAATATTATAAATGTGAAAGTGTGTGTGTCGGTCTGTTTGACAGGCCTGATGGTCTAGTGGTTAGTGACCCTGACTGCTATGCCGGAGGTCGTGGGTTCGATTCCCACCCAGGACAAATGTTTGTGTGATGAGCACGATCATTTGTTCTGTGTCTGGGTGTAATTTATCTATAATATGTATGTATTTAGAAATATATAGGTAAGTATGTTTATCAGTTGTCTAGTACCCATAACACAAGCTCTGCTTAGCTTGGGACTAGATGGCGTTGTGTGATAGTTGTGGAATATTATTATTATTATTATTTGTTTGTCTGTCTTTCACGGCAAAACGGAGCGACGAATAGACGTGATTTTTTAAGTGGAGATAGTTGAAGGGATGGAGAGTGACATAGGCTACATTTTGTCTCTTTCTAACCCCCCCACTCCCCTAAAATGGGGGGTGGAAGTTTGTATGAAGCATTCCGCAATTTTCAAGGTAGAAAGCTAAAAATTGGTATGCAAACTATTTGTGACTAACAAAAAATCGTGCATCATTTTTTTTTTGGGAATCTGCCCCCAACCATTCAAAAGAGGGGGTGAAGTAGGTAGGAAGCTAAAAATCGATACACAGACTCTTTCTTACCAACGAAAAATACCTGCCTTATTTTTTTTGGAAATCGTCCCCCAGCCCCTAAAATAGGGGATGGAAATTTGTGTCAGGAAGGGGAACCGTGTTACCCCGAATTTAACGCGAGCGTAGCCGCGGGCAAACGCTAGTAATATATATTATTAATACCACTTCAAGCACTTTATTTCATCACACTCTCAAAACGGTGGAGGAAAACATCGTGAGGAAACCGGCATGTCCTAGAACCAAAAACTCGAAGACATGTGACATCCAACAACCCGCACGGGGCCCGCGTGGTGGATTATGGATTACGGCTTACGGCCTACTCCATCTCACAGAGAGAGGAAGCCTGTGTCCCAGCAGTGGGCATTATAGCTACTACTATACCAGTCTCTGCAAGATAAAAGAAAAAACCTATTTCAGAACGAATTTTGAACACTGCATGGTTGGTGCTAAATGTTCATTCCGAAAAAAAATAACAAAGGATCATCCATCATAGTAGGTAGAATTCAAAAGGCTACACTATGCACATTATTACAAACTTTGATTGTTCGATAAATGAACTATATTGCAATGGTTCTAGCGCTGACAGTCCAAGTTATGCGCGACGCGAATGCCCTCAGGATGCCGCTGGGTTTAGCCCGAACCCTGCGCACCAGTAGGGTGAAATGCTGGGATCACACCAACGGGAAACGCCGGTAATTATCGCGATAAGGTATGGCTGCAGCGATGATTAAAGCCCGTCATCGCGATAATTATCGGCGTTTCCCGTTGTTGTGGACCCGGCATTAACAGTTCAACAATATTAATTGCGTTATTTACGTTGTTGAGCAGACAAATTCAAACATATGAAGCAATGGACTAGCAAAATCCTTCAATAATAATTAGAACACGTCGATTCGAATTGTTAATTAGTTCATCAACAACAATTTTACAGTTATTTTTGCCAATGCAGCTCGAAGACAGCTTATTTAATTCAAACAAAGGACTAGGAAACAAAATAGGTCGAATTCATTGGCATCAATAACAAAAAAATAAAAAACACCTAATGTTTCTTGAACGGTGGCGAAAAATGGAACTAAGTTTAAAACGTACTAGATTTGATATTTGTTCAAACAAAGTGGCGCCACCTTGAACTGTCAATTTATATTGGACAACCTGTTTTGGACAATATTTTTCAGTTTCTGATAACATTAATTAGACCGAATGTAAATTTATTTCGTGACCTGGCTTGACCCTATACTGCATAAACAGCAGCCACATAATATTTTGATAATAATTTTAAAACAACTTTGTTTGAACAGTTACAAGTTGTGTGGTCTTGTTGTCAGGCGACATTCGTTGTGTCTATATCTGGGAAAAAGTACCTAACTAGCCTTTCAGTTACTCCTGTTCGAGATTTTGGCTTATACTTCTTCTAGAAAGTCTTTTAATCTGTCCGCTAGTGTGACACAATTGATTTTCTATTGTTTCGTCGCCGATCGGCGACGCGCGCCGCTTGACCAGTTAGAGCCAAAGCACACACGCTACTTTTTGCATCGGCGATCGGCGATTTTGCAGCTGTATCGATGCTGCATCACGTTTTGGCGACTCTCTGCGTTCGGACGCGGTATCGTAATCGCGCGTTTTAGCGACTGCTCCGATGCTGCATCGCGTTTTGGCGACTCTCTGCGTTCGGACGTGGTATCGGAATCGTGCGTTTTAGCGACTGCTCCGATGCTGGCGCAAATGCCAAATCGCTGCGACCGGCATCCGAATGTGTGCGGAGTGTAGCGTTCAGCCGCTGTATCGACCTTACAAAAAGCGACTGAATAGCCGCGTTTGGCGTTTTTAAGTGTGCGGTGTGGAATGCTTGGTCGCTGCATTTAGCTTCTAAAAAGCAGCTGAATCGCCGATCGCCGATGCAAAAAGTAGCGTGTGTGCTTTGGCCCAATGACGTTTTATACATCATTGCTTAAACCTCGCTCCATGTGTAACACACTATCAGTAGGAATGGCTTTCATTTTGACAGTTCAACATCATTCATTGCGTTATTTACGTTGAGCAGACAGTTTTCGAACTTATGAAGCAATGGATTAGCAATATCCAGATAGAGAATGATAGAGTGTTACGCAATTAGGGTGCTGTTCACTACCTAAATCTATAAAAAATTTCATTTCAAAATTTTCAGCTAAATCTACATTTTTACAATTTTAATTGGTACTTACCTGCCTTACTTGTACTCCGGCGTGCGTTCCGCGAGACCACGAGCTCGAGTCCCGTTTGGTGGTGTTATTCCAGATTCCTACATACATTTTGGTCGTAAATTCAGTTTTTCCAGGAAATTTCAAATTTATCCTCAGCGTAAATTCTAATAACCTCATAGATCGCTAGCCGGCGCGGAGACGCGTCTTTTGACACCTCGCACGTCCGCCTAGCTCAGATAAAACTTCTAACTAATAAAATTACACAGTGACAATATGTCATAATAGGTACCTAACTATGTAAAGCCCTGCGATAGGAAGGCGTCGGTCGCGGCAGGCAGACTCCGTAGAAGATGGCGGGACGAGTTGAACAAAACAACGACCAGTGGTCCACATTAGCAGGATCATAAACTCTGGAAGTCATTGCGTTGCCTTTTTTTACCGACTTCTTTACTTTATGGGTCAGTTTTTTTTTTTGCCAAGCTTTAAATGATTAACAGTTGCGGTAACACTGGTAACAGTGACAATGTGTAAAAAAATTGCCGTTACTTACAAACCTGTAGTTATAGGTAAATAAATAAACACAATTAACAAAAGGTCAAGCTCAAGCAAGAATACGGTAAAATATAGACCTATAATTAAAACAACTGTTTTCTTTTTGTCATATTCCTTCAAAAGGACGAACAGAACGTTTCTGTTTGCACATTACAGCGGCAGAAAAAAAATAATTAAAAAAACGGACTGACATGTCCGGGCCCCGGGGCGCGTTTACATGAGGTAATAAGCTAGTCGAGAGTACGGTCAGCATCAAAAGTTGATTAACACTTCAGTTTTTTTAATCTTAGTTATTGAGCAAAATATTTGTTCAAAATTGCAGCAGAAGAATGTTTTTTAGAATATATACTCTTGTCTATTATGTGAAAAGCTAAAAATCAGTTTATTGAAAAAAGTTGTTGTCAATTTAATAACATGTAAAAATTATAGTGTTAATCGACTTTTGATGCTGACTGTACCTACTGGAACAACAATGCTGGACTTATTTTATTAGAACTTTCGTAGGTATTCTGTGTATTATAGGTCTGTAACGTCTGTGTCTGTAGACAATGAAACTGACTATAATAATAGTTGGTATACTAATATCACTCCAAGACAGGTATCGCCGATTTTGGTGACAAGTATACGAGGCTGAAGTGGGACTGGACGTGCGTGTCACACCAATAGGATGCATCCAGACCAGACAGAAGGGCCAAAGTCGTCAAACAGAAGAATATGGGGGAGGCCTTTGCCCAGGAATAGGAGTGGGACAATATAAAAGTCTATTCACTCAAGTTACATTTTTTATAAATATCAACTTTATTTTAAAGTCACTAGCACTATTGAAAAAATGCTTGAATTTGTAGTGTAATCTGAATTTTATTGTGTATACATATATCCCATATTTGTTTACATTTTTGACAAATAAATTGCGAATCACAGAGTACTTTTTGATAGTGTTGCGAATGCAGATGAGGATACTAACCGTATAGTTCGGTAGCGCCCCCTTTAGGACCCGAACACACAAACCTCCGCCGGCTCGGTAATGACCCCTTTAGGACCCAAGAATTACGACATACGACACCCTACATTGATTATGTAAATATTTATTAGGCTACCCATCAAATCTTATGAATGTGCGTTAATTAAGAGAGTTGGATAAAAAACTCATATGTTAACGCCATTAAATATTTCATATTTAGCGCGCAAGCTTATTACTTTACCTTTATAAAATTCAAGTCTGTAAATGCAATAATCGCCATTTTGTTGACAGTGGTGGTCGAGGCTAAAAAACATAAAAATTGGGGATTTCGAACATCCAAACTCCACCACAGGGGCAGTGAATAATACATAATTTAATTATTTGACGAATTCATCCGTTGTTCAAGTTAAAATAAGTAGTGGTAATGAAGTTTTTTGAAATCTAATGTCGAAGTTTCGCGCCAATGGTGCGTGTTTACATTTTTACTTTTCACAAATATCACACACACACAAGTAGATAAGATTTAAAATGTGACAAATATTATTGTAAATGTTATTAACAACACGAAAATGCCCAAATCATAACGTAATATTGAAACACAGGTCGAATAACACGTATTATTCATTACCACTACTCAATTTGTGTTCAAAATCGCCGTCCATGATTGTTTTTTTTTATCGTAATGATGTGCGAAAGCGATTATGCAAAACGATTTTTTTTTAATTTCGATTGACTCGGGTAATTAATATGTCGAATATCGGAAATCGATACTCAGAAATTGAAATAAAATTATTTTAAGCATTAAATACAATAAGCATTGTTTATAATAATGATTTATGCTTTACTAATGTAATTTTAATAGTTTTTTGGACATTCAATTGAACTGAGTCAATAACACTGAGGACCTTAGACCATAGTCATTTATTGAATTTCGCGCCGAATTTGTTTCTATATTTGAATTTATCTTCGAATGCGCTCGCCGTATAAAATTATTTTTATGTATTTTACAATTAAGTATTTATTTTTGACACTTTTCTAATAGTTTGCTACAGAATGCCCAGTATACATTTTTTAGGTAGGCTGAGCAGAAGTTTGGGAATGATGATAAATTAATTGTATAAATTGCATATTCCGCAATCACTTTACATTTTAATATGTGTTGTTAGTTTTATGAGCTTGGTAGTTTTTGTTTCTATTAGTTTACTTGAGTAAAGGTAATTGTTTGTTTTTGTGGTAGTTTCCCAACGAAATTAAAAAAAAATCTTTCCATGTTTATGTCGGACCACGCACAGTGAGAGGTTCCGTTAGGGTTGAATATTCACGCATGCACAATGTACATCATCAATAATTTGATCGACTGCAAAAATAAGTTTGTTTTTCATAAACCCATCATTCATAAGGTACCTACTCAAAAATTAAAGTGCCAGCCAGAAAAGAAAAGTCCTACTGTTTTCTTATGGGGAATAACATCTTGAGCATTTCTTACTATTGAGATTGAAAATGCCAAAAATCTTATTTTTAACCGACTTCTTATAACAAGTGTTTTTAAGCATAACATTTAAAAATACCAACTTTAAATTAAATATAACGTCCCGAACATATTTTTACTGTGACCAAATGTAAGTATGTACGCAGTATACCTAGAATGAGAGATTTGCTATATTATTTGAAGACCAGACGTCTGATAGGATCTCTTGGAATCTAGAATAATCACAGAAGTATATTTTGTAGTTTTTATTTTAGGCTGTGGTTTCAGATATATTGTTTCTAAATAACTTTTTTTTAGTTATTAAAAAATATGTTTGTGACCCTCACGACAAACCCTTTCATTTGATATATCACACGGTACTTACAGTAAGCAAAGCTTTTTCATTCCTCATACTCGGAAAGTAGTATTTGTTTGATCCGAATAGCGGGTGGTAGACGTTGCTTCCCACCTTAAGGCGGGAAAGACTCATAGTAATTGCTTCCCACCTTAAGGCGGGAAAGACTCATAGTAATTGCTTCCCTCTCTAGGTCGGGAATGAATTAAAAAATAGAACTAAATTGGTTGGAAGTAGTCAGCTACGAAATTTTTACATAATTAAGAAAAATGTTGCGGTCTTGTGAGTGTATAAACAGCCAGTGTGAATAAAATACCTATCAAGCGGGACGGCCCGCGGCAGTGACGCGGTGTCTTCCATATTTAAAATAGTACACAAATTGTTCTAATATTTCAATTAATTTTAAATAGGTACCTATTATTCATGTTATTCTTATCAATAAATATTTTAGAAAAAACACTATTTTTTACTTTCCTTGTATTCGAAATGAAAAGTAGAGTGTTTAACACGGGTGAAAGTCATCAATTCCTACTCGGACTATAGTCTAAATACCTCGTATGGGAATAGATTCCTTTCGACCCTTGTATAACAATCTACTATTTACCCGACTGCACCAGAAGGAGGGTTATGTTCTTCAAGAGTTTGTAAGTATGTATAATTGTTTGGCACGCTCTGCGGCCTGAACGGCTCGATGGAATTTAGCTTGAGAGATGTCGTTAGATTCGTATTTACTGTGAGAGTGACACTGGGCATATCAAAATAGAAAAAAAACAAAATGGTATTTTTTAAATCTAATGTGACCCCAAAAAGTGACCCCATATTCATAATTAATTTATTCATGTTACACGTCCGTATTTGAGTCACAGAAACTTATATGTGTACCAAATTTCAACTTAATCGGTCCAGTAGATTCGAAACAAATCGATTGTAACAAACCTATAGACAGACACACGAGTGAGGGTTCCGTTTTTTCATTCGGACGTAGGGAACCATAAAAAGTTACACCCCTATCCACACTGTACGTGTTTGTACTTATTAAAATGATTATATTTCAAAAAATTATTAATTCATGATAAAATATACCAAAGAGTTTTTATTCAGTCTGTACAATTTTTTTATTTTTTTTTAAATACCGATTATCGATTAGGCTTTATGACATTTTTGAATCGGAATAAGAAAATTGGGTGGATTGTCAGCACTAAGAGGTGTCACGTCGCAACACAATTTTTTGTAATTTTTATCAAGATTTGATGATGTTTTTTATGTAGTTTATGTATGAAAAATGGTAAAAGTAAGAATGCAGAGAGAATGACAATATCTTTATTTTTTCCTTTTGCATATTTTCATCAAGAGATTAGATGGTTTATGTACATATTTTCAGCGATTTTGAGGTGTCTACCTTTTGGATAGGTGTAGTAATATCTATTTTATAAAACTTTCACAGTAGAATGACGCGGTTTTACCGACCTCAGCATATAGTTAGAGATATTTGCCACAAACTTATTTTACAAAATAGGCGCGGTAACACAGTTTTCTTAATAAATTCGAATGCTGAAAGTTAAAGTAAATTTCTGATTATCATGACGTAATTCGCAACACCCCGTCGAGTCAGCTGGTGTGTCAAATGTCAAAATTTTGTCGAGCAGAGAGGCTAATATCGATCGTTCGAAAGTTGCCAAGCAGAAGCGATTCCGTTAGGAGCATTGAGATAGGTTTCTATGTCTATGGTTAGGAGTATTTATTTCGTCCACTTGTGACGACAGTGTGTGTGTGACATCTCAAAAACCGTAATTTTACAGAAAACGAATTTTGAACTTTTAAAAAAATGATGTTGTCAAGATATCTTTATTATGTATGAGGTGATTAGAGTATACTAATACTGAAATGATATATCATTAAAACAAAAAAACACAATTATCAGTGAAACAAAAAATCGTATTTTAATTCGAGATGTCACACTGTCGTCGCAAGTGGATGATGATTGTGTTCTGTGAGCAAAAGGAATTACCCAAAAAACTTCTTTACGAAAAAATACAACCGACTTTTATAACTTTAATTTCGGAAGTCGGTGTCGTTGGTTCCGCATTTTCTTTTTTTTTAACACCGACGTTATTTATCATTTTGTAGTTTTTTTTTTTAAGTCGGTTGTTTTTTTTTTGTAAAAATGTTTTTATTTTTCACTTTTTTGTTGTACCTACCCCACACAAATTCAATTAATAGTGCATTGAAGACACTGACTAGAAGAATCATCAAAATGCAGCCTACATTTATGCATATAACTTCGTACATAAGAATAATTACCTAATGTATTATATACTAAAATCTTCCTGAAAGTATGTAGATCACATTAATGAAAGAATTATCAAAATCGGTTCATGAGTTTTTGAGAAAATCTCGGACATACAAACATACATACATACGGATCGAATACAGAACCTCCTTTATTGAAGTCGGTTAAAAAGGGTGGCTAGAGGGTCATTTTAGGAACTGGTATTTTCTTTACAGATAAGTAGATTTCTTTAGCAAAGGCTTCGATTGTGCATTATTGATCGAAGAGCAAAGGTCAGTTATTTATCACTCTGCCAGTGATGCAGACAACTTGCAGACAACGAAAAACCTACGCAATACTCGTGTCGCTGCCCGCAGTCACGTATAACAATGACGTACCAAGTCGAAACTAACTGAAAAGCTAAAAACAAGCCCATTTTTAACCGACTTTTAAATTAAATAAAAGTTGAAAGCAGGCGGGACCCATTTGAGTTTTTTTTAAGGAACTGTTATTTTCTTTACAGATAAGTAGATTTCTTTAGCAAAGGTCGCTGTCATTCTGCCAGTGATGCAGACAACGAAAAACCTACGCAATAATCGTGTCGCTGCCCGCAGTCACGTATAACAATGACGTATTAAGTCGAAACTTTGCAATACTTGCAAAATTACTGAGCCGTCGCTAACAATATTATAACGGAGCCCATTTCCCTTAACTTTCTCTTTAGTAGATACCTACGTACCTAGCAGGAGAGTGTAAAGTGTAAACAAGCCACGAATAGCTTCTATACCTATTATGTAGTTATTTTATTAAAATAAATTGTTTACATTTTTCTATGAAAAGGAACTTTATCGATACTTGTATACTGCTACAATACCTACCTACTGTGTTATGTTACCTATAATAGGTTTGTATTAATAAGTAGGTTGTTATGAAACTATGTAAATATAACTGTTAGGTACTAAATTATATTATTATTAGCTCTGATAACAAGGAGTCAGTTTATTGAAATGAAAACAAACAAGTCCTTATCTGCGAATGGGCTAAATACGAACGCGAACGAACACAAGTACACAACGGCCATTTGCAATAACCCGGCCAAATTAAAAATCAGAGGCGTATTACGGGAGTCTTTGTATGAGCGTACTTCCAAACATGGTCGTACTATACGCTCAACCTCCTTGTTTTCATCGTCATATTTTTTTTTTCAACTTTGCTAGCAGATCGGTACTAGGCAGCGAATAAAGCTTCCCATTCACGTAGAACGGATGCGATTTTTTTTTCCAGATTGTTCCAGAAATCGCATTTTCATACTAAGCGAATATAAAGAAATAAGAAATGTTAAACTTTGTGTATTTCCAAATTAAAAAAAACCGGTCAAGTGCGAGTCGGACTCGCGCACCGAGGGTTCCGTGCAAAGTAGGTACGTAACTACTAATTTTCGGTTTTCGCAATTTTTCCTTTCTCTGTGCTATAAGACGTTGCTTCGTACCATATTCAAGATTCTGAGTTTGCAGGAAGTATCCTGTAGGTTTTGATTCCCTTGCGAGTGTCGAAAATTTGCGGAACAAATGGCTGTATCTCTTGATTGCGTTGGCTTAGAAGTTTGATTTTTTCACAGCTCCAAGGGACAGTAGACCTGAGTATTTGATATAAATTTCAGCTTAATACCTCCACGCGTTCCTGAGACAAAGGGTCTTGACAGACAGACAGATGGACGGACGGACGGACAACAAAGTGATCCTAAAAGGGTTCCGTTTTTTCCTTTCGAGGTACGGGACCCTAAAAATAAGGCTATTATGTTTGAAAAAGATCTTAATTGTTTTTTTTTCGGTTATGTATACATGACTATTTGTATAAATCAGTTTACATTTAATTTTATATACGTATAATAAGAAGTATCAAATGTTTTTTTTTTATGAGTTACAAAAATGTAGTTTTTATGTTTTTTTTTTTTATTATTTTTTTTTTTTTCGCCAGTCTCTTGGGTACATTACCAGTCGACAGCGATGCGGATGAATTTTTCGACGCTATTTTTTAGTTTTTGTATAGTTTTAGTTAAGTTAGGTTTTAATTTTGTTATTTTTGTTAATTAAGTTTTTAAATTCAAATAAAATATTAGCTTACATAAAAAAAAAAAAAAAAAACATGAAAACTACATTTTTATACATGACTTGTGAATACATCCAATGATCCAACTGTGAAAATTGCCAGTAAATTTCGTAATCTACATTGAAGTGTTACACTAATATCTTCAAGTGTTTTCGTTAGATATTTTGACTGACTTTTTTAAATAAAATGTTGAAGTCACAAACAACAGTAAATACTGATGAATTGGAAACCTCCTCCTTTTTGAAGTCGTTTCACTGAGAACAAATATATTTATTTTCCTAGAGCCATATCGCTATATAATTTAATTAAATAATTAAGCGATATGGCTGATTTACTGCTATAAAGCAGTATTATCAGCGTAGCAGATCTGCTTAGTATGACTAAGCCGCAGAATGTCGTGTATGTTATACGGTGAGTCTCAAAATATTCCCTGCGGCACCCCGGAGGCAACCGGAAGGCTCCCACTTACACTAACATACACGACACACGTAACTTCTGAACCAATCTAAGGACAGGCCTCTGACACGAAAGAATTCGATTTTTTTTAGCAGTGTTGGAATTGAGACTGTGTCAAAGGCCTTGGCAAGGTCAAGGAAAACACCAGCTGAACGGTGGCCCTTGGTCAATGTTTTAGGAGATAATCAATAGAGTCAGCCGGTCAATGGACTCACAGCGTGCCCAGTGGACTGCCCTCGCCGAAAGCCAAACTTTGAGAGTTAGTAACTACAAAAAAAACTTTAATACTTTATTTGAAATAAGCCATCAAACATAAACATATTAACCCAAAGCATCTAATAATACTACTTTAAAACAAAAAGAAGTTAATTAATAGTAAATCCTAAAGATAAACGTCATCATTTTCTATGTATCACTTTGTTAATGACTGAATGATTATTGTCTCAAGCATCGATTAATTGACTCACGTAGGCACTGCAATTCCTTGAAGATTCCATTGTGTTTCCATTGAACTCGTAATTTAAGTGAATCATTAAGTACTACTTTGCTAATGACTGTAGATAATAGATAAGCAAAAGGAATATAAAAATAATAGTTACGACGGTGTTATGTGATCTACATTCGTGGTCTTTTATCTTGAATTCTACATTGCAAATGAGGCTAAAAACTGAAAACTCGTCATAGGTGGCAGCACTGTCGATCACAAATTAAGCGTACAATAGATAAATGTGTATGCAACTTGGAGTATAGCACTATTAAAAGACGTGCTAAGGAAAAGGGAAGCGCTTGGCTCTGATATAAAAGTGTGTGATATAAAAGTAGTGGAAAAGTAAATAAAATATGATCATTTTAGAATGTATAGATCTTTTTTTTTTAAACTGGAGGCGAACGACAGAACACCGGATTTGAAAACCAACTCAACTGAATAACTTTTGAGAAGTTAATTATAGCATTGATCTAATGTTATAATGTAAACACACACACGCACCTTACTTTACTGTAAATAATATCACACCAGAAGTGAAAACCGACGCAGTTCTTTTAGTTTCCTTATAAACCAATTTCTCCCATAAGGCTTCAAGTTGGATAGCATATTATAGTCTCGACGAAATATCGGGTTTTCTATTTTTTTTTTACGGGGAGCTTCCTCCCACAATTTTCGTCTTGTAATATGTTTGGAAAATACATGGGTAAAATACACTTTTGCAGTCAATAGCTGCGCAACGGGGAATATTAATTAATTGCTTGCTGGCAAAAATGTATGGATAGTGACAGCTAGTTGTAAAATTCTTGAACTTTGGATATCAGCGACATCTGAAGTGAACAAGTTTGAGTTTTCGTCCCCATTTAGATGAATATATTTTTATTATTTACCACGACAATCGCATCAATAAAAAAAGTAGCGTCACGAATGGCCCGCTTTATATCCCCACTGCGCAACCAGAGTCGCGCAGCCGCCATTGCCATATAAATACCGCGAGCGCCACCGACGTCACGTAGTCGAAATCGAGAGGTGAAGGTGCGAATAATGGAGAGGTGGCGTCCATATTTTATTCCCATATTAATCGATCATCATCATAGGAGCTAGCAGCGCGACCGCCGACGTATCAAGTCGTGAAAGTGAAGCAGTTAAGTGTTTCGACGTGTCATCCAAGAAGATCGACAGCGGTTCGAGGCCGACCCCGGCGGATCGCGGCGATCGAGCGAAGCCACATACACACAAAATCTCGCGTGCGAGCGGCGACCATCTTGTGAAACATCGAAGTCGCGCCCGGCTTAGAGGACGCGAGCAACGCAGCGGAGCACCCCCCGACTGAAACAACGCAGTGCCCGTTGACATATTGTACAAGTGTCCGCGTAAACATAACAGTGAAGGAGCCGGAGCATCAACAACAACCCGACGAAGAAGACCCGGGGGCCCGCAACATGAACCGGCCCAGCCCCCCCACGGCCGTGGGTACTCCGCAGGCCCGCGGCCGGCGCCGCTCGGCGCTGCGGCGCGAGCGGCGCGACGAGCGCTCCGAGCGCTGCGAGCGGTACGCGGCCAGCAAGTGGGGCGCAGCCCCGGCCGCGTGCGCGCTGCCGCCGCCACCCACACACTGGCGGCGCGAGGGCCGCTGCCGACCGGAGCCCGACCGCGCACTACCGCTCAAGCTGCTCCTAAACGTGACGGCGTAGAGCGCCGCCCGCCATACGGACTCTAAGCTAGTGATAAGTGGCGCGGGCGCGGCGCGGCGGCTCGCCGTCGGGCCGCGTCCGCCGCTCAGTGCTAAGTTTTTTATTTCGAGGCGCGAGACACGGCCGTCCGCGACCCTGTGTCGCGCGCGGCCGCGTCCGTTGCCGACCAAATTCCGGCGTTAGGTATTATTTTGTGAAAATTTTAGTAGGTAAGTGCAGCCGCGGCTCCGCGGGCGCTGCCGCCGCCGCCCTGGCCCTAAACAAGAGAAAAACACAAAAAAATGAATAGGGCGTCTGCGGAGCGCCCCGGGGCCTGGGGTAGCCGGCGCGGCCTGCGCGCGCGCTCGGCGGGGGCCTCTTTATGTTGTCGGGCGCTCCGCCGGCTCGAGGCGCGCGCGCTGCGGCGCCGCTAGTCGTATCGTTTATTTATCTTGAGAGCGATGTGTATTTTATTTGTGCGCGCCGGGCCCGCCCTGGCGGGAGGACCTGCCGTCCAAAGCTTTAAACGTACGTGTGTGAGGCCCGGCCCGGTGCACCCTAGTTGTAGATTTTAAAATTTAACAATACGGTAAATGTGAAAGCCGACTGTTGAAGATTGGGAGTCTATTATATATGTTTGTACAGTATAGTATATTGATCTCAGCTGCGGGCACATGCGGCCAGAACGCCTAGGAACTTTCTGTGATGTACAAAAAAAAAAACGAGTATATTTGGAATTTTACAAGTTTTTTATAATTAATTTGTAATGTAATACTTTAAGTGAAGATTGAGCATGGGCGGTGGCCGCTCTACGCAAGATTGTCCGCAGCATCCTTTCCCACCTTGTCCCATCCCTCGTTCCTGTCCTATCCCAGGGCTCTCCGGAGCCCGCCAAATGGTTCAATATTTCTGTCAGAGGTCAAAAACGTGCTCTTCACTCTTCACGAGTGGGGCAAAAACTTTACTTTTTAGCTCAAGAAGGATTCCAATATGAAGATACGAGACATGTGACATCACAAAGAATATATGTAAAATGAGGGTCGAGATGCAAGTTTAAAAGTTAATAATTATCAAGATCACATGCAGGGATGAAAACGAAGAATAATGTACCTAAATGGAGAAAACTGCAGCTGGACTGGTGAGTGCTAATATGTTACCTAACGCTTTTCTATTATTCGGCACACATCGTCGTTTTCAAACCAAAATCTGCTGTGCTGTTTTTGAGATTTCAAGATTTTGACCACAGATAAGAAGAAAAAGTTGAAAATTTTGTCAAAATCTTGAAATCTCAAAAAAGGCACATAGCAGATTTTGGTTGGGCAACGATGACATGAGAATCCCATATCAACAAACTTTGTTTTTATTGTTCAAAATGTAAACATTACTGTCTGCGCTCTTACGTCATTTTCGCATAGCATTCTTTGACTTTATTCCTTTTGCTTCTTAAGGTCAAAGCGTGATGTTAACCTATAACCTTCCTCAAGAATCGGGCTATCAAATGTAAAAAGAATTTTTCAAATCCGACCGGTAGTTCCAGAGATTAGCGTGTTAAAACAAACAAACAAATTCTTGAGCTATTATTATATAATCCTAGCTGCGCCCCGCGGTTTCACCCGCATAAATGTCGATCCCGTGAGAATATCGGGATAAAAGTAGCCTATATGTTAATCCAGGGTGTCAGCTACCTCTATACAAAATTTTATCAAAATTGGTCCAGCCGTTTGAGCGTGAAGAAGTAACAAACATATAAACACACACACTCGCCTTTATAATATTAGTGTGATTAGTATAGATTTTTACATTCTAGCTGTTCATTCAACTCAAACTCGAAGCATTTATTTCAATTAAACCATTTACAGGCACTTTTGAATTGTCAAGGAGTCTGTCAGTCAGAAAGATGAAGCTAGTTGCCCATTCCAAAGCATAGTTGGTTCCTGTGAAGATGAATGGGCAAGAAACTCCATGGACACTGTTTTATATAACGAAACATTGAACTAACTAACACAATGTTCACATTCGGTCTCAAGCTAAACAAATTCATTCAGCTGAATTACTTGTCAATGTCTGGATGACAAACAAAACAGCTGTTTATGCAATTGTTCTAATTATTTACCAATACAAGCAAAGGCTTTGATCATACAGCCTTTCAATACAGCTGTTTGAAAGTTTTATAAAGATTGCCATTCATCATGTTTGAAAAAAAAAACAACCGACTTCAAAAAAAAAACACTACAAAGTGAAAAATAACTTTAATTTCGGAAGTCGGTGTCGTTGGTTCCGCATTTTCGTTTTTTGACACCGACTTCCGAAATTAAAGTTATTTTTCACTTTGTAGTGTTTTTTTTTTGAAGTCGGTTGTTTTTTTTGTAAAAAAGTTTTTATTTTTCACTTTTTAGTTGTACCTACCCCACACCAATTCAATTAACACTAGTGCATTGAAGAATTGAAGACACGACTCGAAGAATCATCAAAATTCCCATAGAAATGCCGGATATGCAGTACATTTATGCATATAACTTCGTACATAAGAATAGTTACCTAATGTATTATATACTAAAACCTTCCTGAAAGTATGTAGATCACAGTAATGAAAGAATTATCCAAATCGGTTCAGTAGTTTTTGAGATAATCGCGGACATACAAACATACATACGGGTCGAATACAGAACCTCCTTTTTTAAAGTCGGTTAAAAATAAGTTGTCCTATTCAAATGGTTACAGAAGCATGGAATGTGTAATTACATTCACGATATTATTGAAGTTATGAATGGGGAAATGGTGTTTGTTTAAAATGAATGGTTTGTTATGTCTAGGAACTACATACTTACCGAAGCTAGCCGTTTTCAAATCAACGTAAGTATTGTAGACACACCCTTACACTTACATACCAAACTATTACCTAACCAATGAATAGGTATAATACCAACATTACGTAAGATAATTCACCACACTCGTACAGAAAGCCCAGTATACTTTGACCCGCGGCAAGAATGGGAACTAATTAAAAAATGTACTGAAATTGACAGTTTCTTTCACAAGTAGCGCCATTTATGGATTGTACGTAATATACTAGGCGCACTATCGATTGGAGTATTGTTTACAAACATGACGCGACCTACATTCTTTAATTGGATGAATGTTGACTCCCAATTGCAATAAATATCACATGACTGAGGCGCTTGTGGCTACGTAATAAGTAGTAATAACAGCCGCACGGATCGATCGATCAAGTTAAGCTACGCTTGCCGCGGTTGGTCCGTGGATGGATGTCCATCTTTACATACCAAGACCTCTCCGTGCCTCGGAAACCACACCAAGCCGTTGGTCCCGCCCGGCTGTCATTCGTAGATCTTTGAGAGTCGTTACGGGTCGTCAGAAGCCCGAAAGTCTGACAACCATGAACCAGTCGGTAAGGGGTGCCGTATCATCCAGGGTTGAGGAGGGCAGATAGGCAGTCGTTCCATGTAAAATACTGGTAGTCAGCTGCATCCGGTTAGACTGGAAGCCGACCCCAACATAGTTGGGAAAAGGCTAGGCAGATGATAATGATGAAATGATGACATAACTGTCATTTGATACCTAAAATACAGTTTATCCTAGTTCAGGTCGATCCCATTATTATACGTTTATACCCCTACCAATTTTGCATTATTTAATTAAATAAATTTAAAAAAATTGCGGGGGGCTTTAGGTACCTATTTAATTATGTCAGTGAGAAGGGTGATCAGTAAACTCAGTCGATAAATGAAATCCTACTGTACTGTACAGACGCCAGCACATCAACCTACTACAATCTGTCAAATTTCTTTAATAGATTTTCAACTTTATCATTAAAGCATAAGGTTCAAAGTTGATTGGGAAAATGTGACAGTTTTGGGTAGGTTGATGTGCTGGCGTCTGTACATATGTGATATAATAATATAGTGAACATTCGTTCAATATTTTAAGCTTGGTGATATAGCAGATTATGAGATTAAAGATGGTGTACTATCTAGCATGTTTTTTTCTATCCATATAAAACGTGCGCACACGAATCAATTGCCGAGTGACTGAGCCAGATTTTACCACGAAAAATTGACAATAATATGGCGTAGTGTGCGAGATCATTTATTGATTAAATGTTCTTGAAAATCTTGCATTTGAGGGGTTAAGCAGAACTTACCAATTTTACTCGGCTCCGAGTCTTAGCGTGATGTTACATAGTTTATTGCCTTCCTCAAGAATTGGGCAATCAAATACAAAAAAAAAAACAAATCCGACAGGTTCCAAAGATTAGCGTGTGTGTAGCGACCATAAAAACAAAAAAAAAAAGAAAGAAAAGAAATGTAACATAAATATCTATGGTAGCGACAAACTGTTCAGCTTTATCATTAGTACAGATAGATATTTAAATATTCGCAGCTGAAATTGCGGGCATCAGCTAGTTTGTAAAAGACTGGTTAACGCTCGCGTATTTTTGCAATAATATCGATTCCTCTTCACCCCTTTGCTAAGTTTTATTGTTACCCGCACCCCTTAATTGAGGGCCCCGTGCGTGCCTCCCTATTTTATCTCCAAAACACGCCGCCGGGCTCTAGCTGAAAACCAGCGCTGGCTGTCTCGCATAGAGTCTACTGAGCGATGGGCCGTTTTGCGTGGATGTGACACATCTTTTTCCCCAACTTGTAATTTTTTTTGTTTGTGTTTTTTCTCTGCGTCATATCTGCCACAAGTTTTTTTTTTCTTTTTTAAAAACCGAAAGTTCTAAAATATTTGATCTCACCATAGTCTCATTGAATTTGTTTTTTTTTTTTTTTTGTTAGCGTTTATTGTGTCACGGCTAGGCGGCTGGGCAAAGGCCTAGGGTAGACCGGGGACAAAAGTAACACTTTTTGTTAAATGACCTATAACACAAAATCTACTCGCTTTATCCAAAGTTTGGATCATTTGGTAGTAGGTTATTTTCATTGTCTTTAAGCTTTTACTTTTGAATTACACTTAAATTGCATTTATCGTACAGAAAATCTAGTTTGAATTCGAGGGGTCTCACTGCTACTATTGACCCCTAGTATGGGTCAATTGTAACAACATTTTAAAAGACAATAAAATACAGAGTTGGTTAATATTATCACTTTTATTTACTTATATGTGTAGATTAATTAGGTACTTATTTATCAGTCTCAATTATAAGGAACCTTGTTTTCATAAACTTGTTAAATAATCAACATGAAAGTTTAACAAAATTAAAATAGATTGTTCGTAGCTTTAAACAAAATAATAATTAACTTTAAGTAAACACAGGTTCGCTTTGGGCCAAAATCAAATTTTGAGGATTAATATTAGTTGAATAACGACAGTAAAACGTATAAAAACACTATTTTTCTTTTTTGTATGAAGTTACAAATGCCCCTGTTACAACCGTCCCTGAATTAAAAAAATACTAAATCGAAAATGGACTTATGACGAACATGATTTGCTCATTAAGCAAACGGATCACTCTCAAAAAATATGCACCATCAGGAGAATGAAAGTCGAAAATTTGATTTTACGAATTTTGCCTTTTTTGCTTCTCTTTCTCTCTGTATGTATATATGTATATATATATTCATGTATTATACCTATATATACATACATAATAATAATTAACTATATATTTAGAGTATAGAATAATTATGTTATTATTCATTTTTTATTTAATTAAATAAATAAATAAAAAAATATCCCTGGACAATTCACACAGCGCCATCTAGCCCTAAACTAAGCAAAGCTTGTGCTATAGGTACCATACAGCTAATATACTACTTAAATACTTTTTTTTTGTAAATACATACATAAAAAAGAAAGAAAAGAAAAGATTATTCTTCCAATAATTGTCTAACTAATTTCTTAAAAATATGAAATTAATACGTGTTGGGTCAATTGTAGCACGGGGTTGATTGTACCGTTACAATTGACCCCTTCCCTGCTGTTACAATTGCCCTCAAGTAGTACATTTGACAAAATTTGAAATTTGCAAGAAACCTATCGAAATTTAGCAGCGGAATTATCACAATTATGGCAGCCAATCATCTTAGCAACAGAGTGATTACAATGATTTGGCTATAAATCCTTCACTAACTACAAAAAAAGCGCGTAATTCAGAGTAAAAAACTTTCTTTTGGTGGTGGAAAATCAAAAATTCCCTCTGAGCACGTCCGTTTCACAGCGAGCGCGCCGCCGACTGGTGAGCAGGTCTAGACACTTTAGACGCGTGATCTGGCGGACGCACACATTTAAGCGTTGTATATGTGTGGAAATATCGCCGATGTTACTATTGCCCCTTGTTACTTTTGTCCCCGGTCTACCCTACTCTTTTTCCTTCCAAACCTATGTCTTCTTTTGGCCATGTTGGCCCTGCAAACGTCACACCACCTTCGCCGCGATCTACCTCCACGGTGATGTCGTCCTTCAGGCTTCCAGTGAGTGACGATCTTTGCCGATCTCTCACTTCAGCCTGCACCCTAATTGCGTAACACACTATCAATCGGAATCATCTAATCCATTGCTTCATAAGTTCGAAAAATTTGTCTGCTCAACACGTAAATAACGCAATGAATGTTGTTGAACTGTCAAAATGAAACCGATTCCGATTGATAAAGTGTTAGGCAATTGCCCCGTTGGCTGTTCTTCTCCAACATCCGCTACTTGAGTTATGGAGGTGGTGTTTCTAACTCGATCGGTACGAAATTTAAACGTCAACTTGTTATTTTATGGAACCGATTTGGATAGCACATTCTTTGCACGTTAGTGGTAAAAAAAAAAATACGTTGACAGCGCCTTTATGTCGTAGCAACAAGGGCGTATTTCGTAGTACCCTTAACCCGGGTTAAGGGTACTACGAAATACGGGCGGGTGGGTAAGGGGGCCGGCCCCCTTACCCGCCCGCCCGGTTACCTTTGCCCGGGTTCCTGAGGTTCCTAGTCCTAGGTCGAAACCGTGGGCAGCAGGTTTTAGTATAATAATACAGGGTATCCCGTTAACAATAGTTCCAAAATTGTCTAAACTACAAATAGGTAATCACAACAAATACAAATGGTACCCACATCAAATACTGGTATTCAGTTGCATCTGGTTAGACTGGAAGCCGTCCCCAATAGCTATGCAGGAGCCTTAAACCGATGGACTATTGCCCAAGCCGACATGCGACAGCTTGAAAATAACATATTCGTTGCACTCAAGCCGATAATACGAATCAAGTTATTCTATTGTATTGTCGAGTTGTCATGCATAATGTATGAGCCCTCGGCCAACAAAGGGAAAGGGGCGTTGACCTCAAAGGCGTTGGTCTGAGAACCTGACAGGCCCGTCACTGGATGCAGTCGTAATATATATGAATGACTTTACTCAAGTTTCGAAGCTGGGAATCAACCATCATCATCTGCCTAGCCATTTCCCAACTATGTTGGGGTTGGCTTCCAGTCTAACCGGATGCAGCTGAATACCAGTATATTACATGGAGCGACTGCCTGGCTGACTTCCACAATCCAGTTACTGGGTAATACGATATCCCTTGGTAAGACTGGTTGTCAGATTTTCGGGCTTCTGACGACGCGTAACGACTGCCAAAGATCCACGAATTACAGCCGGGACCAACAACGGCTTAACGTGCTTTCCGAGGTACGGACGGGTCTTGGTATATGAAGATAGTCACCCATCCACAGACAAACCGCGGCAAGCGTAGCTTAACCTGATCAATCGATCCGCGTGGCTGTTATAAATTAGCCACAAGCTCCTCAGCTGAGAATCAACTAATAATGGAAATAAGTGATACCTATAATACCGGTATGTCCAAAGATGATGTTTGTTCTAGCTTCTGATCGCGGCTTCGCCCTCATGGATGTCGAAAATAATCGCACGGCCCACGGGAACGTGCTACCAGCACCCTAATTGCGTAACACACTATCAATCGGAATCAATAGCTCAATATAGCTATACTATACTAGCTATACTATCAGCTTATACTTATACTATTCAGGGACGCAGCTTTTACAGAGGGGAGGTATTACATAAATGCTGCCAAATTGGTCGTATGTATTAGAACGGTAGATTGTGCAGGGTGGGGAGAGCGAGCGTAGCGAGCTCGAAAATTTTAACAACCCGCCTCTGTTTGATTAGGTTTAGTTTTTTTATATTTTCAAGTAGAAATAGGAGTTACATTGTCGACTTATGCAGGCAAGCTCAAGCAACTATCAGAATCGGAAAATGCAAGAGCGAGCGAAGCGAGCTCGAAAATTTTGCGCACTCTCGGATAGGTTCGATTTTCTTTCGATAATTCCAAAAGGACTAGGAATTACTTGCTTTGTCGCCTTTTGAAGAAAAGCTCAAGAACCAATGTAAATTGCAAGAACGAGCGTAGCGAGCCTGAAAATTTTAGCATCTCACCTTGAATAGTCTCTGTTTTCTTTTACCCATCATACAAAAAGAGAACTTACTTTATTATCGAATTATGACGAACTCGTTTTACAGCAGTTTAGGTTTTGGAATCTGGCCTTACTTAAGCCTTTCAACCTTACGTACGAGCGGGGTGCCCATCAATATCCCGAGTTTGCTTCGCTCGCTCTTGAATTCTAGATTCAATTTTTTTATAACAGACTTTTTAAAGGAAAATATCTTTTAGGCGCGTTTAAAACCCACTGTCATTAAAATTTCATAGTTTTAAGTTTTTACTTCAGTCGGCAGTCCCCATGTCTGCCGATGTTCTTAATGTTTTTGAATATGCCAATCGGGGTTTTCGTGGCTAAAGTACAGTTTTATGTTAGTAAGGCAAGTAAATCATTCAGACTCTCGACAGCTTGAATGATTTTGGGGGGGGTCATGACCCCCACGACCCCCCCCTCGGACCGCGCATGCCTTCTGAATACATGTTGTACAGACGCCAGCACATCAAGCTACTACAATCTGTCAAATTTATTTAATAGATTTTCAATTTTATCTCTAAAATATAAGGTGCACAGTTGATTGGGAAAAGACAGTTCCGGGTCGCTTGATGTACTGGTGTTGGCCCAGTGGTAACGGTACTTGTAAGTCGGGGACTTACGAGTTGTAGGCCGTAGGTTCGAACCCAGTCGGGGCGCTTTACTTTGTGTAAATATTTCATCACCACAGCTTTCAAAACGGTGAAGGGAAACATCGTGAGGAAACCGGCATGTCCTAGAACCAAAAATTCGAGGACATTTGTCCTCTACCAACCCGCATTGCAGGGCTCTTGTAGTGGATTATAAGCTTGTGTCCCAGCAGTGGGAACATTATAGCCTGATTATACAATGACCTCTATTGTCACGCTAAAGCGATTCGGGTATTCGGCCACACGTGGTGGCTTTTATAATAACGACAAAACTTCGTTGTTTTTTACGCGAAAAAAAGATCTGTCTGAAACTAAAACACACACACAAACACAATAGCCGAATCTAGAATCTTAACAGATGAAAACCGGATTCAATATTAATCATTATCAAATCAACAAAAAATCTCCAAGTCATTGCTTGAGTCATAGTGGCCAGTTCTTACGTTGACTTCATTATCAGAGGTTAAATGGAAATATTAAATATTCGCTTTTATGACTTTAGGTTTCGTCATAATGTCTAAAGTTCGCACAATGCCTATAGATTTTGAACGATACTATTGTATTCCCGTGGTTTTACTGTACGTTTTTGCCTCGGAAAACGAATTGTTCAGGTTATTCTTAGATAAGACAACCATTTTCTGAATTGAGAATTATATTCTCTACAAATCTCAACGTGAAAACTTGGTGTCATTCCATTTGATTGGGGATTGATACTATTGACAGCTCACATCAAAATTAATTTAGGTACCGTCAAACGGGGCGAATAGGGATGCAGGGGTGAATCGGGACGAAACTTTAAAAGCGATTTAAATAATATAGTTTTTTTGCCAAAAAGGAATCTGTGTTTACTGTATTATAATTAACGTGCCCTTGTCGGCAAAAAACTATATTATTTCAACGCTAAAATCCATTTTAAAGTTTCGTCCCAATTCACCTCTGCATCCTTATTCACCCCGTTTGTAGGTGCCTAAGTACCTTAGTTTTCATGGTGAAATTTTGGTAAATTTCTTACATAAGGTGAAGCCTTTGATGTAGCCCGTAAAATTCAAAATTTATTTGCATAAAATGTAAGAAATGATTGAATTTCGCGGAATTCACTGTAGAAGCCTCCATTCCTTGTCGTCGGCGTCGTCTTTCAGTCTGGTAAGTACCTATAAACGAAACATATACAGGGTGTAACACCCTGTATATGTTTCATCGTTGATCTTCTTCTTAGCGTGTCGATAGCAATCTAAATGTACTCGGCCCAGAATTCGGCCACTTGTTTGGCGCCATCACTAGCGTCCATCAGTTCCTGTAACGTGCAGCTGACAGGACACGCAGGGCACGATATTAAGTGTCCCATCGTTTGTGGAACAGCACCACATTTACACTCCAAGGCGGAGTCGTCTATAAATCTCCACCTGAACAGGTTTTCCTTGCTTCGGCCAACCTGGGTCCGGAGTCTGTTTAAAGACTTCCAGGTTACCCAAGGTAACTCATGTCCAGGTGGGAGGTGCTCAGCGGGTGGGACGAACGGTTTGGGTAAGGAAGCACTGTCTCGCCACAGCTTCAGTCTTTCTTGTGGTGGTTCGCCAGTGAGTGGGACGGCACACTTTAAGAAGCTGTTTCGGCTTTTCAGCCTTTGTGGCACAAGGGTGTTGTCGTGCAAAAGGTGTCGTGTGTCGGAGACCATTTTGGCTCTTTCGCTGGAGCTTGCCACCGCTCTGCGAACCACTGGTGGTGCTATTCCTTCTAATGGATACAGCATTTGTACTGGGGTCGGTTTTAGGCAACCAGTGATGATCCGGCACGTTTCATTCAAAGCTGTATCCACTAGCTTTGTATGGGCAGAACGACTCCACACGGGACACGCAAATTCTCCCGCAGAAAAAGACAGCGCCAGTCCAGTAGTCCGCATAACGTCAGGCGAAGCACCCCACTTCGATGAGACCAGCCGACGAAGAAGACTGTTGCGAGTGTGCACCTTCTGTTTGATGTTCTTGCAGTTTTTGCTGAATGTTCATCGTTGATGCATTTCGAGGAATAAAATTATAATATTTTTATTAATATTATTAATTTCTTTTTTTGAGGAACTTTTTTAATGCATTTCAAAGTTGGTGCGTTTCGAGGAATACCTACACCGGAAATATGAAGCTAATTGCCCATTTCAAAGCGTACTAGGTAGGTACCTATGGAGAAGAACGGGCAAGAAACGCCATGGACAAACTTCGAAGGTGAAGCCCCATTGGTTCTAACTCTAATGAATAAAGTTGTTAGTCTTTTGTATGTCAAACTTCATGTGGTTTAGCAGTTTAACCAACCACGTGCAAATGGTTACTACGCCTAAATAATATTGTCGTTAATTGGTTCTTTCATTACTTAATTGTATTCTAAAATTGGACGCACGAGTTGAAAAACAAATTAACGTAACCTCAATTAAATTAGACTAGTGATTACTGATTAGTGATTAGGTAATTTGTTTATGTTGTCTCAATGGTCTAGTGGTCTCAGACGTGACTGCTGAACGTTGTGTCCTGAGTTGGATCCCGAGTTAGGCAAATTGAGTTTTTTTTCCTCAGTAACGTATTCATACTTAACCCTACACTGCATTCAGTCCCTTACGTGGGACAATCAATATAATTGATATTTTTTCTGATTTGAACCAAGTAGCGACATCTATGATTACGTAATGAAAGTGACAACCAATGGCACCTATTTAGTGTATTCGATGTTGTGTACGAAAAATGCAGAATCGAACTTTGTTTAAGCCCTTTCATTTGATACCCAACACGGCATGATTCAAAAAAAAAAATCTCTTAGGTCATGACTTTGTCCGCTAGAGGGCGCCATATTCAATTTAATGTGACGTCACATAGCCTATAACCAGCGGACAATCAAGATGCTTCCAAAACGATACCTCATTTGTCTAATTATGACAAGTAGTTTAGAAGTTACGAGGGAACAGATGAACATACATACATACATACCGGTCAAAATCATAACCCTCCTTTTTGCTTCGCCGTAATCGGGTAAAAAGAGGGTGTTCTCTATGCCGCTTTTCTGAGTCGGCTGCATATCAGCAATTTACCAGGAAAGACTGCCATCTGACGACCACAAAACCTCAACCCAATGACTGGGCAACAATAACATAACGTAACTTTTCCGTCATACGAGTTAAGGTCCCGGGTTCGAACCCAGACAGGCGTTTTACTTTGTGTAAATAATTTCATCACCACTGCTCTCAAAACGGCGAAAACATCGTGAGGAAATCGGCATGTCCTAGAACTAGAACCAATAATTCGAAGACGTGTGACATCTGATCTACCAACCCGCACTGGGCCCGCGTGGTGGATTATTAGCCCGCTCCCTCTCGAATAGTACTAGTAGGCTTGTGTCCGATATTACCCCTCTTGGCATAAAATTTTAAGGCATAATTTAGTTTTGCATAACGTTTTCGCATAACTTTTATATGCATAATATTACTGCTGCATAATTATGCTTTGGCATAATGTAAAGGTTAGCATAACTATCTGTTAGTCTTAATATGTTTTGGCATAAGTTGGAGTTGCATAAACTTTAAAGGCATAATATTTATTCGTTTAATAATTGTTCGGTTAGGTTAGGGTAAAACTGTGACCCCCTACGTACGAGACGAGCGAGCGAAGTGAGCGGTGCCGCGGCAGCAGCGGCCGGCGAGTGCCAGAAACGACTAGATTCTAGATTATATAGAAAAAAATACCGTTTATTCCAAAGAACATTATTTGTAAATATCATTATGAGTTTATAATAATTATTATGCTTTATAAAAATATGCTACATTATTATTATGTGTACAGTATTATGGCAATAAAAATTATGGTAAATCATTTATGCCTAATAATATTATGCGTAGTGATCATTATGCTGAATTTCGTTATGCCAATGTAAATTATGACAATAATATTTTATGCTTATCATTAGTAAACCCTTATGTCCCAGCTGTGGGAACATTATAGGCTGACTGTTTTTTCGTCACAGAGGCACAGAAATACATAATAGTACGTGACCTTTTCATTATTATGACTACTATTCACAATGTTTTTCTTTACCACACAAGTTTTAAATGTTATCAGAGAACTGTGAACTAGTTACTTACACACTTTTTAGGGTTCCGTAGATGCTGAAAAAAAAGTGAAAAAAAAAGTTGTAAAGTTTCTATATTTATGTCTGTAATTTATACAGGATGAAATTGAAAACATGCGACAAATCGAAATGGGAGATTGTACACATCATTATGAACAACTTTTACTATAGGACCGAACCTGAAATAGCGAAAAAAAAAGTCAGCTGTTCCCTACATTTATGTTCGCATAACTCGTCAAAATGTAGGGAGCAGCTGATTTTTTTTTCGCGATTTTTTTTTTTTTTTTTTTCACCCTGTATGGTGTACGTGTAGGTACATAATAAAGAGTATTCTATTCTTGCTACAATATGGCGTCTGCTACCATGCTGCTGTATACATATACAGGGTGTTACAGAAAGGGTATATCAATACAAACGGGTTGAAGAGTGTATCTGGTCTAGAATCTCTGTACAAAATTTCAGCTCAAAAGCATTAACTTTGAAAATGCTTAATATTTTTTTATTTCGACATCACGGCGCTGCACTGGCGCGCGGCGGCGTGATGTGCGTGTACTAGGCGCACAGACACACTACAGATAATGGATAATGACCCTTGGAGTGCGGTGACACGTTTGTTATGATTTCAATTTAATAAACTATCGAAATAAAAAAATATTAAGCATTTTCAAAGTTAGTGCTTTTGAGCTGTTTTGTATAGAGATTCTAGACCAGGTACACTCTTCAACCCGTTTGTATTGATATACCCTTTCCGTAACACCCTGTATATACATTACATAAGTAATAAGAGCCGCACATGTCGAACGAGTAGGTTTAGTCACGCTTGCCGCGGTTGGTCCGAGGATGGGTTACCATAATGTGAGACGGGAACTCAGGCGCGTCTTCGAAGGGGATGGGCAGACGACATTGTCGTTTTCAAAGGCACAGGAGCACGAAGAACAGCAAAGAAAGGAGTGAATACGGAATAGGTGATGGTGATCACGCTTGCCGCGGTTGGTCCGTGGATGGGTGACTATCTTCACATACCACATTCACGTGCCTCGGAAAGCACGTTAAGCCGTTGGTCCCGGAGGTCATTCGTGGACCTTAGGCAGTCGTTACGGGTCGTCAGAAGCCCGAAAGTCTGACAACCAGTCTTACCAAGTGGTATCGTATTACCCAGTAACTGGGTTGTGGAGGTCAGATAGGCAGCCGCTCTATGTAAAACACTAGTATTCAGCTGCATCCGAATAGACTGGAAGCGGACCCCAACATAGTTGGGAAAAGGCTTGGCTGATGATGAGTTCACCACATGCATGTTAATGACATTTTGTCTTGGAAATCAAAACTAAATTACCTTAGGAAAAGATAACCACATATACAATTCAAATCAAATCAAATCATTTATTTTTGCAGAAAACACTGTTTCAATGGTGTTATAATAAAATGTTTCAAGTGATTCTACCGTAAGGCATGCAAAATGTATACAATCATAAAATTAAAATTATAAAATTCAGTCAACAAATAAATAATTCTGCTCCCTAATTGCGTAACACACTATCAATTCAATCTGAATCATTTTGAAGCATATTTATATTTCCTACAGACGGAACCCTAATCACAAACTTGCGTTCGTTCTTGGCCACATTTTTTAACGTAATCGCTTTGTTTTCCTGTTATTTAGGTCAAAGTTGTTTCTTTATCAGTGTTGCCACTAGTAAACTAGTATGTTATCAACAGTTTAAATACTTATATTTTTTGTTCAAATAATTAGGTACTATCACACTATAATCACATCCATACTTATAACCATATCCATACTTCCATACTAATATTATAAATTCGAAAGTAACTCTCGTCTGTCTGTCTGTATGTTACCTTTTCACGCCTAAACCGCTGAACAGGTTTAGTTGAAATTTGGTATAGAGATAGTTTGAGTCCCGGGAAAAGACATAGGATACTTTTTATCCCGATATTCCCACGGGATCGAGACTTATGCGGGTGAAACCGCAGGGCGCAGCTAGTCTATACAGGGTGAAATTGAACACATGCGACAAATCGAAATGGGAGATTGTACTCGTCATTATGAACAACTTTTACTATGGGACCAAACCTGAAATCGCGAAAAAAAAATCAGCTGTTCCCTACATTTTGGCGAGTTATGCGAACATAAATGTAGGGAACAGCTGATTTTTTTTTCGCGATTTCAGGTTTGGTCCCATAGTAAAAGTTGTTCATAATGATGAGTATAATCTCCCATTTCGTTTTGTCGCATGTGTTCAAAATCACCCTGTATAATACTAGCAGCGCCCCGCGGTTTCACCCGCGTAATTTTGAAGGATATTGCTAATCCATTGCTTCATATGTTCGAAAAGTTTGTCTATTCAACAACGTAAATTACGCAATGAATGTTTTTGAACTGTCAAAATCAAATGTGTTACGCAATTACCCCTCTGGCTTCTGCCCGTGATTTGTGAATATAGTTTTAAAAAAAACTGCTATCAAATGATTCCAACCTTGACTCAGATTCAGTTTGAATTTTAAAGCGAGTGAGGTGCGCGAGCGCAGGTTGAGAATCAATAATAAGTATGTACTTCGTTGAGTAACATTGAAAAGGGGAAAGGGAAAAAAATACAGGATAAAATTAAATTAGCTATCGCAAAGTGATGGGAATCGTTGTCTAAACGGGTTGTTCCACTGCGCTCCAGGAATGCATTCCACTGAGCTCCAAAATAAAATAAGTAGAGTCAGTATAAAAGGCAAACCATAAGTTGTTTGTGATAATGACGATATATCTTAAATTTTGTATGAAAGCTATGTATAAAACTTATGTCTTTGGAATTGCAATAAAATAAGCTAACTGAATATGTCCAACTTAATACAGTTTTAACTTGTAATGTGTTGATTTATTTCGTTGATTTTACTTTTTTTTAAGAAAAAGATATTGTCAGCTGTGACGTTGTGATTATATGACTGAATAAATAATATATTTGATATGCATTTTTGCTTTCTTTTATGATATTTAACATAATGTTTCATCCTTAATTTATTATTTTGCTGACTCTACTCCACATTTCTTGGGGCGCAGTGGAATCAATGTATGAACATTAAAATTATGAGAACAATGGGTTTTGGAGCGCAGTGGAACAACCCGTCTAAACATGATAGCTGTCGACGCGCTAAGAAGAAGAAGGGTTCCGTTTTTCCTTTTGAGGTACGGAATCCTAAAAAGAAGGTATTTACTTAATACTTACAAATTATCAGCACCATCCTTTGGTACACTGATACAGCGACACATCAAGCTATACATGTCCTGTTTTAGCTGACCTCGCATCAGTGGCGGATTTACCAATAGGCTGAGTAGGCTGGAGCCTAGGGCGGCAGATTTGGGGCTAACATTTTTTTTAAATGTCTTACTGAAATTAAAAAGATTAATATTTATATACCTACCATGTTTTTTGAATTTTTTATTGGTCAGCTTGTAATTTTATTCAGTCTTCTTTACATATTTACATAATTTAAAAAGCTAACAATCTTAAAATTAATAATATGTACAAGTACTTATATAAAAAGGGAGGGAAAATAATCAAAGGGCATCAAAAAATTCGTCCGCATCACTGTCAACAGGAAACGTGCCCAAAAGGCTGGCAGCATTGCCACGTTGTATGGCAATGCTGATTCTTTGGCCTAAAAATAGGCCAGCCCTCTGGTCACCGACCCATCAACCGTTTGGCGATGTCTCGAAATACTAAGTGGGCACTCGGGCCTCATGGCCCTAATGTTTCAACCCCAAACGGCTCATATAAGTTCCAAAGAGATTGGAGTATTTGCGCCGTCTGAGGGTTTCCGCACCTGCAGCAGCCGCCCCATGTTATTTTGGAAAGAATAAACAAAGTGAATGCTCAAATTCAGGCTTCTACCGTAGATTTTATCACTGTTGCCGATCTTTAGAAATCACTTTGCAAGTTTTTCGTAGCTGATGAACGAGAACATTTTTAAGTATTTTGAAGAAAACGCGAAGCAGTATACAAAAGACATGGGACATTATTGTAGAGGTCGGTAGGGGTGGCAAAATTTGAATAGCCTAGTGGCGGCAAATGTGTAAATCCGCCACTGCCTCGCATTGGTTTTTCGAACAGTCAGAATTCAGCTTATACTGGTTATGTATAGCTTGATGTGTAGTCTTGCGTTCGTCGTATTTGTCGTCACGTCGCGTACTCGCGTCCGTCGTGTTCCTAATAATTACGTCTTTCGATGATATTAATACATGCGTCATGTTCATGAACGGGCGCCGTCAGTAGGGACTGGTCATCTCTTTGCTGCCATGGCTTATTTTATTTAATTTAGTATTTGAATTGTTGTTTTTTCTCATCTTTTCATTATGGACGCTTTTAAAACGTTCTGCATCGTTCTCACATGTATAATTTTTAACATGAATGATGTAACCAAGACTTTGTAACCATATTATTTTGATTTAAAAGAGTGTCAATGGAGTTTCTTGTCCGTTCTTCTCCATAGGTACCTACGCTTTCGAATGGGCAACTAGCTTCATTTTTCTGACTGACCGACCCCTTGACAATTCAAAAGTGCCTGTAATTGGTTAAATTGAAATAAATGCTTTGAGTTTGAGTTTATTAACTGCGGATACATTTGACGGTTAGGCTTGATACGCACGAGCGGTTTTTCAACGTACTTTCGCACGACACCACTTTTTGTTCTCTTTTTAACAATACTTGAAAGAGGCACATTAATACACAGTTTCTGAATTGAGAATTTGTAACTGAGAACTTGACAAAATCTACTTTAGCAATACTTAACGGTTTAATATTAATAAAATTCTGTAAATAAATACTTGTTATTGTAGCGGTGTCTTAGGTGTCTACAACGCCACATGCGAACAACGCGTCATACTGACTTCACGCAAATCCTGCATCTCGCAAGCTGAGTTTACCGCGTAACTAGCATAGATACAACGGCCCGACATGAATCATCGGGCAGTTGCCCGCCAGACACAACACCCGTCTGGTCGGAGGATCCTCCCTTTTCTATAGAGTATGAGTGAACTTTACACCCTGTTCCTCATACCTCTATATTATGAATCATATTAACGTGTTCTTGTTCAACTTACAACCTGACACACCGAAAAAACTTTCCAAAAAACGTAAGAAAATTTAAAATTCGCGGGGTACCCAGTTTTATTGCTGGTTCTAATGATTATAATTATATAAAGCCATATTCGTTATGGTTGAATCATATTAAATTTTCAATTAAAAACCGGCACCCTAATTGCGTAACACACTATCAATCGGAATCATTTTGAAGCCAATTGCTAATCCATTGCTTCATAAGTTCGAAAAATTTGTCTGCTCAACTCGTAAATAACGCAATGAATGTTGTTGAACTGTCAAAATGAAACCAATTCCGATTGATAAGGTGTTACACAATTACCCAGCAGGTATAAATGTATTGAAGGTATTAGATACTTAGGTATAAAATTAAAAAAACAAGGGTTGTGTTACCTTAATTTTAATTAAAGTAAGTACAAGTAGGTATCAATTACTTACTAATAAAAAAATATACAGGGTGAAACTATAATCATCGTTATCCTCTTAAGGGGTCATTGTACTTATCATTATGAATAGGGTTGCCAGGTTTTAAAACCGAAAAGCCGGACAGACCAGCCAGTTTAGCCGGACATTTGGGTAAAAAAGCAGGACGCCCTTAATTTTTTAGTCTTACACGATAATTTTTTTTTAAGTAAAACTAGGCTTTTTTATCATTTACTATACATTAGAGTGGGGTGGTAATAAAAAGCCTAACAAAAGCCTGACAGGCCGGACACCGTCTGATTGGGCCGGACACGCTACCAAAAAGCCTCCGGCCTCCGGCTTTATCCGGACGCCTGGCAACCCTAAATATGAACAACTTTTACTATGGGACCAAACCAGAAATCGCGAAAAAAAAATAATCAGCTGTTCCCTACATTTTGACGAGTTATGAGAACATTATAAATGTAGGGAACAGATGATTTTTTTTTTCACGATTTCAGGTTTGGTCCCATAGTAAAAGTTGTTTATAATGATGATTACAATGACCCCTTAAGAGGATAACGGTGATTAAAGTTTCACCCTGTACAGTTTTTGTCTTAAATTAATTGCGATTTTCTGTTGGATCTTCTTTCGGCGAAGCGAGTGTAATCGTGTAGTTATGTCCCGTTATAGCACTAGATATCGGTTTTACTCCATCAACTGTTATAATATTTGAAGTACTGGAACTAGTATTTATTAGTTCCTCACTCAATACTATACTCCGACTAGTATTTGCTGCTTGAGAGTTAGCGTTTAAAATAGTGTTTATAATCTCAATTTGAACGTTCGAAAAGACATCTGCTGGTAGTTTTTTTAGCAGACAGGTTATGTATTTAATAAAAATGCTTAATTCATCATTTTCTTCATCTTTTTTCAGTTTTTTTAAAGGGATTTCGTCGGAGCTGTACTGGCTGTGTTGCCGTTCGCGTTTTTTGGCGGGTTTTGGAATAGATTTAGGTTTTTCTTTGTGTTTCTTTACGTTTTCTGATGGCTCTTGTTCTAGGTAGACTATCTCTGTGTATGTGTTCTCATCGTCTCCGTTGGAGGCTGCGTCTGAGTCCTGGTCTTTGTTCTGTGGGAGAAGAATTTCGTATTAGCATATTTATTTATTTATTTTAGGATCTCCAACAAAAGATATACACAAAACATTATGTGGTTAATGGACGACAAAGTATTTGGTACTCTTTCAATTACAGGAGACCACAGCATGCACAATAAAATGAACAACTAAGCTAACTCAATCAACTCAGCCTATCGCAGTCCACTGCTGGACATAGGCCTCTCCCAGACTGCGCCACAGCACCCTGTCCTCCGCCTTCCGCATCCAGTCTACCCCAGCCACCTTCTTTAGGTTGTCCGTCCATCTAGCTGGGGGGCGTCCCACACTACGCTTGCCGGTACGTGGTCTCCACTCCAGGACTCGTCTGCTCGACCGGCCATCAGTCCTTCGACAGACATGGCCAGCCCACTAAGCTAACTAACTAACAATATTCGATAGGTAGGTTTTCAATTATTGTACTCTCTGAGTTTATCATGGATATTCCTGACATCGGTGAAGGAAAACATCGTAAGGAAACCTGCTCCCTAATTGCGTAACACATTATCAATCACATTCTCAATCATTTTGAAGGATATTGCTAATCCATTGCTTCATATGTTAGAAAAAATTGTCTGCTCAACAACATAAATAACGCAATGAATATAAAGTGTGCATCGGGCTGTAATTACCCGGATTTGAATCCATTCATGAGAGGCCTTTACCCACAGATATAGATACACCTAGATAACGCAAGAGCACCTACTTCGCGTGCCAAAAATCGCACCAGCTTACGATCGAAAATCATAAGCCGCCACATTCGCGCTCAGTCCTGCGTACTGCTGGCTGGGTGAGCGTGAGCGAGAGCGCGAGCTTGTGACGTCATAGTAGGTAGTCAAAAAGTGGCACGCTTAGTTTTCATACAGTTCGTGATACTTGCGTTGTCTAGGTATATCTATATCTTTACCACTGGACCATCACGACATAGTTTCGTAGTTTATTGTAAATTTTTATGAGGGACACTTTCGAAGTCTCCAGGAGTAAGTCATAAAGTTAGTGGACGGACGCATAGTATACCTGACTATTGGGAATATACAACTAAATTTAAATCTGCATGCTTTAACTCCTGGAAACAACATTTTTTCAAATTGTCTATGGATAAAGGCATTTGGTAAAAAGCGTTCAAGGTCAGCCATCTCGAGTTCCCTGGTTCGAGGATACTAAATTAAATAGACATTACGTTAAATTGATATTAAGACTCCGTTCTGGGCACTAACCATCGGCAAAGTTTGCATTTCTTATGAAAAATGCTGATTCTCCTAATTGCACAGTTTGCAATCAAATCGAGGACGTGCAACATTTGCTGATGGAGTGTGCTCGGAACGGAGTAGAACGCGAGTTGTTCGTGAAGGATTTTAAAATAAATAAATTTGATATAGGCATAATCCAATCCATCTTATCTGTACCATCTTCAGACATTATTAAAAAGTTGTGCCATTTAATTACCGCAAAACGGGGCTACTTTGACTTCCAGGGTTACTTTGACAGGCGTTGGAACTACTTTAACAGAGCGCCAAAATCGGTTTTCACGTGTGCTCAGCAAGTGTGCGTGACCTCGAGTAATATTGCGCGAGGCGCGGGGTGTGGGGAACGCGTCATAGCGTTGTGATCGGCCTTGTCAAAGTAACCCTGGAAGTCAAAGTAGCCCCGTTTTACTGTATGGTCCTCCACGAATAACTATTAAGAATATTATAAACTAATACTGTTTAAGTAAGCTAATTAATGTAAAAGGGTACGATGGGGCTGACATATCTGTGATAAAAGCGCGTAAACAAAAATAGATAAAAAAAAAAAAAGTCAAAGTTAGTTTTCACCTGTAAAAGATGCAGCAGCAGCTTCGGATGGTTGTCCTTCAGATGTGCCTTCAGCTCATCATACTCGTTGCCCAGAGTGATATGGCAAACGGTGCACTGAGCTCTCGTCCCTGAATCTGTATCGAAGTAGCTCCACACGTCGGTAACTTTGAGCAACTCCTCGCACGCATCGTCTGCGAAAAACATAGAAGGGTAAATAAAGAAGCTGCTTTAAATGGGTAAGGAGAAAGGTGTTTTTCTCTTGTATTGGTATGACCAGGGCCGGATTAACCATTAGGCAGAGTAGGCAACTGCCTAGGGGCCCGCATCATAAAAGAAGATGCTTAGAGCAAGCCACCATTCACAGTGATTTGACTTTGCGGAAACATTTGACGACGCGTGTTAGTTGTCGCGAGACACATCACACGAGGCCGTGAATGGGCCCTTAGAATAACAAGGTTACTGGAACAAAAATCAACGGCGTGTCAAAATTAAACGCATGTTAAGAGACCCGATTAGGGCCAAAGCACAGACGCTACTTTTAGCATCGGCGATCGGCGATTTTGCCGCTTTTTAGAAGCTAAATGCAGCGACCAAGCATTCGACACCGCACACTCAAAAACGCCAAACGCGGCGATTTAGCCGCTTTTCGGAAGCTCGACACAGCGGCTGAACGCTACACTCCGCACACATTCGGATGCCGGTCGCAGCGATTTGGCATTTGCACCAGGATCGGAGCAGTCGCTAAAACGTGCGATTCCGATACCGCGTTCGAACGCAGAGAGTCGCCAAAACGCGATGCAGCATCGATACAGCCGCAAAATCGCCGATCGCCGATGCTAAAAGTAGCGTGTGTGCTTTGGCCCTTAGCTATTGAGAATTCTGTCAACCAAAGACAGCAGTTGACAATTTGTTAGTTTATTTATGTTAGTTTCACTTATGACTTAGTTCGCAAGATTGACCAAACGGGACGGTATGAATAAACAACTACCTACATGGGGTTACACCACATGTGATCACCACGTGGTCATTTTTGTGTTGATTTTCATTCCAGAAACCGGGCGTAAGTTTTGCCCTGACTCCCTGAGTTGGAAGGTAGTATACATGAAAGAAGACATGTGACATCTACCAACCCGCACTGGGCCCGCGTGGTGGATTACGGTCCACACTCCACTCCCTCTCACAAGGAGGAGGCCTGTGTCCCAGCAGTGGGAACATTATAGGCTGACTAATGATACATGAAAGATCTCTTTGTATCGGCATGAATCTTCTATCTCTACAGGGTGAAATTGAATTCGTGGGCATCCTTTTAAGGGGTCATTGTAATCATCATTATGAACAACTTCTACTACGGGACCAAACCTGAAATCGCGAAAAAAAAAACAGCTCTTCCCTACATTTTGACGAGTTATGTGAACACAAATGCAAGGAACAGCTGATTTTTTTTCGCGATTTTAGGTTTAGTCCCATAGTAAGTTGTTCATAATGATGAGTACAATGACCCCTTAAAAGAATGCCCATGAATTTAATTTCACCCTGTAGTTGAAGGATTTTGACGTCATTTAAGAAAATTTTCAGAACTTAACAGTTATAGGTACGTATACTCCAGGAATTACCAGCTAAAACGTTAGCACATTTGTGACAAATTATACCATATAATGTACTTACGAGGAAAAATGTATTTCATACTTGTCGTTGATTCATTTACAAAGTACTCTACGTTATAGCTGAATGCCATTTCAAGTAATCATTATTGTTATTACGCATTTTGAAATAATAATACGTTTATGAAATACTTTTATGTGCGTCATGTGTAACCTAATGCGTAGGTACTTCCCTGTATCGATAGGAATTGTAATTATAAAACCATGTCGTCATCATCTGCCTAGCCAGTTGGGGTCGGCTTCCAGTCTAACCAGATGCAGCAAAAAACCAGTATGTTACACGGAGGATGCGTCATGTTCGTGAACGGGCGCCGTCAGTAGGGACTGGTCATCTCTTTGCTGCCACGGCTTATTTTAACTTAATATTTGAATTGGTTTTTTTTCTCATCTTTTCATTATGGACGCTTTTAACGTTCTGCATGGTTCTCACATGTATAATTTTTAACATGAATGATGTAACCAAGACTTTGTAACCATATTATTTTGATTTAAAAGAGTGTCCATGGAGTTTCTTGCCCGTTCTTCTCCATAGGTACCTACGCTTTGGAATTGGCAACTAGCTTCATCTTTCTGACTGACCGACCCCTTGACAATTCAAAAGTGCCTGTAATTGGCTTAATTGAAATAAATGCTTTGAGTTTGGAGCGACTGCCTATCTAACCTCCACAACCCAGTTACTGGGTAATATGGTACCCCTTGGACGAGCGCAAACTGAAACCATGAACTCAGAACATGCTTCTAGACTCAGCGTAGAAATTTTTCTTCAGGGGTTTCAGAATCATGTATTGAACCTTTGCACAAACACTCGATACGCTTCCGTATTGTATCGAACATTAATCATTGTTATCGTAAGAGTCTTCTAAGCGCTGTTCACAAGTCCAAAACCCGAAAATTTTGTCAATTTAAAATCAAATAGACGCCCGCTATTCTTCCAACAGCTATTTGCTGTTGAGGGCAAGTCAAATCAGGTTATCGAAATGTCAGGTTTTCGATACGATAGCCTGTCGTATGGTTGTAAATCAGGGCTCTGTATAAAATACAATTACTCCCCTACTAATAAACGTTGTATAGCGTCTGTATAGTTACACAACGGTTTGTCTTCTTCTTTCGGAAGTCAAATTACTGACGACTGAAAGAGAGAAATCGGTGTGTAACTATTCATCTGATATAACCGACTTAAAAAAAAACACTACAAAGTGATCATCATCATCAGCCTATAATGTTCCCACTGCTGGGACACAGGCCTCCTCTCTGTGAGAGGGAGTGGGCCGTAAGCCGTAATCCACCACGCGGGCCCAGTGCGGGTTGGTAGATGTCACATGTCTTTGAATTTTTGGTTCTAGGACATGCCGGTTTCCTCACGATGTTTTCCTTTACCGTTTTTGAGTGTGACAAAGTGATAAATAACTTTAATTTCGGAAGTCGGTATCAAAAAACGAAAATGCGGAACCAGCGACACCGAATTCCGAAATTGAAAGTTATTTTTCACTTTGTAGTGTTTTTTTTGAAGTCGGTTGTTTTTCTTTTGTTTGAAGGTTGAAGGGTTAGAACTGCAACAAGCGTAGTAGCTGACAAGGTGCACATTAGGGCCGAGATCTTTACTAGTTCATCTCTATCTTGCACTTGTAATTTAACAGTGAAGTATATGATTTCGGCCTTAAACTGTGTGTTGGAAAAAAAACGCTAGCTTTTTTCCAACAATGATGGGGTCAGCTTTCAATCTAACCGGCAGCCTAATTGCGGAACGCCAAATCGTCAAATGATTCTGATCAGTTGGCTTCATTTCTATTCACAATTGGCTTCATTTCACGATTTTCGAATTGCAAAACTCTATTTTATTATGAAACCAATTATGAACGTTAAGGCCCTGCGCAGAAACTAGAGTTTCGCAATTCGAAAATCGTAAAATGAAGCCATTTGTGATAGAAATGAAGCCAACTGATCAGAATCATTTGACGATTTGGCGTTCCGCAATTAGGCTGCGGGTGCAACTGAATACCAGTAATTGGTTAACACCACATATATAGATACACCTAGATAACGCAAGAGCACCTACTTCGCGTGCCAAAAATCGCACCAACTTACGATCGAAAATCATAAGCCCCCACTTTCGCGCTCAGTCCTGCGTACTGCTGGCTGGGTGAGCGTGAGCGAGGGAACGCGAGCTTGTGACGTCATAGTAGGTAGTCAAAAAGTGGCACGCTTAGTTTTCATACAGTTCGTGATACTTGCGTTATCTAGGTATATCTATATCTGTGGTTAACACGATACACCTTGGTAAGACTGGTAATCAGGCTTTTGACGCTGAATTTATGGATAAAAATAAAACGTAGGTAATTACTATGGTAAAAAATGTTTATTCATTAAAAGCTTACTGTAATCCAATTATTCCTTCACTACATTCTCAATAATTTCGCTCAACTTTTCAGTAATTTCATTCGACTGAACAACAGTGTACCTGATCGGTACCATTGCATTTATATCGTTCTCATTCTTTCGGCTTCTTGAAAGTTCATAATTAGCGGGCACCGTCTGGGCTTCCGAAGCCATTTTACTTGTAAGAATCTGTTTAATTATTTCACTTTGTAATTGATCAGAAACGGGTTTAGGTAGTTCTCTTAATAAGGAAACGACGTATTGGCCGAAGTAATCTAAGCTCCCCATAGCGTTAGAGGGCGTATACGTAGGTATCGGTTTAATTGTCAGTTCCGGTTCTTTGGAACAGGTATCTCTGGTACTGTGAACTTTTGTTATTTTTGGAATACTTTTGGTTGAAGTATTTATTAAATTTCTCTTTGGGGGTGGTGGATTGATTACATCGTCGAATGACTCTTCTAAGTGTTCTTCGTTTAGGAATATTGTGTCCATATCCTTCGGCTGTTCCTGAGGGAGACACAACATTGTATGAGTACACTAAATTTTCCTCTGGGGCTTCGCCGCGTCTGTCGGAAAATGTAATTTATCGGGATAAAAAGTTAGAGATCCTATGTGTTAACACTGGTAACACAGCTTGGCGGTATAGTCCTTGCGGAACTAGTTGGCCGCGCCTTAGGTACGTGAGCGGTGGGACGGAGGGGCGGGGGCGCATTACTCAGTACGTGTGTTGCGAACACAGAATTATAATTGTAATTTATTGCAAAATATGAAGCAATTATCTATTTACGAATAATCTATTGTTCGGACTAAAAAATTAAAACACTAGAGTTTTAGTATGTTGCTTGTAGAATAATCTGACAAAAAATCATAATGATTGTATGTATATTAGTATGGTTTTTATTGTAAAAAGAAAGTTTTTAGAGGTATCTTTATGATTTTTTTCCATCGTACCAAATAAGTTGTACTATGTTTTCAACACACTATCTACCTAGCATATATCTTGAAGAATATCATATATTTTTGAAGTGAAACTTCTTTACGCACGCTTGACTTGGGGAGTAAGCTGGCGAACGCGTGACGTAAGCGTTACGAAAAGTGTGATCGGGCGAGGCGAACGGGAGTTGAGTGGGGGATATAAGCAAGAGACAGCAGTGCGCGCGCACATTTTCTTTCTCTCTTCCTCTCATAGCGAAGTTTCACTTCAGTCGTGTGGTCATAAGCACACTCGGTTTTTTTTTATTTTGTTTACTGTAGTCGATCATATACTTTTATTGTTTCTAAAACTTGCGTTTTTTGCGTTTAGGCACAGAACACTTAAAGTACTACGTACAGAAAGGACTCCCTTCCCCGCACTAACATCAGTTACCGCACCTCACCCCGCACTTCGGCGTATTCGTCGCAGTTCTTTAACAAGAGCGCTCGCAAACACAAGTACCTCACGCACACATTCATACGTATACAAACGTCATTTTTTAATGTAGTAGTAGTAGGTAATTATTTTGCGAGCGTTGTATGGAGTGTCCGGGGTGTGGTTTAGGTCCTGTAAGCCCCTTAATATGTCAAGCTCCGCTAATGAGACACAATTGATTTTCTATTGTTTCGTCGCCGATCGGCGAACCGCGCCGCTTGACCGGTTGAAGCGCATAACTTTTTTGGTTGAACTGTTGTTAACTTACGTCAGCATCTTCTTTCACAACATGGTACAGGTTCCCCTGGTACTCTACTAAACTTTGAGGCTGAAACAAAGAAATATCTGTAAATAACTATGATTAGGAGAAATAATCTCAGTTTGACTTAACTGCGAGACGCAAGTCTCTCAGGCTTTTTTTTTTTTTGAAGTGTAAACTTCTTTAGCGGCGTTGCACACTTTTTTGTAATGGGTAAAAAATGTTAAACTCGCGTCAGGACACGTGACCGTCAGGAGAGACTACTACGGCGGCGCCAACCGAAGTGGACCAAGTGACACACGACAATGGATGGGTGGATGGATGGATGGGTGTGGGTGTAGTACCTACACTGCTGTGTATTCGTAAAATTCGTGTAAGTATATAAAGTGTTTAAAATATGGAAATTGAACAAAGTGCATCTATTAATGAAAAAAGTGACGCAGAAATAGTGAAAAAAAATTAGTTACATTAATTCAATTAATAATTGATTTATTTCAACGTTAATATTCAAGTTTTACTCCCGGAGTGCAACCCGTCTTTTTTTTATGGATGGTATGTCATCAAAATGACCCCTCCCGCTCTGGGTGGAGCGGGGGGAAGTCTCTCAGGCTTATACTCCATTTACTATATCATTAGACAGAAGTAAAAAAAGGCTCTTTTAGGGGCACACTTTGTAATAAAAATACAGACAAGCATCAAGCATCAAGCTACCCCAAACTGTCAAATTTCTTTGATAGATTTTCAACTTTACCACAAAGTAATAAGGTTCATATTCAATTGGGAAAATTTGACAGATTGGGGTAGCTTCATGTGCTGGCCTCTGTACAGACGCCAGCACATCAACCTACTACAATCTGTCAAATTTCTTTAATAGATTTTCAACTTTATCACTAATGCATAAGGTTCAAAGTTGATTGGGAAAATGTGACAGTTTGGGGTAGGTTGATGTGCTGGCGTCTGTACAACAAGCATTATTACAGTCAAGATTGACGTGGAGTTAAATATAATTAATTTAAATAACAGTCACACTTAATTGTACTTAAGTATTTAACTTATCTACCTTCTGAAAGTACAAGGCTTTCAATTAATATTATTTAGTTTTTACATAAAATATTGCCGTTTCAATGTTTAAAATCTAAAAGAAGCAGGGGCGGACAGTACCGGGAACGTTTTTCATGTCACTATAACTCTACCAAATCTAAAATGTTACACAGCTATAAATTCACGGGCATTTTAAGGGGTCATTGTACTCATAATTATGAACAACTTTTACTATGGGACTAAACTTAAAATCGCGAAAAAAAATCAGCTCTTCCCTACATTTTGACGAGTTATCACACTATAATATTATAAAGGCGAAAGTTTATGAGTGTGTGTGTTTATATGTTTGTTACTTCTTCACGCTCAAACCACTGAACCGATTTAGATGAAATTTGGTATAGAGATAGTTTGAGTCCCGGAAAAGGACATAGGCTACTTTTTATCCCGATATTCCCACGGGATCGAGTCTTATGCGGGTGAAACCGCGGGGCACAGCTAGTGTGAACATAAATGCATGAAACAGCTGATTTTTTTTTCGCGATTTTAAGTTTAGTCCCATAGTAAAAGTTGTTCATAATGATGAGTACAATGACCCCTTAAATTCACGGGCATCCTGAATTTAATTTCACCCTGTACAAAAGGATGTTAGGAAGAATTCGGGGAGGCCCTTGCGTAGATTAAGCTGACTTAAAAAAAAAAATTGTCATCATCCACATTGAATGCAACTTCGTATTTTATTACTTACGTCATCATCTTGGCTAGGATGCTTCCGCAACAAATGCCGTCGAAGGTTGGTGATGGTAGACCCGAAGTTAAATAAATTATGGCAGATTAAGCACTCCGCCATCTTGTCGTCAATGGCGCGAAAAGAGTCCCATAGTCTAGATTTATACTTTCTTTTTAACCTACAAGAAAAATAGATCACACTATTATTATAAAGGCGAAAGTTTGTGTGTGTGTTTATATGTTTGTTACTTCTTCACGCTCAATCGGCTAGACCAATTTTGATAAAATTTAGTATGGAGGTAGCTGACACCCTGGATTAACATATAGGCTACTTTTTATCCCGATATTCCCACGGGGTCGACACTTATGCGGTAGAAACCGCGGGGCGCAGTTATTTTATAAATAAAGAAACCTACAAAATCGTGATGAAACCGGCATGTCCTAGTACCACCAATTCAAAGACATGTGACATCCATCAACCCACATTGTGCCCGCGTGGTGGATGACGGCCCACTCCTCACAGTAAGGAAGCCTGTGTCCCATCAGTGGGAACATTAACCTTTTGAACGCCATTGTCACATATATGTGACAAACGAAATCTTACCCTGAACGCCAACGTCACAAATATATGACAAAATACACGTCGCGTCGGTCGTCGTCGTCGGATATTATGAAATAAATAATTTAATCATTACTTTTGTGTGTTTTTATTTATATAATTTAAAAGTTTAAGCTTCCCTCTATATTGTATTGCATGAAACTAATATAAATAAACCACCAATATCGAGAAATTTGTTGTTTTAAGTGTGTGTGTGTGTTTTGTTAAAGTGGCCTGGCGTCAGGGGTACGGCGATTCGTTTATACTCTGGCGTTCAAAAGGTTAATGGCTGATTATGTGCGACAAGTCGACGTCATGGCCACAAAGCACTCCAGGTCGGTAAAGCGTCGTATGCCTAGCTTTTTCTCAACTATGTTGGGGTCGGCTTCCAGTCTAAACGGATGCTGCTGAATACCAGAATTTTACTTGTAGCCATTGCCCATCTGACCTCGAACACAATACCCCTTGGCAAAACTGGTTGTCAGACTTTCGGGCTTTTATAACGCGTGTCACGAAAGATGAGACTTGACACACCACGTGGTTTGACTTGCGCAGTACACGATTTTAGGTCTCTTTAGCGGTATGAGGTCTGAGCGCGGGACGGGACCGGACGACATAGGGGCGGCGGAAAGAGCGCGGGAGGCGGTAACTATACCTATCCGTAACGACTGTCAAAGATCAACGAATTATAGCCGAGACCAACGGCTTAACGTGCATTCCAAATCACGGAGGTGTCTCGGTATATAATGGTTAGTCACCCATCCAAGAACTGACCTCGGCAAGCGATGCTTATCCTTGAAGAACAGCCCGTGCTACTGTCATTATTTAACGCGAGGTTTCTAAATCATCATCATCATTTCAGCCGAAAGACGTCCACTGCTGGACATAGGCCTCCCCCAAGCACCTCCACTTCGACCGGTTTTGTGCTTCTCGCATCCAACGGATTCCTGCGGCCTTCACAAGGTCAACGGTCCACCTTGTAGGAGGAGAAAAGATTTAATGTCTTGTGTTTATTTGTTACTCTTTCACGCTAAAATGGCTGAACTGATTTGGATAAAATTTGGCGCATGACCTGGATTAGAACATAGGATCCTTTTTATCCTAATATTCATACGGAATTGAGACTTATGCCGGTGAAACCGTGGGGCGCAACTATGGTCTTATAAAAAAGATGTCTCGATTTTAAACTCACATCTTCGCCTGGACTTCTGGAACAAATTCATCATCGCTGTCCGTAGGTTCGTGACCATGGTCTTGGACATGTTGCTTCAAGTCCGACATATACTTGAAACTCAGGGTCTTATTGCAAATCTTGCAGGTGGCCAAACACTTCTCCAGGTCTAAAGGTTCAAAGTATTTCCAGGTCACCATGGATTTCGTCTTTTTGACGATTGCGGCAACAGCTTTGTCCCTGAAAATGAATTTCTGTTTAGTATTTTCAGGGAAAAAACGGCTAAGTAGTCACACTCGCACACGAAGGGTTCGTACCGCCGTACAATATTGAATACTTCATATTTTTATGATTTGTTGTTTGGGGGATGCATGAAGAAGCCTCCTCGTGTAGCGCAGTTTGTTCCGCCAGTTACTCAACTGAACGCTCGCGCTCGGCGCAATCCTGGACAGTCACACCCAACACCTTATTTGACTGGCTAATTCTTCCCTTGCGGTGGTAGGGCGAACGGCCGCCTGATTTGCGACCACCCTCCCAACGGAGTTGGTGTTTCGTGTTTCGTCGATGCGTGAGAGTTCCAGTGCCTTAGGCATCTTCTGGGCACGCTCGTTTCATCATAGACCTCATCCATCGCTTTCGACGTGATCGAGGTCAAGAGCGGGCACATTCAGGGCAAGAGCGGGTCCATTCAGCAATAAAAATTTTATGTGTTTACCGACCGACTTTTGTAGGAGATAAACAGAACATACTGATGGTAATACTGCCGCGCTAATTAGAAGTGCAGTAAGGAGGTTATTCGTAGTTTAAATAAGGATCAAATCACCGTATAGAGCTCATTACGAGGATTTAGAATCTATAAGTAACTCAATTTTCCAAAAAACCTTATTTACTGCGTTTCTAATTAGCGCGGCAGAATAGTGCAACGCACATGTCCTACAAAAAGTCGGACTAAATAACATAGAGCGAAATAATCTGACCAATTCTGGGACCTACAAAAAGTATGCCGTGCGCGAGCGCGTTTAGCCCGACTCGGGAATCGAACCTGAAATCGAGCATGTGGTCCTAAACAAACACACATGCATACACATGCATGTAGACATGCTCCAAAAGAATATTTTTAAGCTATTGCATAGCTTTTACCGCGGGCTTTGAGCGCGGCGACCGGCGACCGAATCAAGAAATTCCGTAACGAAAATAAACCTAACACCCCCCACTCCGACCGGCACAGCGGTGCGGCGTTGAAAGCCGTGCATCGGCTAACGTCGTTTCAGTTCGGCAGACTTCGGCATGGTGTTTGTGTGCGTGCGACCAGACGTATGCGTGTAGACTGTACGAAGCTCGCACGGATCGAGACGAACTTCGTAACTTGAATTAATATCAAAGAAAAAAAAATATTGCATAAATGTTGTAATTGCATAAGTTGATAAAAAATGCTACGCAATAGCTTTACCGCGGCAGTCCCCGAGTGCCACACGTATTTTTTGTACATACTAAGAAAAGTCCCTCACTATACAAAAAAGAACTATGTAGTATCAGAAAAATTGGAACATAATATTAAAAAGTTTTAAAAAATACTCACTGTTCCTCATCACTGTTGTCACTAGTATTTTCTGACAGATCACAAGACTTCGCTTCAAGTAGTTTCCCATGCTTTTTGTACCAGTGCTTCCTTAAATTACTTGTACCCGCACGGTACGAATAGTGCTTGCTACAAGTATTGCAGGTCGCTGTAAAATCCGCCTTCTTCGTGAAAAATGACCAGACCGATGAATCGCTGAAAATTAGGGACCTATTTAGATGATGTTTTTAAGCAGGATAATGGTGTCGATTCCCTAGTTCACAAACTAACCTAAATTTAAGTTCAGTGCATCTTTTTCTTTCTATTTCATTAAGAAAAGGACGGAAGATAGATTTTAATTTAGTCTACTGATACTACTCCATACAAGTTTAGACGTGATTAAAAACTTGCCTACTGAAATTAGGTCAATTTACGTCAGGCGCTGATTAATTTGACAGGATCACAGGGCTAACTAAAATTCATCTTCTGTCCTTTTCTTAATGAAATAGAAAGAAAAAGATGCACTGAAATTAAGGAGCTTACTGAACCTAAACGCGAAAAACGCAAGTTTTAGAAACAATAAAAGTATACCTATGATCCACTACAGTAAAATACCTATGTATGTATATATATGTATTTATTCTTATACCTTAGTTATATTTTCTTTTTTCTGTTATTGCACCTACTGTGTATTGTCTCTGCATCACCCTAAGGTAGACTGGTAGAAAATGCCCAAGGCATTAAGTCCGCCTTTGTATAGTTTTTTACTTGTGCATAAAGTTTTAATAAATAAATAAATAAAAAAATCAAAAAAATATATGATATTCTTAAGGATATATGCTAGGTAGAAAGTGCGGTGAAAACATAATACAACTTATTTGGTACGATAGAAAAAAATCATGAAGATACCTCTAAAAACCTTCTTTTTACAATAAAAACCATACTAATATACATAGAATCATTATGATTTTTTGTCAGATTATTCTACAAGCCACATACTAAAACTATAGTGTTTTTATTTTTTAGTCCAAACAATATTTTTCGTAAATAGACAAATGCTTCATATTTTGCAATAAATTAGGTGCGTTGTGTCATCGCGCATCTCATTCTTTTCTATGCAGTCCGATAGTGACCGCGCTTTAGATTATGAATAGAATCGGCACCAATATCAGATATGCTGATAACAGAACGACAAAAAACATAGTGTGGATAACTCTTTGTTGTGCTGTTTACAGAATGCACGCTAATATTCTATTCCATTCATCATCTGCCTAGCCTTTCCCCAACTATGTTGGGGTCGGCTTACAATCTAACCGGATGCAGATGAATACCAGTATTTTACATAGAGCGACTGCCTATCTGACCTCCACAACCCAGTTACTGGGTAAAACGATACCTACCCCTTGGTAAGGCTGGTTATCAGATTTTCGGGCTTCTGACGACCCGTAACGACTATCAAAGATCCACGAATAACAACCAACGGCAAAGCGTGCTTTCCGAGGCACGGTGGGTCTCGGTATGTAAAGATGGTCACCCAGCCACACGCCAATCGCGGCAAGCGTAGCTTTAACCTGATTTATCGACCCGTGCGGCTGTTATTATTTAGCCTCATAACCGCAGACGGACATCATTTACAAAACAAAACAAAAAAATATACAGGGAGCAGGGTGGTCCAAAATTCCAAATAACGAAATCAATAAAATAAAAATAAAACATTAGATTCCTCATACCTAGGGGTATCCGAAAATACCTACCCCATGTATGTTCCTGGATTTTTGATCGCTTAGAAGATGTGAATATTTTTGTGGAAATTCTTCGGGGACATCTTTAAAAATTTATAGCTATTTTTCGACTTTCATATATTAGGTCCTTACATATGAAATTGGCGTTTTGTATGGAAGGAACAAAAAGTCGAATATTTTTTAATATAATATATTTAATTAATCAAAGTATGAACCATTGTTTTCAATGCACTTTTGCCATCTTATAGGTAGTTCATTGATCCCTTTACTAAAAAAACCAGTCGGACGGGAATCAATAAAATCTTTGAAGGCGATTTGGACTGCCCCATCGGAGTTGAATTTTTTCCCTTGCAAAAAGTTATCCAAATTGCGAAAAAAATGGTAATCTGTTGGAGCAAGGTCCGGGGAGTACGGAGGATGTCTAAGACATTCCAATTCAAGCTCTTCTAATTTGGTAGCCGTCTGTTGCGCAGTGTGTGGTCTGGCGTTGTCGTGAAGCAGCAGTGGCGTGGAGCGATTGACCAGCCTTGGTTGTTTAGCCGCTAGCTTTTCCATCATGGTTTGTAATTGCTGACAATAGACATCAGCTGTAATAGTCTGGCCAGATTTGAGAAAACTGTAATGAACAATACCGGCACTAGTCCACCAAACGCTTACAAGTAACTTTTTTGGGGTTAATTTTCGCTTGGGGCAGGATTTGGCTGGCTGGCCAGGATCCAACCATTGCGCTGAGCGCTTCCGATTATCGTAAAGAATCCATTTTTCATCACAGGTAATGATTCGGTTTAAAATACCTTCATTGTTGTGCCGGTTCAGTAATGTAACGCAGCAGTCGACGCGCGTTTGCCGGTTTGATTCAGTCAATTCGTGAGGTACCCACCTTTCAAGCTTTTTAATCTTCCCAATTTGCTTCAAGTGAATTAAAACAGTTTTATCACTAACATCGAAGCCTGCAGCTAACTCGGACGTGGTTTGCGATGGGTCCGCTTCCACAATAGCCTTCAATTCTCCATTATCAACTTGGGTCTCAGGCCGTCCACGGGGCTTGTTCTGCAGGTCGAAATTTCCAGAACGAAAACGTTGGAACCAAAAACGAACTGTGTTTTCTTTTGCAACATGACCGCCATACACATCATTCACCCTTCGAGTCGTTTCCGCAGCACTAGTGCCACGGCGGAACTCGTACTCGTAAATAATGCGATATTTTAAATTTTCCATTTTGTAAAATGAGTGACGCAAACAGAAAAAACAGAAGAAAAAAAACAAATGAATGACGGTCATCGAAGCACAAATACATGAGTAAATAGCTGTACAAATTTGAATTTGGAATTCCTTACCAAAGAGGAGAAATTCGTGATTAAAGTGGCCAGTACGAAAAACGCCAATTTCATATGTAAGGACCTAATATAAAAAAATAAATCTTCCTAACATTAGTGCAAGATACATTTTTTTTTTAATTGAAAGTGAGAAAACATTCTTACGATTAAAAATTGATATTCTTTTTCGATTTTAAAAATGTTAACAAATGTTTCAGGTTCTACTAGTCAACTCTAAATTTGAATCAATCTACCTAGTTAAAATCAACTTTTTTTTCAATAAAACTAGTGATGGCGCCAAACAAGTGGCCAAATTCTGGGCCGAGTACATTTAGACAGCTATCGACACGCTAAGAAGAATAAAACAAAAAAAGCAAAAAAAAAAAAATTCAAACTCCTCAGACGAACAGCAGCTTACTACCTAGTGCCTTTCTCTACCTCGTATTCAACCATGAAGTCTATGTTTATAATTAGTTGTGTTCGCCGTCAAGTTCGTGGCAAAAATAATCATAACAATAACAAAAGCTTAAAAAAACCACGTGATAACAATTAGGTACCTACCTACTGCGAAATCTACAACACTGGCTAGAGTGCGTTTCAACAAATAGTTCCTATGCCGTTATGTTGGCAACAATGTATACCACTTAGTCTTCTTATTCTTCATCACTCGTAATGTTTTGGGCATGCATGATTCTAACACGGAAACCTTATAAATCTTAAAAAAAAACCGCAGAATCGTCTTCCCATATCTACTATCTTGACAGACATGGGCAAAAAACACATAATTATATGTAATATACTCCTAGCGGAGGACAGGGGTGCCAACATTATAACATAGGAACTATTTTTTGAAACGCACTCTACCTAAGTACCTATAGTACTTATAAGTTAACCGCGATCAATACTTTGGCCAACATACCTGCTGTATCACAAGTTTACAACGTTGTTACCAAGTATACAAAATGACTACGCAATACTGCAGAACAGTTACGGTTGTCAATACGTAAACACCAAATCAGTAAACGAATGAATGATTGGGTTGATGAACCAAGTAAAATCATCATCTGATAAAAATAAAATACAAATCAGTACTTATATGGATGGGCAATATGAAGTAAAATGACTTTGTGTGCATTGTCACTGTCGAAAAATTACCTAGTAAGGATTGATGAATATTTCAATGAGAATGCAGCGATTTAATTATTTCTACATCCACGTAATTATTATTAAAACTCGTATTGCTAATGTGATGTAAAAGAACAGTGAGAAATAACAGTTATTTGCAATAAATATCACAAAAATACTCACCGATCCATTTTGATAGCGTTGCCTCTGTCAAGTGGCTTGGGTTGCCAGCACTCGAAAACGAATTTCTTACCACTTTTTGCTCGTTGCTTTTTTATTATTTATAAAACCAATTTTATTCTATATTTAAACATTGTGTTTTGTATGTTCATGTATGTATAAAAAAATAATAATGGTGCAATATTAATTTAAGTTGTTATTTTAATTATTGTTTTTTGAATAATCAGAGGGCTGTCAGAGACCTCTTTTATTTTATACAAAAAATGCATTTGTATTTTGGTTCGGTTGAATTTTACACAACACTGTTTATCTCGGTAAGGTTTCGATGTGTGTGATGTACAGACGCCAGCACATCACCCTACACCTAACTGTCACATTTTCCCAATCAACTTTGAACCTTATGTTTCAGTAATAAAGTTGAAAATCTATTAAAGAAATTTGACAGATTGTAGTAGGTTGATGTGCTGGCGTCTGTACAACATTATTAGTTATGCGAATCCGACTGTAATAATTCGTTCGAATAGGTACAGTACGACACCGCGCTAAATGAACGTGAATGGCGGCACTGCTCGTTAAAGAAAATGTCAAATCCAGAACATTTCACGTGAAATAGAGTAGAATAGAATACTCTTTATTATGTACACCATATAAATTACAGACATAAATATAGAAACTTTACAATGCGTGACACAATGGGCGGTCTTATCGCTAAGAGCGATAAGACCGCCCCTCAGTCATCGATCTTTATTTCGCCACGTTGATTTAGATCTATGCCGGTTTTTATGTTTAGTTATGACTAAACCCTGTAGCAGTTATCAAAGATATCAATCAATCAACACACATTTTGTGTTTGTTATATGGTTTAAATGTAAACTATGTTTTTACGCCCGTAATAACAAACTTTTAAAGCTTACTTCAAAACGTTACTTAACAGTGGCGCCAACTGGTGAGCACAAAAACGGTAGCCCTTATTTAAAAGAAACATTTTCATACTGAGCCCTGATTCACAACCATACGACAGGCTATCGTATCGATAACCTGACATTTCGATAACCTGATTTGACTTGCCCTCAACAGCAAATAGCTGTTGGAAGAATAGCGGGCGTCTATTTGATTTAAACTGACAAAATTTTCGGGTTTTGGACTTGTGAACAGCGTTTAGAAGACTTCTACGATAACAATGATTAATGTTCGATACGATACGGAAGCGTATCGAGTGTTTGTGAATAGCTATGCAGATGTTAAATGCTACCTCACCTTGTCCTACCCGAACTTTGCACGAATTCTACCAAAGTAGTAGAAACTCAAACCGTGAACACACTTTCATTTTAGAAGCGTTCACAAATTAAGTTTCGTCACAGAGTACTAAAATAACAGTTCTGTCTGTTACATAGCACAACACATAAGATACTATCACGGGTGTGTGACCCGAAGGGGTGAGCAGCGGTGTAATAGACACTCATATATTTTGTAAAATTATGATTGTTTCTGTGTGGTGATTGTTTGATAAATGTTACTTAAGCGGACGGCGAAGCATGCGTTGTTTATACAAACGTAATATCAAAATAATTTGTAAATCAAACATACACTCACAGGCACAATTAACCGCCCACCTTGTATTTCTCTCAATTTGCAGAAATCTTCAAATTTAGACCACATTTGATGAAAGGTACGTTGAAAGCGGCCTATAACGCATTAAAAAAAACATAAAAGTAAAAAAAAAGTCGTTTAGTAAAGGATTCATACCAAAAACCGATTTTGTGAAAATCTTTGATGAAAATTTAACAATTTTAATATTGAAAAAAGTCGCCCAATAAAGGAAAAAAAAAACAATTAATAATGGGTGTTGCCGCCTCGGGCTCTAATGACTTCTTAGAGCCGGTTTGGCAATCCATCCATTACATCTTGGATATCCGACTGGGGGATATTGTGCCACTCCTCTACTACAGCCGTCTTGAGCTCTCCTAGGGTCGTAGGGGCTGGTACTCTTGCTCGGACACGTCTTTTGAGGTTGTCCCAAATGTTCTCAATTGGGTTAAGATCGAGACTGTCTGCTGGCCATGGGAAAACTTGAATCCCGACCTTATTAAGGTACTCAGTGACGGATTTTGCGGTATGGCAACATGCATTGTCATGCATTAAACTAAAGTTGTCACCAATGAATGGTGCGAAAGGCATGACATGGTCTTGAACAACTTCCTCCACGTATAGTTGAGCGTTCACACTGCCTCTATTGAACACAACAAGATCGGTACGAGTCTCGTAAGAGATACCTCCCCAAACCATTACGGACTCTCCCTGGTAACCCACTGTTTCGGTTATAGCGCATGGATCAAATCTTTCGTTTAGGCGCCTGTAGACACGCTGACGTCCATCTGGATCTCTTAAGCCTATTCTGCTCTCATCTGAGAACAGTAAGTCCTTCCATTCCTACACAGTCCAGTCAGCATATTCTCGCGCACAAGCAAGTCTAGCTCTACGGTGTTGTGGGAGCAGTTGTGGGGCGCGAGCTGGATGAAAAGTCCTCAGATTTCTTTCTGCCAGTCTTCTTCTAAACGTACGTTCACTTACACTGACATTTCCCACCTCAAAAAGACGCGTACGAGCTTAAGTAGCGGTGCAAAAGCGATTTCTCAGCATGTTGTTGACAACAAAACCGTCATCTCGGGTTGAGGTGCATCGATGTCGGCCTTTACCTGGCCTGCGGGTGTATGAGCTTGTCTCCCGAAATCGTCTGATGGCATCCCGTACCGTGTTTCGAGGTACAACGAGTGTACGAGCGATGCGACGTTGGCTATACCCAGTGTCAGCTAAAACCAATGCCCTACCTACACCAGTTGCATCGAGTAGCATTTTTTAGAGTCCCAAACAATAAGTGAACACTACAAACTCAAATTAAACAATATTCACACATTATGGCAGAAAAGAACAGGAAATGTTAACACGATAACGCAACGGCAACAATGTCAAACAACGACTAAATTCGAAAAACCCTTCGGTGATACAAATTTACTAATCGAAATAAGGGTATAAGTGTTTAGTTAACTGCTACAGTACCCACTTGATAAAAAATAAAACAGTGGATAAGCCATAGTTAACATAAATAAACAGGGTGACGAATGATAGAGGTGGGCGGTTAATTGTGCCTGTGAGTGTATTATAACATAACATATTCTTAATGTAGTGTGTATTTATTGTCAGAATATATGTTTTAACAATGAAAAATAGACCAATGATACTGTTGTGTACACTTGGTGTACCGTTGACGTTTCGAGTATTTTCTCTTATGTACACTTGGTGTACACTTGACGCGTGAGGGGTAGTCTTTTTCCTCCATACTTCTCTATTAGCCGTCATCTCGGTAGTCACCCCTTTCTAACCATATCGTCTTTCACACAGTCCACCCATCGTTTCTTTGGTCTTCCCCTACTCTTATAGCTATTGATAGATATTGTAGAATAAACATGTTTTGATGAGAATTTTTGACCTTTTTGTGTTTTAATAATGTATGCGCAATTTGCACGTGTTATAAAATAAAGTCGCTTTTCGTGTGTCTGTGAAATTAAATGTTTATTTACGTAAGTATTTCGCCGCCCGGGTTTCCCGGGATTTGTACTAGTTTGGAGAGAGCGTCCGGGCAGGGGTTTTAAATAGTGTCCGGGTAAAACCCGGACACTTTCTGTATTAAAAAAAAAAAACAAACAAATTCTCAATCCTCAATTCCCCGTCTATCCTGCAATCAATAGCCGCCCGGGCCAGAGACACAGTATAATATACTGTGCCAGAGATCCCGCTAGTGTGGGCGATTACAAACCGGACCCGCGGGGCAATTGCGTAGCACTTTATCAATCGGAATCGGTTTCATTTTGACAGTTCAACAACATTCATTGCGTTATTTATGTGTTGAGCAGACAAATTTTTCGAACTTATGAAGGAATGTATTAGCAATTGTCTTCGAAATGATTCTGATTCCGATTGATAGTGTGTTCTGTTTTAGTTAAGCTATTTTTGTTACTAACACTATTGAGAGAGACCATTGTATTGTAGTCTGCAAAAATAAAGATAAATAATAATAATCAGCCTACAGCAGTTCACAGGCTTCACAGCTGCACAACTGGACATAGGCCTCTCATATTGCACGCCATTCAACTCGATTTTCGGCGACTCGCGCGAAGTTAATTTATTTGTGAATTTTATGAATACCTACATGTAGTTGTTGTCTCGCCTACAAATAAAAAACCGGCCAAGTGCGAGCTGGACTCGCATACGAAGGGTTCCGTACCACCGTACAATATTTAACACTACATATTATATAAAAATATCACGTTTGTTGTATGGGAGCCCCCCTTAATCACACTAATATTATAAAGTCGAAAGTTTGTGTGTGTGTGTTTATATGTTTGTTACTTCTTCACGCTCAAACGGCTGGGCCGATTTTGATAAAATTTTGTATGGAGGTAGCTGACACCCTGGATTAACATATAGGCTACTTTTTATCCCGATTTTCCCACGGGATCGACATTTACGCGGGTGAAACCGCGAGGCGCAGCTAGTTTATTATTATTTATTTTTAAGGCGAATGGTTACGCCAAACTTCAAAGTAGACCTCTCTTTGAAGGCCTACTCCTCCCAAACGGATAGCCCAAATATATTTAAAAAAATATATGATATGTGACATATGTTTACAAATATAATTTAAGTTTGATTTTTTTAATATTACTGTTAGTTTTAACAATAAAAAATCATATCCATCCTCTTATTTTACGCAAGAATTTTCTTTCTACTTTCAAACGCCTGAAGCGATTTTGATGATTCTTTCACCAAATTATAGCAAATTTAATGGTTTATAAAAATTAAGTTTGTTTTTTTTAATAATTATTATTTAAGTGGGAAAAAATCAATAACACCATGGTTTTACCTATACGGGCGCGGGCAGCAGCCGCCCGGCCAGTCTCGCTGTATCGTTCGCACGGGGAGGTTGCGTCGCATGTCGGCTCGCTCCGATCTGCATTTTTGTGGCAAAGACTAAATAGCGCAGATAGTACACTCGGACTGTTCGTTTACGCTTGGACGTTGATAGTATTAGTAATAGTGATAGTTTGTTTGCGAGTGGACGCTATATTATTGTCTATTGAATACTAATATAATAATAATAATATCAATAAAACACGTTTATTCAGTATACAGTTCGTTTATTCACGTATACAGTTTATAAAAAAATACAATTACAAAAAAAAAATTAAAACTAAATTATGACTAATACCGCTCTTAACAGTGGTAGTTTTTAGGGTTCCGTACCCAAAGGGTAAAAACGGGACCTTATTACTAAGACTCCTCTCTCCGTCTGTCTGTCTGTCACCAAGCTGTATCTCACGAACCGTGATAGCCAGAAGAAGGGTTATGTTTTTCGAGAGTATATAATATATACTCTCGAAAAACAATTATACATACATAATAGTAGATTGTACAACTAAGGCATAAAAGAAGCTATTTTACCCCGAGACGTTTATATCCACCCGAGCCGCAGGCGAGAGTGGATAGTTAAGTCGAGGGGTAAAATGGCTCGTTTACGCCTGAGTTATACACTCTGCTTTAGGTACACTTCGATTGCGAGAAAATGAAACAGACATAAAGTATACAGTACATAATTAATCAAAAATGTTGCATCCATAGCTAATTCCTGCCACCACAGATAATACCGCCAAGAAACTTTTTAAAAGTTTTTTTTTTAATTTTCAACATTTGTCATTCGACTTGGGTACTTCATACTGCCAAAAAATTAAAACGTTTCTTTGCCTTTTTAAATAATAAATGACAACTATTTCACTTGATTTTATTAAATTAACGATAGAAAACGCGGAAGTAGTATAAATTAAAGAAAATGAAATAAATCACGACTTTAATCTGCGAAGTTCTATTGTGCGTGTGGCTGTTGGGCCTGATTACTTTAGTCTTAGAAAAAAAAATTACTTTATGCACTAGAACATAAAAAGCGATTTTATGTCGCCTAAGCACATCATAAAGACGGACTTTTAGAGCATGAGAAGTGAAAACACATATTATTATGTATGTATGTATAATTGTTTGGCACGCTCTGCGGCCTGAACGGCTCGATGGATTTTAGCTTGTGAGGTGTCGTTAGATACGTATGTACTGTGAGAGTGACACTGGGTATATCAAAATAAAAAATACAAAATGGCGGATTTTTGGCGCAATATTATTTCTTCAAAAATTTTTTTTCTCATAACCTATCGAGTGGGGTATCAAAATAAAAGGTTTTAAAATGTGATTACAAAAATATATATAACTTATAATATGGTAAAAACTAATTCAAAGTGACAAATCGTAAAAAACACCTACCAGGAACTAAATCGTCTGCGAAATCTTTCACATTTGTAAACTAAAAAGCAGTAAAATTTAAAAAAACCCGACTGCAACCTTATGCTAAAACTAACTGAAAAGCTAAAAACAAGCCCATTTTAAATTAAATAAAAGTTGGAAGCAGGCGGGACCCATTTGAGTTTGAAACTATAATAATGGTATTCTTCTGGCAATCACGGTTCGTGAGATACAGCCCGGTGACATACAGACAGACGGACAGAGGAGTCTTAGTAATAAGGTCCCGTTTTTACCCTTTGGGTACGGAACCCTAAAAACTACCACTGTTAAAAGCGGTAGTAGTCATAAGTTTTTTTTTTGTAATTGTATTTTTTTATAATCTGTATACGTGAAAAACGAACTGTATATTGAATGAACGTTTTTTATTGATATTATTATTATTTTTTATTTGTCTCTAAGAAAGCAGTATTTTTACTGTACAATAGCATTCATACTCACAACATAAATATTGTACGTATTCTCGATCCATCTACACTCAGTAGGTAGCGTCATAAAACTGCCTAAGACAAAATGCGTCCCACGCCGCCGCATCTGCATGCGCTACGTACGAGTACGACACTCTTTGACATTGGGGAGGTAAGCGGGCGCGCGGGGTGAGGCACTGAGTTCGCCTATGCTCCGCCCAAACGCTCAAGGACATTCGAGGCTATAATCGCCTTAAGGAGAATATGCCTACAGCTAAGTACCTATTCTGTGAATATTTCAAGCGTCTACCGGTTGCCGTTATTAATATCGAGCAAAAAACGGCAAAAAAATCACGTTTGTTGTATGGGAGCCCCCATTAAATATTTGTATTATTCTGTTTTTAGTAGTTGCTGTTATAGCGGCAACAGAAATACATCATCTGTGAAAATTTCAACTGTCTAGCTATCACGGTTCATGGGATACAACCTGGTGACAGACAGACGGTCAGTGGAGTCTTCGTAATAGGGTTCTGTTTTTACACTATGGGTACGGAACCCTAATTAACTTCGGGCGAAAATATAGTAAATTCATGTGAATCGACATCGAATAATAAGCAAACTTGAAATGTGTCCAAAAGCAAATAATAATAATGGCGCTGTAAAACGTACAGACGCCAGCACATCAACCTACTACAATCTGTCAAATTTCTTTAATAGATTTTCAACTTTATCACTGAAGCATAAGGTTCAAAGTTGATTGGGAAAATGTGACAGTTAGGTGTAGGTTGATGTGCTGGCGTCTGTACAATGGCTTACCTGACCTTGAAAACTGGTTTAACGAAGTAAACAACTAAACTGAATCTAGAAACGTCGACGCATTTGATTGTGGGGTATTCCTCGAAACGCACCAACTTTGAAACGCACTCAAAAGTATTCCTCAAAACATCGAGAAGAGCATGAAGGATTCGTAATAAATGATATCGATAGACGTTTCATTTCGTGCGTTTCAAAATTGGTGCGTTTCGAGGAATAGGTAGGTACCCTTTTTTTTATGGTGGGACATCATCAAATGACTCCTCCCGAGCGGAAACGAGTGTCAGACTCTTACTGACTAAAACCCACCCGTGTTCCTTCCTTAGCCCTTTATGTTCCGGGGTAGCGGTAACCCTTTCGGACAATCCCGCAGCCCCGGCAGGCTTCGCCCCTAACGGGCCCCTTCACTTGTGCTGACATCTCTAAAGGTCTCATTTCTAGATTGGAACTTAGGCCTATATATTTCTTAATCCAATGCGTTACGCCATCAGCTAGGTATCGGGCCTTGATGAGACGACTTTATGGAAACCTTCAATAATATGGAATATTGTCTAACGGATTATCCTCGAGTCTTTTCTGATATTAGATTCTTTAGAATGTGAATCTGCCAGTCCATTTAATCCTGAACAACAGAAGACTGAAAAACTAGTTTGGAAGATAAATACAGGGTGAAATTGAATCGGTTAAAAAAATAAAATCATTTGTCAGTCACCAACAAACCTTGTGTCAATGTTTATTTGTTTAACATTGAAATCTATAACGCAATTAATTTAAAAGGTCCTACAAACAATGGAGCAGACAAGTCTTCAGCGAGGACTGCAATCAATATTATAATGTAGGACATCAACCAATAACTCCAAGGTTAAAACAATGACGTCTAAGAGGAAAAAATACACGAGTTGTTGTTCCAACAAGCGTTAGACGTGTAAAGATATATTTTTTATAGATGGCCGTCATCATTTTGTTGAAGATTAACCACAAAGAAATAAATAGAATCGCGATAATCTGCATCTATATACATAAATCCATATACTAATATTATAAATGTGAAAGTGTCATGTGTGTGTCTGTTTGTTTGTCCGTCTTTCACGGCAAAACGGAGCGACGAATTGACGTGATTTTTTAAGTGGTGATAGTTGAAGGGATGGAGAGTGACATAGGCTAGGTACTTTTTGTCTCTTTCTAACCCCCCCACTCCCCTAAAATGGGGGGTGGAAGTTTGTATGGAGCATTCCGCAATTTTCAAGGTAGAAAGCTAAAAATTGGTATGCGGACTATTTGTGACTAACAAAAAAAAACGTGCTTCATTTTTTTTTTTTTGGGAATCTGCCCCCAATGATATTTCATATGGGACTTTTCGCAATTTTCAAGGTAGGAAGCTAAAAATCGGTACACAGACTCTTTGTTACCAACGAAAAATACCTGCTAAATCAGGAAAGGGGAACCGTGTTATCCCGAATTTAACGCGAGCGAAGCCGCGGGCAAAAGCTAGTTAAATATATTTATTTATCCATACTAATAATTATTATAAATGCGAAAGTTTGTCTTTCTGTATGTTACCACTTCACCCTTAAACTACTGAACCGATTTAGATGAAATTTGGTATAGAGATAGTTTAGTCCCGGGAAAGGACATAGGATAGTTTTTATCCCGATATACCTACGGGATCGAGATTTATGCGGGTGAAAGCGCGGGGCGCTGCTAGTATCTACATAAATAAACCAAAGTCGGATTAGTTACACCATATAAACTCAAGAACGGCTGGACCGATTTTTATTATGATCTATGATTTGTTGGATTTGTCTCTGCCCCGATTAGCAGAATAATAAAACATGGAAAAATTGACGAAAAAAAAAACTAATAGAACGCGCTCTGGAACTACCTACCAGACCAGTCGAATTTGAAAAATTCTGTTTGTATTTGATAGCCCAATTTTTGAGGAAGGCTATATAGGCTACTAGCTGCGCCCCACGGTTTCACCCGCATAAGTCTCGATCCCGTGGGAATACTGGGATAAAAGTATCCTATGACCTTTCTCGGGACTCAAACTATCTCTATACCAAATTTCATCTAAAACGGTTCAGTGGTTTAGGCGTGAAAAGGTAACATACATACAGACAGACCGAGTTACTTTCGAATTTATAATATTAGTATGGAAGTATGGATTTAACATCACGCTTGGTCCCTTAGGACACGAGCACAAAGAAAAAAAAGTCACAGAATGCTATGCGAAAACGAAGTGCCAAGTACGATACGAGTAACAACGCGGGCAGGCGATGGAGTTTTATAAAAATGTGTTATTTTATTAAATATATGTATTGTGTATTTTACGACTTCCACGAGAAAATTTATGAAAAAAACTTTTTTACAAAAAAAAACAACCGACTTCAAAAAAAAAAACACTACAAAGTGAAAAATAACTTTAATTTCGGAAGTCGGTGTCTTTGGTTCCGCATTTTCGTTTTTTGACACCGACTTCCGAAATTAAAGTTATTTTTCACTTTGTAGTGTTTTTTTTGAAGTCGGTTGTTTTTTTTGTAAAAAAGTTTTTATTTTTCACTTTTTAGTTGTACCTACCCCACATAAATTCAATTAACACTAGTGCATTGAAGAATTGAAGACACAACTCGAAGAATCATCAAAATTCCCATAGAAATGCCGGAGATGCAGTACATTTATGCATATAACTTCGTACATAAGAATAATTACCTAATGTAATATAATTATATATATACATACATAGATACATACGGGTCGAATACAGAACCTCCTTTTTTAAAGTCGGTTAAAAATGAAAATATGAATGAAAACATTAGGTATTTCCCCCTCACTCATACAAAAAGCGAAAAAAAAAACAAAAAAAAACCCTGTTCTTTTTTCATAATTTATGCACATCCTTACTGTAAATATTGTAACAAGGATGTTGTTTTTTGCTGGGACAAACCCGTTCCAGTCAGATGACGTTGTCAAACGTCAAATCGACAAACGTCACCTAATACTCGGAACGGTTCGCGTCACAGTTCATGACGCGTTCCTTACGTCATGCAAAGTATTTCGTAACGAGTAACAGCTCTATATGAACTACTGGTTGACCTGGTTTTTTTAAGAAAGTTAAATTATTCTTTGTGCTAGATTTGCCTTCTATTTCGGTGTTTAGTTACGATGGCACGGGTTATAAGCGGTTGTTAATAAAGAAGTTATACTGCGCTAGATTTTCAACAGATTTTTTGTAAAAACAAAGTTTTTATTTTTCACTTTTTAGTTGTACCTACCTCACAAAAATTCAATTAACACTAGTGCATTGAAGAATTGAAGACACCGACTAGAAGAATCATCAAAATTCGCATAGAAATGTCGGAGATGCAGTATTTTATGCATATAACTTCGTACATAAGAATAATTACCTAATGTATTATATACTAAAACCTTTCTGAAAGTATGTAGATCACATTAGTGAAAGAATTATCAAAATTGGTTCATTAGTTTTATGAGAAAATCACGGACATACATACATACGGATCGACTACAGAACCTCCTTTTTTGAAGTCGGTTAAAAATAATATGTATGTGATTTACTATTGTATTTTTATAAGTGTGTGGGCGCGATGGAGTATTAATAATTTTGTTTTCCTTTTAAATCCTTTTACTTGTATCTATTGTCACTAATGACCGTCTCAAATGTCTCTTTAGCCAAGTATAATATTGTAAAACGATTTTTACTGATCATAAATCTCATAAATGATTTTTTTTCCACTTGTTTGTTTTATTTTGTAGAGTAAGATCTTAGGTCCCCCAAACCTTACTTATTTTCTCAGAAGTAAAATGTCTGGGATAAAGTAGTTTTAGTATGTAGGTACTTCGAGTTTAAGCATACCAGCAGCGCCTGTAGCATGAGAAAAGTGAGCCTAGGCTAAAAGTAGGTATTAGGCACCCCTATAAAACACGTGCAACTAACAAAGTATAACAATAACAGAACTATTTGTTAAACAATACTCCACGCGGTGTATTCAAACATAGATAATATATGGTATTTTGAGGTGCCATAGAACACCTGGTCCACAATTAGTTGGAAATAGCCTTTTTGGTGAATTAAGTCGACCTTTGTTGCGCCATAACTTTATCCACACAGCGATTTGGGACTTCGCGCCATAACATTAGTTGAAGTACATAAAAAAACCTTTCCAATGATATATCGCATGTTGTTATTGGTTCGTAGGCTGGCTTCCATACATTCTTGCCCGTCCTCCTTTTGAATAAAATCCATATACAAGAACATTTATTTTGAGTTATGCTTGTTATCGTCTAAATCTCCGAGCTAACTAGACGAAAATTGTTGTTTACATTTTTGGCAAGACCGCGGCCAGACCTTGTGTTTTTTTTTTTCATTTAGATGAAGTACTCTCAAACGTTGTTAATTTATTTCATTGCGCCTGTTATTTAATACATAATATACAGCCAAAGGAACTTCGTTCCAGTAGCACCACTCGTTTTTCTATCATTATTCGTTTCAATCCATCGGAGTTCGAATTACCCTCCCGAAGAAGCCAGCCAGCAAGTTGGTTTTACAAACGAAGTATAAAGTCACTACAATCCGGTATTGTATGCGCGTTATATCATGCAGATGAGCATCTAGCATTTATTGTATATTCAGCAGTTTGCAACATCTGATAGGTATGCTTAAAGGTTGGCGAGGTCACACGACACATAAGAGGTAAAAGGTCGCCTTATAGTTATACACATTTTATCTCACTCACCAATATTGCCCTCCTTTCGGCTTCGCGGATTCGATTATGTGTATAGAAGATTAAATTACTGATCGTATACTGAAGATGGCAGTGTTTGACCTCGTGTTATCAGTAGATAACACTCGGCAAATCCGTGAGCTTCATTCAGAGGTCAAATAGCTCGCATATTGATACAATGCGCTCTATCGTCATGCGCCCAGCCTTTTCCCAACTGTGTAGGCGTCGGCTTCCAGTCCCACCGAATGCAGCTGAATACCAGTGTTTCACATGGAAAAACTGCCTATCTGACCTCCACAACCCACTTACTGGGTAACACGATACCCCTTGGTAAGACTGGTTGTCAGACTCAGGCTTTTGATTACCCGTAACGACTGTCGAAGATCTACGAATAACAGCCGGGACCAACAGCCTAACGTGCTTTCCGAGACACGGAGGGGTCTCTGTATGTTATGGGCACAGAATTGACGAAAGAACTAGAACGTGTTCTATTATAAATGCGAAAGAATGTGCGAAAGTGACTGTCTGTCTGAAATCTTTTCACACCTTAAGAGCCTATACTACCTCAAATGGCTTAGCGTGATCCTCCGTTATGTCGAAAATACTGCACCATTAATTTTGAAATAAATACATATATGGTAAAGTTGAGGATTAATGCTAAGTCCTATGTTAGACGAAAACACGATTCCATAAAATTTTCTCGATAGAAAAAAAATCCAAAGTTACCTCTAACCCGAACAATAAACCGCTGGTATTCAAAAAATACTTCAAATTAGATCATGAAACTTTGCATACTAACTGAACTTACTTTAAAGCAGGTCTTATGTTATTTTTTTTTATAATTACCATTATTTTCACTGCAAAAAGCAAATACCTAAACTATTGGCGCTGCTTGCCGCACAGCACCGCACTCTGTCTCGCTCTCACTCAGTCCGTGAGCAGTATCGTATGAGCGAGATACAAGAGTGAATTTTAGCTGAGGTACTCGTAGTATTGGCTCTTAACGGCTGGATGGATTTCGATGAAATTTGGCACACAAGTAGACCATGACCTAAGAGTTTAAGTCAGTAGGACAGAGGCTACTTTTTATCCCGATAGTATGTTCTTGTGGGATAATTTTCGACATCCACGTGATCCACGCAGGCGAAACCGCGGGGTAAAGCTAGTAGGTACGTCATATTTACAAGCACAAGTAAGGGGTACTATGTAGGTCGCTGTCTACGAAATGCTGGGCGCAGTTTAGGCCGTTGTTACGAAACAAGTGTCATTATGTGACGTAGAATTCGCGTTACGCGCCGATGACGCGACATCGTATGATACTGATGTTTATATTTAACTTCATACCGCTTTTGACTAAATGCGGTAAACATAGGCAGTGCGAGTCTACTCTCTTAGTCCGTCAACGAAGATACGGGCCCCTCCGAACGTAGTTGGCCCGTAAAAACAAGTGACAAATTCAATTTTTTGGACGAGCAAAAAATCTCTTTAAATTGAGAGTGAACAGGCTTCTTCTGGGTAAGCTCGCTCCATTGTCGACTTTGTCTCTGTCACCTTTGATCTAGGCTAGAGTCAAGAGCAAGCACATTTCAAATAAAAAAAAAAAACAATTTGGGAGTACGGCTACTTTCACATTTCCATTGCCATGGCATTGTCTGTGGTGAGAGTCCGTATAGGTACACACCGGAGGTCTGACCCGTCCATGAACCCCACTTGTGGAGGATGTCCTTGCTGGGGCCTACTTGGGTACGAAGTCTATTTAAGGTTTCCCAAATAGGCCAAGGTAACTTGTGCCCGGATGGGAGATTCTCTGATGGATCAATAAAGAAATCAGAAGGTTTAACCAGTCAAGCGGCACGCGTCGCCCATTGGCAACGAAACAATAGAAAATCAATTGTGTCTCATTAGCGGAGCTTGACAGATTAAGCAGTTCTTTACAAACATTACATCTTCCCGTGTATAACCGTTTATTTGGATTTGCAACCGCATTATGTACCTTCGCACCTACGACATAAAAGTTATTTAATTTATTGGAATTTGCACCTTTGAACTTGCTCATTATAAGGAGCTGTTATTTTTAACTGTTCCAAGTATTAGGAATACCTGTAACCTGACCATACTATACTATTCATGAACAGTGGTGGCCCAATGCAGACTTACGAGTCGCAGGTCCTAGGTTCGGAGTTTCGGACCCAGACAGGCGCTTTACTTTGTGTAAATTGTTTTATCACCACTGCTCTCAAAACAGTGAAAGAAAACATCGTGAGGAAATGCCGGCACGTTGTAGAATCAAAAATTCAAAGACATGTGACATCTACCAACCCGCACCGGGCCCGCGGGGTAGATTACAGCCCACTCCCTCTCTCAGAGAGGAGCCCTGTGTCCCAGCAGTGAACATCATAGGTTGATGTGGTACTAAACTGTAATATTGAGAAAGAAAAAAACATTCTAATTTCGTACTGAAGTATTTTTCCAACGTTTTGGACCTAATATAGCCACACGATTCCACATCCACGCTGAATTAAAAATACGTTAGTGAGTAATTTGTTTGTTACATACGTTTTCACGGCTAAATTTCGAACCGATTTAGATGATACTTGGCAGAGAGGTAGCTTAGTAACTGAAGAAGGACATAATATCACTTTTCATTAAAAAAAAAAAACAAAAGATTCTGTTCACCAGTTGCGCAACGGACTTACTCAGTAATGTCAATCATACGTAGGGTTGCCAACCCAATCTTCTATCTATACTAATAATAAAACTGAAGACTTTTGTTTGGACGCGCTAATCGCTGTTTTACCCGACTACGGCGAAGCAAAAAGGAGGGTTATGATTTTGACCGGTATGTAGCGGTATCTACAATGCCACACGCGAACAACGCGTCATACTGACGTCACGCAAATCCTGCATCTCACAAGCAGAGTTTACCGCGCAACTAGCATAGATACAACGGCCCGACATGAATCATCGGGCAGTTGCCCGCCAGACGCAACACCCGTCTGGTCGGTCCTACCTTTTCTATAGAGTATGAGTGAACTTTACACCCTGTTCCTCATACCTCTATAGGTATGTATGTATGTTCATCTGTTTCCTCATAACTTCTAAACTCCTTGTCATAATTAGACAAATGAGGTATCATTGGAAGGTATAAGAAACGTGGCAACCCTAATCACACGTCATACGTCTACGTCAGTAGCTGACAGTTGAACTACGAAACCCGCTACGAAACACGAAGCTAAGCTGACAAAGTCAAATTATCACCATGGAATTGCGATTGACTGTACAGACGCCAGCACATCAACCTACCCGAAACTGTCACATTTTCCCAATCAACTTTGAACCTTATGTTTTAGTAATAAAGTTGAAAATCTATTAAAGAAAATTTGACAGATTGTAGTAGGTTGATGTGCTGGCGTCTGTACTAAGCAAATGAGTGAACATTTTTACACACAAAAGATACAAACATATATTTTTTTCTATATTTTATCTTACGATAAAAAAAGAGAAAAGATTTGATTTTTTGTATGTTGGTTTCGTTTTGCTTTCACGCTAAAACGGCTGAACGGATTTGGATGAAATTTGGCACATAGGTGTAGACCATGACCTGGATTAGGACATGATATTTTTTATCCCGATATTCCTGTGGGATCGAGACTTATGCGGGTAAAACCGCGGGGAACGGCTATGGTCTTATAAAAAAAAACAACCGACTTCAAAAAAAAAAAAACACTACAAAGTGAAATAAGTCGGTGTCGTTGGTTCCGCATTTTCGTTTTTGACACCGACTTCCGAAATTAAAGTTATTTATCACTTTGTAGTGTTTTTTTTTGAAGTCGGTTGTTTTTTTTTGTAAAAAAGTTTTTACTTTTTAGTTCGCATTGATGAATTGAAGACGCCAACTATGTAGAAGGATCATCAAAATTCCCATAGAAATGCCGGAGATGCAGTACATTTATGCATATAACTTCGTACATATGAATAATTACCTAATGTATTATATACTAAAAACCTTCCTGAAAGTATGTAGATCACACTAATGAAAGAATTATCAAAATCGGTTCAGTAGTTTTTGAGATAATCCCGGACATAATAACATACATACATATGGGTCGAATACAGAACCTCCTTTTTGAAAGTCGGTTACAAATCGGATTGAAGTTTGCAAACGAACAAAGTTGCAGATAGCAAGTCTTGTCATATATTTATAAAGATGAATAAATTAATCAGTAATCAATTCATTACATACATTAGATAGTAAGATTAATCAAAGAAAATAGCTTCTGGAAACTTGCCAAGCGAATGAGAGGAGCCGAGGACATCATAATAATTCTAGTGCGAAGCCAACGACCTATGACAAGGGCACAACAATGTTGACACTAAACGCATTACCTATTCATACTATTATCATTTTTATTATTTCTGGGTTAAAGGTGTTTTTCCTGTGACAAACAACGGCAGTCATACCATCACTATTGTTAAGACAAAACGCAGTACATATGCATACGATTTGCTTCTTTAGTTATCAAGTGATAAAGCCGATTATCGTGTGATGAAGAAGTAAGGTTATGTTGGTATTGTGTATGGTTCGAGGTAGCGTTTCGTGATTGCATTGTTTGTTAGTCAATAATAAATTAATGGTGATTGTTGATGGTTTTTTAATTGGTCTTAATTATGAGCCCGTAATTTCCTCACATAATTAAAAGAGCCTGCCTTCATAAAGCTTTTGCCCGCGACTTTTTATTTTCTTGTTACCCCCAATTTTCTTGTTACCCCCACTTATCCCGTCGCATCGCGTCGCTAGACAGCGCTATTTCTTCGTTTTCGCTTAGTGTTCTTTCTTTTTTTCTGTTTGCTCGGCTCCTAGACTCCTAGCGTGATGTACAGCCTTTCTCAAGAATTGGACAATCAGATGCAAAAATAATTTTTCAAATCCGCGGGGCAATTGCGTAACACATTATCAATCGGAATCGGTTTCATTTTGACAGTTCAACAACATTCATTGCGTTGCGTTATTTACGTGTAGAGCACAAACATTTTTCGAACGTATGAATCAATGGATTAGCAATTTGCTTCAAAATGATTGAGATTCCCGTTGATAGTGTGTTCCGTAATTAGGGTGCTGACTGGTAGATTTAAAGATTAGCGCGTTCCAACAAACAAAAAAAAAAAAACTCTTCAGGTTTATTATTAGTAAGTATTATTTATAGATTAGACTCAAATACAGAACGAAAGCTGCATCATGCAGGCAAAGATGGCGCATCTTTGACTTGAGTAACTAGCATATTATTATAACTGACAAGGGATACCTTGGGAAATCATCAAATGACTCCTCCCGCTCTGGGTGGAGCGGAAGGGAGTGTCAGACTCTTACTGACTAAAACCCATCCGTGTTCCTTCCATAGGCGCTGGCCACACAGAAAGGACGTAAGACGCAGACGGGGCGCGGGCATTTGTCTCTACCGCGTCTCTTTCATACAAAATGTATAGAAGCGTCGCGACTCAAAACATACAGAACAGACAGGGCGCGGGCGCAACGCTGGTACTTTTGCGCCTGTCCGCGACGCGCCCTCGTCTTACGTCTCTTCTGTCTGGCCTGCCCCTTAGGCCTTTATGTTCCGGGGTAGCGGTAACCCTGTGCCTCGATCCCGGCTGTCATTCGTAGATCTCTGACAGTTGCTACGGGGTGGTCCGAAGCCCAAAAGTCTGACTACCAGTTCACCAAGGGTTATCGAGTTACTCAGTAAAGTTAGATCAGCATAGCTATTCACAAACACTCGATATGCTTCCGTATCGTATCGAACATTAATCATTGTTATCGTAGGAGTCTTCTAAACGCTGTTCACAAGTCCAAAACCCGAACATTTTGTCAGTTTAAATCAAATAGACGCCCGCTTTTCTTCCAACAGCTATTTGCTGTTGAGGGCAAGTCAAATCAGGTTATCGAATAGTCAGGTTTTCGATACGATAGCCTGTCGTATGGTGCGGATCTTTCTGATCTGAGCCCTGATTCACAATCAGGGCTCAGATCAGAAAGATCCGCATACAACGTGGCAATGCTGGCAGCTTTTTGGGCACTGTTCCTGTTGACAGCGATGCGGACGAATTTTTTGATGAAGTAGGATTCTTTTGCATATACCTACCTACATGTACATATTGTTATTTTAAATGTTAGCATAAATTATGTAGGTAAATAGGTACTCTAACTTGAAATATCGGTATTCAGCTACAACTGATTTGACTGGAAGCCAACCCCAACATAGTTTTCAAAGATGGTGGACAATTTTCTGAGAGGTCCTAGGAAACAAAGTACAGTGTGCGCAGCATATCTTGGCACTGTCACCGCGCGCCGCCAGCCAGATGGGCGCAATGTAAACCCTTTGATCAATGCACTATATATAAAATCAAATTTAGTTCAATGACTCAACAGAAAGGCGTGGAATAAACAAGATAATTATAGATTCACATCATGAATGTAAGAAATAAGAACGTTTAACAGGAATAGATGTTACATTACGTGGGATTAAGACAAAAATATTGTTGTGAAACATTTTCGCGCGCCATGTTTTTTTTTAAGAACTGTCAATTGTCAGATTTTCGCGCCAAATGTCTCGCGTCTTTGGTAGAGAAGCTGGTACAAAATATGAAAGGTAATTAAAACTATTTTGAACGTTGTCAACAGCTAATAAACATAAATTCAGTATTTATTAGTAGTTAAGGTGAATGGGTAGTTGTAGCCCGCGAAATTCATTTTTTCTTACGTTTTTTGTAATTTTCAGGTCAGTGTCAGGTTTTATCTTGATCAAAATATGATTCGCGACTATAACCGGTACGTATTTACAGAATTAGAATCATTAATACATCTTTCTAAATTAGATTTCTACCGTTATGAACAAATCTCGTATGGAAAAGTGTTTATGGTAGAAATCTAACTTAAAGAGATTATATTAATGATTCTAATGACTATGATTCTGTAAATACATGTCTATTATAGTCGCGAATCGTATTTGGATCAAGATACAACCTGACACTGATCTGCAAATTGCAAAAAAACTTAAGAAAATTTAAATTTCGCGGTCTACCATGTCACTTTCACCTTAAAAAACTTAGCCAGTCTGCAGGGTGGTAACGGGAGCCTGACCGGGACTAACTGCTCAGCACAGCAATTGCGTAACACGCCATCAATCACAATGAATCATTTTGAAGGGTATTGCTAATCCATTGCTTCAAATGTTCGAAACAGTCGTCTGCTCAACAACGTAAATGACGCCATGACTGTTGCTGAACTGTCAAAATGAAAGCCATAGCGCTACAAAATTACCCCGCAGATTGAGACCAAAATAGTACTTACTCATTTATGTTTCTTCTAACTTTATTCCTGTATCCATCGTCAACGTGAACTAACTCCTCCACTTATCCTATTAATAAAACTGACTAATAAGATGTTGTTTTAAGCAAAATAATCTCACGTGTGGCTTCAGTCCAAATCTCCAAATATGTTTAACATGGAGTTTATATACTAAACTGAACGCGCCCGCAACTTCGTTGTTGTGCATGCAAGTGCATGTCTGAAAACAAATTGGATTTCACGAGTTTTAGTTTTTTGCGCGGAACCCTAATTATTTTCCTAAAATAAAATTAGCCTAATTTACTCCTTATAACATCAGCTATCTGCCAGTGAAAGTCCCGTTGATCGGCCTAGCCGTTTCGGTGAATAGCCGGAACGAACAGACAGACAAACTTTTTAAAAATTGTTTCTTAACGTACGTAAGACGAGCGTACGTAATTAATAATTCAATTCTCTTGACGTCTAAATCGGCAATTTGTAGTTGAGGACCAAGAACTTCTAATAAAAGATGACACGTATGTCCAAGTACCACAAACAAACAAAGCCTGCTGGTTCAAAATGTCAAAAATAATGCAATGACCACAATGACCACAATGACTTGTCTACCAAACATGTGGGGATGAAAATATGTCTATGGTCTTATTTCAAAGATTGTATTTGTTCGTTTATGTTCAAAAGTTATTATTATTTAATACGTTAGTGAAAATATTAGAATCAATAAAAACCTGATTTTGCACCTATTTAGTATTTTACACCTATCATCAGTGGCGGCGGGATGGGGTTAGTAAGTTACGTAAAGGGCGGCGTGGGGTGTCCAACACCCCACGCCGCCCTTTATTTACGTAACTCGTTAGACGCGACCAATAAAGGGTTAACGTCGTGTTTTTTTCACACAACGTCTTCTACAACGCTTATGGTTAATAACGCTTTTCGTTTATTAATAAAAATAAGCGGCCAAGCGCGAGTCGGACTTGCACACGTAGGGTTCCCACCATCTTACAATATTTAACACTATTATTTTATTCGAATACCTTAGTAAAAAAAAAAAAAACGCCGACAAAAAACGTTTCTTGTATGTCCTTTATTTTTTTTCTATTATTTTTTGTTAAAAGGGCCATAGTAGTACACACTCTGTGAACATTTCAAGTGTCTATCTATTACTGTTCAAAGATAGAGTGTTGTAGTAGACGGACGGACCATGATCCCGTTGGCATCAATTGGGTAAAAATCGCAAAAAAAAAAGTGTGATTTCGGGAAACCCCCGTTATCGTCAGGAGAATTAAAGTTCGCACGTATACACACTTGTATTTATAATAGAAAGAGACAGACAACGTGTATTTAATACGCATTTTTAATACAGAGCCATCTAGTGTAAGTTTTTAGAAGTTCTCATAAAGTTGTAGCCATCTTGAATTTTCATTTTAACAAATCATTATCGGCTTTAGCACCCTCGAAAATCATGAAAACTATCTCTCTCTGTCTCTTCATAAAATAGAAAGAGACAGAGAGAGAGAGAGAAAGAAAAAATTGCATGGAGGGGCATAACGCTTTTTCGTCACGTGACGATTTATCCCAGTTTACTCCTGCCGTAAGCCCGCAAAGAGCTTCGTTACAAAAATCTGGAAACGAATGTTAAGAATATGCTATATTACCTGATTCTGTTGACGTACAATCTTCTTCAGCCGAATCCACCACAATGGACTCGCTTTGCGCCACAAACTCATTATAACTTGTAATATGTTTGTGCTTCAAATGTTGCTTCAAATTATTTATAGTCGTTTTATAGGACAGTGTCTTTTTACAAAGTCTACAGTCCGCCATTCTGCTACCGCCTTGCTCCTCATTTTTCTCAAAATAGTTCCATATCAATAAATTGCAGCTTTTTGAAATCAAAGGCCTAGGCTTGCTGGCCGAGAGGTTTGCAGTAGCTGGCTCACGCAGCTCGTTAAAAGAATTAACGTGTTTTATCTTCAAATGCTGTTTCAAATTAGCACTAGTGGTTTTGTATGATAATCTCTTGTGACATTGTTTGCATTCTGCGGTTTTATTCTCTGGGTTCGGTTCAAAATAGTTCCACAGCAACGGATTGTGTAATTTCGGCATTTTTTCTACAAACACTTTTTTCACCACACAAATAAGCACAGATTATTAAAAGTCTACTACCTATAAGTATTTTCCATTCATAAAGTTCACTGAATTCTGTACAAAGGACGGGCCGAATTGAGTAACACACTTTTAATCACAATCTAAATAATTTTGAAAGATATTGCTAATCCATTGCTGCATAATTATTAATTATGTTCGAAAAAGTTGTCTGCTCAACCAATTAAATAACGCAATGAATGTAGTTGAACTGTCAAAATGACAGCCATTGTGTGTTACGCAATTACCCCGCTGAACACCGCACATAAAACATCGCGACTAATCGCGAGCCCTGAATTTACATCAGAAAACGTTTTCTAAACGATAACAAAAACATCAACGTTGTAGCGTGGCGCTTTTTAGGACGTGTACTGGCTGGATGACAGCGGGCAGTGGAGGGGCATAGCGGGGAAGCGGCGCGGCAAAATGGCGTGCGTCACTCCCAGGGTCGTTGCCATCAAGACTTGCTCAATACAAATATACCACCTCTACGTTTCCATCGCCCTGCTTCATGCAGTTTATAGCCTTAAACAACACTATTTTGTATTTGTACGCGCGATCGACATTAACGTAGGAAGAATTTACAGCTAATTATTACCAAGGAGAATAAAATTATATAACGCACACACTTGTTCACAACGAAAGACAAACTAAACGTCATAACGCGACGAAAGCAATTGTCGTTTAAACGCAAACATAATTTAGCCGGTTATTCAACCACCTGACTGTTTTGAATTTGAGTCTTATGTGTGTTGAAATAAGGTTACATTTCAATTATAGTGTTGAAAGAATAAGTTTTTTAATTGCTTTTCGTTTAAACGTTTAACTTCTTGGCAATTTATTACTGCATTCAGCCATGATGATAACATTATTACATAGTAAGTATTGCACCGCTACCCGCTAAGTTCGGGCCTTCGGGGGCAAGGACTGACTGGACAGGTCCGCTCAATCTGTGTAGTTCTTTCCTCAAAAGACCATTTCAGACACCAATCTACATGGTCTTCCATGATCTGACCAAGATTATGTCTGGACTTTAAAAGAGACTGTGCCCTTCTAGTTTGTTTCCGCCTTTCTTCTCAGTGTAGTCAGGAAACGCCGACCTCAACGCGTAAAAGTGTTTGTACAAACACTGTATAATTGGGAAAAGGCTAGGCAGAAAACAGTGCATTCTTTGTAAAAGTACTCATAGAATAATAAAAAAAAAACAAAGTATAAGTATATATGCGTGTGGCGAAATAAATAACTAAAATGGAATGTTTGACAGATTTTTATGACATTACCCCTTATTTAATTTTGTAACTTATTAAAAACAATGCATTCTTTGTGAACGCACTCAGAAAACAAAAAAACTTTTTACAAAAAAAAAACAACCGAATTCAAAAAAAAAACACTGCAACGTGAAAAATAACTTTAATTTCCGAAGTCGGTGTCGTTGGTTCCGCATTTTCGTTTTTTGACACCGACTTCCGAAATTAAAGTTATTTTTCACATTGCAGTGTTTTTTTTGAAGTCGGTTGTTATTTTGTAAAATGGTTTTTATTTTTTTCACTTTTTAGTTGTACCTGCCTAGCCTATAACCTTCCCACTGCTGGGACACAGGCCTCCTCTCTGTGAGAGGGAGTGGGCCGTAATCCACCACGCGGGCCCAGTGCGGGTTGGTGGATGTCACATGTCTTCGAATTTTTGGTTCTAGGACATGCCGGTTTCCTCACGATGTTTTCCTTCACCGTTTTGAGAGCAGTGGTGATGAAATAATTTACACAAAGTAAAGCGCCTGTCGGGGTTTGAACCTACGACCTACAACTTGTAAGTCGCGGCTGATACCACTGGGCCACCACTGCTCTTTAATAGTTGTACCTACCCCACACAAATTCAATTAACACTAGTGCATTGAAGAATTCAAGACACCGACTAGAGGAATCATCAAAATTCGCATAGAAATGCCGGAGATGCAGTACATTTATGCATATAACTTCGTACATAAGAATAATTTCCTAATGTATTAATACTAAAACCTTCCCGAAAGTATGTAGATCACATTAATGAAAGAATTATCAAAATTGGTTCAACAGTTTTTGAGAAAATCGCGGACATACAAACACGCATACATACGGGTCGAATAGAGAAACTCCTTTTTTGAAGTCGGTTAAAAAATAACCTAACCATAGTAGCTTTTTGACATCTCCCTTTTGCAAGTAGCGTCAGGGCACGTCAGGGTTTAAACATCGTTTATTTTATTATAACTACGTATACCGTATACGTCGCGCGTCGTACACATGGAGTTACGTCATTGAAGGGGTTTTCCGGGTGTTTCTCGAGCCGAATGCGTCGGCGGCGCGGCGGCCCGCGTGTTGACTGTTGACCAAATCTTGAGCAACAATAGGGAGACAGAACAGAAGTTTCACAAGATATCGTAGAACGAAATACAGGGTGAAATTGAAAACGTGCGACAAATCGAAATGGGAGATTGTACTCATCATTATGAACAACTTTTACTATGGGACCGAACCCGAAATCGCGAAAAAAAAATCAGCTGTTCCATACATTTATGTTCGCATAACTCGTCAAAATGTAGGGAGCAGCTGCAGCCTAATTGCGGAACGCCAAATCGTCAAATGATTCTGATCAGTTGGCTTCATTTCTATCACAATTGGCTTCATTTTACGATTTTCGAATTGCGAAACTCTAGTTTATTGTGAAACCAATTATGAACGTTAAGGCCCTGCGCAGAAACTAGAGTTTCGCAATTCGAAAATCGTAAAATGAAGCCAATTGTGATAGAAATGAAGCCAACTGATCAGAATCATTTGACGATTTGGCGTTCCGCAATTAGGCTGCTGATTTTTTTTCGGGATTTCAGGTTTGGTTCCATAGCAAAAGTTGTTCATAAGGATGAGTACAATCTCCCATTTCGATTTGTCGCATGTGTTCAATTTCATCCTGTATAATTGTGTACAGTCAATCAGACATTATCTATAACAATAATAGTAAATCTAAAGATATTTTTTGTTTTTTTTGGTTGTTTGATTGCGCTGCCATAGCAACGCTATGCGAAAACGAAGTAAGGGTCGCGGGACACATTAATCGACGGCCTTTCGCACTTTGCCGATTGAAAAGGAGCACACATGCTCTCTTTTTTTATACTTTTTGTATGGACAAACCGTCGAACGCCGTCAGTCGCCGCCGGAGCGCGTTCGTCGCCGTCGATGCGAAAGGATGCGTACGTCGTTCTACAAGGTGAAATTAAATTCATGGGCATCCTTTTAAGTGGACATTGTACTCATCATTATGAACAACTTTTACTATGGGACTAAAACTAAAATCGAGAAAAAATAACAGCTGTTCCTTGCATTTATGTTCACACTAGCTGCGCCCCGCGGTTTCACCCGTATAAGTGTCGATCCCGTGGGAATATCGGGATAAAAAGTATCCTATGTCCTTTCCCGGGACTCAAGCTATCTCTATACCAAATTTTATCTAAATCGGTTCAGCCGTTTGAGCGTGAAGGAGTAACAAACATATAAACACACACACACACACACTCACAAACTTTCGCCTTTATAATATTAGTGTGATTATTAGTGTGATAACTCGTCAAAATGTAGGGAAGAGCTGATTTTTTTTTTTGGCGATTTCAGGTTTCGTCATATAGTAAAAGTTGTTCATAATGATGATTACAATGACCCCTTAAAAGGACGCCCATGAATTCAATTTCAACCTGTATACTTTGCTCTCTTTATACCGACTTCAAAAAAGGAGGTTCTGTATTCGACCCGTTTGTATGCATGTTTGTATGTCCACGATTTTCTCAAAAACTGATGAACCAATTTTGATCATCCTTTCACTAATGTGATCTAAATACTTTTAGCAATGTGTTAGTATATAAAACATTAGGTAATTATTCTTGTGTACGAAGTTATATACATAAATGTACTGCATTTCCGGCATTTTTATACGAATTTCGACGATTCTTCTAGTCGGTGTCTTCAATTCTTCAATGCACTAGTGTTAATTGAATTGTTGTGTAACCCGTAACAACTGTCAAAGTTGTCAAACTATAATAAAGTAACAAAAACAAAGACGCAAGATTATTCCAGCTCTTTGCATTTTCCTTTGAAACGTTATCTTATAATAAGTTTGGAATGGGACTTCTGTATGTCAATTCATAGTGGCCCACCCGCAAAGCGTAGTAAATGAATGACTAAAATGATTCAAAAAATGTGTAAACCACTCGAAATTTTATCTGATATTCACGACATACTTATATTTTAATCGGATTTTATCAGGCATTATAGGTAGTTCAATGATTCACATCGTCATTTCGAGGACTCATAATTAAATAGAATGGCTTATTATTAGTTTCAACATAATAATTTGGATGGCACAATTTTGTAGTCATTCGTTTGCAAAAAAATCTTATTATAATATTCGAGCCGTTTGGGGTTGAAACACTAGGGCCATGGGGCCCGAGTGCCCACTTAGTATTTCGAGACATCGCCAAACGGTTGGTCGACTCTTCACGTGACCAGAGGGCTGGCCTATTTTTTGGCCAAAGAATCAGCATTGCACAACGTGGCAATGCTGCCAGCCTTTTGGGCAGTTGGGCACGTTTCCTGTTGACAGTGATGCGGACGAATTATTTGATGCCCTTTGATTATTTTCCCTCCCTTTTTATATAGGTACTTACTTGTACATATTATGTTAAGATTGTTAGCTTTTTAAATTATGTAAATATGACTGAATAAAATTCAGGTATATATATTTTCAAATCAAATCAAATCAAAATCAAAAATGTTTTATTTCATTATTACACGTTTTACATCATACAGTTGGTGGCGTCTCCTTTTAAGCATATAAATGCCTGTGCTGTGCCAGGAGGCGCCGCTCTTTCATTATGTCATGTAATTAGTGTAACATGTAAACGAAACAAAGGTAACAAAAAATTAATTATACTTATTTATTAGCCTGTTGGTATATGAGTGTGTGTATGTTTAAGTGTGCTTGCGTGCGTATGTGTGTTTGTGTATGTATGTGAGTGTGGGGGTGTGTGAGTGTGTGCGTGTTTGTGTGTGTGTGTGTGTGTTGAGATATGGGTGTGTATGTGTGTGTGGTTATTTTATACGGAATCGGTTTTACCTTGTATTTAGGAGAAGATTCTCTACTTCATCATAGCTTAACTTGTTTATCCACTTAATCAGCAATGATTTGCATTTTTTATTTTTTATTTGCATTTTTTATTTTTTATTCTACATTTCTGGTCGCGGCTGCCATTCGAAGTTCTTTGTCAGTGGTGGTTGGTTACGGGTAGTCAGAAGCCCAAAAGTCTGACAACCAGTCTTACCAACGGGTATCGTGTGTTCGTGTTTCGTGTACTGAGTTATGGAGGTCACATAGGCAGTCGTTCCATGTAAAACACTGATATTCAGCTAAGTAGGTATATCCAGTTAGACTGGAAGCCGACCTCAATATACTTACTTCCTTAGTTGAAGATACTAGGTAGATTGATTGATTTTATTTGACAAAAATATCAGGCATTATTTTTATCTTCGACACATTCATATACATAATAAACTAATAAGCACGGTCTATAAATAAATTGACATTTTTATAGGTTATATTAATATTTTGGCGCGCAAATTGTCATAAGACGCCATTTTACAGGAAGTAAACGTTTGCCCTCACGACGAACAAGGAAGGTCTTACCTACTTCCGTGACTGTTCTACGGTTTTTCCTCATAGGTTTTATTTCGAAATTATAATACTAAAGTCTATTCAAACTTATGTTTCAAATTGATGTTGTTTCAAGTTAAACAAATAACAACTTTATTTTAATGGAAATTAAGTTGATTTCAGTGGCTAGCATAATTGAAAAAGTTATAAAAATGTTTGAAGTTGTAGCGTAAACTGAACTTTACTGTGTAAGAATTAAAGTAATTTTTCCATAAACTCATATTTGTTTATATTATTAGCAAATAAAATAAATGTAAATATAGTCATAATCAATTTTATCTTCAAGCGTATAACAAAATTGCATAGAATACGTCACGACGACGTCCTTTTGGTAAGGAGCCCAGAGGGTTTTTGAGCAAGCATAGGTATATTCAGGGCGAGAAGTTGATAGCTGAGTAGGTCTGGCATGAGGAGAGAACACCGAAAATATATTTTAAAAGTTTCTGATAGGAGCCCCGTGGTCAGGAGTCCACTTTCAGATTTCCAAAAAGGGCCCAATTTTTTTTTCGCGATTTCAGGTTTCGGACCATAGTAAAAGTTGTTCATAATGATGATTCCAATGACCCCTTAAAAGGATGCCCATGAATTCAATTTCACCCTGTATAACTTAAAAATACTATAAATACATACAAAATTATAATTATTACCTATTACACTAAAAACTAACTAAACACGAAGTGTCTCCGTCGTGTTTCGCTGACTGGTGTCATGTAGCCGGCCACGAAACCGGCGGCGGTACACAACACCCTTCGGCCAGCACTCTTCCTTGAGGAACTATTATGCTGCGACCCTATGCAAGACAGAGCCCCAGCGCTGGTTTTCAGCGTTAGCCGCAGCATTGGAACTTTGCAAGAGGTTTCTGTATTCCTAATTGAATACTATGAACAGTATGAACTTTTGCCATAATATGTTCTCTATCTATACATATAAAATTCAAAGTCCTGAGTTCCTGACTGACTGACTGACTGATATATCAACGCACAGCCTAAACCGCTGGTCCTAGAGACATGAAATTTGGAGGGTGTGTTCTTTGTAACGAGTAGGTATCCACTAAGAAAGGGTTTTTCGAAATTCCACCCCTAAGAGGGTGAATGGGGGAGGGTGAACGAAGTCGCGGGCAGAAGCTAGTTTCTAATACAATTGCTGGCGAAATGTGGGCGTACCTAACACCACTGCCTAGTCTCTTTCGGAAAAGTTATGTAAGTACAGGCCTTCTAAATATTGGTATGTTTCTGACATCTAAGATAGGTACAAGACATGTCCTAGTTTGGGTATCAGGAGTTTCACATAACGTGCATAAGAACTATACTGTTGAAACTTGGTAAGTAGATGTATTCTGTGAACCGCATTAAGATTTTCACACAAAAATAGAAAAAAAAACAATAAATTTTGGGGGTTCCCCATACTTAGAACAGAAACTCAAAAATTTTTTTTTCATCAAACCATACGTGTGGGGGTATCTATGGATAGGTCTTCAAAAATGATATTCAGGTTTCTAGTATAATTTTTTTCTAAACTGAATAGTTTGCGCGAGAGACACTTCCAAAGTGGTAAAATGTGTGCCCCCCCCCCCCTGTAACTTCTAAAATAAGAGAATGATAAAACTAAAAAAAAAATATGATATAGGTACATTACCATGTAAAGTTCCACCGAAAATTGGTACGAACGAGATCTAGTAAGTAGTTTTTTTTTAATACGTCATAAATCGTAAACCGTACGGAACCCTTCGTTTTTCTCTCCTTATTGTGTTATAGGCTTTATGAAAATAAATGACTAAGTAAGTAAGTTTCTTAGTTTTTTCATCTGGAATTTCTCAGACCGGAGTCAGAATTTATGCCCGCTTGATGGCAATAAGCGCGCCCACTATTACAGCATATACCATAATACCCTAGTCGATAAAGACCATAAACAAACTAACAGCTCATAAAAAAAAATAAACATAATACAGCAAAGTAGGTACCAAAGTGTCACACAGTAATAATAAAAACAACATGTCTGCGCTAAGAGAAAGGCGACGTTGCCGCTCTGTGCCTGCCTGGTCAAATAGGACAGGCAGGGCGGCTGTGTAGTGATGTTCGTTCGTATACGTTATCAATTTTATTTTCGGTAACGTTATCGGTTTTCTGTATGTATTAAGTAATAATTTGTTTACTTGAGGTTTTGTAAAAATAGAATATGAGATTACGGTACTTAATCAGAAATTGCAATGAAATTACCTACCTAGATATTTTTTGTACCGATTGCTATTTTTTAAGAATTGTACGAACGGATTTGGCAAATTCATTGTTATTGCTATTGTCCGGTAAAGGGGGCTCGTGATTAAATGATAACAGCCGCAAACCTCAATTGAAGGTTAATTTACCCTTGCCGCGGTCAGTTCGTGGATGCGAGTTGCGACCATTCATTGCATCTAGGTATCTCTCAACTCTCAAAGCATTTATTTCAATTAAGTAAACTATTACAGGCACTTTTGAATTGTCAAAATTAAGTAGTCGGTCAGTTAGTCAGAAAGTTGAAGCTAGTTGCCCATTAAAAAGCGTAGATCTCTATGGAGAAGAACGGGCAAGAAACTCCATGCTCCATGGACACTCTTTTAAATCAAGATATTACAAAATCCTGGGTACATTATTTCTGTTGCTTCTATATGTGAGAACAATGTAAAAAAACACACAAATGAAGAAACAATACAAAAAGTAAGATTAAAAATAAGCCATGGCAGTTAAGAGATGACCAGTCAGCCGTCGAGAATTCGAGACCTCTCCGTGCCTTGGAAAGCACGTAAAGCCGTTGGGCCTGGCTAACATTCGTAGATCTTTGACAGTCGTTACTGGTAGATGCCCGAAAGTCTAGACAACAAGTTAGCCTGGTTATTTCATCACCACAGCTCCCAAAACGGTGAAGGAAAACATCGTGAGGAAACCGGCATGTCTTAGAACCAAAAATTCGAAGACATGTGACATCTACCAACCCGCACTGGGCCCGCGTGGTGGATTACGGCCCACTCCCTCTCACAGAGAGGAGGCCTGTGTCCCAGCAGTGGGAACATTATAGGCTGATGATGATGATGACTAATAAATTGGGATAATGACAAGAGAGTCTTCTTGACACAATTCCTAAGTTCTTCTAAAAATGCAAGCGGCCTATTTCGCCAGAAAAAAAAAACCCAATAACGTTTCATGGTATAACGAAACGAAATGCGATTGAGTAACTGACAAATGTCGAAACAATAGCAACAATGGCGTCGTAAGACATTTTCGTGGTGACGCTTAGGACGGAAATGTACAGACGCCAGCACATCAACCTACCCGAAACTGTCAAATTTTCCCAATCAACTTTGAACCTTATATTTTAGTGATAAAGTTGAAAATCTATTAAAGAAATTTGACAGATTGTAGTAGGTTGATGTGCTGGCGTCTGTACAAATTGTGCAGTACAGATTATTGGTGGAGCAGTGGTGGCCCAGTGGTATCGGCCGCGACTTACGAGTTGTAGGTCGTAGGTTCGAACCCAGACAGGCGCTTTACTTTGTGTAAATTATTTCATCACCACTGCTCTCAAAACGGTGAAGGAAAACATCGTGAGGAAACCGGCATGTCCTAGAACCAAAAATTCAAAGACATGTGACATCTACCAACCCGCACTGGGCCCGCGTGGTGGATTACGGCCCACTCCCTCTCACAGAGAGGAGGCCTGTGTCCCAGCAGTGGGAACATTATAGGCTGATGATGATGAGATTATTGGTACTTTTATAGTAATGCTTAACACGAGGATTTCGGTTCGATGCCCAGTCGAAAGAGTACTATAAACAAAAAAGAACGAATATTTGGCTATGAGAGGAAGAGAGAAAGAAAATGTGCGCGCGCACTGCTTTCTCTTGCTTATATCCCCCACTCAACTCCCGTTCGCCTCGCTCGATCACACTTATCGTAACGCTTACGTCACGCGTTCGCCAGCTTACTCCCCAAGTCAAGCGTGCGTATCAAAAAACCTTCCTGTATACTGTCAATTAATAACTAATGCTTTTTCCTCAGACGTCACGAGACGGCGAGTGAACACTTTCACGTATACGCGCCAATGTACGACTTCGCGCCGCCCGACCACATCACCCTGTTTATCACCAATCTGTAAGTATCATCATCATCACCAGCTCATAAACAGCTTTCCACAGACAAGTGTGCGCTTCGATCGAAGGCTTCGGGTATCATCGTGTATCATCGGAAATACGAACGCCCGATTATGAGATCTAATATAGAGTTTTTCTTCAAAAAGTCCTCCAGACCGTATTTCGGCCAAGGCGCGGCGGCCAATTTCAACGGAGACTAGCCTCCGGCGCGGAAGATAATATACTTAGTGCACAAATGTGTGCGCAGACTTAAGTACACTCCCTGTTCCCTTACTCTCATAGTCCGATGAGACGGCAATCCGACACGACCGGAGAGAGATCAGGCGCAGGACCAACGGCTTAACGTGATGTCACACCGCCAACTTCCAAACTCCAGGCTGTTACTAAGAAACTCCTAATGGAAATACTCAATAACACTGCCCGACCCGGGAAGTACTTCACCTTGTTTGAATTAGTGACTGACCTGACCTTCATTGACTGTTAGTCCTTACTACATGGCGTTCGAAAATCAAACCATTTTTTCTCTCTATTGGTTAATTACCAATCTTATTCAACACATGTGTGTCAAGGTAGGTCTTCAAAAGCTATTGTGCTTGGAGCAGAGAACGTATTTGTTAAAATGGCGAATAATTGCCGTAACTGGCATGTCCGATGAGTGCTCAAGATGTTTGTTGAAGCGTCATCATCTGCCTAGCCTTTTTCCAACTATGTTGGGGTCGGCTTCCAGTCTATCCGGATGCAGCTGAATACCAGAAGACCAATTCTCGTAATTAAAAACGTTCAAAATCTCAGCTCAGTGAAAAGCAATGTCAAAAACTTGTCAAAAATGTTGGTAAATTTTCCTCGTACACACGGCTACACAACAAGCTATACATAACCAGTGTAAGCTAACTCCTGAATACTCCTGATTGTACGAAAAAGTAGTTGACGTGGCTCAAAAGGCTGCTCAACTTAAATGGGACTGGGCAGGACATGTCTGCCGCATGCCATGACAAACTGTGGGCCCAAATAGCGCAGAATTGGTGCCCTGAGACAGTGAGGCGGGGTCGCGGCAGACCACGTAGGAGATGGCGGCACGAGCTGGATAGGTTCCGTCAAAACTATGCGAGCTCAGCTAAAACTGGAAATGTATAGCTTGATGTGCCGCCGTGCGTACGTAACGGTGTACCTTGAGCTATTGTTGATGGTCGTGCAGTAATATGAGGATCTTCTGCTTTGAAATTATTCCATCGATGTTGGAAAAAACATATTTTTCATACACGTGAAAAAAGTTACAAAAAAGACAATATTCTCAGAATACAACAAAAAGTCCGTGCCTCGAAAGGACGTTAAGCTGGGCTGTCAATCGTAGATCTTTGACAGTCGTTACAGGTAGTCAGATGTCCTAAAGTCTGACAACCAGTCTTACGAAGGAGTCTCGTGTTAGCCAGTAACTGGGTTGTGGAGGTCAGACAGGCAGTCACTCCATGTAAAATATTGGTACTCAGCTGCATCTGGTTAGACTGGAAGCCGGCCAGTGGCGTGCATTGGTTTTCAGCATAGGTAGGCACTAGGCCGGGTCTAGTCTAGACAAACGCGGTCATTAATAAAAAAAAAGTGAGGTCAAAAGTGTGGTTATTTGAGTAGGCATGCCTACTTAAGGGTGATAAATTGCTAAGGTCAAACGTCATGGTATTACGCGTGAGACGTACGTATTTTTAATTTTATCGTATTTACTCGAACGAGTAAAGACCAATGACAATGTGCGAATAGTACGGGAGCCGAGTAGGCCGTCCGGCGACTGCCTACTGCCGCGCATGTTTGTATCAAGATTTTGTTTTTTGTTAGGTATGATAATTTAGTCAGTTTCTTAATTGTGGGGCACACACACTAAAATGTAATTGACAGGCTTATGTTGATAATCCAGGTAGGCACTGCTTATATGCCTATAGGTATGCAATGCACGCCACTGAAGCTGGCCGCAAAATAATTGGGAAAAGGCTGGGAAGATTGTTGATTATATTAGCCTAATTATGCCCTCTCTCCAACCAACTTCGTCTCGGCCTCATAATTTCATGTCAGGAATTCAGGATGTAATTCTAGCACCTGATAGTATTTGGTATTTGGCACTTAGCCGAAACAACGTTATCGCGTTAGGATGAAAGCTGACAAATGTCACATAGCCCATTATGAGTTTTGAGCATAGATATGTTTTGAGCGATTCAATGCTGAAATTCCTTAAGCTATAGATAGTAGAATGCGACCACGGGAAGGTACTTTCTTGTTTCATCCTTTTCAGTAGGTAGTCGGGTTTTAGTTTTTAAACTTATTTTTTTTATTAATTATTTTGGGGCTTATGTCAGTAATATTTATATTGTTGAAATGTGCTAATTAAGCCCTTTCATTTGATACCCAACACGGCACGATTAAAAACATTTTTTTTTTAAATCATGACTTTATGTCCGCTAGAGGGCGCCATATTAAATTTAATGTGACGTCACATAGCCTATCATCAGCGGACGGTCAAGACGCTTCCAACTATAGGTACTTACCTCATTTGTCCAATTATGACAAGTGGTTTACAAGTTATGAGGGAACAGATGAACATACATACATACCGGTCAAAATCATAACCCTCCTTTTGCTTCGCCGTAGTCGGGTAATAACTGTGAACGGACTGTACCTACACGAGCGCTAAACCCAAACCGATATCAAAACATACAAAGATTGTAGATTTTAAATAAAATACACCGATACAAATTAAACAAAAAGCTATCGTAGATACGATTTTATCATGAAAACGTCATGGAGACATTTCTATGATAAGTAGATATAATTTTTCAAAACAACTGACGTATTTTTACGATTGCAGCTAGTTCTTTGCGACAATAGGTACATTAGGTAACGGTGACTGTTACGTTATGTGCAAACATTTGGGGGGCTCGTGACTCGTGGCTAAATAATAAATTTTTATGATAAGCATAATTTTTCAAAACAACTGACGTATTTTTACGATTGCAGCCAGTTCTTTGCGACAATAGGTACATTAGGTAACGGTGACTGTTACGTTATGTGCGAACATTTGGGGGGCTCGTGACTCGTGGCTAAATAATAACAGCCGCATAATCAACCTATAACGTTAACGTCTGACTAAAAAAAGCATCAGCAGTGAGACACAGGACTTAGATACAATAGGAGCCCTGGCATATCTAGATTAGGTTGAGGCAGACCGCAGACAAGATGGCGCATATCTTAGAAGTCTTCTTCAAAAACCGGCCAAGTGCGTGTTGGACCACGCACAATGAAGGGTTCCGTAGTTGGAATGAATTTATCCCAAGAACAAACTTAATATTGTAAGGACAGAAGCAGTCAGGTGTTAAAGTTTTTGTAGGGGAAAACATGAAATGTACGCGGAAGAAGAAGTCGCGGGAAAAAAAAAACTAAGGTTGGTTGAGTTTCTTTACACTGAGGGTCCTCCCTCAATGTAAAGAAGCTCAACTTTAAGGGATGGGGTCCTCCCCATCGGGCCATCCCTTGAATTTGCCACGGGCCCGGTGGCGGATTTACCAATAGGGGCCATTCAAGTGTTACGTAAGCACTACAGGGGGGCGGGGGGGTCTTTGCCTTGCTTATTTTTGATGACATGGGGGACGGGGTGTCTGGATGGTGATTACATCAGCTTTAAGTATTTATTTTACTTTTTCGGATTTTCTACAAAATTTAATCGATTTCGGTTTGAACACATATGGCGACCCTACTTGTCTATGCTAGAAAACGAAACGCATATATTTGCTGCTCATGAATCAATAAAGAAACCAGAGGTGTTTTGTGTGTTGTGCTGTCTTTTGTGTGCATCAAATAAATGGTTTATCTATTTAAAATTGAAAAATGTATGTACCAATGTTTACGTAAGCTTGGGGGGGGGGGTAAGAGCTTTGCTTACTTTTGCTGACGAGGGGGACGGGGGGGGTTAATAATTGCACAAAATCTGCTTACGTAATACTTGAACGGCCCCATAGGCTGAGTAGGTTTGAGCCTAGGGCGGCAGATTTTAGGGGCGGCAACTTTGGGGCTAACATGTTTTTTAAATGTCTTACTGAAATTAAAAAGATTAATATTTACATATATACCTACCTACCATGTTTTTTTGGAAAGAATAAACAAAGTGAATGCTCAAATTCAGGCTTCTACCGTACCTAGATTTTATCACAGTTGCCGATCTTTACAAATCTCTTTGCAAGTTTTTCGTAGCTGATGAACGAGAACATTTTAAGTATTTTGAAGAAAAGGCGAAGCAGTACCTATACAAAAGACATGGGACATTATTGTACAGTTCGGTAGGGGCGCCAAAACTTGAATAGCCTACTGGCGGTAAATGTGTAAATCCGCCACTGCACGGGCCCCAAACGGTATAGTTACGTCACTGCCATATTGCCTCATTATGTCCGAAAATTTGTCTGCTCAGCAACGTACCTAAATAACGCAATGAATGTTGTTGAACTGCCAAAATGAAAGCCATTCCTACTGATTACAATTTATTTTACCCCGTAGATTAGTATCTTACAGCAGAAATCTGGAAATCCTAACAGCGGCCCACAAAAACGGTTTAACATAAATATTGCTGTAATCTTCAAAACAACTATGACGTCCGCGCGATTACAAGGCCTGTTTTGATTTAAAACGAAACACGTGTGCAAACATAAAAAAAAGAATACAGTTCATGTTAAGGTGAATGGGTAGTTGTAGCCCGCGAAATTCAATTTTTCTTACGTTTTTTGCAATTTTCAGGTCAGTGTCAGGTTGTATCTTGATCAAAATATGATTCGCGACTATAACAGGTACGTATTTACAGAATTATAATAATTAGAATCATTAATACATCTTTCTAAGTTAGATTTTTACCGTTAAGAACAAATCTCGTATGGAAAAATGTTGATGGTAGAAATCTAACTTAAAGAGATATATTAATGATTCTAATGACTATAATTCTGTAAATACATGTCTATTATAGTCGCGAATCATATTTTGATCAAGATACAACCTGACACTGACCTGAAAATTGCAAAAATCGTAAGAAAAATTGAATTTCGCGGGCTACAACTACCCATTCACCTTAACAAACCATTTTGTTATTCACTAAATATGGCGTAGCTATTGAGCTAATATTAGTTTAGGATTAATTCTATGAGGGGTTTGTGGCTAAGTAATAACAACCGCACGGGTCGATCGATCTTCAACCTGATTGCGTTACACACTATCAATCAGATCATTTTGAAGCAAATTGCTAATCCATTGCTTCATAAGTTCGAAAAATTTGTCTGCTCAACACGTACCTAAATAACGCAATGAATGTTGTTGAACTGTCAAAATGAAACCGATTCCGATTGATAATGTGTTACGCAATTGCTCCGTTATCTACGCTTGCTGCGGTTGGTTTGTGGATAGGTGACCATCTCCACATACCAAGAGTCTAAGACCCTTCCGTGATTCGGAAAGCACGTTAAGCCGTTAGTCGCGGCTGTCATTTACAGCTCAACAACATTCATTGCATTATTTATGTTGTGGAGTAGACAAATTTTTCGACTATTGGAACGATGAATTAGCAATATCCTTCAAAATGATTCAATTTGTGGTTGATATCAGTGGCGTGCATTGCATATAGGCATATAAGCAGTGCCTACCTCGATATATAAACATAAGCCTGTCAATTACATTTTAGTGTGTGTGCCCCACTAAATTAAAAATACGTACGTCTCACGCGTAATACCATGATGTTCGACCTTCGCAATTTATCGCCCTTAAAGTAGGCATGCCTACTCAAATAACCACACTTTTGACCTCACTTATTTTTTCTGATTAGTGACCGCGTTTGTCTAGACTAGACCCAGCCTAGTGCCTACCTATTCTGGAAACCAATGCCCGCCACTGGGTGATAGTATGGTTATGAACCAATTCTCATAGACCGTTTTGTAGAAGAAGAAACCATTTTCGATTGTGAAAGTTCCCATAGATTAAATATGATGAAATTTGATCCATATTATGCTTATTTCAGTATAGTGACCCAATATTTTTGTTGTATTCAGTAGGTATGTATTTTTCCGTAGCAAACACAAATGTATTGAGGATTCCAGGTTTCTAGGTGACCAGGAAGTTTTGAAAGAAATAATACGCAGTACGAAAATAATATACTTATTTTGTTTTCATACAAATGACTCAGTGTACTGACGCCAGCAAATCAAGCTACCCCAATCTGTCAAATTTCTTTGATAGATTGGGGTAGCTTAGAGGTAGATAGAAGCTCCCATTTTGTGGAAAAACACTCCCAGAACTCAGCCAGCAACAAAAATAACGATAAAAGAAACAAAAACATCCTCAGTTTACGCAGCGTTGATTGAGTATTGTGACGTTTACCACGTCCGTGCTCGGTCAGCTGCGTATGCGCAATCAAGTCCGAGGTTGTTCATCGATTAACGAATTTATTTAAATCGGTGTTAAACATCGACGGTAGAGCCAGTTATAATACTGTTTAGTATAATCAGCCTATAATGTTCCCACTGCTGGGACACAGGCCTCCTCTCTGTGAGAGGGAGTGGGCCGTAATGCACCACGCGGGCCCAGTGCGGCGGGGTAATTGCGTAACACCCTATTAATAGCAATCGCTTTATGGTCACGGGTAACAGACTGTAGACTTTCAAAATTGGTTTTACCAATGGTACTTACACCCGCGATTAACTAAAAAACTTCTTAGCCTAAGTAGAAATAACCTCAGAATAATAATAGGTACAATTACGGGCCATAACCCTCTTAACAAACATCTTTTTAACATAGGCGCCACGGACAGCCCCTTTTGCAGGGGCTGCCTTGGCGCCGAGGAATCAGCCGCCCACGTCATCCTGGAATGCGAGGCTGTGGCTTCTCAAGGTGAAGAAACCCTCGGAACAGTGAGGTCGCTCCGTGAAGCCTGCGAAGCTCCCAGGAAGCTTCTGAGCTTCTGGACGGAGCTAGGCTGGCTCTGTTAGCCAGAATCCCCACGCACAACGGACCGAATGGGAGCCTAAGTGCGGAAAAGGGAGCCCCATCATCATCATAGCAATCGCTTTCATTTTGACAGTTCAACAACATTCATTGCGTTATAAACGTTGTTGAGCAGATTTTTTTTCGAACATAATGAAGCAATGGATTAGCAATATCCTTCAAGATGATTCAGATTGAGTGTGATAGTGTGTTACGCAATTAGGGTGCTGGTAGCACATTCCTGTGGGATCATTTTCGACATCCATGTGGGCGAAGCCGCGGGTAGAAGCTAGAACAAACATCATCTTTGGACATACCGGTATTATAGGTATCACTTATTTCCATTATTAGTTGATTCTCAGCTGGAGGGGCTCGTGGCTAATTTATAACAGCCACGCGGGTCGATTGATCAGGTTAAGCTACGCTTGCCGCGTTTTGTCTGTGGATGGGTGACCATCTTTGGTCAAGCCGTTGGTCTCGGCTGTAATTCGTGGATCTTTGGCAGTCGTTACGCGTCGTCAGAAGCCCGAAAATCTGACAACCAGTCTTACCAAGGGATATCGTATTACCGAGTAACTGGGTTGTGGAGGTCAGATAGGCAGTAGCTCCATGGAAAATACTGGTATTCAGCTGCATTCGATTAGACTGGAAGCCGACCCCAACATATAGTTGGGAAAAGGCTACGCAGATGATGACGCTCTTCAACAAACATTTTGAACACTCATCGGACATGCCAGTTACGGCAATTATTCGCCATTAACAAATACGTTCTCTGCTCCAAGCACAATAGCTTTTGAAGACCTACCTTGACACACATGTGTTGAATAAGATACCTAAACTTGAGCGAGTTCAAAATGTGATAGATTGATTCAGATTTGCAGCACGGGTACGTAATCTTTTGACAACTACATAATCAATTCTCCGGAGGCAAAATTCTAGATCGTGCAGAACTAATTACTCTCACAGACTTGTTATCTTAAACCACTGCAGTAAATTAAAAGCCAACTCAACATAGACAAATGATTCTTTATTGGGATCGAAGCGAATTAAATATACCGTGGCTGGCTGATCGTCATTGTGTTCAAGTCAATGTGCAACGGAGCGAAACTAGGTCCCTAATGCGGGTTGTACAGCCCGATTCAAACTTTATGGCGGCTTGGAACATGAAGCGAGTCGCTGCGCAGTTAGGGTTACCATTTAGAAATTTGAAAAGTCCTGACAAAAATCCGTACATTTCAATAAAAGTCCGGACATTTTAGTCACAAAATCCAAACATTTACCCATTTAGTTAGTGGTAAAAAGTGCGCTGAAAAATATAAAAAATTAATACCTATACCTGAAACTAGAGTTAAGTTTAATTATTTTACGTAATACTATTTTTATTTCGAAGAAAAGTATATTATGTATAACTTGGGAAGTTTTTATTAATTTTTGTTTACGCACGTTATAATTGCGGCCCCGTATAATTGATACAGCAGATACGGCGGTAGCTACGCCCTTGCTTAGTCCTTAGCTTAAAGCCATTGTAACAACCGCAAACATTACAATTATGGTATGCAAATAAAGATATGAATCCGACCCGAACAATTTTTTTTAATCAATAGTGTCATTCCCAACACCAGGCTACATCCTCACTTCACCTAAGATTTTTACAGAATAGATCGCAGCTCGATCACGACTGATGGAAAGCGATGGATGAGGTCTATGATGGAACGAGCGTGCCCAGAAGATGCTTGTTCACTCTCGCTTTGTCAAAACGAGACGCTTGTCAGGTCCAGTTGAAAACCAGCGTCAGGCACTAGTTGTCTGGCATTTGTGCTGAACTGGTCCTTTTTAATGCAGCCGTGAGGCTAATCTTATTTTTTTTACATCGGACTTTAAACTTTTTATTTCACCTTTATTTTTTTATTTTTTTGGTTTTATCTGATGTATGTATCTGTTGTATTGTGTGTCTTTTAGTCTGTGCTAAATAAATGATAAACGGTTTATTTTCTGTAAGTAGGTTTGAACAAACACTTTTACACGTCAATCATATTTTTTTTAAACTAGATGAGGTCGGCGTTTCCTATCTGACTACTCTGAGAAGAAAGGCCGAAACAAACTCAGAGGTCACAGTCTCTATTAAAGTCCAGACAAAATCTTGGTCAGATCATGTGAAGACCATGTAGATTGGTGTCTGAAATGGCCTTTTGAGGAAAGAACCACACAGATTGAGCGGACCTGTCCAGTCAGTGCACGCATTTGTCAATGTATTTTCTTTGTTTGAAGGCAGAGTCTTGGTCGAAAGACTCGCTTTTATTTATTACATAAAAGAAAGATGTCTTCATCCTACACATACCCCAAGGGCTCCACAATTTCCCCAGCCTACGCTAAACTCTTCACGAGGAAATGTAGGCAGTAAGCCTATATTAATCAACGTTTATACCAGAAATATGCAAATGTGTTTACGAATGCATCGCCACAGCGGCGCCGGCCGGGGCTGGCGCTGGTTACCGGTTACGTTACGGCAGTAAGTGGTTAAAGCAACCTTTCGAATGCAAACTGTAGTCACGACCGCGACCATGCTGTAGTCAAACAGCTGTAGCTTGAGACTTTTTAAGCGACTTCAAAAAAGGAGGTTCTGTATTCGACCCGTATGTATGTATGTTTGTATGTCCGCGATTTTCTCAAAAACTAATGAACTGATTTTGACAATTCTTTCACTAAAGTGATCTACATACTTTCAGGAAGGTTTTAGTATATAATACATTAGGTAATTATTCTTATGTACGAAGTTATATGCATAAATGTACTGCATCTCCGGCATTTCAATGCGAATTTTGATGATTCTTCTAGTCGGTGTCTTCAATTCTTCAGTGCACTAGTGTTAATTGAATCTGTGTGGGGTAGGTACAACTAAAAAGTGAAAAATAAAAACTTTTTTACAAAAAAAAAACAACCGACTTCAAAAAAAAAACTACAGTCATAAATAACTTTGATTTCGGAAGTCGGTGTCAAAAAACGAAAATTCGGAACAAACGACACCGAGTTCCGAAATTAAAGTTATTTATGACTTTGTAGTTTTTTCTTTGTTTTTTTTTTGTAAAAAAGTTTTTAGGTTGTGGCACTCTCTCCTATAAACGTACACTGCATTTATTATAGCACTAGCTTCTGCCCGCGACTTCGTCCGCGTGAAATTTCTTCTTTCCCCGACCCACTGCGTCGCATCGCATCACCGCCCACGCTATAACTTCGTTTTTGCTTAGCGTTCTTTCTGAATTTTTCTTTTTGTTCGGCTCATAGGGGCCTATGCTGAACATACGAAACCAAATAGGTAAGTACCTATCCCTACTTCCATACTTAATCAAATCACACTAATATTATAAAGACGAAAGTTTGTGAGTGAGTGTGTGTGTTTATATGTTTGTTACTTCTTCACGCTCAAACGGCTGGACCAATTTTGATAAAATTTTGTATGGAGGTAGCTGACACCCTGGATTAACATATAGGCTACTTTTTATCCCGATATTCCCACGAGATCGAAATTTACGAGGGTGAAAACGCGGGGCGCAGCTAGTAATATTATAAATTCGAAAGTAACTCTGTCTGTCTGTATGTTACGTTTTCAAGCCTAAACCACTGAACGGCTTTAGATGAAATTTGGCAGAGAGATAGATTGCATCCCGGGGAAGGACATAGGATAGTTTTTATCCCAGAAATCATCCTTTAAGGGGGTGAAAATGGGGGGGGGGGGGGGGGTGGAAGTTTGTATGGGGAATCAATAACCGCTGAACCGATTTATATGAAATTTGGTATGGAGATAGTTTGAGTTGTGGGTAGGATATAGAATAGTTTTTATCCCCGAAATTATCCCTTAAGGGTGTAAAAAGGGGGGTGGAGATTTGTAAAGGGAATCAATAATAAAAAAAAGGACTACCTATAATACTTTTACCGCGGGTGAAAATGCGGGGCACAGCTAGTGGTTATATAAGTACTAATATCTAATATAGGTATATGTGTTATTAACATTATACATTATATAGCATGCTGCAACAACAGTCAACTTGATAAGAGGTCAATAACCTCAGAAACATAATACGACATTAATTTAAAAATAGGTTAAGTAGGTATTGATTTTATTATATTAATGGTAAAGTTTTAAACCCAAAAGACAACTGAAAGATCATTTCAGACATCAATCTACATGGTATTAACATGATCTGCGGGGCAATTGCGTAATACACACATCAAAAGTGTCTAGGGATCAAGCATTTTTATGCGGATTTCTTGAGATTGAGATGTGGCTTTGTAATAAATTTATGATTTTATAAATTTATATGGATATCCTTTTTGGTGCATTTCATAATTTGAATCAGGAACTGTGAATCAAATTCGAGTAAAAGATGAAAATCAGCTGTCAATATTTTCCCTATAAAAACATACAACGCATTGAAGACATTATTAGTGCTACTGTTTCCCTACTACTGGTTTTAATAAACCAACGTTATTATGGAGCGGCGACGTCATTTAAGCAGGGAAGAAATGCTCAGAGCCGTGGGAATGATAGAAGCTGGTTCCCGGCAACGTACTGTGGCTTTAGCTCTGAATACAAGTCAGAGTGTTATCAGTCGACTTTGGACACGTTACCGAAGCACTGGTACCGTGGCTGAGCGCCATGGAGGACGGTATCGCTGCACCACACGGAGACAAGACCGATACATTCAAATCTTAACTCGAAGAGCTCCAACAATAACCGCCATGATGTTAGCCGTGAGGCTTCATCACTCTTCAGGGAACTTAATTAGCGACCAAACAGTCAGAAACCGCTTGCATGAAGTGAACCTTCATTCCCGAAGACCGCTACGGGTACCACCTATAGCAATGCACAATCGTAGGATTCGATATCAATGGGCTCTTGAACACAGAAATTGGGCAGAAGAACAATGGCGTTTCGTGTGCTTTTCTGATGAGTCTCGTTTTGGTATGAGACCGGTTACAAGACGTATACGACACTGGAGAACCCCTGGACGCCAACAGCGATTAAAATCCTGCCAGGAAGTCCATCCTTATAGTGGTGGAACCATCATGGTATGGGCGGGTATTTGGATCGGCGGAAGAACTGAGTTGATTTGGATCAGAGGCAACCTCAACGCTCAAATTTATGCTGAGACGATTGTATCAGACGTCATCGTTCCTCTACAAGTGCAAATCGGTCCCTTATTTCAGTTAATGCATGATAATGCACGACAGCACACCGCAAGAGTTGTAAGACAGACTCTCGCCGCAGCTAACATCAATGTCCTGCCCTGGCTTGCTCAGTCGCCAGACTTGAACCCGATTGAGCATGCATGGGATATGCTACAGAGAAGAGCTCTGCCGAATATGGAGGGTATCCAGTCGCAAGAAGACCTTTTTTTGTTGTTGCAACGAACATGGGCGGCCATTCCACAGCGTGATTTGGATGAACTCATTTTGAGTATGCCAAACCGATGTTCTTGTGTTGTTAGTGTTCGCGGTAGAAACACGGATTATTAATTGTTTAAGTTACCCAATAAAATTTTAAAGAAAACTGTTATTTCAGTCTTTTTTTCGAACTATTGTGTTAGTGGTTCAAATGTCAAAAATCCCTTTATTAGGAAAATGGCAAATTTCTTTATTAATGCAAAGGTGACTTGGTTTATCGTTACTGTGACAAACGAAAACACTTTATTTGATGAATCCTTAAAGAAAATTTTAATTAATATCAATCAGGAGAAAAGTTATTGCAAAAATATATGTTGATCCCTAGACACTTTTGATGTGTGTACATTATCAATCGGATTCAGTTTAATTTTGACAGTTCAACAACATTCATTGCGTTATTTACGTGTTGAGCAGACAAATTTTTCGAACTTATGAAGCAATGGATTAGCAATTTGCTTCAAAATTATTCAGATTCCGATTGATAGTGTGTTACGCAATTGGGGTGCTGAACAAGATTATGTTTGTAGGTAGGTACTTTAAAAGAGACCTCTGAGTTTGTTTCGGCCTTTCTTCTCAGAGTAGGTAGTTTCATCTAACTTTTTTTTTTTTTAACTAACCTGCGCTGTCCCACTCCTGGGCAAAGGCTTCCCTCCACTTCTTCCATTTTTCGCAAGTCCGCGCGTCCGGCTCCAGTTTTGACGGAACCTATCCAGCTCGTGCCGCCAACTTCTACTACGTGGTCTGCCGCGACCCCGCCGCACTGTCTCAGGGCACCAATTATGCGCTATTTGGGCCCACAGTTTGTCCGGCATGCGGCAGACATGTCCTGCCCAGTTCCATTTAAGTTGAGCAGCCTTTTGAGCCACGTCAACTATCTTTGTTTTGGAGCGCAGTATCTAGCTTATTTTTTTTATATTATGATTTGTAAATGTGATTCCGATGTATTTACAGACTAAACAATTTCATTTCAAACACAAAAGAATATACCTACTTAGAAATTAAGAAACAGGAGTTGTGTCCATTGATGTATAAAATGTTGTGTCGATAAAATCGAGTGAAGCATAAAAATGTTCTATGGAGTTGAAGCCTTCTCTGAAATCATGACACCTTACATAAAATCAGGTACTTACTCTCATGCAAGTAAAGCTATGAGGAAACAAAACGTCTCTACGAATGCTTGTCTACAACCATAATACATTTTGTTACCGAGCAAGCTCCCCTTCCCTTCAAAAACGAAACAATGGACTTAGGTAATACGTGAACGAAGTTTCACTTTTAAATTCACGCGATTTAAACTCTTCATAAAAGGCATTAATATCAAAAAATCCCTTTTTACGTAACTCTCTCCAGGCAGGCGTCCAGGTAGCCCGGTATATCCATTTATAGAAATGATCAATATAAACAACATGACTAGGCGACGTTGCCGCTCTTACATCGAAAACAATCCGCCGCCTCTCTAGAAATCTCTGGAAATCGTTAACATAAACCGTTACGTTTGTTAACCGATAAAACTTCTTACGGTTACGGCATAAGAGTGTCCCTTCACTAGCAGAACGCGGGAGTTGTGACATTTCGAAATGGGGATAAGATGTAAACAAAAAACCTCTGCGAATGAAACTGAACCTTAGCTCGCTGCAAATAAAGTATAAAATCAAGTGTTTTAAAAATGCAAGATGGCTGTTTGGGTTGTCGGGCTGTACGAGTTAATATCGTGTTGAAAATCACGTAGTTACTCCAACTGCTCCAAGTTAAAAAGGTTAAAAAACAGATTGTAGGCAGAATCGAATTGTGTCGTTATAATAATAAATAACGATACCTATTTTGAATGGAATTGTGAACTTAGTACCTACTTACCTATCTAAGGAATAAAAAAAAACATTTGTCTTTGGAACTCAAGAGAAACCAATATAGGCCATTACGTGAAGGTTCCAGCCCAAACACAAACAAAAACACAAGGCTAAAGGGAAGGGAATGGGACAGGGAGACTAGGATCGCCTGATTTACCCCCCCTGGCCCCGTTCCTACCTCACTTCTGCACAAAGTGTCCAGAATAACTAGCCACGCGGCGAAAAATGGAACTACACATAAATGTAGGAAGATTTTACGTTTTCCTTTGCAAGCAGCGCCACCCTCGGCTGTCAAGTTAGCTGGTCACCCTCAGAAGCGAATGTTTTTGTTGTCATGTGGATAACTGGCAGGGGAAGGGGGCAACAACGCCATTGAGGCCCATTCATTCTATTTTCGTCTGCTGCCATTTGCTTAGAAGCAGAGAGTCGTGAGGAGACTTCTTATCAGGGAATTACGGAAAATAATATTAAATCTTTAACCTAACGTTGCTGACTAGGCAATTTTTAGAGTTCCGTGCCTCAAAAGGAAAAACGGAACCCTTATAATCTCACTACGTTGTCCGGCTGTCTGTCCGTCTGTCAAGACTTTTTTTTCTCAGGAACGCGTGGAGTTAGCAAGAGGGCTGCAATCCATTGAAGCAGTGAAAAAATCATACTTCTAAGTCAACGCGATCAAAAGATACGGGCGTTTATGTTCCATTTACGCCGCATATTTTGACACTCGCAAGGGAATCAAAACCTATAGGGCCTACTTCCCGTTGACATAGAATCATAAAAACCTACCTGTATAAAACCTATGCAAAATCATCATCATCTGCCTAGCCTTTTCCCAACTATGTTGGGGTCGGCTTCCAGTCTCACCGGATGCATCTGAATAAGTACCAGTATTTTACATGAAACGACTGCCTATCTGACCTCCACAACCTAGTTACTGGGTGGCAAGAAGCAATGTCATGTAGCACAAGTAAAGGAAAAAATCTGAAAACCGTGTAGTTGCACGTACGGGAACCCTCGGTGCGCGAGTCCGACTCGCATTTAACCGGTTTTTACTAAGGCATGAGAGCTATTTTCATCAATAATCTATCTACAATATAATAAAGTTAAAGTTTTTTTTTTTTTTTGTTTGAACGCGCTAATCTCTGGATTTGAAAAATTATTTTTGCATTTGATAGCCCAATTCTTGAGGAAGGTTATTTGGCTACCTATTTAACATCAAGCTACGACCGTTCGAAGCCTAGCAAAAAGAAGAAAGTCCTCCATATAATATTTCGTGGCGAAATAGTTCTCAGTATTTGAATGGAGAACTCTTTTCCATAAACTATTGCAATAGCAACACATTTGTTCTACAACAATCGCTCATGCGTAACCGGCCTAAGGTTGTAAGTTGAACGGAACAACAAAATGCGAGTTGATAAAAAAAAAAATGATAGAGTTTAATTTCTTGTAGAGTACAAACGAGCATGCAATTTGACCTTCAAAGTAACAAGACACCGTAAGCACGTTTTATACACATCGATGTTGACATCTTTTGCTGCTAAATTGACTTTTTATTAGATAGTTTTGTGAATTTCTTCCGTCTATGGTCTCTAAAAAAGCATTAAGTACCTACGGGAACTCAGTTAAAAAATTACGAGTCTAAAAACACGGTCCCCACTTACCTACTTAAAAGTACTTGATAAATATGTAGATCATTATAAACGCCTACATTTGGTAACAAACAACAAAAACATCTCCAAACCTTAATCTAAAGACTATACAAAATAACCCCATGCGAAGAAAATACTTTCTAAACTTTGTGCTTTTGAATAAAGATATACTACTAGCGCCATCTAGAATTTTAGTTAGGAATTAGCGGCCGAGAAAGGGACAAAAAATTCGCAGTACCTAGTCCTACTGAATTTTGTTGATATATATTATGTTGATTTTACTATTATAGCTAATCGAACTTTTATATTATGTACTTTTTAACCGACGAAAAAACGGAGGAGGTTATCAATTCGACGCGTATATTTTTTTTTTTTTTTTTTTTTTTTTTTTTTTTATGTATGATCACGCATAACTTTTTACAGAGCAGTCCGATTTTGATAATTCTTTTTTTATACTAGGTACTGAATACAACCTTAGGGAGAAGCAGGCAGCATTGGACGTATGTACAGACGCCAGCACATCAACCTACTACAATCTGTCAAATTCCTTTAATAGATTTTCAACTTTATCACTAAAATATAAGGTTCAAAGTTGATTGGGAAAATGTGACAGTTAGGTGTAGGTTGATGTGCTGGCGTCTGTACACAAATTCTATATATCGTATAACGTATCGCTTATTCTGATATTTCGAGAAACGTAAAACAGATAACGATTCAATGAAATCAGATAAGTACTTATTAAAATCTGATTTCGAAGTCATAATTATATATTTTAATATCTGTACTAGATATTCTATGTATGTATTGAGATACGAAATCGGATATGACGACGATATTAATTAAAAGCACCGATTCGATGTGCACGCGGTAATATCGTAGCGAGTTCTCAGTTATTTAACTAGTTTGAAATGTTACGATGACAAATCATTAACTTATTAGCTAGGTAAACTATCAGACGTTGTCCTGTCAATTCCATAGAAAAAAGGTCGTTCAGTTTTTCAAATATTCGCGGCAACTTTTCCAATTTTTCTTTCCATAAAAACCTGTTTCAGACTATTACGAACATTTTAAAAGAAAAACGATGCGTTACACACTATCAATCGGAATCTGAATCATTTTGAAGCAAATTGCTAATCCATTGCTTCATACGTTCGAAAAATTTGTCTGATCAATACGTAAATAACGCAATGAATGTTGTTGAACTGTCAAAAACTCAAAATGAAACCGATTCCGATTGATAATGTGTTACGCAATTGCCCCGCAGGGGTAGTTGCGTTACACACTATCAGTAGGAATGGCTTTTATTTTGACAGTTCAACAACATTCATTGCTTTATTTACGTTGTTGAGCAGATTTTTTTTTTCGAACATATGAAGCAATAGATTAGCAATATACTTCAAAATGATTCAGATTGAAATTGATAGTTTGTTACGCAGGTTCTGATCATAGAAGTATAAAAAAAAGTGACGTAGTAACCAGTAAGGCAGTAAATAAGACAGTTTCAGTCGCTACGTGTTCCTAGCCAGTATAATATGTGTGTAAACAAAACATCAATATAGCGTTGTTAAATGTTTTAGTAGAGTAGGTAATCAACTACCTAGATATTAATTAAAATAAATATAAAATAGACTTTATTTGCCTTCTGCAGCACGCGTTAGTGGTTTAAAAAATGATAAATTATTAGTTTTGTATTCTACGTACCTTCGTTATCTGATATTTCTGCACTACGTTCCCAGTTGACTCGAGCAAATACATCTGGATGTTTTCGCTTCAAATGAATCTTCAAGTTACCAGTGGTTGAGAAATAAGAGTACTCGTTATTACAGAATCTACATGTAGCCTGCTTTTTATCATGTTCCCTATCAAAATAGTTCCATATTCGTGAAGTATTTTGATTCCTAGGCATTTTTAACGAACGCGAAAAACACACTTAACGTTTATTTATCACTATAATATAATTAGCAGTTATTTTTAACTATATCCCGTCGCGTCGCGATTAGCTGTTTCGTTTTCGTTGTTCTTTATAACCTAAAAACTTTTGACGTTTGTTGTTTTTCTATTTCTGAATACGAGGCTTTTGGTAACTAGATGAACTGTCACTTCAATGCTATACAATAAAATAATCATACATAATTATTGAAAGTAACTGATAAAATTATATTTAAATGCATGTTTTTGGTACGAAGTTCCTTATTGCACGTTATACTCTTCATATTTGGAGAATGAGCGCTATACCGAAAAAAGTGTAGTAACACTTTGACTTCGACTATTATTTAGATGGTCACGAACTCACGACCCTTTTTTTTTCGTTTAGTTGAGCGTTTTCAAAATAAAGTGTACATTTAGGAAAAGCCTAAAAATCTACAATTTCTTCATCAGATTTGCCTAAAGGTTAGGCTGCACATGATCATAACAAAATCAACGGCTCTGAAGATCACTTCATTTTTGAAATCTGAGAGTGGACTGGGCCTTTCATTTTGACAGTTTGACAATAGTCATTTCGCTTTGATTTTGACAGTTCGACAACATTCATTGCGTTATTTACGTTGTTGAGCCGACAAATTTTTTGACCATAGGAAGCAATGAATTAGCAATATCCTTCAAAATCATTCTGATTACATTAGGGTCTAGGGTGCTGGCTGAGAACTGGTTTTTCGGACGTTCTTCAAGATTTCGTTCTTGCTTACCAACAAAAAAAACACGTAATTGGGGTTAAAATGTATTCATTTAATTATTATTTTATTTAATATAGTTAGGTACATGTTATATACAAATATATGGCTACATTACATACAAAATTATCAATATTTACCTATACTCCATTCAGAATTACATTAAACAAATAATGTTACTTACATACAACTCAGGCATTATTTCGATATCGGATCTTATAAAACTTCGTTATCATCAGATATCTTCACACTAGTGATCGGAAGCGTTGGGGGCTCCGACACTGGCATCTCCTAGCAGTGTTGCCAAACTTTTTAAAATATATAAGGTTCCATTAAAATAGGTGGACAAACGTTTAGAAATCATTCAGACCACCAAAATAAGGACGATGGTAAAAAAATATATAAGAAAAACGCATTAGATACTCACAAGAAAAATAATCAGCTAACGATACACTAATGTGCCGGCAATTTATTATTTTAGGTCAAAATAAAATCACTTTATTCAGTGTTTTTTTTTGCTTCGATATCTTTGGTTAGACGTAGTGAGCGCTGTATTAAAATTCCATCAAAAGTCCATCTATTTTAATGGAACCTATACCTAATTCAAATTACAAAAAGTTCCGTTACTATTCTGAAATGACTATTCACTGTTTTCTGCTGTTTTTTATGGTTCCATTGCTGCCTTTAGGTTTAGTAAGTTGGCAGCACTGTCTCCTAGTCACTGTCAGGTCCTAGTCTTATAAAAACTCGTTGTCATGAACGACGGAAATCTTCAGCTTATATTTGGGCCACACTAGTGTTATAGGCAACGTCGGGGGCTCCGACCCTGGCGTCTCCTCATCACTGTCAGGTTCAGAGTCCGAATCGGCCAGTCTTGAGAAACATGAGACTTGCTTCGACATGTCCTGGGCCAAGTCTTTTGGGATAACCACCTGTGGAACAGAGACATAATATTTTAGGCTGTATAAAAAGAAAAACCGACGATAAATTCGGCGTGTATTTAATGAAATCTCATATTAATAATCTATATAATTTTTTTAAAATACTTTAAGCACAGAAATGTACAGACGCCAGCACCTCAAGCTACTACAATCTGTCAAATTTCTTTAATAGATTTTCAACTTTATCGCTAAAGCCTAAGGTTCAAAGTTGATTGGGAAAATTTGACAGTTTCGGGTAGCTTGATGTGCTGGCGTCTGTACTGAGGCGGACTATAGGCCGAGTGCTTAACTGAGACGTTGCTTGAGGTAGCTGCGCGGTGCGGGAGGGGTGATAGTTGTCACAAGTTGACGAATCACTGAGCTCCCGCATCACGTCACCACACCCCTCCCGCAACGCGCTGCTACCTCAGGCAAAGTCTCAGTTAAGCGCTCGGCCTATAGATGCCATAGGCATTTTGTACCAGTCAACTTTTGGGTGATGCAGAGACACGCAAAGACGCAGGTGATAGTGGCAGTGGTAATGTGGCCACAATTTTCTCTGTTTAGAGGTGTGCGTTAATTTCGGGACATGTTTTATGTACTAGTTGCGCGGTAAACTTTGCTTGCGCGATGCAGGATTTTGCGTGACTCAGTGTGATGCGTAGTTCACATGTGGCGATGTAGATGGCGCCACATAACAGTATTTCATTTTTGTTTATTTAGAAGAGATTTAGATCAGTGTGATCTAGAAAAAACATCTGAAGAAGCTTGATAGCTATCAATATTATAATATTAAGTGTATACCGCGCCGCAGCCGCGCCACGTGAAGCTATGTCACTCACCTGCAGCCGCGCTACGTGAAGCTATGTCACTCACCTGCAGCCGCGCCACGTGAAGCTATGTCACTCACCTGCAGCCGCGCTACGTGAAGCTATGTCACTCACCTGCAGCCGCGCCACGTGAAGCTATGTCACTCACCTGCAGCCGCGCCACGTGAAGCTATGTCACTCACCTGCAGCCGCGCCACGTGAAGCTATGTCACTCACCTGCAGCCACGCCTGCGCGGCGGCGTAGGGCCGCGCGCGGCAGGCGGCGGCGCCGGGCACGCCGGGCGCCAGCACGGTGGCGGCGGCGCCGCAGCCGCGCCACGTGAAGCTATGTCACTCACCTGCAGCCACGCCACGTGAAGCTATGTCACTCACCTGCAGCCGCGCCACGTGAAGCTATGTCACTCACCTGCAGCCGCGCCACGTGAAGCTATGTCACTCACCTGCAGCCACGCCTGCGCGGCGGCGTAGGGCCGCGCGCGGCAGGCGGCGGCGCCGGGCACGCCGGGCGCCAGCACGGTGGCGGCGGCGCCGCAGCCGCGCCACGTGAAGCTATGTCACTCACCTGCAGCCACGCCACGTGAAGCTATGTCACTCACCTGCAGCCGCGCCACGTGAAGCTATGTCACTCACCTGCAGCCGCGCCACGTGAAGCTATGTCACTCACCTGCAGCCACGCCTGCGCGGCGGCGTAGGGCCGCGCGCGGCAGGCGGCGGCGCCGGGCACGCCGGGCGCCAGCACGGTGGCGGCGGCGCCGCAGCCGCGCCACGTGAAGCTATGTCACTCACCTGCAGCCACGCCACGTGAAGCTATGTCACTCACCTGCAGCCGCGCCACGTGAAGCTATGTCACTCACCTGCAGCCGCGCCACGTGAAGCTATGTCACTCACCTGCAGCCGCGCTACGTGAAGCTATGTCACTCACCTGCAGCCGCGCCACGTGAAGCTATGTCACTCACCTGCAGCCGCGCCACGTGAAGCTATGTCACTCACCTGCAGCCGCGCCACGTTTAGCTATGTCACTCACCTGCAGCCACGCCTGCGCGGCGGCGTAGGGCCGCGCGCGGCAGGCGGCGGCGCCGGGCACGCCGGGCGCCAGCACGGTGGCGGCGGCGCCGCAGCCGCGCCACGTGAAGCTATGTCACTCACCTGCAGCCACGCCACGTGAAGCTATGTCACTCACCTGCAGCCGCGCCACGTGAAGCTATGTCACTCACCTGCAGCCGCGCCACGTGAAGCTATGTCACTCACCTGCAGCCACGCCTGCGCGGCGGCGTAGGGCCGCGCGCGGCAGGCGGCGGCGCCGGGCACGCCGGGCGCCAGCACGGTGGCGGCGGCGCCGCAGCCGCGCCACGTGAAGCTATGTCACTCACCTGCAGCCACGCCACGTGAAGCTATGTCACTCACCTGCAGCCGCGCCACGTGAAGCTATGTCACTCACCTGCAGCCGCGCCACGTGAAGCTATGTCACTCACCTGCAGCCGCGCTACGTGAAGCTATGTCACTCACCTGCAGCCGCGCCACGTGAAGCTATGTCACTCACCTGCAGCCGCGCCACGTGAAGCTATGTCACTCACCTGCAGCCGCGCCACGTGAAGCTATGTCACTCACCTGCAGCCACGCCTGCGCGGCGGCGTAGGGCCGCGCGCGGCAGGCGGCGGCGCCGGGCACGCCGGGCGCCAGCACGGTGGCGGCGGCGCCGCAGCCGCGCCACGTGAAGCTATGTCACTCACCTGCAGCCGCGCCACGTGAAGCTATGTCACTCACCTGCAGCCGCGCCACGTGAAGCTATGTCACTCACCTGCAGCCGCGCCACGTGAAGCTATGTCACTCACCTGCAGCCACGCCTGCGCGGCGGCGTAGGGCCGCGCGCGGCAGGCGGCGGCGCCGGGCACGCCGGGCGCCAGCACGGTGGCGGCGGCGCCGCAGCCGCGCCACGTGAAGTGGCTGCCGTGGCACACGCGGCCGCTGCGAGAAACACAACCAAAAGAAACTTATTTCTTATAGTCGAATACGAATTATTACCTAACTAGCTGCGCTCCGCGGTTTCACCCGCATAAGTGTCGACCCCATAAGAACATCGGGATAAAAAGTAGCCTATGTGTTAATCCTGGTTATAATCTACATGTGTCCCAAATTTTATCCAAATCCGTTCAATAGTTTTTGCGTGAAGACGTAACAAACATAGAAACACACTCACACACGCCTTTATAATATTAGTGTGACTTACTGAAGTAAACTCCGTGCGGTGCCGGACTTAAAGAATAGCACCACCCCCTTTCTTGCCATGGGTGTCGTAAAAGGCGACTAAGAGACGTACCGGAGAATGGGCAGCAGCGTTCTCTATGCATTTACTATCATACTGCGATCGCCAACCCGCATGCCAAGCGTGGCGATTATGGCAAATCCCCCCCAATGACAAACACAAAAAATACTTGGCCCCTAGTGCCCGGCGGCCCGCCTACCCTTGGCTACGGTAGCCCGGAATCCCCGGAAGAAATCCGGCTACCAAAATCACCGAAAACTGAACCTGGCAACATACAACACGCGTACACTCCGGACCGACGAGAAGATCTCCGAACTCGAGGAAGAATTGAGCAGGTTGCGATGGGGCATAGTGGGATTATCTGAAGTCCGAAGAGAGGGGGAGGACTCGATAATCCTTAAATCTGGCAACTTGCTCTATTTCCGGGAGGGCGACCAGCAGTCCCAAGGTGGTGTCGGGTTTATCGTCCACAAGTCCCTTGTGAGCAACGTGGTGAAGATCGAGAGTGTGTCGACCAGGGTGGCGTACCTTATACTCAGAATATCCGCAAGGTATTCGCTGAAGGTCGTACAGGTTTACGCCCCGACCTCGTCACACCCCGACGATGAGGTGGAGACCATGTATGAGGATATTTCCAGAGCCATGCATGGCTCTAAAACTCACTTCACCGTTGTCATGGGGGACTTTAACGCGAAACTGGGTAAACGAAGCGATGATGAGCTGCGAATGGGGCAATTTGGAGTTGGACGACGGAACCACCGGGGCCACCTACTGGCTAGTTTTATGGAGAAGGAAGGCCTCTTTATGATGAATTCCTTCTTCAGAAAACGTGAGCACAAAAAGTGGACCTGGCAGAGCCCGGATGGTGCAACTAAAAATGAGATTGATTTCATTATGTCGACGAAGAAGCAAATATTCAATGATGTCTCTGTGATCAACGCGGTGAAAACCGAAAGTGATCACCGCATGGTAAGAGGCTCATTGAACTTACATATAAAGCTGGAAAGGTCTCGACTAATGAGGTGTACGCTCCGCCCAGCGCCGATCCAAGTTCAAAACCCCGAGAGTTTTCAGCTCGAACTTCAGAATCGTTTCGAGTGCCTGGGGAGCTCCGTGGACGAATATAACGATGGGTTCGTGGAAGCTGTCCATACGGTCGGGTCTAAGATCTTCAAGACCCGTCGTACGAATACGAAAAAGGAGCTCTCTGATCCTACTTTGCGGCTCATGAAGGAGAGGCGCGAGATGATCCTGCAGTCTTCAGATGATGTTCTAAAGTACCGGCGGCTCAACAGACAGATCTCTAAGTCCTTGAAAAGCGACCTTAGCCGCTTCAATACAGACCGTATTGAGGAAGCGATAGAGCGAAATAGAGGCTTCAAGGTTTTTGCTAGAGATCTGTCTATTGGGCAGAGCCAGCTTATGAAACTGAAGACTGATGATGGCAGGATCGTATCCGCCAAACCTGAGCTGTTGAGAGATCGAGAGGTTCTATGGACAGTCAACAGTGGCGTGCATTGGTGTTCAGAATAGGTAGGCACTAGGCCGGGTCTAGTCTAGGCAAACGCGGTCACTAATCAGAAAAAAAAAGTGAGGTCAAAAGTGTGGTATTTGAGTAGGCATGCCTACTTAAGGTTGATAAATTGCGAAGGTCGATATCATGGTATTATACGTGCGACGTACGTATTTTTAATTTTGTCGTATTAACTTGAACGAGTAAAGATCAATGATTGTGCGAATAGTAGGTACGGGAGCGGAGTAGGCCGTCCGGCGACTGAATACTGCCGCGTGTGTTTGTATGAAGATTTTGCTTTTTGTTAGGTATGATAATTTAGTGAGGCATATATGCAATGCACGCCACTGTATGGCAGAGCAATTTTTTTTTGATGATGAGTGTGCGCAGGAGCTCCACGACCTGATCCCACCATCGCCCTTTTACCACCGGACAACCAGACGTACTGCAGCGTACCATCCGCACTTGGTTGATATCCCGACGAGTCGTACTCGGCGCTTCTCCTCCACTTTTATTATGCGCACAGCCAGAGTGTGGAACTCTCTGCCGATGCCTTCAAATCAAGAGTGAACAGGCATCTTCTGGGCACGCTCGTTCCAACATAGACCTCATCCATCGCTTTCCATCAGGAGTGATCGGGATCAAGTGCGCGCCCATTTAGCAAATAAAAAAAAAAGACTGGTTGCACTCCGGGAGTGCCGGCAGAAGTGAAAACTTGAATATTAACGTTGTGCATTTTTGATATTTTGGAATGGTTAGGGAATAATTTTGCACGAATTGCTTTAATTATCAGTATAAAAGTACTATCATTTATGTGGTAGAATACAATATTTATTTATTGCGCTATCGTACACAAACATGACAATTAAAGTGAAGTAGCTATTTTTTTGTTTTATAATAATTTTACGAATACACAGCAGTGTGGCCACTACACAGACGGTCGAGCCATCAGCTGTCACCATCCATGGATGCGCGTGGCACGCTGTAACATAAACACACACGAACATTCGCGCAAGCGCCCTGCGCCGCCTAAACGAAACAGCAGCCATATATTTTCGCCGCGCCGTAGAAAGAGAGGGGGATACTTCCTCTCCTACGCCGCGCCGGCTGTCTACTCTCCATCCGTCTTACGAATTTTCGGTCAGGTCACGTGTCCTGACGCGAGTTTAACATTTTTTACCCATTACAAAAAAAGTGTACAACGCCGCTAAAGAAGAAAAATTCAATGCAGCGGATTTAGAATCATATACCAAATCCATAACAGGCTACGCGTCCATGTTCTTGCCACCCTGTATAGAGGTATAGAATAATATAGTATAACTGTCACTTACTCGATGGCCAGTGGCAGCAAGCTCGCCCCTTCAGCGTTCAGCATTATATGTACTCCTTCCAAGTATTCCACGTTGGTGTCACCGCGCCACGAGCCCTGAAAATTACATATTTTTTTAAGGTACTCCCTCATCGGGAGCATTCGCCTGTAATGTAACGTTACAGATTCGAACATTACATCAGTGAGGGAGGAAAATCGAGCATTACAACGCGCACCTTGTAATGATACAAAACGAGTATTACATCAGTGAGGGAGGAAAATTGAGCATTACAACGCGCACCTTGTAATGATACAAAACGAGTATTACATCAGCGAGGGTGGAAAATCGAGCATTACAGCGCGCACCTTTTGATGATACAAAACGAGTATTACATCAGTGAGGGAGAAAAATCGAGCATTACAGCGCGCACCTTTTGATGATACAAAACGAGTACTACATCAGTGAGGGAGGAAAATCGAGCATTACAGCGCGCACCTTTTGATGATACAAAACGAGTATTACATCAGTGAGGGAGGAAAATTGAGCATTACAACGCGCACCTTGTAATGATACAAAACGAGTATTACATCAGTGAAGGAGGAGAACCGAGCATTACAATGCGCACCTTGTAATGATATAATGTGTAATACCTTGATACGACTTGCAACATCAATGCGCTCCACTTGTAAGGGTCTCCCCACATTTATCGACGCGGAATCGGCTAACGCCGGTCAAAAAAGCCTTTATGTCTACGTAATAAGGGTGTTACTAATACCATTCGCATCGGCTCGGCTCGGACGACGACGCGTCGCGACGCCGGCCGACGGCGAAACGAGGGAAAGTCGAGTAGTGTGGTGATAAGCACTCGGCTTAAGCCGATTCCGCGTCGATAAATGTGGGGAGACCCTAAAAAGCCAAATCTGTAATGTTACACTACACGCGAATGCTCGTCAGACAGGGAGGTAGTATTGTAATGTAATGCTCAAAGTCGAATCTGTCATGTTACATTACACGCGAATGCTCGTGGTGAGGGAGCACCTTTATAGAAGCTGTGTGGCGCTAGTTGTATTGTATTACCCAGTAACTGGGTTTTGTAAGTCAGGAAGTCGCTCCTTGTTAAATACAGTACCCGGCGATAAATATTGCACATCGATCTTTGGAAAGAGACAATCGGCTAATTTCGGCTTCGTAGAGCGTTATCTCTGTCGCACACTACCTATGTGACGTTAAGATAACGCACGTTTAGATAACGCACTACGAAGCCGAAATTAGCCGACTGTTTCTTTCCAAAGGTCGATGTGCAATATTTATCGCCGGGTACTGTACACTGTTATGGTGTGGTCATGGATAATTTCGCACCTTCAGAATAGTACTGACTTAACTCAAAAATCTAAGAAATCGAGGCACGATCGTAGAGGGTCACTAGTTTCACCTAAAAGTGCGTACCTTTTAGTGACCATCTCAAAATCAAAATCAAAAGTCATTTATTCAAACTAGGCTGAGAATCAGCACTTTTCGAACGTCAAAATTACAAAAGACAGTCCCCCGGCACGCCCGCCCTTCTCCACTTCCTAGTGCTTTCGCTGGGGAGAAGAAGTGGCGGAACAAACTCCCCAGCAGCACAGCTGTCTGTTCAGTTAGAAAATAATTGATTTTGATTTTATACCTCTATGATCGTAACTCGATATCTTAGGTATTTGAGTTAAGTCACTACTATTCTGAAGGTGCGATTTGTGTTACCTCCATTAATTCAGGTATATGAGGTAGGGCCCGCTCCATGCTCGACATCTCGAAACTGTCCGTTGACATGTGGCCTGCAATTAATAAAAATAAGTTTAAAAACTAAAACCCGACTACTGAAAAGGATGAAACAAGAAAGTACCTTCCCGTGGTCGCATGCTACCATAGCTTATAATATGTTAGTACAGCGGCATGCGACGACGGGAAGGTACTTTCTTGTTTCATCCTTTTCAGTAGTCTTATGTTTTATTTAATTATTTTGGGGCTTATTTCATTAAAATTTATATTTTTGAAATGTGCTAATTAAGCCCTTTCATTTGATACCCCACACAGAATGATTTAAAAAGAAACATTTTTTAGATCATAACTTTATGTCCGCTAGAGGGCGCCATATTCAATTTAATGTGACGTCACATAGCCTATAACCAGCGGACGATCAAGACGCTTCCAACGATACCTCATTTATCTAATTATGACAAGTAGTTTAGAAGTTATGAGGGAACAGATGAACATACATACATACATACCGGTTGTAGGTGACTCACATTATATTTGCATTATATACATAATATATTTATACGTCCTACACTAATAAACACAAACAAACAATATACATTATACTTATAAACATAAAACACTAAACATTAATTATTAGCATTTATTATATTTAATACACTATCACATTTATCGTACGGTCCGTCCGTCAAATATAATAGCAGTACAATGGACACGCGCGTCGCCTGCTGAGTCCCTTGGTCCAAGGCGCGTGAAGTTACATGCGCGCACGCATTCGTTCTTTTCCTTCACCGTACATTCGGAAGTTGCGGGTCGCCAGTCCCGATCTACCCGAGACATTGACCGCACGCTTACGCTATTTTCGCGATCTCGATATACCCTCGCTAAATCGCTGTGTAACTTTTAATGAACTTTTATATGCTTACTGTTTGTGCAAAAACGCTCGCTATTTACAGTGCCTTCTTAATTTATAGTGTTTAAACATTGTTGTGTAGTGTGTGGAACATTAAAGTGTTGGACTACCGATTGGACTATATTTTCTTCAGACCCAGCAAGTCTACCCCCACACACCACGACATAACCAAACTGGTGACCCCGTTCAGAACATTCGTATAATAGTGAGTGCAGTAACAGTTAGTAGCTATCATGAGCAGCGACGGTAGCGATACAGAAACATCGCAGCGCAGCCAACACCCCGTCCGCCGGCCGAGTAAATGTGCGCGCGTTTCCACTGACCCGGAAACCGAACATCCGTCATTGGAGTTATTTCGAGTAGGCGTTCGTATACCGCCGTTTTGGCCTGAAAAGCCCACTATATGGTTTTGCCAAATAGAAGTCCAATTCAAGCTGGCCAGAATAACAGACGACTACACCAAGTTCCACTACGTCCTCGCTCACTTAGACCGCCAGTACTCCGTGGAAGTCGAAGACATAATAACTGCGCCTCCTGTTACTGGTGCCTACGAGAAGCTGAAGAGTGAGCTGATCAAGCGCCTGTCAGTCTCAAAAGAAAAGAAGGTGAAACAGCTTCTTCAGTCAGAGGAACTTGGTGACCGCAAACGGTCCCAGTTCTTGCGGCACCTACAAAACCTAGCGGGACCAACGATCCCAGAGGATTTCCTCCGCACCATATGGACGAGTCGCTTACCAGGTAACCTGCAGACGATCATCGCATCGCAGATGACCTTGTCCCTCACCGAGCTCGCGGACCTCGCTGATAGAGTTCACGACATGGCGCCTCCTACCCCGCAAGTCGCAGCAGCATCCACATCACAAGCTGATCCACAGACGGACATGATGAGGCTCATTATGGAGCTGACGAGGAAGGTCGACGCGCTAACCACTGAAAGGAACGATCGCTCCCGCCCACGCACCAGGCGGACTTCCGGCCATAGAAGTCGCAGCCCATCACAAAGGTCGCAATCTAACTACAAAATGTTTCCGCGGTGTTGGTACCACTACAAATTCGGTAGCCAGGCGAAGAAATGCGTCCGCCCGTGTGATTACAAGTCGGGAAACGAAACGGGCAGTCAATAATGGCGAATGAAGATTGCCCTTCCACAACTGGTCGCCTGTTCGTGACAGATCGCAGGTCGAAAGTCCAATTTCTAGTGGACACTGGAAGCGACTTATGCGTCTTCCCTCGATCTGCGCTCCCACAACATCATCGTGCGAAGACCGAATACCAGCTGTGTGCGGCCAACGGTTCAACAATTGACACCTACGGTTACCTCCAGGTTGTGCTAAATTTAGGCCTTCGTAGGGATTTTCCATGGCGCTTTATTGTAGCCGACGTCACTAAAGCCATTATAGGAGTAGATTTCCTGTCATTCTATAATTTAAGGTGATTGGATACTGACACTTTTTCATACATTCTTTCGGGGTACAAATCTCGAAAAATAAACGATTTTTGCAGAATAAAAGCACGTATATTAAGTTGTTATGACTTATTATTGACGCATATCGACAAAAACCTATAAAAAAAACACTATTTCCAGGATATCTAGGCCTGACAAAATCGATAAATTTTTCTATGTGTGCGCGGCCGGAACACGCCCTCTGCAGGATATTTCAAAGAACTATCGAGAAGCAGAACACAAATTTTTGCTAAGGTTATCAACAACAATTGATCTTGCTCGTTAGATGGCGTTGTTTGTCAATGTCAAACAGGTTGGCCAATTTTATAATAAATCGTTGAATTATGCGTGTTTTTTTTGACAAGTTGCGAATCGTTGGTAGGTATGCAATATTTCTTACAAGGCTGGCGCGGTGGCTCTGCCCGCGCAGTTATATATTAAATCAATTTATCAATTGAATCATGAAGTGAGAAAAAATGCTTTACCTACTTATTGATAGTATTTGCGATCTACCCTGGGTTCGATATTACTGTAATGAATGTATGTACCTACATACTAAGTTTATGTACCTAAGTACCTACATAAATGTAAGTACTAACTTACACTTGAACTGTCTTCAAAAAATTTTCTGAATTAAAAATCTTTCTGCATTAGGCTGGTAAGTACCTATTGAGAGAGCCCTTCCCAGTTCCCACTGTTCCCAAACCGTCTATCCTATCGTCAACGCGGGCATAGTCAAAAGCTTGTTCACAGAACACTATTACCTTTCCCTAGCGGAGCTAAGCTTGTTTTTGTTGTTCAATCCAGCGCATTGTTTGAAAAAGAGGCAAAGCAAAAAGAGAGAGATAGCGCCTGAACGCTCGGTTGGCGTTCGGTTCGGGTTCGGTAACTTCCGCCGCTCACTCGCAGGCGGCAGCATGGACTTTGGGCGGCAGGCCCGGCCGGCACTATTGGAGGCTTGGCCCCGCGCCGGGGAGATGTGTGTTTGAATTTTTATCAATCTAGGTACCTACCTACCGAACTAGCGTTATTTTTGACTATATGGAAATTATTTATAATATACACAAATACTTTAGCTTTTTCATATTATGTTTGTTCCTAACTAATATTGTAAATGCGCAATTGACTTTGTTTGTTCCACTTTCACGCTAAAACGGCTGAGCTGAACGGATTTACTTAGATGAAATTTGGCACATGGGTAGACCATGACCTGCGGGGTAATTGCGTAACACACTATCAGTAGCAATGGCTTTCATTTTGACAGTTCAACAACATTCATTGCATCATTTACGTTTTTGAGCAAAAACATTTTTCGAACCATAGAAATGATATACATATGTTTCGAACATAGGTAATGCAAAGCAATGGATTAGCAATATTCTTCAAAATGATTCAGATTGAGATTGATAATGATTGTGTTACGTAGGTAATTAGAGTGCTGGGTTAGGATTACGACATAGGATACTTTTTATTCCGGTAGTACGATTCCGTGGGATAATCTCCGACATCCACGCGGGCGAAGCTGCGGGAAAAATCTAGTACCTCCATAAAGTACGATAAAGTAAAAGTAAATAATTTTATTCTACCTATGGAGTAGAGTAGCAGTACCTACCTAAATAAATTCTTAATTCCGCGTTCCGTTACCTAATCTCAACTTCTTCAATAGACGTATTGAAGAAGTTGAAATTAGGCAACGGACTTGTATAAAATGTAGGTACGTACCGTATATAAATGTAATACCTAGTACCTACTTGTACCGCGCAGTACCTACAGGCACAAAATATAGAGAGTACCTACAGACTGCCATCCGCGCGAGACACGCGTAGCTGTGAAGTGCAAAAAACCGGCCAAGTGCGAGTCGGACTCGCCCATGAAGGGTTCCGTAGCAGCAAGTAACATAATATAAAAGTTCTTGTAGTTCGTTGTAACTTTGTGAAAGGTAAATTGCGGTTTTCGATTTATGACGTATTAAAAAAAAAACTACTTACTAGATCTCGTTCAAACCAATTTTCGGTGGAAGTTTACATGGTAATGTACATTATATATATTTTTTTAATTTTATCATTCTCTTATTTTAGAAGTTAGAGGGGGGGGGGGACACACATTTTACCACTTTGGAAGTGTCTCTCGCGCAAACTATTCAGTTAAAAAAAAAAATGATATTAGAAACCTCAATATCATTTTTGAAGACCATCCATAGATACCCCACACGTACAGGTTTGATGAAAAAAATTTTTTGGAGTTTCAGTTGTAAGTATGGGGAACCCCAAAATTTATTGTTTTTTTTCTATTTTTGTGTGAAAATCTTACTGCGGTTCACAGAATACATCTACTTACCAAGTTTCAACAGTATAGTTCTTATAGTTTCGGAAAAAAGTGGCTGTGACATACGGACGGACGGACAGACAGACAGACAGACAGACAGACATGACGAATCCATAAGGGTTCCGTTTTTGCCATTTGGCTACGGAACCCTAAAAATGGAGTAACAAAAAAAAAAGTAATTATAAGTAACTGTTGAGTGGATGGTTGTTTAAATTCAACATTACGATGAATTATCGTTTTTTAAGCTACCAGTTGTTTCAGAGAGGTAAGTAGGCATTTGCTTGTATTTCGAATAGTTAGATAGGTAGGTAAGCGCCCCGGCCCCCGGTGCCGAGCCGTAAAAGCGAACATGACTTTGTGGCGTTGTAATATTTTTACAATTTATATTAGATATTTATTGTAGTAAGTACCTATAAGCTAAAAAAATACGATCATTTCCTTTCTTGCTGTTTCATTCTCAACAATGAATCAAATAACTAGATACGAGTACCACTACTACACTAGTTTTTTGTGTTTTTTGTTTTGTGTGTTTTTTGCCAAAGTTGACAACCCCAGCGCGACCGCCGAGCGTAGGTATGAAAAGTGCAAGTACCAAATTACCTTTCTGTTTTGTGCGGTTGATCAAATAAAGTAATCTGAATACAGTCATTTATATTTACGGTACCTACTTTGAACAAAAAACATTTGTTGTTAATTTTTGTCTCTGTCTGTTTATTCCGGCTAATCTCCGAAACGGCTAGACTGATTTTGACGAGACTTCCACTGGCAGAAAGCTGATGTTATAAGTTCCGCGAAAAAAAATAGGTGAAAATGAATGAAATTCAATACTGTACAGACGCAAGTACATCAATCTACTACCGCGGTAATATTATTATGCGAGTCATACCTACGCGCCGCGGCCCGCGAGTTCGGTTTACACTCGGTAAACAAACAGTCTCGAATGCTCCACAGTGACGAACGGACGCCGGACGATGTGATGGTTTTGTACGCAGTTACGAGCGTAGACCATATAGGTACATACCTACTGTTTGACAAATTGTACAGAAGACCGAGGAGTACAGTCAGCCACTGTGTATGGCATTTGTGGACTACGAGAAAGCCTTCGATTCCATCGAAGTATGGGCAGTTCTGGCCTCTCTGCAATGATGTCGAATTGACTGGTGCTAAATCGAAGTGTTGAGATGTTTGTATGATGCTGCAACGATGACTTTCCAGATCCAGGATCAGAAAACCAGCCCCATCCAACTGCTCAGGGGGGTGATACAGGGGGATGTCATATCCCCTAAATTGTTTGTGAAATACTAGAAGAAATACTAAAATTCACGGCAGTAGTACTTATATGTCACGAAATCAAAATCACAGCTGAGTAGACTTTACGAGTAATAGTCGACCAACTTTTAGTTGCAATGTATGGGAGGACATGATTTTCAACTACAATGTTAAGCTTGTTCTTGGGATAAATTCATTTCGACTACGGAACTCTTCATTGTGGTCCGACATGGACTTGGCCGGTTTTTCCTTGCTAATTTTAATGTAACTTAGGGTGTAAATAAGTACCTAATAAAAGATGTATAGAATCTTCAAAACAAAGTCGGTACCAACAAAGCTCAATTATCGAAGAGAGAGAAGAGTTCAATAAACTTTATTTGCAACTAGCTGCGCCCAGCGGTTTCACCCGCATAAGTTTCGATCCCGTGGGAATATCGGGATAAAAACTATCCTATGTCCTTCCCCATACCTACCAAATTTCTTCTAAATCGGTTCAGTGGTTTAGGCGTGAATAGGTAACATACAGACAGACAGGCAGAGTTACTTTCGAATTTATAATATTAGTATGGATATAATATAGTATAAGTATATACAGGGTTATTGGAACAACACTAACATGGTCATTGTACTCATCATTATGAACAATTTTTTTTACTATGGGACCAAACCTGAAATCGCGAAAAAAATCAGCTGTTCCCTACATTTATGTTCGTATAGGTAACTCGTCAAAATGTAGGGAACAGCTGATTTTTTTTCATTTTCTCATTTGAAATTGGAATTGTTGGTTTGAGTGGACGCTGGTGTATGTGAATTTGTTGGTTTTTAGGCTAAACATACAAACACACGTAAATAGTAAACACATAATACATATTACACATAACACTTATATACATATACATACACATACACACAACAGTAATAAAATTACACTAATAATTAAATACCCACAACCGTGTGTACACGGCCTAATATAATTTCACGCGTCTGTACACTGCCTTACTGCCTGCGACGGCGGGCACGCTGGGCTGCGGTTGAATGATACATTATTATTATACCTACGAGTGACCGAAATTCGCGGAATTCCGTCGCGCCGGCTGCATCTCTCGCGCACGACTCAAATAAACATTTTATATATTTTGTTTTATAGTAGCGTTTAATTATACAAAGAATCTTAACTGTCCCGTTGGTTTCGTGGTCACAAGTGCATCTGCCGTTCTCGGGGTCCTGGGTTCGATTCTCAGGTCGGACAGTGTTATTAAAATTGGGTTTTTCCCGTTAGGAGTTTCTTTACTCTTTTTCTTTTTTTTTTTGCCCGGAGTTTGGAAATTGGTGGCGTAATACCCCCGTGCCTCGGAAAGCACGTAAAGCCGTTGGTCCTGCGCCTGTTCTCTCTCCTGTATTTGCGCACACACTTGTGCACTATAATATCTCCTGCAAACCTGGCTAATCTTCTTTGAAATTGGCCACCGTGACCGAAATCGGTCAGGGGATTTATTATTATTTTATTATTTTTAAACCTAAACCTACCCTAACACACTACAAAAGCACCCTTAGAATAATTGAATAAGCAACTGACAACCCTTGTAGCAATCAAGTATTCTTTTCTTCGGTTTTTACTATAAAAAGTACGCTTTTCTTTAGAGAATGAAGGACAGTCATAAAAATATTTTCGTAAAAATATTTTATTTTAATTAACGCCACCTCTGGAAAACAAGTTCACAAACCAAGTTTATGAATACAACGCCATCTAGTTATATCGCAAGTAAAACTATACACGTAGTGTGTAACTGTACATGTGTGTGTAAAGACATAGTAAAGATATAAAGTGAAACGGCTAAATGTTTAGGGGTACAAATCTTTGTATGTGACGAGTTAACAAGCAAAGTGAATATCTAAAAAGATTATGTTAATGCGTTAGTTGACGCATATAATAAAGTTGTTTCGCAAAGCTTTCTGAGTTAGGCGTAAAAATTGAAAATGTTCGAAGTGCGAATGTGCCGCCATCTAGCGATAAAGTGGCTGGGAGATCATGTATTGAATAGCCTTAATCATAGATATTCGCAACAAACGCATAATAGATGGCACTACAAGTTTGTCAGCTGTAACATCTATCGCCTCTTCTGATAGCTTCATCCCTAGTGTAAAGGTCGTGACTGGCGAATGCAAATACCGAAAACTCTTATCTAACTTTCAGGAAATAACACGGCCAGCAGGCGCACCGTTCACACCTAAACACAACACAGCACACCACATTCGCACCACATCAGGCCCCCAGTATCTTGTTCCCCACGCAGACTAGCCCCGGATAAAATGAAAATCGCCAAGACTGAGTTCGAGGCAATGCTGGCAAACGGTACAGCTCGACCATCAGAGAGTCCCTGGTCGTCGCCTCTCCACCTCGCCCCAAAGAAAGACAATAGCTGGCGTCCTTGCGGTGATTACAGGCTGCTCAACGCAAGGACAGTACCAGATAAGTACCCAATCAGGCGGCATGTAGCGGCATGTAGCGGTATCTACAACGCCACATGCGAACAACGCGTCATACTGACGTCACGCAAATCCTGCATCGCGCAAGCAGAGTTTACAGCGCAACTAGCATATATACGACAGCCCGACATGAATCATCGGGCAGTTGCCCGCCAGACACAACACCCGTCTGGTCGGAGGATCCTCCCTTTTCTATAGAGTATGAGTGAACTTTACACCCTGTTCCTCATACCTCTATACGGTCAAAATCATAACCCTCCTTTTTGCTTTGTCGTAGTCGGGTAAAAACAGATGGTAATCCTTGACCTTACTCCCATGTGATAACTTTTCTCCCTATTTGTCCATGCGTGCGGTCATAATACGAAAACAACTTATATTTTTTTACCCACTGACATGTCCGAAGTCTAATATTTACCGCGACGGCGTATGCCAGAATATTCGAACGCCCGACAATTAATTGATATATCGAGGTACGCACTGCTTATATGCCTATATGCAATGCACGCCACTGACTCTGGTAGACTATGACCAGAGGGGCAATTCTAGTAATTTTAAGAATGTTCACAGTCTGACCCCAGTCTCAATCTGTCAAAAAAACTTTTTTCCAAAAAAAACAACCGACTTCAAAAAAAACACTACAAAGTGAATGAAAAATAACTTTAATTTCGGAAGTCGGTGTCGTTGCTTCAGCATTTTCGTTTTTTGACACCGACTTCCGAAATTAAAGTTATTTTTCACTTTGTAGTGTTTTTTTTGAAGTCGGTTGTTTTTTTTTGGAAAAAAGTTTTTATTTTTCACTTTTTAGTTGTACCTACCCCACACAAATTCAATTAACACTAGTGCATTGAAGACACGACTCGAAGAATCATCAAAATTCACATAAAAATGCCGGAGATGCAGTACATTTATGCATATAACTTTGTATATAAGAATAATTACCTAATGTATTATATACTAAAACCTTCCTGAAAGTATGTAGATCACACTCATGAAAGAATTATCAAAATCGGTTCAGTAGTTTTTGAGATAATCGCGGACATACAAACATACATACATACATACATACATACATACATACATACATACGGGTCGAATACAGAACCTCCTTTTTTAAAGTCGGTTAATAAAAATACCTCTAATTTCCCTACATTTTGACATTGATTGTCGCTGAGATGAGTTGCGACTAGATTTTGAACGTTTCTAATTACAGGAATTGGCTTTCTAGGGTCAGGACATAGGATTTATCCCAGTAGTACGTTCCTGTGAAAAAAATCCCTAGCAAAAATTAGAAGTTTAAAAAAATCTTTTATTATATTTCAGTTGAGATGCTGATACCCAAAACATCTGTGAAGTTTCTCTAGTTGATTTCATTTGATCCAGTATAACCTTTACAGTACCCGGCGATAAATATTGCACATCGACCTTTGGAAAGAAACAATCGGCTAATTTCGGCTACGTAGTGCGTTATCTCTGTCGCACACTACCTATGTGACGTTAACTGACGTTTTGTCAGTCGTTGTTCAAGTGCGATAGAGTGCGGTCGCGTCCAGTTCAAAATATATATCTAGAGTTGTTAACAAACCCCAAATTTAAATAATTTAAAGTTGTACTATGGCATCTTTAGGAAAAATAGGGGCACCTTTTTATTTTACCCCAACCTAAAGCAATCATTTATAGAAAAATTGGTGTATTTTATACAAAGAATAAAAAGAATTATCAAAAGAAGCAAATCATAATTGTTTTAACAGCTCCTAATAGATACCGGACTGTTTGTATTTCGTGCGACAGAGATAACGCTCTACGAAGCCGAAATTAGCCGATTGTCTCTTTCCAAAGATCGATGTGCAATATTTATCGCCGGGTACTGTAAGTCTGTTCGCGACGTATTATAGTTACACGATTGTATGAGGTAGGGGAGGTGCGGGGGTGCGCGGAGCCCGGGTCTTCAACGCGCGGACCCGCTTAGTGCCAATCTAGCTACCGCGACCGCCGCACGTCTCTTGCGCTCCGTGTTTTTTTTTTTTTTTGCATGTACCGCCCCCTTTTAATAATATATATATATAGTGTCTACTGCATTTCGGAGTTTTACTGCAAAACCATCACTCAGCAGAAGGGTTACAAAGTCCTTACCTTCAGAACCAGTTCTCTCGCTCATGGTACTAAGACCTCGCTGTAAGGTCTCCTTGATCTGCTGTTCCACTGAAGGGGGGAGGGGGGATGGTGAAGCAGGCTGCTCTTCGGTGGTTTGCTGGAAAATAAAATAAAATACATAATTTATTTATTTATTAAAACTTTATGCACAAGTAAAAAAAATACTGTACAAAGGCGGACTTAATGCCTGAGGCATTTTCTACCAGTCAACCTTAGGGTGATGCAGAGACAAAACATGGCAGGTGCAACATACAGGATAACTAGCTAGGAAATGACTATAAAATACAAGAATATATACATAGATACATACATATAAACCAAATAAACTCTCAGGGGAAAAATGATCGGTAGAGGAGAAAACGAATCCAGCAAATCAGTCAACTTCTGCCGAATATGTTCACGTGCCTTCACTTTAAAAGATAACCGACTGGTTGCCGTCCTGATGTTCAGAGGGAGCGCATTCCATAGAAAGACCTAGAGGTATGAGGAACAGGGTGTAAAGTTAACTCATCCTCCATAGAAAAGGGAGGATCCTCCGACCAGACGGGTGTTGTGTCGGGACGTTGTATTTATGCAGATGGTAGTCGCGCGGTAAACTCTGCTTGCGCGATGCAGGATTTTGCGTGACGTCAGTTTGATACGTAGTTCGCATGTGGCGATATAGATGTCGCCACATTCACAATATGCTGAGATTCGTTACTTTTTGAATTTTAAAAGTTATATAACGATTGCTCTACATCACTTCATATATACTGTGTTCGTAATTTAGTTACCAAACATGTAAACAAATATGGATTTTTGGAAAAAATTACATTAACCTTTTAACCACCCGACTTTATATCAGTTATCGTGATCCCAGCGCCCGAAAAAAAAAAAAAAAAACGAAAAATAAATACAGATTAAACGAGCTGTGTTATTTGGTCGTATATACAGGGTGTTACGGAAAGGGTATATCAATACAAACGGGTTGAAGAGTGTATGTGGTCTAGAATCTCTGTACAAAATTTCAGCTCAAAAGCATTAACTTTGAAAATGCTTAATATTTTTTTATTTCGACATCACGGCGCTGCACTGGCGCGCGGCGGCGTGATGTGCGTGTACTAGGCGCACAGACACACTACAGATAATGGATAATGACCCTCGTAGTGCGGTGACACGTTTGTTATGATTTCAATTTAATAAACTATCGAAATAAAAAAATATTAAGCATTTTCAAAGTTACTGCTTTTGAGCTGAAATTTTGTACAGAGATTCTAGACCAGATACACTCTTCAATCCGTTTGTATTGATATACCCTTTCCGTAACACCCTGTATATACGACTCTGGCGGAATGGATACGAAAATATTTGTCGGATGGTTAAAAGGTTAAAAACGCACATTACTTAATTTTAAGCAACGTTTATAAACAAAGGGGATAAAGATCTGTTTGCGCTATAAGTTCAATATTGTTGCCTTTTAAAATTGTATAATCATTCTGAATTCAACTCAATTTACACTAAAATAAAGTTGATATTTGTTTAAATGGAAATAACAGCAATTAGAAATAAGGATTTGAATATGGAATTGATGAACCATCAACCTTGAAAGTTAACTGGATGTGGAAGGCGGAGAATCCTAATTGCGTAACACACTATCACTCACTATGAATCATTTTGAAGGATATTGCTAATCCATTGTTTCATATGTTAGAAAAATTTGTCTGCTCAACAACGTAAATAACGCAATGAATGTTGTTGAATTGTCAAAACGAAAGCCATTCCTACTGTCAGTGTGGTTTGCTTGTGCTATTACCGGAAAAATCAAAAGTAATTTATTGAAACTAGTCTGACAATAAGAGCAGTGGTGGCCCAGTGGTATCGGCCGCGACTTCCGAGTTGTAGGTCGTAGGTTCGAACCCAGACAGGCGCTTTACTACTTTGTGTAAAATTATTTCATCACCACTGCTCTCAAAACGGTGAAGGAAAACATCGTGAGGAAACCGGCATGTCCTAGAACCAAAAATGCAAAGACATGTGACATCTACCAACCCTCACTGGGCCCGCGTGGTGGATTACGGCCCACTCCCTCTCACAGAGAGGAGGCCTGTGTCCCAGCAGTGGGAACATTATAGGCTGATGATGATGATGTCTGACAATGAGAATCAGCACTATTCGAACGTCAAAATGACAAAAGACAGTCCCCCGGCACGCCCGCCCTTCACCACTTCCTAGTGCTTTCGCGGGGGAGAAGAAGTGGCGGAACAAACTCCTCAGCAGCACAGCTGTCTGTTAAGGCGACTACATTGACCTAAAGCGCGGTCACTGTCGGACTGCATAGAAAAGAAAGAGAAGCGCGATGACACAACCGTGGTAATTTATTGCAAATATGCAGCAATTATCTATTTACAAAAACTATCGAACACCAAACAAATAAAAACCGTATACTAAAATTCGGGGAATTAAATTGTCTTTTAGATGGTGAACGTTTTATGAAAATACACCCGATAGTGTTTGCGTGATTATCGTTTTAATGTCCGCGGTAGACATTACTTTACAAATTAATTACACTATGTTAAAAAAATATAATTGCAAATATTCACATACCAAATTACGAAGCAAATGGTCTAGTATAACATTTATTTTTTTCAAAGAAATCAGTCCGGTCGATTAGACGTGATGTTGAATTTAAAATCATTAGAAGTCGTATATAAAAAAAAAAAAAAAAGTTTCTTTATTAACTTCAGTTGTACAAAAACACTCATCTAAACACTATGCAGCGTTACAACAAAGGAAAAGAGTGGTTTCGATGAACTCTGGCACCCAGAGTAAGATTTAACTTGTGTTTAGGGTGCCAGCGCCCTCGCCTATAATTTGCAACATATAAACTGTAGTTGTATGACGAGCACAGTACATTATTATACTATAACTACTTACAAATTTAAATACATAACCGTGGCCTATTTAAGTACCTCTGTATATGTATTAAAAAAGAGATAAATGTGGTGAAAACTTGGGTTCATGTTATCCTGTACAAATATATAACCTACATAGGACCGCCTTAAGCGGACATGGTGATATGGATAGGTACATACCGGCGTCCAAGGTAGCCACCGCAGCGCAGCGGACACGCCGGCGAGCGGCGCGGGCGCGGGCGCGCGCGGGCACGCGACACGCGCGACGCGCACGCGGCGGCACGACGCGCGTCGCGACATGCGCGTCACCAGCCACGCGCCGCCGCAGCTACGCGGGTTACACTCATCTTAGTTATACAGGTGAAATTAAATTCATGGGCATCCTTTCAAGGCGTCATTGTACTCATCATTATGAACAACTTTTACTATGGGACTAAACCTAAAATCGCGAAAAAAAAAAGTATTTGACTATGAGAGGAGGAGAGAAAGAAAATGTGCGCGCGCACTGCTTTCTCTTGCTTATATCCCCCACTCAACTCCCGTTCGCCTCGCCCGATCACACTTTTCGTCACACATTCGCCAGCTTACTCCCCAAGTCAAGCGTGCGTAAAGAAGTTTCACTTCCAAAAAAACATCAAATTAATGTATTTATTGTTCTATCATATTTAGATATTGATACCTATCACGTCTGCAGTTACGCTAATTTAATTTGACCCTCGATAAGTACAGACGTCAAGCTACCCGAAACTGTCAAATATTCCCAATCAACTTTGAACCTTATGCTTTAGCAATAAAGTTGAAAATCTATTATAGAAAATTGAAAGATTGTAGTAGCCTGATGTGCTGGCGTCTGTTCATAAACTGCTGCTTCGATTCTTAGATACTTCCTTTTTTTTTGAAGTGAAACTTCTTTACGCACGCTTGACTTGGGGAGTAAGCTGGCGAACGCGTGACGTAAGCGTTACGAAAAGTGTAATCGGGCGAGGCGAACGGGAGTTGAGTGGGGGATATAAGCAAGAGAAAGCAGTGCGCGCGCACATTTTCTTTCTCTCTTCCTCTCATAGCCAAATACGTTTGAAGTTTCACTTCACTCGTGTGGTCATTAGCACACTCGGTTTTTTTTATTTGAAATGGGCTTGCTCTTAACTCTAGCCTAGGTCAAAGGTGACAGAGACAAAGTCGACGATGGAGCGAGCTGACCCAGAAGAAGCCTGTTCACTTTGCTACTGCATTATTTCGATTTTCACTAGTAGAAAAGAGTTCTTACTTTGGATCTTCACTGATCAGCTTCAGGACTTCAAACCCAGAGCCTCTTTGAGCGGCTTTTAATTCCCTGCCGGTGCAGCCTACAATCTGAAAAAAAAAACCACTAAATTACAAAATCAAATTAACGGGCAAAACTTCATAGACGAGTAGTATATGAAGTTTCGCCAATTCATTTAAAACAATGATTGCAGCATTCTTGTGATAGTCATCATCATCAGCCTATAATGTTCGCACTGCTGGGACACAGGCCTCCTCTCTGTGAGAGGGAGTGGGCCGTAATCCACCACGCGGGCCCAGTGCGGGTTGGTAGATGTCACATGTCTTTGAATTTTTGGTTCTAGGACATGCCGGTTTCCTCACGATGTTTTCCTTCACCGTTTTGAGAACAGTGGTGATGAAATAATTTACACAAAGTAAAGCGCCTGTCTGGGTTCGAACCTACGACATACAACTCGTAAGTCGCGGCCGATACCACTGGGCCACCACTGCTCTCTTTGACTCTTTCACTGCTTTCTTGTGACAGTGATTGAGTCGAAATCACTGCGCTGGAACGACGCAACACATTGGCGACGCCTGTGTGCCACGCACCAAAGCGTCCTGGTAGCGTTGTAAAATGGTTGAGCTGGATGGTGCTGATCCACGCGTCATGTTCGTGAACGGGCGCCGTCGGTTGAGACTGGTCATCTCTTAACTGCCAAGGCTTATTTTTAATCTTATATTTTGATTTGTTTCTTCATTTGTGTTTTTTTTACATTGTTCTCACATATAGAAGCAACAAGAATAATATACCCAGGATTTTGTAATATCTTGATTTAAAAAGAGTGTCCATGGAGTTTTTGCCCGTTCTTCTCCATAGAGATCTACGCTTTGGAATGGGCAACTAGCTTCAACTTTCTGAGTAACTGACCAACTACTTAATTTTGACAATTCAAAAGTACACCTGTACATGGTGTAAGGAGCTTACAGGACCTAAACGCAAAAAACGCAAGTTTTAGAAACAATAAAAGTATATGATCGACTACAGTAAAAAATATCAAAATAATATATGATATTCTTCAGAATATATGCTAGGTAGATAGTGTGTTGAAAACATAATACAACTTATTTGGTACGATAGAAAAAAATCATGAAGATACCTCTAAAAACTTTCTTTTTACAATAAAAACCATACTAATATACATACAATCATTATGATTTTTTGTCAGATTATTCTACAAGCAACATACTAAAACTCTAGTGTGTTAATTTTTTAGTCCAAACAATAGATTTTTCGTAAATAGACAATTGCTTCATATTTTGCGATAAATTACCAGCGTTGCGTCATCGCGCTTCTCTTTCTTTTCTATGCAGTCCGAGAGTGACCGCGCTTTAGGTCATGTAGTCCTCTTTAAAATAAATGCTTTGAGTTTGAGTTTGTTGTAAACACAGATATAGATATACCTAGACAACGAAAGTATCACGAACTGTATGAAAACTAAGCGTGCCACTTTTTGACTACCTACTATGACGTCACAAGCTCGCGCTCTCTCGCTCACGCTCTCCCAGCCAGCAGTACGCAGGACTGAGCGCGAAAGTGGCGGCTTAGTGTCTAAACACACTATGCCGAAGGTACGCGACCGAAATTCGGCATGATTACGCCTGCAATGCTATTTGAATTACTGACGACACATTATGCCGAAGTTACGTTGCGTTATAGCGTACAGTAAAATCAGCCGCGGAACTTCGGTCGCGTGCCTTCGGCATAGTGTGTTTGGACACTTACGATTATCGATCGTAAACTGGTGGGATTTTTGGCACGCGAAGTAGGTGCTCTTGCGTCTCTATATCTGTGGTTGTAAAGAAACCTAGTCGTACTTGGAGGAAGGCGACAGTGCCGTGCGGCGTGCTGGTGGCGTGTAGCTGCGGGTCGGTGGCCACCAGCAGGTGGCGCAGGCGCGAGCGGGACGTGCCGCCGTCGAGTGCGCGGTGCCACGTTATGTGGTCCCCGGCGCAGAGCTTGTTACCTGCACAGTCAATATTATGTGTTAATAAAAATTCGGTGTCAAAAAACGAAAATGCGGAACCAACGACACCGATATCCGAAATTACGAGTTATTTTATCACTTTGTAGTGTCTCATTTGGAAGTCGGTTGTTTTTGGCTTATTTTTAACTTATGCCAAAAATAGTAAATGATCACCAAAATTAAAACTCCATTTTATTGTAAAATACCTAGGTAAAGGTATCGTTATTCTCATTTGCTCGCTCTTGCATCCTATGTCGACGGAGCCCCGTTTCGCGGGGCTCCTATTTCTGTGTAGAGGGTTTAAAGTAACCTAACCATTTATTTTTTTTTTATTCCGGGTGGAAAATCCTTATGGATGTCCGCCGCTCTGAGGCGGGCGGCGGGGTCTGTCAGTCTCTTACTGACTAAAAACCACTCCGGGGTGTTCCACCTCACACCTACGCCAGGGGTCGCGGGGACGTACGATCCTTCCGCAACCCCCGGCTGGTGCCGGCCCGCCACTGCAGGCCTCCTCAGGTCAGGGGGGGAGTGAGGTATTTGACTCCCCCCGCGACGTCGGCGAGGGGCGCGCGTGGAACACTACGCGCCGCCACCTCGGGTCCTAGTGTATGGGGGGCTACGGACGTCCCCGAGTCCGTCGCCCCTGGACCCAAAACTAACCTAACCAAACCTAACCTCGGGGTGCCCAGCTAGAACTATTGTAATTTTAGACTTCATTTTTGGTGTTCAATATATTTTTTTGGTGATCCTTATATTTAATCCCGTTGATTTTTGTAAAAAAAAAATTTTGATGTCGGTGTATCCGCGGTAATCTACATTATTATTATTATCAGCCATTTCTGTTCCACTGCAGGGCAAAGGCCTTCCTTCCCTCCTTCCACTTATCTCTATCCAGTGCTGTTACACGCCAATCTTTGCGGAAAGAGTCGAGTTCGTCCCGCCATCTCATTCTGGGCCTGCCGCGTTGCCGTTTGCTGCTGTTTGGGACCCATTGTGTGGTTACTTTAACCAGTAGCGTGCATTGCATATAGGCATGTAAGCAGTGCCTACCTCGATATATCAACATAAGCCTCTCAATTACATTTTAGTGTGTGTGCCCCACAATTAAGAAACTCACTAAATTATCATACCTAACAAAAAACAAAATCTTCATACAAACACGCGCGGCAGTAGGCAGTCGCCGGACGGCCTACTCGGCTCCCGTACTATTCGCACATTGTCATTGGTCTTTACTCGTTCCAATTAATACGACAAAATTAAAAATACGTACGTCTCCCGCGTAATACCATGACGTTCGACCTTCGCAATTTATCACCCTTAATTAGGCATGCCTACTCAAATAACCACACTTTTGACCTCACTTTATTTTCTGATTAGTGACCGCGTTTGCCTAGACTAAACCCGGCCTAGTGCCTACCTATTCTGAAAACCAATGCACGCCACTGACTTTAGCCCATAGCTCCTCCGGCATGCGATAGATGTGACCAGCCCAGTTCCATTTTAGCTTGGCAGCCGTGTGACTTACATCGGCAATTTGAGTTTTAGAAGTATCTACATACCAGTAGTAAAAACATATCTAGCAAGCGCCTGTAACAAGGCAGCCGGCCACAACGGCGGTTGAGTCAACCCCTCCTCAGCAGACAAACGGATGGTTAGCTCGAAACCGTAACCGGACGACGCGTCCCGGGAGAGATCCGGCGCCGGATGCACCCGTCCGTCGCCGTGCAGGTCTGAGAGGCCGAAACTGGAATCAGGTGGAAGACACAAAACTTAATAAAAGGGAATGAACTTGTAGCGGTATCTACAACGCCACATGCGAACAACGCGTCATACTGACGTCACGCAAATCCTGCATCTCGCAAGCAGAGTTTACCGCTCAACTAGCATAGATACAACGGCCCGACATGAATCATCGGGCAGTTGCCCGCCAGACACAACACCCGTCTGGTCGGAGGATCCTCCCTTTTCTATGGAGGTTGAGTGAACTTTACACCCTGTTCGTCATACCTCTATAAACTAAAATCTATCGATGAAAAATTCCTCCGCTTCGCTGTCGACTGGTAATATACCCAAGAGACTGGCGGCATTGCCACGTTATATGGCAATGCTTAGCCTCTGGCCAAGGTAAAAGCCAGCCCTTAAGGGGCCGGCGGAGCATGCGTAGTTCATACAAACGTAATACCAAAATAATTTGTAAATCAAACATATTCTTAATGTAGTGTGTAATTATTCCGATTGGATTACAGAATATCTAGGTTCATTATTATATATTCATATTCATTAGGTTAAATTTGGTATGGAGGCAGCTGACACCCTAGAATCTAGGGCCTAGATTAACACATGGGATAAAAACCACGGGACCAAAACTTATGCGGGTGAAACCACGGGGCGTTGTTAGTTGAGTAATAATTACTTACCTAACATAATGCCAATGAGGCAGTATGTGTTCCTCAGGCTTCCCAGGGTTCCAGTACATGCTGATATAGTCCAGGGGATCATGACCGCCTAACCTGAAAGTACGCAAATAAAAACTTAGTAGACCTCTTTGTGAAGACGCTTGCGTGGGGAATAACCACTTATCGTGGCTATACAATAACACCCGCACAGGTCGATCGATCAGGTTAAGCTACGCCTGCCGTGGTTGGGCCTGTCCATTATAATTGGTGTGTGCTTGTCAATATTTATTTATTTATTTAACGGAGAAGGCGTGTGTGTCTCGTTATTATCAGCCATATTTTAACTACTGTGGGCGAACTATGGGTATGTGTTGGTTATTGCGCAATAGAAAAACGGTTTGCAGTTCAAATCAGATTATAATTTCACGAACAATTTAATCGCACTAGCAAATCACACACTATAGGTACACGAAACAACCAGATACGGAACGCGGGACAGTTTCTGAGCGCATGTTGTTCGTCCGATGTCCGATGTCCAAGAGGCTCCACATCGTTCCGTCGTGCTGTTGTCGACCCCCCACGAACTCAGGCTAGACTCTGTCAAGCGCCGCCAGATGGCGCTGGCGTTCCAAATAGTCAAACGAATGACCGGATGCGACATATTTAATACTTCAAGCACATAAATGTACATAGGCGGACTTAATGCCATAGGCATTTTCTACCAGTCAACCTTTGGGTGATGCAGAGACAAACAGTGGTAGGTGCAATAATGAAAATTGAGGAATAAATATTTTAAATATAAAGATACGCATAAAGCTATTAAAACTATGAATATACTAATTACATATAATTATAAGCACAAATAAATATATGAATATACTTACTAACAAAATCGGTTCATTAGTTTTTGAGAAAATCGCAGACATACAAACATACATACGGGTCAAATACAGAACCTCCTTTTTTGAAGTCGGTTAAAAAAGAAATACTTAAGACAAACAATGAGAAAATATTATTGTTGTGTAGCTTACCAATACTTGAGTCTTGTAGTGACTTGCAGAGGGTTGGGCTGGTCTGGGTAAAGCCTGGAGCAGGTTTCACACAACGCTGTCAGTCCGGCTGGAACTAGACGATCTGTAGAAGATGTTATTAAGATAGAAATCAACTTGTCTATGGGTTTTGGTAACAATGGGAAAATTCCATCACCCCTTTTGACCATAGTCACAAATATAACATAGCATGTGGCGGATACAGCCTCACCATGAATATGAACATCCACACATTGCGAATCATGAAATGAGCGCCACTGTGCATGCCTCGCAATGTCTGTATCGATATTAACATGTAAGGTAAAACTATGAATTCAGATATCTGCAAGTTTCTGCCTAAATATATGAAAATTTAATAGATTTAAAAATGCCATAATGTTTTCTGTTTATTATGTCCATGGTACTTTTCCAAATGTTACCTATTATTAATATTTGAACTTTGTTTGCTTAGTTGTTAACTTTATTGTTCATGCTGTGGTCTCCTCTAAGTGAAGAAGTGCTAACTACGTAAATACTCCAAAATCCTAAATAAAAAAATACTTAGATGAAAAGGCAAATTATACCCAGCACATCAAGACCGAAGAGTGGAGGACACAATTTGGCTTGTCATCTATTTGGGACAGTGGTTATAAAGGGTTTATAGAGCTAAGAGATTGGTTTGTTTATGAATGGTTATGTTTGTGGTCACTCGTAGATGTTTAGTTAATATGTATGGGTCTAAGACAAGAGGATAAGGAGTCATATCAGGTGTTTATAGAGTTCTATACATCTGTACACTGATTACATGTCAGCGAACTGGTACCAGCAGAGCATAGAGCATTTTACAAAACTAAAGAGCTGGCAAATCGTAAGTAGTTTGGTAAAGCCTACCGACCTTTTTTCTACACTGGATAAAATCTAGGATGAGTAAAATGATTCCTTTACCTGCTTGTCCCATTTGTTCCCGATCCATTTCCTGTGAGTTCCCGGGAATGCTGTCAGCTGTTGCCGTGGGCTGCGCAGACGCACCGAAGGACAATGCGCTGCTGCGGACCACGCCGCCCGGGGGCGGAGCGCCAGGTCCGCTACCACTTGACATCTTAACTAAAACGGGGAGAATTGAGCAAGGATTCTAGTCTAAAAAGTAGCTTTTGTTCCAAAAAATATAATTTGTAGATTTTAGTAGTCTGTGCATGTTTTTTGTTGTTTTCTTTTTTGATGTTCAGAACTAATGTCTTCTCATTAGAAGCATAACGATGACAGAAGCATATCGAAAGAACGCTGAGTGAAAGCAGGACAAAAAAATTAATGCTCAGGAGTTAGGATTTTGTATAACCGTAACATTTTGTCTAAGTTTCTGAACGAAGTATTGTTGACGTTACATTTCTATAACAAATAAAACAAGAATAATTCACCACACACAACTTGTTTCCTACAAACATTTTATTTTCTTGTACAACACACCTTTTATTTTGAAAACGCTTAAAATATGATATAGAATCATTTATTTTTATAATTAAAAAAAAAGCACACGCATCAATGGAAGGAAGGATAGGATGCGAACTGTCAGTGTCAATGTCAATAAAAAAGTCATAAAATTTCAGAACGATTGGGAACATCCGCTCGGTTCGGTTCCTTCACTATTGCATTGCAGTGTTTATTTGTTTGTCTTTGTGGAAATATTTCGATCGTTGCAGTCGTTTTGCTTTATTTTTATACAGAAACAACGCGCCTAAATACTAAAAATAACTTTTCAGACATCCTTTGCTGCATCAATCGTAATATAAAACAGTAATAACGTTATTTTTCACAAAAATGCGCTACATATTTTTAACTACTATATTTAGCGTAGTTTTCGCTTACGAAAAAGACATGACGATTATGGTGCAAGCGGGAAAAGTGGACTGTTTCTATCATAAAGTGCTGCCTAACGAAATTATCGACGTAGAATATCAGGTAAGGTGTAAAATATTTTTTTATCGTTGTTGGTAGATAACCTCTTTCCTAAGGGCTTATAGATAAAAATAAAACGCCGACCTCTTCACTAATATGTATTATTTTGCCATGTTTTTACGACTGATAACTTTGAAAGTTTATTGACTCGATAAAACATGAATTAAAAATGAATCCTTGTGGTATTTCGAAATTTAATTTGTACTTTTGTACTTTAACAATAAAACTTCAATTTGGCATCTTGGCTAGTCGCCAACTCAGTTGCCAAACGGAAAAAGCATGAGTAATATACTCAACACAACATCATACTATACTATAGCTGAGTGTAGTATTATTCCCCTTATTTTAAACTAGCTGTTCCCTGTGACTTCGTCTACAATCCAAAATGAAAAATAGCCTACGTCCTAACCCAGGTCAAGGTCTATCTGTGTGCCAAATTTCATCTAAATTGGTTCAGCGGTTTAAGCGTGAAGAGGTAACAGACAGACACACTTTCACATGTATAATACTAGCTGCGACCCGCGGTTTCACCCGCATAAGTTACGATCCCGTGGGAATATCGGAATAAAAACTGTCCTATATCTTTCCCGGGACTCAAACTACCTCTATACCAAATTTCATCTAAATTGGTTCAGTGGCTTAAGTGTGAAGAGGTAACAGACAGACACACTTTCGCATTTATAATATTAGTATGGATATCATCATCTGCCTCGTTGGTCTAGTGGTTGCAGGCTCTACTGCTGAGCATATGGTTCTGGGTTTGATTCCCAGGTCAGGCAAAGTGTTAACGGGATTTTTCATCTGGAATTTCTCAATAGCAGCCCGGAGCCTGGATTTTTGCCCTTGAGACACAATGGCTTCTTAATTGTATTTCTGTAATTATAGCATTCAACCGGTTAAAATACCATGTAAAGTCTAAGCGACAATTACTTTTATTACGTACGGTGTTTGATAAGCCCCAGTTATAGCCATTTGTTTTAATTTGGCTGTAAATGTTAGAACAGGGGTGGTCAACAATGGGGAGATGCGAAATATTTTTTTAATTGCTAGCTGCTATTTGTGACTTCTAAATACATAATAACAGCTGTACAGGTTGATCGATCAGGTTAAGCTAGGCTTCCCGCAGTTAGTGTGTGGATGGGTGACCTTCTTTACATACCGAGGCCCCTCCGTGCCTCGGAAAGCACATTAAGCCGATGATCCCGGCTGTCATTCGTGGATCTTTGACAGTCGTTACGTGTAGTCAGAAGCCCGAAAGTCTGATAACCAGTCTTACCAAGGGGTATCATTTTACTCAATAACTAGGTTGAGGAGGTCAGATAGGCAGTCGCTCCATGTAAAATACTGGTATTCAGCTGCATCCAGTTAGACTGGACGCCGATCCCAACATATTTGGGAAAAGGCTAGGCAGATGATGATGTTATGTTATAGAAATAAAAGGTTGACCATACCTGCTTGACGAGTTTTATCTGAACAATAAAATAAGTGATAATAATACAAATAAATTAGTTAATAGTGAAATGGTGTTATTTCGTGACTGACCAAACATGACTGATAACAATTTAACTATTATTTTATCGTAACATCACGCCTTTATAACCCCAAAGGGTTAGGCAGACGTGTACCTATAGTACACCCACATTTCGCCAGTTATGTTTAGGTCCCATGTAATAGGGGGCGACCCTATTGCCATCAACCGGGCACAAATCCAGACTCCGGGCTGCTACTGAGGAATTTCAGATAGAAAAGTCAATAACACTGCCCGAGCTGGAAATTGCTGTTTCTAAAACGGTGGAGGAAACCGGCGTGTCCTAGAACCAAAAATTCGAAGACATGTGACATCTACCAACCCGCACTGGGCCCGCGTGGTGGCTTACGGCCCACTCCCTCTCACAGAGGAGGCCTGTGTCCCAGCAGTGCGAACATTATAGGCTCATTGGCGTATCTAGCTAGGGCTTCTTTCCTGGCCCCTAACCTTTTTTTTTTACCTTCCGTCCGGGAAGAACGGAGGGTTATGATGTCGGACTCCTACCGACTAAAACCCCACTATTGCGTGCCACTTCTTTGAGCCCGACTGCTCGAGCGACGACACGGTCACACGGCCCCAATTTCGCCGCCCGCAGGCCCCTTCTTATGGTGGCCGGAAATCGTTAAGCACCTTTCGACGCCTGGTTGCTTTCTCCCTCTCCGCCGCCTCCTTTGCATGCATCAACTCCTCGCAGAAAGAGGCCACAGCATCCCACGCGTTTTCGCTTACGACCATGGGCTGAACCACCACCGAAAATCACAGATCACCCGCACCAAGTGTCGCAACGAGGGCACAGCGCTCTTCGGCCCAAGCTGTACTCCTCCAACGTATGTTGCGCCGTGTCCTCGTGGCAGTCCACGGTAGGTCTTGGTGGTAGATTATTATTTATTTGATTCAAACTCAAACTCAAAGCATTTATTTCAATTAAAGCATTTACAGGCACTTTCAAATTGTCAAGGAGTCAGTCAGTCAGAAAATATGAAGCTAGTAGTAGTAGTAGTAGATTGCTTTTGTGTGAAGTTATATTATGTAAGTATCCAGTTTAAAATTTTGAATAGGTCCACAAACATCCTAGGGTGGGCCTGAGACCATTCTACCCTTATGGTGGGCACGGACCCCCCTCCCCTATAATGCGAAAGGTTGGCTTCCTATACATCTCAGTATATCCTTTAATGGATTACAAGCTAATGGGATGCATGAAGACTAGCCTACTAGCTTCCCCGTGTAGCGCAGTTTGTTCCGCCTGTTACTCAACTGAACCGAGCGCTCGGCGCATCCTGGTGGGTGTACGTTACCCCAGCAAGAAAGTGTCTCCTAGAGTTATAGGAGTAGAACGTATAATGTGTGCCCTATCTGCTGTAAATGTGCCCCAACATAAAAAATGTGTGCCCCCTGTCGTTTTGGAAAAAAACGGAAAAAACGATTCTTGCTGGGGTAACGTTTTTCTAGCAGGAAAATTCTAAACGAATGATCGGAGAGAGAAAATTTGTGCATGGCCAGAGAGCTTATATGTGTGCCAAAATGTGCCCCCAAAAATAAAATCTGTGCCCCCTCAGGTTTTCGAGATATTGCATTTCCTGCTGGAGTAACGTTTTGATGAATCGTATATCTCTACAACCATTGCATGTGCCCCTGTAGAATAAACATACACGAGTAGCTCTTAATGTGTGCCCCTTTGTGCCCCAATTAGATTTAAGAAAATATTTATAGTTTTCAAGTTATCGTGGTTTTATGAAAACCCGAAAAAACATCGCAGCGCCTAAATTAGACAAGGCACAAGTTCGCTGAAAACTGTATTCGGTCCTTCTTGACGCTAATAATAACCATACAAAGTTTCAAAACTGTTCATGCATGCGTTTTTGAATAATCTCGCTAAAAGTCAAAACGATGGTGTCATAACTTTGACGGCAAAATACAAGGAACCGGCTCAATCCCAGATGTGTAGGTGTAAACCAAAATCATGTGCCTTTAGTCAGAAATATATGGTGAAAATATTCAGCTTGGAATGTTTCGCATTAAGTAAATATAAATAAAAAACCAAAATATGTAAGCAACGGCTGGTTATCCGACCAAATTTGAATGACTACTAAAAAGCGACGGATTCATACATATCGATGACCTTCTTTACTTTACTCACTAACCGGTTCACACGTGTTGTGCCTGAGTACACTGACGTAGAAAAGTAATAAGCCACCGGTGCACTTCAGAGAGAGACGACCGCTTCATTGTCTCAACCTCGCTGCGCAATCGACACCTTACGGGCGTTGATGTGCAGCAAGAACTGAGACGTGTACGACAAGTGGCTGTCAGCGAGTTGACAGTGAGAAGATGTTTGAAGGAAGCCAGCTTGACGCCAAAATGACTTGCGACGGGCCCTAAATTGACTGTAGGCCACCGACAAGCGCGCCTTCAATTTGCTCGAGAGCATCTCAATTGGATCGTTGCGCAATGGCGATCGGTCCTGTTTACTGATGAGTGCAGAATGTGTCTGCATGGCAGTGACAGGAGAGGCCGAGTCAACAGGCGTCCGGGGGAACGATTTGCCTTATGTTATTTCGCTGAAACAGTGGCATATGGCGGCGGTTCCTGCATGATGTGGGCTGGTATTTCTTTAGAGGGAAAAACTGAACTTGTTTTCGTGCCTGGGGGCGGCCAAGGAGGCGGGCTAACAGCTGATCGGTACATCACCGACATTCTACTCAATCATGTTGTGGCCTACGCAGGGTTTGTCGGTAAAGACTTCGTGTTAATGCACGACAATGCCCGCTGCCACACGGCACGAGTCACTCGACAGTTTCTGAAAGAGGTCGAATTACGCACAATGGACTGGCCTACGCTCAGTCCTGACATGAATCCCATCGAGCACTTATGGAACGAGCTTAAAAGAAGAGTTAGGGCCAGGAATCCAGTCCCTTCAAGCGTAGACGAGCTAAAGACAGCATTATTAGAGGAGTGGGACGGCATTCCTGAAGAAAATGTCAAAAAATTGATAAGGTCAATGAAAAACAGACTGCAGGCTGTAATTAGGGCTAGAGGGGGCAATACGAAGTATTGATTTAAAATAAATTAATTTTATTTGTAACAATTTTTGTTTAATTTGTAAAATACGAGACCCATACCCTTTTTCCTAAATTCCCGTTTTTCCTACTCTTGCGTTCAGACATCATTTATTTCAAAAATGATGGATGGATTTCAATGATAATGATATCAAATTAAAGCTGACATCTTAAGCTTTTGAATGACATATCATTTTTATAATTTCCACTCATAATTTTAGTTGTATCAATATATGTGTGCGCCGACAAGGCTTGAGTCGATTTGGTTGCTCGCGAGTGTAGATGATGTAAGTAATAGTTTTGTTGATCTATAGAATATATGTATCTAAAAAAGTTCTGGCGGACCGATCAGGCGGAATATATCTATTTATTCAGGGCTAAATTTTATCACAACTGTATTTTCAACTTAATTGCTAGAGTACTTCTGGAAAAAATTGAGCACAAAATTTTATATCCACGGATATATTTATTTATTTATTTATTTATTTATCTTTAAATCAGGTGTAACCCATATATTGATTAGTATTACAACTTAATCCTATGTTAGTATAATAAATTAAAAACACAGTAACTAATAATACTTAATTACGCCACCTCCTGACGACACCTGGCAACAGTACATGCACTGCGCACAGGTGCCCCATGAGGTGGCCCTCAGTCTTGCTAGCAACAACGCTCAGAAGACTGTTGTCGCCGCCCCGCATCCGACGCAGTAGTGAGGCGGATCTTTTACGAATGATCGCAAAGAAGTCGTCAGTATGCGCTGCTGCGAACATCCCTGACGCGCTACAGAAACGAGGCAGCGACAGCAGCATCCTAAAAGCATTATTGTATTGCACACGCAGGGCATTAAACGTTTTCTGCGTGTATCTGGTCCACAAACTACAAGTATAAAAGGTCTGACAATAAGCCCTAAACAGAGTTATTTTGACATTGCTGTCGCACCTTGCGAATCTGCGGGCCAGCATGTTGCATCTTACAGCCAACGCCCTACGCTCCCTCTCAATATCACAGTTGTCAGTGCCATCCTCTGTAACCCAGTGACCAAGGTACTTAAACTGTTTGACTCTGTTTAGGGTGACACCACATAGCGAGACTGGTGGTACCACTTCATAGGTCTTGTTTTGTGGCATAAAAACTAACAGCTCGCTTTTCTTGGCATTATACCTTAATCCATGGGCCCCAGCATAGCCCTCACATATTTTTAACAGCTTTCTAAGAGCACTAATCGACGGACTCAGCAGCACCATATCGTCAGCATAACTGATGTTGTTGAAGGACACACCATCGATCGTGCATCCGATGCCAGTGCTGCTGAGTTCCTCGATCAGCTTATTCACATAGATATTAAACAACTTTGGCGAGGTCAGACCCCCTTGCCTCACTCCGCACTCTAACCTGTACACATCTGAGTATGAGCCTGCCCACCTCACAGCGTTGTGTTGGTTATCGTACCAGAACTTTAGTACATTAATTATTTCTGGCGGCAGGTTAGTTTCTTTAGACAATTTTTCCCACAAGATGTCATATGAGACAAGGTCGAAAGCACTAGATAAATCCAGGAAGCATGCATACACAGGTGTCCTCCTCCCAGTGTAGTATTGCACTGTACTCTTTAGGGTCATGACTGCAGTCTCAGTTGATAGCCCATCCCTAAAACCAAACTGTCTGTCGTTAATTTCTAATTGTTTACCCAGACAACGGTCAAGTAAACAATCAAAAACTTTCGCTGTAACCGTTGCCAAGGATATCGGTCTGTAGGTATATACAAACTTACATCCTATAAAAATAGTGTAAATTTAATAGATTCAGGAAACTTTAAAACGTAAAGATAATATCAAAATTTCAATTTCGAGTTTTGGGCCAGTTAAAATTTAGATAATATTTTTTTTACACAATATTATACTTATACTTAATACCGATCTGTGATTTTTTTGTGATGCGAATTTACTAATTATATGTTAGACTTAGATGAAAAACTGATCTGTGATTAAAATAACAATGACTACACAATGTGCAAATAATTTCTAATATTTATAGGTAGGAACTTTGATCTGTGATTTGATGCAATAATTACTTAAAGAATTAAAATTAAGGGAATAAAAAAAATAATTTCCACATCAACAAGCTGTTTCATTTATTATAATCACAAGGTGCATTTAATATATTTTTAATTAGCCCCCAAAACTTTTGAACGCGACTGTACGGACAACAGCTTAGGTATAATACGTCCAATAAAGAAGGTCATCGATATGTATGAATCCGTCGCTTTTTAGTAGTCATTCAAATTTCGTCGGATAACCAGCCGTTGCTTACATATTTTGGTTTTTTGTTTATATTTACTTAATGCGAAACATTTCAAGCTGAATATTTTCACCATATATTTCTGACTAAAGGCACATGATTTTGGTTTACACCTACACATCTGGGATTGAGCCGGTTCCTTGTATTTTGCCGTCAAAGTTATGACACCATCGTTTTGACTTTTAGCGAGATTATTCAAAAACGCATGCATGAACAGTTTTGAAACTTTGTATGGTTATTATTAGCGTCAAGAAGGACCGAATACAGTTTTCAGCGAACTTTTGCCTTGTCTAATTTAGGCGCTGCGATGTTTTTTCGGGTTTTCATAAAACCGCGATAACTTGAAAACTATAAATATTTTCTTAAATCTAATTGGGGCACAAAGGGGCACACATTAAGAGCTACTCGTGTATGTTTATTCTACAGGGGCACATGCAATGGTTGTAGAGATATACGATTCATCAAAACGTTACTCCAGCAGGAAATGCAATATCTCGAAAACCTGAGGGGGCACAGATTTTATTTTTGGGGGCACATTTTGGCACACATATAAGCTCTCTGGCCATGCACAATTTTTCTCTCTCCGATCATTCGTTTAGAATTTTCCTGCTAGAAAAACGTTACCCCAGCAAGAATCGTTTTTTCCGTTTTTTTCCAAAACGACAGGGGGCACACATTTTTTATGTTGGGGCACATTTACAGCAGATAGGGCACACATTATAGGTTCTACTCCTATAACTCTAGGAGACACTTTCTTGCTGGGGTAACGTACACTCCTGGTGGTAGGGCTAAGGCCCGCCTAGTTTACGACCACCCTCCCACCGACGTCAAGTAGCCTGTTGTGTTTCGACTATGCGTGGGAGTGAGTTCCAATGTATTATGCCTAAGGTGCCCAGAAGATGCCTCTTCTGGGCACGCTTGTTCCATCGTAGACCTCATCCATCGCTTTTTATCAGGCGTGATCGAGGTCAAGAGCGGGCCCATTCAGCAATGAAAAAAGAAAAGATTGATGTATGTATAATCCATACTTATCCATACTAATGTTATAAATTCGAAAGTAATTCTGTCTGTCTGTCTATGTTACCTTTTCACGCCTAAAGCACTGGACGGATTTGGATAAAATTTGGCAGAGAGATAGATTGCATCCCAGGGAAGGACATAGGACTTTTTATCCCGATATTCCCACGGGATCAAGACTTATGCGGGTGAAACCGCGGGGCGCAGCTAGTGTAACATATTTTGACACTGACAGCGCCTTTATACGCGCGGTGATTTTCGTAGTGCAAGTGTTATTAGTGACGTGGGCGGCCGTATTTGATTCGAATATAAAGTCACATAATCACGACGATGCATGTTTTTCCATTAAAAATTAATGAAACGTGTCTGTAGCTAGCTAGTTAAATTAATAAACAATTAATCAAGCGCTGGATTTTGCTTTTTCTAAGAGAGACAGGCAGTAGCGGATTTACCAATAGGCTGAGTAGGCTGGAGTCTAGGGCGGCAGGGGCTAACATATTTTTTAAATGTCTTACTAAAATTAAAACGATTAATATTTATATACCTACCATGTTTTTTGGAAAGAATAAACAAAGCGAATGCTCAAATTCAGGCTACTACCGTAGATTTTATCACAGTTGCCGATCTTTACAAATCTCTGCAAGTTTTTCGTTGCTGATGAACGAGAACATTTTAAGCATTTTGAAGAAAAGGCGAAGCAGTATACAAAAGACATGGGACATTACTGTAGAGGTCGGTAGGGGCGGCAAAATTTGAATAGCCTACTGGCGGCAAATATGTAAATCCGCCGCTGGAGACAAGCTCTGCCCGCGACTTTTTCCGCGTGAAATTAATGGTCCCCCCACGCATCGCATCGCCTGCCGGCGGCGCTACTTCGTTTTCGCTTCGTGTGCTTTCTATCTTTTCCTTTTTGCTCGGCTCCTAAGAGTCGCAGCGTGATGTTATATAGCCTATAGCCTTCGTGAAAGATTCATCATCGTCTGCCTGCCTTTTCCCAACTATGTTGAGGTCGGCTTCCAGTCTAACCGGATGCAGCTGAATACCAGTATTTTACATGGAGCGACTGCCTATCTGACCTCCACAACCCAGTTAATGGGTAATACGATACCTCAATGGTAAGACTGACAATTTTTATCTGTCTGTTCCGGCTAATCTCTGAAACGGCTCGACCGATTTTGACGGGACTTTCACTGGCAGATAGCTGATGTTATAAGGAGTAACTTGGCTACTTTAGATTTATAAAAAAAAAATAGGGTTCCGCGCAAAATTAAAACGTTTTCCGTCATGCACGCGAACGAAGTCGGGGGCACAGCTAGTTGAAAATATTTTACACTAGCTGCGCCCCGCGGTTTCGCCCGCGTAAATGTCGATCTCGTGGGAATATCGGGATAAAAAGTAGCCTCTATGTTAATCCAGGGTGTCAGCTACCTCCATACCAAATTTTATCCAAATTGGTCCAGCTGTTTGCGCGTGAAGAAGTAACAAACATATAAACACACACACACACACACACTTTCGCCTTTTTTTTTTTAATTTGAAATGGGCTTGCTCTTGACTCAAGCCTAGGTCAAAGGTGACAGAGACAAAGTCGACGATGAAGCGAGCTTACCCAGAAGAAGCCTGTTCACTCTCACTTTAAAGAGATTCGGGTTGTATGCGCTCGGAAAAACAGACGCAGGTAGAGAGTTCCACTCTTTTGCTGTGCGCATTATAATATTAGTGTGATTTATGTTTCCAGGTGATAGACTCAACCCACGGCGACCTAGACGTGTCCTTCCAAATGACGGACCCGGTGGGCCGCGTCATCGTCGCCGACTATAAGAAGCCAGAGAACTCGCACCGACACACAGCCACGCTGAACGGAGACTACCGATTCTGCTTCGATAACAGTTTTAGTACTTTTAGCCAAAAGACTGTGAGTATTTTTGAAGTGAAACTTCTTTATGCACGCTTGACTTAGGGAGTAAGCTGGCGAACGCATGACGCAAGCGTTACGAAAAGTGTGATCGGGCGAGGCGAACGGGAGTTGAGTGGGGGATATAAGCAAGAGAAAGCAGTGCGCGCGCACATTTTCTTTCTCTCTTCCTCTCATAGGCAAATACGTTTGAAGTTTCACTTCAGTCGTGTGGTCATAAGCACACTCGGTTTTTTATTAGTTTTTAACCGACTTCAAAAAGGAAGTTCTGTATTCGACCAGTATGTATGTATGTTTTTATGTCCGCGATTTTCTCAAAAACTAATGAACCGATTTTGATAATTCTTTCACTAATGTGATCATTGTGATCTACATACTTTCAGGAGGTTTTAGTATAGACCCCACGCTCAGCAGTCGCGCTTGCAACTGCAAGCGCGACTGCTGAGCGTGGGGTCCTGCTGGGTTCGATTCCTAGGTCGGAAAAATAAATTGGGAGGGCAGGAGAATGATGACGATGCTGATGATGACACATAATATGGTATGTTTGTTTACAGGTATTCTTCGACATGTTAATAGACGGCGAGGAACAGGAAGAAAAGGATTATGACGATGATAAAGAAATGGAACTAGGTAAGTTTTTGCCTTAGGGCGCGGGCCTGCGGGCGGAGAGTAATGGGTAGCTCACCGTCCGATCAAGAGCAGGCTCGTGCCGGACGGCGCCTATGTGTTCCACGCGCGCCTCAAAAAGATGGGGGCCTGCCAGGGCCGAAGCCTGTTTTGATTGTTCGAAAGGGTTACCGCTACCCCGGAACATAAAGGGCTAAGGAAGGAACACTGGTGGGTTTTAGTCAGTAAGAATCTGATACTCCCTTCCGCTCCACCCAGAGCGGGAGGGGTCATTTGATGAATTCCCATCCATAAAAAAAAGGGGGCTGTCTCCACGAGCGAGAGAATCGTGGCGATAGTCTCGCCGTGCCATCAAATTTTCACCGTGTGGAGACACGTTCTAAGAGTGTATAGACATACGTGGCACGACGATAATATCGCCGCGATCCTCTCGCTCGTGGAGACGGCCCCTTGGGGTGCATACCCTAACTAAACTAAACTTAAACCCTAAACTTTTTAACCCTGAGAATGTCGGTGAATTTTTTTACGGTTCAAAAGTTATGACCAATTTAATTATTATTTTTCAATCACTTCGCATAGTGCTCAAAGAAAATAATCATAAAAAAATACTATCAGGGCTATCTAAAAAAATTAAATTGATAGCCCCGATAGTTTTTTTGTAAGATTTCTTTTAAATCGGTTTCTCTTCTCTTTTTTTTAAACGTATGGAAATGAACTTGTCCACGTCCCTATTCGATTTGATCCATACTTCCAGGGACACCCTGTATACAAAAATGTAAAAAAAAATGCTAACTTCACCATCTCCTCTCCAGGAAACGCAGCAGAAACTTACATGATGAGAGTACGTGACATATCAGAATCAGTCTCCAAAGTAAAAGACCACATATCCACCGCGCGGAGGCTGCAGGAGTTACACTCGGCACACGAGGCGAGAGACAGGAACCTCGCCGAGGACATGTGTGACAGGTAAGAGAGAGAGAGATACAGTTAGAGGGAGGCAACATGTCCACCAACATGTGAGAGCAGTGGTGGCCCAGTGGTATCAGCCGCGACTTACGAGTTGTAGGTCGCAGGTTCGAACCCAGACAGGCGCTTTACTTTGTGTATAAAAACTTTTTTACAAAAAAAACAACCGACTTCAAAAAAAAAACACTACAAAGTGATAAATAACTTTAATTTCGGAAGTCGGTGTCTTTGATTCCGCATTTTCGTTTTTTGACACCGACTTCCGAAATTAAAGTTATTTATCACTTGTAGTGTTTTTTTTTGAAGTCGGTTGTTTTTTTTGTAAAAAAGTTTTTACTTTTCACTTTTTAATTGTTCTTACCGCACAAAAAAGTAAACAAAAAGATCGTTTGTAGATAAATTTTTAGATTTTTGTTGATTTATCAAAAACCGCTTGTCCGATTTCGATAAAATTTTCATGGGACCATTTGGGAAGTATACCCTTTCCAACAAAAAAAGAATTTTTCAAATCGGTTGGCAAACGACGGAGTTATGCGCGAACAAACATAAAAAAAAAAAAAAAATACAAACATTCGAATTGAGAACCTCCTCCTTTTTTAGAAGTCGGTTAAAAATATTTCATCACAACTGCTCTCGAAACGGTAAAAGAAAACATCGTGAGGAAACCGGCATGTCCTAGAACCAAAAATTCGAAGACATGTGACATCTACCAACCCCGCTCTGGGTCCGCGTGTTACGGCCCACTCACTCTCACAAAGAGGAGGCCTGTGTCCCAGCAGTGGGAACATTATAGGCTGATTATGATGAACATGTCCACCGCCTAACACAGGTAGTAATAGCACAGAATACTTATAGTACTACGTACAGAAAGGACACTCCCTTCCCCGCACTAACATCAGTTACCGCACCTCACCCCGCACTTCGGCGTATTCGTCGCAGTTCTTTAACAAGAGCGCTCGCAAACACAAGTACCTCACGCACACATTCATACGTATACAAACGTCATTTTTTAATGTAGTAGTAGTAGGTAATTATTTTGCGAGCGTTGTATGGAGTGTCCGGGGTGTGTCATTACATAATAAGGTGTGCAAATATTTATATTATTACTAGCTGCGTCCCGCGGTTTCACCCGCATAAGTGTTGATCCCGTGGGAATATCGGGATAAAAAGTAGCCTATATGTTAATCCAGGGTGTCAGCTACCTCCATGCAAAATTTTATCGAAATTGGTCCAGCCGTTTGAGCGTGAAGAAGTATCAAACATACAAACACACACACACAACTTTCGCCTTTATAATATTAGTGTGATTATCTATTTACGAAAAATCTATTGTTTGGACTAAAAAATTTAAAACACTAGAGTTTAATATGTTGCTTTTAGAATAATCTAGCAAAAAAAATCATAATGATTGTATGTATATTAGTATGGTTTTTATTGTAAAAAGAAAGTTTTTAGAGGTATTTTCATGATTTTTTTTCTATCGTACCAAATAAGTTGTATTATGTTTTCAACACACTATCTACCTAGCATATATACTGACGAACATCATATATATTTTTTAAATTTTGTTTACTGTAGTCGATCATATACTTTTATTGTTTCTAAAACTTGCGTTTTTTGCGTTTAGGTGCTGTAAGCTCCTTTATATGTTGTTGTCTTTTTGTTTCAGAGTATTAACGTGGTCCATAGGACATGTGCTATTAATGTTATTAGTTGGATTTACACAGGTGAGCCTTGCTTTACTTACTCGACTACTCCTTCTTTGTTTATACTCTGTTTAAGTATCTTTTTACCCAACTACGGCGAAGCAAAAAGGAGGGTTATGATTTTGACCGGTATGTATGTATGTATGTTCATCTGTTCCCTTATTAACTCCTTGTCATAATTGGACAAATGAGGTATCGTTAGAAGCGTCTTGATCATCCGCTGGTTATAGGCTATGTGACGTCACAATAAATTGAACATGGCGCCCTCTAGCGGACATAAAGTCATAATTTAAAAAACATTAATTTTTTTAATCATGTCGTGTTTGGTATCAAATGAAAGGGCTTAATTAAGCACCTTTCAAAAATACAAATATTACTGAAATAAGCCCCAAAATAATTAAAAAAAAATAAGTTTAAAAACTAAAACCCGACTACTGAAAAGGATGAAACAAGAAAGTACCTTCCTGTGGTCGCATGCTACCATAGCTTATATAAAATATTAGTACAGCGGCATCCACACTCGGACGGAATCCAACTCGCACTTGGCGGGTTTTTTTTTTTCTATCAACCACCGTCTCAGGGTTCACTTCCTTCTTAGCCATTTAAAAAGTATTCAACAAAAATCCTTCTTTTGAACTCTTGTCACAGAATACTTAATAGTACTACGTACAGAACGGACACTCCCTTCCCCGCGCTCATATCAGATACCGCACCTCACCCCGCACTTCGAGGTATTCGTCGCCGACTCTTTAGCAAGGGCACTCGCAATCGTAAGAACCACAGCGCTGGCTGTATTGCTGACACGAACACACAATTTTACGATTTAAAAGTTTTATTTGAGTTTTTAATCACGATGGTTGAATATTGTGATGCTTTTCCGACTTTGTATTTACATAAACTGTTTGTAAGATTTCGCTTTTTTAATACTATGCGATTGAATAACTGATTATTTAGAGATAAGTCATTTAAACGAAAATATTTTAGTGTTTTTATTTCATTACGAACCGGACTATATAAATAAACAATTGAACTACAAGGTCACTTCATAATAATGCACACGTTCGGGCAGCGCCGTCGTCGTTCGGACGCAAATCGCTTTTCGCGCCATTTTTTACGCCACCCACGACAGCCAACCCTACCAGAGTTTACGCACACGTTTGCACGTGTACAAACGTCATTTGTTTATGTAGTAGTAATAGGTAATTATTTTGTGAGCGTTTTATGGAGTGTCCGGGGTGTGCTCTTGTGCAAAATTTCATGATTCTAGCTAGACCCAGCAGTTAAGGCTGTGTCAGTGAATTTAGATGTTTATTACTGTATCTAATATATTTATTGTTTATTTTCAGGTAATATTCGTAAAAAGTTTATTTGAAGACAGAAGAAATTTTAGAAAATTAGTTCCTGGATTTTCATCGTAATGAGTTGGTTTATCGCCGACATCTTGCCATCAATATCACACAATTATCATCAGTTATATGATCATGATGGTTTTAACTTCATTTACACGATGGTCCATGCTGGCCTGGCCCCTAACTTGGTGATGGCAGCAGCTACAGTCCTTTCAGTTATTTTACCTCTGACAACAGCAACCTTATTGCAACGTTTATAAAGGTCAATGTAATTTTGACGACTTGTCAGTGGCTGCAAGCTAACAGCGACCTTATTTCAACGTCAACAAAGATCACGTGTGATTTTGAAAGACTTGTCAGTGCCTGCAAGCCAACAGAGACCCTATTTCAACGATAATATAGACCACTGTGATTTTGACAGTGTTGCAAACTCAGAAATAAAATAACTGTAAAAACACTGTAGAATACAATAAACGTCGGTTTCTATTTTAAAATTAAATGGTTCACATCACAGATATAGATACACCTAAATAACGCAAGAGCAACTACTTCGCGTGCCAAAAATCGCACCAGCTTACGTTCAAAAATCATAAGCCGCCACTTTCGCGCTCAGTCCTGTGTACTGCTGGCTGGGTGAGCGTGAGCGAGAGCGCGAGCTTGTGACGTCATCTTAGGTAGTCAAAAAGTGGCACGCTTAGTTATCATACAGTTCGTGATACTTGCGTTATCTAGGTCTATCTATATCTGTGGTTCACATTCATACAGGGTATAAAAAGACCCATCACGAAGCTGTTGTCTACGCATTCTGTACATAAAAACTAATTAACTTGTGGAAAAATAACTGCTTGAAAACGCCTTTTATTTTTAGTGTGGAAATTCGCTGTTTATGGTAGAAAGCTGCATGCAACGGTACAGGGGTTGTAGGAGTATTTAAAGCAGTGGCGTGCATTGCACATAGGCATATAAGCAGTGCCTAACCTCGATATATCAACATAAGCCTGTCAATTACATTTTAGCGTGTGTGCCCCACAATTAAGAAACCTAACAAAAAACAAAATCACAAACACGCGCGGCAGTAGGCAGTCGCCGGACGGCCTACTCGGCTCCCGTACTATTCGCACATTGTCATTGGTCTTTACTCGTTCAAGTTAATACGACAAAATTAAAAATAGGTACGTCTCACGCGTAATACCATGACGTTCGACCTTCGCAATTTATCACCCTTAAGTAGGCATGCCTACTCAAATAACCACACTTTTGACCTCACTTTTTTTGTCTGATTAGTGACCGCGTTTGCCTAGACTAAACTCGGCCTAGTGCCTACCTATTCTGAAAACTAATGCACGCCACCGATTTAAAGTTTAGTTGTAACATTTAAAACGTAATTGTAAGGCGCCATTCATTTCTTACGTAAGACGATGTTGCCTGTTTTTGACCCCCCTACCCCCTATGTAAGAAAAATCATAACCCTCCTTTTTGCTTCGCCGTAGACGGGTAAAAAAAAATAAGAATCCGCCGACCCCCTCCCCCCCTGTTTTTAATATTTTATTACTTAAGAATCTAAAGGAAACAATGAATACACGTTCGGTTTGTTTCAATTTATATTTTTTCAAAGAATTATTTTTAGTATGTAACGTTTATTTTGTAGGTACTAGATAATAATTTAACGCGCTTTTTCAAATTATAATCTTAACTTTGCGCATTTTTGTGATCTTACGTAAAAACTATCAAGACTCCTTCCCACCCCCTTGTAAGAAAAAATAAGACATGGCCGACCCCCCTACCAACCGAAATCATCATCATCATTTCAGCCGAAAGACGTCCACTGCTGAACATAGGCCTCCCCCAAGCACCTCCACTTCGACCGGTTTTGTGCTTCTCGCATCCAACGAGTTCCTGCGGCCTTCACAAGGTCGTCGGTCCACCTTGTGGGAGGCTTCCAACGCTACATCTTTCGGCCCCATCGGCCATCTGTTCTGCGAGCAATGTGCCCTGCCCACTGCTACTTAAATTTGGCAATTCTTCGGGCTATGTCGGTTACCTTGGTTCTCCTGCGGATCTCTTCATTTCTGATCTGATCAACCGAAATCGTCTTACGTAATAAATAAACGGCGCCTAAAAAGAACGTATTTTTTTTTCTAAACTTTGACCGTTAATATCTCCGTAACCAGAAGGTTCCCCGGTATGGTCCAGAACAATAAGTGACTCTCGGCTTCGTTAAGGGTATTTTACACTATCCAATTTAGTTCATTCAACCAATTGAAAAGGATAAAAGTGAACCATACCATTCCCGCGTTAGGTCAAACAGAAATTGAGGACCTTGCAGCAAATGGGAGGCAGATCCAAATTTTTGCCGTTCCTGTTTTTTTCACCTACAAATTCAACATAAAATAGGACTATCGTTTGATGCATCTACAGTCACGAGCACTAATATGTCAACACTTGGCAACTTTCAATTGCGATTTTTTCGTGAAATAGCGAATGCAACTTTGAAATACGACACTTTAGATAAACGTAAGGGTTCGAAAATACTATGTTCGTAATAACATAAAATTTCATTCAGAAATAAAGGAGAAAATCGCCTTTGAATAAAACCAAGTGTATACATACTTATGCTCGTGACTGTACGAGGCACATTTCTTAAACTTGGACTTTCCTCCCTGTTGCTGCAATGTCGTAAATTGTAAATCATCATCATCGTCATCCGCCTAGCGTTTTCAACGAGGTCGGGTTCCAGTATATCCGGATGCAGCTGAATACCAGTATTTAACATGGAGCGACTATCCGAGGGGCAATTCCAGTATTTTAAAGAACTTTCGCAATTTTAATCTCAGTCGGTCAAAAATATCTCTAAATTTTTCAACATATTTGACAAGTTCTTTACATTGATTGGAAGAGACACCTGCATAGCTATTCACAAGCACTCGATACGCTTCCGTATCGTATCGAACATTAATCATTGTTATCGTAGGAGTCTTCTAAACGCTGTTCACAAGTTCAAAACCCGAAAATTTTGTCAGTTTAAATCAAATAGACGCCCGCTATTCTTCCAACAGCTATTTGGTGTTGAGGGCAAGTCAAATCAGGTTATCGAAATGTCAGGTTTTCGATACGATAGCCTGTCGTATGATTGTGAATAGCTATGCTGGAACAGATGCTGCCGGCTTCTCGAGTGCCAGATCCAAGAATGGCGGCGAAGGACTGATATATATCCAGCCTTCTTGCTTACAAGACGTAACTCCTTGGAAATTTGTGAATTGAAGGAGTGAAAAACGTCTTATGTTGAAAAAAACGAATGGATATAAAGCAAATACATATATTTACGTAACTTTAACAAGATTGTCGCCAAGATGAGATTTGGACTAGATTTTGAACGTTTTTAATTACTGGGATTGGTCTTCGGACGTCCACAACCCAGTTACTGGGTATATACTTCAACTGAAATTGTAAATATACTACCTACTAGTAAAATTATTCAAAATTCATTGTCACAAAAATATTGATACACACACACAAACATAAACACGCCTTCTCCCCATAAGGGTAAGCCATAGACTGAGAGCGAATGTAAACAAATATGAATTAATGGAAAAATAACTTTAATTCCTCCACAATAAAGTTCAGTTTACGCTGCAACTTCAAATATTTTTATAACTTTTTCAATAGTGCTAGTCACTCTGAAATGAACTTAATTGTGATTGAAATAAGGTTGATATTTGTTTAACTTGAAATAGGGTCTTGGTGTGCATTACTGCACACTTGTATGTGTGGTGTGTGCAGTGGTCACCCGGTCGTAGGTCGTGGGTTCGAACCCAGGCAGGCGCTTTACTTTGTGTAAATAATTTCATCACCACTGCTCTCAAAACAGTGAAGGAAAACATCGTGAGGAAACCGGCATGTCCTAGAACCAAAAATTCGAAGACATGCGACATCTACCAACCCGCACTGGGCCCGCGTGGGTACACAGTCACTCCCTCTGACAGAGAGGAGGCCTGTGTCCCAGCAGTGGGAACATTATAGGCTGAATATTATGTTGTGTGGTGTGTGTAAAAATAAAAATATAGATATTATTAATTAATTGTAAGTTACTCTTGCCAAAGCACAAATGTAGCATTTATTTGTTAGTCCGTACTTTGTACAAACGACGCACAATAATTAGGTTTAATAAACTAAGTTAATTAGTCTAAATTGTTGTTGTATTATTTTTTTTCCCTACATACTGCAGTATTATTATCTCACGAAGGGAAGCGCGCTTTAACTTGTGATAATCCCCCTGACCGATTTCGGTCACGGTGGCCTATCTTAACGGAGATCAGCCAAGAGACATTATAGTGGGATCGGTGAATGCTTATGCGAATCCCGCACCCCCGGCCATAGGTAGAGGTGGAACTCCGCGATGGTTTTAGCCGGTAAGAGTCCGGCATGCCCCTCTGTTACCCCCACGATGGAGGAAGTCCATGAGGATTCGGAGTCCATGAGGATCGATCAAACTGACAGCTGCAAACCTCACTTCCAAAATTATAATATTTTAACACTCCCCAGTATATACATATTAGAAACTTGCAAATTTGTTCGTAAATATCAAGAATTTTATAAAAAGCGCGAGGACATACAATCACGCTACACACTCCGACACAAATCAAGATTAAACATTTCTAACTCTCGACTAAAAATACACTCAACAAGTCCATATGTAATGTCCATAAAAATATATAATAAACTACCTGAATTAATAAAAAAAGAAGATAAAATAAACTTATTTATAAAAAAACTAAAACAATTTTTAATTAAAAAATGCTATTACAGTTTAAACGAATATTTAAGCGATAAAATATAAAGTATAATAAAGAGTCCCTAATATGGTATTATTGGATTTATTTTAGATTTAGGTTAGCTTCCTCTCTCCTACATAAATTTGTGTTTTTCACTTTTTGCTGTGCCCGACAGGGTCCATAATGAACATTATTTCTTTCTCTTATGAACTTACCACCTAAGTATACATTGTGGAATGCAAATAAAGTATTGAGTATTGATTACCACCGCAAGAAAAAAAAAAAGAGACATTATAGTGCGCAAGTGTGTGCGTAAACACAGGTGCACTCTCTGTTCCTTTACTCTCATAGGCCGATGGGACGGCAATGCGACACGAATGAGGAGAGATCAGGCGCAGGACAAACGGGTTAACATGCTTTCCGAGCCACGGGGCGGGGTGTATCTCCAAACTCCGGGCTGCTAATGAAAAATTCCAAATGGAAACGCCCAATAACACTTTGCCCGACCCGGGAGTCGACCCCAGGGCCCCACGCACAGCAGTCGCGCTTGCGACCACGACACCAACGGGGCACTTGCTTGTGATAACAAAGTATACAAGCACGCTGTGAATGTGTGCGTGCAGCGTGAAGACGAGTACCTAACGTCAGCACATAACACACACTTTCATCTTCGCTATTGCCTCGGACGTAGGGCATGCAAAACCGGAAAGTCATCAAAACCGGTTTTGAACATCGTTTTTTTGGGACCAAAACCGAAAACCGGAGCTAGGCATCGTTTTTTTGGGACCAAAACCGAAAACCGGAGCTAGGTCCGGTTTAGCAAAAAAAATCGAATGTAGTATAATTTAAAAAGAAACACCATTTTTTTTAAATACCCACTAAGTCTACAAATAAAACAAATTGTATGATACATTTCTTTTTACCCGACTACGGCAAAGCCAAAGGAGGGTTATGATTTTAACAGGCTATGTATGTAGGTATGTGAGTATGTTCATCTGTTCCCTCATAGCTCCTAATCTACTTATCGGAACTCGACATATGAGTTATCGTTAGAACCGTCTTAATTGTCCGCTGAACATAGGCTACGTGACGTTGCACAAAACTCGATACGGCGCCCTCTAGTGGACAAAAAGTAATGTGTTAAAAATAAAAATTGAGATAAATACGCAATGTTTGGTATCATTTGAAAGGGCTTCACTTGTACATTTCCAAAATATTGCTCAAATTTAAAGCGACGCCCTCTAGCGGACAAAAGTCATGTGTTAAATTTAACACCAAAATTGTTAAAATAAAAAAAAGTAAAAAAAACTAAAACCCGACTACGACAAAAAAAAAACGACGCTGAAAAAGTATGAAACAAGATTTTCATACTTCGAACAGAACAAAAAGAAAAACCGTAGTCACACGTTATAGGTACCAACCGAAACACTTTAATAACGTGTGACTACGGTTTTTCTTTTTGTTCTGTTCGAAGTATGAAAATCTTGTTTCATACTTTTTCAGCGTCGTTTTTTTTTGTCGTAGTCGGGTTTTAGTTTTTTTACTTTTTTTTAAAATCCAAACCATAATAATTGTACAGATAACAATGAACTTATCTATATATATATAAAAATGAAACCCGTTTTCCGTTGTCACGACATAACATGAAAACGGCTGGACCGATTTCGATGAAATTTGGTATAGAGATAGTTTGAGTCCCGGGAAAGGACATAGGATAGTTTTTATCCCGATATTCCCACGGGATCGACATTTACGCGGGTGAAACCGCGGGGCGCAGCTAGTAATAGTATAAAGATTAATTAACTGAGATCAAATCAACAACAAGTAAGTTTTTGGTATCTTTGGTACCTATTAAGTCTGCTATCAAAAATAATATATTTTAAACATAGAAAACACAATCAGCATCTTCAAATATTAAACACAGCCACCCACAATAACCAAAAAAATCAACATTTTTGTAACTTTGAAGACGAACTACAAAATAACATTACTTCGAAAAAAATGTTGACAAAACCGGAGTTGAGCTCCGGTTTTGGCTCTCAAAACCGGTTTTCAAAAATCGTTAAATTTTGGCCGATTTCCGGTTTTGCGCAAAACCGGAAAACCGGTTTTGCATGCCCTACTCGGACGGCACCGAGAGATCCTGCGCTTACACACACATTCACAGCGTGTTTGTACATTATAACCACAAGTAAAGCGCGCGTCGTTTCGTGAGATAAAATACTATAACAACACGCCTGTATTTCGCCAAAGGATAGTGGTAATCTAGTTTTTTTTAGACCCACAGAGCCAAATATTTAACCTTTTAAGCGCTTGGCTAAATATCAATTGCCGTGCCCCTCGCGCGGCTACAAATCGATAAAAATCAAGATAAAATAATACCTACAATAAATAAGGAGGAGAAATCGTTGTATCGATAAAAAAATAGTCAAAAAGTTTTTTTTTTCTCTATTTAATAATGGTTTTAGTTTTACCACGCAGTTAATAGGACGAAAATAGAACGAAATAAACATGCATGTTCTCTGTCGCAGAAATACGACACGAGCAGTAGGGGCACGGAAATACAGAGATATTTTTTTTATCACAATCCAAATTTTTACAGGGTGTCCTACTCATGAATATGAACAACTTTCACTATGGGACCAACTCTGCAATCACGAAAAAAAAATCAGCTGTTTCATACAAAAGTTCAATACCTACTTGACCAAAATGTATGAAACAGCTGACTTTTTTTTCGTTCAACAGTGCAGCAGATAATGCACAGTAGCAGTAATTAAACAATAAATTGAAAAAATATTTTTTTAATTTTTATTTTAAATACATTGCTTACATCTAGTATTTACAATGATTATGTATTTATATATACTACAAATGATGCGTTATTTCATCGCCATCATTATGATGATGAAAGACTAAAAATACAAAACAAAAAATATGATTTGTCAACCTCATCCACCTGCCTAGCCTTTTCTCAACTATGTTGAGGTCGGCTTCCAGTCTAACCGGATGCAGCTGAATACCAGTATTTTACATGGAGCGACTGCCTATCTGACCTCCACAACCCAGTTACTGGGTAATACGATACCCCTTGGTAAGACTGGTTGTCAGACTTTCGGGCTCCTGACGACCCGTAACGACTGTCAAAGATCCTCGAATGACAGCCGGGACCAACGGCTTAACGGTTTATTCGTCGTGTGTTGTATGGATCACTATGGAACCTTGTTGATGGACATGTTTTTTTTTTTGAAGTGAAAACTTCTTTAGCGGCGTTGTACACTTTTTTTTGTAATGGGTAAAAAATGTTAAACTCGCGTCAGGACATCGCGTCCGGACACGTGACACTGATCGAAAATTCGTAAGACGGATGGAGAGTAGACAGCCGGCGCGGCGTAGGAGAGGAAGTATCCCCCTCTCTTTCTACGGCCCGACGAAAATGTTTCGTTTAGGCGGCGCAGGGCGCTTACGCGAATGTTCGTGTGTGTTTATAGAGCGTGCCACGCGCATCCATGGATGGTGACAGCTGATGGCTCGACCGTCTAAGTAGTGGCCACACTGCTGTGTATTCGTAAAATTCGTGTATACAGGGTGTTACAGAAAGGGTATATCAATACAAACGGGTTGAAGAGTGTATCTCGTCTAGAATCTCTGTACAAAATTTCAGCTCAAAAGCTGTAACTTTGAAAATGCTTAATATTTTTTTATTTCGATAGCTTATAAAATTAAATCATAAAAAACGTGTCACCGCTCTACGAGGGTCATTATCCATTATCTGTAGTGTGTCTGTGCGCTTAGTACACGCACATCACGCCGCCGCGCGCCAGTGCAGCGCCGTGATGTCGAAATAAAAAAATATTAAGCATTTTCAAAGTTAATGCTTTTGAGCTGAAATTTTGTACAGAGATTCTAGACCAGATACACTCTTCAACCCGTTTGTATTGATATACCCTTTCCGTAACACCCTGTATAAAGTGTTTAAAATATGGAAATTGAACATTATTAATATTAATGAAAAATATCAAAAATGCACAACGTTAATATTCAAGTTTTCACTTCTGCCGGCACTCCCGGAGTGCAACCCGTCTTTTTTTTTTCTGAACGGGCCCGCTCCTAACTGCGATTTTGCCTGATGGAATACGATGGATGAGGTCTATGATGGAACGAGCGTGCCCAGAAGTTGCCTGTTCACTCTCGCTTTGAAGGCAGACGGCACGTTTTTTCTACGGCGCAGTTTATAAGCCGCGCCGTGCACACAAGGCTTAGCTGTTCACAATGTACTTCTGTATAGGCCCTTGGTCTGACCTGGGTACCTTATGGAAGTTGACCAGGTGTCTCCTGACATGATCCGGACATTTGTAGGTTTTCGGACAGCGTGGGCAAATGTACCTGAGCCAATAGAAACCAATGGTTACAATACAAGGATAATCATGAAATCTATAAAAATACAACTGGATATCCAGGGTCAAATTAAATTAGCTAGCAAAACTTTACAGAGTGATGGGTATCGATATCTAAACTATACAGGGTGTTACGGAAAGGGTATATCAATACAAACGGGTTGAAGAGTGTATCTGGTCTAGAATCCATAAAAAGTAACCAACACAATGAACTGTTTTTTTAACTGCTTTTTTTTTTTTCTTTCTTCATTTAATTGTTATTATTTTTTCCTTGTCCTGTTTTTATAAAATTAATCATTAGTGTTGTAAGCGTTATTTCTGCACAATTATTGCAATTATATTTATATTATAACTTTGTTTTTGCATGCTGTGTCTATCGCATCATATTGTACACTATGCTTGTATATTGCTTGTATTTTAAGGATAAACAGTGTAGCAATTGTAGATAGGCCAATAAATAAATAAATAAATAAATCTCTGTACAAAATTTCAGCTCAAAAGCAGTAACTTTGAAAATGCTTAATATTTTTTTATTTCGACATCACGGCGCTGCACTGGCGCGCGGCGGCGTGATGTGCGTGTACTAGGCGCACAGACACACTACAGATAATGGATAAAGACCCTCGTAGTGCGGTGACACGTTTGTTATGATTTCAATTTAATAAACCATCGAAATGAAAAAATATCAAGCATTTTCAAAGTTACTGCTTTTGAGCTGAAATTTTGTACAGAGATTCTAGACCAGATATACTCTTCAACCCGTTTGTATTGATATACCCTTTCCGTAACACCCTGTATAAAAGAAAAATTAAATCTATTTGATGATTTTTTTTGTGGGGTCATCGACCGCAGTCTGTGTATTCACTTGAAATCGTCGCTCGCATGACTAAAAGTCTTATCTCATTTTTTAGCTGATTTGATTTAGGACAACTACATTTTTCTATTCGTGATTCTATACATTTTTTTTTAACGAAAATATATTAATTTGGTCCTATTATTATGTACTTTCCCTTCGCATTGTTGTCAGCTATCGATTAATACAGCTGTCATGCGAGGCCGCCATTTTGAAACAATCAAAATGGCGGACAAGTAGGTAAGTATGCCACGGACCTTCATAGCCCTTTTTAAATCGTTGCCAACTTATAGTATGATCATGAGAAGCCATTCAAAACAACAAACAAAGAAAAAAATTAAGTCATCCGCCCAATAATAAAATGCAGGGTAAAAACACCAAAACCGTCCATCAAAATAAATTATTTTTCTTTTTTGTTTAAAAAGTACCTCATATCTCTCGATGACGCCCTGGTCTTCCTTGGGCACCCCGTGACTCCTGGCCAGGTGTTGCCTGACGTTGCCCGGCCGGGTGAACGTGTCCTGACATACGGGGCATATGTACCTGTATTTGTGCTCCCTGTGGACCTTATATTCGTGGACTTGCAGGCGTTTCTTCGACTTCTCCCATTTTTGACAGACGCTGCACTGTTGGGGGAAAGAGGAATAATTAGAATTAAAAAAATATGTATTAAATTTATATTATGTCCCTTACATATCGCACTTTCTCATTTTTTAATTTTACAGGAGAGGACTTTGAATTTTTTTTTCGCATTTATTTCCAAATTTTTTCGCATTTATAACCACAAAGGCACCTGCGCCGTCTAGTTGAATTTTGAGATACTTTCGCGGATGTTTTTTTGCCCCAAGTATAGGCATGGTTCAGAGACAATTTGTCATACTTACCTCAATTTTGCAGTTTTGGCTATTTGTGACTTTGTTGCACCGAAAGTGCGATATGTATCCCCCTTTATACAGGGTGTTACAGAAAGGGTATATCAATACAAACGGGTTGAAGAGTGTATCTGGTCTAGAATCTCTGTACAAAATTTCAGCTCAAAAGCATTAACTTTGAAAATGCTTAATATTTTTTTATTTCGACTTCACGGCGCTGCACTGGCGCGTGGCAGCGTGATGTGCGTGTACTAGGCGCATAGACATACTACAGATAATGGATAATGACCCTCGTAGTGCGGTGACACGTTTGTTATGATTTCAATTTAATAAACTATCGAAATAAAAAAATATTAAGCATTTTCAAAGTTACTGCTTTTGAGCTGAAATTTTGTACAGAGATTCTAGACCAGATACACTCTTCAACCCGTTTGTATTGATATACCCTTTCTGTAACACCCTGTATACACATGAGTTTTTTAACGGAGCATGCCACTGGCAGCAAACCGTGAACGTCTATCAAACGTATAAAAACTCAATTTTCGAAAAAAAAAATGCTCTAAAATAAATTGATTATGCAGCGGTATCTACAACGCCACGTGCGAACAACGCGTCATACTGACGTCACGCAAATCCTGCATCTCGCAAGCAGAGTTTACCGCGCAACTAGCATAGATACAACAGCCCGACAAGAATCATTGGGCAGTTGCCCGCCAGACACAACACCCGTCTGGTCGGAGGATGCTCCCTTTTCTATAGGGTTTGAGTGAACTTTACACCCTGTTCCTCATACTTCTATAATTATAATCAAGAAAAAGATACTTTTTTATTGTCACAAAAATGTTAACACATTTTTTTCAATAAAAAAGTATCTTATATCAAATGTTAACACATTTGTGGCCATAAGAAAAGTATCTTTTTCTTGATTATATGTACAGACGCCAGCACATCAACCTACCACAATCTATCAAATTTCTTTAATAGATTTTCAACTTTATCACTAAAGCATAAGGTTCAAAGTTGATTGGGAAAATTTGACAGTTTCGGGTAGCTTGATGTGCTGGCGTCTGTACATTTGGTAGTCCTTCATGTATTTGATAGTTGCTACACGAGTCAATGTAAACCAACATTTTTAAACAAAAAAATAAGGTAACAGCACTAGTGTTTGACATAAATAGTAGAAAACAGGTTACTTTAACTTAAAAACTTGTCACTAGTAGTTGACAAAAAATAATAAATAACACAAAAATATTGCTAACTAGCAGCGCCCCGCGGTTTCACCCGCATAAGTCTCGATCCCGTGGGAATATCGGGACAAAAACTATCCTATGTCCTTCCCCGGGACTCAATCTATCTCTATACCAAATTTCATCTAAATCGGTTCAGTGGTTTAAGCGTGAGAAGGTAATATACAGACAGACAGAGTTACTTTCGAATTTATAATATTAGTATGGATAAAAAAAAATACAAAATTCTCTTTCAACATTACATTGTATTTCTACCCTTCATTCATAAAAAAAAACTACCAAACTCAAAGTATGTAAAACACTACAATTCTACTTTGCAAAAACTAACAAAAAAAAAAACAGCCAAAGTTTTTTTCCAAAATATGCTGGGGCCGGCTTCCAGACTAATCGGATGCAGCTAAATACCAGTATTTTACATGAAGCGACTGCCTATCTGACCTCCACAACCCAGTAACTGGGTAACACGATACCCTTTGCTAAGACTGGTCGTCAGACTTACGCTAACACTAAAAAATTCTACATATTTATGTCAACCACTAGTGCGCAAGAAAAATAATAAGAATAATAAATTGTAAGTCAAACAATATGTGCCCTTACCTTACCGTTTTTGTCAGCGTCGAGTGCACAGGGCCGATTGTATAGTGCCTACTATATATATACAATCCCTTTCATTATTATGAGTATTAGATTATTCCCACTAGATGTATGGAAGACTAGCTGCGTCCCGCGGTTTCAACCGCATAAAGGCCTATGCAAACCTAAGCGACCAGAGTGGGAGGTAGTCGCCTCCTTCTGCGAAGCAGTCATGCTAGCGAAGGAGGTGGCGGGATGGCTGAGGGAGAGAGCCTCACGTCCCAGCCGCCGCGGGAGACGCTCCGCGCGTCGGGAGCCGCGTGACGACTCCCGGCCACCGTAGGCGCGGGCCTGCGGACGGAGAGTAATGGGTAGCTCACCGTCCGATCAGGACCAGGCCCGTGCCGGACGGCGCGGACGTGTTCCACGCGCGCCTCAAAGAGATGTCAGCATAAAGGAAGGGGCCTGCCAGGGGTGTGGGATTGTCCGAAAGGGTTACCGCTACCCCGGAACATAAAGGGCTAAGGAAGGAACACGGATGGGTTTTAGTCAGTAAGGGTCTGACACTCCCTTCCGCTCCACCCAGAGCGGGAGGGGTCATTTGATGATTTCCCATCCATAAATAAATAAAAAAAAACCGTTATACGCTGCTGCTGTGAGTAAAGGTACCGCGCGGATTTCGCTCAGGTATTTAGTATCAAGTTCCGCGGCCAGAGCGGAATAATTGGTGCCATAGTACCGCATAGGTCTGGTATTGTTTACCTTCTTCTACAAGAACTTCTTCACCTTCCTGAGCGAAACTCGAACTCGGTATTCTACCCACAAGGATAGCAAAATCCGCTTTGGTGCGAACAGTAATATTACCGCATACCCACTCGGTTTTCTCTACCGCAGACGGTAGCGAATACCGCTTAGGTTTGAATAGGCCTTAAGTTTCGATCCCGTGGGAATATCGGGATATATTCCCACTCGCAAAATTTTATTGAAATCCGTTCAGTGGTTTAGGCTTAAAAAGGTAACATTCTGTATGTTACCTTTTCACGGCAGATAAGAGTTACTTTCGAATTTATAAAATTAGTATGGATTCTTATTATATTTCCATTATACAGAACGTAAGGAAAATAGGGTAAAATTAAATTACATAGCGAAACTCTGTAGATGCGATGGGTATCGATATTTAATGGCGATAAAATAAAATATTTTATAAAGTCATAATTTCAAATATAACTACCAGCGGCCGTTGACCCCATAGTCTGCTGCATAATCAGCCTTATAATGTTCCCACTGCTGGGACACAGGCCTTCTCTCCGTGGGAGGGAATGGGCTGTAATCTACCACGCGGGGCCAGTGCGGGTTGGCAGATGTCACACGTCTTCGAATTTTTGGTTCTAGGACATGCCGGTTTCCTCGCGATGTTTTCCTTCACCGTTTTGAGAGCAGTGGTGATGAAATTATTGGCTTATGTTCAACTTATCACCAGATAAAGTAAAATATAACATCAAAAAAACACTTTTTACTGCCATAAATAGTAAAATGATTATCAAAATTAAAACTCCATTTTATTGTAAAATACCTAGGTAAAGGTATTTGTATTCACATTTGCTCGCTCTTGCATCCTATGTCGACGGAGCCCCGCTTTGCGGGGCTCCTATTTCTGTGTAAAGGGTTTAAAGTAACCTAACCAAACCTAACCTCGGGGTACCCAGCTAGAACTATTGTAATTTTTTAGACTAAATTTTTTGGTGTTCAATATATTTTTTGGTGATCATTATATTTAAACCCGAAATTATTTACACAAAGTAAAGCGCCTGTCTGGGTTTGAACCCAAGACCTACAGTCTGATGCAGTTACATAGTTTATTCATCTATCGTCATTAGATATTGATACCCATCACGGCTGCGGAGTTTTGGTAGCTAATTTCATTTGACTTTGTATAGTTTTCATCCAAGAAAATATAAAAAATAAATTAAACGATTGCGGAGTGTAGCTCTACTATTTTATTACAATAATAATACATTAAAATAATACTTCTAAGAGATCACTATTTAATTTAAAAATCTAGCTTCACTATTTAATAATATCCATGATTATTTATTACCTATATTATTAATATTATACTTGATTTAATTTATTATGGCAATTAATTAGGTATTAGGCCCCATATCGTCGCTTATCTAATTAATTGGCGTATTTAACATTTTGGACCAAGCATATAGTAATTAGATATGTACATTTTCAAAGTCGAATCTGATATCTGATCGTGTATTCCGAACAAAATAAAAACAAAGATCTCACGAAGTGACGTATCTGTTAAAATATTTATTATTAAAACTTTTTTACAAAAAAAAACCGGTTGTTTTTTTTTTTGTAAAAAAGTTTTAAAAAATAACTTTAATTTCGGAAGTCGGTGTCGTTGGTTCCGCATTTTCGTTTTTTGACACCGACTTCCGAAATTAAAGTTATTTTTTCACTTTGTAGTATTTCTTTTAAAGTCGGTTGTTTTGTTTTTGTAAAAAACTTTTTATTTTTCACTTTTTAGTTGTACCTACCCCACACAAATTCAATTAACACTAGTGCATTGAAGAATTGAAGACACGACTTGAAGAATCATCAAAATTCACAAAGAAATGCCGGAGATGCAGTACATTTATGCATATAACTTTGTACATAAGAATAATTATCTAATGTATTATATACTAAAACCCTGAAAGTATGTAGATCACACTAATGAAAGAATTATCGAAATCCGTTCAGTAGTTTTTGAGATAATCGCGGACATACATACATACGGGTCGAATACAGAACCTCCTTTTTTGAAGTCGGTTGAAAACAATATTAACACGATAACAATAGTAGCAAAACTGTAGTGTAAAACATGCTTCGAATCAGTTACGTCACTTAAATTAGCGACGATATTTGAGGGAATAATAACCCCTTGGGGTCTCGCCTATGAAATGGTAGAGATTTTTTTTATTATATTAGCAATTTTATAATTGTATGGCTGGCTATACATAGGCTATGTAAATGGGGTCTTTTATGACCCCAAAATATTAATTGATTATTATTTCATTTAGATACTATAACGCATATAATACAAATTCATTACATATTCCTACAGTTTAAAATACATTTGATTTAGTTCAAATAAATCCTATTAAAAGAGACTGTGACCTCTGAGTTTGTTTCGGCCTTTCTTCTCAGAGTAGTCAGATAGGAAACGCCGACCTCATCTAGCTTAATAAAAATATGATTGACGTGTAAAAGTGTTTGTACAAACCTAATTACAGGAAATAAATAATTTATCATTTATATTAACAACGACATCTTCCGAGTAATATTACATTTTTAAAAGCACTTGCTTTAAATTATTTGTACATACATGATTAAGAACCAATATTGCAAAAAGTAAAAAGTTCTTAAATAAAATTATAAAAACGTGTCATTTTACCTTAGTTTTGATCATCAACATAAAAACGTAATTTATTTGTTCGAAATGTCAAAATAAATGCAACTATCACGTAACTTAATAAATAAATTTTAAAAAATATATAAAATTTAATTATTGTACTCCTGTTTTTTATCCCGAAATAAAATAAAATACTGACGATTCATTTTACATTGATTTTTACTATACAATGTACATTTGATCATGAAAATGTAAATAAAAAATAAAGATATTATTAAAAAAATCAAATTTAAAAACAATAAGTATCATTTTTATGCATTTATTTCGGGCCAGCCCGCCTATAAATTTCTTAAAAAAAAAAAAACTTGCACGAACGTTTAATATTTACAAAAATCTCAACCACGAGGAACAAAAGGCCCCCTATACCTCCAAACGCAGTGGCGTAATCCATTTTCATATTAATTCCGGCACCCTAATTGCGTAACACACTATCAATCGGAATCTGAATCATTTTGACGCCAATTGCTAGTTCATTGCTTCATAAGTTCGAAAAATTTGTCTGCTCAACACGTAAATAACGCAATGAATGTTGTTGAACTGTCAAAATGAAACCGATTCCGATTGATAATGTGTTTCGCAATTGCCCCGCGGGCCTGCCCGACTAATTTACTTAAACACAAAAATGTAGTATTAAAAAAAATCGCAATCACGAGACCGAATAGATACATATATTTTCTCATTGTTTGTCTTATTTCTTTTTAGTAAGTATATTCATATATTTATGTATATTTATTTGTGCTTATAATTATATGTAATTAGGTATATATTCATAGTTTTAATAGGTTTATGCGTATCTTTATATTTATAATATTTATTCCTCAATTTTCATTATTGCACCTACACTGTTTGTCTCTGCATCACCCAAAGGTTGACTGGTAGAAAATGCCTGTGGTATTAAGTCCGCCTATGTACATTTATGTGCTTGAAGTATTAAATAAATAAATAGGCCTCCTAAACCCCAATCAACCCTAAAGCTGCACCCTAACAATCGGCCCCTGCTGGTCATCGGCAACGCCGTGCACACGCCGCATATGCGCGCGCACTTTATTCGGCTTCTCAAACCGATGGTCACATATGCCGCAGAGGTATCCGTACCGCTTCCCAGTATGCGCGTTGTGTTTGTGTATCTGTAGGAACTTGCGCGACTTGAGCCGTTTGGGGCACATGTCGCACTGTTTAGGGGTCAGTTGGGCACGAATCAGGGACGGTTATATATGCGGGTCCACACAGACGGAGCTGCCTCGCGAGGCATATCGAAAGATGCCTCAGTACGTTTACCGCAAGCACTTTGACGCAAAGATGTTTTATTTTAAGCCTTTATCAAGCAGGATTGAAGAATAAAATAAAGAGCAATGCCCCTAAAGTCTATTCAAAATGTTTCAAATTGATGTTATTTCAAGTTAAACAAATACCAACTTTATTTTAATGACAAATTAAGTTGATTTCAGAGTGACTAGCACTATTGAAAAAATTATAAAAATGTTTGTAGTTGTAGCGTAAACTGAACTTTATTGTGTAGGAATTAAAGTTACTTTTCCATAAAGTCATATTTGTTTACATATTTGGCAAATAAGTACCGAATGCAGATGAATTAATGCCAAGCGGTAGGCTGTCGTACGGAATTTATCTGATAAAAGCTGCTTCACGAAGACTTTGCGAGGCTGCTCGGTCTGTATGGCTGATGTTTTAAAATGACTAATACTTAACTATAGATTACACAAAGCTTACTTATCTACTAGATGAACTATAGGGACGGTCGCACGAAATGTCACTGCTGTATACAGGGCCCCATTAAAATAGATGGACAAATTTTAACACAGCGCTCAGTACGTCTAACCAAAGATATCCAAGCAAAAAAAAAAACACTGATTAAAGTGATTTTATTTTGACCTAAAATAATAAATTGCCGGCACATTAGTGTATTTTCGTTAGCTGACAATTTTTTACCGACTTCACAAAAAGGAGGAGGTACTATGTTCGGCTGTTTGTATGTTTTTTTTTTTTTTTTGTATGTTTGTTCATCGAATACTCCGCCAATTGTCGACGGATTTTCAAAATTCTTTTTTTGTTCGAAAGTAGATAGTTCTGAGGTGGTCCCATTGTCACCAAGTTAGGATCTGATGATGGGATCTTAGAGAAATCGAGGGCAACCCTCAAATTTTATAGGCTCACTTGTTGTTTTTCGCATATTTTATGAAGTATATTGTTTATTTGCGTATGGTTGTCACCATCTCAGGCAGCTGAGCTGATGATGGAAGGTACAACTCCTTCACAGTAAGAAGTTATTCAAACAGGCAAGGACTGTTTTAGTAAATTGTTTTGATTTTTTTAGTCATTTGCCATATTTGGTCTCATGATCATCAAGTCATGACCTGATGCTGCAGT